>OX276337.1:69744571-71022662 GCA_946251815.1 Dasysyrphus albostriatus | reverse complement strand
GTACCTCGGAAAAAACCATTTCTGTTTTTAGGTGGCAGCGGCTGAGAATCGGACCCAGACCTTCGGCATAACAGTCTCATATACTAACCATCATGCCACGAGGTATCTCCTCTAGCTTCGACATTTAAGCTAAAATTATGTGCAACTTTTACTTCTTCTCGCTTCGGTCTAATTCTTCATCCTTTTTTTTGTAACTAGTCATATGCTCTTTGATGCTCCTGAATCTACAAACCAATTCATTCTTGCCATTAGCGATGTCAAAAGAACATGTTTTCCATTTTTACGATTTTTGTACCTTCTACGATTTGAAGGACAATTTTTAGCTATACGTCCTTGTTCTCCACATTCGTAGCATTTGGGTTTATTCCCTTTATGGAAAGTTTCTTTTTAAGCATTTTGACCACAAAGTTCCGTCATTTCCATATTCACCATCCTCGTCCTTGCTTAACATGACACTCGATACCCAGTATCGTAGGCTTATATCGATCATCAAGCCCAGCCAATAATAAAGATCCAACCCATTCATCAGGCACCTTCAGAACGATAGAATTGAATTTATGAGCCGTTGAAATCATTTGCTTCACTTATGTTTTCACAGAACCACATGCCTTCAAATTGATGCTCAGTTAGTATTTAGTAGGTCTACTTCTTTTTTTCCAAAAAAAAAAAAAAAAAAATAAAACGTACTTCTTACTTCGGAGTATCACCAAATTATTGAAACCTTCTCTTTTTCGAAAATCTCTTTTCAACTTACCTCAAATTTACCAAAAAAGGTGAAATCTACTTCTTTTATCTCTTTTCTACTTAGTTTTAAAACAAAAATTAGTAATTTTACAAAGCATAGAAACTCACCACACTCTTGTATGCACGAATCTTACGAAAAGCTCGCTTGTGTGTGTATTTCAAATGGGTTTTCACTTTTTTTAGGATATTCAAGATTCAACCTTTTCTCAAGGGTGGTTAAATTTTAAGGGCCGATGTTGAATGTGAACCACACCTAAACGTCAAGTTTTTTTCTGCATTTCATTTGACATTTCTCAATTTCAGACTAACTCAATTTGAACCATGGAAAGATACACAGTTGAGCAACGTGTTAAAGTTATTCAGGCTCATTATGAAAATAGGTGTTCAAATCAAAATGCATATCGTGCATTTCTTGATTTTTTCGGTCAATTTAATCGTCCAAATCGTGCAAAAATTTGAGCAAACCGGATCTGTAGGAGATTTGAAAACACCAGTGCATGATCGTACAGCAGAAAATATTGCTGCTGTTGGCGTTGTTGTTCCATGTGTTCCGTTTATTTCAGCATCTGCCTCTTCCTGAAGAATATGTTCTTCTTGTTGATTTGTTGGGTCTTCCATTGTTGTAGAGTTCTTTTTAATTGATGTTATTATTTCCACTGAGACTTGTTTTTAATAACTTTTGGGGATCAAAGTCGTACTTGTCATAGCATCAGTAAGCTTTTGCTTTATCGTCATGTCCTAAAAATATAGCCTCACTGCATCGATCGCCTAGCTTATACATCATTTGTATCTAGTACATGGACAAAACATTATGAGCCACATTTTCTGATACCTGTTTTAACGCCATCGCGTCGTTCCACTGTTCAATTGTTGTCCAGTTTGTTGTTTTTGGATGACTCAATTTTGAATAAAATTCGCTGTAGAATTGTTGTAATGACTTTAAAATGTTAGATTTGTTCTAGTGTATTCCCCACCACGATCAGATCTTATCACGTTCGGCTTTTGTGAAAAGTTCGTTTAACAAAATTCGCCAAATAGTTTTTTTTTGTTTCTTCAATTTCTCCTTTCCGCTAATAACAGTGGAAGCAATAATCGTAACAATAAATTGCTTTCCAGCATGAGTGACTGTATGCATATGACCGCTTTTATCGGTTTGAATCAAATCTAAACGTGACAATGATCCAGTTTTAGATTGTTGGGAAACGACAGGTTATTCATTTTTTCTTTCATGCAAACGACACAAGCTTTTCTAATACCAAAGTCAATGGCGCAAAATTTTAAACATTTAAAACCTACACTAAATTACTCTTGAAATGAGAGTCTGTTCTAAATAAATTTTTTAGAGCGAGATCAACTCTTTTTCACATTTAAACGAGATAAAGTACACTTTAACTCTAAAGCACTCGTCTAACTTTAAAAGCAGCAAAACCCTTCTTTATCTCATAAAAAGTATACTTTATCCATAGAAAAAGTTATATCACGAAAAAGAATTACCTAGAGGAAAATGTTTTCAAAATTTTTTTTTTAGAATTTTGACTATTTAAGACATATTTGGCCAGTTTATATTTCTTGAGCGCTCAGTATTTTTCCTCAATTTTTTGACGGAGCAAGAGAATTAAATATAAATAGTATTCCTCATATAGAAGTCAAAACAACTCTCTTTTTCTTTTCTCCTTATGTAATTTACTGCAACAAAAATAATTGAGCAAGCGAATCCAAATAGTTTTAGTCTCAGTTTTTAAGGGGAAAAGTGAGGAATTTTTGAGAGGAATCCTGTTTGTATTTCTGAGCGCTCTAAGTCCTCTGAGATCTCAGAAATATAAACTAGCTAATTATAAAATAAGGATGAATCCAGCTAAGGCAGTTTTAATTTTGCAATATTGTGGCGATGAAACACACATACACTATATACCTAAAACTCAACTAAATTTCAACAATTCCCAAGAGAGTGGAACAATGATTTTTTTAATCAAAGATATAAATTTTGTCTTCTTGTACATTAAAGTATAAAAATGTATAAACAATCACAATCTTAATCTAATGGCACTTTCATATCATTATATATTTTATAAAATTTACCTTCTGCAGCGAGAAATTATTTGTTTCAAAGAATTTTGTGTTCATTTTAAGTTTGTTTCTTTTGTGTCTCTGTTTTCATCTGTCAGATTTGGGCTTGTTCAACCCAAATTTGCTTACGTTACGTTGCGGAGTTCACTCTAGTTAGAAGAGTTGTTTAATGCGTTTAAAATTGAGAAATAGTTAGACAAGGGTTTGAAGCAAAACAACTACGTTAACTAGAGCCGGTTCTATTCATTAAACGAGCAATGTTTAAAATTTTGCGGCAAAGATATTCAATTCAATTATAGAGCCATATGAACACATTTTTCGAATCGCACCTGGATCTCGATGTTCCACTTTTCGGTGTAATTAGAGCTTGTCACGATACCAGAAAAGTCTCAATATAGTTTCGTATCTGTATCGGAAACCCAAACGATACACGGAAAGTTCACTCTAGTTAGAAGAGTTGTTTAATGCGTTTAAAATTGAGAAATAGTTAGACAAGGGTTTGAAGCAAAACAACTACGTTAACTAGAGCCGGTTCTATTCATTAAACGAGCAATGTTTAAAATTTTGCGGCAAAGATATTCAATTCAATTATAGAGCCATATGAACACATTTTTCGAATCGCACCTGGATCTCGATGTTCCACTTTTCGGTGTAATTAGAGCTTGTCACGATACCAGAAAAGTCTCAATATAGTTTCGTATCTGTATCGGAAACCCAAACGATACACGGAAAGAATTGAAAAATCACCAATTGAAAAATTTGCAGTCGCAATTTACGAATCAGGTTTTATCCGTAAATCAAGGCATTTTGATCCCAAATTAATACAAAAACTGGTAATTTAACATTCGAAACGTAGCAAATTATAAAATTTATTTTTTCGTGATTTGCAATCAAAATTCATGATTCAAGCTTGCATTTTCATAGCAAAATACAACTTTTTTGGCGTAACTTACTCTCCAAAAGAATAATTTCACAAACAGCATTTAAAAATATTGATTTGCGATTAATATTTTGTAATTTACATTGCTCAATCACAGATTTACATTTTTTTTGTCGGAATTTGTAACTCCATGAGAATAACTGCAAATCACATACAAAAAATTCTTAAATCACGACTTCCTTATCACAATTTACTTCTCGAAGAGATAAAGCACCGCAACATGGCATGTATCTAATGATTAATGTGTGACACAAGTGATCTGTAATGCAAATTGGCGTAGTGGTAGCATGTTCGCTCCGCAACTCGAGGGTATTCATGCAACTTTGTAAAACCCTAGATAAGTTTACAAATTGGTTAAGTTTATCTTTTGGTTAATGAACTGTCAAATTTTGTATGGGAAATGATTTACACAATTTGGTTAAACTTATCAAAGGATTTTGTTGCGTAAAATTAACCAAACTGGTAAAACTTATCCAAACGTCACATTGTGACTTACTCTGATTTTATCAAATGTTTAAAAAAGGTCGTTCACGCAAACTTTGCGTAAACTTATCATTTTACACAGTTTGTAAACTTACGACGTTGCATGAATACCCTTATTATTATTGATTTATTTCAAACAAACAATTTCTGTCATCGGTTTCTAGGAAAGGGCTCTAACGTTTTAGATGACATTTTCAGAACTTTTATCTTTTGCAGGAAGAATGTTTAGGCAGTAATTTAAATTAAAACTGCCACTGAAATGCCCATTTTATTATGCTTTTTTTCTGAAACCAACGATTACTATGACATTTTCAGGCTTGGTTCCCTTACGTGATGTAGTGACTTTAGTGGAGTCTATAAAATTAGTTTGTTCATAGTTTGCCTGTGAAGTTACGACTCCATGTCAACATTTTTGTGTCGAATAAAAAAGAAACCTTTAAAAATTTTTGAGTTAACAAAAAAACTTCAAATAAAAAATTTTCTTTTATATAATGAGGGTGTTCATGCAACGTCGTAAGTTTACAAATTATGTAAAATGATAAGTTTGCGCAAAGTTTGCATGAACGATCTTTTTTATACATTTGATTAAATGCTAGGTAATTCAATCACAATAAGAGCCACAATGACGTTTGGTTAATTTTACGCGACAAAATCCTTTGATAAGTTTAAATTTAATATTTAAATTTAATAAGTTAAACATTTGACAGTTCATTAACCAAAAGATAAACTTAACCAATTTGTAAACTTACGGTTTTACGAAGTTGCATGAAACCCTTAATGATCTTTGTACTAAATCTTTAAAATACCAAACTAGTTCAGCTAAGACCATTGACCGAAACAAAACGAAACCGATACCGAGACGAGACTTTGTTAAATGATACAAAACAAGACTGAGTTACACGAGACCGATACCGAGAGGAAACTGAAATTTTTCGATTTTGACCATACCGAGAGGATACGTACACAAGTACCGTTTGGTTTGGTATCGTGGCCACCCTAGGTTGATGAATAGGTACAATTCTCATTATTTTCATCAAGAACAAATAAGGGTGAAAGTCTTGCAGTCCATCACCGTGGCTTTAGTGAAATAGCTTTCACACCCCACAGTGAGCCAAAAAATTCTGTTTCATAAGAAAGAAACTATTAACCACAAGAGATTAAAGGCACCAAACATTTAAGTTGATTATGATCAATGTTTCAATATTTCATTGACAGATTTTAATTCTTTGTTTGCAAAAACCAAAACTTCGAACTACAAATAAAAAAGTTCTTGCTGCAAACAATGTTTACTTTTACAACTCATTTAATAACTTTTACCTTCAAGCGCATGATCATCGAAGATAAGTGGTCTAATATCTAGCTACAAGTACTTTTGAAATTTATGGTAGGAATTTATCAGATGACTAAAAGTTCAAAAACTTAAAATAAAGATACAAACCATTGTAATAAGGAATAATTTTGTTTTTCCCTATAACTAAATCTTAAAAATGCACAAATCCATTAATGAAAAGTGTTTATGACAAATAATATATCTTCAAATCTAAAATTGTTTACATTTATTGCGAAAGAAACAGTTATAAATTTATAATTTCTTCGCTTCCAAATTAAAGATAATAATATTATTATTGGTTAAATATTTAAATATTAAATACATAATTATATTTGTATTTAAAGTTTGAAAAATTTCAGAGTCAATCTGGGGCCTATACCATTATGTACAAAGTTTTGTCTGGTATGTTACCGAAAATTTCTAAAATATTGCATAGTGTTATAAACTTTACTGATATAAGACAGTGTGAACTGAAAGACGATAAGGTTCAAAGCACGTGATTTTATAAATTCTGAATATTAACACCAACTTCGCAACTCATTCAACCTCACATTCTTTTTTCAATCACAGCATGATCTATATTGTTCGTAACAAACAGTTAAAGAATTACCCACTAATACAATTAACGTTTCTATTAAATTCTTTGGCAATTTGTGAACAAAACTTTTTCTTTGTGAATACAGTGAAAAACCTTATTCACAAACAATTTGGTCCAAAAATGTGTTCTAAGGCCATAAATTCTTGAGAGACCTAGCTAAACGCTATTCCCCATAAATTAATATTGGTAGTAAATAGTTTCTACTTAAATTTAACAGTATTAAATACGCAATGCTTGTAACAAGGAAATTTTTCTGAGAGTGCACAATGCTTCTTTGATCATAAATTGCGAAAACATTTTTTGAAGCAGAGAGGCTCAAGGCGTGCACTGACAAATTAAAAAAGAGGCTAAAAGCTAAAAATGCATTTTCGAAAAGTCATTTTTATTCAAAATTGAAAGAGGTGTACCCATTCAAACGTTACCATTTTTTTAATAATTATTCACAGTTTTGGCCCGAAAGCATACTTTTCGGTACTAAAACATTAATTATTGGCGCGATTTGTGGCAATTATTTAAACTCATCATTGAACATTTAAACGTTTGTTTTTGTTTTTTTTTCAACTTTTTTTTATAAAACATTTGTTTTATTTATCAATCACAATAATAAAGGCTCTATCATCTTAATGTAAGGAATTATTTTATAAAAATCTTTAAAGTCATATCTGCCAAAATAGGTTTTTCCTGATAGAAAGGTGTTTAGCGGGAACCAACACATATTTTTGGAATGAAATTGTTCGATTTTGAACTTTGGGGAATTATCTAGCTAGAACTCTTAAGTACCTTCTGACAGACATCCGGACAAAATTTGTATTTTATGATTTTATCCTCGACCCGAACCTTTAAACATTATTCCTATACCTAAACTTTCCTACCATTTGCGAACTATAATGGCAATCGCATTATACTTGCTGCCATTTCGGTGGCCTTCACATGCAACCGACACTTCCAGAGCTCTGCTATCTAAATTACCAATAGACATCCTGGCAGCAACACAAAAAAAATCATCCGTAAAGATTTCCTTGGAGAAAAGGATGAACCAATACATGCGCTGCCATCATTGAGTGCAACTACAGTAAATGGCTGCTTAGGGTAGTAAGATATCCAAGAATATGCACCTTGAGACATCGTTTGTTGCTGTGGTAGACGACAGAAACAGTTTACTCTCTAAAGCCAGGATACAGGATGCAGATAAGTAAAATGAATTCTTTGACAGCAGAGTCTCTAAGGACATGTTCACTTGAATGCAAAAAAATCGAACACATACCTAACAAGAGATTGGTATCACCAGAAGACTAATGTTCAAGGACAAGCTCCTATGCAGCAGGTAATTATTTTTCTCTCATTGAAAGTCCAAGCACTCGTCCGACAGTGTATTCCCGAAATCCACTCTGAGAGGGTGAGAAACCGGACACTGTTTGTGAGACCGTTAGAGATGGCGCATTCTCACAGCTGAGTCCAAAAACATCATCCTGAAAATAAAGAACTCTATAGATATGCCATACATCATTGATGTTCAGGTGAAAACAAAAACAATTACTACCCAAACCACCCAATCAAGGTAATAGGGAAAAACTGTTATT
Source organism: Dasysyrphus albostriatus (assembly GCA_946251815.1). Classification (NCBI taxonomy): domain Eukaryota; kingdom Metazoa; phylum Arthropoda; class Insecta; order Diptera; family Syrphidae; genus Dasysyrphus; species Dasysyrphus albostriatus. Next base: position 71,014,920 of record OX276337.1, on the reverse strand, counting down.
CTCTTGGCTATTCGTTTATTTTACTAGATATCCGTACTGTGTGCAAAGCATAACATCACTCGATTCTCCTTGCAGAATTTGCCAAAGGTCTAAGACTGGAATAGGATGAGATAACTTCCTGTGCACATGTGGATTAAAGTAGCGTTGCCAAGTTGCTTTTTGTTGCACTCTCTCTTGAAGATTGAGAAGTTAAAGTTCTCTTTGGAGAGATAGACCATAGAACCCTTCCCAACTGTATCATCATAAAATAGGGCGGGGGTTGAGATCCAACAAATGTGGCTCACTTCTCATTCATATCCGAGTCAAAGATATATGAACAGTGATGGTGTTCGGGTACACATATTGTATCCGCGCATAGGTGGAAGTTGAGGTAAATTTCAATAGGTTGGGAAAGTAACGCCCTGGTACGTGACTTTTGTCACTAAGGGGCGGATACCGGTTTATTTTATTCTGTTGTGAAGCACAAAGACAACTTGTTGGTTATCTAAGTCGAATTTCATTGAGAACCAACTACCTACCTTGCATGTTTTTGGGTGGGAAAAATTATTATGAAATCTTATTTTTTTAAATAGATATGTAGGTAGCACGGGTTCTTAGACTTCCGCAACTGTTAGGAAGCATTTTATATAAGACACCTATGAACTTGGCGGCAAATATTTAGGTACATAAGATGGGTTGCATTTCTTGTACATTTTTGGTGATTCCGATGCTACTGACTCTTATTCTCGCGTTTCGAAACTTTCCTCTTCAGGGGATCTTCATTTACCGTTAGTGGTATTCATGATCCGATGCGCAATTGGTCTAGTATTATTGAAAAATTACTAAACAAAGTAAAGAGTAAAGTTTTCTCTTTTGTATTTGATTGTATAGGGAGGTTATTGGATAAACCCTTTTCAAAGAAAGAATTACGTGCAAGAGTTTCTATGACTGAATAGCCCATAAGCCTGTTTATAACCAAAAATGCAACGAAGCTACGCATACGTTTCCAAAAGAATGGTCACACTGGCCACTTACCGATATTTATAGAATAACTCGGAAATTTGACCGAGTTTGACAATTTTACACCCAAGACTTTTTGTTCAAAATTGAATTTTCTATCGATATGGATGGTTTGAAAAATTGTGTAAACAAATTTGGCCTTCATACGAAATGTTAAAAAAGCCATATTAATTGGAAAATGTCAGAAACATAGCCATTCAAACTTTACAAATTGTTATCACTTTTTTTGTCCAAAAGCCTATTTTTGGTACCACCAAGTCGTTTATTCACCGGACCAGATGATTAGTCTATAGGTCTGGAAGCATTTTAAGAAAATCGTAAAACAAAATTGGGAAATTACCTTCTTGTTAAATATTCTCTATAGTCCAGTAACCTTGCTATTTCATTGGAGGGAAACCTTGCGTCTTCTCTCCTTTACCCGGTGCACATTGTAATTAGTGAAGATGATTTGGTTATTCTTATTTTTCTCCAAAGCTGAAAGACTTTTTAGAATATTGTTTTCAGAATTTGACTTAAAGTTTAAAAGAGCATTAAATGCTAAAAAGAAACAAAAATACTTTGTATACCATGAAGTAAAAGAAAAATAGGTAACAAAAGAATATATATTTTTTTATTTTCAGATATTTGTGCTGGAAAATGAATTTTTGAAAAACTATTAATTAAAACAAACTCTTTTTGAAAGAATATTGAAGAATGGATTTATCGCCTAAGAGGAGCTTAAGGATTTTTTTTCAGATATGACTACTGTTCTTCAATATTGGTTTTTCTGTTTCACTTTTTTAGATGATTACTTCCGATACTATTTTTTTTTTTTCTGACCTAACGTACACGCCTTAGAGTTTTGAAGCATCTTATGCCAAGTATACTGTATTTTTCATTATACTGTTTATTATAAATACTTTACTAGTTTTTACAAATTTACTATTGATACATTTTGAAAGGGTGCCTCTTGGAAATTCTTGGGTCTACAGAGACGATTTTGGGCTCTAATTGATGCAAGTTGAACTCATTTCAAATTTTAGAAAAAGTGCGAAAATTTCTGCCATGGTTAAGCCTTTAGTATCTACGTTATTTTGTCTATGCCCGTCATGACCTATCTTTCCTTCAAACAAAGTTATGCGAAATTTATTAAAAAAATTTGAGATCTTTGATGTTTTTTAGGATTATTGTGAACTTTTAAATGTTAAGTAACTCAAAACAGGCTTCGGCCTCCCTTCTTCTTCGCATCAAAAACAATGGAGAAGATGATCCAGGAACCCTGGATTTACGAAACCAAAATTCAGGGTGACCCTAGATACTGCATATTGGTAAGAAGTAACACTAATCTATAATTACTCCCTGATTACAGCGATAGAGACGTAACCGTTGTATCAGAGGAGCACTCTTTCTCTGATCACAGGTAGGAATCACCGGGTAACTAACTGGATAAAATAGAGATACTCTTAAAAGATTAATTAAACCTGACCTTTTAAGTATCCCCTTAAACAGGAACGAATCTTGACCATAAAGAACAGGATATGTCAATGGACTTCTTATTTTCGGACAATAATTATTTTATTAACATAAGTTTTCGAGAATACAAATTCTCATCTTCTGGTTGGTAAATAACTAATTGTGATTAATGAACTTTAAGATAAGAAGCGGTTGGTTTCGAAGTAACTGCATATGCTGATGACATTGCCGTTGCAATATCGGGAAAGCATCTTCAAATCATTATAGAATTAATGCAAACCGCTCTCAACAAACTACTTAAATTACTTAAATGGACAGACAAATAGGGATTAAGTGTAAATCCCCACAAAACTGAACTTGTCCTCTTTACAAGGATATATAAAATTCCGAATATAGACCCTCCATCAATAAATGGTATTCCACTTAACTTTCCAGATGAAGCTAAATATCTAGGTCTGATTTTAGACAAAATGTTGAGCTGGAATCCAAATATACGAGAAAGAGTCAGAAAGGCCACAGTGGCACTTCTCTCTTGTAAAAAGCTATTGGAACCAAATGGAGCTTGTCCCCGCATATTACCCACTGGCTATACACAGCAGTCATCAGGCTGATACTCACTCATGGGCTGGCAGTATGGTGGACTGATTTAGATAAAGTAACTTATCGTGATAAGCTAAACAAAGTGCAGAGATCAGCTTGCATGTGCATCAGTGGAGCTCTTCGCTTGACACCTTCCGCTGTTTTAGACATACTGCTTAGCATCACACCCCTGAGTGGCGGCGTGTACTCAGAACGACTAAACATTAGTCTCTCCTTCCGTCTGCCTGATCATTGTAGTGCGGAAATCTTGGATAAAAGAAGTTTAATAAAAAAAAGTTATATCTACATTGAATATCCGTGTCTTCTCAGGTAATCAAGCTGCCCGTAAATCACTAGGCTTGGTTCTGTCTCTACAAACTCCATAACTGCCCGAAACTGTCCATCGTCTCTAATGAAGACGGCAGAACAGTTCAACATTCACCTTTTCGACACAGATATTGCAGGAAACTGTAAGGCCGATGAACTCGCCAGGATAGGAACTATTACACAAAATATTACTTAACAAGGTGATATTGGAATACCAATCTACTTGTAAACTTATGCTTGAGCAAGATTCCATAATGATGACAAACAGCAGATGAACAGGTATCTCTACTTGTCTGGGGACAAAACAGATCTGGCCAAGACTGAATCCAAAGCGATCAAATGTTTGTTATCTCTAAGTAGATTGCATATTTGCTCTACAATAGGTGTCATTACTGGACACTGTCTCATTGGCAAACACGCTAATAGACTCGGCGTTTTCTCAAATGATTTCTGCAGAAGCTGCATGGACGAGGAGGAGGAAGAAACTATCTCAAACCTTCTTTGATCATGTCCTGCTCTTTCTCAAGAATGCAAAATACATTTAGGAAATTTTGTCTTTGATGATACCAGTGATTTACAAAAAAAATCTCCATCACTTTATTTAAAACTGCAATTGGTTTAATTTATGTGGTATCACAATGGGCCTGTTCTTTCCTAGGTGTGTCAGCAGTTTTCCTGGCAGACACCTTAACCTAACCTAACCTAGCCTTAGTGTAAAATTGACTAATTCAGCTTAGTTTCTGAGTTATACCATAATATTGAAAAGTAGTCAGTGTGACCATTCTCTCAGAAACGCATGGATGAATTTATTAGCGCATACTTATGCGTATGGTCCAAGCAAACATATTCAATAATAAAAACCCTTGTACGTAATTGTTTCTTTATATCCCTCATGTTTCGATCTATTCAATAGCGTTCGTAGTTCGTTAAATTTTGTAAATTTGCTTCCGTGTTTCTATAGATTAATAATATTGAGTTCACGATCTACTTATGAAAAGAAATTTTACAATTTAACTAGGCCTCTGTGTCCTGTTGCAGCACGTTTTGAATATCCCTATTATAACATAAATATTTATGTATGTGCTTGTGTTACTTTGCTTAATTCAACTAACCACTAACACATGCACTCATGATGAGCCTCTGTTTGTAGATTGCAGCTTGCTCTAAGCTTACTAAAACAAAGAATCTGAAGTGTAAAAAAAAAAAATATGAAGTTTTCAAAAAGATTGTAAACAACAAAATTTAATAGCTTTTTTTGTCATTGTAAAACCTGGACTGTTTGTAAGACAAATTCGGTCCACGAGGGTTACATTGGCAAAAGTCCTATTCACCGGACTTCAGAATCACGAGCTTAGAAGAAACCCAAAAAAAAGTAGTGAACTTGACAAAACAAAGAAGAATAAAAAAATTATTCACAACTGTTGGTGAACTGGATAAAAGGTAAACAAAGTCGCGAATATTGTGAATCGAATATTTTTGTAGATCATGACTTTTACCCAACTAAAATATTCCTAATTATTGTTTTATTGTGATTATTTAACCATTTACCACTATTAAATTCTTTTTTTTTATAAAAAAAAAACAGAAAATAATTTAAAAATTTTTGTTTGGCCTGTTGAGATGCGCTGTGAATTTTGTCGTCTTTTTTTTCGAGTTGTCAAAATTAGAAAGTGAAAAAAGAAAGCAACAGGATGGCAACATAAGATTTCAAAATTTGTTATAAACATATGTGATTCGAGTAGTGTTCTTTTAAAATTATAAGAGCTTTGTTAAACTCTGCTTGATGAATAAACTAAACTAAACTAAAAAATTATTTATTAAACACAAAAAAAAAAACTTTTCTAATAAATATAAAAAGTATTTTTGTAACAAAATATAGAGTGAAATTTTCAATTGCACACAGTTTCCTTCTGAAAGTGGAACACAGTGTTTCGTATAGTTAATTCAAAACGGAAGCGATTCCATGAGCGTTTTCGCCCGTAAATAGTTCGTGTTTTTTTTATTAATTAAAAAAATATTATCATAATTATTATTCCTTGGTCGTTGTGTCATTGGGTCAAGTGGTTTAAAGCCCTTCTATTTGCGGTTTGAGAATCCATACCGTGCGAGTAGAATTCACAGTATTCGCCTTTCCAAACATACTTGGCCGTTTTTTTTTTCAAACTGATTCTTTCAAAAGCGCGGTAAATTTTAATTTGTATGTTAAGTCAAGAAAATGGGTTTATATAATAATATTTGTCTTTATCTTTAGGTCCATGAATGATCACTATAACAGAGCTGACAAGGGGCCATGACGCCAACTGGTGGACCTTCAGATAACACGAAACAATATGAAGCAAGGCAACACCATACCAACGCAGCATTTCCAGAAGGCTGAGCGCAGGGTAAAAGCAAAAGGCAGGTCAATTTTAACAAAAATCTGAAATCATGTAAAAAAAATGATTTGCCAAACATTTTCTGAATAAAATATTGTAGGCACTTGCGGCTGGCGACAGCTAATAGAGATGGCTTTTCGATGTCTGTTTTTGTTTTGTTCTTTTTTGTTCACCTGGGAGTTTATTTCTTTATAGAACTTAAATTTAATAAAAAGAAATAATGTTTGTAAAGTTATTAAGGTATATTTTCTTTGAATTAAAATTTATTTTCATTTATAAATAATTATTTTACCTGAATGTAAATAAACGTGAAAAGTAGAGCGTGGTTTCGCCAGCATTGTTTCCATCGGTTATTAAGATTTAAGTAAAAAACTTGACTTTGGCTTAAATGACGTTTTATTGAATCTTAACAATTTGTTATTTTTAATTCATTTTAAATATAATTGGTTACTTCTTCAATACAATCCATGTTTTTTATCGGTAGGTTAGCAAGAATTAGCAATTGAATTTTTTATTTCGGAAAAGGACACTAATAGACAAATACAATGACATGAAAGATGTTGATATACTTTGATACATTTTTTTTTTTTACACTCAACTTAAAAGAATTTTTCATGTCTCAAAATAGGACTCTTTACACCAAAAAATTACAAAAATTACTAATTACACCAAAAAATAAACTAAAAAACATTCATACCAGCTCTAAACGTATTCATAATTATTATTCAGAAGAAAAAATATTAATAATAGCAGTAGTTTTCTTACACGAGATCAATTATCGCACAACAAGATCTAATTCTAAACTAAAACTGAAGCTAAAATTACCTTCACTACTGATAAAAATGCCGCCAATCCACCAACAAGATGAGAACAAATCAATAAAAGTAACAAATTACAGTTATTTAAGATGTTTTAGTTGGCATCCAGAGAATTTTAGCTTTAAATCACACATTTACTTTTTTGATTTTTGTCCACTGGTCAACGCACTATGCGTTTGTCCGAATTATTCGCTACCATTAGTGGTTAGTACTATTTGGCTGAAATGATCCAAAATTATCAGATAATTCAAAACAATACTTTTTCGTACTTTTGAACAAATATTTTATTTATTTTGTTATTGTTTTTGTTTTTTTTTTTGTAAATTTAATATTTATCGAAGCCACTCCCCCCTTTGAAAAAGTAGTGCTTTGGCATTTATTTTCTTCTTCTTCAGTTCTTCTTAGAGCTCTGTAGAGGTAACACCTCGAGATTAAGAGATATCAATTGGTTTTCAATTTGTGTGGTTTGGTGGATGGTTGGGTCTGGATCTGGACAGAGGGGAGGCTGGATCTGGACGGAGGTGGGTCTGGATCTGGTCAGAGGTGGGTCTGGATCTGGACAGAGGTGGGACTGGATCTGGACAGAGGTGGGTCTGAATCTGGTCAGAGGTGGGTCTGAATCTGGACGGAGATGGGTCTGGATCTGACTAAAGGTGGGTTTGAAATCTTGACATAGATTAATTTTTTTTTTCAATAAAAAAAATTTCCAAAATATCAATAAACTATTTTTTTTTATTAATTTCAAGTAAAAAAAACTAAATGTTCTTCCCCGAACTCCCGCCAACCGAAAATTCTAGTCTTATCTCATAGAGAAAGATGTTAAACTTACCGATTCCTAGTGAGGACTGAATTTTATTACGGAATTACTTTTGCTTCTATACTTTTTTCTGTCAACTTCTTTGGATGTTCGGTCTTGTTTATTCCCACAGTTTCAAATCTCAGATTTATATGAAATGAATAAATATTATTGAAATCCTCTAAAAAGTGACGATGACGTGGCGATGATTCAAGGCCAATTTCAGTGCTGATGGCAAAGAAAACCGTGAAAATAGCTCAGGATTTTCTTTGTTATCCAACTTAAAACGCTTTTGATGTACAATTAAGCTACAATAGTTCATTTCAAGGCTAAAAAAAGATAGTAAAGGGATATTAAATTAATCTAGCTATGAGTATAAGGAAATTTTTCTGTGCTAGGCAAGCCAGGCAAGGTACTGTCAACATTGGCGCCTGCCAGACGACTTTAAATACCCGAAGCGGGACAACAAGTTACGTGACAGAGGACCCAAAAAGGAGGATTAAAATCCTGAGAGCCCATGAAGCGGGCCTCCCAAGGTACTTTTGCAAAAGAAAAATTAACATTGTCCTAGAGGCATCAAAGTTTACATCTTTAAAAATGATCTGCGGCTAAACGGAACGTCCTTGCGACTTAAAAAATCCAGATTCTTTAAATACAAAAGAAACTTTACATACTCCAAATCCTACAGAGAGCCCAAGCAGGGAGGTTACAGTTGAGTATGCGTTTATTCGCCACCCAAGGTACTGTTGCTCAAGAAAAATTAACAATTAATGCATCGAATTATATGAATTATATATGCGTCCTAGACGCATCAAAGTCTACCCCTTTAAATATGATTTGCGGCTGAGCTAGCTAGCGACTTATAAAATGCATATTTCTGATCTAGGAAGTGCCCGTTCTAAGAAATCAAAAAAAAGTTGGTACAAAACTTTCAAACAAATATTTTCAGATTTATTGCTAAACTTAGCTTCCTAGAAACTTTTAATATGCATCTTCATAATCTTGAAGTAAATAAAAAATATAATTTCTATATCACTCAGAATTAAAGAAATTATTTTAAGCTAAGCATTAATGTTTTAACTATGAATATGTGAAAGTTAAATTATTGAAATAATTGTTTATTTCTTTATGAATTTTTGGTTCTCTTGAAAAGGACGGATTGTGATTCGTCAATGAGTTGCTTTATCTTAAGCGATGTTCAGGTTATGTTCAGTGTTTGCCAGACATTGCACATTGCTCGATGATTGTTGTTGAGCCACGAATGTTGCAGCCGTTCGTTCTTCTTCATGGTCTTTGTGACCGGTGGAGCTTCTCCTCGCTGAACCCTTTCCACTGCCAGTTTTACCATCACTGTCTCCTTGGTAAGGTCGCCTATAAGCTTATAAAGCTCAGCATGAGCCTGCCTGACTACCACTTTTAAGCGACGATGCCAAGCCTCCACAATGTTTTGTGTTTGCGGGAAGTATCGCTCACTTGATGCTGCCCAACTGGTCCAAAACGATGGGTTGTATCTTGCTCGGTTTGTCTTTGTCCTTATATAGTTTTTCCTGAACCACTTGGCAAGAGTTCTACTCTCTTGGTGTCGGAGGGGGGCGTAGAGTTTTGCGAATTATTCTGGCACTTCCTCTGTAGGAACGAACGCTAACCCCCTTAGCATCCTCACTTCAATGCTAAACCGATACCTTAGAACTTCCTCCAAATTATTTGGCCAAAATGGAAGAGGCAGCCGTGGGTTTCAGCATCTTGAAAAAATGAGGATGCTAATTATCACTCGTTCGAAGTCAGACAGTATGATGTCCGGCTGCAGGGGTATGTTATTATTGCAGGCGAAGAGCAATAATTGGAGCCAGAACTCTTCGTATGCTTGATTTGCTGCTCAAGAGGCAGTAAACCATAGACACAACAATGCCATTTATGTAGGCATGGGACGGAAAATAATTGGTACCACGGCAAAAGTACCGTCTACCAGCCAGCGTTTGGATTGTGACAGAAGTAACACAGTACTCCTGGTGCTCAGCATGATGTTTTTTGCAGCCGAGTACACACTTTCTGCCAACACAAACAACTCGCCATCTATTAAAGCAGCCTCTCAGGTATTTCTATCTCTTCAGAACTTTCGGGCTCTTTCATCTGGCTTTCTCGCACTCTGAAGATTTTCATATTCTGAGCATTTTTCGATGGCAGGTAGGGTCTACAAACCAGCTATAGCCTGATGGTTGTGTCCCTAATAATAACGCTGGGCGGAAGGGCTCCCATGGCTGCCATGCTCTTCAAGTGGATATTGGCGTCCGAAATTTCCTTTTCAAAGGCCGGCGGGGCATGGCTATGGCACCGAATTTGCGTTTGATGACATCTGTTTTCTGACTGGACTGTGGTTAATTTGGCCTTACATCTAGAAGATTTTCCTTCACCGCAACACGTGTACGTTTTGAACGTTTTTTCCAAGTGCTACAGAAAACCATAATGTTCCAGCTTCGGCTCTCTACGTTTCGAATAAGTTTCATATAAATTGAAAAAAAAAGTAAGAAAAAGGTGCATACTTGGAAATAAATTTGGTTAATCCAAAAGATTTCACCCAAAACTCCAAAATTAATAGATTTAAGAACTTCACTTTAATATACAGGGTGGCGCACCAATTGTGCTACAATAAGAAATTCAAATAACTTTTTTTTAATCGATGTATTTCATTTATTTTTTTTTTATTGGTTAGAAAATTAAATTTTGTTTTAAATAGTTAGTTGTTTTTAAAGATTATAGACCGCAAATGACCTCCACGCTCTCCCACGCATATGCGGCACCTGATCAAAAAATTATTCATTGCGGCCTGAAGAGTTGAAGTTGGGATCGCCTCAATTATTGTCGTTATGGACTGCTTTAATTCAGTTAAATTCCTGGGCTTCGTTTTATACACCTCTTGCTTGACATAAAAAGAAGTCTGGTGCAGTCAGGTCAGGTGACCTTGGGGGCCAGCGAAGAGTGGAGTTCCTAGAAATTAATTTGTTTGCGAATTTTTTGTTTAGCTCCGCCTTAACTGGTCTGGCTATATGTGCAGTTGCTCCATCTTGCTGAAACCAAACGCTGTTGAATGGTATACGTCTTCGGCGCAGTTCTGGGTAAAAAAACTCCTTCAACATCTTTAAATAACGGTCCCCATTGACAGTTACGGTTACACCGTTTTCTTCAAAGAAGTACGGCCCGACAATACACCTTGATGAAACTGCGCACCACACAGTGACTCGTTCTGGGTGCAGTTCCATCTCATGGAGCATTTCTGGATTAGACTCATTCCATATACGGCAATTTTGCTTGTTTACATTGCCGTTAAGATCAAAATGGGCCTCACCAGACATGAACAAACAATTGATCAATGTGTAGTCTTCTTCGGCCATTGATATCATTTTTTGGCAAAATTCCAGGCGAACAGGCAAATCCTGAGGGTTTAACTTGCTAGTAATTTGGACTTTGTACGGAAACAAGCTTAAATCGTCATGAAGTATCCGTTGTAATGACCGTCTACTAACTCCAATTTGCCCCGATAAGTTTCGGGTCGAAACGCTTGGATTGGCCTGTATTGTAGATGCTACTGCTGCGATTGTATCCTGAACCCGAACATTGGCATCTCGATGGTACGGCCTTCGTGCGATGCTTCCAGATTCGGGAAACATGTTTACTAACCTCATAATGGTCCATCTACTCGGGGGATTACCGCCAAACTCCCGCCTAAATTCCCTTTGGACGGAAATGACGGACTGCAAAGCATGGTACCGTTGCACTATCCAAATTCTTTTCTCCGTATCCCAAGCATCCATTTTTATAAATCTAAATAGTAACCTACAAAATAAAAAAAAATAAGCCGATTACTCACACAGAAAAAAAGTTATTACGTTTCATTTTTGTAGCACGATTCGTGCGCCACCCTGTATTAGGAGCTTTGATTAAAAAAAAATCTTATCGCATTCACTTTTTCACACAAAATGAGAGAAACAACTTCAACTTTGTTTGATGTTTAGTCTGATTTAAAGACTTTAGTCTTTTATAGAAAAAAAGCAGTTCAAAAAGAAAGTTATGGCAATTTTAAAATTTTCACTCAAATTTCCCAAGTTTATATTTATTTTTTTTTTTTAAGAAGGCACAAGAATTTAAATAAATAATGATCACGTACAATACACAATTTATTTTTTTATCGACGTTTAGTCTAATTGAAACAATAAGGCACTTGAGGGAACAGAAATAGTCGCCAAAACAAGAAAACAACATATGATATCACTGTCACAATTTCACATTTAAGAAATATCATATCAGTACCACGTAGTCACACTTAAAAATAATCACATTACATTGGAAATATCTGCATTCCATTTTTAATTTTGCGTTGATTTTCACTGTAAACTGTAAGACTTAAGACACTTGAAAGACACTAAACACTCACTTGAAATCACTATTTTAAAATTGTTTCTGCATAATAATACGTTAGTGCGGATTAATGAGAATAAATCAGAGTGAACCAAAAAATTTGAGCTTTCTTACCCCTTTTTAACGTCAAAAACAAGAAAAAAAATATTCGAAATTTTACTATAACAGAGCGAAAACAAAATAATGTTTAACTTTTTTAATGAGGTCTTGACATTGTCTTCCGACACAAAATTCAGAAATTATCAAACCCTCGAAAAACCAATTCCTCGCGCTGTAATCTTACCAAATTTAGAGATCTTTTTTTTTTTAAACATATTTTGGACGTACATATAGGAAACAGAGCAACGGAGTTGCGTGAGTGGGACAGAGCATCGAAAAACGGAGTTAAAATCGTGAAAACGCGCGAGCCACCCAAAGAACCGCTGCTCAAGCAAACTATTGACTACTTTTCTCAACTTTTGTTATTTCATCGAAAAATCAGTTACCAAAAAACAAAAAGTATTTTTATTTTGTTCATATCTTAAAAAATATTTGGCACAAAAGCAATTTATTTAAATAAATTACAAGAAAGTTTTTTTGTATGAAATTAACAAAAAATTAAAGTTGTCATCCCAAAATATTTGCAAAAAAATGATCCTCTGTCTCCACCCACCTCCACAACTTTTGTCCCAGTTCCAGACCCACCTCCGTCAACCGTCAAACCCAACCCCGTCATAACTACTATGGTCTTCAACGTCGTGGCCTTCGTTGTCATAGCCGTCAACGTCGTCGTCATCATGGCCGTCAATGTCGTCATCATGGCTGTCAACGTCGCCATCGTCATCCTGGCCGTCGTCTTCACCCTAGCCGTCGTCTTCGCTCTGGCTGTCGGTCACCCCCAACTAACCAATCCCCTACCAAACCAACCAATTAAAAATCATGTTAATATCTCTTTAAAAATACTAGTTTATATCTCTGGAGGAGACCGGTCTGATCTCCTCTGAGTTCTAATACTCGTAAGAACCAGTGCTGCCAGAAAATGTTTTCTGAAATCGGGGGATTACCACATTAGAAATTGGTGTAGATCGGGGAAACAGTTTTGAGCCTACAAGTCCTTTATGAACATGTTTTCAGATTGTGTTTTCATTAGGATCAGAAAAGTGCTATTTATTTGAAGGTAAAAATGTCATATTTTTTAAGAAACAACTTCTTCATTACAATTGTTTTATTTATTTTGTAATTTAATTAATTATTAAAGTAAAGTTTTTTAAATAAAAACTAGATATTTTTATATTTTAAATAAACATGAAGTAATCCAATGTTCAAGTTCTGTAATGCTATTTTCTCACTAATATCAAATCCAATACTTTGGTTGAAAACTTTTGATAGTTCAAGTTGATAGAACAAGATTTCAAGAAAATTTTAATGAAATCTCGAGATTTCAACGAATTCTCATTGAAATCCAGCTCCACTAATTCGAGATCTCAAAAATTTTCTGCTTAAATCACAGATTTTGGTTTGGTGGGAAAATAGTATAACTCACGCACCCAAAAAACCAATCGCAAAATGTCGAAAAAAACAACATGTATTTTGTTTAATTTGTATCCTTTCTTGGCCAAATTTATCGGTTGGTCTGTTTCCACTAAAAATATATATAAAATTTTAAGGTAGACATAGCCAGGCTAAAAAATTTACACATTTTATATAAAATTATAAGCAAGCATCAATAACGATATTCACGTGAACAACATTCCACCCGGAAAAATTGCTATTTCACTTTTCGTCTATTGTGATTTTCACCTGAAGAATGGAAAATCGTACTAGTACTCATTTTGGGCAAAATTTATCGTTATTAGCTCAATTAGGAGCTTAATTTGTCATTTATTTTTTGACTCCATACGAAAGATAATGAGGGGTATTGGTGTCCTTTCTGAAACTTTTTTAGTTATCTAAGGCCAAGAGAAGTTCGGACGAAGCTCATAATAACTTTTGAAATTTTTCGGGTGAAATATTTTCCGGGTGTTACTCACAATAAGTCTAAATATGAATTCAAGAGTGTAATCTATTTTTATGGTGGCTGTTTTGGTATCCGATCCCTTCGGTCTAAATAAATCCGTACAAATTGAAAACGGAAAAAAAGATACCAGAATTAAAAAAAGACAAAAAATGGCAGATTGTAGATGCATCGTTTCGAATATTTATGGTTCATGGACGATAGTTGAAACGAATGGATGCACAATGCTCCATTATTAAGGTTACAATTTAACCGAATATCAAAAGAGCCTTGTACTAGTATATGGGTGATTCTACAAAAAATCGAATAAAATGATGATAATTTCGATATAACACTTGGAAGCAAAAAGTTGTAAAACCTAACTATATATGAACTTTAGAACGTCCTTTCACATAATTGAAAACGGCCAGTCAAACAAATTAAAAACGACGATTTTATAGCCTTTTTTTGAAAACAGGAAAATCATACCCCTTACTTTAATGGGGAGAAATATAGCCCCTCCAACATATTTTACTTGTTTCGACCGAGCCTATAGCCTCTAGCACTTTTATACAATTTATGCAAAACACCCTGTGTAAATTATCTTAAAATTTCTTAACCACTTGAAAGTAAGAGTAAGTTCATGCGATTGAGTCCTGCTTTTTATTTTACATACATTTAAGAAAAAAAGCAGAATTTTGTGCGCATTTTCGGGGCCTCAAGAGATGACATCAATAATTAAAGGTTGAAGGACTGAGGCCAGGGGACTGAGTATTTTCACAGTTTTTGCCATTAAAACTTGTTAACGCGTTGTATGAACAAAATAAAAAAAATTATATAATTAAGATTTCTTTATTAAAATGCTAAAATATATGTACCTCGTGGCATGATGGTTAGTGCCATAGAGTACCTATATTGTCTAGAGAACCGACTCGTACCCCTGCCTAAAACACCCGCAAATTTTATTTGAGCACACTAAGAGAAAACTCTCGAATTCCCTGTCCGTGAATACGTGTGAATTGTGGATAAAAATACAAAATGGGGTTAGTAGCTCAAAGTGACGTTTTGTTTTTTTGTTAAATTATGAAATGTCAAAATGACAGATCTCGGTTCTAATTTGTGTTGGGTGGAATTTATAATATTGAATTCTTCCAACAAAAACTCGGTATTTTAAGAAAATTATACTTTTTATAAGTAAAATATTAGTAATTATTTATTAAATGTGGACAACAATAATAGATAACTTAAATTTCAAGTGCCAAAAGACTGATCAAGTGAAACTCGATGTGTTAAGGCGATATTCCACTAGCATATAAATATCGCAAATTGTCCATATGAATATGGCCCAAATTGGTCATATAAGTGTGATAGACATATTTATATGATAAAATATGTATGATGTCATATATATGACCATGATTTTGGGACATATATATGACAAAGTGTGATATCGAAACAAAGGCGTTGTCATATATATTTGGAAGTATCGTGCCATATAGTCATATAAAAACCGTCTGATTTTATATGTTCATATATGTCATATAATTTATTTTTATTGTTGGCATATGGAACAAATTTAATAACAATTCTTCATTGGTTTTATCCAAATTGTTATAGTTGTTTTTGAAGACCTCGGTCAACGGCGTATACAGGGGGGGGGGGGTTCATGACCCCGTTCTGTTGCTGTTGTCTGTATCTGTTTCATTTTCATTGTTTTGTCGCAATGTTGATGGATGGTGATACTCAATGCATCTTTACTTGGGAAATTTTACCAAAATTAAATGTTAGGGAAGTCTACTGGTTTCGTGAAGTTTAAAAATTTTCAGCTGAATTAAAAAAACGCGGAAAAGCGAAAGGTAAGCCTTATTCCGTGGATTAGGTGCAAAACGTTAATAATAAATCAAAATTTCTGCTAAGTGACGTTTACAAAGCTAATTCACCGAAGAAAATGGTTAACCGATGGAATAAACCTAAACTCTTTTTTGTATTGGAATCAATATTTTCTTTAGGTAAATTTTCGAAATTGTTTTTGTAATACGTGTTACAAGTTAATCCAGATCCAGAATAAAACACGCCTTTTATTGGTTTTGGTATCAACAGATTTACATTTTCGATAATATACTTTTATTTCTATGTACAATGATTTCAGTAGGTTCTGAAGAACAAAAAGAAAAAAGTTCATTACATAGTTTATTGGTATAAACTTACTTTGTCATTGGTGCCCCATTTTCTCGCTTCTTTTCCTTATTTAATTAAATAATAAATAATAATTTTGGTAGACATAAGCAAAAGAGAATTCTTAGAAATGTGTTTGGTAACTTGAAATTCAGAGCTGTCAAAACCCATACAAAAAAATTAAGTTTGCGAAACTTGGTAAGAATTTCAAGTAACTAAACAGGCCTCTTGGGGTAAACGTCACTTTACTATTCCACGAACATTTAGTTTTTTAATGAGAAATTTTAACCCGTGGCTTAGCACTTATTCCGTAGTTTAGCTAAATCGTGGACTAAGGGAGGAATAAGCTGTTTTATTGATAGCGCTGTATAAGAAAAGAAAAATAGCAACATAAAAAGCGATAAAAGTCATAATTGCTTTAAAACCATTGAAATATATTTTGAATTTTTAAACTTTTGATTTTTTTTAAATAAATTTGATGCTTATTAAGAAATCAAAATTTTCGAAAATCAATTGAATAATAGTTCCAGTGATTGAATTTTACAAGAAGAATTGCTTACTGGCTCAATATGTTTAGAATTATTATTAAAAAAATACAAATGATAAAAAATTACTAAAGATAATATATATAATTTTCAAACATATGTGAGGGTGAACAAGAGACATGGGAGCATGTATTAGAAAGATGCAGATCTGTCGGAGATGAAAGAAAATCAATAGGGGAAAGGATGAGGGAAATAATGGACGAAACGGGGAAGGGAGAAGAGTGGATAAAGGAACTAGAGGCAGTGAGAAAAGATAAGATGATAGAGAGGGGTGGAGAGGGAGCAGAGTAAGGAAGCGGGAGCTTTGTAACCCTTAGGGGAGTCAATACAAATCAATGTAATGTAATGTATAATTTTCAAACATTATTATACTTATCTATTTTACTAAATTAAAATAGTCTTTTACAGTTTCTTGAAACTTATTTTTTTTAGAAAACACATTAAAAGTTGAAGCATTGGCTTCGTGGTAAACTGGTAACCTATTCCCGTTGGTACTGTTGCTGAGCTTTAGTTTGCTTACTTTTTTGATTACAACAAACTAATAGGAAGTGTTTCGTAACTTCTTGGAATTATTGTTCTTTGATCTGCTTAATTTTTTGCAACAACTAACAGGCTCAACAGAATGGAGACGAAGCTCCAGCTGGAATTGCTGTCAAAATGTTGAATGCACACAAATTCATTGCTGCGAACACAACGCGACACAGCTGCAGTCATACGTGCGGTACGACATTTTTTTGTGGTATTTTGTATTTGTCAGTCGTGTAAATCCGCATATTTAAATTAAAATCAACAAAATATACACAAATTATAATAGTAGCAATAGTATTAAGTTGCCAAACGGACTGAACAACATTGAATAGGAAAGGAAGGTATGGAATGGAACAGGATTGAAGTAACTAAACATCACACAAAACGGTTAATCATCTCACTTAAGAGATGCACACAAACAAACTGGAAACGTCGTTCATGAGGATCAGGCTTGCCAGATTTTCATGAAGTATATTTATGATTACGTTCTTGGGTAAAAAAGAAATGCAATTGAATTTTGCACAATAAAAATGACAATGACAGAGGAAAAACACATTATTAATAGAAAAAAAATTAATGTACCTAATCGGCTTTCATATTTGTAAAAGTAAAATAAATTCAAATTAAATAAAACTACTTTATGTACGCCATGAATATTTATAACCTAACTTACATTCTCTTATCTCTACTAAAGTGCAGTTGCAGCTGACTTTGATATCTAGATTTAAGATTTCCCCACTTAAACCTTACCTACACTTTTTTAACAACGCACATAAACTGAAAATGAAAAACATTTCACATCTCATGTTTTGTGTTTTTCGCGTAGTATGGCAACCCGAATCCATCTATTCAAACCTATGTGTGTACATAAAATAAAGTATGCTATTCTCTTTACTTCTTGTTTTCATTCACATTTCACGCATCTTGGCTTGACACGATATGGAAATGAAACATAAAGATACAAAGAAATACAGTCAAGAAAGAGTCAACATTTTGATATCGGGAAACATAGCAACAAGGTTTTTTTAATTTTCAGAGTTTTCAAATTAGCACGAAGCTAAAAACAAAAAGTTCTAGTCAAATTTTTGCTATGCAAATCTTTGTCATTTGATTTGTTGTTTTTTCTAATGTTTCTTAAACTAAAAGCCGTATTACAGCAGCTGTTCGATAGTTGAATAATTCTTATAAGTATGAAGCATATCCTGTACATAATGTATATAAATATTCGTTCATAAGTATAACTATATTTATTTATCTATGCATGCTACATATTATGTTATGTTATTTTTATCCTTAAGATTTTATATCATTTAATATTTTTGTTATTACATAAAAGTTTCTCAATTTTATTGAGTGAAAATTGTTTATTTTTTTAATATACTTACTTGAGTAAAATTAAATCTTTTGTGTTAGATCATTAAGGCCAAATACACTCTCGCTACGATAAAATATTTTAACATAAGAACCCATGAGAGGATTGAAATCGCATGAGGTATCGATGATGTAAATATACTTATTGCTTATTGTTAAAGTATTTTATCATATCGAAACTTTATTGTCATCAGAACTATAATGTGAATCTGGCTTGATCTTGCCATCGGTAAATTTAAAAAGAGCTCTTAATATCTTTATCAATCATTGTTTCGATAATATAATAATAAGAAATATTGGGATTTTCCATTGGAAAAATAAATCAAGTTATTTTTGATTTGGATCTATCATTGTTTTTGAAAATACTCGTAGCTATAGGTACGAAATTATAGAATTTATATTCCATTTGAAAAAAAAGAATTCTGATTTTCATTATTTTTTGGCGATATGACCCTTCCGAGAAGTGAAGCTGTATACGCCGCTGACCTCGGTTTGCCTTTTTTTCGTTGGTGTTGGTAAAAAATGCAATAAAACAAACGTTAACGGCCATAATCGTTTTAAATGACAAAAAATAGTAACCAAATTGTCGAAACTGTTGCATTTTGGTAGATCCAGCACAGAGCATTAAAAGGATAATTATATCTTAATAAGAGATAGTAGTTAAAGGGTCTGTAATTTCGATGCACTTATGTGACGATTTTTGAATGTTAATAGATTTCATGCCTGAAAAGGAATTGACCTCGAATCAGAAAACACATTTTTGGGGACAATTCGGTCATAAGTAATAACGCTACCAATTCATGCTGGCAGAAGAAAGTGTTTACGCTTCGCTCACACCAAAAGTCTTTTTAAGACTTGTAATCTATAATTAACTTTCTTCCCACTCCAAAAAAAACATTATTCACTGCGATTCCCGAAACTAAATTTTGTTCGTATCTTTTCCTTTCCTGCTCCTCCAGTCTAAAGGAAAAGTTAAGGATGAAAAGCCTGTGTGGCAAGTGTCCACATTATGCACATTAATATTTGCACTAAAGTAAACTATTAAAGCAATAAATAACTACTCATATCATACTTATTTAAATATTTTGTCAAATCTACGTAACTAATATTTCATTAAATTTATTATAGCGACCCAATGCTTAATAGTAGCAGTAGAGGAGATTTTTCAAGTGCAAGCACTAGCTGCAGCAAATCGCGTACCATGTCTACCACTTCCAACGCTATGACCATATCAAATGAGTCATACCGGCCTCTGTAGTGGTCCTGATGTCCTTACCCAGTTACCGACCACAAAACAGATCACGATAGGGTGTCATTCTTAGCTGGTAAGTTATGATAGTTATATCATCTTTAAATCTTATAAATTCTCCTTTTTTCAGACTTTAACCGTAAAGCATCCGTGAGCACCGTTGGAAGCAACATCTCCATTACATCCTCTGAGTTTTCTGATATTGAGTACGCTGATTCAACACCTGACAATGTTATTGCAACTTGCTCCGATGACCAAGAAGTTGTTAAGAAAATTCTTCAACATCAAAGACCAATGCGCATTACAACCAAATTTATTATTTTCGCATAGCATTTTGTTCTCTGTATGACCTACAATACAATTTGTTGCTTTTGGCTTTTATGACTTTTAATTTAATGTAAATTTTATCAAAACAAGAGGCGTTTTAATATTCCGTAAAAAAATAAAACTTTCAAAACAGAACAATCCTTATTTATTATTTTCCATGTTTTTTATTGTCTTTTTTTCGATATAGAAATTAAATAGGTACCATGAAAGGACAAATTTTCATAAGAATACGATGAAAAACTTAAAGTTGCCATCAACAAATTATATAAATATGTGCTGCTGAATTATTGTAATATTGTTGTCATATTTTTTTATTGTATTTAATTTTATATCCAAATTTACAATTTATTTACTAGATGCTTTTATATGTTTGCTTAAGAAGTTTTAATAAAATTAAAAAATTTTTGCTGATAACTAAAAAATCTTTTTACTTGATATACATATATAAATATAGATAGGTAATAAAGGGCAAGTTTTGGATTGTTGAAAAACAATTTGAGGTAATAATCAAACATGTCATTACGATGATAGAGAACACCAAAAAAGTGGGTGGCACAATTCTCTCTGTCTGTTGGTGTTCGGTCTGTCTATCTGTACTTCAATGTGTACCTCAAACCACGAAAGCGATTTTCTTCAAATTTTGAGAGGGAAATCAATAAATTGTAAAAATTTGTAGCTTACAAATAACGGTACTCTTGCCATACAACCATTTTAGAAATTTATTTATTTCAAAACCGGCTCTTAGGACTTCGATTTAAAAAAAATAGGTAAATTATTCTTTAAACTGTTATTAATGATTCCTACTATTAAACGTTTCTTTTGATTTTCGATCCTCGCATTAACCGATTGGAATCAAAATATAAATGAAATAATTTCTATCATCTATCCAAATTTCAGTCTTCTAGCCCTTAAAACTATAAAAATCAAATACTACATAAGTTCGCATAGGTTAATTTAAATTTTTTAATTAATTTTATCTTTTAACCGGAAGGAAAGCGTTGCAAGGAAATTGACTTTCTTCAATTTACTCCAAGTTAGATAAAAAAATAGGCAACTACTCTACATATTTTTCTTCGCTTTAAAATTAAACTTAAATTTCCCAACTTCATAAAAAAACTCGTTTTTTTAAGCAGGTAAGAAAATTTCTTTAATTATTTAAAATTCTGTTCACAATGGTTCGAGGACATTCTGTATTGATCAGTTTAAATAAAAAATAATATATAATTACTAATACTACTTAAAGAAAATTAATTAATTTGTCATTTTAACACAGATTTTCAATAAAAACTAAATCTTATACGAACTAGCTCTGAGGGGCTAGCATCCAACTTGTGGTGTACATTTTGCTGACGGACTTTTTGCAAGTTATTCGGAGTAAGCCACGAATCTCGACGACTGGTATCGGAATCCTTATTAGCAGGGGGAATATTCAGTTGATAAATACGTTATATTGGTCATTACGTTGGTTATCACTCCCAGAACCAGCGGTACTAGCAATTACAAAAGGTTAAGTGCTTTGTGGATTACTCTAACCACCACTAAGTGATGTATTAGGAGTGGTCAGTTTGGGTTTTATAAGCAAACACTTGGCGTTCGGCTTCCAGCTGAATGTCTATACACTGCTGCGAATTGTTTGAGGATCTCAAAGAGAGTTGTAAACAAAATAGATTTTGTAAACATGCTGGAGTGGAAGACGTTGAGCCTCTGTCCGTAAGGAGGGATGGGGGAAGGATATCATCCAAAGCTTCAATAAAGTACTTGCTTAAACAGAAAGAATACAGTTAATTAGCATCATATGCAGGCTGTGGACGGAAAAATAAATTTGCAATCTTCAAGGGCCCACATTGTCACATGCGCTATGGTGATTTAAGCGGAAGTTACTTGATCTTCAGTTGAATATACTAAGCTAAGTGTAATACTTACACTTTCTGAGGAAAACATGCCCCTCTGAAACTTTAAAGTGGATAACGATCGGAATTCCTAAGCAAAAGAAGTTTCCTTTTAGGTTTTCAAGAATAACTGAAAGTAAACTTATTTTGTTCCATGGATTTTATTAGATAAAGGCCATTTTCAGGAAGATTAAAATTAAAATTTCAGGATTGGTGTTTACCAATTTACCAATTTGGATTCGAGCCAACGCCATCAGCAGTTCAAAATTTGCTTTGATTAGTGTAATGTGAGAATTTGTAAAAAATGGCATTTTATTCCTTATCTTGGTATACATTAGCCAATCGATCAGCATTATTTGGGCAAACATTTATGACCTGAAAATTAAGAAAAAATATTATATTGTTTATAAAAAACATTTTTAAGCCAACTGACCCTCAAGAAGCATCCCCACACACAGGCTCATCGAAGCCCGCAGTACTTGACTATAATCATTTACATTTTCTAGATCATAATCTAATAATAAAACAAATACTTTTCAAAGCACTTCCGCACCACCCATGAGGTATGCTTTTTGGTGCGTTAACCGATTTTTTGATAAGGTGTTCGGTTTCCCCGGTAGGCCTATTCACCATACTTGAAAAAAACAACGATTAATAAAAATATATAAGGAAAGAAAAATACTACATACAAAAAAACAAATAATAAAAGAAAAATTTAAATAAATACATTACTACCGTGATAATTACCTTATAAATACAGAATACAGTTATACCAAAACGAAAATTTATAAATGCATAATTGTGAGCATTTTGCTCCTAAAATTGGGTTCTTGAATTCTCTTATTTATTCTTTTAATAACAAAATGAATTCTAACTCTAATAAAAAATCTTTAAATGTAATGTGGATCTACGTTTTTACAAAAAGTGTAAATAGGATCAAACTGAAGTGTTCTGCTATTCCTTGTATATGACACAACCTCGAGAAATTTTCTACAAAAACGTTGTCGAGGTGCCTTATATATTGCACAAACTCAGGAGGTGGTGCAGCAAGTTTGCGACCTGCATATAGTTTTTGAAGTGCATAATAAGAGCTATCGCACGGACTCGGACTGGGAATTGGCGGACTGGGACTGGACGAACTCAAACTGGGCGGGCTCGGACCCGGACTGGACGATCTCGGATAGTGTTGGCAAACGATATTCACAAGAATGATTCCGATAATTTTTCCGATACAGCCAACCACAAACATAATAGAAACTGTTTTCATTAATGACTTCGTTTCCACTTATGTCGTTAGATAGCACAATCTGGGAAATACTTTCGGGATCAAGTTCTTATTCATATTGCAACCAACTTGTATCCCTTCTCAAGTTCCTATTCGATATAAAAACTACTAAACTATTCTCTTCTTCTACAACGCAATTTTCCCTTCTTACAATCTTCAAGTATTGTATACCCCAAATCTTTTGAAAAGCGCTTTGGAACTGAGCACATGTAGGGCGAGTATTATTTCCAACAGCGCATCTAATTTTTCCGAAAAAATCTTCCAGATAATCTTGATTTATATGCCGAGTTAATAAAAACTCAAAACCGGATGAATGCAGATGTTCCCAGAGCAAACGTAGAGATTGAATATTAAGGAGCCACCCTTTAATAAAAGAACATTTTTATTCTTCTGAAGAGTTTTAAATGCAGCATTTACTGTGTTGCTGAATATCTGAGTAGCGAGACAAACCTTCACTTTCTGTAGGTTATTTGGATTAAGGTGTGCTTCAGTCAACTTAGGAATCAATAGATATCCATTTGCACAATCGGTCTCATACAAATGTTGAAGGTCACACCATGTTGCTCTTTCTTGTTCTGAAAAAATGACATCATTTTTATGCAAACAATTTCGAGCGCTTTTAATAAGATGTGGAATATCATAAAAAAAGAATATTTTGGAATTGTTGACCCCGAAATATGGTTTTTCTTGACTGATATCTAGCACCTTGGCCAAACCCCTAAAGTTCACGCTCTGATTGCAAACAAACTGCACTGGATATAAATTATTATTTTGCAACGCTGTAATAGCCTTAAATAAAAGATTTTTCAAAATGGAAGGGGGACAACTATTCCTAACGAAATAATAGGCTAGAGGATGTTTCCACCTCTTAGCAATGCCTTGAGCCATTATAACTAAAACACTGCCTGCAGAAAAAGGTGACCTCATTTCACCTTCACCAAAATCTTCTAAACCTACAACTAAATCTGTTTTTATATTATATTCAAAATGAGTTTTCAGGGCCATTTCGTCAGCTGAAGTCAAACAGTATTTGTATATACTGGAAGCTGACTCTCACTCATTTTAAGCGCTAAGCTTTTAACATTGAAGTGTATATTACCTGGAGTTTTCGGCCAGGTATAAATAATAGTAAATAATCCCTAAGAGTTGTTTCGGATGGAAGATCCAAAAGCGGCTTTAAGAACCTATGTGCAATAGGAGATATAAAAAGAAAATATTAAAATTCCTTAAACTATTGTCTACTATACTTTTAATATCTGTTGGCAACTTTTCTGAATCTGACGAATTGTTTCAACCTTGTTCCTCAAATTTTCAATCTCCTTTTTCAGACACAAAAGCTCCAATCCATGGAACGAATTACTTCCTCGCTATCTTTTTGTATTTGTTTAATTTTTTCTTTATGTTCTAAGTTTTGTTTTCTTAAGTTTACCTTTCTTGGAGTGTTGTTCGTCAGTGCAGAACACGTTTGTGTTGTACACTCTTCAGTCCCGAAAGAAAAGGTACTATAACCAATATCTTCGAGACCAACTTCCGCCGGAACGTTTGCAACAAAGGAAACTTGGGCAACAGAATCTGGCATAGCCCACCGGGGAAGATATTTCTTGTGTCTATTCTCAATTGAAAAAGGATTATTGCAAACCCTATGACTTCTTTTCAACTGTGCCAGATTCAGGTTCTCCCTCCATATTTTTCTGCTAAGTTTTCAAGAAAATTTCGATTAGAGAATAATAAAAAAAACAAATGGACGATCAAAGTACAATTTTTAGCACTTTTATTTTGGAGCAACACTTAAAATGAATTAAGGGCTATTTTTAAACTCATAAAAAATATCAGCGTTTTTATTGAAAAAATGGACTTATTTTTTATCATTTCTTAAAAGTACTATGAAAATATAAGCTTCTGTAACTTATCTAGGATTTTATAAAAAATTATGAGCTTATTCTAATTTGTATTTGCTTCTTAAACTTATATTGAAATTATTTAATTTTTTAACACTAAAGCTAATTCAGACACGGTTTAATTACTTTTATAGTATAAGGTAACTTAACGAAAGATTTATACTAGATTATTACTAGGACTTATTTTACTATCCTTTACCTTCTACCAAATGGAAGGGAATACGCTTGCACGGAATCACGAAAGCTATATATGCAAACAAAATTCATAAGTTCGTTTTTTTATTTGATAAAAAAAAAATATTGTATGAGTTTTTTATACAAAAATATTTTGATCAGAGTTCATTTCCCAGCTAACTTGGGAGTTCCAAATTTTTTTCTTAATAAGTTCAATTGACCCATACGGAATAATAAACGCACATAATGATCAAAAGCTCATAGATCGTAGCCAATACCATTGCGTAGTAACATAATAAATTATCAGAAATGTTTAAGGTTTAAATATAGTTAACGGTTACTTTGAAGAAAACGCGCATCAGCCACTATTTTCGAGATAATAGAATTACAACATATGTAAATGCGAGTAACTTAAAATATTTTTTGTACAGAAATAATAAAATAGAGGCAACAAACGATTCGAGGCATTATGTACTTAACGATTGCTGCTGAGTCAATAGACCTATTCAAAAGAAAAGTCCACCCTAACTTTGCAAGTTCAAATCCGATCTATAATACAAATATATCAATAGCTTGCATCATTCTGCGGACATCTATGTAGCACTTCAAAATCTTTGCATTTGAGAACACACATTCGTCTTCGTTTTGGTGTGCTATTTGTTGACATGGTCTGTATTTGTGTGTTTTCTGTTGGCTCATCTTCAAAAGATATTTGCCATTTTCTAGACGATAAAGCAAAAATAGAATGAATTCATATTTTACTCCCAAAGTATTTATTCTAGGACAATAGTTGGTACCTTTCTAGATCTTAATTCGAATCATCTTGAAAATGGCGTTAGCTAATTTGAATTCCAACGTGTGGATCAAAACTTCGTCGAGTCAGTTGTTCAATCAATCAAGCTCATACCAGATTCCGAATGAACAAAGGGTATTTTTTAACGCGGAAAGGGAAATTGAATGTTTGGCTATGTTTCTCTGGACATGGAGTACATTCGATTCATAAAATATATGTATTTATGAACCTGTTCGTATTCAAGAAAATCATGGAAAATGGAAAAGGGATTTTTCAACAAGAAAATGATCCGAACCATACCGAAAAAATATTCAACACTATGTGAAAATCACAGCTCCGGGAGCTAAATGTTCCGGGTTTTTCATATTCCAAATAGGGTGGGCGGCGGTGTTTGTTAAAATTTAGAAAAAAAGATTGATGGCCACGTTCTTTCTTTCCCAGTAACTAACCATTCCGTTGGCCCGCGCTCTGTTTGACCTGGCCTTAAATGTTAACCGGGATTTTAGAACTTGAAAAACGAAAAAGACCGAGGTTACAAAGGCGCGAAAAAAACACCTGGGACCTAGCACTATTTCTAGCCAAAAAAATTCTATTCACAACTTTTTTTGCACAGTTTTGTTTATATGCCTATGTAATCAGATATATGTAAATAAAAACTAACTTTTAACCTGAAAGAACAAATCACTTATTTTAAGGATCATTAAAAAAATTTAACTTGATTATTTTTATATATTTTTGATCTGTCAAAATATTGAGCTACTTGTCTACATTTGATATGGTAGAAGTTGGGCACGCACTGAGTTTCAAGGGTACACTTCTACTTTTTGAATGAATTTTCTATATTTTATATACTTTTTGTTCCTAAAGAGTTAAAAATCTAATCGTATTGAAAAAACAAAAAATATTTTCAATTTTTGAATTCAACGGATTATTTTTTTATATATCTGAGCGCGGTAGTCCACAAAATTTGCGTACTGAGTACTGCGTCCACATTTCTTTCATTGTGTTGGTGCGGTCCCCATTTAAAATGCACGCAACAACCAATACATAATAGGAAATTTGGACAAAGTGCTCTCAACTCAGCTTGTAGGGTGAAAGAGAACGAACCCTTTGAGTCGCGACTCTAGATAATATAGGTACTCCTCTTACTGCCTCTTGCAAGGAACTGACAAATCCTCCAAGAGTATACTTGTCATGAATAAGTGCTTCTCATCTAGCCGTTCGGACTCGGTAAAAAAATTGTAGGTCCCCTCCATTCCTGCCAAAAATACGAACACCGGAATGGTTGAGAGTTGTAAGTCACTAGGCCTTGGTTCGTCACGAGCTGTTGTGCCACCAAATTTATTTATTTACATATCAATATTTTCGGTAAACACTCATAAGAGGACTGAGAAACTGAACGGACAATTCATGACCTCTCGCATAAATGCCTTCTTAACAAATGAAATAGCAAACGGGCGTAAGGTACGAAAATGATATTAATGTCACCAGACTTAATTCTTCACGCTGCTAGATCTGAAACTTGGGTAGTTTTCAAAGTTAAGGAAAATTTTTGACTGTTTCAATCGGTCAGGGGATTGATTAGAAATAGAGGGAGATGGTAGTCATTGATACATGGGTCACATAGATACAATCAACATTATTCGAAAACTAGACACAGTAAGTCAATCAAATAAACACACAAAATAACAAATATATCTACGCTTGGTCATATGTAGCCGTCATCCAGTTTCAGTCATCGTTTTGCGCCCTACAACCAAAAAATTGTTTTGCAAGCCCACAGGTAAATTTTTGTCGTTTCCTCAAAGATCGATTATTGGTTGATATATTTTGTGTTAACAAATTTGTATGAAAGCATTTGGTGAGTATATGTCCTTTTTATTGTGAAACTCACTCAAAGTTTCGTTATTAAAGTTTGCTCTAATTTTAATTCGTATTTAAGTCCCCTGAAAGAGGTTGGGGTGCATTGATGCAAACCACCTCCAGGTAATTAAATACTATCAATATGCCATCTATGTCTGACATATATTTAGATATAACGTTTTACTTCCTTAAACAAAAGAGATTGACTTTTGTAAATAAAGTGCCTACTGGTTGAATTAATATAATGTTTGTTCGTTATAAAAAATAACAAAAACTTGTTTTACAATAAAACTGAATAACTTGCAATACTCGTAAATCAAAGCGTCCTTGACATGAATCAATGTACCCCGTGAATTGGGCAGTTTGATACAAATTCCGTTACTTAATATATTAGCCCTAATATTTTTTCTAAATGAGTCTTAGATTTAATTCAAGTCATATAAGCTCTTCAAAAAGACAAATAACATATAAGATAATTTACTTTGTTATTACTGTCAATATACAGCCCGTTTTTTGAGTTCAAATCAAAATCGTATCAAGGTGCCCCAACTCCTCCTACGAGGGACAAAGTTCAATGATTTTTTTTTTGTAATATAATATATATATATGAAATAAGAGAACTGTAAGAATTTTCCCTTCGAAAACGAGCAGGGGACACGTCAGGGGACTGAGAATTAGACCCTTTAAGGAATTTTTTGAGTAAAAATTCCATCATTTGTAGAATTACCCATATATACTTTTTTATTCGTAATATATTGAAAATCGGGGAAATGTTTCATATTTAAATCAAACATCGGTGTATCGGAAATGGGTCTAAGAATCGGGAGAATTACGATAAATCGGTGCTTCTGGCAACACTGATAAGAACTGAAGATTAATTTAGACTGACTTCTGCTTTTATACTTTTTTGGTGTTGACTTCTTTGGTGGTTCATTCCTGTTGATCCTCATAAAATCAAATAATGAAACTCTGTTTATTAATTTTTCTTTTAATTTTGTTCTCCTTAATGCCTAATAGCGCTTCGTGCATGATTCTCCCGCCAAAACTTCGGCACGACAGTAATCGTCATGCATTTCGTGCTTAAATAAAAATTGACTTTAATAAAAAAAACAAAATCCTCCCGCCAAAATAGATTTTTATTAAAAAAAATTGAAAATCTTCCCGCAACAAGACAAAACTGCATTTAAATCTCAAATCCTCAATTTTTCATATACGACAGTATTTTATCCAGGCGACGAAAAGTGTTTTGATGCGAAAAATATATAATATCATGGATTAAATTTTTTGCACGAATTGCGCTTGCGAGCCACATGAGCAGTAGCATATTTAAAGATGTGGCGCCCCAGGCCAATAAGCTTTGGCGCCTAATTAAGAACTGATGGTTGAATGAACGACCTTTATTTTTTCGGAAATTGCGCGAAATAAAGTCTTTATTCTTTGGTTCTAAAAGGGCTAATGTCCAATTTTATAATTTTTGGGAGATTGAAAATTTTGCTTTTTAATTGCTAAAAATACTTATTACTACTGCAAACTTAACTTTTAATAAAAATCAGAATTTTGTAAAAAAAAAAAAAAAACAGAAAGTGCAGATAGGCACTTATTACATTAGTAGAACATCTTCTGCTGAGTTCTTAAGTCAATATTGTAAAAAATGCACTTTGGCCTTTTTAGGACCAAAGTATAGTAATAATTTTGATATCTTAATATGTAGCTAACTGCATGCCTTTTTTGCTCAATGTATAAATTTAAATGTCGAGTAATTTCTTGTTATTAAAGATTCCGCTAAAATAAGTCTGAAGAAAGCGGTGAAAATCTGAAATAATACGAATAATATAAATTTGTATTACTCGTATTTGTCTTCTGAATTTTGGCAAATTAAACATCAACTTATTGCTCACACAGCGATTTGATGCTCCAACACTTTTTTGAATATTTAAATATCCGCTGAACAAAACAGGAGGCCTGCTATGTAACTTTTGTCTATTTTCGAATCTATTCGAAAGTTATTTTCAATGCTTAAAATAAGTGGTATATGTAGATCAAACGTTAGTGCTTCCGACTTTTTGCAAAAGAATTCCCAATTATTGCTGTTTTATTTTTGCTTATAAGTGGTTGCTTTACAATTAGCGAGTTAAGATTTCACGAGCTCGAAAGTTTTTACTGTCGGGTCAAGCAACCTAGTTGGTATCCTAAAGTAAGCGTATGAAAATACTTAAATCCTGACTCTTTTAGTGCACAAAATTGTAGCTTTTTTTTACACAAAAATTAATTTGAAGCTTCGATCATTTTCAATTTAAAAAATTAAGTTCATATATATTTAATAATGCACATTTTAAATGAACAATTAGACTAGATTATTAGATTTTGCCAAAATAAGAATCCGGAGGCGTACATCATTATTCAGCTTTTGAGAACATGAACTTTATTCATTGCAATTTGCAAGTGCAATCTTCAGAAATATACGCAGCGGGAGGCATGTGAACAGTGAAGTACTTGTTTTTTTGTTAATTAGAATAATCGGAATGCTTTAAAGCAACCTATAAAAGTTTTTACAACATATTTTTTTTTGAGCTGTACCAAAAAATCGAAACGTTTGTTTTACTTCTCAAAAAGTATAGGTTTTCAATTACAATTAAAATTTAGAGGTGATTCATCGCAATTTTAAATATTTCCTTTGTTGTGTTCTTACTTTGATACCTCTAAAACCAATAAGTCCAGTTGAAACTAGAAAGAAATATACTTTATAGTATGACAATTTAACGTTCTTAAAAAGTATTTGATTAAAATTTATATTAGTATGAACTTATATCACATCGTGTTGATGATATTCCGCTTGGCGATAGCACCTCTAATGTTTTACTTTTCCTACACAAATTTGTAACGAAATTTTACGTTTTGCACCTAAAGCTGATAGGCGCAGGATGCCGCCCCGGGCCATGATGGCCCTAGGCTAAATACGCCACTGCACGTGAGGCGCTATTTTTTTTTTTCAAAATCAGCCGAGATTTAACAGTGGAGTATGAAGGAGGAATACAAAATTTGTAGTGAGAAAGAGAGGTATTCATTATTTTTGTACTGAAAACAATAATGCGAGAAAAGAAACAGCTGAAACAGCATTTCCTGTCATGACAACGACGAGAATATGGGCGAGATAACAGGGAAATATGTTTTCGTGTATATGTGAGCTTTTTTATTAATTTGGTATTATTAGCATACAATTATTTTTATTTTTTCTTTAAGGCATAGGTATACTTTCGCCCATGTTTACATAGAAATGATATACTTTCTGATCTTTTTTTTCTCATTGTATCATAGGGTGTGTTCCAGAACGAGTTTCAAACAGTTTGAAACCGCCAGATTTAGTCATTTTTAGTGCGAAGTCGTTCCACAAGTGAAAGTTTGTACTTTTTCACTCCAAAGAGACCGCTCACGAGAGGGCAAAAAATTTCCCCTCCTCGCCAGATTTTGTCCGAGAAATTCCTGGCGCCTGTTTCGTACTGGATGTCAAATAACAGACGTTCGTATGTCAGATTTGAAAAAAAAAATCAGTTTGAATTCAAATAACTAAACAGAATACAAATAGGTGGGGTTACCCAAGTGCTATTTTTTTTGTTTTGTTTTTGCTAGATGTATTGATTTTTGTTTATCTTTTCATATGTAAATCAAAGAATTTTCTTAAAATGCATGTCGCTAAGCAAATCTTTTTCGTAGAAGAACATTTTGTCATGAAAATTTGTGTTTGGTTAGGTTGGTTGGTTGATTTAGGTTCGTTTTCATTTGGATGTTCTTGACATTGCGTCGGCACTACTTTTCCTAGGGTGGCTTAAACATCGATAGTCGGCTGTTTCGATAGTATCGATAGTTTCCAAAAAAACTATCGATAGTTTTTTCCATAAAAACCTGGCCTTCAAAACCACAAAAAATCATATAGATATGTATATATAAACTTCGAATACGTTTTAGATTTTAAGTTCGTTGAAGAAAGTTCAAACAAAGCTTATTACGAGTATGATTAACAAATTGTTTTTTTCAGTCCACTAAAATAACTACAAAATAGTAGGATGGTAAAAACAATCTTAAATTTTTCCTTTTATTTTCGAATTATTATTGTAAAATTTTTTCCAAGTGAAACAAAAAAAAATTAATACATAATATATAATTTAATGTTATTAAAAAAGTTTACTTTCTAATTTACTAAAACAGAAGACAAAATATTCAGATTCATGTTTTATGTAAGAAAAGTAATTCAAATTATTGTGAAAAATATTTTTAGAAAATCTTTGTTCATAAATAGGTCACAGTAATTCTTTTAATTCATATTTTATGTGGATAAGACAAAAAAAAAAAATACAAAATTTTAGTAAAAAAAATACAAAGAAGTCTTTTGTTATATATTTTATGTGAGGAAAATATTTCACAGTCAAAGTTATGGGTTATATATTTTATGTGAGGAAAATATTTCACAGTCAAAGTTATGGGTCTAATTCATATTTTATATGAGTAAAACTATTTAAAAAGGTAAGATAAAAAACATAGCTTTAAAAGAACACAAAATTAGTCTCGTAATTCAAAAAACTTAGTTTCTAACCCCGAGGCCACGCGGGCAAGTCCTGGCAAGCAAGTTGCAATACAAACACATTTGCTCACTACCACATACAAACCCATGCCACTTGCTCATGAACTTGCATGGAATTTTTGAAGCCAGTAGTGAAGCAAGTTGGGAGACAAGCAAGTGGAATGCAAAATAGCAATTTCACAGGCAGTGTATGTAGCCAACTTGCTTGCAAGTACTTGCCTGTGTGGCCTCGGGGTAAGTGAAAGAAACCTAACTGAATCTTTTAATTCAAAACTCAAACTTAACAAGCTAATAAAAAAAGTTTTGAGGATTCACATTTGGATACGAAAACGTAGTCGTTCATACGTTGTTCCCTACGTTTGCGGATCCAAAAAGGATTTTTTTGCTTGAAGGGGAAGAATCTATGGACGTCAAAACAACGAAAATACACGCATACAAGTGCATTTTGATGAACATCAATACAAACGAACCATAAACAGAACACAATTTGACTTTAGATCAGAGAAAAGGAGACTGAGATTTCCGACAAGAAGATAATCCACAAAGAATCTATGGACGGCACAACAACGATAATACGCACATACTACTCGTACTTAGTGCATTATGATGGCAATCCGGTAGTGATTTAACTGATTTTCATAAAAATAAAAGAGTGTGAGTGGAGTGTGAATGACATTTATGACTAACAAACTTGCGATGAAAAACAATCGATAGTTTTTCAAAACTATCGATGTAGGCGATAGTTTTGGACTATCGATACTATCGATAGACTATCGATATTTAAGCAACCCTAACTTTTCCACTCTGCCACAGTTGAAATGAAAAAGGAGTGCAAAATAAGAGCCTTGAACAATCATCGAAATCTAATGATAATTAAACAATTTATTATTGTATGTAACATGAAGTAGTAGGAATGTATTTTGGTACGTAGTTTGGAACAGGTGCTCAAATAAGATTCACCATTTTGAAAACCAAATTATAGTTACCCGCAATTGTGTGTTACCAGTCTTTATAGAACTAATTACTAAACAATTTAAGTTTTTGAAAGTTTGTTGTGCAATTACTAACCTATTTGCTAGTCAATCAATTAAAAAGAGGCGGATTACCACCCCCACTCTTTTAATAATTTTAAATAAAAATTAATTTTTGTTTAATGCTTGAGTATAGTTTTTTGAATGATTTCTTTTGAAGAGATGACTAAAGAACAAAAATCAATTAAAAATGCTGCAGTTACTCATATTAGAAGAAAACTTAACCATGAAAAGAACAAAAATCCTGTACTTTGAATTTATGACTTCGGAAAATTTTGTTTGTCAAACAAAAATTTTTTACGACATAAACTTTTGATTAAGGGTGTGTCACTAAAAAATGATTCAGAAATAACGGATACGGTAATATATACATGCACTTTATGCATTCATACGTACCTACATTATAAGAAAAGCTTTTTGTTTTGTTGAAACTATCTTTATATTTAATAGATATACGTTATATTAACATAGTACATACCAACATCTTTCGATTTGAAACAAAGATTTCGTAAAAATAATGATATCTTTTTATTGGTAACAATTAATAATTTATTTCTAAAAGCGTCGTGCGAAAATATAATATATATTCTCAGCACGTTTTAAGAAATAATACCTATAAGAAAACAAGGTACCTAGTTCTTGCAATCAAATGATGATATAAAAACAAGTAAGCTTCAAAAAAACTATTTATACCTAAAGTGGTAATGATTTCCAAGTTCATCCACTTTAAAACATTTACCTAAATTTTGAGTAAGAGACTGAGATATCCCCATGGATTTTGTATACAAATTTCAAGTCCTATCCGGCACATGTTAACGTTGACCGATTTAAATCAGATTTACTCAGAATTTATTTTCCATGAATTTTTAAAATAAACGTCACCCTACATGTACCTTTAATATACATATTGCAATATTTTTTCAGGTTCGTTAACAAAACATATTTATTTAAACTTTCCACTTATTTACTTCAGCAAAAATAAAACACTTTACTTTTCTAACTAGATTCAAAACAATTTATTGTCCACCACTGAAATTAATTCACCTGCTTTACTTTTATTACAACCAATTTCACTCAGTCACGATTAAAATAAACTGCGCCCTCTGCTGGTCAGGCATGTACTTTAATACTTTTCACAAGGTTCCCGAAAAAGCTGGAAAGTTCTAGTATTTGCTTCTAAAGCTTCTACTCTGACGTTTAGTATTGGAAGTTCAAAAGCTCACCAAAGCTCTCCATAGGTTGGATTGTGGCATGTCTAATCCGGGATTCGGTGTTTCTTTTATTCGAGAGTGGTTATAGTTCATTTAAAAGTCGATATAGTACAAATGTGACAGTCGTTACACTGACGCCTCCTTAAGATTGATCGTCCCGAGTAAATCCATCACATCCTTCACCATTATAACGGTGTAAACGGTCACTGTGAACTACTTTCATTTTGCCTCTAAGTCCTCTCTGAATGCGGTAGACGACATCGTTTATGTAAGTTACAACAGCCTTCCCAATTTTGTTGAAGTTTCGGTAAAAGTTCCTTCCGACAGTGGGGATTATAAAATCACACAAGTTCTCCCGCTTGGAATCCGTTCGTTGTTGCTTTTGTGTCGTATCGTGTATTCATCCGATCACTTGATGGCTTTATATTTTGGTGAATGTCAAGAAGCTTTTCTTTCAGGTTTTCCAAGCAGTCGTCTATTTCTTGGGGCTCATTACCATAACATCCAAATTTGATCTCACTTGGCAGTTGTATTGTGTTCCCTAGCAGGATTTCTGATGGTGTATGTCCTGTTGAGCTATGTACTGCACTTCGATAGGCCATCAAAAAAAATGGAATATGCCGATCCCAGTCTCATTGATTGTCGCTTACAACTTTGGAAAGGTGTTCTTTAATGTTCCTGTTAAATCGTCCAACCATTCCATCAGATTGTGGATGAAGCGGTATTGTCCTCGTTTTTTTAATACCAAGGAGTGTACAAACTTCCTGAAAGATTTTGCTCTCGAAGTTTCTTCCTTGATCTGAATGCAGTTCCATCGGAACACCAAACCTGCTAATCCAGTTGAAAACAATCTGATCCACAACCTTTTTGGTTTCCTGGTTTAGAATGGCAAATGCCTCAGGCCACTTGCTGAAGTAGTCCATTACTACCAGGATGCATCGGTTTACACTTTCGGTTTCTGGAAAAGGTCCCGCAACGTCTATTGCAATCTTCTCAAAAGGCGTGCCCACGTTATACTGCTGCATTTTACTGTGGATTTTTCTGACTGGTCCCTTCTTTGCAGCACAAGTATCACATTTTCGGCACCATCTTTCAACGTCTTCTCTTGCATGGAAGCTCCCTCATGCATTTCTTGAAGAATGTCTTTAACTTTGGATCAATGCACGATTAGCTGCATCACATATGATTTGCCGTCTGTGGACTCCCACTTTCGTCTTAGTACTCCTTGCACATTAAGCGAGTCCCATTGTGCTCAATACGCCTTAAGAGTTGGACTTCTATCGGACATGTCAACTTATTCTGGTTTCTCCTGGCGTTCTTTCCATGCACGAATGGGTTCAATATCCGAGTCTACTTGTTGAGCGGTCCTCAGTTCTTCATTACTCCAAGCGTAAATGGGATCGATTCTAAATAGCTGGATGGCAGCTACCTCCTTTTCTTCTTGACGTGTGCAATGCTTGCAGTCCGGTTTGCAGGATCTCCGAGACAAGGAATAGGCGTTTGAGTGCAAACCTTCCTCTTCAATGTTAAATCTGATAGTCGTATGTCTGCAGTCTCTCGATCCACCTTGCCACTTGACCTTCTGGATTTTTGAAGTTCAAAAGCCAATTAAGTGCACCATTGTCTGTTCGAAGAAGGAACTTCTGTCCATAGATGTACTTATGGAAGTGTTTTTGTAGCCGATATTAGAGCTAGAAGCTCTCTTCTGGTCACACAATAATTTCTTTCTGGCCTTGAGAATACCTTGCTAAAATAAGTGACGACCTTCTCATCTCCATCATGAAACTGTGACAGTATGGCTCCAATTCCCACATTACTTGCGTCAGCGTCGATAATGAAATGTTTCCCTGGTGTCGGATAGGCCAAAACTGGAGTATTGAATAGGCGCTGCTTAAGTTCCTGAAAGCTTTTCTCGCACTCACTTGACCATTTGAATGGCTTGCCTTTCTCTGTTAGCTGATGCAAACTTTTCGTGATCCCAGCAAAATCCTTCACAAATCGACGATAGTACGTGGCTAGAACAAGAAAGCTCCGGAGTTGATGTATATCCTGTGGTGTTGGCCAATTATTTACGGTGTCTACTTTTTCCGGATCAGTCTTCACTCCTTGGGAAGAGATGATATGTCCCAAGTTTTTTACCTCAGGCTTGAAGAATGCACACTTGTCTGGATTCAATTTCAAGTTTGCTTCTCGAAGCCGATCCTTAACGCCTTAAGGTTTCCACAATGCTCATCAAATGTTTCACCATAAGCGATGACATCAACCAAATAGACCAGGCATGACTTCCGAGTAAGTCCTTGTAAAACGCACTCCATCAAACGCTCAAATGTTACCGGAGCGGTGCATAGTCCGAAAGGCATTACTTCGTCTTTTCTCGATCTTCTGGATGGATTTCTACCTACCAGTAGCCACTCTTCAAGTCCAATGTTGAGAACAATTCAGCTCCTTCCATCGCATCCAAAGTATCGCTGATTCTTGGCAGTGGGAAGTTGTCTTTCTTTGTTACATCATTCAGTCCACACAGAATCGATACTTCCATCCTTAATTTTGAGAAGAACGACTGGGGATGGCCAAGGGCTTTAAGAATTTTCGATTAACCCATCTTTCTTCATCGTCGATATTATCTTTTCAACTTCAGCTTCGGCTTGTCGAATTGGTCTAGCATCTCCTGTGTCGATTCGATGCTCCACCAGTTGTGTTCGACCATACTGCCCACTGGATGAAGAGAGTATATCAGCGTACTCGTGAAGGAGGCTTCCAGCGACACTTAGCTGTTGTTCACTTAAATTGGATGATTTGAGAATTTTTGCCTTCATAGATTTCAATTTCCTCGGGTCCACAGATTATTGAGTGTCCACTTCTGTGATCTTAGTTATAGTGGACACTGATTCACACTTTCCAACAACTTCTCCTTTTCTAAGCTTGACTTTGTATGGTTTGATGTTAAGTATCCGTACGGGCACCATGTTGTTGTTTGGTCCCACAAGAGTCTTCCTCAGGATGATGTTTTGGGAAGACTGCTCATCGATGGCTACCCAAATCACCCTTTATTTTTGTCCAAACGAACACTTCTGAAGAAGGTGGCAGGCATATATCTTCCTTTATGACAGTCCTCAGAGTTTATGTGCTTTCATTGCCATAAGCCATAGGAATCTCCACATTTCGGTACTTAAGAACTTGCTTCCCGATATCAAGGATTACTTCGTGCTCTTCTTTCATAAAGTCGATTCCAAGGATGCAATCGTCACACATATCTGCTACCAGAAACAGATGTGAAAACTCCAGTTCTGACAAAAAGATTCTGTTGCGAATTGGTTGATGATTTCGGATGTGCCAACCGTTCGATGTCTGCTGGAGCTGTTGCAGAGTTTCTCCTCTTTTCTGGACTCTAGTATTGAGTTGAACGCGGAAGACTTCTTGCATATGGCCATGTCCAAAGGGTTTGTCAATGGCAAGAGCACTGAAGTTGCTATTCTTATCTGCTGGTATGGTTTGTAGCAGTTCCTCTAAGGGCAAGCGTTAGAGCTATATATTTGTCTTCCTCGTCCCAGCCATTTGTTGCTGCGGCTGCCTAAAACTGTTTCGTGTAGAATGATCAAGAAGTTTGTCCATCGAAGGTTGGTGGATGCATCTCCTTTCTCTTTGGACAGTCACCAGCACTTTCCCGAACCTTCATTCTCTTTACTTTATCCAATTCCTTTGTAATGCATTCAATTTTATCTTCAAACTTTGTTTCTATTGTTGATAATTGTTTATCGACAGTCGAAAATTGTTAATCGACAGTAGAACATTGTTTATCGACACACTTGTCAAGGGCAATAATTCTGTTCTCAAAGGCTTCTAACTTACCTTCGTGAAGATTTCGAAGATTCCTTCGCTCTAGGCTTTGTTGTTCCAAAAGATTCTTTTGTCCTTGGCTTTGTTGAGCAAATCTTTCAAGAAGGTTTTTTTGCCCATTGCGTTGTTCTTCAAATTTGGAGAGCAGCTGATACAGCATACTGCCCACGTCCGACGGTCTTATTTGTCTTGCTCTACCCCCACTTTAATGTCAAATATCAACGTGTCTGGGTTTTCTCAACGCTGTTTGTTTTCTTGTATAGCTATTGCCAACTGTCCGACTTTTTCGAACATAATGTTTGTATAGTCTCTACAAACACTGCACATATACAGAACCGCTGGTTTCTCATTTATAATTTTTGCATCATATTCCGATAGTTTAGCACACTTAAAATGAAAAAATGTTCCACATATTCCGTTGCATGGAATAAGGAATCCATCACACTCTTTGCACCGGTCACTCATTGTAATGTGTGTCTTATAAATATACCATACACTATGTTTCTGGTTACTTATTTCACTCAAACAGTGGATTTACCATTTTTTATTTTCTTTATATATTATTTATTTTGCACAATATTTCTTTATATCAGGATTAATCCATTCACCACTGTAGCAAAATAATGTAACTTTATAAATTAATTCGGTCACTATAACTCTGTCTAAATCAATTATTTGTCAGAAATTCTTTAAGCATGTCCGCACAGATCAAATTTCACTCAAAGTATCCCATAAATTCCAAAATAACTGCATTTTCCTCGCCTGTACTTTTCTAGGTCTTCTCTTTCACTAAACTCAGATAATGGATCGAAACGCTTTTTGTAGATTTTTTTGCGGGTTAGTGCAGGCTGCCACATATCCAGCAAAGTAACTCGATCCAAAAATTCACAGTATTACTAAAACAATATGTTTGCAAAACTTTTTTTGCTACAGTATGTGACAGCAAATAAAGAAAACAAATCAGTTTTCAACAATTGTCAGAAGTGTTAACTTAATTACTAGTTTATTACTTCAGTGACTAAATTTATTTAATCTTAGTCACCGTCAATTAACTTTTGTTTTAATGATGCAATTTTGAACTTAATGAATAATTAACATTTGATTTGTGTTTATGAATATGGCTGGTATTGTTTGGAAACGTTGGTTTCTATCCTCTTATGGAATAACTGTATAGAGTTTGACCTTTGACCACAATTGTTCAAAATTACAATCTAAATATTTTTGTCTGTACACTTTTTCAATCCGACCAATAGGCATTGAAGTAAATCGATGTAAGAAATTTACGTTTAATTTTACACCAGTTAGAAACGTGTATATTAAGGCAAGCTTAACAACTCAAAGACTATTAGTGATTTGATATGACTTATAACGTTATGCAAATGACTTGACTTTTTTGACTATTAACCTTATGAGCAGTTAAACTGAACACATTTTAAGAGAATTCATTAATTGTACCATTGAGTTTCTACACTCAATGGTTGTACCTTTGTTTTCTTCAATTAAACCTTCCTTAAGTCTACCGCGAAAATATGGAGGTGTCGTGGAATCACATTTTTTTATAAACCTTTTTTAAATACAAAACATCCCTTCCTAGTTTGTCAATTTTTATTTAAACGATTTTTTTCCTGCATAGCTTTCTAAATTTCTTGATAATGGTGTCATGAACGTGATGGTTATCTAGAAGCTTGGTAATACATTTCACGCCCATTTTACTTTCCAACTTCTATAATGGCTCATAAAGACATCCAGCTATCATGGAAGGAACTCATTCAATATTCTGTGACACGATCCTGCACAAATTGCTTAATAAAAACTATACACAATAAATGTTAATTCACGCAATAAAATCGGACATATAAAACCTACCTTTTCCATATATTATAACTTCAACCAACTACCCGCAAGGACAGTAAGATATAAAAGCTATTATAAGAATTTTATAAAACCACAGAAATTATCCTCTCCCTTATTTCCAACTGAACACCCTGCCACCTCGCCATACAACTTTAACACATAAAACTGGTAACGTTCTGAAACCTATTTATCCACCATAGTCTTGAAATCAACGTATACAATGTGTTAATAAAAACGGTCTAAACGCCCGCAAATTAATGAAATCGAAACCCCAACAAAGCTTTCTAACATCCTGGTCGTCCTGAAACGAAAAAATTGTACCTTATACTTTTTTCGTTACACAGTTAATGCAAAAAGAATTACCACAAGGCAATTCACATTTTATGTGACCTGTCATTGACATAATGTCAAACAGGGACATTGCAGCCCTCTATCCGTCTAGGCAGGATATGGCATTCAGCTATGGTGTCATTTTGACTTAAACTTTTATGGGAGCTTACATAATATTTCACAAGGATAATTGCAGAAGAAAAATGGACTGGCTCTAGCTGTCCTTGCCCCTGTAAACATAGAGTATAGAAAAACATCCTCAAGACAACAGTATTGACATTGTGTTCAATAAAACCCGAAAGGAATCGAACATTAAAATGCAAGGGAGCAGACTAGTGAATGAAATATGTTAACATCCTTGCCAGTAATAAAAATAGTATTTTTATAGTATAGCGTGCATTGAACGAACATCAGTTCAAGATACATGAAAGGGTGACCGGCCAACTAGCGCAGCGGCCCAAACAGTGGTGCAAAAGAAGAAAAACTCATCAGAAATGATAGTCTGATTGAAGTTGGTATACTATATATAATGTACATACAAATATATGCACATTTATTTTTATGTAAATCGTAAATGTGCATAATATTTACATACGTACACTTGTGTAGTAAATATACGTAATGTATATTAATACATAATGGTACTTTGTTTTCCAGAAAATTGTAAGGCGAGAAACTAACCTCAAATGGAATCATAATAATGTTCTTTTGATTTCCGTTTTCAAAAACAACAACTCATCCTCTTAAAAGCAGAGTAGTTTATCTCAAAATTTGGCGATTTTGAGTTAAGTACCTATACTCTATACTGTCTTTATGTAGATAGAAACACAAAAAATGCTGTTTTTCTGTGACCTTGCCGTAAGGATAGAACTAACTTCTTAAATTGAAGTCGACGATTAATATTGTTTTGCATTTTAGAAAACATCCCAAAGATCTTTGGTTTCTGGGATGCCGGCTTGGCCAAGCCAAGGACATGCAACCACTCGTATCGCTAACAAACATACAAATTTTGGGATCGATTTTGTTCACTAAAAAAAATAGTTTCCTTTGGATAAACAGCTGTTATAAATAAATAAATACATTTGGTGGCGTGACAGTGATGAACTATGGGTTTTTGACGGAAAATCTCAAGACTAATGTTTTTTTATTAAATACATACATAGTATCTTTATTCTAAATTGTTATTTTTAGTTTAGGTATTATTTATACAACAAAACATACTTTAAAAAAAGTTGAAAAAAAAAATAATCTTAGAACATTATTAAACTTTATTAAAATTATTTTGAAATGAAGTTGGGAGAGTGAGTGGAAATTAGTTGTGTTGATTTCTAATAGCATTCATTTCCATGATTGAACGGTTAGCAAATAAAATTTCGTTTAAAAATTTTCGTTTACAAATTTTCCTGCTCTCCCATACAAAATGCACTACTGTGCGTGGCATCGCCATCTATGGGTACATAGACCGAACGATAGCGGTGACTTTTAACGTATAAATTATTTATATCCCTTCTTGGGTACTCCAACAGGTTTTTAAAAATAAATGTACCTATAGAATGGAGAAATTGAAAACGAAGTTCACTAGAAAATATTTGAGATGAAAAGCCAGGGAACCAGGGTATGTGGATAAAATATATGATGGCATGTTGGGCAGAAAGAGATGTTCGACTGAGCAAGTTGTAACATATGACAGTAAAATTGTACACCCGACTTTCTATTAAAAAAGGTTAAAACCCAACAGTAATTTTCTTTAACGAGTCGCAAAGATCAAAACTATAGTTCAGAGACTAAAAACATGGGTATTATATTTTCATTATTCTTTATATTTCTTTTCTGGAAATGATTTACCATAAAACACATATACCGACTACCAAGAGTATCGGTGAACTTCGGTCCAAAAAATTCGGTATCTGCTCAGTATCGTTTCGGATGCTTTGAAACTGGTATCGTCTCGGTATGGCTTCGGTTTCCGATACCGATACGAAACGATACTGAGACTTTTCTATAATCGAGGTCAATCTTAGAAGTATGACGATGATCATAAGAAAATTGCCGCCAACAAGACCCAGAAGTACGAGTACAATCCCCCTGAATATGAACATTTTTTTTATAAAATAATAATATATATATACAAACCTATTATATCCACTTCTTAATAATATTCTATAATAGTTAATAAACTTCTAACAAACTTTATGGCTTACTTTTTTTAATTTCCCATTAATGAGGTACCAAAAATCGAGCGTGAGCTTGCGTGGCCATGAGAAACTTTAAGGCTTGATTACAAGTTATCTAGGGCTGACCAATTTCTAAGACTAATTGACCTTTTCTGACCAATTAGATGGCATTTTCTTTTTCAAATTTCCCATATGCCAAAGGTTCAGAGGCCAGGAATGCTCTTATTTAATGTGTAAGCTTAATCTTATAATTAGTTCAAATATCTTTTAGTTTATTTTTTAAATAAAGTACGAACTTTATTTGTATTTGACTTAAGTAAATTAACCTCCTTTTTGTCTTTTTCATTAAATATGGCCAATACATACTGAAGGTTGATATCTATATCTATACTTCTATACTACAGGGTGTCCGCCGGGGAGGTATACTACTTTTTTTGTTTATAATTTTTGATTAAACGAAAGAGAATGGATCTTATACTGATAAATGTTTTATTTAAAGTCGGCAATTATAACGGGTGATTTTTTAAGAGGCTTAGAACTTTAAAAAAAAAAAAAACAAAAAAAAAAAAAAATGAATGAAATATTTATTTGAATCGATAGTTTGAACCTTGCAATTTAATGTTTAAAGATAATTTCATGCAAATGTTGACCGCGGCTGCGTCTCAGGTAGCCCATCCGCTGAGTCCAATTTTGGCATACTCTTTCACACATATCGGCCGGTATCTCACGAATGAATGCATGGATGTTGGCTTCCAGTGCGTCAATCGAAGCGGGCTTGTCCCTATAGACATTAGCCTTGACATACCCCCACAAAAAATAATCTAATGGTGTCAAATCGCACGATCTAGGCGGCCAATTGACCGGCCCGAAACGTGAAATTAACTGTTCACCAA
Source organism: Dasysyrphus albostriatus (assembly GCA_946251815.1). Classification (NCBI taxonomy): domain Eukaryota; kingdom Metazoa; phylum Arthropoda; class Insecta; order Diptera; family Syrphidae; genus Dasysyrphus; species Dasysyrphus albostriatus. The sequence continues at coordinate 70,971,186 of OX276337.1, read as the reverse complement.
ACTCGCCTCGCAATTGCGCCATTGTTTCGCGTGCTGTGTGGCATGTGGCACCGTCTTGTTGAAACCACATATCATGCAAGTCAAGAACTTCCATTTCGGGCAAAAAAAAGTTTGTTATCATCGCTCGGTAGCGTTCACCATTGACAGTAACGCTGCGATTCGCATCATCTTTGAAGAAATATGGCCCAATAATGCCGCCGGCCCATAAACCGCACCAAACAGTGGCTTTTTCGGGATGCATTGGTAGCTGTTGCAATGCTTCTGGCTGATCTTCACTCCAAATGCGGCAATTATGCTTATTTACGTACCCATTCAACCAAAAATGAGCCTCATCGCTGAACACAATTTTTCGATAAAAAAGCGGATCCTCGGCCAGCTTTCCAAGAGCCCATTCACCAAAAATTCGGCGTTGTGGTAGGTCGGCTGGCTTTAGTTCTTGCACCAGCTGTATCTTAAAAGGCTTTACGCCCAAATCCTTCCGCAAAATTTTCCACGTAGTGCTGTAACAAAGGCCTAACTGCTGGGAACGGCGCCGAATCGACATTTCGCGGTCTTCTGTCACACTAGCTGATACGGCCGCAATATTTTCTTCACTACGCACAGTACGTAAACATGTTGGTGGTTTAATGTCCAACAAAGTAAATTTGGTGCGAAATTTGGTCACAATCTTCCGAATAGACTGCTCAGAAGGTCGAGAATGCCGACCATAAAATGGAAGCAGCGCGCGATGAACATTTCGAACCGAGCACGAATTTTGATAGTAAAATTCAATAATTTGCAAGCGTTGTTCATTTGTAAGACGATCCATGGTTAAATTGCAAACCAAACTGAAGCTGTTTGACAGTGACACAAGGTACTAAACACACGTCAGCTGTCAAAACCAGTGTTGCCAAAACCAAACCAGCTAAAAAATCACCCGTTATATGGAATACAATATCAGGTAAATATCCGCCTCTGTTAGTCTCACAAATGCAAGCCCATTTGGGCACATTTTTCATCACATTCTCACATATTTCACGCGGTATTTCATTAATTTCATCACGAATATTTTGTTTGAGTTGCTCAAGCGTTTCCGGTTTGTTTGCATAAGACTTGCTTTTCAGATATCTCCACATAAAGAAGTCCGGAGCAGTCAAATCAGGTGACCGTGGAGGCCAATCAACATCACCATTTCTTGAAATAACTTGTTGTTGAAAGAGGGTTTGCAGTAATTCCAATGTAATCCTGGCTATATGCGATGTGGCATCGTCTTGTTCATACCACATGTTAATCAAGCCCAAAGCATGCTGTTGTGGCATTAAAAAGTTTTCAATCATATAATCACTGAAGACCAAGCTCCTGCGCACGGCGGCGTAGATTTGAGGTTGATGGATTGTTTTGAACACTTCCTTGAGCAGCAGTAATGTTTTCAGCCGATCTTGCAGTACGTTGTGGTACAGACCCTCTTTCTTCGAAATCATTCACTACCGATGAATAGTGCGTTTTGTTGGCACGTTGTTTCTCCCAAAAATTTCACGTAACTTTCTCATCGTCACAGTAATCGATGATTGATTTTGATAAAATGTTTTAACGATTAAAACACGCTGGCTTATCGAATATTTTTCCATAATAAATTTGCCACGAGTCAACTTCACGAATGCCAAATATGAACTAAATATGCCAAATATCAACTATCATGTTTACCAAAATGGCGGCAAAACAAAGTAGTATACCTTCCCGCCGGACACCCTGTACCTTCCATATTTTATCAGGTGCAGGGAAATAATTCGACGGACATCTGCTCCACATGGGAATTTATTCCATAATAAGTAGGAATCTATTCCACTTTTCAAAGCGCAATTCATTCTCACCACCAGAAGGACCTAAGTACACTCGAAATTTTGTGGAATTTTTCCCCATCTTAAATTTGGAATTTGGGATATTATTGATTCATAAATATAGAAAACGTCATTGTTTATTTACAGAAATAGTGAGGTATGTATGTATGCAACCCCCCTGCTTGGGCTCATTATAAGGTTTGTGGTGGGTGCGAGGTTGGGTGTATGCAAAATTTCTTTTGCATTAAAGGAATCTAGATTTAAAGAAACTATGTGTTAAAAAAAAAGATACCTCCTAAGAACGAATCAAAGAAAAAGAAGTGAACTTGATTCTCATACGAAGTGGGCAAAAACTCCACTTTCCAAGTGGACATCTTTGAATAATCCGCACTTTGAAAAGTGGAACAGGTTCCCACTTATGATGGAATAAACTCCCATGTGGAGCAGATGCCCGTGGAATCGCGGAAAACTTTCTCTGTTATAATCTTATAATATGTAATGAAATAACGGTAATCACTCAACATTTCATTATCACTCATGAGTAGCAATGATAAAATTTCAGTAGGGATTTAGAGAATTTACCTAAGGAATTTTTCTCGGATCACTTTATGATTCTCTTTCTAAGATAAAGAGAGACCAAAAACATATTAAACCTTTAACAAACCCAACTAGAGGAAATTGGACAGAGTACATAAAATGGTTGAAAGAACGTATCGATTCACCAGTGATAGAATCACTTTCGACAACCTCAACCATTGACGCTGTTGATCAATAACTTACAAGTGGAATGAGAACGGCCTTCGAAAAGCACTGCCCCATATCTCGAAACATTAAACCCACTAACCGACCATAATGGAATAGTGAACATAAGAAACGAAGAATAGGAGTCAGAAAACTTTTTCAATAAGGCAAACTAAGAAAATTAGAGGAAGATTGGATTTTATATTATGCCGAATTTAACTCTTAGACCAAAGAATTAAGAAGATCCAAAAAGGATGTGAGTTCATTGAGAGTACAAATAAGGTGGCCAGACTGCGAAAGATTGGAAACGCATTTTACTGGCTGTAAACTAAGAGATTAACAACCAGACTCTTGAGATTTTATACAGAAGGTTATGGCAATAAACTCGTTCAAACCCTATAAATTAGCTATGGACCAGACGAGATTAATCCCGTTTTTTCTTCAACATACTCTACAGATAATCATCCCATGGCTTATCGTAATTGTCGAAATTTGTATTTAACTGCGGTACGGTCCCTATCGTAGCGTAGTACCTCTTGGCATAATGGTTAGTGCGTTGGACTGTCATGCCAAAGGTCTGGGTTCGATTCCCGGCCACTGCCACCTAAAAAACAGACATTTTTTTTCCGAGGCAGTGCCTCTTGCGAGGGACTGACAAGTCCTCCAAGAGTATACTTCTCATCAAGCCGTTCGGACTCGGCAAAAAATTGTATGTCCCCTCCATTCCTACCAACAACACGCACACAGGAATGGTTGAGAGTTGTTAGTCACTAGGCCCTGGTTCCTATGAGCTATTGTGCCACAAAATTTATTTATTTATTTACGGTCCCTATCAGCTGAAGAAAGGATAGAGTGGTCTTTCCTGAAAACCGAAACACTCGACTGCAAAGATTACAGACCGATAAGTCTCTCTTAGTTCCTTCTCAAGACACACTGGAGAGAATCATTGATCTTCACGTTAGAAACCTTCTCAATCCAAGCAATTTCTGCAAGGTAAGTCAGTGGAGACTGCGTTGCACGAAGTTGTTCCATATATTTAAAAAAGTCTCTAGTACAAAGAACATATCCTGGCAGCATTTTTGGACATCGAAGGAGCGTTTAACATGGTAGGAACTGAGTCTATTAAATATGCTCTAGAAGTAGTTGGAGTTAAACCTGTCATTGTGGACTGGATTTATACCACGCTCAATTTTAAAATCATATTCGTAAACTAAGAACTTGGATATAGTATTGTCGAGAAAACCATTACAAGAGGCACAACTTACAGCGGGGTTATCTCACCTCTTCTCTGAGTCCTCGTAGTTAACAATATTCTCAGGGTGAATCTGATCCAACCATACAAAATAGGTAGTATGCCACACAGAAAAGAAGCTTCCCAAGTCGAATTCTAATCAGTTTAATTTATTAAGAATATCGATCAATATAACATCTAGCTGGCCAAAGTTGTGGTTTGTTCTGAGGTCACGATGCAACGAGTTATCTTTGTTTGCAATTGATAACACCCATGGATATCAATGACTCTCTAAACTAGAGCGAAGCTGTAACAAAGAGTATGCAAACATGTGCATTGTGCAGCGAGAGTTTATTTTAGCTCACCACACCTTTAGCCATTACAAACTATACAAAATATAATATTATTTAAATGACGAGAGCAATTAGAACATCATCAAAGATATTATGGAATCCGCACTTAAAAATCTATCTTCTTGGGAAGCACAAAACTGTATCGGGATTAACCCTTCAAAAACTGAACTAGTTTTGCTTACGAAGATAAGGAAATTAGAGCGCCTCACTCCTCCCAAGCTTAACAATATTCCTCTGAAACTTTCCAAAGAATCTAAATATCTCGTAGTAATCCTTGATTCCAAGCTAACATGGAAAAGTAATACAAAGGACAGAATGAAAAGAGCAATTTGTGTTTTCTACACATGCAAAAAAAACTTCGGTACATGGTGGGGTCTGCGCCCGCAGGTCATATAGTGGATGAAGACTGTGGAAAAGGTTAGCTATCTGATCTCAAAAACCTGAACAAGAAGGGCTGGAAATTATTCTAAACGTTCCAGTCCTGGACGAGTACATTAGATGCACAGAAGCCAAAAACTTACTTCGACTCAAAGAACTGGGCTCTTGGAAGCACAGCACCTATGGTCATGGGTCACACAGGGCCGGACTTGATATGACGACTGACTACAACCACCTATAATAGATTTTAACAAACACTTCTCTGTTTTAATACCCGAAAAGCTTGGATGAGAACCTAACTCACTAATCAGTGAAAATGGAAATGAAATGGAAGAAGGAACAGGAGCTGGGGTGTTCTGTGAAGCTATTTGTAATATTTGTGAATAATATTTGTAACACTAACCAAGTCGAATTCTCATATAGGTTCCTGGACATAACAATATAAAAGGGAATGACATAGCGGATAAACTGGCAAGGAAAGGGTCAGTATGATAGGGAAACAGTAGTAGCCAATTAGATAAGGAAGCAGACATCCCCATCAGCGTGATTAAAAGAAAAATATATCTAATAACGAAAGAGCAAATAAATAACTCTTGGACCACCAGGAACGACTGCGTTATCTCTAGAAGTTTATGGCCTAGAAGCTAGAATTAATGAAAAAAGAACTAACTACTTAGTACATTTTACCGCTTAGTAAAAAGAATATTAGAATCTTGATAGGTCTACTAACGGGTCATTATGCCATTGGCGCAATGGCCACCAGAATGGGTGTAACACACCCGATTTCTGTAGGAACTCTTACGATATCGAAGAAGAAACCATTAAACATCTGCTCGGTAATTGTCTAAACCTCCAAACAAACCCCCCCCCCCCCCATTATTTTGGAAAAAAGTTTGTTAGAGAACAGATGATCCAGCGTAGATCTCAATGGCAAACATGAAAAAATTCATAGAAAGTACAGATTGGTTCCAAATGAACCAGTCTTTCTGAACCAGTAGTTTAGGAGCATCTCTGCTTTATTTTGTAGGAGTAGGAACTGCAGTTTAAATGTTTGCCTTGACATCAAAGGAATCCAAGCCCATAAAAATTACGAAAGATTTTATTTAATGTTGTTCTCATACAACTGTTATGAATACAAATAAAATATTTTTCTTATTGATCTTTCAAGAAATATGTTACATACCTACCTACACGTAAGTTCTTCTGATTAAAAGACCATGGTTTTTAAACTAGAAGTTTTGGTTTCGCTATTTAGGTACCTACATATGTAACAGTAAAAAAGATACAAAATTTATATCCTCCTCCTCCCTCGATGCCCTAACATAAACAATTCTATGGGATGTATAGAACACCGAAAGATTTATTAAATCATCGAACCACCTCAAAAATTTAATTTGCACATAAAAGATGAAAAACTAAAATAATAAGAAAATTGACTAAATCGCATTGGTTTATGAACGAGTCATTCATTTAGCAAACAGACAAACAAAAATTCTCTCGAATCCAAGTTTTAAATCTATGGTGTGTTTACTCTGTTAACTTATTCTACTCACATTCAGTACGTTATAAAAAATACGAGAACAAAACAAAAACAATAAATGTCTTAATACATCTGATGTGCTCCTTCAAGGATCAAATGCCAAAGTACTTCTCGACTTTGATCAAAAGCATACACACACGTATTTTTGTCATCATCGATTGGACTCTCCTATTAAAGCGAAATCGAAAATAATCCGATTAAAAGTTTTTGTACGTGCCATTCGAATTATCCCAGGCCAATATACAATGGTCAGTTAGTCCAACGACTAGCGATCAGGATAGAGTCAAAAACACGAGGAATTGGTTTAACATTATAGTAATGAGACTCCTTTGGGAGATTGTAAATTGTATACGATGGCATCAAATCTCAAGCATCCTGACTCATGAATACATATCGAATTCGTGTGAGGATTTTTTGCAAATATTAAAACCCCCAGCAATCACATGCCATAGATTTTGAATTCAATTCGAAAAACAATTTAGTAAATTCCCAAAACAGCTTAAATTACTCACAAGTTTCGTTCTGCGTTTGTTGGTGAAATTAGAATTTCACTTTTTCCTGATTCTCATTTGAAAACTGTTTAGGTATACAAAAACGCAACACACTCATGTTTTAGTGGTATGGGAGTAGGATAGGGATAGGGAAGGGATGAAGGCGTGTGATATAAGTATTTCAACCAGTGCCATCCGAAACCATGAACCAGAATTTATTTAATCACTTTCAAATGCAAATCACTATGACTTTAAGAGAGCTTGGTTGTGCGCTTCTGTCCTTAAGGATTTGTCCTTGCCAGGATGGAGCAGCATTAGTACTGTTTTCATTCTAGGAACGATTCGGTGATGTCATCACCCAAATGTATATATATCTCAATCTCATTATTTTGCCCTTTGGTTGGAAAGAACCCAACTAGTTCCAGTAAGCGCAGATGTAGAAATTATGTTCGTCGATGGCAGTTGTAGTTTTAGCTTTTCAGAGGTGAATTCAGACAAAATGCAGGGAAAATTCGTTTTCAAGAAACACACAGTCTATTTCAACTAATTTAATGTCTTTACTTTTGAATTTTTAGCAAAAAAACCTGAAACGCAATTTAATTAGAATCACTTCAAACATTACATAATGAACGTATCCAAAGTTTAACAAAAATCTTTAGAACCAGTTTAAAGTAAAACTTGGCTTTTAAAAACAAATTTGAGCCCTAGCCTGTTTGACATCATTTTATGTATGTACATTAGGGTCAAGGGCGATTTCTCTCAGTTGGTTGGTTTGGCTTTGAAACTCATCATTGAAAATTTGGTTAATCAATTTAAAAGCATTTTGAAACGGAAATCATTTACTATTTTGATGGACAGATAAGGCTCACGTCTTAATTATTATTTCTAGCCAAAAAAAAATCAAATAGGTTCAACTTTCAAAATAAAAATACTTTACTTATTTCAATGATTGATACGAAATACTGAAATCCTTCATTACGAACCGACTTTTTAGAGTACGGTACGACCAAAATTACTCGGAACTAAAGAAAATTGAAGCCGGTGTACCACAAGGAAGTGTCCTAGGACCAACCCTGTATCTGTTATATAAAAGGGATATTCCAGTGGACATCAACGCTATCATGGCTACCTTTGCTGATGATACTGCAATATTGGTGCCAGATAAATCCGTTACGAAGGCTTCACAAAAACTGCAAAATGCAGTCGATAAAGTTAGTGATTGGGCGCAAAAATGGCGAATCAAACTAAATGAAACGAAATCGACGCATACAAACCTTACAAACAAAAAAATAAACAATGTTCTAATTCTTTTAAATAGTACAGCACTACCTTACTCCAATACTGCCATATACCTTGGAATGACTTTGGATGCAAAGCTTAAATGGAAAGAGCACATCAAAAAGAAAAGAGACGAACTAAACAACTAATAATATATAAGCAAGTACTTAAACCTGTTTGGACATATGGCATCCAACTATGGGGCTGTACAAAGAAAACAAATGCTGAACCCATCCAAAAATTCCAAAGCAAGGTCCTTCGCGGAATAATAAATGCCCCTTGGTATATAAGAAATAACGATCTACATCGTGACCTTCAAATTGAAATGGTTACAAAAGTGGTTAAAAAACACGCTAATCAGCGACTGCAAAGTCATACAAAATCCGAAATGGAGACCGTCTGACCGACAATGTTCGGAGATTAAGAAGAACTAATCCTCATGAGCTGATGGTCTAAAAGCTATGGGAAAGTGTTATAACTTAAACTTCCCACAATCCGATTTATAAATTAAGAAAGAAAAATCATTTGACGATCTTTTATAGATTTGTCCTGATTCACTGGTGGTTTTAGTGCGGTAAGAGTCCCACACTACACGGTACCGATTTTTACCGAGTGTCTTTTGAAGATTTCCATCGGATAAAAAAAAAACAAGTTAAAAATCTATTCTTTTTGCTTTTTTTTTGACGAATTTTGCCTACTTTATTTGTTTTCATATTGATTACAAAAATAACTACATAGGTGCTAAACTTTTTTGATAGCAGTGATTAATTATAGAATATATAAATATGTACTTCATTTATACCTTCATAATACCTACCTATATCACAATTTCTAAAATTAGTTTGAAGTCAAAATTAATGCTTTTCGTCTTTTCTCTTAAATGGAGAAGTTGCTGTTTAATAAATGTTCGACTTTCGAAACCAACACAAATAACCTGTTTTTTCGAAATTCGAACTTTTTTAAAACAGCAATATCTCGTAGTTACGAATTGAGTTGAGTAGCTCAGTTGAGCACTCGTTTGGAAAAATCTTCCTGTAGGAAATTCGATTATCTATACGATGAGTAAAAACTATTTTCAGACAAGTTGGCTGTTTAAGAGAAAAGACGAAAAACCAGTATTTTTGACTTTTGACCAATTTAAGAAATAGCAATATGTTTTTTAAATAATCGCTTTTACAAAAAATATTTAAATACTTTTTTGTAGAGGTTAATATAATTAGCAAACTGTGAAATGAGTACCTATCAAAATTTTTGAGAAAATTTATTGTTTAAGAATTGTATCCGGAAAACCCATATTTTGAAACCTTCTCCTTTACAGGTAATTATATCTTCCAACTGATTGCTTCTCGTAGTACTTTTTGTAGACAATATAATATCAAAAAGGATCCATTTATCTTTGACAATTTCGTCGTTTTAAAGTAAATGCAAATACTAGATTTTTTAACTTTTGACAAAGTTTTTTAAATAGTGATATCTTTGAAACTATCACTATCACTTCTATAAAAAATCGTATGATTTTTCTTCAGAATTACTATTGACAAACTTGGTATGATTCGGAGGAAGAAAGTGCGTTAAATATTTTTATGGAAAAATAACATGATCTGCAAGAACTGTGACAATTACTTTTTAAAAGCATTTACCGTTTATAAGTTAAAAGCGAAAAACTAAACTTTTTCCTCTTTTACCTTGAATAACTTCTAACGATTTGCCAATGGACTTTTGGGTGGGTATTACTTATACATTTAAAAACCTTCACATGGATTTTTTTCGCAGATTGACATTTTTTTTCTGTAAATTTTGCTATGTGTCCACCTGCAAATAACTGCCTGAACAGAGTGGGAGACGGAGCTGAAATAGATGTCAAATAGATGCTGCAAAGAAAGTTAAAATTTTTAGAACTCTTGCAGCTGCTGCTGCAACATTTTCCAGAGCATATATTCCAGCTCCGTCTCCCATTCTTTTCAGGCAGTAGCTCTTAAAAAGTTAAAATATCGAGAATTAAAAGTCAACTAGCCGCGAGCTACTCTCAAGACTATGTCCACTTGAGACTTGCTAGAAGGCTGCCTTTAACGCTGTAAGTAGTTCTATTTTCAAACAAACGTTCGCCTCGGTCGTCTATGTGTGTACGTATATTCTATACAAGTATAAAGACATACCGGAATACAGTCATAAATGTAGCCAAAAGAAGTTGTGGGAACCACTTTTTCGTGTTCTAATCTGAATTGCGATGGTAAAACTTCGCGTCTGATTTCTAACGAAACTACGCCTCATCATGGGCACGTTCTTGGATATAGAAAAATTGCTCTTTTTAAAATTAATTTATCAAAACAAAAGACAAAAACAAACAATAATAATAAAAATTCAATGTATGAAACATCCATCTCAAATAACCCCTGAGGAAATGCAGTAGAAGAATGTTTAGAATATGCTAAGAAAAATTTCCAACGGGTCATTCGTTTTCCAATTTTCACCCCATCCATATACTGTCTCGTACGTACAAAAAATATTCTGGAAATGTCGCAACACCCCAAATACCATTCTAGCTATCTTCTACTACTCATCTGTTGACTGACTCGCATTCAGAATTCATGGACATCGTATCGAATGCTGACAACCACCCCGACACGGTCCTTTAACCCCAGGGACAAACATAATGGATTGGTTCGTAAATAAACGAGGCGGGCTGGAGAAGCAGTGGGTTAATATAAAGCTTAATTTGAAGTTTCTACGTCTGTGCATTTGAATCCTAGTACGAAACACTTGTTCTGTAATGGGATGAAATCACGTATGATTCCTTACCCTTCGGGCAAACGGGATCAACAAAAAAAGGGAGTTCATTTACTTTAGGGTGCTTTAGAGCTCAGTTTACTGGATTGTTTGTGGGTTCAACCGACAAAGAAATCTTGATAATGATGACGAAGGAAGTGATGATGACGACATGGTCTTAAAAGTATTGCTTAGGAGAAAATTGCCAAGAAATTTTATAAAAATAATATTGAAGCTATACTCGTACGTAAATATTTTCAGATAGTACAGTGATTCGTTTGTTATGCATTTTCGCTTCATTAAAATTATTAAACAAAACAAAAGAATGTTCAAATAGTAAATAATGCTATATATACCACTAAAAATGTTATTTCTCGATAGAAAATAAAGGACTTTAGTAACTTTTTCCATTAATCAACGTCGAGGTCGAATTTGCGGCTCCGTGAAATAACTCCCCAAATTGAAAATGAAATAACTCCCCAAAATGTGTATGAAATAAAAGAATTCCCCAAAATTGGGGATATATTCCATGGCCTTTTGGGGACTTTTTTTCATTTTTAAATTGGGAGATAATTTTATGATGAAATAAGTCCCCAAAATATTCAATGAAAGAAGTTCCCAAAAATATTTCTTCTCGCAAGAGAAATATAAAATAATTAAAGCAATTCCCGATTTCCGACGAACACACTCGCGTTAAACCATGATCAATGATTTTTTTGAAGGAGTTTCCGACGCACCTGTATACTTCCACGAGAGTTTATCAACCTAAAACGTCTGCGTTTGCTCTTCTCTATTTCTAAGATTAGCTAAAATTTTTTACAAAAATCAAATAGTTTTGGCGTGGAGTTTGTGTTTGTAGAAGTTATGTGCGAGGATGACAAATGCTTGCTAGGTGTTGTGTATAAGCCTCCTTGTATTTATGAATCTTGTAGCATAACTAACGCCTTTGAAGAAATAACACCGTGTTATAACCATATTATCATAGCCGGGGATATAAATACCAACTTTTTATACGTTTGAAATGGTAATGTTGCTAATTTTCGGACTACTTAGCTTCTCTAGACCTCTTTCCAGTCAACGTTTCTATGCCTACGCATTTTCCGAAACGAACTCTACACTTATTGACTATCTTCTTGTTAATCAACTAAGCAAGGTGAACTTCTATAATCTGCAAGAGGCTTCTGGTTTTTTAAAGCACAATCTGATTATGGCTTATATTGATCTCAATATAAATCAAAGTACGGAAGTGCGAACTTTTCAGTACAGAGATTTTAAGGCTATAAACTTCGAAGCTCTTACCCAACAGGCTATGAACGTCAACTCGAAAACAATTTATTATCATCCATGGGTTGATGACCAAATCGAATTTTTTACCTACCAAGTTAACCACTTGTTTAACTCGCTTGTGTTCCAGTTAAAACAGTAACTGTTTGTAATCACAAGTGCGGGTGGTTTAATCGCAAGATTGAATCACTCATTTCTAAAAGGAATGCCACCTATAAAAGATGGAAACGTTTCAGGCTACCGTCCTTACTTGGGAAATACAAATTTCTTAGAAGCCTTGTCAATAAGGAGATCAAGAAGGCAAAATGCCATTTTTATGCCTCAAAATTTAATAACACTTTATCGCAAAAACTATGGCGAAACATTAAATCCCTTGGCATAACCAAAAAATAGGATGGCAAATATCTTCTTTTATGACAGTCCTTAGTGTTGATGAGTTTTGGTTGCCATAAGCCCTTAGAATTTCAACATTTCGGTACTTAAGGACTTGTATCCCGATATCAAGGAATACTCCGTGCTCTTCTTTCATGAAGTCGATTCCAACGATGCACTCGTCACATATATCTGCTACCAAAAACAGATGTGAAAATTCCAGTTCTGCCTAACCAACCTCCCCGTACACTCTGGCTGCTTCTCCTGTTGCAGTTTTCAGACGGCAGGTGTTGGTGTCATGCAGCCATGTCATCTGCACCAAGTCTCTTCGAACAGTGGAGGCAGTGGCACTGGTGTCGATCGTAGCCACTTGTTATTTGCCGTTTAATATTGCCTCCACAGTCAGACTTTTATTGTTTCGTTTAGTCTGCGAGACCTGAATAGTGCTTCTAGGGCCATTGATACCAGAAACCAGCTTCTGCCCCTCGAAGTTGGTTCTTACGCGTTTCCCGGTTGGGAAACAGAAAGAATTGGAGTATTGACGATATTGTTTCCATTTCTACTTCCACAATGTTGACATGCAGGCCTTCTAGGTGGTGATCTGCACTAACGTTGGAGATGTCCTGCCTTGTTACAATTCCAGCTTCTAGCAGGTCCATCTCGCTGGTTTATTTGCAACGGCCACTGCCACCTAAAAACAGAAATGTTGTTTTCCGAGGTACTACCTCTTGCGAGGGACTGACAAATCCTCCAAGATTTTACTTGCGAAGAATAAGTGCTGCTCATCTAGCCGTTTGGACTTGGCAAAAAATTGTAGGTCCCCTCCATTTCTGCCAACAACACGCACACAGGAATGGATGAGAGTTGTTAGTCACTAGGCCCTGGTTCTCCATGAGCTGTTGCGCCACTAAATTTATTTATTTTTTGTTCTCTGGCAAGAACACTCATCAATTTCTTTTTCTCTTATTCGATGGACTCCTTGAGAAGCCTGTTTGCCGCTTCCATAGTCAGGGCGAACGCTAAAGCCTCAGGAAGTGTGCGTTTTCCAGCAGCTCGAATTGCTCGCTGAAGGTTGATATCAGATACAACACGAACAAAGGCTTTTGTTGCGAATTGGTTCATGATTTCATCCCCTGCGGCATTTCCATGCCAGATGTGCCAACTGTCTGATGGTATGGTTTGTAGCGGTTCAGCAGCAGTTCCTCTAAGGGCAAACGTGAGAGCTATATTTTTGTCTTCCTCGTCCTAGGCATTTGTTGCCGCAGCTGCCTCAAACTGCTTCTTATAGATTGACCAAGAAGTTTATCCATCGAAGGTTGGTGGATGCATCTCCTTTCTTTTTGGACAGTCGGCAGAACTTTCTCGAACCTTCATTTTCTTTACTTTATCCAATTCCTTTGTAATGCTTTCGATTTTATCTTCCACCTTTTCAAACTTTGCTTCTACTGTCGACAATTGCTTATCGACAGTCAAAAATTGTTTATCGACACGCTCGTCAAGGGCAATAATTCTGTTGTCAAAGGCTTCTAACTAACCTTCGAGCTGGCTTGTCTGTTCTTGGAATTGTTGAAGAAATTTTCTCTTAATTTTCGAGCAGACTCTTTTGTTCACTGTGTTATTGTTCTAGAAGATTCTTTTGTTCTTGGTTTTGTTGTTCTAGAAGATTCTTTTGTTCTTTGCTTTGCTCACGTTCGAGAAGATTCTTTTGTTCATTGCGTTGTTCTTCAAATGTGGCAAGCAGCTGAGACAGCATACTGCTCATGTCCGATGGTCTTGCTTGTTCTTGCTCTTCCTCCATTTCAATGTCGAATATCAATGTGTCTGGGTTTTCTTCATGTTTTCTTATACACTCTTGCAAACGAATTATAAGATCATTCTTTGTTCAGTTCTGCCTAAAGTTCAACTACATTTAAACCATTCAGAGTTTTACCCATTGTCTTTTCTTATTGCACTTTCACAGTCACGTTCACTTTTTGTAATTATTGTCTGTTATAGCACGAAGAAATTATCTAAACACAATTAAATTAAGTTTTATTCCACTTCTAACACCAATGTAATATTTTCTCTGGTTCATAAATAAAACTTATTCACTTTATTTAAATTCTCCACTTATTTACTTCAGCAAAAATAAAACACTTTACTTTTCTAACAACAAAACAATTTATTGTTCAATAATGAAATTACTTCACCACTTTACTTTTATTACAACCAACTTTACTCATTCACGATTAAAAATAAACTGCGTCCTCTGCCGGTCAAACATATGCTTTTATACTTTTCCCAAGGTTCCCGAAAAACCTGAAAGGTTTTAGTATTTGCTTCTAGAGCTTTACATAGGAGAAATTTCCCATAAATTTCCCTTTCCAAAGCTTTCATTTTGACGTTTAGTATTGGAAGTTCTAAAGCTCACCAAAGCTCTCATCAGGTTGGTTTGTGTCATGTCTAATCCGGAATACGGTGTTTCTTTTATTCGAAACTGGTTATAACGGGTGATTTTTTAAGAGGTTTAGAACTTTAAAAAAAAAAAACACAAAAAATTCGAAAAAATGAATGAAATATTTATTTGAATCGATAGTTTGAACCTTGCAATTTAATGTTTAAAGATAATTTCATGCAAATGTTGACCGCGGCTGCGTCTCAGGTAGCCCATCCGCTGAGTCCAATTTTGGCATACTCTTTCACACATATCGGCCGGTATCTCACGAATGAATGCATGGATGTTGGCTTCCAGTGCGTCAATCGAAGCGGGCTTGTCCCTATAGACATTAGCCTTGACATACCCCCACAAAAAATAATCTAATGGTGTCAAATCGCACGATCTAGGCGGCCAATTGACCGGCCCGAAACGTGAAATTAACTGTTCACCAAACTCGCCTCGCAATTGCGCCATTGTTTCGCGTGCTGTGTGGCATGTGGCACCGTCTTGTTGAAACCACATATCATGCAAGTCAAGAACTTCCATTTTGGGCAAAAAAAAGTTTGTTATCATCGCTCGGTAGCGTTCACCATTGACAGTAACGATTCGATTCGCATCATCTTTGAAGAAATATGGCCCAATAATGCCGCCGGCCCATAAACCGCACCAAACAGTGGCTTTTTCGGGATGCATTGGTAGCTGTTGCAATGCTTCTGGCTGATCTTCACTCCAAATGCGGCAATTATGCTTATTTACGTACCCATTCAACCAAAAATGAGCCTCATCGCTGAACACAATTTTTCGATAAAAAAGCGGATCCTCGGCCAGCTTTCCAAGAGCCCATTCACCAAAAATTCGGCGTTGTGGTAGGTCGGCTGGCTTTAGTTCTTGCACCAGCTGTATCTTAAAAGGCTTTACGCCCAAATCCTTCCGCAAAATTTTCCACGTAGTGCTGTAACAAAGGCCTAACTGCTGGGAACGGCGCCGAATCGACATTTCGCGGTCTTCTGTCACACTAGCTGATACGGCCGCAATATTTTCTTCACTACGCACAGTACGTAAACATGTTGGTGGTTTAATGTCCAACAAAGTAAATTTGGTGCGAAATTTGGTCACAATCTTCCGAATAGACTGCTCAGAAGGTCGAGAATGCCGACCATAAAATGGAAGCAGCGCGCGATGAACATTTCGAACCGAGCACGAATTTTGATAGTAAAATTCAATAATTTGCAAGCGTTGTTCATTTGTAAGACGATCCATGGTTAAATTGCAAACCAAACTGAAGCTGTTTGACAGTGACACAAGGTACTAAACACACGTCAGCTGTCAAAACCAGTGTTGCCAAAACCAAACCAGCTAAAAAATCACCCGTTAGTTCATTCGAGAGTCGTTATAGTACAAATGTGAGAATCCTTACACTATTCTTTGAGTAATTATATGAGATAAAAACCAAATTTTAATTAACTTTTATTGCTTTGTGGTCGATATTTTTTTCCAAGGTGGAGCTACTAGTAAAATTAGGGTAAGGTAAGAAAATGAAAAAAATGATTATTTGAGAAATGATTTTCGGGCATGCTCTACCGCTTTGGTGGGAGGGGAAATTTTCTACAAAAAATACTTGAAATAGAAAAAAAAAATTATTTTAAAAAACAATGGCAACAGTTGAAATGTCATGAAAGCTGTTTTTAAAGTCAAAAATTCAATCTCTGGTTAACTTTTTAAATTAAGTTGTTTTTATGAATACTTAAGTCGAACAAATTGAAGGAACATTACATAGGTACTAAAGCACCACAGTACACAAATAGAAGGTATTATATTTCGGAGGTTGTCAAAATTGGGATTGTCAGAAATAAAAAAAAGGGTTGTGAACGTGAGGACGAAAATACACGTAAACACAACAACAAATTGAAATTGAAACTGTCAGAAATAAAAAGTGGTTGCGAACGTGCGGAAAAAATACACGCAAACAGAACAACAAATATTGACTGAGCAAAAGTCAAAATTCTAATGATAATATGTGTACTGTAGCACTATATGGCAAGGTTTACTTGTGTGGTGACTTTGGTAATTTTTGTCGTAGAACAATAATTTTTGTATCTAACTAGGGTTTTAAGGGTCGAAGAATTCATTTCAAAAAATGAATTATGTTTATGGGGCCGAAAAGTGGCATATTTTTAAGCATATCCTGTGTTGGATCGTCATCGTCTACAGTAAAAACAAAAAACACCCGTAAACCGATTATAATAAGAAATGCGCATTTTTTTCTATATCAAGCATAAATTGTAAATAAAAAATATTTACAGTAAAACCTGTTTAACTACCCACCAATTAATTTATTTCCTTGGTTGCTTGGTATTGAAAAATGTAAAATGCTTTTATTTTGGTACATCAAATACTGCATTTATTTGCTCATAATTAACCTATACCAAAAAAATATACCTATAAAAACGTATAACCTATACCAACTAATCGGGCATGACTGTACATACAGTGGACTCAGGTTTTTGATCAAAGGCTGTGCAGAACGTAAAACTTTTGGCTATAAATTTTTATTTGTTAAGAAAAATTTTAAAACTTAATTAAAATAAAATTCCAATCTAGTAAGGATGGTAAGGAGATCATAATTCAGCCCTTAAGCTAATGTGATTCAATGAAAGACAAAAATGAGTATTTGATCAATGAGTTGGCCCTGTGAAACTATTCCTGGTAAGTGCCTCGCGTGGCCTCCTTTTGCTTTGGGACCACTTTTTGGGTTTTTTAAATGCTTTCGACTGATTTGAAATAAAACTTTGCTTTACAGTTCGGAAGCGGTGTCAAAATGATTGAAAATCAGAACAATCTCTGAGTAAATCTCTAATGGCATGCTTATCTGGAGCCCAAAGATATTTGATTGGACTGTAGTCAGGATATTTTGGGGTGGCCAATCTGTTTTTAATTGGTAATTCTGCAACTGCACTTTGGTCATCTGAGTGGTGTATTTCAGATCAATAGCTCTGGAGAAAAAATCTCACAAAATTAATCTTCCTCAATCACTGACACTATACCACTATCATTTGTGTAGGTACTCTTTCATTAGCGAGGACAAATGAGCTTATCTGCGATTAGCACGTCTAATGTTAAGGGGTGCACGTCTATGAAAGGAGTTAGTGAATGTATTAAAATAGTGCAGTAGTAATTCTTGTGATGTCCAGTACATCACCCTGGACATGGTACCCCTAAGGAGTTCCAAACGTTGATCCAAAAATCGCCACTCAACCAACTCGTGGCTGCAAAATAACCAATAACCCCACGATAAATTATCCTGACTTCAGTCCAATCGAACATCTTTGGGCTCAAGATTAACATGCTATTACAGATCTACGTGGATATTGTTTTGATCTCCAATCATTTTGACACCGTATTGGAACTGTTTTCAAAGTTTTGTTTCAAGTTAGTAGAAAATATTTAAAAAATCTTACCAGGAACAGTTTCACAAGGCCAAGTCATTAACCAAATGCAAATTTTTGTCTCTCATTGAAATTAACTTAAGGGTTGAATTCTGATCTCCTTACCTTTCTTATAAAATTAAAATATTATTTTATTATCGAGTCTAAAATTTCGTTAAAATATCTTACCTAAAAAAGTTATAGTCAAAAGTTTAACGTTCTGCTAACCGTTTGATCAAAAAGTTGAGCCACTGTATGGACAGTCATACCCGATTAGTTGCATATACATTTTTATTACACATTATGACCAAATAAATGCAGTATTTGAAAGAAAAAAATTAATGCACTAGTAGTATTTTTCCACTTTTCAATACCAAGCAACTGAGAAAATTAAATAAATGGTTGGAAATCTATCAGGTTTTACTGTGAATGTTACGTGATTTGTAACAATAACATAAACATAATAACATTTGGTTTTCTGCCTTTGTTTCTTGTATATGCACGTGCTTTTTACTGTTTGAAACACGTTTTACTTATATTGACTCTATTATTAAGGTTTTTTTGTAACTCTCTAGAAGGGAAAATTAGTAATTTTTTAAACTCAACATATATATAACGGCCCTTGCCATACAACCGTTAAGGAAAATCTTATTTATCTCAAAAAACGGCTCCAACGTTTTTGATAAAAAAAATCTGTGTATTTTTCTAAGTATGATGTTCTTACTTTCTGGTAAATTTTTATCAAATTTTTTTGTTTGTCAATTAAAAGAACCCAAAAAAAGTGCAAAAACACTCGCTCTAACGAATTATAACGGAATACATTCCCGACCTTGAGTTACCCGGGAGAGCAGTTTGAGTTTCGTGACAAACGTTACCTCTAAGAGCTAAAGCTAAAGATTTGTTTGTTGAGATTGTGGGCTGATTTTAAATGAAGAACTATTCATTAATATGAATTTGATCTAATACCACATAAAAAGTACTTCATTTTTAAAGATGTTATTTTTCTAACAGTTGGTGAAAAAGAAGCCTTACACCTTCTGTTTTTTTTCAGCACCCTAGTAAACTCTAAACAGGGGTGAAATCAATCAAAACAACCCCACAATTTGCTCACTATGTTCACTTTTGAGCACAAATTGATTAGATTTTCAAATTACGTATAGCTTAAGACGAACTCAGCGCATCAAAAACCATCAGAAAAATGTATCTTGGCTTACAGACAAAAATTAAAATTTTTCACATAACGTAGTTACGTAGTGCTTTCAAATAGATTTTCAAAAACAGTAAAAATACGTTAGTTTTCGACCAGCACTTCAGTACAAATGGGTTGTCACAGAAAAAAACCTTAAGCAGATATTTATTGGCAATTGTGTATAATGGAACTTGATGTAATTTTCAAATAATTGGTAGTTTTCGAGACATTAGTGAAAAACTCCCAAAAATTGCATTTTTATATCATTTTTTCCCATGTTGCGTCACGAAAAACAAGCTCTTTTAATTCTTGATCTTGATGAATAGTCAAACATTTTAACCAACTTTCATCGACGTACCAGTTTTGGGAGGGGTTTCATATGGTAGTGTAGTTCATAATTTTTCCATTTCATTAAAAAAAACACCCTTTCACTGCAAATATTTTTGTATACTTTTTTGATTCTTCTTACTTCTGACAAATTTAGTATGTCGACCAAATTTCATAACTATATTGTTGAAATTTGGTAAAATTTTACTTGTTTCACTTAAAATTCAATCATCATTTATGAAAAAGACAACAACTTTTTTCAAAGTGGTTGTATCGAGTTCATTTTGATTTAATAAAATTGGGCACTAAAAAATACCCTTAGATCATGTGCCATATGCTTAGATTATATCAAGATAAATATTTTAGTTTGTTTCACTTTCATGTTCCCCCTCCCCAGCATTTTGAAAATGACTTTTCATAAAACCAAAGCAGATTTGCAATTAACTTTAGATACAATGTACTAGATGGTTGAATTCTGCTTCGATAACAACCTTTTAATTTCAACAATATAAATATTTTTCTTACTTTTTTTTTGGCTTTGCATTTTGCCTTCCAAAAGAGCTTTTTTCCACACTCTTCATGCAAGGAGAGGAAAGGAAGAAAATCAATAATGTGGTCCTATGGTTATAAGAGTGTTGAATCCAATGAGAGTCTTCTGGTCATCGTCCGAGCTCTGGTTCTCGATTTATAGGCCAATGTATAAAACAAGTGGCAACCCTTTTCTCGTTCTTCTGACAGTGTTGCCACCTTGGCAGCACTTCTTAAAAGTGAAGTTAGGACATGAACTATCAGTATATACCTAAGCTCAACTCGACAGGTCAAAATGAAAGGTATGCCCTCTTATCGTGCACTAACGCCCCTACTAAAATTGGAAAAATGAGTTTGTTTGTAACGCTTAAATTATACAATATGTATGTACATATCTGTGTAAACTTAATACCAATTAATTAATGAATACCAAAAATTAATTTTAAAAATGAAAACAAAAAAAGGTTGATTAAGTCGATCAATTAATGATAAAATAGTAATGGTAAATAATATAAACTTCTTGGCAACGAGGCCCAAATAAAGTCGTTAGTGCCTGATTATGGCTCTTTTTTTAAAAGCAATAGTACTTTAATCATATGAGAGAGGATTTGTTAATTATTATGCTTGTCACCTCTTACAATAAGCCCTGAAGTTTTTTTCCAAGCAAAACAAATTTCATATGCTTTACCTAATCCAGAAAAAATGTCAACATTTTGTATGAAGAATGTGTCAACATTTATATTGCCCTTTCTCGGAGACGAAGGTTAAAGTGATGCAGTAAGCTCACTGACCGGAAAATCAAAAGGATATTAAGATTACAGTTTTTCTTTATGCAAAATGGTCTGTCGACTTTGGATCGTTCTGTGTTATGAATTCTGAAAAAAATCCCAGAGGCATTCATGTGAGCTTTTCTGGCAAAATCTCCGTCATAATCATGGGGAATGTTTAATAAGATTTGTCTCTGCTTTTGCTCGGAGGATGCAATTTATCATCATGCAGCACCAGCCTGTCCTTTTTTATATTAACGATTCATATTATTATTTTGCAGTTGGGTAAACTTATCAACAAATATTATTCTAGAGTAAGTAATATATTTTTGTGTATTGATTCACTTTTAAATTAAATAGATATGCAGTGGAAAGAGCACTGTGCAAATCATGGCTTTTGTATAAAGATTTCCCTGCAATTTTTTACTTGCGACATAATTTACTTAGGGTATTTTCGATATAAAAACTGTACATTTTAAGAAAAGTGCTGTATAGGTTGCAGATCGTTGGCTGAAGTGAGATTTGCTCGAAACAAGTAATTTACAAAAAAAGCATTCAAGTTAAACTTTAAAGACACTTGCATATTTGGAGGACGTTGTTAAGTAAAGTGCATGAATATTTAATAGGGTGTTCACGTCACTGTCCGCTGAAGCTGGTATATTTTTTATACCGCATGCACTGAAGTCCTCAGAAATCAGCGGAAAATTGAAAGAATACAAAGAGCCTGTTTACATTGGGAAGATTGAGTCCGAATTGGTGAAGCTTATCGTGTCTACATTCGAAAATTTGAGGCACCTAAAAACATTTATAAACCACAACAACTTCAATGCTTTGCACATTGAAACAACAACAAATGAGTCTCATGAGTCGGGTGTTTATAGATATTTTGTTCATGCCTCATGACATCCCTAACCCCCCCCACTTTTAGAAACTAAAACTGCTCAGAAACTACTGTAAGATCGGTCTCAATCTTCCCAATCTGAACAGCGTCCAACAGTGTTGTGATTTACTTTCATTAACTTTCATTAAAACTAACTCCAAAGTCAAGTCAAGCTTAGCCCCTCCAGAGCTCGCCACTGATGTACCTAAATTCAACTGTCCATGTGTTTTTATTGGAGCCACCTGCGTGTCTGTCTATAAACTTCTACTCTTACCTCCCCATGGTGAACCTCGGATGCCACCACAGCGAAACCTACAGCTACAGCTGTTACAGCTGCTCACGAGCTCTACGAGCAGAATAGAAGAAAGGAACACCGGTTTGAGGTGTGATTGAGGTGATAGAGGAATTCAAATTGCAGGAATAAAATTCGGAAGTCTTACTAAAAAGCCAAAAAGTTGGACCCCAAGCCTGCAGGGACGATCAGGGGGGCATCCTGGTAGAATCGAAGTCGGTGCTGAGGATATAGAAAATCATTTCTGCAAATTGTAAAATGGCGATGACGAACCGAATTTCGCTGTCATGCAGATTGCACCATTCAGACGGCTAAGCCAACAATTTCGTCCACCCGATCTCAACAGAGTGAAGATAGCTATATCAAAACTAAATAAAGATGGACAATCTCATGGCCTTCTGGCCAAACTGTTCAAATCACATGAATTGGTTTCTAGGACGTTTCCATTCTACATTATATTCAAAATAAGACAATTTCTTGAAAAAGTAGTACTTTTCAGTGGCTTCCCGATTTTGTTGTTACCGAGGAAGACTCAAAACTAAAGTTGAGGATATGTTACGAAACCATTGCGCATAAACTATGAGCTGCACGCAGTGAATTGAAAAAATTTGCTAAAAACGCTCGACCCTAAAGTACATGTAGGTAAGCGTATCAAATCGGATGATAAAAATATGGAAATCTGGATTTTATCTTATCGAAAATTCATAAGAGTTTTTTTTTTTAGAAACAACTCAAGCAACATCTGTAAATCTGCCTTTTAATGTTTTAAATTCTGCTTAACAGTAGGTACCTATAGTGAATTTAAATGTTTCCAAGATAAAATAATTTTGGGGTTTTGAAACTAAAAAAATTACACAGATATCCGTTTTCTTTTTAACTTACCAAGTATAAATTTTTAAGACCGAAAGGCGTTAGAATACATCATACATAACTCATTTTATATTTTTAACTTACAATTAATAAATTACAGCAAAAACTTATAGTAATCGAAACATAATCCATATCACGATACCAACTAACAGGACCACTTCCATTGGTAATGTAAAAATTCCTTCATTTGCTAACTTCTCTTTTGTTTTTTCTGTTATCCTAGTTATACAGCGCATCCACTGCTTGATCACATACGCTTCCGCAGCTGAAAATTCATATTCAGGACGATTTTGATTCTTATGCGTCACAACTAGAGTTTTTGAATTATTAACCGCAACTTCAATAGAGTCCCAAGCAAAATGGCAACGATAAGCCAGTCTCTTTTTCTTCACTTCAGTACAAAGGAGACATTTATCGAACAGATATACCTTAGAACGGAATTTCTTTCGAGACTTATGATTGTACGCATCAAATTCACTTGACTTCAGGAAATTTCCTTGTTCCATGATGTTAAGCTGAAATATAATATAAGCAAATATTGTAATATCAGACAAAAATATATGAATATTTATTTTTAGGTTCTATTTTTTATTTATAGTTTCTTTTACCTACATAATTTGTTTAAATGTTCACTAGGCGAGAAACAAAGATATGTTGTAAAGTCGAAGACAGTTGTTTTTATGACTTTTTATTGCCTTTTTTATTTTATTTTCGTAGAAACAATAAAAAAATTTATTTTTTTTTCAATTAAAGATTTGCATTTTTATTTGATTAAAATAATCTTTATTTTTGACACTTTTTGAACATTATTTTATAATCACTACTATAAGCAAATATCAATGGTTCATTGTGTAACACGCAGTGGTTCACTGTTGCCACCCCCTGGGGCCTATAACACAGAACAA
This sequence comes from Dasysyrphus albostriatus, assembly GCA_946251815.1. NCBI lineage: Eukaryota > Metazoa > Arthropoda > Insecta > Diptera > Syrphidae > Dasysyrphus > Dasysyrphus albostriatus. Next base: position 70,947,336 of record OX276337.1, on the reverse strand, counting down.
CAAGTCAACTAGTCAACAATTACTTGTTCAACTATGTTTGTTAAAAAAGTGAACATCATTTCTGTAACTCAATAAATACCACCGTAACAATTGTCAACCGAAAACAAATTCCCTCGGCTTGTTGAACCAATTCACGATGAGTCGTAAGATCTCCGAAAAAAAAGTTTTATCTAAAATCAGCGCTTGTCTTATATTAGTGGACAAACGTTTTTTTGTGCACCGCACATAGACAGCACATTAGGCTCTATTTTAAAGTATTTTTTTTTTTTGTTTTTTAAATATATTTTTCTGTTTTTAATTCCCACAATCAATGTTCAATTCAGAATAAAAACTTAAACACTTACTAAGTAAAATTCCTTACCACTTAATAAATTCTAAACAATACTACCGATTCCATCTCCTGATAAACACTACTGCTATTGTTTATTTCTTACTTGTTGACTTTGAACAAGTCCGCTTTCGTCAGTTGAAATGTATAAACTATTCAACAAGTTTATTTTCTATTCTCTGGTTGTTTTCAGTTACAGTAACACTAAATTTAGTAAATTTCCCACTTGTTGAAAGAAGCCAAAACAATTGTTTAAGGTCTCCTGGACTTGTTATTCCGTGTTACACAAAATTAAAAAAATTGTTGAATTTCACTTGTTCAACAAGCACTTTATGTATTGTGTTATAGGCCCCTGGTATACAGTGAACCAGTTTATAAGCTATTTGAAAAAAATTTTAATTTACTATTTCCCACGACCTTTTTAAATTTTTTTAGTATAATGTTAATAAACGAAATTTTAAGTGCCCTTAAACCCCAAGAAGTTTAAACCAATAGTTTAAAAATTATATCAAGTCAAACAAAAAGTGGTTCACTTTTGGTCATAACAGTAGAAAATTTAAGACAAAATTCTTGATTCTTTCTCTGAGAAAATAAAAAAAAAAAAACAAAATTGTTGTATTAAAAATTCTTGTTTTAGGTAAGCTTAAAGGTATTCCGAACTAAACAGAACCAGTCAATTCCTAACTTTTTTTTAAATTTTTTTTAATTGGTCATTTGTAAGCGTATTATTGTACTAAGAAACCACTTTGTAAGAACTTTCTGTGAAAAAGTGCCTTTTAAGAATTAAAAATTTCAATATAAATGATACAGTTATGATTATATAAATAATGAAAATCATGAATAATAAATTGAATTTATATCTCCTAAAAAATGGTTTTCTGAATTGACTATCATTTGTTATGCATTATTTAATCTTTTGTTAGGTTCAAAATCTAAAATTTTTTTCAAATTGTTGCTTTAAAAAAATATGGAATTTTATGTTATCAAACATTATTTTTTGCAAAAAATGCTATACTGCCCATAATCTCGAAAAGACCCTATCTACAAAATGTCCTAATTTGCGGTTTTTGCAAATTTGGAGCTAAGGATTTGTTTCTGATTTATTCGTTTATATTTCTTGTCGCTTGATCTTCAAATAAGACAAAAAGTGACCATTTCTAGAAGCCCTAACTACAAATCATATGCACTAAAATTTTAAAGGGCCCTAACTAACCACAAAGGGACTTTTATAAACTGCTGCATATAGAAAATAGACCCACTATACTGTTTTAAAAGGCCTATGTGGCAGTTAGGGCTTATTTTTTAATTTTTCAGAGTGGTTTCTGTTTTATAAAACAATCTTAATTTTACCGAAACTAATATTTTTTTCCTTTTTATATGTTTATGTTTTTTTTTAAATTAAACATAGGGCTTTTTCAATATATATTTTTTGAAAACTACGTTATATTATAACTACTCATAAATTTTTAATTTTAAGTAATTGTAAAAATTAGGCACACACTAAGCGGTTGCGGTTAGCGGTTAGCGATTAAGTGTTTTCCTTTATAATTCAGAAGTATAAACATTGTAGTTAGGGTCTTTACGAGATATAGTGTAAGCTACATTTGATTTGCAAAACAGCCATTTTCAGCATATCCACGTTTTCTTAAAGGCTTTTACTAAATAACAGGGCACACAACTATTTTTTTTTTGTATAATGTTCGTAAAGAACAAGTTTTTCAGTCCAGAGATACCTTAAGCCCTTTGATCGAACAAATACAAGCTTCACAATCTTTTTCATAAAATCACCATTTCAGTCCGCAACACTCTTAAACAAAGATTCGAATTCCTCTTCTAGGAAACCACGTTCAAATGCTCTGAACGATTTTTTAAGCAGATTGATTCACCCGATTAGGATTCTAGACGCAGAAACGTGTGACACAAAGTCTCGTTGATAAATCAAACACTACCTAAGATTATTATTATTCAAAACCTTTGAAAGAAATGATACCGTCATGGAAATTGATAAAAATGTTGCGTTAACTCCGAGAATGAAATGACAACATTGAAAAAGTGCTAAAGTTTTGGTAAACAGTGGTATTTGTTTTGGGAAAAAAAGTGTTTTTGGAAAAAAATATTTTGTTTCCTTTACCGATTTTCTTTCACGAAGCTTCATGAGGGTGCCATTTTTGTCACAGGGTTTATGGTAATAACCCGACTCTTTCCCCAACACCCTCAAAAACACAATTTTAACAAAAAATGTTGTCGAATTTTCCTGATTTTCGATTTTCATGACAAACTAACCACTGATACCATGTTCCATCAAGGGACCAATATTTTCTTTTTACTTTCTTACATTTTTGTACAGAAATACCTAAGCGTGTTCATTTTGAAACAAAACTGAATTGAATATATTGATTTTGTTATATGTGGTCTTTGAAGTTTACCTCATCAAGTTCTTCTATCGAGTTGATTTCTTCAGACTGATTTACTACTGCGAGGTGATTTCTCATTCGAGTCTCTAACTTGCAACAAGACATCAGGACAGGCTTGCAATTGATGCCGTTCTTAAAAAAATCCTGTAAGATACAAATGTTTGTATAAGTAGATTCATAATAAAATCAAAAATGTTATCATATTGTTTAATCTTACCAACATGAATTGCTGCAACAATAATGGATATCGTGTCAGTCTTTGGATGGGTTGCACTAGGAAGCTATCAATTCCCAGTTTGTCATTGAACTCTGTTTGGAGTGTCTGTTGGTAAAGTTTTTTATAGAATATTTCAAAATAGTTATTTCAATTAAGCAAACCTTAAAATATTCTCGATGCTCCTGACGCAGTTCCATCGATGTCTTTTTGTTTATGGTAAAGGTGACGTAGCAGTAAAAGCGATTTTTCTGTTAAAGAGAGAACAAAATCTGTTTATTGATACATACTCGTATTACTATTTTTACAAAACAAATTTTAAAATTAAAATTTTTTTAAATAAAATAAGGACCTTGGTGGGCGATACCTGAGCTTTTTGATTCTTAGTACAGAAGAATAGCATAGATGTTTTAAGTTTTTAGAAATATATCTCAAAAGCACCTTAGTATTCGTGAGCAGTAGAAAGATTAAGAGGGTGAAGTCAGCTAAGCTGATAATCGTTTTTGATTATCAACTATTCCTTGCTTTGTGTTAGTTCTTTTGGCAGCACTTTAATAGTCAATATCGCAAATTTAAGATTCATGAAAGTTTATGCTAAATCTCATGTTTTGGCTGAAATAATTTGTTTTTCAATATTTGAAAGTTTTCGAAAAAATGCTCCCAAAAAAACAAAATAATAGAAGAAAGAAGCCTTATTCCGAGCCATCAGTTTGGATTTAGAAGTAAACATTCCACGATAGACCAAGTGCATCGGATTACGGATGTTGTGGAAAAGGCACTTGAAGAAAAACAGTATGCTCGGCTATATTCTTAGATGTTGCTCAAGCCTTTGACAAGATTTGGCACTTGGGACTTGAGTACAAACTGCAAAGGGATCTTCCCAAGCAGTACAACGAAATACTGAAATCCTACGTTACGAACCGACTCTTTAGAGTACGGTTCGACCAAAATTACTCGGAACTAAAGAAAATTGAAGCCGGTGTACCACAAGGATGTGTCCTAGGGCCAACCCTGTATCCCATATATATACAAGGGATATCCCGCTGGACATTAACGCTATCTTGACTACCTTTGTTGATGATACTGCTAAAATGGAAAGATCACATCAAAAACAAAAGAGAAAAACTAAACTTGAAGTACAGAACATTGTACTGGTTACTAAGAAAGAACTCTGACCTAGCTATTCAGAACAAACTAATGTTATATAAGCAGGTATTGAAACCCGTTTGGACATATGGCATCCAACTTTGGGGCTGTACAAAGAAAACAAATGCTGAACCCATCCAAACATTCTAAAGCAAAGTCCTTCGTGGAATAATAAATGCCCCTTGGTATATAAGAAATAGCGATCTACATCGTGACCTTCAAATTGATTTTTAAATTATGAAAGAAAAAGCATTTGTCGATTTTTCATAGATCGGTCCTGATTCACTGGTGATTTAAGTGTGGCAAGGGTCCCACACAACTCAGTACTAATTCTTACCGAGTGTCTTTTGAGGATTTGCATCGGATTATAAAAAAAATATTAGAAATAAAGATTTTTTTTGATAAAATGGGTATATAAAACTATACCATTCCGAAATCCTAAGCTTTATTTAGGTATATAAGATTTTTCATTCTTGAGTTTTGACATAAATTTCTTATTCTGAATGAATCATATGAATGTTATGCATGTGCAATTATTGTTTATTTTGTAATATCTACAAGCTACAACACAACACAGGTGATTTGATTACATATTATTATGGCAGACTGTGTAATTCTACTTCAAACTATTTAGGTATATTGAAAAGACTTATTGTGCCATTTAATCTCGCGCTTTGTTAAATCATTTCATTTTGCATTGCATACCCCATGTGTACGTGTCATTATACAAATTTAATTCAGTACAGTAAAGTTAAAATATTTGCTGCGTTAACATTGATAATGAACAAATTTTAGGCAAGTCAGCTTTGAAATTGATTGAACTGTCAACTTTCAGCTATCACCAATCACCTTAGCGGATTCCACCCAAGGATTTCACAAAATAAAAATTTTAAAAGTGTACGACTTGGTCGCACGTACTCGCTATTATATTAAAGAGACTAAGAATTTTAAAATTGTTATCAAACATACGAATATGGGTGTAATCAGGTAAATATGTTCAAAAGCATGACATTCATTCATTAACTTAAAATATTGTTTGAACTAAAAAAAAATTCTACCTGAATTTTTGATATATGTAAGTCAATGCAAACCAAGGTGCCAACATGGACTCTAACCATTTTCTTGTTGTTACAAAGTTCAGAGCCTGAAAATCTAAAGAAAAGAAAACCAAGACTGCCCAAAGGAAGAAATTTAATATTGTATGCCTTAGCACATCTGAGAAAGCCAGAGACTACAGTGAGCAATTGACCGAGATCTCTCGGGAAACTGGGAAACTCTGCCCCAGCTACAAGCGTGAAAAACCAGTGGAATCAGTATTGTGATATCACCATAGGCTATCAACCACCCAAAAACAAGAACCCGTGATATGCTGAGGAATACGCGGTTTTGAACGGAAAACAGAAGCAGCAAGCGCGGAGTACCGAAAAAAGATAATTAAAGAGAAAGAAACGCAGCGCTGAAAGAAAAGAACATCCGCTGGTTCTAAAAAACAGCCAAGCAACTGAAATCTGGTTATAGGACCGGCCCGCAAGCTCTTCGAAACAGCGAAGTGAACCTAATCACCGAAGAATAGGGAATTGTAGACGTGTTTAAACAGGATTGACAGTAACTGCAAAGTGGGCATTCTGTAGAGTAAGTGATAGGAGAACAAAGAACCATGAGACTAGTCAATGAAGATCCAGTCCCAGCGCCCTGTACTGAAGAGATTAAGAAGGCATCCACAAGCTTAAGAACTACAAATCCGCCGGCTCGGATGGCCTACCAACGGAATTCTTCAAGTATGGAGCAGATATCCTGGAAGGGTGCATGCACAAGCTTAATACCAAGTGTGCCAGAAAGAAAGTATGTCACACGAGTGGTCAAATACTTCCATATGCAATCTACAAAAAGCGATTCTATGTCTTGCAAAAACTACAGAGGCATAGCCCTCTGCTAAATGCTATCTACAAGATCCTATCCAACGTATAATTTGTGTGTCTTAAACCTTACTGCAGCACTATGATTGCTCGTACCAGTGTGGCTTCAGGCCAAGCTGATCAACGATACATCAAATCTTCGCATTGAGGCAAATCCTGAAAAAGACCAACGAATTTCTAGTCAAGACCCACAATCTTTTCATCGACTTCAAAGCCACATATGATAGCATAAGTCGCCAAGAGCTTTTATTGAAGATGTCGGAACTTGGGATTCCGAAAAATCTTAACCAGCTTTGCCAAATGACGTTACAAAATGCCCGGTGTAACGTGCAAATGGGCAACAGCTCACCCAAGTTTTTCTAGACGTGAACAGGGTTTAGACAAAGAGATACGCTATCATGTTATTTTAACCTAGTCCTGGAGCAGATAGTGTGTAAGAGTGTTGTTAACCTGGGTACTATCTTCAACACGTCTGGATCGGTCGCTCCAAGCGAGCTGTGCTTGAAGCATTCACAGCTATATTGATGAATAAGCAAAAAGCATTGGTCTTGATGTGAATGAGTACAAACAAAGTATATGCTAAAAACAAACAAAGCTTTTTTCTGTCCATCACCTAGGACAAAACTGCACTGTTGATAGCATTAATTTCGAGGTAGTCAAGGAGTTCACCTACCTCGGAACAAAAATCAATCGCACGAATCACACCTTAGTGGAAGTCCATCAAATGGGTTCCAAACCCCTTTCCCGAAAGACAAAGTGCACGCTATACACAACACTAATTTTACCAGTTCTATTCTACGAGTGCTGGACAATAATTTAAAAAGAGGAATTGATACTGGGCACTTTCGAGGGAAAAATTCTTGGGCGGAAATTCAATCTTGAATTATACGAGCTGTACCAAGATGTGGCTGTAGTCCAAAGAGCCATTGACTGCACTGGATCTGCCACATCGAGGGAATGGACAACAATGCTCTAGCCTGGAAAATCTTCGAATCCCAGTCTCCAGGTTCCAGACGAACATGAAGGCAACATCTCCACTACAGGGACCAGGTGGTTGAAGATGCAACCGTTTGGTCTCGTTCTCAACGACCAACACAAATAATTGAAGACCGCAATATCTCCCTCCATGGACCAGGAACCGGAAAAAATAAGTACCCAAGCAAGTACGTTTTTCCTTAAGGGTTGTATGGCAAGTATTCAGTTATTTTTGGAGCTAGGGAATTAAAAAAATCTTTTTCAAAATTTTAAGAAAACAATTAGCTACATAGTTTTTTTTATTTTCTGAACATTTTAAATGTGTCCTTTTTGAAACTGGTTATTCATTTGATTCCGCAAAAAAGTGTCCGCCAAAATAACGTAATTTTGTATGTCTTTAAATCGCTCATATCTCGTTTTCAAGTTATAGTTTTTTCACAATTTTATACTCGTGGATGACTTTCTTGCAGGTATTTAAAAATCTATCGAATAATTCTCCTTACTGAAATTTCGAGTTTCAAAAATAGTTTCTTAGTAAATTTAAAAACCAAATTTACTTTCTTGTTATATTTGTTTGATATCTTTATGGCTATGCTATACTGGCTAAAATAATAATTGAATAAAACCAAAAATGGGAACGCCAAATTATTTGTCTTTGTATGGACGATCAATTTCTTTGAATTAAATTTTACGCTTTTATTTCAAATAGTTTTTTGCGGAATAATTTTTTTCACGTTATTCGTTTTTATTTTAATGTGACATGGTGTTGATTAATTTTTGTTTCGCATGCTGGCCACATAGCTCAGCTGAAGTGGTAATGATGGCATTTTATGGTACGAGTAGTGTAAAGTGATGGTTTTTTACCTGTGATGGCATAGCTATCGTTTTTTTTTGTCCATCTTACTACGGGCTTGGCGAAAACACGCCTTTTGTCTCTGGAAGTTTTTTTATGACTAACTTAACTTGGTGAAGATTTCTTCTTCATGATGCATCATAATTAATGCTTTGTTTTTGGCTCAATTCGCTTTATGTGCCTATTTCAATATTTTATTTTGAAGTTTTATCACGTCTGCGTCGCAAAAAATGTGGCTTGATAAAGCAAAAGTTTGTGCTGCGAATTCTTTATTTGTAAAACGATAACTAATGAACAAAATATTGGTCTTGCACTTGCTGGCGTGTATTTGTAGGCAAGTAGAGTTGTCAATTCATTGAAACAAAATTACAGAAAGTTAATCTCTTGATGAAGCTTACACGTATCATCATCGTTCAATTGGAAACTCCCTAAGTCAATTTTTTTTTGTGGCATTAGCATTTGTATGTATTTTTTAGCTGATAAAAGTTTGATACTTATATTTGTAAATAGATCAACATAGTACCTAACAGAATTTAAAGTATGAATTTTACTGCAGGAGTAATTTACGAGTAGAGTGGTTGTTTATAGGACTATGAACATGTATATGTGTACCTATACAAATGTATAAATATATGTATGTAGTATATCAGTGACATGGACTATGGGAGTTTTCATTGAACCATGACGATACACCTTCCTACCTACCTAAAACTACGGACGCATTGCGTAACACGCAGCGAATAAATAAATCAACAAAAAGAGCTTCGTGAAAAAGTTGGTAGGCAGGCAGTTGTTTCGGTTTTGCATAGATAGGTGAATGTTTTCACCATTTTGTGTTCGGGATATTAGAGTTTAAGAAAAAAGATCTTGATATCAATAGGTAGGAAAGCAACTTTCGTGGATCGAAAAATGGATGGGTAGGTGCATAATTAGTCGTTAATTAGTTCTGACAGTTTTGCATTTGTCATTATATGTTTTCTACGTTTTTTTGTATTTTAGTGCTTCATAATTTGCCGTTGATTAGTCGTTTACTCGTTGTGAAAAAGTCAATTTTGTCATGCGATGTTTTTTATATTTGGGTTATTTGTTTTCTATGAGTAAGTTAGCAAAGCAACTTTGACGAATACAAAACGGATAGGTGGATAATTTGACATGAAGCAACAATCGAAAAAAAAAATTGAAATTAAAATTGATTATACCTATTAAACTAATAATTGCTTTCACTGGGCCAGGTGAGGTTATGTTGAAAAACACATAGAAAACCATCGCACGAAAAAATTGATTTTGCCACAGTTAATTAAAGACTAATTAAAGGCGAATTATAAAGTAATAAAATTGTATTGTCTGGAATTTTGTACCATTTTTCGAACAGACATAGAAAACTTGTTAACTATAGGCGATATTCCATTAGCATATAAATATGGCCAATTAGCCATATAAATATAGCCCACAACAGTCATATAAGTGTGATTGTCATATTTATATGATAAAATATATATGACGCCATATATATGATCATTATTTTGAGACATATGTATGACGCAGTCTAATAACGAAACAAAGGCATTGTCATATCTATTTGGAAGTTTTGCGCCATATATTCATGTAAAAATCGGTTGATTTTATAGGTTCATATGTTTGTCATATAATTCAAATATTTATTTTTGGATAATTGAATAGAATTCTTCATTGATTTTATCCTAATTATAATTGGTTTTCATTGAGGACCTGGGTCTATTTTTTGTTGGTGCATCTATGCACTTAACAAAGTAAAGGTATGTAATATGTTAACCACTTTTGCTACCATAGTCGTGTTAAATGACAAAAAATATGTTTAAAAAAAGGTAGACATAGTTTCTTATTGTCCCTCGGGTGAGTTCAGTATTAGTGGGCACTAAACGAACAACTTTTTAAAAATTATTTCATCCGCGTCTGGAATAACGACATGGATCCGCTTTAACGTCTATCGTTCTCATTACTATTTTAACGCAATCAAACCCATTCAATGGCAATACACTTTAGTGCAGTGGTTTCCTCTAACATTCTATTAACGAAAATTACATTAAAAATAAAACCGTTAATTTAATTGCGTTATCTCGCGGTTGGAATTATGCATTGGTAGCCAAGACCTATCGATTATGATGTAATTCGAGAGGTTACATCAGTTTTGTCCTAGAATTTGTATGGAAAATAATCGCGATCGCTTCTGTCTGGGGTATTGGAGCCACTAAGAAGTATATGTCATGTGCATATTCACACTCAGGGACTCAACACCTTTCCTTTTTCCGTTACCTTCAAAGAAATGACTTCTTAAGTGCTATGGTGACATCTGTGAAAAATGCATTTTCAACACTGGCAAAAGAAGGTGTTGGTTTTTCGATTAATTTGTGATTTTTTGTTAACACCTTCAAGAGCATTCTAAAGAGTTTGTGACATTTAGCTATTGCCTACATTAATTTTCCTTCCACCGACCCCAACAAAAATTATTAACTGCTGTCATTCGCGGAGCAAAATTTGTTCACTGCTTTTCCTTTTCCTCCTCCCCTGGTCCAAATAGTGACAATAATGGAACAAAAAGTTTGAAAATATTATTTATTTTGACAACATAAATTTTCAAATAAATTATAATTGATCAAATAATTTTGTTTGTCATATTATCATATTTAAATTTTAAACTATAGTGTGATAGCCAAATTCAGCTTGGTCATATATATGAACAAAATTTATTTGTCGAAGCCGTTTGTCATATAAATTAGCCATATATGTATGACATAGTGTAATACAACGTGTTATACAATGAAAAGCTTTGCCATATTTTATATGGTTGCATAAGCCATATATATATGATAATGTAATATCGCCTTTACTCTTGCTGATCAAAAACAGTGTTCAAACATTTTTAAATCTGTCATAAGGAAGGAAATATCAGAAATCCCAGAACCTTTAAGAGTCAACCAAGCAGTCAAAAATACACGCTACGAAGTAGACGGGTTTTTTGTAGATTCAATTCCGACTCATGTAGTGAAGCGGAATCAGTTGATGCAAAAAAGCGATTGATTATGATCATTTAAATTTTTTTGCCGAGGGAAGCCAAGAACTATAGCTTCTACAAAGTTATCCTGTTAGGCAAAGCATTTATTAAAAACAACAAACAAATGCACTGTGGTTTCATAGTAGTCCAATTAATCTTAACAGATTCTTCCAAAAGCCTTTCAAATTGGCTCAGAAAATCTCAAACTCAATAGAAGTAGTAAAAAATTATATTTTTCATCAATAATACTGTTAGATATGTTATCATTGAAGTGATCACATCGCACGAACACAGTGTTTCAGTTTAAGTCCACTAAAATAAGGGTTACTGGCTGCAATTATTTTTTTTTTGTTTTGCATTACTTGTGAATTGTTTTGTTTTCTTGGAAATATTAAGGGTATTTATACAACGTCGTAAGCTTACAAATTGTTCACGCAAAGATTGCATGAACGACCATTTTGTATACATTTGATTTAATACTAGGTAACCAGTTTGATTAATTTTACGCAACAAAATCCTTTGATAAGTTTAACCAAATTGTGTAAATCACTTCCCATATAAATTTTGACAGTTCATTCACCAAAAGATGAACTTAACCAATTTGTAAACTTATCTACGGTTTTACGAAGTTGCATGAATACCCTTATTATTTGATAGTGAGACTTTTTATGTATTTTGTTGAGCTGCTATACGAATGAATATAAGAACCGTGAGGCTGTGAAATTGGGCTTTCCAAAAACTTAAATAAAACCGCGATCTGTGTTTTCTTTTAAACTATTACCCCCCACTACGCGCGCACAAAATGTTATATTGCTGAAAAGGTACATTCAAGTACAAGTTGAATTAGCTGCGAAAGCTTGCGGATGCACTTTTTATTTAACTTAAAACGGCAACATAGCCCTGGCTAGTCATTGAGTGATGAGTCAGTTATTGATTAAAGTGATTTTGAAGTTTGAATCTTACAAAAAGTGACAAATGCTCAAGTGAAAACATTCGCAACTGGACGTTCATGCAGTTTGTATTAGATTTTAATACTCTTATTAAAAATATGCAAATTTAACAATTGAAAAGTAATAGGAAAACTAAAGTATAAGTTCAACAAGGGATTCTACCTATAATAATTGGCCAGTTTATATTTCTTGAGCGCTCAGTTTTTTTCCTCAAATTTTTGACAGAGCAGAAGAGTAAAATATAAACAACATTCCTCACATAGAAGTCAAAACATCTCCCTTTTTCTTTTCTTCTTATGTAATTTACTGCGACAAAAAATTATTGAGCAAGCGAATCCAAAAAATTTCAGTCTCAGTTTTTAAGGGGAAAAATGAGGAATTTTTGACAGGAATCCTGTTTATATTTCTGAGCGATCTGAGATCTCAGAAATATAAACTGGCTAAATAATTCGTAAATTAAATTTAATTACCTTACATGATTAAGTTTCAATTTAATTTTTGTATTTTTAAATTTTAATACTAAATAATTATATTTAATTTTGTTGTGTTACTTTAAAATCTTTTTCGTGTAACAAATAAATAAAATAAAATTATTATTTAAATTTGAATGCAAAATTTTAGGATGTAATACCTTTAAAGTTAATATAGAAAATATCTGTCCTATTATATTTACATTTATATTTATATTTACGGAATAGGTATTAAAAAGAAACATTAGCTGTATTATATACGACTGTGATCAAAAAATAACTATACCTAAGATTTCTTAAACGTTAGTAAAACAAGTTAAGTTCACGATCAAAACCAAACAACAATTGCACTTTTAGAAACTTTAAGTTTTTTTTTGTTAACATTCAAGGGGTCTAATGTGAGTGTAAAAAGCTTAATGAGCTTTCTTCGAACTAACTTTGAGTACGTGCTTTTGGCATGATCGTTAGTATAGGCTGCCTTCACGTACATAGGTCACGAATCATTAGATATTAATCACGAGTTTGACTATGCTGATGTGACTTGATGTATGTACATACATAGGTACTACAAGCAGCAAACGACAAAATGAGACGTTGTAATATTTTTATATTCTATAAACAAAATTAATAATACTGACAAAATGGTCGTAGCATTTTTATTTGGAGCATGGTTTTAAGGTTCTTCGGTCCGTATAACACTCAAAACACGAAATTGTTGGATCTGAATTTGAATGTTTTAGTAAACTACAATTTTTGAGTGAAAATTTACATAATTTTGTGTATTTTACTATCATATATCAATGGTATTATTCTTTTGTTGATGAGGTAATGTTTCTTCGTTTTATTTTGGTTGCACCATGTTTTGGAGTTTTCATGTTTTTTGTAATTATGAAAAATCCTCTGAAAATATGGAACAGATTTTTCTTTTGTTCATTTTGATCACCTTAAAATTGTCGCTTGGAGCCAAGAAAAACTCCCAAGTTCATATATGTAGTTAAAGTAAAGCTGCAAATTATTTGCCATGGCAAATAGAATTTGAATTTTGCAGTGTAGCCTTATTTTTGCATTTATGAACTCGACCAAACTCAAATATTCCCAAATTAGCCCCCACACTCTTAGAAAAATTTTCTTGTTACAAGCATTATTTAATGGTGTTTACTTTGAGTAAAACTTACTCACTACCATTATTAATTTATGGAAAATAGCGTTTTGCTAGCTCAGTCAAGAAATGTAAGCTTTACAACACATTTTTGAAGTAAATTGTTTATGAATATGATTTTTCACTGTATCTATTTAACAAAGAAAAAGTTTTGTTCACAAATTTTTAAAGAATTAAACAGAAACTTTAATTGTTAGCTTCAAACGATGTACATATGTATATCATGCTTTGATCGACAATGCATGTGAGGTTGAATAAGATGCAAAGTCGGTGTTAGTATTCATAATTTATAAAATCACGTACTTTGAACTTTATCGTCTTTCAGTTCACACTGTCTTATATCAGTAAAATTTATAAAATTATACAATATTTGTAAAATTTTTGTAATATACCACACAAGGCCTCATGTCGAATGGTATATAGGGGTTCAGATTGACTCTGACATTTTTTAAAATTTTGAATACAAACAAATTTAATAATGAGTATTTGATTAATAGTAACTATTTTACCTTTATTTGTCAGTGAAAGTTTTATAAATTTTGTAATTGTTCGCTTCGAAATAAACGGAATGATTATAAATTTAAGAGATAATATATTGTTTGTCCTTAACACTTTTCGTCTATGATTAAAAAATTAGTTTTATTGTAAGTAAAATAATAGTGGTTAGCAGTCAGATTTAGTTCTAGGGGCAAACAATATTATTCCCTAATACAAAAGCATTAATCTTTATTTTAAGTTTTTAAACTTTTAGAGTCAATCTGGTAAATAACTGCCACAAAATTCAAAAAATACTTATAGCTAGATATAAGACTTAGACTACTACAGCCTTATTTATTAATTAATTAATCGAGTATTTAGCGACGGAGTAAAATTACTCTGACTTTACAACGCCTCAAATCTTGGAAAACTTATTTATACCAAAAACACACGAGGCATAGAGGCTGAGTAAGCTAAAACTAGTTCATCATAGGAGGTATAAGACCGTAGTAGAACCGTTAGTATATAAATTGCAATTTGACATTCAAAATTTACAAAAAGTAGTGTAAATTAAATTTTTTACCTCCTTTTCACTAACGTTTTATTTAATTTTTCGAAACTATGTATTTATTAATTATAACCTTACCAAAATTCAACCAAAAATAATTACTTGAAATAAATAACTGTGGGAATCAGCTGGGGTTTGTTTACATTTTTAATAACCAGAGATTTAGATTTTTCATTTTTTTTTAACGTTACTAAAATAGCTTGGAAATTTGTTTATAAATAAGGATAAGTTTGACGAGGCGTAATGGCGGCGTAAGTGCTTCGACTCGGTTTAAGTATTTTTAGGTTGAAATGAGTATTAGTGAAATTTAATAAATAAGGCGTCTAATCTTTAATGCTCATTGACTTAGAGGTAAAAATAATGAAATGGGTTGTACAAATAAACATTGTTTGCTGTGAGAACTTTTCATTTGCAGTTCGAAGTTTTGGCTTTTGCATGCAAAGAATCTAAATCTGTCATTGAAATAATTGATACAACATTAACTAGAAGCTGCTTAAACGTTGGGTGCCTTGTATTTCTTGTGGTAAATAGTTTGTTTCTTATGAGACATGATTAACAAGAACATTGATCGGAAAAACACATTTTGTGAACTGATATTGTTGAACAAATTCATTTCAGAATGTTTCGATCAACAAGTAGTGACATATCTTCAAAAAACGAAGTTCTGTTTATGTTAGTTAGAAACAAATTTTAATTTCAAAGATTTTGGAAATTATAGGGTTTTCACATCAAAGAAAACTTTTCAAAAACTCGAAAATCATTCACACCGAACATTACCTGCACGTTTTCGTTTTACATTACAGTTTTTCATTAACCAACCACTAACAATTTTCATTTCTTTTTGTTGTTTTCTTCCATTTTATGAAAGTAAAATGGTGATTATGTATATAAATTTGATACACCTGAACAATGTTAATTACCATAGGCAAAATATCACCAGTTTTAAATAAATTAAGTAATTTTTAGATTGGAATCTTATATTTGATATGACAGAATTTCGTCAGCTGTTTTCATTTTATTTTGAAAGCATTCAATCAGTTTGTTTTTTTGACATTTTATTAGGTACTGAACTTTTTAAAAGTTACGTTTGTTTCCTTCATCTCTGAATTTCAACATGTTTTCGACTGGTTTTATTTAAAACATGTGTTTACGAAAACTTGAAGTATAAAAAATGAATGGGAAAACTTGTGTTTTCGATAAGGTTTTTCTCCAAAACCGATAATTTCGCGAAAACCGCGTTTTGGGTTCGGTACGAAAAGGCTATTAGCTACATATAGGTGGGAACTTATGAGGTTTTCCATTGATAAATTCAGATTTTAATCTTTATTGATTTTTTTTCCTACGAATTGAATGAATTTTCAAACTGTTCTCTTTTTTCTCACTATAATATTGTGATTGCGTATTTTTGTCATAATTAAAAAAAAAAACAATTCTTCATCCTTTGATACCTATATTTTTCTATTACAGAAATGTAAGCTCATGTATAGTAGGGGTGTTAGTGCATGATATGAGGGCATACCTGTCGTTTTGACCTGAAGGGTTGCGCTCCAGAATATTTCCCTTTATCGAAAAAAACACTATTTCACTAAATTAATTATTGTATACGCTTTTCATTCTGAGAAAATCATGCAAGAAGTTGTGGAGTAAATTTTGTCAAAAAAGTTATAAAAATTCCATAAATCGTTGGATTTAAATTTTTGTACGATTTGAGTACAAAATCTTTTGCTTTTACGAAAAAAAGTGTCATAAACTTTTTTTTTCCAGATTTTTATGAGTATTAACATAAACTTATTAAGCCCCGGCCCAAATTTGCGGAACTTTTCAGGAAATGCTTAAGACGTCAAAACAAAGCTCTCTACCAAAATTCTGCTTTGTCGGAATTTTTTCGTAGCTGGGTAGGTGCAAAACCTGCTATTCAGGCTCCATGAGGACCGAAAAACGCGTGCTCATAGAAGTGTGAGATTCTTACTACACTAAAATCACCTCCACTTCCCGATTGAAACTAAGTTGAAACTAATCTAGCAATTTATTTTTAACGAAGTTAAGTAACGTGTTGCAGGTTACTTTCCGGTGAAAGTTCCTGCTTAATCCGCGATTTTAAAGCGGTTTTCTGTTCACCGCACCAAGTCGGAAGGTTTTGTTCTTCGCAGACGGCGTACTAAATTCGACTCGTCAAGAATGTCAATAATCGTTGAATTAGCGTGTTCTAATAGTCGATTTCTATGTTTTCGCGCGAAACTTTTTATTTCCTCCCGCACCGTAGGAATCCCGAGATCCCTATGAAGATCTTCGTTTCTTATATACCACGGAGCATTTACAAATAACCTAAGCAATTTATTTTCAAACGTTTGTAAGTTATTTAAGTCCACGTGGACTGACTTTTGTTCATTGAGCGCTATTCGCCATTTTTTTATCCTCATTAACATTATTAAGAGCATTTTGTAATTTAATTGAAGCTACAATTAGTAAACGTTTTGCCTACTGCTGGTATTGCAGTATTATTAGCAAACGTGGCTACGATAGTGTCTTCTGTTTGAGGTATATCGCGTGTAAATAAAAGGTACAGAACTGGACCTAATACACTTCCTTGTGGTACCCCAGCCTCTATTTGTTTGAAATCAGAATAGTCATTTCCGTGTCTTACACGAAAAAGTCTTTTTTTTCTAGATATCTGTTAAGAATGTTGTAAAGTCCTTCAGGCAGAACTTGTCTTAATTTTAATTTGAGGCCTTCATGCCACACCTTGTCAAACGCCTGTGACACGTCCAAAAAGACAGTCGAACAGATTTTCTTTTCTTCAAGAGCTCTCTCAATTACATCAGTAATTCTTGCACTTGATCAATTGTCGAATGCTTGCTTCCAAATCCGAACTGATGTTCAGGTATTAATTGTTTCTCTTCTATTATCGGTTGCAGGCGCAGGAGTAGTATTCTTTCAAAAACTTTTAAAATATTTGGAAGAAGCGAAATCGGCCTGTAAGACTTCTTTTCGTGAGATGGTTTGCCAGGTTTCAAAACCATTATGACTTCCGCAACTTTCCATTGGCTCGGAACATATTCTAACCTAAGAGCGGCATTTATTATGTAAAGGAGGTTAATAAACCCTTTACGAGGGACCATTTTTAATATTTCGGATTTCGTCATAAAATATTTTGTGTTGGTCGGAAATATATTTACATACATACACACATAGTTTAGGTTTATTCTAGAAAATAGCTTCATATCTTCACTTCTTTTCTGTTGATTGAAAGTTTTTCCTGGTAGGCTCTTATAGACTGAGAGCTCGCAACATATTTTTGCCGTGAGAAGAAAACAGACTATATTAGGGTAGGGCCTTATTGCGAGAGTCTATTTGAAAAAAACAAAACAAAAGTCGATCAGGAATTCTTGATAGATTTAAATTTTCTATCAAATAGAAAAATACATTAAAATAAAATAGAAAAATATTTACAAATAGACTTTCGGAATACCGATAGTCGACTTTAAGTCTATTCGACTTAGTCTATTTTGAATAGACAGGAAGGGTTCAGAGTATTTTTTTTATATACAAATTATTTTAAATACATTCGAAAACATATAAAAAAATAACCAAAATCGAAGAGGACTTGTTAGAAGCGGGCGGTATAGGGACACAGTGGTACGAAAAGCTGAAAAAGTGGACATTGTCGAATGATTTTTAGACTAATGGATGGATTTGAAAGACTTTTTCTACACTTTGCCTTTTAAATGTCACAAACTCATTTATAATATTTAAAAAAAACTTTTAAAGCCAATAATTTTTTTTTAAATACAGCAGTTTTCTTCAAAATTATTTTTGAATACATACATACATAGGTATAACATTTGTGTTAAGTTTACACAAAATTTGAGTGTTAAATAATATGTATACTTAATTTCCAAAAAAAAGTATTGAATTTTCAAAAAAATTATATTTTTTCTTCAAAAACCAAACAAATTTTTATTTCAAAGGAGCTTTTTTGATAAAATCGAAAAATTTCAACGTTTTGTTTTACTCATACATATGTAGATAAGCGAGGTTGTACTCGGTCGATTCCATTTCTTGTTAACATTACTCAGCAAAACAATATAGAGTACGTACTTCCGCTAAAATCAGAGTTGTAGCTTGTAGCGGGGCCACCAAGTATGAGTCCCTATTCTGCAATTACTTTCTTGAATGAGTTTTAACAAAAAAGTATCTTAATATTAAAAATAAAATTATTTTCTACTTAAAAAATAAAAGGTTACTCAAGCTTTTAGAAAGTTTTTTCTTCCAATGCACTTTGTGCTGAATTTGTTAGAAAGGAGAAAAGTTTTCATTCCAGGGCAACTAGTAGAAAATAGTTATAACTACACGGAAACGCTTACGCTATTCAGGATCATCAAATCCCGTGAATAGTGTTGAGACAGTTCATCGAAGTAAATCCTGATTTTTTGTCAAGTTCAAGTTCATGTCATGAGGTGTTTAATCAGAAAACATAGAAAGATTCTCTCTTTGATGTTATATGTATGCTTTTGTTTTCTTGAAATCATTCCAAAAATTACAAAATATTTTTGAAATCCATATTGTAACGATTTTGATTTGAAAGAAATTATTATTCAGGAATTAGCCTGACATTTTGAGTTTATAGGTGGTAGGATCTTAAGATAAGGTTGGATTAAGGTTAGGTTTTTTTCATCTATTAAATTATTGATTAAAAAGACTCAGAAAACCAGTACGAAGCTAACTTTACAAAGTTAATACTGATTGGAACGATATGTATAAAGCAATCTCCGTTGGGGGTCTGTTTGGTCGGGGACCCCAGGCTATTGCCCGAATGGACACCTCGACCCTGTCTAAAGTTCATCATAAGCCTAGCATAGGAATTATATTTCTTAAGCTAATCAAAATTTCACATTATTTTTTTTAAGGAACAGAGATAAATATGCCAGTTTTCATATTGAAAAAAAAATTAATTTTACTGTTTTTAATTGTTGTTCATTATTAGTCTAAATAAACTTAATCAATGGGTAATTTAAATAAATAAAACAACAAAATTTGATTGAAAGAGTTACCTTCAAAATTGAATCCAAAAAATCCAACAAAAAAAAATAGTGTTAAGTTTAAAGTATTATTATATCTTGAAGACCGTAATGCTTGTACTAAAATTTTGTAATAGTTATGAAAAAGGGAATAATTTGCAAAATATCACAAAGAAAAAAAAATAATAATTACATACATAGTTATCTTAAGGCAAAATCAGCCCATATGACCGGAAAATTATGATAACCCAGCAAGCTTAAATTCATACCCAAGGAAACTGTCAACAATAACAGAACTGAAGTACGAACAAAGATAAGAAGCAAACTATACAGCCCCGCTCACTGAATGTACATACATAATCATTTAATATTGTATCCAGCTTTGATTATACATTATGTGCAATCAGTTTCAGTTGGGTTTGTATGTAAACATACATACATACAAACATATAGACACGCATAGCTACATCATTACAAAACTACTAAAAATTCAAATCGCAGAATTCTTCAATAACATTAAAAAATCGAGCCATTGATTCTTCAACAATTCAACATAACATAATTTACATAATTTCTTTGACACATGTCAATAAAAAAAAACTGGTTGCTTATTTCTTTACAGTTCTACACAACTAAACTTTTTTAAACATTATTTGTTCCTTACAACCGATGAAAATATTTGAATATATTATTATTTATAATAACCTTAATAGTTTTGGGCCAATCAAGTTTCAAGAGACACACCCACTCCCAGATAAAATATGTTCTGATCGAAAAAATATAAATTAAAATACTCTTTTTCTTTAATACTCATACGTATACCGTACAGTATCTTAAGCAAACAAGAAATACTCACATCGAAATGCTCCGAAAACTCATCAAACAGCATTTTTAAATCCCTTTGATTGCGTTGCATCATAGGCAAAATAAAGTGTTCATGGAGATTCAAAATATGTTCAATTTGTCCTAGGAGTTCATTTTTTGTACCCTCCAGAGTATGTGGCAGATCGTCACGAACGTAAATATCACCATAGTTTTTAAGACCTCTTTTAAGATTGGTGACATAGTTGACCTCCGTCTGCACCAATTCCTCAATAATATAACTTATCTTCTTAGAAGCATAAATCTCTGACTGATCGCAAGGAAAAAGGTTGTCTAACGATAGAGTGTCCTCATCCTCGTGGCTGGAAATGGTTGGTTTTATTGTTTTTGATCCAAAGTTTAAGAAATTTCAAAGCAGAAGAAAGATCTGTTGAAGGTAATATGATGCATTTCTTACTATTCATCATGCCCGTATGAGTCTGTAGAACTTTGAGCCACCAATGTTGAAGAACTCGATGACAATGAGTCCTGTGAAGATTTCCTAAAAAACAAACACAACTATCACACATTGATAATATTAATTTTCATATCTATGTATGTACACATATCTAATCACTGATTGAATGAGAATTCATTCGCGAATATGACATCAACAGCCTTTTTTTAATCACAAATTTAAATAGCAAACAATTTTATATTTTATTTGAAACCAGCAAAAAATAAACATTGTGAAAACTTATATTGCCTCGATTGGACACACATGACTATATAAAAAAGCGAACAACTTGAACGATTTAGTGAAGCAATTAGTTGTGACAGCACATTCCTCATTAACAAAAAAAACTCTTGGTACAAAAAATGTATGCAAAATTCATAACGTACTTTAAAATATCAATTTTGTGTTGATGTTTTTGAGCCACTATCGTCACGCAAAGGGCTACCACAGAAGATATTATTAAGGAGCAGGTGTCGAACCATGAGAGACAGATAATGTCGAATAACATCATTCCGAGACGTTCAGATGATAAATTTTAAATCGCCAAATTAAATTGAAAAAAAAAATGTCAACAACGATAAAGTATAATAATCCGACTCGAACTGTCGCGCACAGTAACGATGAGATCACATTCAGTTCTGTTGGGATCATTTTTAACACCATGTCGATAAAAAGTAAGCAAAGCACAGTGAGCTGAGAGCAAGAGCTAAAGCTTTTCAACAATTATGCGATAAGATCAAACCAGGGATGTAAATCAAATACATATTTTAGTACTAACCAAAATTTCAACGCAATAATAGAACCCGTTCCCATTTTTCCATTTTGTTTCAATTTATATAAAAAATACTTCCAAATTAAATATAGCCAACCTTGTGTTATATGTCCCTTTATTATGAGTATGCTTAGGTGAATTTTATTCATAGTAATGTATCCAGTTTTCATAACACGATTTTATAATGCAAATTATAGGTAGGTAACATTTCGATTTGTTTTCCTTCTTTACTTAAAAACCTTCTACACTTTGTGTAATCAAGGGAATTAACTTAACTTGGTATTGTAAAGTATACTTTATTTTAACATTGTTTAAATGATTACTAAATCCGGAGGTGGCTATTGTCATCACTGTCCACATTTAAATACCAGATACTGAACACAATGGTGTAGGTTTTACTGTAGCTTGTGCTTGTAGCACTGTCAAATTTGATAAAGCATACAGCGCTGAAGTGTGAAGCTGTAGCAAGAAATGTAAATGTTTGGTGTGGATATGTGGTAGAAGAAGGGCAATTTTGAACTTCTGCTTCAGCTATAGCTACATTTCATTCTTGTGTGCTATAATTTATCAACATTAGAATAGAGCATGGTGATGGTAAAGCTTGAAGGTTATTTGATTTTGAGCTTTCTTAAATGCTCTCTTTTAGCTGTGTGGTATACCTATATCTTCCATCTTTTATGTTAAAGCTTTAATGCATTTTGACAGTGTTAAATAGCAGCAAAGCTTTCATATCTGATTGGTTGAATTTAGTGGTAATATTATGAGAATAAAGTACGTAATGATCATTAAATAAATTCATGTGCAGTTTGAGCAAGAAGTTATGAATCGATCGCTAATGTTCATTTTGCATTATAAGATGCGTAGGCGTTTCCAAAGAATTGCTGAATTTTTTGTATGATTACTTCATCCAAATAGATTCGAGGTGATCCACAATTCTGTAAGAAGCTCCAAAGGTTTTGGAAATATATTGCTACTGGCATGTAGCATTGCAATGCTTTTAAATTCATCACGTTGTATTTGTTTTGATTGTATTAGTCCAATATAGTTAGTACTAAGCTCCTATGCGAACTTAATATGAAGTTGGGGAAGACATTTTAGCCGTGTTTTGGTGAAATTTATAAGCAGCGCAGCAATAAAATCTAAACAAAACGCTTATATTCACTTTCTTGGAAATTTCAAAGTTGGTATAGCCTACTTTTTGGCTGGTTTAGCCTACCTTTAGGTTGGTATCGCCAACTTTTTTGGTGGTACAGCTTACCTTCCTTTGGGATAGGAATATTTAATCTGCAACAGAGTTGAGCGCCATTTTTTAATTTTAGGGTAGAAATATTTACTCTGCAACCTAGTTGAGCGCCCTCATTCATATCACGATTACAACAATTCACTCTTTGTTCACTACTTATTACTGACCAAAATTATATGCACTCTTAAATGTGCTGTTGTTTGTGTGTAAAAATTTGCTCAGCTGCCTATTCACTCTTTCAAAAAACACGACTTTTATTTGCTTTCGTTACAGTACTTTATATATGTAGGTAGAAAGCTTAAAGCCGATTCACATTATAATTCAAATATCGATAAAGTCTTGATACGATAAAATATTCTTACACAAAAAACAATTAGTATATTCACATCATCAATACCTGATACGATTCTTATCTCCTCATTGATTCTTGTGTAAAAATATTTTTCTGTAGCGTTGCTTGAGTGTATCGATATATTGGCACAATAGTGTCAGATCCACACTATTGTGCCAATATATCGATATCATCAAACTTCTGTATGACCTACGCCATCTTGAAGAAAGAGACTTTTTTTCTATAATCGATAGATTTTGTAATTATGAGAAAATCGCAGATAAAACGAAATATTTTACGTAAAATAAAGGAATGGAGATATAAACATTTTAAAGTCAAAGTAGATGTTTAAGAAATAGTTTGTAATTAATCATTATGATAGATACCTACTTGGTGTTGATAAATTTGAAATTTTTGAAAACGTAAGATAAAAATATTGAATCAAATAAGGTACATAATTCTAAAGCGAGCCATTCTTGTTGAGACATCCTCAAAGACTGTTGATCGAACTCTTGCAACCAGAGAATATCAATTATCAAGAAGCCAATCTTTCGTACGTTTCACCCTCCAAAACCTATTTGTTTACATTGTTGTATTTGTAATTTCACTTCGTGTTGATGAATGGGTGTGAATAACACAAACAAGACCTGGGCTGAGTAAACGAGTTGATTCTATGTGTGCGTTTTCACTGTTTTTCACTAATAATTTGAAAATCTAATACATCAGCTGTTCGCTTCCAGCTTGTAGGCAAATCAAATTTACAGCTGAGGATTGCCATCTTTATTTGTGTATATATTTTGTATATTATCGCAACGACGACGGTCGAAAGTACTAACACACTTTGCGACGGTTGAACGGACCGGACCATTGTATATATAAGTTATCGAAGTTGTATCAACTCGATGTAAAAAAAACACAGTTTGGTTTGGTTGACTAACGAAGAGTAACTTTATTGATTCTTTTACCTTCTATTTATAAAATATAATTCTTTAACAATATTTTTTAGTTTCCAAGAATTCATTATTGCAAAATTAACAAAAAGATAAATTAACAAAAAGTTGATTAATGTAAATGTTTTAATTTCTAAGAAATTGCAAAATTAACAAATAAAATATTATTTGATTTCCAAGAATATGATTTTCATAACAAATGATGCTGATTTGACAAAAATAGGTGTCTGCATTGTTAGCAACGTAAATTCGGTAGGAATGTAAATGGGAATGTGAATGGGAATGTGAACGGAAATGTATCGTGTTAACTTATATTATTATAGTACTACGAGTACCATGGAACAGCAATTTAAGCTTCTGGTTCGCATCGAGAGCGGCGCTGTTAACCACAGCGAATCGACTTTGACACTACGGGATAAGGGTACAAAAGAGATTGAAAGCAAGCAGTTAGGCAGAGAGGAGAGTATTATTTTTATTCTGACAACAATAGGGGGTATAAGTGAGATAGGCGCGTCAGCTGTTAGTATCATGGCAACGACAGACTAAGCTGAGAAAATAAGTAAACTGTTCATACACAGATATGAAATTATACAAGGGTGTTAGTTTCTTTTATGAATTAACGCATATGTAGGTATATCTATAGATATAGGTTGTATTATTTTGTTGCAAAAATAGCAATTCGAATTTAAATTTTCAATTTTTGTTTCAAAATCAATTTTGAAGTGGGTATCAAAATTGATGTTGATTAGCTTATATTAAAATGCATAAATTTATAATATTTTCTAGTACATGCATTTATGTAGGTGTCATATTAGAACTTACTTTTGTAAATTAAAATGTTTAAAGGGGGAAAAAGGGGGAAATCTAGGTGAAAGTCGAAAATCTATCTTCTAAACGGTGGGAGATAAAAAGTTGATTTTTTCACCTTTGATAGAAAATTAAATTCTAAGAAGGTCGTAGGAGAAACATTTAATTCTAAAAAAAACCGTTTAGAAGATATGGGTATTTAAAAAATGAAAATAGAAAGAAAGCTCTTTGACAAATGACATGGTGTTAGCTAATGGTACGTATGAAACAATTCAAATGTACATCCACGGAAAGCAGATAGAAAAAAAGTTACCCGTGTATAAGGAATTTTTGATCACCACAAAATTTCATGCTTGGTGAATTTTTTTAAAGCAATTTTTTTCTTTTGGCTGAGTTTTTAGAGGTTTTTTATTTTTAACTTTTTGGGGGGTGCATATGAAAACCTAAAATTTTACAAAATAATAACTGTTATAGATTCTAGTATTTGATAAAAATTTGAGAGATTTTAAAATTAGCGCTAGTTTGAAGCCCCACTTAAATCGATTTTCACTTTTCAAATTACAAGAGTTGATGAAAAAATTCAGAGATAAGAAAAAAAATATATTACATATTTGTTCCTTCAACCATCTTCTAAAAAAATGTCTCACAATGTATAAGGATTAGTTCAAATAGAAAGACACTAGGCAGGTAAAGTGACATTTACGAAATCATTTTTCATTGAAAAATCAATAAAATGGTTTCACTGATAAATCCTCAACCTCAAGAGTTCTTAATGGACCTTAAAGATTGAGGTCATTGAATGCGTGCCTTAAGATTCCAACAAATTTGTACCAAAAAATGACCAACGCTAGGCAAGAATTTCGGAGTAAAAATTATTTACATGGGTACCTACCACACACTTTTTTTTACTGTTAAGCAATATCTTTTTCACAAAAACTACTGCTATGATTATGTTTAAATTTTGTTTAGGTGCTAAAATTTGTTTGAAATACTATTCAAAATTTAAAAAAAAAGTATACTTATTAAGGTAACATTCTGAAAAAAAAGTTGGATTGATGCAAAACAATTTTATTTTTTCAAAAATTTAACTTTGAAAATGTTTGAAAATAAAATAATAATACATAGTTACTTTATTTATATAACTTAAAGTTTTTACTTGAAACTTAATATTTAATTAATAAATTGACTTTTCGAACAAAGGAAATGGACCTTCTTCCCAACGTTACTTTTTCTTGTCTAGGACCAACCCACACGCTCCAGCTTTCTGTCATACTTTTTCAAAAATGTTTTCAAATAGATAATAAGTTTGAAGAAATAACATACTTTTACTCTATAAGTATTGTTATCGCCCACTATATATATTTATGATTCATATACATAAAGAATTTACCTACCTCAATTTTTAAGAAAATACCTACCAACAAAAATGTAAAACATTTCTTGCTTTTAATTTCATTAAAACATTTGTTTTTAGTGCGACTGTGATAATAGATATTCTTATCATAAATTTCTATTATCCCAATTTACTACAATCACTCACACAACCAAACAAAAAAAGGCCAATATAATCTCAATTTTGAAACAATACAACCTTATTATAGAAAAATAATAGAAAAAAACGCACAAAATTAATGTTTTTCTTGTCTCTCTTGGACTCCCATAAATTTTGTATACGATGTTCTCTATCCTCTGTTACTTCCTTAACCTTATTTTGTATTCCTATTTCTTTAATTATCCTGTCATTCTCATCGCTTTAATTCGCCCAAGCTATATTTCTGGTTCGCCGCTATAGATGTCAGGCCGACCGTTCCTCTTCATGATAGTACTATTTAAATATATATACAATGGTTTTTCTGCTCCCATAAGAACCTCTGTTATTTTATTTCGCAGCATGAAAAAGGCTGCACGTGTATTTTAGCCATTAAGCCTGGAACGCTGCTGATACGAAACGAATTTTTTAGTTGGTCTCCAACTCCAACAAGACAACGAAATGCTTACGAAAACGCAGCGAAAAAGTATTCATTGACAGTTACAAAAATTCAAAAAATAAAAACAAATGGAATTCATCGAACAGCGTACTGTGGAACAAAAAGTAAGAAAAAAATGTTTTGTTCGTGATTTGGTTGTGTCATTGTTTTATGGGATTTTTCGTTTCGCATCAGCTTAAAGGATTTAAATATTCGAATCTGAGTTCGAATTTTTGTCCCGAGGCCTCTTAAGCAAATAGGAGGACGAAAAGACAGCAAAAGGTGTACTGGGGTCAATTATTGATCTGTGAAACTGTGAAATGAAAACAAAGTTATCATTTCAGTTCTCACAGAGTTTTATCATTTTATTACTTCACTATTCGTTATGAAAACCAACTGCCAAAGGGAGAACTAAAAAGTACTAAAATGAGAAATATCTCTCATCTCTCTCAATCTCTCAATATAAAAGATGATTATTCTGTTATAGAGAGGCCAAGATGGCGACTTGGGTGTATCTAATAAGCATAATTTGTTTCTCTTTATCAGTTATCTTTCCAGAGGTTTTCACAGAGTGAATTGATTGTGATGAAAGAATTATCATATGAAAACATTTGTTTTAATTTTTCACACTTCGAGACTCGCGTTTGGAGTGAAGGCATTGTCATATTTATCACTTCACTGTTTCACGGATCGAGAATTGACACCCTGGTCCTTCATTCTTGGTTAAGATTAAGAAAAGTTTGTAATTTTGTATACTTATTTTTTTTCTTTTTTATAATTTTTCCACTACCTTAATAACAAAATAAGTTTTTATACGGTATTATTTTATTTGAGATTATTATGAGTTTGTAGATTAATTAAACTTTCGAAAAATTAAATGTTTAACTGGATGACTTTATTGGGGTCATATTATTTGCAGTATTTCACTATCATCACTATTTATTAAAGTAGTTGTGAAGCAAAAAAAACAAAAAAATTGCATAATAAAGTTGCTCTGTTAATTTGTTTTGGTAGGCAATCTTAATCCTATGCAAACTTATTCATATGCTCACTTATTTTTTTTTTTCAAAATTTTGTGACATGCATAATTGCGTATACCTATCTTACTCGCTCCGGAGGCCCGCCGATCAACTAAAAGGGACTTATTAAAAAAAAAGACTGATTCAAAATTTATTTATTTTCACCAATAAAACTCCTCCCCTTTGATCAGTTACAATAACAAAAATCAAAAAGTCATTGATCAGGTCCCGATCGACAATAATATAAATTTTCTGTATTCGATTTCCAACTTCTTAAATTAAGTTTGTATATAACGGGTGATTTTTTAAGAGGTTTAGAACTTAAAAAAAAAAAAAACACAAAAAATTCGAAAAAATTAATGAAATATTTATTTGAATCGATAGTTTGAACCTTGCAATTTAATGTTTAAAGATAATTTCATGCAAATGTTGACAGCGGATGCGTCTCAGGTAGCCCATCCGCTGAGTCCAATTTTGGCATACTCTTTCACACATATCGGCCGGTATCTCATGAATGAATGCATGGATGTTGGCTTCCAGTGCGTCAATCGAAGCGGGCTTGTCCCTATAGACATTAGCTTTGACATACCCCCACAAAAAATAATCTAATGGTGTCAAATCGCACGATCTAGGCGGCCAATTGACCAGCCCGAAACGTGAAATTAACTGTTCACCAAACTCGCCTCGCAATTGCGCAATTGTTTCGCGTGCTGTGTGGCATGTGGCACCGTCTTGTTGAAACCACATATCATGCAAGTCAAGAACTTCCATTTCGGGCAAAAAAAAGTTTGCTGTCATCGCTCGGTAGCGTTCACCATTGACAGTAACGCTGCGATTCGCATCATCTTTGAAGAAATATGGCCCAATAATGCCGCCGGCCCATAAACCGCACCAAACAGTGGCTTTTTCGGGATGCATTGGTAGCTGTTGCAATGCTTCTGGCTGATCTTCACTCCAAATGCGGCAATTATGCTTATTTACGTACCCATTCAACCAAAAATGAGCCTCATCGCTGAACACAATTTTTCGATAAAAAAGCGGATCCTCGGCCAGCTTTCCAAGAGCCCATTCACCAAAAATTCGGCGTTGTGGTAGGTCGGCTGGCTTTAGTTCTTGCACCAGCTGTATCTTAAAAGGCTTTACGCCCAAATCCTTCCGCAAAATTTTCCACGTAGTGCTGTAACAAAGGCCTAACTGCTGGGAACGGCGCCGAATCGACATTTCGCGGTCTTCTGTCACACTAGCTGATACGGCCGCAATATTTTCTTCACTACGCACAGTACGTAAACGTGTTGGTGGTTTAATGTCCAACAAAGTAAATTTGGTGCGAAATTTGGTCACAATCTTCCGAATAGACTGCTCAGAAGGTCGAGAATGCCGACCATAAAATGGAAGCAGAGCGCGATGAACATTTCGAACCGAGCACGAATTTTGATAGTAAAATTCAATAATTTGCAAGCGTTGTTCATTTGTAAGAGGATCCATGGTTAAATTGCAAACCAAACTGAAGCTGTTTGACAGTGACACAAGGTACTAAACACACGTCAGCTGTCAAAACCAGTGTTGCCAAAACCAAACCAGCTAAAAAATCACCCGTTAGTTTCCAATCTATTCAATTCCGGCATCGAATTGTTTTGATAAACAAAATTATTATTATAAAAATTACCCCTTCGAGTTCTTGTAATTTGCTTATCTCAAAATCTGGGTTATCTCGTTTCACTGGTTACCTGGTATTCCTTATTTGGGTATTTTTTAATTAACATAAATTCTAGGTATAGCACCTGTACCAATTACAAAGCCCATGTTGGCTACTGGGGTACCAGTCTTTTCACTGATAGATAAGCCAAAAAAGATTTTATGATAAAACGATGTCCTATCATTTTTATTAACAATTTAATTTTCAATATGGAAACAATGCTAACAAAAAAAAAATAAATTAATACAGTTGGTAATTTAAAAAAGTTAAGGTTTCAACCTCGCAAAACCGAAAAATTATCACAATGTTCTATCCCTATACAGCATACCACGTTGACTTTTTGTCATCATCTTTGCCGTCATCAACTGGCTTGGGCAGGGACCACATGTTTCCAATTCCACTATCTGAACTAAAACGATTTGAATTTCTAAATTGTGATAAGCTGGGTGGCCGACGGTGGGCATGGTCGTTCTCTTTGGAATATTTCTCCTTCAATTTTCTTCGTTCCTCTTTTGCAAATGAACTAATCATTTCAGTAATTAATTCGAGCCATTGCTCACACTGAGATGGATCTGCACTAAAATCACACTCCTGAGTTTTACGCTTTTGATAAAAAAGGGTAAACGTTTTCTTATTTGCTATTATTCCAATCCTCTCACAGGGATAACAGCCACGAAATATCAATCGTTTGTCTTTTATTTCGGTGTAAATAAGACATTTTTCAAAAATGAATACTTTCGATCGATAGCCGCGTTTCAAACTGTGATCGAAAACGATGAATTCACTGACTTTTCGGAATTTCCCCTGGTAAGCTACATTAAACTAAGAAATAAAAATTATTACAAATTAATTCATAGTAATTTCACAACGTGCTTACATCATTTGATTCAACAATGTCATTTATAACTTCTGACTCGTTTGTCATCGTTAACAAGGTGCGCATTTTTTTCTCCAAGCGACAACAAGATTCGATGATAGGCTTGAAATAGTAGTCACGATGTTTAAAGAGCGTCTATAAAGAGATTTTTGTTTCTTTGTTTAATCAATTTAGGTATTCAAATCTTTCTTACCGTTATAAATTGCTGGAGAAGAAGTGGGTATCTGGCCATTCTTTGGATCGGTTGTACTAGGAAGCTGTTAACACCCAATTTGTCATTTAGTTCGGACTGCAGATGCTATATACAGAAAAGGGAATAAATATAGTTAATGTTATTATAACTTAATTATAATCCATGCATTTATTCCTATCTTAATTGACTACACATCTGTTTCTGTATGTAAATACACATACAACTGAAAAATTACCAATCTCATCGCGGCCACGCAAAAGGACGATGCTAGTTTTAGTCTAAACATCTACGAAACTACTGGTCGGAGAAGCTTTATCTGGTGGCGAGGGTTAGAAAATGCACTTTTGGCTAAGTTTTACGGTTTTTATAAAGAATATTCTTTTTCAAATTTCGTTTTACATTACGGAAAACTGAGTAAAATCATATCAAATAGCTAAGAAAGTCACTTGAACATTTTTTTCATTTTCATCAAGTTAGTGTTCAAAAATCTTAATTTTATAAAAGTGGTCGGCCTCGTAGTCACAAAATGTACAACAAAAATTAAGGTAACAAGATTTTTCAATGACGATATCTGACGAAGATAAAAATTAGAAAGAAATTATTTTTTTTTTGTTTCAAATATCTAGTTATGTAATTATTGTTTGTTTCGAGCGGAATACAATTTCAAATGAATATTTTTTTGTTATTCTAGATATTTGTTTAATTTGTATGTGTCTTATTATTTATAAAAATGTCATCTTATGACCCAAGTATGATAAATTAACCTATTTATTTTAAACAGCTTTCTTTCTTTATAAGATATAATTTTTTACAATTAGAATTGCAAATGGAAAAAAAAGCGGCAGGCTGAAATTTTGCAGGTCGTTTCGAGGGTATTTTTACAACAACTTAAATCTGAGTTGTCGACCACCTACCCCTTTCACGGTGGTGCCACGCCCACTTTTTTTAACTCTTGGTTTGTTATAACGACCACAGAAAAAATTTATAAAATTGTTAAAGTAAAATCCGCCCAATGCCACGCACACTATTCTTAATCCTTTGTTTTTCGGAAACCGCTGCAACGATATCCATACAATTTTCAGAGTTTGTTCTATGGACGAGAAAATATGGGCAAACTAGTTTGAGTGAAATCCACCCACTGCCACGCCCACTTTTCTTATTCCTTTATTTCCCAGAAAAAGCTCCAAATGAAATTTTCAAAATTAGTTTTAATATAAGCTGCCCACTGCCACACCCACTTTTCTTATTTATTTGTATCTCAGGCAAAAAGGTTTCAGGGTTAATTCGTATGAACGAGACAATTTTTTTTGAAAAATTTTACTTAAATCCGGCCGCTGCCACGCTCTCTTTTTCAAAATATTTATTTCTTGGGAAGGATTCTTCTAACTAATAAAGCGATAAACAAATTTCTCCCAAAATATTAAATTAGTCTTATTTTATATCAGGTAGTTTATTTAATATGAGAGGCCCTTAAAAAATCGGTTTGCTTATAAAAAAAAAAACCGGTCCTCAAGTTAAAACACAATTGGATTGCCCGTCCCCCTATTTACATTAATGAATTATATTAAGTCTAAGATTTGAAAATTTCACACGCACATGGAAAATTAAAAACTGTTCCCTACGCTATGAAAGAACTCAAATAGATCATTTTCTTCAATAAGACTTTGAAGACTGATTTGGGTTTTTATCGTTGCCGTTGCTCGCTAGGACGCTTTGTGGGATTTTCTCATTTAAAATAAGATAAAAGGGTTAAAAGGATTTTTCCAACCTCACAGTACATAGGGTTAGTTTTTACTTTTTGGTCAAATTAGTCAACCGTCGATCAAATAAAATATTTGTATGTTAATAAAAAAGCCATTATAAATATCTGAAAGCGTTCATTTTCTTTTTCTATTTTTTTATTTAGGATAACTAGTAGCATTGAGCATTTATTTTTGTTTACTTGCATAGTTTAAAATCAATGTAACTTGTAGTCCTTCAAAATAAATAGACTGAATTTGATGAAATAAACGTATTTTTTAATTTATTATTTCGAGTGATAAATGCGCTATTTTGGCGAGGGATAAAAGGGATTTTAATGGTATAACCGTGGAATAACCTGCTTCCAAAGTCTGACATCACTGACTAGAACAGCTCTAAGAAACTAATATACCTATGTATCTGAAAAAGAAGCATGCCATTCATAAGGTTTCACCAAACCAAAAGTGCTTCTTAAATTTTTAAATCGCTAGTATGTGCAAAATCATATAATTTTATCCAAATTAGTTTCTAAGAAATCAGGGTATCGAAAATTTTGTCTCGTCCATAAAAATGAATTTTGAAAATTTCATGGAAATCGTTGAAGCCGTTCCCGAGAAATAGAGGAACAAGAAAAGTAGGTGTTGTTAATTTTGTTTGGTCCATAAGAACAAGTTCTGAAAATTTCAGAGAAATTGTTGGAGCCATTCCTGGCAATATAATAAGAAAAGTAGGGTGGCAGTGGGCGGATTTTACCCGAACTAATTTGTCCATATTTTTTCGTACATAAAAACAAACTCAAAATTTCATGGAAAGCGTTGCAGCAGATTCCGAAAAACAAAGGATTAAGAAAAATGGGCGTGGCAATGGGCAATTTTACTTTAACAATTTTTAAAAAATTTCCTCCTCGATTGAGCCAAGATTAAGGAAAAGTGGGTGTGGAACCGCCAGTGCAAAGGGTGGGTGGTCGACAACTTAGATTTAAGTTGTTTAAATACCTCGAAACGACCTGCAAAGTTTCAGCCCGCCGCCTTTTTTTCCATTTTTTTAATACTAAGGTTGGTATACGAGTATATACTGGACTTATAATATCATGAGAAGATCACAGGCGCTGTTAGTGGAAACAGGTCGCCAAAGTTACTTCCTTCCAAAAATGTTATTGAAATTTCAGAACCGTATATAGATGACTTTGTGGTAGATTAATGTTCTTGAACCAATCAGCTGATTATTGTTGATATGAGGTATCTAATTTTAAGTCCAATTGTGAGATAAATGCTG
Source organism: Dasysyrphus albostriatus (assembly GCA_946251815.1). Lineage (NCBI taxonomy): Eukaryota > Metazoa > Arthropoda > Insecta > Diptera > Syrphidae > Dasysyrphus > Dasysyrphus albostriatus. Next base: position 70,913,629 of record OX276337.1, on the reverse strand, counting down.
GGTTTAATCTTTCTACAGATACATTATTTTTTTCGTCTCTATCAGTGAAAATTTAAAATCTTCTATCGTCGATACTCTTCTTTACCAAGTATGGACCGGAACATGTTGCTCTTAGTGGATGTTTGACTTCTCAATGGCACGTGAGATGTTCGTGAGCTAAAAATTTTTGCTTTTTAGTTGGTCGAATTGCTCTCATGTATTTTCTATATTTTTCTATGGAGAGTTCTAGATCTACTGGTTTACCTGTACAAGTAAAAAAATCTGCAGAACTGCGCATTCCTGAATATCATTTCTGCCGGTGATGTCTTCTTTGAACTGTATACAAAATCCTGGTAGCACTAATGGAAATAGTTCGGCTTATGGAAGAGCTGGATTTCACATTAACTGCCTGACCAGAAAAGAGTGCTGCAACTGGAATAGATGTCAAAAAATATCGTACGTGATTTTTGTATTCGCCCACAATGTGCTGTACAGCTTTGTGACATTTTTGTTATTTGAAGTCAGTTGTGCGAATTGTATTCAAGCTAAAATTACTTAACGTGTTTATCAAAGATTAAAAAGAGTTTGAAACTCTCTTAAACCCTCATATAAACACTTGGTTGCACTCACAATTTTGAAACGCCAAAAAACTGCAAAAGTTAAAAGTTGGCCAACTCGTCCAGCTCTGTCTCGTGTTCTGTTCGTATCATTGGATTTGTGTGTATTTAACATTTTGAAAACCATTTCAGTTGCAGCTCCGTTTCCATTCTGTTCAGGTAGTAACGCAGCCTTGAGCGTCCTGTGCTGTTCAACCATTCCGTTTGCGTCCGTATGGTATGCAGTCATTTGGATGCGCTTGGCACTAACAGTGTTTGCCATGACAACAAACAGAGTGCATTCAAATTGGGAACCGTAATCTGTTTTAAGGTGTCTTAAAGAAGCAAACCCAGTTATTGAAAAAGGCTGATGTTACTTTATCGACTGCAATATTTTTAATTGGAATTGCCATTGGATACCTCGAAAAGCGATCTATGATTGTTAAGTAATATTTAAACCCCTGGCATAAGGATTACATAATCCAGATGTAAGTGATCAAATATTTTGTCCGGAATATCTATCTTCTTCACAATTAGCTTTTTGTGCCTCTGTATATTCGCGAGTTGGCATGGGACACAATCTCTCGACCATTCAAGAGCATTCTTTCGACCATATTCGACCAAACATATTTTTCTCCAAGTTGTCTGCAGGTTGTTCGTCTCCTTGGGTGTGCTAGGAGCTAGGCGATGCACATTGTTTAAAGCTGTTCGTCGAAGTGGAATTGGTATGAATGGGCGAATGTACCCATTTAATGTGTCACAATTGAAACTGATGTCATTATCTAACATGAGCTTTTGAAGTTTGAAAGATGTTTCGCCTTTAAAGATAATGAAATTGTAATTAAAATAATTCTTCAATTGTTGATCTTCTATATTTCAGTGTTTTTTGACAGTAACCATGCAATTTGATCAATTCGGCGCCGTTCAAGATAGTCCTCATTTGATGAAAGGGTTCCATTGGCAACACTGCTTTTGAAATTTTGGAATAGGAAACGACGAAGATCTTGGATAGTATCAGATTTTGGAAAATCGATTTTTGCTTCGACACCATGTTTGGGAGTTCGATAACCATTATCTCTGCCAAAACTGACAACAAGGAAGTTTATATTTGATTGGCCCAAACAGCATTTGGTGGAGTTTATTAACAGGTTGTTGTCATTTAGCTTTTGTAGAACTGCCTTTAGGTGTCTTTTATGTTGTTCTTTTGATTCAGATTAGGGATGGTGGTCATTCTTAGTTAACCGGTTTTCAATTTTCCGGCTATTTTCTTTTCTGTTTTAACCTGACGGTTTTAACCAGATAAAACAACCAGTTTTTTTACACGATTTTTTAATTTCTTGCATGAATACCCTTACTATTAAAATAAAATAAAAATGATTTTCGAAAAATACAAGCAATATCCAAAAAACACAAAATTATTGAAAAGTAGCAATATTTAATAGCCGTAACAGATATTACAAGCAAGCAGTTTGGCTTGGAAACATGGAAACTTTTTCAAGTCACCTACTTAAAGGTAGTGTATGTGTTCGACAAAAAACAATGCAATTTTCCGAAAGTGTGTATTGTGCAGAACGATTTCGCCTTTAAAGTATAAAAGGTGGAAGTGGTGAATAACGTGACAGTTTGCACACATACGCAGATCTTGTGAGACAATGAGAAGTTTTTTCAAAGGCGTTTTTATTTCAGTGGTAGTAAAAGGTGCTGGACGTGCGAATGATTCCTTGTTAAAGAAGGAATTCAATTTCTTCTTTGCTGCCTTAATTTGCTCGCCTAAAATTTTCAGCGTTCAGCTATGGGATGTCTGGTGCTGATAAAGTAATGGAATGGGTTGCTGGTTGATGGTGAAATTGGAATAGCTTGAGGTTTTGTAACACTGATAAATTTACTTTAGATTCCATCGAAGTCTCTTTAGGTGTCGATCGTTGAGATGCTTAAGCAGTTTGTTTCCCGCAGAAGCCCTTTGGTCACCAGAGTTATGGTTGAATTGTATATTTTTCGGTTTTTCAAATCCATGATGTAGCTTAAAAATGGACTCCGATGATAGGCGTAGTGACGTTTGCATCAAACAATGAAAATCTAGACTCCCGCCAATGACCAAAGTCAAGCAATAAAATGTTGTTACCAAGAGGTTAATTTCGGTTTTCTAGACACGTGTAAGGAAGAACTGATATAACTGAGCCTGAATCAATGAGATATTTTATACAAGTATGTGTTTTTTTTTATCTTAAATATGTCAGAAAAAAAACGTTAAAAAAAACTGAAATAACGTCTATAGAAAGGGTACGCCGCCGTACACAAAACTAAAAAGCGCTCTCCTGTTAAATATTTAAAAAGCCATGTAATACGCCAGTTAGTGTGAAGAGGGACAATGTCGATATTATTGTTGCGTTTTTCTTATGATAAACAAAGCCTTGCAACCTATTGCGAGTTTATAAACATACAAACAGAACCCCTTTTTTGACTTCGGTTAGTTCAGGCAAAGTGATAGCGTTATATTCTTAAGATACGCTGATACAACTAATTTTATTAATCAATTCATAGTGGAGCAACAAATGGCCTTCCAGACAAATCTTGAAAAAAAAACCTTGCGAAAAGGTCTATGTAATATGTAACATACTTACATCCCTATTATGACTTAATTTATCTACTTGATAGTTGATAAATCTTGAAAATTGGGTTCTAAACTCAATTTCCTAAAATATTTATCAGCTATTCTTTTAATTTTCTTGTATTTCGTAAAAGGTATGTATAACTACCAATAAATCAAAACTTTGGTCGGTTGCTTTTTTAAACACCGATTTTTAATTTTTTCAACTATTAAGTTGATAACTGATGGTCGTAAAGGGGGCGTTAAATGCTGAACAACGAGATTGGAATTCTTGAATTCTAGGTCATTGAGTTGCAGTGCCAGTTTAAATATTACGGAAAAATATGATACATATAATATGTAGTTAAGTACAGTGAGAGTGATAACTGGCCCTTTAGCTCAGAAAGTTAATTTTCAAAACAGAATAGTACCTTAAAGTATTCCCTGTGTAATTCACACAACTTGAGCGACCTTTTCTTATTCATCGTGAACAGGACGTATCCGTAAAAACAGTTTTCCTTAGTAAAACAATTTAAGAAAAATTCAATTAAAATAAATGTACGTTAGTAACATAACTAATATAGTCACCAACATCAATAAAAGTTGAAAACTCGTCAAACAGTCTTATAAGATCATCTTTATTCCTCCGCAACATGGGTAGAAACTCATCCCGATGGAACTCAGCAATTTGCTCAACGTTAGCAATCAAAACATACTTTTTTCCTCGCAGTCCAGGTGGAAGATCTTTTCTTGAAAAAATATTGCCATAATTACTGATGCCCATCAACAAGTTCTCCACATATGATTCTTCCGTCTTGATCAATTCATCTAATATTGGTTGGATGGTTTTTTCACATTTTTCCCGAAGAATCGCTTCTTCATTTTCTCCGTCACTCCCACTAAAATAAACGTCTATTATTGAATTAAGACCTTATTTAAAATTATTTGAAACATACCCAGGGCTGGCACAGTGAAGTGATTTGTACTTATTTGCTAACGCTTGACCAGATTGAGCAATGATTTCAGTCTTTCTTCTTGGTTCGGACCTATAATTTCTGAAAAGATGAGTCAAAATCAAGAAAACTTATATATCTATAGATAGATGTATACTGTATTATATATAATCAATGCAAACTGTTTAAAAAATGTATTCATCGCACCATGTATACATATAAAACTTCACTAATAACACTGTGCTGTCAGTATTTAATAGCTTATTCAATTTCAAATAAGATTAGTTTTTTTGAAAAAAAATATTCAAATTTTTTCTGAGCTATTCAAATTTTAAATATTCAAGAAATGCTGTGAAAATTTGCGTTCAGAGCTTAAATTAAATTTTTAACGTTTTAAAACAACCATGCAGAAATCGTTTGAACCAAATTAAATTGAATTCTTCTAATAATACTATGTGTATGCATGACTACTTAAAACTAAATACTCGAACTTAGCTTTCTGCAAGATTGACAAAATCATTGCATATATTCATTGCATATATATATTCTAAGAGCCAACGAAATAAAAAGTGAAGTCTTCTGCATAATATTTGAAGTCAAAACAATAATAGCCTTTGAGGTGTTGAACCAATAACCAACCGTGTGTGTGCATAATATTTGACGTAATGTTTTACATCGATTTATTTTAGTGACTATTGTTCGGAGCGAAAAGCGGGAAATTTTCCAAAAACCACTCAAGTAAACACAGAATGCTTGGAATCTTTGCTGCTCACTAGAGAGTTTGACCTATGACAACAATTATTCCAAATTTCAAGCTAAATATTTCTTGTATGCAGACTTTTCCCTCCGCTCCAACCAATAGACATTTAAATAAATCGATATAAAAATTTGACGTCAAATTTTACGCCTGTTCAACACGTGTTAAGGTAGGCAGACAAGCGGTATTGGTTCAAAACCTCATATAGGCTGTCATTGAAATGATTTACAATATTACGCAAATGACGTGACTTTTATGTCGCTGGCTCTCGATCTAATACCTTCCTACACAGATTTTAATTATTATTTTATAAAACTTATAAAAAAAATTAATTTGTTTTTTTTTATTCTATAGGTACCTACCTTGGAAAATCAAGTGCAGATTTATATTTTGCACTCTGGCTTTTAGATGTTATTCTTGACTCAACTGGAAGATCACTAAACTGATCGTCTTTAATATCAATTAAAGAACTGACAGCTCCACTATCATTTAAAGCATTAACAAATTCAATGTTAGTAGCTTCTACTTCTTGGATTTGACTTTGTTGTCTGGACAATGGAGGAGTTGATGTGGGAGGTGAAGAATCTGGTATAGGTGGAGGAATATCAGGTATTAATTCTGAGTTGATTCCATCATTATCACTAAACCCATCGAGTTCATCTTCGGTTGCTGCCTCATCTATGCTTGGGTTTGTTTCTTGTCGCCATCCGCTTAGTGCCTTATTTGTACTTTTGTATGTTTGTGTCTTGAAAATAATTTGTTCTTGACCATTTAGCTCCTCAAATCTTTCTCTTAATGTTTTCACTGGTGTTCGTTGTATTTCATCAAGAGATAATCGTTGTAATTTAAGCAGGGATGGCTCACTTTGTGAATTAGATTGTAGTTGTTTGGCCCGCACACGTTGGATATCTTCCGGTGGAGATTCCATTTTTGCAAGAGCTCTCTCTTTGATTGCTAAGGACTCACTTTGTGAATTAACAGAGTACGAGAATTGCAAAGATGACGAATTAGATGTAAGTTGGCTTATACTATCAGTGCTACTATTGCTTTCAATGCTTACACGGCGACCCTTTGAGTAACGGCGGCTTTTTCTGCTTTGACGATTGCGGACAAAGGGAATAGGAGCATCTTCGTCGTCCATTGTACCTATTTTAACGTAAAATTAAAAGTAAGATGAGTTAACTTCAATATTAAATTTATATTAAAATTATTAGTTTTAAGATTTTTATTTTACAAGAATAATTGTGTTTCTTTTTATTTCGATTAATGCAAAATCCCATAAAATAATTCAATGTCGAATTCCTTACAACCACTTCATATCGATTTTTTTTTTGTTGTAAGGACCACTTGAAACTAAGTTTTTGTGTGTGTGTGCAATTTGACAGTAGCTTTGAAAAAAAAGTAAACAAACGCCAATGCGCATATAAATTCATTACAAATATTCAACAGTGCATTTCAGTTTTGCTAGATTTAAAACATAGACAGGAAATTTAGCAAAAATAACCAAAAAAAAGTTGTGCGTCCATTAAATGTAAAAAAAAACAACCAAAATTCCATCAAGAAACACACCAATTCAGGAACAAATCGGCAAACGCGCACTTTATATCTTTAATCGACTTAGGACACTTGGAATCGAGGTTTAATCACTATTTTTCTATGAATGAATCTTTTTTAATAACGCATTTGAGCAGGAAATTTAGCAAAAATAACCAAAAAAAGTTGTGCGCCCATTAAATGTAAAAAAAACAACCAAAATTCCATCAAGAAACACACCAATTCAGGAACAAATCGGCAAACGCGCACTTTATATCTTTAATCGACTTAGAACACTTGGAATCGAGGTTTAATCACTATTTTTCTATGAATGAATGTTTTTTAATAACGCATTTGCTTTTAAATTATTAAAATGAACGGCGAACACTTTAAAATATTTGTTAAACCCGCATGAAAATGCAAGTGTTATTATGACAGAATACAATAGATTTTGTTTAGAAAAAAAAATGATTTTTTTTGGCCTGGAGGTTTAAAAAATTGGTAGCTCATATAACGATTTGGACATATCTGACAAGCCTCTGCCGTTTTAAACGACCAGCTATATCTTATTAATCAATATCTTCTATAATGAATTATTATGGGGTTAGTTTTTCCAAAAATCACATACATTTTCCGAATAATTTTGTTGGCATAAGAAATAAATGGCACGAGTACGATAACTTTGGCGCCAAAAATTGATAACAATTTTTTGTAGAGGGGTCAAAAATAAAGGGGGTTCTATCCCACCCCGTTTAAGAGGTAGGGCCAATTTAAAAAAAAAAGAATTTAAATGAAAAAAAGTATTAAAAAACAACGGCAACACTTACAATAAAGAGCTATATCTTTTTCGAAAGCCAACAATCTGGGCTCTAGCCCTTTGACACCTCTTATAGAATGCCATCTAGTTGGTCAGTAATTGGTCAAAAAAAATGAACTAGCCCTAGAAATTGCTCAGCTCTAGATAGTTTGTAATAAAGGCTTAAAGTTGCTCAAGGTCACTCAATGTCACACGCGATTTCTGGCACCTCATTTAAGGAAAATTCACAAAAAAAGTATATACAACTAGTCACTTTTGGCACCACATTTAAGGTTCTCCCAAACCAACGCGAATGCGGAGCGATTCGCAGCGAATCATTCACAATTGTAAAAAATATGACAAATACACAACGTTAAACAACAACAAAAATTCGCCGTCGCCGCGAACTCGCGTTGGTTTGGGAGAGCCTTTATGGCATTCCAAAAAATTAGGTATGCCATTTGGAAGGCCACTTCATGGTTATAAAAGGTGAATTTTTAAGTTTCTGTTTAAGATCATTGCGATTTTTGGCCCCTCATTTATGGGAAATTTGCAAAAACTAAATACCACCTGAAAGGCCTTAAGATCTATATAAAAAGTCAGCCAGTTTCAGTTATTGGTCAGCTATAGATTCTTTTTTACAATACTGAAATTAGCTGACATTTTATATGGATCTAGGGATCTTTCAGATGGTAAACAATTTTTGCAAATGAGGCCCGTATTCACTTGTTATACCCCTATTCTTTAACACAGTGGTGGGGTGGGGCTTACTAATACAACGAAACGTAGACTTACTGCATATTAATGTCGCTCCTAATTGAACTACCCTGCAGTGAAAGAATTATCTCCGAAACATAGGAAATATGTAGCAGATCAGAGGAGCAAGTTCCTCTACAACTCAAAATAAAGAAGAATTAGCTATATAATAAAGCTTACTTAAAATAACAAAATAACATGGCCCACGAATCTAAGATAAACTTTTGAAATACGAAAGAAATGTGTTCAAACTTGAAATGGCACAGACGGAAAGAATTCTTGGAACAAATGAATATCGGTTTATACCTTGGCTCGGGATTTAGTAATTTTCGATTATTTGTTTGCAATTTGCAAAACTTAGCTAAATGAATATATTTATATTCAAAAATCATAAATCAACACTCTTACCATAAGCATCAATTATTCGATCGAGAGAAAACAAAAATTGCGAACAACAAATCGCAATTTGATCCCAATATTCTTCAGTTGGTATGGTCAATTTATTTGCAAAAAATCGTTTGTGATCACCACTTTTATTTCGTAATATTGCCACTAAAAGATCAATCTTGCTCTACCCTTCATTTTGAATGTATAAGCACTTAATTTAATATATTTGAAATAAATACTTACGTTTGATTCTACTTGGATTTGAACTGCAACCTACCAGTTGCAAAGGGAGCATGCTACCACTAGGCCAATTTGTATTACAGATCGTTGGTCATTAATGATAACATACATGCCATTTTGTGGAGCTATATCTCTTCGAGAAGTAAATTACGACAAAAAAGTCGTGATTTAGGAATTTTTAGTGGTGATTTGTAACTTTTCTCAAATTGCAAAAAAAAAACGGGATTTGCAAACAAAATATTTGGTGGTTTATAAACCAGTGCCAGTGATCGCATAATGTGAATTACTAAATATTTATGGCAAATCAATATTTTAAAATGCTGCTACAGAAATCATTCTTTTGGAGAGTAAATTACTACAAAAAGTTGTATTTTGCTATGAGCCCAGATACGTTTATATTCGAGATTGAAATGATAGAAGAACAAGAGCAAGTAAGTAAGTCGGACATGACCAGTACGCTGTCTCAGCTGCTCGCCAAATTTGATAGTCAGGAAGAGAAACTTCAAGAACAAAAGAATTTTCTAGAAAATCAAAGCTAAGAACAGAATAATCTTCTAGAACCTTAAACCCAAGAACAAAAGAATCTTCTCGAACTATTTGATCAACAAAGCCAAGAACAAAAGAATCATCTAGGACAACAAAGTCAAGAACCAAAAATTTTCGAACAAAAAATCTTCGAAATATTCTCGAAGGTAGGTTAGATGCCTTTGACAACAGAATTGTTGCTCTTGATCGGCGTTGACAGTAGAAGCAAATTCTGATGATGGTCCTAGAAGAAAGAAGGAACGAGGAAGACAAATATATTGTTCTAACGCTTGGCCTTAGAGCAGTGGTAGAAATTCTTAGCGGAGCACTTCGTTGCGTGTATGCAATTTTAAGCAGTTATATGTTGAAAATGCATGAACAATGTATCTGTTTTGTTCTGCATAATGCTGGTATAAATGGTTAAGTTTGTGAGAAATGCAACCGAAAAATAGCTCAAAGCATTATTTTGGCTTTATCTGAAAAAAGTTCGTCCTTCAACATACCAGAATTCTGACAGATATCTTGATTCCAAAATTTTCTTTTATCAAAGAAACCTAAATAAAACACTCAGATTGCAATCGCGTTAAAGAAGTTGACTTTCAAACTAAGCAGAGTATGGGTTTCAAACCCACCCGTTTTCCTTAATATTTGAGTGATATTCTTTCGGAAAAAATATCGTCTAGAATTTCAATATCCTTTTGCTCTTTAAATTCCTTGATCACTATGAAGCTGTATTTATCGATTAAGCCCAAAACTCGATTTTTTTCTGTTAAATGCATCTAGTAAACCTACCTCGTGGCATGATGGTTAGTGCGTTGGACTGTCTTGTCGAAGGTCTGGGTTCGATTTCTAGCCGCTGCCACCTAAAACAAATGTTTTCCCCGTGGTATTGCCTCTTGCGAGGAACTGACAAATTCTCCAAGAGTATACTTGTCATGAATCTCATCTAGCCGTTCGGATTCGGAAAAAAATTGTAGTTCCCCTCACTTCCTGCCAACAATACGCACACAGGCATGGTTGAGAGGTTTAAGTCCCTAGGCCCTGGTTCTCCACGAGCTGTTGCGCCACCAAATTTATTTAGTTAACCTACTAATTAATTCTACTGATGGTATCGAAAACAGATATTGCTTTTCCCTGAAGTCATAAACACTCAAACTATTTTTAAGTTATCAATAAGTTCTCAAAAATCGACATCAAAATGCAGCTTAAAAATTTAGTTTAAAAAAAACTTTAATACAAAATTTTGTTATTTGGAAGTCCGTGGCCATTTCGAATTCCGTTTAGGGGTTCCTGAATCAAACTGAGTTAGGAACCACTGTTAACTGTTTTAAATGAATAGGCATGTAAAAAAAATTAGAACTTAGAAATCTAAGTCTCGTGAACAGGATTCCGTTTTACCGTCAAATAACTGGGGAAAAAAATATTGGATCTGCTAGCTCTCTTTTTGGTGGAGAAAAATTTGCTGAGGTCTTGAAATCTTGAAAGTTAATTTGGTTAGTCATGCCTTATGGTGGAGCCAAACTCTGAGAAGTAGTCTTCCCGAAACATAATCCTAGGGAAGAATATTGAGGCATTAACGAACAACATGCTGCCCGTACGGATACTTAACATCAAGCTGTACGAAGTCAAGCTTAGAAAACAAGAAGTTGTTGAAAAATGAGAATCAGTGTCCGCAATAACTAAGATCACAGAAGTGGGCACATCAAACTGTGGATCCCAAGAAATTGAACTCTTTAAAGGCAAACATTCTCAAGTCATCTAAATTGAGTGAACGATAGCTTAGTGTTGCTGGAAGCCTCCTTCACTAGTACGCTGATATGCTCTCTTCACCCAGTGTAGCCGAACACAACTAGTGCAGCATCGAATCGACACTGGAGACGCGAGACCAATTTAGCAACTAGCGAGACGTATTCCATTAGCAGATGCATTTTCTCGGAGACCCTGCAAACCGAACTGGAAGCAAAGGCGGCTGCTGCCATCAGAAATTAAAGTTATAACTAGAATTGGCGGAAGCCAGCGAACTTGGACGTACGAAACCGAGCGCAAACAAGAAATTCATATCAAGTCTAACTCTTCGTTTAGTTTTTGTTAACTTTTGCCACCGCCGTCGTCGGTCAGTTTTGACACCAGCTTTCGAAAGCTACCGCCTATATGAAAAAATATATGTGATGCAGCATGCAGCTTATAATAACTCCATCAAGGAGCTTCCGTAGGACATTTAGGGGTCAATTAGACCTTGGAAAGGGTAAGGCTGCGATTCTATTGACTACATGCAAGAGAAGACGTCGAAAAATGCTGCCAAAAATTTGTGCTACAAGCAAGAGACCAGGCAAAAAAGTCCAGAGCAAAATGCAATAGTATAAAGTGGGCACGCCTTTTGAGAGGATTTCAATGGATGCTGCAGGCTGACTGTTCGACTACCAGGTGAAATTAAATTGGGATGCTATGCAAATGAGTTACAAAGAATAGAGGTCTATGTGGACAACCTTGAAAAAATAAATAAATTTAGTGGCACAACAGCTCGTGGAGAACCAAGGCCTAGTGACTTACAACTCTCAACCATTCCTGTGTGCGTATTTTTGGCAGGAATGGAGGGGACCTACAAATTTTTTCCTGAGTCCGAACGGCTAGATGAGAAAGCACTTATTCATGGCAAGTATACTGTTGGAGGATTTGTCAGTTCCTCGCAAGAGGCAGTACCTCGGTACATTTCTGTTTTTAGGTGGCAGCTGCTGGGAATCGAACCCAGACCTTTCGCATGACAGTCCTACGCACTAACCATCATGCCACGTGGGACAACCTTGAAGAAAGGCTAATTAACATATATGAAAGGACAAGGGCAAATATAAAGCTACTACGTGATTGCATGAAAACGCGATACAACACAAAAGCAACAATGGCAGGATTTCAAACGGGAGACCCTGTGTGGCCTTATAATCCCCACCGTGTCGGAAGAGACTTTCGCCAAAACTTCAACAAAATTGGGAAAGCCCTTATACTGTTGTAGCACAAATAAAAGATGTCGTCTAGCGCATTCAGAATCGATTTAGAGGTTAACTAAAAGTAGGTCACAGTGACCGTTTACACCGTTATAATGGAGGAGGAAACGATGAATTTGCTCGGGACAATCACTCCTAAGAAGGGGGCACTGTAACAACTCTCACATTTGTACTATAACGACTCTCAAATGAGCTATAACGACTCCCGAATGAAAAAGCGCCATCTTCTGGAGTATACATGCACTGCCGTCTCTCGTTCTTAAGAGGTCCTAGGCTAAGAACGTTGAGGGGCCCATTATCCGGCAGCTTAAACCGCGAAAAATTCAAACCTTATAGCCCAAATACCACGTAAACTAAAAAAGCCTAGTATACCACCAACATCTTAGGTATCCCATATAACTGGGAAATCAAGCTCTCCCTAAAGCTTTTAACTCAAAAAACCCGGAGCTCCGAGACACCAAGCTCTCGTAGACGATTTCAAAAAAATAAAACAGAATAGCTCTCTCCAAAGCTATCCCCAAACTCCCAATAACCCAAAGCCCAGAGAGACCGAACTCTCGTAAAATATTTCTAATTGCTTTCACCAAAGCTATCGGCCCAAAAAACCCTAGGTGCTGGAGGCTAGAAGGTAAATATAAGAAAAAGAACCCGAATTCTCTCCTATAATTGAAAAGAAAAAATGAAAGAAAAATTCATTGAATTTAAGCCTGCTTGATGTTCTCTTATTGGCTTTTGCACAATCAAAAAAGGTTAAGTAAATAAATTTAACGTATATTTATAAGACTAAAAATATGTAACAAAAAGTATTTTAAGGTATGGAAAAAATTTGAAATTTACCGCCACTGGCTCTTGTATCCGATTGAAAAAAAAAATTAATCTATCGTCTACGGGGGCCTGACCTCCTGCGTTTTGGGTATTGGGTTTGTGGGGTTGATAGCTTTGGGAGAGCTGTTTAGTGTTATTTTTTTAAAGTCGTCCTGAGAGCTTGGCCTCTCTGAGCATTGGGTTTATCGTTTATGGGGATAATAGCTTTGGGGAAAGCAGTTACATTTTTTTAAATCTACGAGAACTTGGCCTCTCTGAGCTCCGAGTTTATTGGGTTAATAGTGGAATCGGGGGCCCTTACAACCCTGGGGCCCTAGGGATGAGCCTACAGAGCCTATGCATTAGGACGGCACAGTATGCATGATACAAACCATCCTACGGAGAGCTTTGGTGAGCTTTAGAACTTTAAGTACTAAAAGTAAAAATGAAATCTCCACAAAAGGAAATTTCCCCTATGGAAAGCTATAGAAGAGAATACTAGAACCAGAGATTATAAATATTTATAATTTCTGACTAGAACATTGAAGCTATTTCAGGAGTCCGTGTCTGGCCGACAGAGGATACAGTTTAGTTTTAGTGGTGAGTAATAATTTCCGAACAATATATACATACGATGCCTAGATTAGATTCTGTATACTTTTAAAAATTTATTTGGAAAAAAAACACTAACAATTTAATTTGCAAAAATTGTATTTTTTTCGGAATTCAGATGCTATTCTTTTGTTCCGCTCAATCTATTTATGTCAGTTGTACAAACGTGATTCGAATTTTGATCCGGGGTTCAGCAGCTTTTTGGTTTTAACTCACCCATTTTGGCGAGTGAACTAATGTCCAAAGGTGGTTTAAGCATGTTATTAGCTAGTTTCAAATACTTGAAACTTCAACTATGGTTGAACCTCAGTTAATCCATCAAAATCGTATAAGGACGAGTTTTATGTTTTTGAACCTGATACCTAGAAAATTTGAAATTACAATTTTAAATGAGTCAATAAAAGAGAAAAATTTAAAATGGCTTGCGAACTCTTTAATCACTTGAAGGGTCCAGGAGAAAAGCAACGTAAGTCAAATTGGGTTGATTCCAAGAAAAATGAAATTGTAACTAACGAAAGAAACAAAATATTTTGTCCAGCTCAAAATACTTAATTATACAAACTTATATTGATTTCAGCTTTTTTGTCCGATACGCTGATACTCGTATGAATCAGAAGTATTTAAGTATTTAATATCGCCTAATTTATTCTTAAATGTTTGACTGAAATGCCGTTAGGTCTAGGCACAAGTTTTCTTTTTTAAATGTCGTGTTGATCAATTTTTGGAGCAGAAAACTAAATTTTTGAAAAAAGTTTTTAGAAAGTGTGCCATTTTTTGAGTTTTCAATGTTCTTTATAGAGAGACCTATACTACATTAGAAAATTCACATACAAATCTACGAGGTCATCATTAGTTAAGATTTTTTTAAAGCCTTTTTTCCCTTACATTACACCCTTTATTTGTTATTTTTGTTCTTAAAGGAAACAGATTAAGTAAAGTATTAGTAGACGTTGTTATGCTAGTCCTTAAGCCTAGTACATACTTCCTCATGAAATGAACAGTCAACAGTGGAGAAAGTTATCTTGAATTTGCGGCCCTGGGGCCGAATTACGCAGGAGTGAGTTTTTTCTGTGTACACGGAAAATCGTGTACACGTCTATTTTTGCAATTCCTCTAGAGTGAGTTAAGTTAATTTATTCACACTTGCAGGATTGGGCCTCTAGTGTAACGGGGATATTATACACATAGATTTTTGTAAGCTTCAAAATCCAATGTTAGGATTCCAATTTTTACTTTGTTAAATTTGTGATTTCATTTCGCATCCATAAGTGGCCACGTGAAACGGGGTATCAAATGTAACGAGTGTGACAAAAATATGTATACATATATTATATATATTCTTTGTTTGAAGACGTTTGAGTTTTTAAAACTAAATTCGAACTTACTAATTGAAATTGAACACGCTAAATGACTTTTGTTAGTGAAGCGGAATGAATCAGCGAGTATGGCGAGTCGTTATTTTTTCTAAATATTTATGGCAATGCATCAACATTGTGCAGTTGAACCTATTGTCGAGTTAAAAAGAAGCAGGATGGTAAAGGTTGGAAAGCCACGGTATCGTAGGCAGGGAAGACCTGTGCGCAGGGAATTTTGGGGGTTATATCCGCGCCATTTGTTCAATAAGTATATTGATGCTCAACTTTTAACTTCAAGAAAAATAGTCCTAAGTTCTAACAGTATTGAAATAAAATAAAACTACCGTTTCCATATGCGCTTTGCTTGAAAATAGAAATTTTATTTTGAGCACTTACACTAGTTTCTAAAATTTTGGGTGATGGTATTATCCTTAGAAAAAAACATTTTCTAGACAAATTAAGGGTCGCTGAACACGAAAGTAAATATGATTTTTCATTAGTGTATTTAAGGCCATTTTTCGCATATTAATTAATTTGGGGTCGGATATTTGAATAGATTCAAAAATATATAAAGTATTTTTATACATAAATTAAGATATAATGTATTTTTATACAATCGTTATTACTAACTTTTGTGAAATTGAATAGATCTGTGGTGGAATCGGCTAAGGTGATTGGTGATTGTCACATTTATGATAATCAAATGTGACCACATTTTATTTTTGTATGTGTACGGTGATCACCAAAAATTATTGAAAAATTGGCATCACTTTTAGAGACAAGTATTAAGAGCTGTCAAAAATTCATTTATTTGATTTTGTTACTTGAAGAAGTTGTCTCACACACTATAATTTGACCCAAGCTGACCATTTAGCTAGTGGATACGGGGCGGATGCTACTACGTTAAAAAAGAAGTATAGGTATTTATATTTAGTTAACTTGTTGGAAAAAAGGAATTGTTTGTATGTGAGGGGAGTCGAAAATCGATTTCATGAAACCGAATGTGCCTAATGCATACTTTTATTTTGCATGATTGCCTTTCGAATGAAACTGAAGATTACATTTACGAACTGCAATTATAAATAATTTATAACTTATAAATATGTGTGTGAACAGAATTATGTCCACGGGTTTATTTCTTTGAATTTTTAACAGTCGCACATAGATGTTTCCTATTTCTAAACTTTGGTTTGGTAAAAATGATTTTTTAGGCACAAATAGACTAGTTTTTTCTTTTTGACCTCAGAAAATGAAAATACAATTTGTATTTTATATGAAAATGACAACAAAATAGCTGTCACAAGAAAATCTCACAAAAATATGATTGTCACGTGTGTTAATCACCTTACGCAGATCGAATTTGATTTTTGTGACTGTCAACTATCACAAATCACCTTAGCCGATTCCACTCCTAGCAATTTTTTATAAGTCAGCAATTTTTGAAGTGACCTATAATACGCGTGTTTTGTTGACCATTAAGGAGGACTACAAAACATGCCTATTATATGTACATAGTTAGTAACCATTAAGAAACATTTCACATTAAGTAAAATTTTCAAATATAAATCCCAACATCAACAAGTTAACTTCACATTTGAGTTTCAGTAGCTCAATGGCTGAATGTGGAACGTTTCTTCTCAATGTTAGCATTAAGGAGGTCAAAAAAACAAGCCTAATGATCGAAAACAATGTGGAATGTATTAATCAAATAAAAATATTTTGAAGTATGAAGGTACTCGTACATATATTTTTTTGAATTGTCTTACATATTTTGAAAGAAAGCATTAAAAGTTTTTATTATTTTTTTTCTGCAGAAACTTAAAAGGTTATTAAAAATGCAGTAGTATAGTAATATATAGGTATCTTATCCAACTTTACCGTATGTTATGAAGATCTTTTAGTCAAATTACGGGTTTCAATGGAACGTTTAATAATTTCTTTGTACTGGAATAAGTTGCAAACAAATTAAAAAATGACTAGATTGTCAATCAATTGTTTTTTTAATTAAAAATACTTATAAGACTATAACAAAAACACTATTCTTTCTTTGTTTTGTTTGTATTTACATATCAAGAGTTATTTTTAAACTTTACTCGAATTAAACCAGCTGAAAAAGCAAACTGGAACTTTTCCAATACGAACATATGAAAGTTCGTTTAAAGAGAGAGCACAACACACAAGATCGCAGAGTCATATACGAGTATGTCTCACCGAAAACTTGGATGTTTTAGACCAAGCAAAAACGGGCCGATTCACTTATTATAAACCGTCATCGTCATGTTAAGTTGTTGAGAGCGTCTATGGGCTAAAGCTTTTTTTCATCGGAAATTGAAAAGAGAAATATTCTCACACTTGCCAAAAATTAAATAACTTTAACTATATAATTTTTATATTAAAAAAAGTAGAAGAAAAACAAACGAAGAAAATTTTATTTTATAGATTTATTGGTGTACATTAATTACGCACTGAGTCAAATTTATCTTTACGTCTTAAATCATAGGTCTTAACTTTCTACGAAACTTTTTTCGGCGACATTTATCAATTTATTTTTTTTTCGATAATTAGATATAAGTATTCTTTTTAGTATTGTATTCGGTAGAATAAGTAGGTATAATATCGCACTCACGGGTAGTGGGGTCGGAAGCAAAGCTAAAGAAATTGCAATGTGCTATCGAATGTTAAACGTTACTAACTGTAGACAGGTAAACTTTGTTGAAGTTCACCTGATGGCTAGAAGTTCGGGGTATGCTTCACGCATTTGTATGAGTGTGTATCGCCAATTAACTTATCGTGTTATCTTAGTCTTGTTATTTTTCATTGATAATATTTTTAGTATTCTGATAAATGTTTAGTTACATTACATATGTACATACATATACATACATTTTGTTTTTCGTATAGCTAAGGGATTGATTCGAAAAAGGTCTATGTAGGTATTTTCAAAAGAAATAAAATAAATTGTTTTATTTATAGTCTGTATGTCTATAAAAATATCGTAACACAATAACAAGGGCTAGCATCAAGGGGCTGTTGGGTCGTTGTTTTCATCAGTTGCAATCATCAGTTATATATTAAGACCTAAAACAGTTCTACCTGAAATCCATTTTTGTACATAGTAGGTTCACATTTTTATGATTTACATAAATAATGATTATTTTTGATTTTTGTTTTAACTCCTAAAAAATTTAAAAATTCCTAGAGGAAAAAAAATTTATTTCCTAATGTACCCCAGAACTTAATTGACGTAAGGAGGTCAAATCTCGAAACTAAATAGTAATGTCGGCTCGGTTGCGCTGATAAGATTCGGCACATATAATCTGATTAAAGGTGATTTATGTAAAGAGTAAAGCTCTTAATTAAAAATCTATTTTTGTTCTACATTTGTCACTTTTAAGTTAAAAACAAATTTTCATGTGTGGAGAAAATTTTTTGTACAGATCTTGAATACACGTGTTCTTATATTTAATATACAGATTTGAATTTGTGTACATAAATCGTGTATATTGGTATGCAACATACGCGTGCACCCGTGTATTTAAAAAATAATCCGAGTATTCAAAACTTATTTTCACATACAAATAATACAGTCAATAAAAGGCACTGGAAATCGTATTGAATTAAGTGGTTACTTCACTAAACATTATAGGTACTCAAGAGCGTTATTTATTTGATAGTTTACATTTTATTAACTTAAACAAAATACAAATTTATACCTATGGCAGCGTTGACATGTGAACCTGCTGAGTCCAGAAAGTGAAGAAACTTGCTTAAAAAATGAAGGGCCGTCCTTGCGCTGTCAGGTTGGCAGTATATACCAATGAATGTGTATTATTCTGGTCTTAGGGCAGTCGTGACGCTGCCAGGTTGGCGGCTACAGTGGTAAAAACGGCCAATCTAGCTGGACATTAGAACAAAAATTTATGTCTGATTGGCGACTGGACTTCATATTATAACCAGAAATGGTTACACTAAAACTGCATTGAGAATTCCGTTTGATGTGATGCACGTGTTCAAATATGCCTCTCTTCGTAATACATCAGGTGTTCAGGTGGTTCCCAGTTCTGTATAAAATTCAGACTATGTTAAATATTGTTCTGCTAGTTTTCAGAAGGTTGGTATTCAATTTTTTGCTTCTGGATATTCTTTTTAGAAGTTAGTACAACGTATTTAGCCATTTCCTGATTTGGAAAGGTATTGAATTATCTGCTACAGATCAACGAGAAGTAAGGCTTTTATTCCATTAAACTTTATTTTTGAAATGGTATAACTTTTTTCTCCGTGTTTCTCCACCTTCCGTAAGGCATTGCCTGAAAGAAGAGCATCAACAAAATACTTAAAGCAAAAAATCACACCCATACAGACCCATAGGGCTTAGATATCTGATTTTGTTCAGAAAAATGTCCCTGTTCAAAAGTAATGTTTTAGTCCATTGAAATGGTATTGTGACCTTGCATTTTGGGTAGGACAATTGTTTTCTTTTGATGTGTTGGGGAGTTCAGTATGAGTATAAAACAAGATTTTCGGGGTTGAAAGCCCCACCATTCCCCCACCATCTTGAAAACTGGCAGAACAATATTTAACACGGTCTGAATTTTGTACAGAACTGAGAATCACCTGATGTATTACGAAGAGTGACATATTTGAACACGTGCATCTCATCAAACGGAATTCTCAATGCAGTTTTTTCTAGTCAACCATTTCTCATTCTTGTTATAATATGAAGTCCATTCGGCAAACAGTTGACATGAATTTTTTTCCTAATGTCCAGCTAGATTGGCCGATTTTACCACTGTGCGGCATCTTGTTTGTATGTGTATGTGTAAGTGAACGAAGCTAAGGGACATATAAAACTATTTTATTTTTTTGAATTTCGAAAGTACATTTTATTGGTCAAGGGGCCGCAGAATCGCAACCAGGTTGGTCGCACATAGTTTGCATATATAAAAATTAAATGCTCACAAAATTTGGAGTGGTATAAAACTTTTTAACTTCGCTCATTTTTTTTCCATTTTGAAAGTGCATTTTGGTGGTCAAAGAACTGCTGCTGGGTTGCTACCATGTAGTTTTTACTTATGCAAATAGTACACCCACAAAAATTGGAGCGGTACAAAACACTTTGAGCAAACGCTCACCAGCTTTCGGCCTTAATTGGATTGGCTTCAGGCAAGTGTTACTATGCACAAAATTTCATAATTGATAGCATTTGTAAAATAATAACATCATACAAAAACAAATATGGATATGACTACCTTACCAATGATCATTGAAACAAAGTTTTCTTATGTGGAAATTTGGCGATTGGACCTATTTGAATTAATATTATTTACGAATATTAATTAAATCTCGAACTTTAATTCTCCATTTAAATAGTTAATTATTTTGTTTCCAATGATGAGTTTCAATGATAACTATACCTGGGGCTTACTATATTCCTACTTATTCCTTAATACATACATTACATACGGTACATTTTTGATTCGAATATTTATTTGTTTATGTGATACCCTCCTTAATATAATAACTTCTAATCAGTTTAATAATGAAGACAAATCGTGGCTTAGCCCAGAACCTAAAACACCCCTTTTTTTTTTTTTTTTTTTTTGAAATTCATTTTTATTTTTCAATTTTCTTAAAACTATCTTAAAGCTAGACCAAAATTCATAACAACTAGCCTACTTATCAATATCTTAAAACTAACTTACTGGCCCCAGTCGGGCGCTCTAAGTTAAACCATAATAACTTAATGCTAATGCCTTTCGGCCTAAGAACTATCTTAATACTATATCCAGGTCGGTTTTATTTTTTACCGAGAAGAATTTACAAAAAACTCGGTATCATTGTCTTTATTTTTTGGTTTTATATAAAACTTACAAACTACATAAAACTAAATTAAAGCTAACTAAAACTAATTAAAACTACTTAAAGCTACTTAAAACTATTTACAACTAATTATAAACTAATTACAACCTACTTATAAGCTACTTACAGACTACTTACAAACTAGAACAGCCACAGCAAGCATTTTCCGGTTTTATAATTTTTTTGTATTTTTGTGGATTTTATATTTTTTTTTTTTTTTTTTTTTTTTTTGGTGCCACCCTGACTGTCCCTACTTAAAACTAACTACCTAAACCTATGTAAGTCGGCCATACCTAAGAAAATAGCAAGGTCAACTATTAAATGTCTGAAGGAACTTCATCTTCGTTTTTCAACCACCAGAACTGGTTCTCCTGCTTTACCCTATCTCTTCGGTCCCGTTCGGACACAGTCCTACTGAACCGAAGGTGCTCAGCTCCGTCTTGTGCGAGGACGTCTCGACTGTAAAGGAGCCGCCGATCTACAGTTCTACGGCCGACGTGGTAGATTAGCGGAACCGCCGCTCTATCCTGGATCAGCCCTCGACTGTCTAGGTGGAGGAATGCATCGGGCGGAATAAAGCCGCTTAGACGCACACTCTCGTAGTATTCGTTGTTGGGGTAATAAGCCCCGAAAATTAAGCTGTTAGGCGAGGACATCGCTCTTGCAATGTGACCTCGAATAAGCTTCAGCAAGAAATTATCTATCCTGTTTATGTTGGCCCCGTTGTATAGAGCCAGGTTGGAATAGTAGTGTTTGTACTCCGACTCTGGTGTTCTGTGCAATCCAAGGCAGCGTCGAAGACACTGCCTCTCAAACACCCGAATCTTTTCCATTTGAGATGGGGCAACGTTGAACCAAACCGGGCACCCATAGGCAATCATCGGCCGGATAAGGGCCATGTAGCAAATCACCTTTACCCTGCTGTCAAGCCGGCTGCTATAAAACTACCGTTTCGTCAGGGCGAAAGCTCCCCTAGCCCTGGCCAGAGCAGCATTTATATGTCTGTCGAAATATAAATACTGATCCATCCAGATGCCAAGGTACTTTACTACACTTTTACTCGCCAGTGGATGTCCATTTGGCCCTACGATCACCAGCTTGCGCCAGTTCTTTCTCGTATCCCTTGTGGCTCCACGCAACGGAGTCCTAAACAAGATAGTTTCTGATTTCTGAAAGTTGATTTTCAACTTCCAGTCATCACAATATCGTTGAATCTCATCAAAGTCACTCTGCAAAAGAATTCTGATGTCCTCGACTTTTGCAGCTGTTCTGTACGCAATTAGATCGTCGGCATACGCAATTGCCTGAGTTAGACTACTTATCAGATCGCTGGTGTAAATGCTGAATAGAATCGGCGAATTGACCGCTCCCTGCTGAAGACCATTTTTAATATTAAAGGTTGTGGCAGAAGTTACATTGCCACTTTTGACAACAAACTTTCTACCATTGAGCATATCATAAAGCATATATAACAGTGGTTTACTAATGCCAAGTCTGGTCAGCTTTAGATAAAGACCCTCTAACCATACGGTGTCGAAGGCCTTCTCCAAATCAACCAGACAGGCACCCGTACACTGCTTCTTAGATTTGTTCCATTGGACATCAGAAACGAGTTTCGACGCGGCATGAATGGTGTCATGTCCCGGCTTAAAACCGAACTGATTGTCCGGTATGATATTATTGTCCTCTGCCCACTTAGACAGAGCTCTATTGATAACTTTTTCGAATACCTTGCTTATGCTCGGAAGAAGACTTATCGACCGGAGATTCGCCGGATTGGAGTTGTCCTTTCCCTTTTTCGGGAGAGGATGCACCACAGCTGTCTTCCACCGCACTGGATAATATGCATTATTCAGAGCGTTGTTAAACAGAGTGGTATAAATGTCTACTGCTTCTTGAGGTAAATGTCGAAGTACAACGTTGGATATGCCATCGACTCCTGCTGACTTCTTCTTCTTTAATGAATCGAAGATGAGCTGGAGCTCCACCTTCGTAATTAACAGGGAACTGGGCCCATTTCGCTCGGCGATTATGGCGTTTGCCAAATGATCTTCATTGAACCCGGTGAAACCAAGGTTCTCTGATCGCCATTGCGTGATGTCATTCCGAAGGTAGAAGTGATGGAGCAAGGCTCTGTTTTCCAGGTCGTGATTCGGGCGAATGCACGCATTCACCTTGTACACTTGCTGGAAAGCAGCCCCCACAGCCTCCACTTCCTCCTGCGGATCTTCGACAATAAAGAGGTCATCGTCCAAGACGGCGTCCTCTGGATTAATTCCTGCTGTCAGAAGTACGTCTCTGTTGTCCGTCGTTCTCTGAAGCTTAAGACAAGGAAGGTCGTTCTGATCATTCCTTCTAAATATCTTGTTAATTTGCGGAAACATGCTCGGGTCGCTAGCATTAACGGCCCGAATTTTGTTGTCCCAATACAAATTAATTGACAACCGATAGTTCTCTTTAATTAGTTGGTTGATGTTTTTGATCGACGACTTCAGTGTCCTAATCTCCAGATGGTGAGGGTCAGTAAACCGTCGGTACAAGAGTTTTAGTCTTGTCAGCAGTCCACTTTTTTGTCTGTGTAGTGCGTCAATGGTTGCGTTTCGATACATGTCGGTTGCGTCCCGTTGCTTGTATTTCGGTATTGTTCTGTTCATTGTTCGTTTGATTGTCTCATCCATTTGTTCTAGGTATTGGTCTATTTCGTTATTTGTCAAATTCCTGTCATTTGGTGGGGATATGTTATTCGAACTGATTTCGCTCGATAAGGCGTTGGTAAAGCGTGGCCAGCGCACCTTACTGTAATTATAAGTATGCACAGGTACATACTCATCCAACTCCACGAGCTCGTTCGGAAGTTGTATTACGGCACCGAGTCCGCAGTGGTCACTGTCGTACTCGATCGTTCGTAAACAATTTCTCGGTCTTTGACCCACAGTGTCAGTTATTGTCAGTCTTGCGTCTATTAGCAATAAGTCTAGATAAGCACCGCTTCTTGGAAACGACGGCCGATCCGTAGCCAGCAGTTCTATACGATATTCAGCGTATACTGACTCATCCAATTAAAAAGATGAATACCTCTGGGATTCTGTACTTGATTTCCCCAATCTAAGTGTTTGGCATTCAAATCACCGGCCATGAGAAAGTAATTTTCTTCCAAGCTCAAGCGTAGGCCTTCGAAAAGTTTTTCAAGCTCTGTCATAAAATCGGTTGGCTGAGGTGATTCCGGTGCATAAGCCGCGATCACATACATTCTCTTCCCCTGTTGGAGAGGAATGCATACGATGCACGCCTCTAACAGCCGAAATCTGCGCGGATCACTATTATATATAACTTTATGATTAATGCCTTTTCGTATGAAGATTGCAACGCCCCCTCCTTGAGTGGAGTTGGGTCGATCTCTTCTAACGATATTGTAATTGTTGTTAGTCAACTTATGTTTCTGGTTCAGCTTAGTTTCGCTGGCCATAAACACATCTGGACTTTGGTCTTTCAACAATTGGAAAAGATTAGCTCTGCGTTCGGTCCTAATCAGTGAATTTACATTCACAGCAAGGATCCTAAGAGGCCTCTCCGACAGCGCGCCTTTAACCTCTAATTTGCGTTAGGCTAGGCAAAACAGAGTAGAGATAGTCTACCCTAGTCGCCTGCTCCTTTATCTGGGTCTGAAGTCCTGTTAACTGGCCTTGAATTGCCAGCAACATACTTCTAATTTCGGCCTGAGCGTCCGGCGCCTTTGGCACTAGGGCCGGTTGGGCTGCCTTAGCTGCAGGCTGTACCGTTTTTCCCCTTCCTGCCGCCATTTGGGCGTAGGAAATTTGGGGATTAACGGGCGTTGCTGTGGGAGCACGCGTTGATGGGCGTATCTCTGCCACTGTCTGCTTAGCCGCTTTATTGTTGCGAATTTGCTGAAAAGCTGAGCAACCCCGATAATTAGCAGGGTGCCCCTCCTTTCCGCAAAGTGCACATTTAAGCTGGGTCATGTCTTCGACCCTTTCCTCTCCGAGCTTGCACTCTCCCTTAATGTGGTCCTCACCACACTTAACGCAGCGTGACTGCATTTCGCAGTTTGCTGCAGCGTGGCCAAACCTTTGGCAGCGCTTGCATTGAAGCATGTCGCCGCCTCTCTTTAATTTATCCCAAGTTACAACCTGGTAGTTGAGAACGGAGATACTTCTCAACCTATCCAGTTTGCTGCTGGGCGATAGCTGGACTAGGAAGAACGGCAAAGACCGCTTCTCCCGTCTGGCTCTGACTGTTGCGAACGGCTTGACCCCGATAAAGTCGAGATCGTCACTCGCTTTTTGACGGAGCTCATCTAAGAGCACCTGTGGTTCCGTGCAGGAACCTATGCCCTTCAAGAGGACCGTTTGATATTTATCCACTTTTGGGGTAAAACTGAAGAACTCAGTCGTGGATTTCTTTAACAATTCTTTAATTATTTTATGCTGCGCCACTGTTGAGCAGTGGATAGCATGTCTATCTTTGCATAAGCGTTTAATAAAAAAGTTTTGGCCTATGGCCGACTTACACAGGTCTATGGTTTCCTGTAGCTCCATTTTATAGGTGTTTATTGGTGGCACCTTTTCTTTCTTATTTTGGGGCGGCTGTGGCTGCTGCTGGTGTACTCCCTGCTGCTGCTCGTTCCGCTGCTGCTGACTCTGCTCCTGTGGTTTTTGTTGTTGCTGCTGCTGTTGTTTTTTTGTGCGTTGCACCTTCGGTTGCTGCTGTGGTTGTTCAGTTGAATGGTGTTGTTGTTGGCTCTGCTGTGGCAGTTGCTGTTGTTGCTGCTGTGCTAGCCTTTGCTCTGGCTGTGCCAGCTCTTGTGGTGCTGCTTTTTGTGGTGGTGCTTTTAGTGGCACCTTTAGTGCTTTTTTCTTCTCGCACTCCTGCCTCTCACGTTCTCGTCGAGCTTCTTGCTTTATTTTTAAGGCTTGAATTAGAGGGGTAACTATAGCCTAAAACACCCCTGTTAGTAACCCTGACTCCATAATTCCTATAACTTATGCGCAAAGGAAAATAACTTGATAAAAAATCCTTCTTCATAATTTTCGGAATAATTTAATTTGACGGCGAAAAAATCTAAATCATTAAAATAAAGTGCATTTTTCCATACGACGACATTATAAGAGACAAAAGGTGCAGGGAAATATTTCCACAGGCATCTGCTTCACATACAGATTTATTCCATCTGAAGTGGGAATCTGTTTCACTTTTTAAAGTGGAACTTATTCTCTCTACGAGAGGGAGCCTACTTTACCCGAAATTTTTGTGGAATTTTTTCCCACCTAAAATTTCGAATTTTGGAAATTATTGATTCATAAATATAAGAAGCTTCATTGTTTATTAGCATATATACAGTGCTAGCAACCGATCTCAACCCAAACTTAAACCGATTTCAAAGTGATCTCAAACCGATCTCAAGCCGAACTCAAACCAATTTCATACGGACCTAGGACCACATTGTACACGATCTCAAACCGATTTCAAAGCAATCTCAAACCAACCTCAATTCGATTTCAAACTTATCTCAAACCGAATTCAAACCGGTTTCAAATCGATCTTAAGCTGATATCAAACCGATCTCAAACTGATTGTTTGATGTAAATTTGGTGTATGTACCAATTCACAATTTTTTTTTTTTAATCCGATGGAAATCTTCAAATGTGGGACTCTTACCGCACTAAAACCACAGGTGAATCAGGACCAATCTATGAAGGATCGACAGATGATCTTTCTTTCTTAATTTATAAATCGCATTGTGGGAAGTTTAATTTATAACACTTTCCCATAGCTTTTAGACCATCAGCTCATGAGGCTTGGTTCTTCTTAATCTCCGAACATTGTCTCGTACATTTAAGACGGCCTCCATTTCGGAGTTGGTATGACTTTGCAGTCGCTGATTGTGTGATACAGCGTGTTTTTTAACCACTTCTGTTACCATTTCAATTTGAAGGTCACGATGTAGATCGCTGTTTCTTATATACCAAGGGGCATTTATTATTCCGCGAAGGACTTTGCTTTGGAATTTTTGGATGGGTTCAGTAGTTGTTTTCTTTGTACAGCCCCACAGTTGGATGCCATATGTCCAAACGGGTTTCAGTACATGCTTGTATAACATTAATTTGTTCTGGATAGATAGGTCAGAGTTCTTTCCTAGTAACCAGTACATTTTTCTGTACTTCAAGTTTAGTTCGTCTCTTTTCTTTTTGATGTGCTCTTTCCATTTAAGTTTTGCATCCAAAGTCATTCCAAGGTATTTGGCAGTATTGGAGTAAGGTACTGCTATACTATTTATAAGAATTGGAACATTGTTTTTTTTTTTTTTTTAAGTTTATATGCGTCGATTTTGTTTCATTTAGTTTGATTTGCCATTTTTGCATCCAATCACTAACTTTATCGATTTGCAGATTTTGTGTAGCCCTCGTAACGGATTTATCTGGCACCAATATTGCAGTATCATCAACAAAGGTGGCCATGATAGCGTTGATGTTCACTGGAGTATCCCTTGTATATAACAGACACAGGGTTGGTCCTAGGACACTTCCTTGTGGTACACCGGCTTCAATTTTCTTTAGTTCCGAGTATCGTACTCTAAAGAGTCGGTTCGTAACGTAAGATTTCAGTATTTCGTAGTACTGCCATAAAAGATCCCTATGCAGTTTGTACTCAAGTCCTAAGTACAAAACCTTGTCAAAGGCTTGAGCAACATCTAAGAATATAGCCGAGCATACTTGTTTTTCTTCAAGTGCCTTTTCTACAACATCCGTTCTTCGATGCCCTCTATCGTGGGAATTAGTCTTATTTCTTCTATGATTTTGCTAAGTCTTTTCAGGAGCAGTTTTTCGAAAACTTTTGCCATGATTGGTATAAGCGATATAGGTCTATAAAATGTTACTACTGTTAGTGGTGGCCTACCTTGTTTAGGTATAACAATGACTTCTGCAATTTTCCAATGATGTGGCACATATCTTAGTTTAAGGCATGCATTTATTATAAATTGGAGTTTTTTGAAAGCTATAAGAGGCATTTCTTTCAAAACCTGAGCAGTTATTAAACCGTACCCTGGTGATTTTTTGTTAGACAACTTATGTTGACACATACTTCTTACTTCTTTGAGCGTGACAAAAGAAATTTCACATTCGTCGTTTCTATCAACAAACTGTAAGGGATCTGTAGCTGTGCTTGCTGGAAATGACTTAAAAACATTCGCGAGATGTTCAGCGAAGAGATCAGCCTTTTGTTTTGCGTCTCCAATCCATTTACCATCTTGAGATTTTACTGGCGGGTTTTATGCCTGTGGTCTTTTTTGGTGCTTAGCTGCTTTCCATAAGGAGTATTCCGTAGAAGCATTGGGTGTGTTTAGCATTGAAGTCGCCACCAACAAGGAAGTTATGTCCTACAAATTTAGGAGTTCTGCATAGTCTTCTTCAGTTGGAGAGCGCCTCGGAGGGTAGTATATTGCTGCTATCTTAAACTCTTTCTTTTTTATACCAATACTAATTGTTGTTACTTGCATGTTTTCATTAGTAAACTTAGGCTCTACATAGTGTGTTAAGCACTTTTTTATTAGTATTGCTGATCCTCCCCTAGCTTTGTCAGCTGGGTACGAAGCGTGATAACACGTATAGTTAGGTAATTTATTATCAAAATTTTGTTCTATAGCGAGGTGACTTTCGGACACCAAACAAATGTCTATATGCTCTATGTCTAAAAAGATGTTTAGTTCTGATACATGTTGTAAAAGACCGTTTGCATTCCATGTTGCGATTTTGAATGTTCTGTCCATCATTGTTTTTTAAGAGCGACTTGTTCGCTTAGCTGTTTTATGTTTAAATCTTGTTTGTCAATCCTTTTTAGGATAAGTTCAAGCATTTTTTAATAGATGTTTCTTCGTTCTTCCGCCCATTTTTAACAATCTGGAAATAGAATTTATTTTCAGCTTTTTTGCTTAGTGCAATTGCTTTTGGCGGTTGAGTTTTAGTTTTGTTTTAAATGGCTACTTTTTTGCTTTCAACTATTGCTTTACTGTTTGTTGGGTTTCTTAGCTTGTTCCCAGTTTTGTTTTTTCACTAATTTCACTAATGAAATATTTGAATATTAGCCACCTTACCTCGGGTGGGGGATATCTTATATGAAATAAAACAATTGGGTTTAAGATTCGTAATTAAATAATTTTACTGTCCTATAATCCGGAATATTTATAGTAAATTATTGCTAGCATAATAATAAATATCTTACTAATAAAATGAAATTCAAAAATATAAACTTTGCTGTATCGATAAATCCTGAACCTGAACATAATGCATTTATTAAAGAGTCGAATTTCGTTTACGCGAAACACATTGCCATTGCCACTCTTCTACACCATCAGTTAATTTACCTGCAGTAGCAGTTCAATGTGAGTTTTCTTTCGGCTAGACATCATGTTTCGGGCATACGGAAAGTCCTTGAAAAGTCAAATCATCTGGCCTGATCCCTCCAAACAAATTTAGGAGAAGACATTGCCGCATACAGCATTGATGATTGTCTTGTTTTTGATTGCATAAATCCATTCATTGGGATGTGTAAGTCAAGTAAGTATTTGATTTTTGATGAATTGCGTTACCTTGCATTTTGATGCTAATGGTATGTTATACCCAGGGTTAGCTCTGAAAAATTTCGGAAGGTGTAAAAAAAAGGAGTCCTGGCTGAAAAAAGGAGTCCCATCTAAACTTCAAGTAAAACATCAAAATTTATCACCTTAGTAGTTCAACATGGTTTATTTAAAAATAAATTAGTAAAAATCTTCTCTTTTTACCAAAATAATAAAAAAATATTTGTACTTCATAGAAAAACAACCTAAAAAAAATCTACATTATGTATGTCAGTTTTATAGTATGTAGATAATCTAAAAAAAAAAATAAAAAATAAAAACTAAACTAAAAATAAATAAACGGTTTCGGTTCTAGGCATAACAAAACTCTTTATTATATTATTATTTACTATTACATATTGAATATCACAAATAGTATTTATTGAATGTGTACTACTTATTATACATAATATTTTAAGTATCTCTTGCTTTGTATTATGTAATTTGCTTGAGAGTAAGAGTAACACACATACACTACATTGGCTTAACTAATGAGATGTCACAGAACCCAGAATGGTCGCGTTCAACTTGATATCGCTATTTGAGTTAAGCGGATTGAACTTCATTTAGACTTTAATACTAATGTTTACAAAGGGTTGAAGTGAGCTTCAAGCGATTTTGGTCGCGTTCATGTCATCGAATTCAATAAAACTAAATTAAATTCGTGCGTTTATGAAAAAGAGTCCCAAATTTGTAAAAGAAGTCAAATTTCAATGATTTTTAAAAAGAGGCGTCCTGGAGTCCCAACGATTAAAAGGAGTCAAAAGTGACTCTAAAGAGTCCCGTAGGTAACGCTGGTTATACCCTTACGGTATAAAGGT
The DNA here is from genome assembly GCA_946251815.1 of Dasysyrphus albostriatus. Classification (NCBI taxonomy): domain Eukaryota; kingdom Metazoa; phylum Arthropoda; class Insecta; order Diptera; family Syrphidae; genus Dasysyrphus; species Dasysyrphus albostriatus. The sequence continues at coordinate 70,883,438 of OX276337.1, read as the reverse complement.
TTTGTTTGCTCGCAAAGGTATGATGATGGTGCAATTGTTAAACGTTTTGCCAGTTCTTGGTCCAATAACAGATAGTTTTCGTCACGATGTTGACTGACAATTAGATAATGGTGCGTCTGGTTTGATCTTTCCTATGATTGGTGTCGATTCGCACATTGATTGAAGATGCTTGTATTCGTTGTGTGTTGATGATGATCAACGACAGCTCTATCGACAGTGCCAGGAATAAATTGTGTAATTTATCTTGATTTGTGTGATCAATAATTTTATTAACCTGCTAGTTCAAAGTTCTTAATGTTCCGCGAATCGATGTCTGGTTTTTTAAAAGTGGTAAAACATAATCTTCATTTCCTTTGATGTCGCTGATAGTTTCTGATAGCTCCTCGGCATAGTTTCTGATAGCTCCTGGGCACAGTTTGTTGCATCAAGAACTCAAAATAAAGAGTTAGCCAGGGTTCCCACTATATTAAAGGCACACCGTTTTTCTCTCGGTTTGTGATTGTTTTCAGTGAATAGCTCATTGCCTCTTTCTAACCATCTTGTAGGTGGACGATTTGGTTGATTATTGATGTGCAGGAACTGTTGGTAAATTCGGTGTTTTCAGACAGTGCTGAAAATACTACCAGATTTTGCCCAGGTACAACAATTGGGCTCATCAGTTGTTGTTTTTGTACCCTTCTAGAACGCATAATTTAAGTCGATGGTTTCCGAAACGTATTGTTGTACCTGAGCAAAACGCATTTCGACTGAAGGTCACTAAAATCTTCAAAATTAATTACATTGAACAGTATTATTTTGTTTTCATCTAGGAACGGAGAAAGGCAGAGTATAGAACTTGTTTTGCTACATTCATGATATTTGAACAATATTATTTAAAGGAAGTTAAAAAATCCTGTACGAGGGAGCATTTTTGAAATTTTTGTCGTGATTAAGTCATATCCTGGAGCCTTATTGGACCTAGCTTCTAGCTTTCTCTTTTAATCTAGCAAGTGTAGCATTTCTTGTTATGTAGCTTTCATTTAAGGCAAATTCATATCAACATTTTCGTTGAGTGAGGTTTGTTTCAGTGATGTTATTTACGGGTGCATTTTTGGGTGCTATTTGGGCATATATTTTTGCATTTCTTTGCTTTAACATTTTCTCCGAAGGTACTGGTTTCTTAGATTCTTAAAATCTAAAAGAAACTTCGCATACACCCATCCCAAATAAAAAGCCCAAACATACCTTACTATTAATCTGCCTTAATGCTGGGTGCTAGCACTATATTTATGTAAGTAAGAAAGATCTCAAAAAAGCAGTCGCTTTTGAAGCAAATATTAAAGATTCGTGCGCAGGCAATTTTGTTGTTGTTATACTTTTCGCCAAGTAAAGGATTTATCTGGTTTGTGAAATTGAATAACTCACGCAAATAAAACAGTGAGGTATATATGCAACCCCCTGCTTGGGCTCACTATAGGATTTGGGGTTAGGTGCGAGGTTGGGTGTATGCAAAGTTTCTTTTACATTCAAAGAATCCGGATTTAAAGAAACTGAATTTATACTTTAACATCCAAATATAATATTGACTGTGTCATTTCATATCATTATGAACTTTTCGCTCATCTAAGTGGTCCATAAACGATGGGCAAGTAGTGCGGCCCGTTAAGGTGGGTTATAAGTTCATGATGCATTAATGAATTTTTACCCACCCAAGTGAGCCAAAAGCCCATTATGGACTTTTGGCTTATGGACTTTTAACCCTGCACCAAATTTTTTAGTCCCGACTTTATTTTTTCGTCCTACTTTTAAGGCTCGGAATAAATAGAGCATACGTACATTCAAATTGCTTAGTATCATCTTTGTTTTTTCATCCAATTAGAAAGAACAAAGAAACCCTGCATTAAAAGTAAATATTAATTATTAAAAAAAGAAGCACTCTGTTTCATTTCGTGTTTTGAAAAACTAAAGGTTCGAAAATGAATACAAAATTAAAACATCAAAATGTATTGTATTTAGCTATTAAACAAATTAAACTAATCGGCTGCGCTGTGGGCCTTAGCCCCTATAACCGCCCCCTGGATCCACCACTGCTTATGGGCCAAACAAACATATTCAATAATAAGAGCTGCACGTAATTGTTCTTGTTCATTTAAACTTTTTTTAATAAAAGATATATATAGAAAGCTTAATCCTAGATTTTCGACCATCAACTCCTTGCGGGGCTGCCACTCTATTGATTTAAAGGGTGAATTCGTTTTTATTCGTAATTTAAGATTTATCGAAAAAATGAAAATGTATTCCTAACAAAAAGAGCAAGTTCTACAAACTTCAAGATATGTCATTTTCTTATAATTTTGTGTATTAAAGAAATCATAAGCCAACAAATAGAGTTCACAATTTTTGTAGCATGTAGATTTGTTTTCTTTCAGTATTACGCGTACATTTCTTTCAAAAGTTCTGGTTATCACTTTACCCTACAGATTTTTCTCAACATTTTCTGTTTATAAGCAATTTTTACCAACAGAATTGCCTGAAAGGTATAAACACATCATCACAATGTAATCAGTAATTGTAATTGTAATAAATTAAATAAAAGTAGAAGCATAAATACATAACATGGTAATGATATGATTTAATATTTTTTCTTTTCCGCCAGCATCATGGTTCTTAATTTGTCTTCATTTTACGGCTCACGTGTTTGTATCCGTTGCACATTCCTTCTTTCCTTCGTTTCGAAAAACTTGAAGTGTTTCTTACCGATACCTGGTAAGAATGTATTAAGCGACATTTTCAAAATGTTAATTTAAAACTTTAAAATACCTCTTGTTTACTTATTTATTTGCGTATTTTGTTATAATAAACAGATGTTTAAGGAGATTTTGAAATCGATGAAATCGCTGGCAACGTTGATGCTGCAGGACAATCAAACCGCGGGCTACTGTTTTCCACTCTCACAGGAAAGACATCCTATTTTTGGTAATATTTACCGATTTATGGCCTTTAGTCCTACAAATTGGCGTTTCATCGGGCTTACTCACTTGAACTCATCAGTAACGTAGTGAGGGCCTTGTCATAAGCAGTATCCCCCGTTCAAACAAGCGCTCATACCGCGGTTCTATCTGTATTCCAGTTATTTTCATACCAAATTCAGTTGTTTAGCTGGACCAAATACAGGGTAGGATTCTCAGATGTGGCAAGTTGTCAAACAGGTGAAACTTGATTTGGCGACACGAAAATCGGTTTGGCGATGTTTGGTTAATCTCGGTAAAGGCAATATTTTTAAATTTTGGCAATTTTAATGTTTTGATTCAAAATCCTAATATTGTCGGTCAAAAGGTAAAACTGACGAAATGTAGAAAAATATATTTAAGTAAATAATAATAAATTGTATTTTCTCAATCCAAAAAGTCGTTTCTTTTTTCTGATCTTTGTTTAAACTTTTCATTTCTTATTGCTTTCTGCAAAAATTACGACAGCGAAATACTAGATCTGAGCGCACCCAAAACTGAAAATAGATTTTTTCCTTCACAAAGATAATTTTATTAGGAACATTTTATGATTTTTTGGGTCATTTCAGGTATGAAGTGGAAAATTTTAAATTTGGCGATTTTTAACGTGATTTATATTTTATGTTTGGCAATTCCGCTATTTTAAACTGTAGAACCCTGTCCATATGGCATATACATTCAACATTGATCTGCTGAGTCTGCTCTTTACCCTACTCAAACACTTCGATAAAGCGAACAGATGCAGAAGAGCACTTTTTTCTACCATTATAGACGGTTGATGTTCCTCCGCTAGCTATCGACGCACGCTATATGATAGCAATAAGATCATCATAAATCAATTTTATTATATAACATAACACACTACTTGCTTCTGGAGAAATTTCTGTTTTGATGGCTGACTATATTGCGTGCATCTATAAAATTCCGCAACGTCGCTAATCAAATGGAACTTCTTCAGCATATCCAAATACAAAATAATTCGTTTTATTCTTCATTTTAAATAACTCTTTCTGGTTAGCTTTTATTTTAATTTTATGTATGACATTTACAAAACCCCGTGCCGACTGCTCGTTTCCTTCCTTCCAGTTCGTCAAACGTCTGAAACTGATTGTAAGTAATAGTAAGTAATTATTTTATTATTTCGTTCATGATAAATCCAAGAATACTTACCATTTTGGGGTCCTCCATCCCTCTGTCGTGAACAAAATTTTGTACGAGGATTATACCGTCGTTTGTTTATTTTCATAGTTGTTGTTTCCTTTTGCCTGACAGAATGCATAGTATATTTTTAGTTATTCAATGGTTTAATCCATTCATTAAATGTATTTCATTACTGAATACGCATTTTTTATATTCTTTAAACGCCATCTGTATACAAATAAAAAATACTCACTTAATCTAAGAAATGATTACTTAATTGGTATAAGTGGAAAATAAATGTATTTGTGGAATCTAAAAATAGGTATTCGGTTCCTAGCACTAGATGTCGCCGTTGCAGGTACCTTACAATTCTGGGTGAATTATCTTTCCATCCGTATAAAAACAGAAAAAACACTCACTTAGTCAACCGCAGACACAGCTCATTGGTTTCAGAAATTGGTTGTTCTTGTATAAGCTCTTTTTGTGGAAAAGAATAAATAAATTTGTGGAATCAAAATAATCGCGCTTTGTGATACCATCATGTGATAAACCACTAACATTTCTGTTATATTCGTACCCTTTCGCCGGATAGCGCCTCCCGGCAAGTAATTATAGATTTTCCTTCTTTATATTCTTAGTTTATAAAGAATTTACAAAAATTATAGCAACTTGCCCAGGGCTACCATGAGAAAATACACTCTTTTATGGCACTATCACAGAATCTGATACGTTTTCAAGTTCTTCTCCAGATTGCGGTCTTCTCTACACAAATGAAGATACTTACCGTAAATCCACCATTTTTTGTGTGTATTCCTTTGTTACATGTTAAGAAAATAACATTGTTTCGAGCTATTTATTGTTTATAAATATTATTTTATTATTTTGAGAATAAAGAAGTTGGTTTTTAGTGTTATATGAATTATTTTTCGTTGTTGAGAACGGCCATCTTGAATTTTTTCTGACAGTTCTCATTTGAAACAACTTGCGCAATGGCAATCTAATAACTTCTTTTTGTGTACTGTGAGTTGGAGAACAAAAATTTGAAAGAATTGACAGAGTTTAAATGCCAAGAAAATTTTCTTACTAGTAAGCAGTGAGAGATGTTAACTTGTTTCTTGTTTTCGACTCACAGATGGCTTAAATGGATGATTTGAAAATCAAACTTGCCACATAATTTAGGAAGTGCCGCTTTTTATAAGAAACATATAGGTATACATCTAACCTTGTGTCTCACCTCCCCACAGTATTTAAGAAAATGTCTGAATACCAATTATTCTACACACAACATTGCTTAATAGAAGTTCACAAATAATCTTGAATGTCTTCGTTGTCGCCGTCCACCCGACGCGTCGGTATCCAAATTTATTTCTAAATATCGCTTTATCTTAGGTATAAAAAAGCACTCTACTACAACTCTACACTGACACAAAAATAGTTGGGACACAAATAGCACGACATCAGGCGGTGCATAGCACGTGCATGCAATTTTGATTTCAAATAAATTGCTCGACGAGGTCGCACGAACTTGCTTTTAAAAGGAATTTATAATTTTAATGACACCTACAACTATGCAACGAATATACAAATATTGAAACTTCTAAATACATACTTAGGTACCCAGTACACATATTAGGCTAGTCGCGCACATGCAATTTTCAGTTTCGAACTGTTTGGTTGCAAAATTGAGTCCTATGGACCCGTATGAGACTCCGCGCACATGCAAAAACTATTCCGTCGTCGCGTCGATTCGAGCAACTTTTCAGTTTGTGTTGTGGTACAAACTGGACGATTGCCCGAGATCAGTTTTTCAGTTTGTGTCATATGGAATAATATGTAACTGCACGGACATTCAACCAAACAGTTGCTGATATTTAACCACATCGTTGAATTTTGCTCTCTGTGCGAAAGAGAACAAATGTATCTTTTCTTTAATTTGGTGAGCAAAAGAAGAGGACGAAGGCGATAATATTTTTCTTTGACTGTATGAGATAGAAAAACTGAATAAACATTGTCGGTTTGTTGGTTAGGTTCGTTGCGATTGCTTGTGGAGTTGCTCATGTGCGCGCTCAGTAGTCAATTTGTGACTAAACTATTTTGTTGCGGTAGCAGTTGCATGTGCGCGACTAGCCTTAAAGGTAATACCTTCCGAGTTTTCATTTTCGTTCAAGATCGCGCATGTGTCAAAATCTCAGAGACCCCCGTCAGTTCCTTGAATGTGTACGGTGGCATGTTCAACACATTTCAAGTTTTAAATTTAAATTTTCAGATTTCTGGATTTTCCAAACTTCTGATTGGCTAGAATTCAGAAATTTGAATATTCATTACTGATTTAGCCAGTTTATATTTCTGAGATCTCAGAGGACTCAGAGCGCTCAGAAATATAAACAGGATTCCTCCCAAAAATTCCCCACTTTTCCCCTTAAAAACTGAGACTGAAATTTTTTGGATTCGCTTGCTCAATTATTTTTTGTTGCAGTTAATGACTTAAGAAGAAAAGAAAAAGAGAGTTGTTTTGACTTCTATGTGAGGAATAGTGTTTATATTTTATTCTCCTGCTCTGTCTAAAAATTGAGGAAAAATACTGAGCGCTCAAGAAATATAAACTGGCCAATTGTGTTATGCTGGCATCCAGCATAGCAGAATAAATATTTTTTTCCATAAATTAATTTTACAACATACGTCCCGATTCCGATATGACCTGCAATCGTGTCGCGTTCATTATCAGAGACCAGGGACATAATAACTAGGATTGCCAACTTTTTAAAGAAGAAATAGAGTATATTCGATTTTAGAGAGGATAGATAAAAACTAAACGGTCCAAAAAAAAGAGTATCAATTTTTAAATTTTAAAACATGTGTTTTTTATACTTTTTGCTGAAAATAACAATTTTGTATTGTTTTTAAAATATTTATATGAGTCTAAACATTGTAATTTTATGTTTATACAAATTAGAACTTCACTTTGAAGCCATGTCTTTCTTTTCTCACCAATAAACATTAAAAAATTAGAACGTGTTCATTGACATTTCATGTTTGACAGTTTTGGGTGCGTTCAGAAACACTTGAGTGTTGGGATTGGTTCACATTACCTGCGTTTTTTGCATTTAGACTTTGGCTTGTCGAAAAGATTTCAACATTTGCCTTAGTCTACCATTTTTTATTGAACTACCTTACCAACAAACATTTGAAATTTCTATATAAATTATCGATAACACAACGACAATGGTGGTCTGGCAATGCCATTTTTATCGGGACAGAAGCTAATTCCACTTAACTATCTGGACATAGCTAGCTCTATATAGACAAAGTTGTTGTTGTATTTGACATGTAAATTGCTTTGTTTTGTTGTCGTTTTTTTACGGATATATTATTTTGAGTTCCAAAAAAAAATATTAATCGGTTTTTATTATACCTATACAAATGAGAAACAAAAACTAAGGACATTTTGTATGAGCAGGTAGATGAATGGTATGGCTGCTTGGAAATGTAAAGTTCATGAAATGGAGTTGAAAATACTTACACTTTCTAACGAAATATTTGAAGAAAGAAGAATATTGGAAACAAAATTATTTAAGTAAAAAAAAGAGTATTTTAGCGTTATCTATTAGAGCCATAGATCATAGAGTACGCATTCGTGAAAAAGAGTACAATACTCTATTTTAGAGTACAGTTGGCTACACTAATTATAAGATAACATAAACATTTCACTTAAAACAATTAACTACATAACAAAGAAATAAAGGTGTTGACAAATTAAAATGCAATGACTGGCAAAAAATCTATACAGAACAAACTGGAAGAACATTTTTAGACAGATTTAACGAGTATAAACCAAAAACAAACACCAATCCACAGATATATCAGCTTCACAACGAACCTCACCCCCTCAAGGGTGTACTCAGAATTTTGATTAATGAGGGTGGGGGGGGCAAACTCATTCAAGAAATAGTTTTGGTATAGAAATCTTGCTGTGAAATGCTTTCAAAGGAAGACAAATTGCATTATGCATGGAATATATTCTGATAAGGAGAGCCAAGCGCCCCTACCTGCTTCCTTTTGCGTACTCCTATGCCCTCTCCCCCCTACACCATTGTAAAAAGGTAAAACTCTACATCAGATATACAGATCTCATAAACTAGAGGAAGACATCCTGTTAAATGACAAATTAATACAGTATTTAACTTTTATAAGAAACATGCTTAAGAAAGCACCGTGTCAGTTCCCATATATTTTAATGTCGAAGTGGATGTCTTAAGGAAATACTTTTACAAGAAAAACACTGATAAAAGAAAATATTTCTCAAACCACGAACTTCCTATTTTCCATGTTAATTTAGTTGGATCTAAAAAACTTTCTTTTTTTAAATCACGAAACTCATAATATATAAACAGACCCTTAAGAAAAATTAAAGGAAACCAAGCAAATGTCATTTTCGATGCAATTTGAAATTTAAAGAGAAGTTCAGTATTAATTCTGACATCGGATTTGTTATTTGTTGTATTATTTGCGTTCTTTTTTGTTTCTTATATGTTATATCCTTTAACTGGAAAACCAAGCAAAATGTTGTGATACTGCTCAAAACATTTTTTGTAGAGAATAAAATTTACCATCGAAATGAATCATTGAGAAAAATGTTAATTAATAAAAAAAAAAAGTTCTAAGAAATGTGAAAAATCGCATTTTTTGTTCTTTTTTGCCTGTAACTCTTTTTGGAGCAGAGATAGGTATACGCAATTAAATTTTCTTTCAAAATAACTCATTCAAAAAAAGTTTAGTCAAAAATCGATGGAGGTACAGTCTTTCAAAGTAAGCCAATTTTTCAGTTTTTATGGCGCTTTCTATCGATATTAATGCTTATTTTAAACAAAAATAATGTGAAAATCATAATAAAGTGCAGGTTTTCAGTCTTTTAATTTAGTACAGATAAAATAGTTCAGAAATTACTTCAAAGCAAACAGAAAATTTGGACCTTATCATGAAACTTGATGGAAATATTTCATGTACAATGAGAATGATAAATTAAAATAGTCTTTAAAAATATTTTCATTTTGTATGTCCTAGGACCAACCCTGTATCTGTTATATACAAGGAATATTACAGTGGACATCAACGCTATCATGGCCACCTTTGCGGATGATACTGCAATATTGGTGCCAGATAAATCCGTTAAGAAGGCTACACAAAAACTGCAAAATGCAGTCAATAAAGTTAGTGATTGGGCGCAAATATGAATCAAACTAAATGAAACAAAATCAACGCATATAAACTTTACAAACAAAAAAATAAACAATGTTCCAATTCTTATAAACAGTACAACAGTACCTTACTCCAATACTGCCAAATACCTTGGAATGACTTTGGATGCAAAACTTAAATGGAAAGAGCACATGAAAAAGAAAAGAGACGAACTAAACTTGAAGTACAGAAAAATGTACTGGTTACTAGGAAAGAACTCTGATCTATCTATCCAGAACAAACTAATGTTATATATGTCCCGTTTGGACATATGGCATCCAACTATGGGGCTGTACAAAGAAAACAAATGCTGAACCCATCCAAAAATGGATATTATATCGATTATTATTCGTGGAATAATAAATGCCCCTTGGTATATAAGAAATAGCGATCTACATCGTGACCTTCAAATTGAAGTAGTTACAGAAGTGGTTAAAAAACACGCTGTATCACACAATCAGCGACTGCAAAGTCATACAAACTCCGAAATGGAGGCCGTCTTAAATGTACGAGACAATGTTCGGAGATTAAGAAGAACCAAGCCTCATGAGCTGATGGTCTAAAAGCTATGGGAAAGTGTTATACATAAATAAAAAATGTAAAGATGGGAAACTTTCGTACGTTTCACCCTCCAAAACCCATTTGTTTACATTGTTGTTTTTGTAATCCGACTCCTTGTCGATGAATAGATGTGAATTGCAACAACAACTTAACGCGGTGAATTTGATTTGTTTTGACAGACCAAACTCTTGATATCATGTTTTTTTTATTTTAGTGTGTCTGCCATTCTGCATCGTTGTTTTATTTATCTTTTTATATTTGTTATTAATTTTTTCGTTTTTTGTTAAATAATAACAACAAATATTTAGTTGTGCCAGAAATTTTAAGTAATATTTTTAATTGTATCAAAAATTTCCGGCAACCAACTTTCCATTGAATTAAAGAATTCATAAACTTCGTGACATTTCTGAATTCACCTCAGGGGATGTGTTCTAAAAATTCTTGTTTTGAGGGTGCAAACACACTTTTTTTAATGGAATATTATTGAAAGGTACGACTGCACCATCGATATGTTTACCTAAATATAATTTTTTAAAACGCATTGCAGCCAAATGGTTTGCCGTTCCAATTAAATTGAGTTGTTAATTATAGAAATCGCTAATTGGCCAATATTGCTAAGTTAGATGCATTTAACCAGATTCTGTGACTTACTTACTTCAAATTTAATCTAGTGTGAACAAACTGGCCCTAATTCTCCACTATCACTTACTTGGCCTTAACCATCATTTAACCTAAGTTAATCCAATTTTAATTCACCGATTTGGTGAATTAAATTTAATGAACCATTGATTAAAATTTGAACATATTTTGATAAAATGTGCAATTTTTTTTACCTAGTTACATAATTAAGGCTCTCCCAAACCAACGCGAATTGCTGTTGTGAATGATTCGCTGCGAATCACTCCGCATTCGCGTTGGTTTGGGAGAACCTTTAAGCAAAAAGAAAATTCAATACATATTATAGTATTAGTTGTGTTTTTTGTAACTCAAAATAATTCTGTCTAAAAAAAATGACAAAACAAAGCAATTTACTAGTCAAATACAACAACAACAATATTAATTCAGAATTAAGGTAGAACTAGAATAGCCAACGTAGTGGTCGTAGGAAACCGGGCAAAAACAAGTAATCCATATGACGCGCACATAATTGCGAAGTGGTACTCTTCGTTTAGTTTTCGCTCACCATGGTGGAAGCGAACTAAAAGAATTTGATGCTTGGTGCATAGTTTTCCAGTCTTTTTTTTTTTTGTTCAATGTATGAGTGAAACAAAATCTTAAATCACTGTGCTGTAAATAAGTAAAAACAAATTACATTGAACAAATAATAATTAAATGTTAAATGTTCGCTGGTTATATAAAATGGCAAACCAAGGCAAATGTTAAAATGTCCCGATGTCGTTTTTTCCCCAAAGTCCATATGGACATGCAAAAAACGTAGCTATTAATATCCAGACTAATTTTGATAGTTCGTTTCTGTGGAGATCATAAATCTGTGGAAGTATTCCAGTAAGAAATACAAATTTAAGGAATAATAGGATTTTCACAACAAACCCCAAAACCAGTTTTCGGCAAAAACTTTTCAAAAACCATTCACACCAAACATTACACTATACGTTTTCGTTTGACATTAAAAGTTTTTCTTTCACCAACCACTTACAATTATCTTTTCATTTTGTTGTTTTCTTCACTTTTATGGATGTAAAATGGTGATTATTTATATAAATATGATCCATATAAAAGCATCCAATCAGTTTCTTTTTTGACATTTTACTAGGCACTGAACTTTTTAAAAGGTAGGTTTGTTTTGTTCATCTCTGAATTCCAACAAGTTTTCGACTGGTTTTATATTAAACTTGTGTTTTACGAAAACCTGAAGCTCAAAAAAATGTATGTGAAACCTTGTGTTTTCGATTAGGTTTTTCTCCAAAGCCAATATTTTCGCGAAAACCGCGTTTGAGTTCGGTGTAAAAGGGCTAACATATTTACTATGAAATTTCATATTTCACAAACAAATTTTCTCCCACTATGGTTCAATTAACATACATTTATTTATTCAATTATTTATTACTACCAATATGTCTTTTATTATCTTAGAACGCTTTGAATTTAGGTAGCCAATGCAATTTTAAAATAAAATTATATAAAGGGAAGTGAGCACTTAAAAATTCACTTCACCTGCTTTTATACTTTATGAACATGTCCATTGGGTTTTTAAAATAACTGACAAATTTAAAAAAAACCGTAGATTTGTGGTGAAAATCATTAAGTTGCATTAGTGTTAGTGGTAAAGGTTACTAGTGCAACTTTATGACATTCACCACGGTCGGAGCTTGTAGGCAAATTAGTTTGACAGCCGAGGATTCCCATCTTTATATTATTTATTTATGGTGTTATAACTTAAACTTCCCACAATGCGATTTATAAATTAAGAAAGAAAAATCATTTGTCGATCTTTCATAGATTGGTCCTGATTCACCGGTGGTTTTAGTGCGGTAAGAGTCCCACACAACTCAGTACCGATTCTTACCGAGTGTGTTTTAGATTTTTATCGGATGAATAAAAAAAAAATGTATGGGAAAAGGGGGAAGTTGTGGTGTATCAAACAAAAAAATTAACCTTGGTAAAACTTAAGCGTATGACACATGCTTGTACTCCTAGTTTTAAATGCTGAATCACATGTCACCGAAATCAAGTCGATACGACCTCCTCCGTGAAAAAAATAATTATCATTAACGCTAGCCGTTCCGCAGAAGAATATCTAATAGTGTAAGAGCCAGTGGTCGGCAGACTTACGGTATTTCAGTACGATTCATATTAAGTGGAGCCACTGTTCTGGACCTCCTGAGCATGGAATGGACATTCCTAATCCAAGGTCATAGTACCTCGGGGAGCGCGGGGGTCTCAAAAGTCAAAAAATCGACCTCAAAAACGCGATAGCAGTACGTCTGCCTCTTTTCCTACTTAGGAAAAAAAGTTTAATTTTGTAAGCCTTTTTTTAATTCCGTTACTCTTAGGCTAGTCGCGCACATGCAATTTTCAGTTTCGAAACTGTTTGGTTGCAAAATTGAGTCCTATGGACCCGTATGAGACTCCGCGCACATGCAAAAACTATTCCGTCGTCACGTCGATTCGAGCAACTTTTCAGTTTGTGTTGTGGTACAAATTGGACGATTGCCCGAAATCAGTTTTTCAGTTTGTGTCATATGGAATAATATGTAACTGCGCGGACATTCAACCACCAAACAGTTGCTGATATTTAACCACATCGTTGAATTTTGTTCTCTTTGCGAAAGAGAACAAATGTATCTTTTCTTTAATTTGGTGAGCAAAAGAATAGGACGAAGGCGATAATATTTTTCTTTGACTGTATGAGATAGAAAAACTGAATAAACACTGTCGGTGTGTTGGTTAGGTTCGTTGCGATTGCTTGTGGAGTTTCTCATGTGCGCGCTCAGTAGTCAACTTGTGACTAAACTATTTTGTTGCGGTAGCAGTTGCATGTGCGCGACTAGCCTTAGAGGCTCTACGCCCTATGTCTGCCTTTACGATTTTTGAATATTCAAAAACTATATAGTCTAACACATCAAAGAGGCAGACGTAACCCCGCCCTCCCAGAGGTACTATGACTTTGGATTAGGAATGCCCATTCCATGCTCAGGAGGTCTAGGACAATGGCTCCACTGAATATGAAACGTACTGAAATGCCGTAAGTCTGCCGACCACTGGCTCTTAGACTATAAGGTTCTGCCTTAAATCAAAACAAAAATAATGTTTGCACATGCAAGTAATATAGATAAAAATGGCCTTCGGTTAAGTGGCGTTTTTAATCTTCCTAGTTTTCTTTGTAATGAAAAAAAGTATTCAATAACATCCACTTTCCAAAAAAAAAAAATTCAAATTACCAAACTGGCTTACTGTCGAAGGAAAGTGTATTTAAATGCAATAACTTCCAGAGAAAAAGCTTTATCCAGGCTATTTCGATTTGAGCGCAAAGCTTTCCAAAACTATATCTTCAGCCTTAAACCTTTTCGATGTATTGCACATGATAGTAATTGATTAGAAACTCTTATCTTGCACTAAACTTTGGGAAGTTCAACGAAACAGCTACAGTTTTGCAGGAATAATCAACAACAGTTTTGTAATCACTGGACATTTGTCATGCCTAAAAAGAACTTTGTCAGACTACCAACCAGGACATCGAGTAGGTACTAATTTCATTTGTATTGAAAATTCAGCCTACAAAACTAGGCAAAAAGAAACGAATTTCTGATAGATCTGCAGAGTTCTTCTTCATCAAAATGAACGGAATAATTTAGGGTTGTTATTAAGAGTGAATACCCTGAACTTGCCAATGAAGCTAATATTCTCTTTTGTCACAACATATGGACGACACAAAATAATTTAATCAAACAATGAAATACATATTTTCATTCTGAGGATTAGTTTTTGATGAAATATCTTGAATAAAAAAAAATTCAATGTTTGTCTCTCAGTTTTTGCTGGAAATACATTTGGGCCTTGTTTAAGGTTCCACAGCCTTAGTTTGAGGACGCTGGTATATTTAATAGCCTATAGTACAATGTTCGAAAAAATGTGTTAAAACGCTCCAACACAAAAAGTACAACCAGATCCAGTTGCAAAACACCGAAGATGGTATGTTAATTCGGAAAAGCGTTGCCAAATCAAAAATTTCATCCTTGTGTTTTACAAAACTTATGTTTTAATAAAAGATTTTATTTTATATTTTATGGTATGAATTCATTTTTAACGAATTTATATCATATTCATAATACATAATAACAATAAGTAATTTAACTAGTTTGTATGCAAGAACTTAGGACTCAACATAAGAAATCAACTGAAATTTATTATAATTTATTCTTTATCATTTCATAATAAATTAAACCAATCAATAGTTCTATATGTTATCGTGTTTTTATTGAAATTTTTATCACTGAAACAGCAGCGAAATTTATCTTGGTCGATAGTAAAAATGTATTGTTACTGCACCTGGTTCACGTGTCAGTGCGCCGCGTTGCGCTGTGCCGACATAAAAAAGTAAGGCGCTATTCGTAACTTTCAATGAAAATTTTAATGATTGATTTGGATACGCTAAGAAAGTAAGTTCAATGGTTATTTGAAAAAAAAAATCTCATTCTTAACTATTATTTCTGGCCAAACAAAATTCATTTTTCTCCAGAAAATATAAAATTGGATTTATTCAAGAATTGAACTTACCCTTCTAGTAAGGGCGTTAGTGCACGGACATACCTGTCATTTTGACCTGACGAGTTGAGCTTTAGTATACTTATAGTTCATGTTCTTACTTTGCTTTTAAGATGTGTTGCCAAGATGGCAACTGGAGAAGGCTTTCCACTTTACCGTTTAAGTAACGAAATGTTGCATACATTGTTCCTTAAATTGAAAACCAGGTGTCGCACGAGGTCCCGAGAACTCTCATTGGATTCAGAACTCTTGAAATAAAAACACCACGGTATTCATTTTCTTCCACCCCTCCCCTTGCACGCTGGGGGTTGAAAAAAAAGTTTAAAAATATTTATATTAATAAAATTTGAGGATGGAAGTTGACGAAGAAATTCACCCACTACTACACTATTTCCTAAATTAATTGAAAAATCTACTTGCGTTTTTTTTTTCCAAGTCACTTTCAAAGTGGGATTTGCAAGTTTAACAAACTAAAATTTTTGTCTTCGTATAATCTGAGCATGTGACACACGATTTAAGGGTATTTTTTAATGTCAAAACTTATTAAATTAAAATGAACGTGATACACCATAAAAAAGATATAGTCTTTTTCATAAATGATGGCTAAATTTTTGGTGGAAGAAGTAAAATATTAACACATTTCAACAGCATAGTGATGAAACTTGGTCCACATATTTTTCTTTTTTTTTTTCATAAGCAACAAGAATCCAGTGTCTACAAAAATATTTATATTCAAATGGTGTTTTTTTAATGAAAGAGAAAAATTTTAAACTAGTAACATGAAAACCCTACCAAAATTGGTACGTTGATGAAAGTTAGTAAAAATGTTCATCAAGACCAAGAAACTATACAAATATCCAAATATCTTTGGAAATAGTGTAGCAGATGGTAAAATTCTGTGTCGATACCCATCTTAAATTTTATTAATATAAATATTTTTCTAACTTATCTTGGCTTTGCAACTTCTTTTTTCCAATAATGCAACATTTCGAGATTTAAACTGATAAGTGGCAACCCTTCTCCCGTCTTTCTGACAGTGTGGTACACTCCTGAAAAAAATAAAGTTAGGACATGAACTATTATAATACTAAAGCACAACCCGGTCAGGTCAAAAGGACATGTTGGTCTCACTCACAGCCCCATTATTTATGGTAGTAATAATTAAAAAAAGTACCAATTTTCTTTTATGGGCGGTAACAATACCTCGGGCGAGCCAAACATAAATTATTCTGTGCAGTAAAAACTAAGTAATAACCCAACACAATAAAAGGGTTGCCATTCAGGATATTAGACCACAACGAAAAAGTTTTAAATTTTGAAAGAAAATAAGGCAAGTAGAAATGTCAAGAGGTCAAAACATAACACGTAATCAAGAATTTTAACAAAATACAAATAAAAAACGAAAAGAATTTCACTATCTTCTATTCATATTTGTTTTTTAAAAGTCGTAGCAAAATGCTTTTACAGATTTGTATTTGATACCCTGACTTAATGAAGCCACAAAAACAAAACAAAAATCGTTTCCAATAAGTTTCAATGTTTAATTTTTTTCTGTAAAAATGAATCACAGTTGGCAAAGAATCACTCATATCTCTGCCAATTTTTAATAAAAATGACTTTTTGTACATGCATATCTTTGCTTCAAAAAAAAGTTTTGCGCAATTTATTAAAAAACTAAGAAATCTTTTATTTTTTCACTTTTCATGATCAACTTTTTTAATAAAAGTATTTAACCATCCATTTCATAAAAAAACTAATTTTGAACAAAAAGTTTTGAGTGTAAACTTGTTAAATTCGGCTTAGATTCCGAGTTATATTAAAAATATTGAAAAGTGCGAAGTGTGACCATCCTCTCAGAAGAAATGCATGGATGCATTTAGTAGAATTTTTGGTTATAACAAGCTTATAGCCCAAACAAACATATTCAATAATAAAGACCAATGCACGTAATTGTTCCTGTATACCCCACATTTTCCGGTCAATTCAATAAGTAGTGATGATCTTTGAAATATTCAGTCTTTTTATGTGGATGGTTGGGCCTATTTGATTTTTAAAGTTAAGTTGGAAGAAGAAAGCTGTAGCGGCACTAAAAATCGGTGTAAATATATAGTCAAAAGATGATAAGTAACTGTTCCATATTCTATATTTGGTATAAACCTGACATGTGTACCTATCAAGTTTGTAGCAAACAAAATAAGAGTTAAAGATTATTGATACATACAAATCCATGTACTAAATCTAATACTAAAGTACTTATGCTAATTAAATGTGTCTTGTTGTAATCATATCTGGCAGCACTTATTTTGGCTTGTCAGAGCAATAGAACTGCTATTTCCCAAGATCATTTATTTGTATTTTCCATACACATACTGATGTGGACAACGAAGCTGTTAATACCTTTTAGCTCATTACTGCTGCGATTATTATTTGAAAAAAAAAATGGAAAACAAAAAGTCGTTTTAAATAAAATTTTCATAGTAAGTTAACTGCCTTATACTTATCCTTTTTTTAGCATAATATTTCCTTGAAGTAAAATGTCCTAACCCTACTAAAAATTGATTAAGTATAAATAAAACTTTTGTTGCTTTGATGCATCAGTTACGTTTCTGGTTATATGGTTATACCTTATACATACCGGGTTTCTTTTATTAAAAATTTTTGCTATAGTTTCATTTCCCATCACCTCAACTATTTTTGCGTACCTACTTCTCTTTCCCATGAACCCAAACTTATGAAGACTACTGGAACCTGCCAAGTAGAGATGCTCAAAAACAATATTTAGCTAGTTTAATAACCATAAAAGAAACAGCAAGAATAAGACGTAGTCGCCACGGTTTTAAAATTACTTATAGATTAGAAGGAACTGGTGGTGATCTTTGTAAAAATTGTTTTTTTTTAACGTATTTGGTGAAACAAGAGGCTTAATAGATGAAATTATTAAGAAAAAAAAAAACAATATCCAACATCCATTTTTTTGAGATCTGTTCGTAGAGGAAGAAGGTTATGGACTTGAGGCAATAAACAGTCGGAAGAAGACATAGCTCTCACCAAAGAGTTTATTAATAGCTTTCCTGCAAATGAGAGCCATTACTCTCGAATGCACACTTCAAAACGATATTTTGCCTCTAAGGAATCAAACCCAAGCCCCTTCAGCATAAGTGTATTTCGTAATGATTTCAAAACCCTCAATTTGAAATTCAAAAAACCTTCTAATGACACCTGTAAACGTGGCGATACTCTTGCTTTTAGTATAACTTCAAGCTGTACTGATAGCCAAAAAAAAGAGCTCGAAACCGAATTAATCCAGCACCAAGACAAGGCTGCACCACAGTACACATATTGAGGGTAATATTATTAGGGTTTTCATTTTTGATCAAAATCTCAAAAGCAGTGGAAAATGGTGAATCCCGTGTTGTGTGACTGAAAATTATAGGGTTGTTCAATAAGAGCGCTACAAAAGTTTTTTTTTAAATAAAACAAAAACGGTTTTGGATATCAATGAAATTCTTTATTCCTGTGAAAGTGCGTTCGGTGCCATTATGTATGGAACTCGATTTCTTTTGCATGGCCACCACGGGCACGCTTGCAGAAGTCCAGACCCTGAACCCAATTTTCGACGGTTTTCAAGCATAAATCGGCCGATACTGCTGCAATTTCACGTTCGATATTCGTACGAAGTTCATCACTCGTCGCTAGCTTGTTGGCATAGACCATAGACTTGACGTAGCCCCACAGGAAATAGTCTAACGGCGTTAAATTGGACGACCGAGGCGGCCAAGCGATTGGACAATTTCGTGAGATAACACGTTGTGGCGCCGTCCTGTTGGAACCACATGTCCTCCAAGTCCATATCATCCAAATGGGGCTAAAAATATTTGGTTGTCATTGAACGGTAGCGATCCCCATTCACAGTAACGTGTCGGTCTTGATCATCACGGAAGAGGTACGGCCAAATGACGCCGCCGGTCCATAAACCACACCAAACCGTAATTTTTTCGGGATTTCATGATGGCTCATGGAGTACGTGTGGATTGCTGCCTGACCAATACGGCATATTTTGTTTATTGGCGAAACCATTCAGCTAGAAATGAGCCTCATCGCTGAAGATGATTTTTCGATGTAAATCGGAATCATTTTCAAGTTGTTGCTCGGCCCAATTCACGAACATACGACGCTTCTGGTGGTCAAGCGGCTTCAGTTCTTGCGTCAATTTAATCTTGTAAGGATGTAGGCCAAGATCTTGGCTCGTATATCTTTCCATCATGAAATGGCAAACCTTACTGAAGAGAAATGTCAAAAGAGCGACACGAAATATGGCGTCGTTTGCTGTCCCTGTCGCTCTACCGCTCCCGTTTGAAAAACCCTTTATTTTATGTTATGTGTGTATTCCTATGTTAAGCTTAGTACGCAGATCGAGTTAAAATTCAGCCAAGCATTTTAGCCGAGAGGTAGGCAGCTCCAGCTTAAAATAAATTTTTTGTTTCTTACTGTACGGCACTTATCTGTCAAAATTAAGCTTGTGAAATAATTGTTCGGCACATTAATTCTTGAGCTAAATTGCGGCAGGTTCTTTTATTTGTGAGATTTACGTGACCTTTACATTTTGAAAATGAAAATTAAGTACGAAAAATATTCATGGACAAATGATTTAACAATGTCGAAGAAAAAAAATCTATTCTAGTTGATTATTTTCACTTGAAATATAAAAATGAAATTCTTTGAAATTGTTGAATAAAATTTCTTTTCAGAGAACATCTGTTTTTTGTGATGTATTCTCCACAGCAATTTTATGTCAAAATTAGCTAGGATTTTAGCTGGTGTTTGGAAAGAAAAGTGGGAGCGAACTTTTAGCTCGATCTGTGTACTAGGCTTTACTTGATAAGAAAATAAAATTTTTCCGAGATATTTAATTAGTATAATTATTATTTTATGAATTTGACAGTAAGAAAATTGGTTTTTAGTGTTATTTAAATTATTTCTTTCGTGTTTGTTGTTGTTGTAATACGGCAGACAAATCACGGGAACAGCGATATTGAATTCCTTTTGACAGTTCTCATTTGTGTACTGTACTGCACATCATTATGAAAGAGAAGATAAAAACATAAGTTCTAGAAACAAAGTTGTAGCTGCATTTGACCTTCAGAAGTGTTTGGCTACACCAAATTTAACAGCAAGTGTATCTTTTAATAAGAGAAAGTTATGGAAAGTTTAATTTTACGATCCGAAATGTCACCACAAATCGAACATCTTGCTATATATTTATATTTCCGTTTATGTCTGTTGTTAAATTCACAAGTACTAAATTCGATGTCAAGTTCATGACACGAGAAGGCTTTTTGAGATTCTCCAAGCTTTTGACTACACATTTTGCAAAAAGAAACACTGCCACAGACAAAACTATATGTTTTTTTGTTAGAGTTTAAAGCATCCAGCAAAGTTGTCGCACTTAAGTATTCATTGAATATATCTGAACCGTTCAGATTTGTTTACATGCACAAGAGGGGCAAACCATTTTCCTTGGACAAAATTAACCTTCCATTAGCCTATTGCGAAACGGTTCCTATAGACATCAAGAAATATAACGATATCTAGGATCTGCTACCATTTATCGACCCAATTTATCATGACTTTTACAAAACCTGAAACATTCTCTGTCACAAGCAGCCTATTCTCTTCAATTTCAATTTAGCTTTGTGATCTTATAACTTCATCTTGTTACGTTCAATATACATAAAAAACAGAATAAAAATCGAATATAAAAATTACAAACTGTCATTCATGATAACTTCCGATTTAGCTCATTTATTTTTCCTTTGTGTTTGATGTGAACAGATTACTGTCAGAAACTCCAAAAATATTAAATTTGTTGAAAAATGTTTGCATTTGAAGATCAGTTAAATATTAAACATCATTAAAAAAAGTTTCCAATTATTTCAAACAGCTTTTTTACAACATTGCAATAAATATTCAAATACTTTTTCTGGAAAAATCAATTTTTGGAGTAATCATGTTTCTACCAAACACCACAGGTACTAATTTTTCATGCGAGGCCTGTCTCTTTTCTAAACACTGCAGTGCACTGCTGACAAGTCGCTTACATGATTCACAATGGTAAATAGTCGTCGGCCGGTCAGAGTGAAAACTTGCAACTGGGTAATTGAAATAAACCTCGACAGAAACCCGGATCCCATGTTGTTTTCGTGATACGTGTTCAAAGATAATCTCGACTCAGACCCGGAGATAATAAAACGCAGCTATTTATAACGGGTTATTTTTTAAGAGGTTTAGAACTTTAAAAAAAAAAAACACAAAAAATTCGAAAAAATGAATGAAATATTTATTATTGCGTCTCAGGTAGCCCATCCGCTGAGTCCAATTTTGGCATACTCTTTCACACATATCGGCCGGTATCTCACGAATGAATGCATGGATGTTGGCTTCCAGTACGTCAATCGAAGCGGGCTTGTCCCTATAGACATTAGCCTTGACATACCCCCACAAAAAATAATCTAATGGTGTCAAATCGCACGATCTAGGCGGCCAATTGACCGGCCCGAAACGTGAAATTAACTGTTCACCAAACTCGCCTCGCATTTGCGCCATTGTTTCGCGTGCTGTGTGGCATGTGGCACCGTCTTGTTGAAACCACATATCATGCAAGTCAAGAACTTCCATTTCGGGCAAAAAAAAGTTTGTTATCATCGCTCGGTAGCGTTCACCATTGACAGTAACGCTGTGATTCGCATCATCTTTGAAGAAATATGGCCCAATAATGCCGCCGGCCCATAAACCGCACCAAACAGTGGCTTTTTCGGGATGCATTGGTAGCTGTTGCAATGCTTCTGGCTGATCTTCACTCCAAATGCGGCAATTATGCTTATTTACGTACCCATTCAACCAAAAATGAGCCTCATCGCTGAACACAATTTTTCGATAAAAAAGCGGATCCTCGGCCAGCTTTCCAAGAGCCCATTCACCAAAAATTCGGCGTTGTGGTAGGTCGGCTGGCTTTAGTTCTTGCACCAGCTGTATCTTAAAAGGCTTTACGCCCAAATCCTTCCGCAAAATTTTCCACGTAGTGCTGTAACAAAGGCCTAACTGCTGGGAACGGCGCCGAATCGACATTTCGCGGTCTTCTGTCACACTAGCTGATACGGCCGCAATATTTTCTTCACTACGCACAGTATATAAACGTGTTGGTGGTTTAATGTCCAACAAAGTAAATTTGGTGCGAAATTTGGTCACAATCTTCCGAATAGACTGCTCAGAAGGTCGAGAATGCCGACCATAAAATGGAAGCAGCGCGCGATGAACATTTCGAACCGAGCACGAATTTTGATAGTAAAATTCAATAATTTGCAAGCGTTGTTCATTTGTAAGAGGATCCATGGTTAAATTGCAAACCAAACTGAAGCTGTTTGACAGTGACACAAGGTACTAAACACACGTCAGCTGTCAAAACCAGTGTTGCCAAAACCAAACCAGCTAAAAAATCACCCTTTACAATATAAAGGCGCGAAAATATATATTTGTGGCGAATACCCAACTAAAATTTAGGAACTCAAAGGCAAAAACCATCATTGCATCTGCGATCTGCCCTTAATGTTTCCAGAGCGTTCTGTGGTGGTGACGGCTTAGTTTTTACCGTTCAAAGGTGCCCATTTTGTTCAAACATGCCCCAATATGCCGAGTGATGGCAAATTTCGCGTAAATAAGTATTGTTTATATATATATTAGACATCCAATAAACGGTTTTATATGAACATGCACTATTAAAATGCATTTTCACATATAAAAAAAAAATCATCAAAAAATTTTAACAGTCTTACGACAAAAAAAAAAACGAAAAACCGAGAACGGAACAGACAGAATTGCGAGACCCACTTTTATGGCTATGTTAATACCGTAATTTCAAAGTGTAGCAAAATCTCTAGTTTTTTTTTTCACCCGTGGATAACTTTGCCAAGTATAGTTCTATGTATATTGTATTTTGTATACAAACACCTGTATCGCAAATAAAATTTCAGCCTTTGTCACTAAGCACTATAATTACAACTATTTGTCATCATTGGTTACAAGAATATCTTACATGCAATACTATTTGGCTAGAATTAAACGCATTTTTACCATCTAGATTCTTAAAATCTATACATCACCAACAAAGTAAATTTATTCAGTTTTTTTTTGCATATAAAGAGGGACACACTGACCGTCAATAGAAATACAAATCAAACAATTTCTAATTTTAATTTTAAAAAAAGTGCAAAACAAATATAAATGAACACGTTTAAAAGTTCTACATATACATAAATACATATATATTTTATCTCTGAGTCCCACTCACAGCGTTTCATCTACTTTTCTGATAGTAAAAGGTAACTGATGCTAGATTTTCCTTCCGTCGTTCTTTAGACAGAAGTTCTCTGAATTAAACTTAATTGAAGGCAAATTGCGAAGAGAAAAGTAGGTAGATATAAAGAGTAGTATCTGCAATTTTTTAAAGTGATTGTTATCCATCAAGGAAAAGTATAACTAGCAGAAGAATGCATCTTCAACTAAAGTGGGCTCAGTTTTAGATAAATTATTTGCTAATTTGTATAGATGAAAAAATTTAGTAAATTCTCTAGTCCTCAGATGTAACATACATACTTTTATACTTATATTTATTCAGAAATGTTTTTGAATTTTTGAAGCAAAGAGGTGGCCTTCATTAATATCTCCATGATTATCATTTATCACTTTATAGCTAGCTATAGCTCATAGTACTGTCAAAATTGAAAGGTACAAACAAAAATATACAGCGCTGTAGCTAAATATGAGCAACTTCTTATTTTGCATATGTAATAATACATTTTGTTTACCCAGGTAATAACTACAATATAAAAAATTGCTTATGATTGGACAATCTAACAATTGTATATTTTAACGGATAAGAGATATGTAACTCATTTACTTACTACTCATTATCATTTATCATCAGAAAACTGCTTTTACGGTGGACACTTTTTTACCAATTACAAACATGATTGACAGTTTTTAAATTGTTTTTTTGTTAAAATAAAACGAAGGTAGGAACGTTTTTAACAAGAGAAGTCATTAGGTAATGTCTGTGAAGTTAGTAGGGCAACTTTCACCCACGCAAATGGGAACTTCACAGGAATTAGCAGTTTCTTTGCATTTCTATTCCCGATTTGGCAGTTCGCCAAATAAGGGTGTACTCGAGTGACCTGCTAACTTCACAGTGAAGTAACCAAGTCACATAATGTATCTCAGGAACCAAGCATGCTAGGGACTTGTAGTAAGGCTCTAAATTTACAGTTTTTTTTTTGCATTTCAGTCAGTGGTGAAGCGTGGGTAGGGGCCGCCCGGGGCTGTCCCAATTTATGCCGCCCTAGTTACTTTTTTGCACACTAAAGAAAAACCTTTGTCTGCGGTTTCAGCCAGTCATACCTAGACGTAAAATTTTTCCATATTGTAGATACAAATTACTAACCTCAAGATATCAAATAAATAATTAACAACGGTAACTCCAATAAAACTTTAAAGCCTAGTACGCAGATCGAGACAAAATTTATCTTCCACATAAACATTTTTCCAGGACAAATTTTATCTCGGAATTTTTTCCAATCAGTACGCAGCTCCAGGGTAAAATTTGACGTTTGTAGCCGCTGTACATGGAAAGGCAAAGGTAAAGCCTAGTACGCAGATCGAGCAAAGACAAATTTTATCTCTACATTTTTTTTCGCAAGACAAATTCTGAATGTAAAAATAAAACAAAAGTCAAATAAGAACAGTAGCTTAGCAAGAAATTAAAAAAAAAATATAAGATTTCCTTCAATTCACAAATCTGTAAATTTTATATATAAATCAGACCATTTTAAAGCATTTGCAGAGCAAGAAAACTTGATCGTCTGCGCTTTTTGGGAATCAGTTTAATGTGAATGGATGAAAATATCTCTAAAAAGTCTGAAATTTTCATTTTATTATTCTCTGGAGAAGGTGATTTTAAGGCAATTGGTTGACATTTGGACCGAAATAATCTTTTTTCGTATAAATATAGTATGTCTTCCATTTTTTAAGCTATCAACTGCGAATTAAATTGGCAGATGGCTACGATGTCGATGGATTGAAAAATGTCTAAAAATTACGATTTTTTTTTAAATGTTTGTACTTGTCAGAGCAATTTTTAGATATTTGGATTGAAATGAACTTTTTCCGTCAAAACAAAGCTTATCTCCCATCTATCAAGCCATTAACTGTCAATGTCGCTGGTTTAAAAAACCTCAAAAAATTCTGAAATTTAAAAAAAAAATTATTTATTTTTTAGGGAATTGGTAGACATTGGGATCAAAATAAACTTTTTCCGTCAAATAGTTCTTTCCCTACCTGTGAAGTTATCAATTATAAAATTCTATTGAGGATGGATGTGACGTCGATGGATAAAAAAACCTGCGAAAATCAGAAATGTTCAGAGTTTTCTATTGCTCCAAAAATCCACTTGATTTTTGCCAGATCAGTTTGCTGATTCCAACTCGGTTTAACTCGATTTGGAAATAAGTTTAAATTTTTAGTAGAAGAAAGTATTTTACAAAATGTGGCCCTTTTGTACCCTTTCCTATTAGCTACACCACTGACTGATTTAAAACAGCTGTTCTATATATTCTGTTCTCAATTCTGATGTCATCATTTACTTTACGCATTTTATATTTTATTTCAGTCATGCGTCCTCAAAACGTCGTAATAATGGAAAGTATTAAACAAGGAGATGATTTGCTGTACTAGGCTAAACTATCTAAATTTTACAGGATTCGATTAATTTTTGTAATTTATTTTCTTTTTTGTAACTTTTAATTAAATTATATTAGGTCTTATTGCATTAAATTATTAACAAGAAACTTTTAATTTTTGTACAGAAAACTTCTGATAAATTTTGTTTTTCTACAAAATCTATGATTTCCTGTCATAATAACAAGATTAGAAATTAGAGTGCTCATTGTGGACTTTAAATAATTTTTAATAAGCTTAAATTTTGAGAAACTGCTCTCAAAGCCGGTATTACTTATTGGTATTGTGCGAAAAAGACTAGGCAGTATCGTTATGTAAGGCAGACCACAGACTGAGGAGGACTCACTGCTGAACAGAACCAAGTCATAAAATGGGAATTCGAAGATTAGAAAAGGTCTAGTAAATAAACTGCCATTCATTTCTTAAATGAATATTCACTCGTAAGTTTATTCTCTTTGAGGGGTAAGGTTTCAAAACTCTTCTTTTCCACTTTTGAGAATTTTGAGTAAAACCAAAAAAAAAAACTGTTAAAAAATGATATAAGTTTTAAATGATATAAGTTTTAACGCTAAAATATAAGTTTAGGAAGAACTTTTATAACCTAAAAACAGACATGTTTTTCCGAGGTAGTTACTGCCTCTTGCGAGGAACTGACAAATCCTCCAAGAGTATAGAAACATAAGTCAATCTAGCCATTCAGTCTCGGAAAAAACTTGTATGTAGGTCCCTCCACACGCACACAGGAATAATTGAGAGTTGTAAGTTGCTACGCCCTAGTTTTCCACGCGCTGTTGCGCCACCAAATTTATTTATTTATTAGGTAAGGATAAATAATTGTATGTAAAATAAATTGAGATATTGTTTTTTTTATAAATAAATTGTCAACATGAATTCAAATGTTTCTTGAATTTTTCATTTTTAATATAAACAATAACAGAAAGTAGGGTGTCCCAAAAGATATAAATATCTTTGATAAGATAACAATAAACTTATCGCAATCAATTGTATCATAAAATAATTCTGTTTTTGCCTGTTTTATAGAAGGCCACGTATTGGCTTTGTGCAAACAAATATCAATGCTTTAATAATTAAAATTAATAAATATTACGATTATTTTACACAGATATATAGGTGCGGGTAAAAATAATATTTTTTTCTATTGTTTTTAAAATGGTTTTCAAATTCTTCGCAGACGATTGCTGCACAGTGGTCCATTTGATGAATTTCGGTGACAAAAAACATTTCCCATGCCAATTTTTGGTGCGAGTTATTTAAATTTGGTACACTTAGGGCTAGTTATTCAGTTTAGGGTTAACTCTGAATCAAATCAGAGTTAGCTTATCCTGAAAATAGATTAACCCCGAGTTAACTCTGAAACAGTTTTTCGGTTGAGGATTATCTTTATCTTGCAGTTATCAAACATCACAGGCCATCGATGTGCTACAATATGTATACCACCCTTCTACGCCTTTCACGCATTGGAATAGAGATGGCACCACGATTTACACTAATAATAACTTTCACTATCGAAATTGAGATGGCACCGCAAAGGTACTCAATCTGGCCTCGGAGTTAAATCACCAAAAAAAGGTGAGTTAACTCCGAGTTAACTGTAATAGGCATAAGCTTTGAAAAAATCTTATTAATTAAACTAGAAGAATTTTAGTACTTCAAGAAAGTCTCCTAATTTAAATTCAGCACACTCAAAAAAGTTTAAATTCTGGATAGTGACTTAAGCAAGTGTTTTTATGGTAAACATTGAAGTGATTGGTTTTCAGAACCGAAAACAATAAAAAATGAGCGCTGTATTTTGATTATAAGGATATGTTGTAAGAATAGCTTAGGAAATATGTGATATAAATAACAAGAATACCTACCTTCGTCTAATAATCGAATACCTCCACAAAGTCTCTTTTAATTTTGATAACTTAACTGTAAATGATGCCACAACTTTATTGCACAGTAAAATATTTTATTCTATTTCTCTTTATGTTCCTTGTCTTCCTCTCCACCTTGGTATGATAGTAAACTTCGTTCTCTGCGAAATAAAAGAAATAAGCTGTGGGAAATTTTCCTCCGCTCTCGTTCCCCTACTTACTATTATTACTATCTTGGTTCTTATCTCATTTTAACGAGCTATGCAACTCCCTTTACCAACGCTATCTTGTGACCACGTAAACTGACCTTATCATTGATCCTGAGTCATTTTTTCAAATTGTCAACTAAAAAGAAAATCGGATGGCTACCCAAACACTCTCTCTTTCAATAACGAAACTTCAAACAACCCTAAAACTATTGCCAACCTATTTGCTAAATTGTTCAAACAATCTTTCGCCGATGACTCTTTTGCACCTAATTCTGCATATTTCAATTATCTACATAACTTTTTTGTTGGACCGCTTTTCCCTCGCACTGTGTCTTTCACGCTATCAGCTAAAGAGAAAGATTTCGAAGTCAGTGTTATCTCAACCGATTTCGTTAAGGCCATAAACTAATACTTTTCAAATTGTTCACTTTCGGCATCGTTCCTTCTTTGTTCAAATGGATCTCCTCTTACCAAAATAATTGTTATAACAGCGTTCGATCACCCACCCCTTGCTGTTTCTTAGCTACCTTCGATGTCCCCCAAGGCAGCCACCTAGGCCCACTTGCTATTAAGTTAAAGTTTATTAAAAATCATTTATGCCTTCATATTAAGAATCAAGAGAAAGAAAAAAAATACATTACTAACGATATTTAAATGCTCATCAAACATTCTTTTTTTTCAATGTACGCTGATAATACCAAGTTTTTAAGGCCAATTTCATCGACACATAACATTTCCTTTTGAACAGGACCTTGACAGTTTTTTTCAGTTTGGCGCCTTTATAGCTTAGAGCTAAAGCTTGCCAAATGCCAATCAATCACTTTTACGCGTAAATGTATTGAATCTCTTCCCCGTCTCTAGCTCCTTCAAGACCAAACCATACCTTTATCAAAAGATGTTCAAAGGAATTCTCCAAATCTTCTGTGACTCGATCCCTATACATATCCCTTGTTCGTAAACTCCTTGAATGCGCTTCTCAAGTTTGGTTCTCTTATCAACTTATTCACATTTCCAGAATCGAGAGCGTCCAGTGTCGTTTATTTCGCTTTGCTCTTCGAAGCCTTACATGGGACAATCCTCTGATCCTGTCTCCCTATCTAGACCACCTTAAAGTAATCAACTCTAATTCTTGGGTAGAACGAAGTTGACTGCATTTCACTCTACAACTCTATCTCTTTTAACATTAACCCTCGTTCTCGAAATCTTCGTCTTTTTACCTTCTTACACACAGGACCTCCTATGGGTCAAACGAAACTAATATCTCGAATACTGCGAAGTGTTAATTTGAACATGAACTCCTTTGACTTTAACCTCAGTACTCCTTCCTTAAAACTCCATCTTCTGTATTACCCTCCTCCACACTTACCTTACCTTAATTTCTTAGTTTGTAAGTTAGATTACATTTACCCACACCAAAATGATAAGTCCTTTTTTATCAAGATTAGTTCCGTAAAAATATAAATTATATTCAAAAAACATTAGTAGACCATCTTTCAAATTATAACCATCCATCCAAGTTATAGCTTTGATCTTTGAACCACAAGAGCAAATTCATACAATCTAGTCGCGCATTTTATTTATTTCACAATTTTTATCAGAAATTAAAAGAAGCTAAAGTGCGTCGTCATTGTTTCCTTTATTTAAATTATACCAAAAAAGATAAGATAAAGAATTTTTATTTTCACAATTAAAAAGTAAGGTACCTTCTTGCTAGTCAACTTTTAGTTCTCTTTTTATTCTTCAACTTACACAATTAAACTATGTGTCTGAATTCTCTGAAGTACTGAAATTTATTTAGAATGAAAGAAAAAAAAACTATACAATTTAAGAGAGTGCGTTGGCAGTTGGCACCTTTCTCGACTTGACCATTGGTCATATTACAGTGCAGTACTAATTATGCTCAACATAAAAGGGCCAAGAAATTGTCTTCTGTCAATAATTGTGGAAATGAAATATGGTCATGTAAGAATTAAATTTCGGTACCTAAATTTTAAAGGAGAAAACTTGTATACTTAGAAAATAGTATATTGGATGCACTTTCTATAAAAAATGTATATAAAATATTGATAAAATTAATCAAAATATTCTTCTCTACAGTCAATTAAATAAGCAAAATACTGATATTTTATACAAAATATAATCAGGGAAATTTACATTGAAATTTTATAAAAAATCCATTTTTTAAATATTTGTTTTGATTGTCTTTTAAAAAAATATAATTTCTGTATTTTAGACCAGTTTCCAAAATATCATAAATTATATAATTTGATATTAAGAGTGTTGGAAATAAATCAAAAAAGTCACGCGGTCGAACCTTTCATATACTGTTGTATTTAAACTGTGACTTTACTTATAGCAACCAACTATGCATCAAACTTTATCCTCTCATCCAATTCTGTCACCGAATCTGAAGGTAACTTCGAAATTGTAACTTGGTTGTTAGCCTTTCTCGATCTCATTTAATTACAGAATAGCTACCTAACCTATACTGATTTTTAACTTCTCAGAGAAAAAAATATTAAAAATTAATTTTGAAAAGAAAGATAAGTATTTAAAAGTTTTGTAATGAGTTGCTTTGCGAATAAAAAATATTTCTTTATGATACATGACCTCAAAAATAGGGAGTATTGCAGTTTTTAGTCCGAAATCATTTAAGTTCCTGAGTTAAACTTCAGTTATAGGCAAGTTTTCGTCAAATTTAGTCAAGACCTTGAAAAGGCTTCGGCTGGGGCAATCTAGACAAGGAAAACTTGTCAAATATGTACTACTGAGGCCCTCCCTATAAAAAACTTATTGGATGAGTCTTTTATGCCATCGAAAATACCCTATATATGATAAAAAAAATATTTTATGCCCATCACACAAAAGTAAGAAAATTTAAAGTAGGTATATAGTTTGCATTTTCACCATTACACAACTGTATTGCGAAATAGCTCAGTAGCTAGAGTGATAGACTGGTTAGGTCGAAAGGCATTACCACTAAGTTATTATAGTTTAGCTTTGAGCGCCCCATTGGGGCTAGTAAATTAGTTATAAGATATTTATAAGTAGGCTGGTTTTTGAATTTTTATCTAGCTTTAAGATAGTTTTAAGAAAATGGAAAAATAAAAATTAATTAAAAAAAGTGTTTGGCTGGTAATCACAAGGTCGTAGCATCGAATCCCAGTCGAGACAACTTTTTTTTGTCTCTCAAGGCAAAAGGTTAGGCCCTAAAGAAAATTGATAGTTACCCTTGCTAGCAGCCATATGTTATGCCTTGTCAAAAACTTGATTATTTTTCCAGGTGGGTAGAGTTCGAGAATTAAACTGGAGATAAACTTTAATTTCACCTCACCCTATCTGAAATGATAGAGCATATGTATCTCAAAAACTCTTTTAAAAGTAAACATAGTTTCTGTTCTGTGCAAAAATTGTGTTTACCAGTTAGTTATTGTAATAATAATTCATTGTAATCTTTCTATTCAAAGGCCCACATATGTGTTATTGCGCAACTGGACTGGTTTATTCTTTATACCTTACGCAAAAGAGTACTACCCACAATCTTCTTTATATTCTATGTTTTTTTTTCTCTTTCAGCGTTACAAACTAACAAAACAACAAAAGTAATTTAACATAGAGGTATAAAAAGCCGTACAAAAGCAAGACCCCCCTCCGTTTCGGCATCATTACATTTGAGTGTGGAGTATATAAAGTTAAGCGATCGAAATTGCCAGCGTAGTCTATTCAGATTCATTTAAAGGTTCAGAGAGAACGCACTAGGAAAAGGTAAGGCAGTGAAAAAGTGAAGCAAAAATAAAAACAATAAATAAATAAATCTTCGATTGAAGATCATTATTATTCTTTCGACTTCGGGCGTTATTAAAAAATTGTTCTAAATTCTATATATTTTTCATACCTCGTTATATTAAATTTTATAAGGACTCATTTTCCTAAACTATTTCTTAACAAATGCGAATAGTTTAAGGCTATTTTGTAAATGATGTAACCGAAAAGTGCAATTATTGTTTGGCAATTCATAGGATTGCGATTGATGTGAGTGAAATTCGATAGTCGAAAAATAGATTCAATAAAAAAAGAACAGTTTTGCGGTCACCGGCAATTCCCTTAATTCAAGAGGCAAATTAAATGATTCTTTGTGTCTGTAAGTGGTGGCAAAATATGTGCCAATATTTTGACCACAATTATAGAGCCGGCATTAAGTAATTGCGGTTTTATTAAGTGATTGATTGAGGTTGTTGTCTGGCGGCAGTTGATCTACATATTTGTAAGTGCCACAATTTTTTCTTAGCCAAGCGAGTGAATACTAAGTCAATTTATTTGATTTAATTTGATCTAATTCGATTGAGAAAACGGTTGAATGAATTGCTATGGAGATATGGGCTCTAGTAAATTGGCAGACTTATAGAAGTTATTGTTGTGATTATGCGTCGTTTTATTGTAGTTGCATCGAATGCAAATGCAAATTTATTTTATGCTTGAATTGATGCTTTGTGAATAATATTAAATAGAAATAAATTATAATAAAATTAATATACAAATTGGTTAAGCTTCACATATATAGGTAACTTAATTTAAAAATAAGTTTACACAATAAAAACCTATAATTTAATTATTGAATTGGAGTGTAACTGCTGTTATTTGTTAAAATTGTTAATTTTTAGAGTTCAGCCCTAGTCAGCGGATGAAAATTTTTGCAGTTAATGGAATTTTATAATACCGGACTACTACTATACTTTCACTTTCATCTAATAGAGATATTGTGTAAACTGCATTTAGAATATTTGCTTCAATTTCAGAAACTTGAACTCTCTTTATAGAATCGCGTTGTTTTTAAATATATTTTTATAAAATATAAATAAGGCTTTGACTAAATGGGGATGGAATCCCGTTCCACTTTTTCTTAACTCTCATCCCGGGATAATCTCAGGATCTAAATTTTCCCAATATTGATTAATATACTCTTTCCAAAACAAGTACAAAATTTAAAGAAGCCTGTAACACAGATTCAACAATTTTATCTACTGAGACATACTCAATCATAAACAATATCACCACAAGATAATAGTTTAATATGTTCTGAGGTTGAACAAGTTAATTATTAACGCACCATTGAGGTGGGGCAAGTGTTTCATACTTTCCAAAAATATTAAGTATTCACGGCAACCATCCGTTAAGGTTTTATTTTAAGCTTTAATACTAGCAAAACTTACATAATAGTATGTATACATATGTATATGGAAACAAGTTATATTTGATTCCTCAAGTACCTCTATAGGTATATTGGAAACAAAATAAATAGACTACAAACCGAAAAAAAAAACAAAAACCGGAACTGAATACAAAGTCATATCGGACCGAAATTAAGAACAGTATCTACTAATCAAGTTTATTAAAAAAAAAAAACTATAACAAGACAAATAAATATGTAAAAAAAAATCGGTTGTAACGAACTTGATGGGACAGGAGAATTTGAGCCAATTTTCAAATTTGCTGATCATTTATAAAAAAATAACAACTTTTTTATTTCCGTGGAACTTTTATATATATATATTTATGATTGAAAATGGTATCTATAGAGATGCTTGAAGCCGACACAAAAAAATCTACAACTAAACTTTTATTGGAATCACCAGCTTCAAGCCTTGAAAATAGTGTAGATTTTTCTTCAATTGTAAAAACTACATTTGAGCTTATTTACAAAAAACTTATTCTTAATATCGGGTTTTTCAATAAAAGCGCTACAAAACTTTGTTTAAATAAAACAAAAACGGTTTTGGATATCAATGAAATTCTTTATTCCTGTGAAAGTACTTTTAATGCCATTATGTATGGAACTCGATTTCTTTTGCATGGCCATCACGGGAACGCTTGCAGAAGTCCAGACCCTGAACCCAATTTTCGACCTTTTTCAAGCATAAATCGGCCGATACTGCTGCAATTTCACGTTCGATATTCGTACGAAGTTCATCACTCGTCGCTAGCTTGTTGGCATAGACCATAGACTTGACGTAGCCCCACAGGAAATAGTCTAACGACACCAAATCGCACGACCGAGGCGGCCAAGCGACTGGACCATTTCGTGAGATAACCAATCTCCAAACTTGGTTTCCAATAAATTGATTGTGACATTCGCTGTGTGGCTTGTGGCGCCGTCCTGTTGGAATCACATGTCCTCCAAGTCCATATCATCCAATTGGGGCCAAAAATATTCGGTTATCATTGAACGGTAGCGATCCTAATTCACAGTAACGTGCCGGTCTTGATCATCACGGAAGAAGTACGGCCAAATGACGCCGCCGGCCCATAAACCACACCAAACCGTAATTTTTTCGGGATGCAATGATGACTTATGGAGTACGTGTGGATTGCTGCCTGACCAATACTGCATAGTTTGTTTATTGACGAAGCCATTCAGCCAGAAATGAGCCTCATTGCTGAAGATGATTTTTCGATGAAAATCCGAATCATTTTCAAGTTGTTGCTCGGCCCAATTCACGAACATACGACGCTTCTGGTGGTCAAGCGGCTTCAGTTCTTGCGTCAATTTAATCTTGTAAGGATGTATGCCAAGATCTTTTCGCAAAATTCGCCACAGAGATGCCCAACGCTTGAGAACGACGTGTGAGAGACACATTTGGGCTTTCTGCAACGGAAGCCTCAGTGGCAGCAATATTCTCGACACTACGCCCACTTCTTTGTCTCACTGGCACGGGAACATTTAACATTTTGTACTGTGCCTGTGGATTCACTTGTTCCACTAGACGCTCAATTGTTGATCTGCTAGGACGATTATGACGACTATAAATTGGACGTAGCGCTCTTAACGTTGAGGCCACTTACTCCGAATTTCGGTAGTTAATTTTAATAATTTCGACTCGTTGTTCGTCGTTCCTTTTTTGATGAAATAGCTCCAATATCAATCAGCAAATACACGGTTTACTACATATTAAGGAATATATTTTTAACATTAACTCGGATCTCGGAAAAAGCGAAAAAACTTCTTTTTTGCTTCGAAAAAAAATAACGGAAAGCTGGATTTTGGTATATACTGCTCATAATCTCATAAAGGCCCTAACTACAGTTTTCATACTTCTGAGTTACATATAAAGGAAAACACTAAATCGCTAGCCGCAAGCTGAATATAAAGCATAAAAATTCCAAAAAAATATTTTTTTTAAAGCGTAATGTAGTGTGCTTTATTTTTCTCAATTATCTAATATTAAAAATTTTAGAGAATCTATAAAAAAATCAAAATAGGTTTTTTTGTGTTGCAAAAAATATATGAAAAAGGTCCTATGCACACCGATTTGCAAACTTAATGTAATAAAATTGCTTATTTTAAATAAATTTAAAATGAAAAACAAACATAAACAAATAAAAAGGTACAAATACTAACTTCTGTAAAAATCTTTACTGTTTCTTATAAAACAGAAATGATTCTAGAAAATTTTAATAAAAACCTTTAACTACTACGTAGGGCTTTAAAAAAAAATATAGTGGGTCTGTTTTCAGTATGCACAGTTTATAAAAGGCTCTATGTGGTTAGTTACGGCTTTTTAAAATTTCATTCATGTGATTTGTAGTTAGGGCTTTTAGAAATTGCCATTTTCTGTCTTATTTGAAGATCTATTGTCAAGAAATATATACGAATAGATCAGAGACAATTCCTTACCTCCAAATTTGCAAAAAAAATCCAAATCGGAAATTTTATAGAGAGGGCCTTTACGAGATTATAGCAGTAGCAGCCTCCCCATGACATTCTAAGGGAACGTCAAAAGTCTCCGACTATATAAACGCCAATAACAATTTACGGGGGTCAAAGGCCCCCCAAATGGTTTTTAAGGAATATCTCTCGAACGGTTATGTTTACAGACAAAATCAGTGTACGTTTAAACAATAAATAAAGTCTAATGGAAATATTCGCGCCTTTTACTCCGCAGATTTATATAGATATTATATAGGATTTCTGTAAGGTATTTCTTATTTATGGAATAAGTAATATGTATTTTATACCCTCTTCGAAACATTCTTTTGAATACTTATATAAATTCTATGATATACGATACCTAATTTGTAGTTTTCTGTTTTGTTTATATTCATTATTGATAAAATATTCACAAATTAAACGAGTTTTTGTTTTAATTTTCTGGTTTATTGAACACAAGCAGTATTTTTTTTGCATGATGTGATCTTGTTTATTCTTCTTTAGCTCTCTCTTATACAACACATTATCTACTTGTGGAAACGCCCTAAAAACTCATCGATCAGAGCAACATTGAATGCACCTATGTATGTTTGTATACACAATGCACAACAAGCCTATACATTACATATTCTAATACATACGCCGTTAGCCAAATGAAGTGCATGGGGAAATAAGAACGACCATCAATATTATCGCCTTATGAGCTCGTTCCCGTTAAAAAAATTGTTTATACATTTCTCTCGAGGTCACTAAGTATAAATAAATTATCAAGATCAGTTATTATTTTACAAATAAAAATTAGGAATCATCGTGTATAGTTTAAACAAAAGGAAATAGAAAATAAAGATATTGAATATTGATTTTTAGGCGTTATTCGATCTGCAATAAATTTTATAGGAATCAGTTGATTTCGGAGAAGGGACTAAAACTAAAAGGCTGGATTTACTCTATGGACAACATAAGCAACTGCCCAGGGCGGCTAGTTTATGGGGTGGTATAAAGCTGAACGTTGCGCATACATTGTGTTAAGGTAAGACCGCACTCGACGGAACTGAACTTCAGCCGAACTGCACCGCAACTGAACTTCAAAATATTTTTTGTATGAAATTGTATGAGCTATATCGCACTAAGCGACAACTGAACTTAACGGCGCGTTACCATGCGACAAAGTTGATAATCTGACCAACTTTGCCGCGGCCTGAAATTCCGTTATGTTCCGTTGTCGCCAGTGCGATATAGCAAGCGTCACGAAACGTTGTGTTTGGGCTGTGCGCTTTGTTTTTTTCTCTGTCACGTGGGAAGTAGAGCCTACATTTTAGAAATATTTCATGCTGAAAATAAAAAAGGAGAAATTATATCGGTCAGGCGATCAAATAATTATTTTGTTACTTGGTCGAACGTATTACTAATACCATCACAATGGCACTACTAATGGGTTCATAGTGCACAGTGCGGTATATCAAAAAAGTGCCGTAGAGTGCCGCGCTATGTAGCGCAGTTCAGCTGAAGTGCAGTTACGTCGAGTGCGGTCTTTTCTTAGAGGCTAATGACAAAGACCCTGTCTACATTGTCTTCTTAATGAAAGTCGTTTTGACGAACAGCGTGTCTTCATTATGTAAAAAAATCCTTTCAGTTCAATACACCCATCCTTATTTCACGCAATCAAACTCCATACAACTCTCACTGAATCATTCATGTTGAAGCCAAGAATTATTATTAAAAGTGGCGCACCGGTAGATTTTGGGTGAAATCTCTTTTCTCTTTCTTTTGCACATAAAATCTACCTATCTCACTGAATCCACCTGTCAGTACAATGTACAATACTCGTACATTCCTTTTTTTAATAAAAAGAGCTCAGATATCATGTAATTGACAGACTAACAAACTCAGAAGTTAAATCAAGAATTAAAATTTCATAATAATACAAATATTAACTGAATATCCAAGTTAAGTTCCAAATCTTAACGAAAATCTACTACAATCAACAAGAACTCTACTGTTACAAAATTTAAAAAGTCCATTGATTTTAAATGAAACATCTTCGAAACGAAATAACTTGCAACAGGTATGATTCAAACTCAATGACAATGATTCAAACAAAAAATGCAGCCCTAACAAACAGACAAAAAACTACTTGGAAAGTATAAATTTTCTTCAAATTTCAATTTCAATATTTGTAAAACAAAAATTATCAACAGATATTTAATTGTTGTATACCTATGTACATTACATAGGGTAGATATCTACTTTATACCATTCGACATTTCTTGATTTTCAAGGCATTGACTTTGTATGATTAAAAATATGACATGGTGACACGGAAAATTTTAGTTACTAAATGAATTCAAGGAATAGGAATGATTGCAAAAAGAATGCAAATGAATGCAAAGAATGCATGAATTCCTAAGAGATTGCACTCAATTGATTGCTGTGAAATGAATGGGGGGAGTAATGTTTTTTTTTTAATTTCGTTCATAAAATTAGAATAGGACGATAGTTTTCTGACATTGAAGTCATAATCTAACCGGACATATAAATTAGTAAGCAAGCGTGTGTGACGTATACGTGTTATATTAAAAATAAAATAAAAATTTGTACAGATAACAAGATTTTCAAAAGGTTAAAGTTCACTCTTACTTCGTTCGTTATCATTTAATTGCATTCACACTAAAATATAACAAAAAGTTTTTTTTTATTTTGACTGGCAAAATAACAATATAAACTACCGTCAAAAATTATCGGAACCAAATTTGGAGATCAAGCAAAATGGAAACATTTTACTGAGAGAATAAGAAGTCTATTTTAAGGCTTTATTTTATTGAATTTAGCAGGCTTAGACCCGTTTGCTGATACGAAACTTAAGGATTTATGTTCTACTTAAAAGCTTATGTTCTACTTTTTCCTCTGCGTAAACTGTCACATAAGCGCTTATGTTCTACTTAAATATCTAAGTTTCGTATCAGCAAATGGCCCTTAATTCCTAAAATATTCCAGAAGAATTTGGCATCTCCGAAATGTATTTAAGTTATTCATGACTTATGTAATTGCAGACTTGTGTCATAAATTAAGCATCAAATTTTAGTTGAACAGGATTTTTTGATTCTCTGTCAACTACAATTTTTGTTCTATTTTGTTATTATTTAAATTCATTGACAACTGTACCTTTTGTTTGCCTTAACTTAAATTAGTTTGAATTATTGTTTAATTTAGCATTTTTATATTTTCGACGAGACCAACAAGCTTTTTTCTGAAACATTTATTCGCATTCCAGAAATCTCCGAATGAAAAATTCGCTCGAATTAAACCTGGGTGGTCAGTATTTCGATTAACATTCAGGTAACACTGAAAATGACTATCGTTTAGACCAATTAATCTTGGTGATTAAATATTTGCTTTAGACTAGGAACGCATTTGCAAAATTCCGCAGTACGATTACTCAATAACAACTGTTTCATTCTTCGCACAAGCTTTGATGGAAGTTCTTATTTAAGAAATTAACATAATTCGAAATTTGTTGTCTTTCATTTTAAGCTATGGTTAGGTGTTGGGGTTCCAAAATATATTTTGACCTTGTTTAGGGTTCCATAGCTTAAAACGTTTGGGAACCACTGGTTACGGCTATAGATCGAGGTACAGACAGATAGACAAAGCTGTGCCACCCACTTTCTTCGAGTTCTCTACCATCGTACTGGGATGTTTGATTGCTGTCTCGAAATATTTTTGTTTGCACAAGTCCGCAAAACTTGCCCTATAGTACCTATATCGCAATTTAAAAAAAAAACGATGGACGAGACAAAAGCGATTAAGTTTCGTGAAGCAAATTATAGACGCTAACGTTAAGGATAATCGTTTTAAAAATTACGGAATGACCCTGCTGAATATTTATTAGCATTTCTTTTACAGGTTTATTTTGTATGATAATTCGCGTCTGTCAGCGACTGCTCATGTAAAAGGAATTTCGAAATTCGTGACCATTCACAATTCGCTATTCTCAGATGAGCTACTACCAGCGAATACGAATGAATTTGTTTAGAAATTCCAAGCGAAATTATTAATTAATTTTTTATTTAACTTTTCAATAAAGTGAATAAACATTTCTTTTACAATTCTTAAAAGAAAACATAGCCTAAAATAAGTTTAATCTGTAATATTAAGTGCCTTGCATGTGAGCTGCGAATAGCGAACTACGCAAGAATCAGATTTCTATAGATTTTTAGTAATTAAAATTTTAATTTAATGCTCCATTAGAAAGCTACTTCTTAGTTAACTAGGGTTTAATTTTTTTTCCAGGATTAGGGGCTAGTTGTATAAACTGTCGGTTCAGCCTCGGATCCAGAGATTCACCGTTTTCGGCGGATTAACTGAGAGTTCAAGTATGTGATTGGCTATTATTTAATTGTTAGTGTACATTTTGTCCTTTTGTGCATTCTTTCACATGAGATGAAGATGAAGATTTGTACAACTAGCTCCTACTAACTCCGATTTAACTCCCAGCATTGAAAAACTGATTTATTCCCAGTTACGTTATAACCGTTACTAGTACTAAAGTTAGTACTCACATCGGTATATTTATAATTTATTCATGGTTATGTACAGTGTTGCCAGATTTTTCAAGACGAGTGGGGCCTTATTTGAAAAATCTTGGAGCCGAAAATAGCCCAACTAAAAAATGATACTCAAAAATTAGTAGCTGAAAATTGTTCGCTTTAAACTTTTATTTTTCTTTCAATTATTATCAAAGTTATTAAAATTCAAAATTTGATCATTAAACATTTTTTATGAGCCTTCTCAAATAAAACAATAGCCATTTTTAGGATCACCCTTATGTAGGTATAAAATTCAATAAAAACTAGCAAACTGCTTCCAAAATGTCATCCATAACAGAAGCTATATTCTTCTGTCATTTTAGAAGTCAAATTTGCATTTATGTTTTAACTTACAGCATTAACCAGCTAACGTCAAATGCGTTTGCAAGTAAATTAATTGACGTTGATCAAACCGATTTTTTGCTAGCAGTACGGTTGCATATTTGACGATCGCAGTATCTGCGTCAAAAAATGACGATCCTTTGACGACCAAATTGATTTTCATTTGACGTTTTCGAAAACAGCCTTATACAGGCTCATAATCTGATTATATTTTCATCATATTATATTTTATTTATTAATTTTCATTACAATGTTTATTAAGTCTTCTTATTAAAAAAATATAAAGTTTGCAAACAATATCTATTCAAAAGTCAAGAGCGCAAAAGCTATCGATGCAAAAAATGCCACGTTTAGTCTTTGCTTCAAATGTGCAGCTTAGAAGAAAACCGTGGGTTCTGTGTAGTTGTGCAAACAAATTGAGTGCCATTTTATATGACAGAGAATAAACATGTGCGTCACTGTTTACACGGGCTGTACCTTAAGTTGTGTACGGATCAAAAGAAACATCGTCTGCTTGAAAAATGTTTCTCTTGTAGACATGATGAAACAACTTTAAAATAAATCGAATAAATACAAAATAAAAAATACTCTTAACAATTATCATTATCAAATTAATAGTTAATAAACCTTGAAAATTGTTTTTTTTAGCTTAATTTTTTAGAAAAAGAACTAAGTATTTATTTAATTTTTTTAATTGTCTTGTATTTGTAACGGTCTGTATCATTCCCAATAATAAAAACTTTTATCAGTTGGGTTTAAAACATAAATTTTTAAATTTATCAGCTATCAAGTTATAATTGATAATTATAATAGAGGTGTTAAACAAATACTCATTGAAGAAAAATGGACAATTTTTGACGTTAGCGTTCATTAATGAAATTAGTGTCAAAGATAGGAATATAAATTAGAAAAAGCATTTATTATGGTTTATTGACGCAATATTGCATATCATTTATTTAATATTAATATGATACATAATTGCTCTTGAAAGACAATAACGCATAATAATTATATAATGTGTGTGTAATACTTTATCCTAAATTAAAAATCTCCTGAATCTGCAGTAGTTTGTTTTGGGACATTCCAGAACCTCCCAAGGTCCCGGTTCGGACTGTAACTGCTATTTTATTCGGGATAGCTAGTGTACGTTTGGTGCGCTCGGGACTATAATTCAAGCCTTAGCAAGATACCAAACCAACACGCGACGAACATTCTATTACCCGCAGAGCGATTTAGATCATGAGTTGCCAGAAATAGATGTTACCTATTCGTCCCTATCAATTTTTTTAAACTATGTATGTTGCAATACATAATACTATATGGTAATTGTACTTATTACGTGCTTTATAAAATACATAATGCATTTGATACTGTTTTCAGCAAGTTTTTGTTCCACTTTGAACAAAAAAAGTATTTTTTGGTTTTTGAAGTACACCACAGTTGTGATAAATCTTCTACACAGTAGATGTAGGAGTAAACCACATCAAAAAATAACAAAGCCATTCTTGTCTCCCCATACTTCTTTGATATAATTTTGTGTTTGAAAACGATATAAAAAAGGTTAAATTTAATTTGACTTAAGTTTCCCTGTGGTAAAAAAGGGGAAAATTTAAAAATTTCAGTTCAAAATACTTTTTGAAAGGTTCAAAAAGTATTTTGAACTGAAATTTTTGATTAAAATCAGTCACACAGTTTTCAAGAAAATCAAAAATCATTGTTGTTGAGCTGTTTTTGAGAAAAATAAGATTTGGTTACATTCTTTAATAAATGTGCCTATGGCAGGTACCGTTACTTTTGGTTTGAAAAAAGTTCCGATGTTTTTGGAATTTGGTTGTTCCTTGACCGAGTTAAAGGCATTGACACAAGTGATAGCTGAAACAGAATTCAAAAAGAAAATAAATATTTTCAATCGTGCCTTGAGTGATTTCTATTAAATTGACACAATTGATAGCTAATGCTATACTTCCACCAAAGATTTATATCAGTTCAGATTTTATAAATCTATTGGGTGTTGTCACTGTCACATAAAATGTTTTAAAAAGGAATTATTTTGACAGGACCTTTAAAAATGTAAATTGTGTTTCATTCTTTCTTAAAAGTGGAAGTAGGATGGAATTCTTCATTTGTCAAGAACTGAATGCAGCCACTAATGAATCCTTTAGCGCCAAATAAGAATAGATTAGTTCGATTTGTAAAAGTATTTTCCCTAGGAAGATTTAC
This sequence comes from Dasysyrphus albostriatus, assembly GCA_946251815.1. Taxonomy (NCBI): domain Eukaryota; kingdom Metazoa; phylum Arthropoda; class Insecta; order Diptera; family Syrphidae; genus Dasysyrphus; species Dasysyrphus albostriatus. The sequence continues at coordinate 70,840,565 of OX276337.1, read as the reverse complement.
CAAGATTAATTTCTAATCTTCAAGGTTTACGAAAAAAAGGTGGTAAACCGGGTGTCCGTTATTCCCAAAATCATTTTTAAATAGCAGACAACCCTTAAATCAAAAGTTTATGCCCTACAAAAAGTATGCGGCCAAAAAAACTTTTGTCCAGGGTCATTTACACGTGGCTCTAAGCCCATACTTGGTAATATTTTGATCTAATTTTGTTTTAATTTTCTTAAATAAATTTTTGAATGTGGTCTTTTAAAAGGATGAAAAAAAGGTACTGTAGTTCTAGAGAGTAAAAATAAAACGTGAAATGAGTGAAAATCCCTTACAAATTTGTATGGGACAAGTATGGGCTTAGAGCCACGTGTAAATGATTTGTTGGCATAATCAATAATGCCAAATTAATTTATTTCCTTAAATTAATTAATTAGTGTTTTCGAGTGAATTTTAAAAAACAGTAAAAATACGTTAATTTTCAACAAGCGCTTGAGTCCAAATAGGTTATCGCAGATAAAAACCTTAAATAGACATTTGTTGGAGGTTTTGTATAGGTACTTTCAGATAGACTTAAGGGAAATGTACGAATAGTTCATAGCCATAAGTAAAATGTTCCCAAAAAATGCATTTCTGCATCATTTGTGCTGACAAATTTGTTAGTTCCTCTTTTTCGTCTTCCCTATCAATCAAAATCTCGAGTTCGACGATAAGAAATCGCTTGAGATATTTTTTTCATAAACAAAATTTTCTTTGGGCCAACACTTTTTTGAAAAAAAGCTTTAATCGATATTACCGATGCAAAATTCATTCGGAAAACGAGACAGTTTTAGAAAAAAGTGTTATCCTAAGCTTTATTGTAGCGAATAGTAAGATCTACAACTCTTTTATGCCCGATATCACACGTTGACGAAAACGTGGTGACTGAGTTTGCTTTGCTTTGCCAAAAAAATTTGTAGAATTATTTTTGTATGCAGTTTGAATGTTTTTTAGATCTGAATATCTACAAGTTTAGTGGGGCCAAAATTTTCCCCTGCCCCGGCTTCAGAAACTCACGCTCTGCCACTCCTAGTTTCAGAAGTCAACAAATATCCTTGACCTAAAAAAGTTTCAATTACCCTTTGCTAATTGCATTAGAGGAGTTTATGTCAATACCTGCCCTTGGCTGATCTTAATAAAAATAAGTGTCTATCTATCTACCCTACAACAATATCTAAAGTAGGAATATAAATACTTTTTGTGATGGGATGAGGTAATTTCTATGGAGCTGAGGTCCATGCACATAATTTGTTTTCATAACAAGACAAAATCCTTGATTGTTTCGAATTAAAATATTTATACTCAAGTTTTTGAGATTAAATCGTTAGTTACGTGCTACAGCTAACACGTTCATTTGCAGAGTTTGCATAAGATGCATCAAAATACTAAGGCATGAGCAGCGATGGGCGAACCAATAGCATGCGTGCCGTTGTTGGCAAGTGATGAAATGTTATGGGCATCAATTGCATAAATCGATTACTTTTGAGTGCTGTCTATATCGAGTTTAGTTTCCTTCTTATAGCGGTTTGAAAAAGCCGGCGTTTGCTATCTTGAGAAACCATTTTGTTTGTTTCTTAAAAATTATAAATTTAAAAAATAAATAACTATGTTTAGATTCAAACAATAAGTGCAGTTTTTTTTTGTTTTAAGATTAGTAAATAGAAAGATAGATCAAGACTGTTGCTTTTTTCGAAAACTTCATCTGTACGTCAAAAATGCATTCACCAGAATGTTCTTAAACGCAAACTGTGAAAGTCTTCTGTTCGGGAACGCAAATAACGGGTGATTTTTTAGCTGGTTTGGTTTTGGCAACACTGGTTTTGACAGCTGACGTGTGTTTAGTACCTTGTGTCACTGTCAAACAGCTTCAGTTTGGTTTGCAATTTAACCATGGATCGTCTTACAAATGAACAACGCTTGCAAATTATTGAATTTTTATTTATTCGTGCTCGGTTCGAAATGCTTTTTTATCGAAAAATTGTGTTCAGCGATGAGGCTCATTTTTGGTTGAATGGGTACGTAAATAAGCATAATTGCCGCATTTGGAGTGAAGATCAGCCAGAAGCATTGCAACAGCTACCAATGCATCCCGAAAAAGCCACTGTTTGGTGCGGTTTATGGGCCGGCGGCATTATTGGGCCATATTTCTTCAAAGATGATGCGAATCGCAGCGTTACTGTCAATGGTGAACGCTACCGAGCGATGATAACAAACTTTTTTTTGCCCGAAATGGAAGTTCTTGACTTGCATGATATGTGGTTTCAACAAGACGGTGCCACATGCCACACAGCACGCGAAACAATGGCGCAATTGCGAGGCGAGTTTGGTGAACAGTTAATTTCACGTTTCGGGCCGGTCAATTGGCCGCCTAGATCGTGCGATTTGACACCATTAGATTATTTTTTGTGGGGGTATGTCAAGGCTAATGTCTATAGGGACAAGCATTCATTCGTGAGATACCGGCCGATATGTGTGAAAGAGTATGCCAAAATTGGACTCAGCGGATGGGCTACCTGAGACGCAGCCGAGGTCAACATTTGCATGAAATTATCTTTAAACATTAAATTGCAAGGTTCAAACTATCGATTCAAATAAATATTTCATTTATTTTTTCGAATTTTTTGTGTTTTTTTTTTTAAAGTTCTAAACCTCTTAAAAAATCACCCGTTACAAGTTTTATTGCATGAGCATTGCAAAAAAGTTTCCAGCTTAATGATTTAGAATTCTAATCTTGTTGGATATAGTTTACAGTGGATTTTTGTCAAAGAATTCATGTAAGTTGAACTGAACTGACAAAAGCCCTCACTATGTCACTGATGAGTCCAAGTTAGTAAGCCGGACGAAACGCAAATTTGAAGGACTAACTAAAGGCCATAAAAAGCTATTTTGAATCAATAATTCAACAAGTCCAATCCTTAATGCTAAGTCTTCCACTAGGCTGATGTATTTCAGTAGTATTTAGAATTTGTATTATATAGAAAACCTTCTTAATTTGAATTTAAATTTGTTGTTGTGTTTACATGTGTTTTCGTCCTCACGTTCGCAGTCATTTTTTATTTCTAACACCTTCAATTTTGACAATTTCCGGAGTTGAATACCTTCTATTTGTGTACTGTGGATCAATATATCCTGGTTTATAACTTAAGCTATGGGTACTTTTTGTTGTCAAGTAGAAACACTTGCGGAAAGCTATTTCAACATCAGTATATTTGTTTAGTACTTCATTCGTTCATTAAAATATTTTTTTATGTAAAAACTGATTCATAAAACATACATACATACATAGCTAAAATTTAGCGAGGAATAAATTCATCTTCCACTTGTTTGCTCGAAGGTCGAAATTGGACTCCAGATTTACCTTTACATATCTATACATACATATGTATATACAAAAAGTTTAATTTTGTGTGAACTTAAATAATTTAAATATTTCAGCTCTAAATAATAATGGCCGATGAAGCAAAACCCGCAGAAGAAGCACCTCCTGCAGCGCCTGCCGAGGGAGAGGCTCCACCAGCCGAAGGTGAACCTGCAGCACCAGCAGAGCCCATTAAACACACCTACACACTATTTTATTTTAATGTGAAAGCGCTCGCTGAACCTTTACGCTACCTCTTCGCACATGGTGGTATTGAATACGAGGATGTTCGAGTGACGCGGGACGAATGGCCTGCATTGAAACCAAGTAAGTAGTCCGACGACTCCTCTTATATTTAGACAAATCTTATGTTGCCTTCTTTGATATGCTGTTGAATGTCAGAGTTCATTGCCAAAACAAGCATTCGCAGTTTTGGCACCGAACTGTTTGATGATATCAACCCACTTGCTTTTAGCTAGTTATTTCTTCGAATTCTAAATTTAATTGATCGCATAATGAATTTGGGCCACTGCTTAATTTAGATTTTAGTTGATTATTTCTTTGAATAAAAATTGCACGATCATGTTACAGCAATGCCAATGGGTCAAATGCCCGTGTTGGAAGTTGATGGCAAACGTGTACATCAGAGCATTTCGATGGCTAGGTTTTTGGCTAAAACAATTGGACTGAGTGGCGCTAATCCATGGGAGGATTTGCAAGTCGATATTGTCGTTGATACGATCAATGACTTCCGCCTAAGTAGCGAACAATGTGTGATGTTGCATGTTCAGTGTTGTTTGATTAATCTTGTTTTTTAATATATAGAAATTGCAGTCGTATCGTATGAACCAGAAGACGAAATTAAGGAAAAGAAACTCGTTACACTGAATACAGAAGTCATTCCATTCTATTTGGAGAAATTGGAACAGACAGTAAAGGATAATGATGGACATTTAGCACTTGGAAAGGTAGGTTACTTATGCATTGTTGCTGGATTTCACTACACTGCTAATAATTTTGTTGGCGTTTGAGGTTATTGTATGTATTTAGTTTTATACAAGTCAATTTTTATTAGAGCTCGGAACTGAATTTTGACGAGAAAGAAAACGATACGAAATTTAAAAGTAGTTCTCTTCTTCATTTAACTTTCTTTTCGCTTCAGTTGATGCAAGTTTGATATAAGAACCAATTGAGGCAAAAAGTTTGCAGCAAGGGTACGTTAATTTTTATTTTGGCTTATGTAAAATCTCAAGATAGCAGATGTAAAATAAATAAATAAATTTAGTGGCGCAACAGCTTATGGAGAACTAGGGCCTAGGACTAACAACTCTCAACCATTCCTGTGTGCGTGTTGTTGGCAGGAATGCAGGGGACCTACAATTTTTTTGCCAAGTCCAAACGGCTAGATGAGAAGCACTTATTCATGACAAGTATACTCTTGGAGGATTTGTCAATACCTCTCAAGAGGCAGTACCTCGGAAAAAACATTTATTTTTAGGTGGCAGTGGCCAGGAATCGAACCCAGACCTTCGGCATGACAGTCCTACGCACTAACCATCATGCCACGGGGTACTACGAAAGCAGATGTGGTTCGATTAAAAAGCATTGCTTGGTCCTTCATCAAATTCAATATCTACTGCTAGGCAGTTTAGAGCTTAATAGAATAGAAAAAAGTCGAATAGGCTTCTTTCTAGTAGACTCTCGTAATAGGGCCTTAATTCTATTCTGAAAGACTCTCGCAATAGGCCCCTAAAAATCGTTGGAACCGTATTTAAAAGACGTATTTTTGAAAACGTAGACATTATTTCAAACACACAAAAAAAAGTCTAAAGCCCGAAACTTAAATATTTAGTAGAACCTAACACTTATGTGACAGTTTACGCAGAGGAAAAAGTAGAACATAAGATTTTAAAGTAGAACGTAAATGATTAAATACTTATGTTCCACATTAACCCTTAAGTGACACTTATTGCTTTGCACCAAACGTTAACTCGAACATAAAAATCCTTAAATTGGACATAACATAGTTTGAAGATGAAGTGCCATTTGCCACATAAGATATTTATGTTAAACATTAATTTTTGTTTAATGTTGTTTTTTAATTATTTTCCAAGAATTGTGAAAATACTGCTACGATAAATTATAAAAAAAATAATTAAAAATGGATTTTGAACTGATGGACTTGATCGAAGATGACGTAGAAGTTCTTGAAATTTTAGAAGTGGGAGTTCTTCGTCAAATTTACGAGAGGAATGAATATTTTTTCTCTTTTGATGAGCTATCTTTTTACAAAAGATTTCGCTTAACAAAAGAAATAATAAAAGTTAATTTGAACCAAATAGAATGCTCTTTACAATGTCCATCCAACAGGTACAGTTATGGCCAAACTTAAAAGAATTGTTGAAATATAAAAGTATTTCTATTTATATAGAAATAATTCTATCGCTCCTATTAACCAACTTTTGGTTGCGCTACGCTTTTTTTGCAACGGATAGCCATTTTCTAGGTACAGCCGATTTCGGTAGAATGCATGTCTCAACAGTTTCAAGAATAGTTTTGAGGGTTTCGAGAGCAATAGCTAAACTTGGGAATGATTATATAAAATTTCCGGAAATTGCATCTACGTGGATCTGATGGAGAGTTTTTAGAAATAGGAAAAGTTATTTCTCTATCAACGTTCAAGCGATTTGCAACGCTAAAATGATATTTACTAACGTGGTGGCTAGATGGCCCGGATCTACTCATGACGCTACAATTTTCAGTAACTGCAGAATAAGAAATGCTTTGGAGACACAGTCAACTACATTTACAAATGCAGAATGCTTTCCCTTGGGATATTTCATTTACATGTCTTATGTATGTTTTACTCTTATTTTTTTTCCTTTTTTTAAAGAGGAGATTTGGCTTATCCTCAGAAATCTTATTTGATGTCACCGCTTCTTAATCCAAGAAATTGTATACCGAGTCTCAAATTCGTTCAACAGTTATAATAGAAAAAGCTATTGGGACTTCAAAAAGAAGATTTCCCGTTTTGGCGTAAGGTGCCCGATTAAAACTGAGTACAGTATTAACAATTATAATTGCAACCTGTACTTTGCACAATATCTTGAGACATAATGGTATACTTGATGACCCTCCAGAAAGCTTCGATTTCAGTGAAGAAGATCTACAACGTATTATTACTGATGGACAGATACATCAGATACATAATGAAAACAGTTCTCAAAATAACAATTCAAGCTCGAACAACTTGAATTTTTATATGCAAAAACGAAGAGATTTGATACCTTACTATTTTGCAGGATTGTAAATTTATGTCAAACATCATAGATCATAAATTCGAATAAGAAATCCCACATTTTAACTCAAAATAAAATCACTTTTAATCCAATCACAGATTTACTACAATGCATTCAATGTTAATAATAATAACTAATTAACATTTTGATAAAACATCACAGATCACAGAATAGGAAGTTCAAAAATTATTCAGTTAATGTCTTTGAAAAACAGTTTTATGTCTTTTAAAATATTGTGGGCATCTTTTTGTATTTGTTTAAAAAACTTCACTTTTAATAGCGATATCTAGTTCCAAACATTTTCGCTTTAGTTCGTGCTTTACATTAGTTTGATATTTTTTTTTAAATGCTTCTTCCTTCAACGTATCATATTGCAGTTTAGCTAGTTCGATTTTAATCTTGGAAAGCTCGGAATACTACTCAATTATTTTGCTACTTTGCAAATATAGAGGCGACTGGTCTTTTTCTTGAAGTACATGTATTTACCATTTGTTCGGAGCTACCAAAATGTTTTTGGAAGCCTTTTGTCACCACTAATTGTGGTTGTGTGTTTCATCCTCAAATACTATGCCATCGGCTGCGTGGGCTGCGGTTTCCAACTTTTGATGGACTTTTTCTTTTAGCATTGATGGCTTATTACTCCAATCGTTTTTTGATTTTTCAGTCTCGTCACGCTAAAAAATATTTATAATTTTGAGTAAAAAGTTTTGTGTATACTTCTAAAATCAAATTTATGAGCTACTTTTTCGCTTTCTTTTTATTCCACAAGCTTTTCATCATCGAATTCGTTTAACAGACCAGAAATTGTTTTTGGGTTAATTATCGTAAAAGCCAGTTCAAAATTCGGGTCGGAAGGCGTGAATGGCTTCCCTCCTCCTTTCTGAGCACTGGAACTTTTTTCTTTTGATGCCTCATTCCTTATTTCGGCTTTATAGTTATAGATATTTAAACCGCTTGAGAGCCTGGCTTTTCCTGTAGCATGATCCCGACTTGCTGTTAAATTTTTTTGCAAGGCGATCCCAGGCGTTTTCTTTGTCTTTCCACATTGCACCATCGGTTTTTTTATTTTCGATTACTTCTTTTTCATCGAAAGCACAATGAAGAAGAAGCGTTTTTTTCATTTTGTGAAAAATTTGGATTTCTTTTCTTACTAATCATAGACATTATTAAGTATTTAATACCGTATAATACGTCCAACCACGAAAACAAACCAAAACTCACAATATTTTGACATTTGAAAAAACCGACTTGAAGTTAGTTGGAATTCAAAAGTGATTTACTATGTTGAACATAAGTTTTTTCGTGCAACTTAAATAAATTTAAGTACCATATAGAATTTATGTGGAACTTAGCTATGCATACATTTTATATATATTTTAAAACCAGTCAATTGCTAACTTTTTTTTTTGCATAAAACTGGTTTTTTTTATTGTAAGTACTAAAAACTATTTTGTAAATGTAACTGATTTTGACTCCCAAACTTACACGAATTTTCTGTCAAAAACTGCCTCTAAATATTAAAAACTTCAAAATCTTGTTCATGAAATCACCATTTCAGTCCGGAACACTCTTAAGTTTCGTATGAGCAAACGGGTCTTCCTGCTTTAAATCACATGATCTTGACGCTTAGGGGTCTATTTCATAAAACTTCAAGACTAATAATTATTAGTGAATTCACGAATCAATAAAGAAATCAAACATTTTAATAACTACAAGTATTCCACACTAGCTGCAAGTAAATTTACAAGTGTGGCGAAAAAAAAACTTCGATTTTGATAGAAATTACCAATACTGTATTATTATTATCGTTTTCTTAAATAATATTTTATATGAAACACCCCAACATTTTTCAAAAAAACTTAACCCTTGTTTTGCCTGTATTAAAAGATCTACACTTTGAAGATTCAAAATTCGACCATTAGGCCACTAGCAATCAAGTTAAAGGAATTTAAATCAAGCCATATCAATTCTTTTCTATAGAAAAAAATATAATATTAGTAGTCTCGGTGCTGCTCAAACAAATTTAAATATTTATTTATTTTCGTTTCTCTTAAGCCGGCCATTCACTTTGAAACGGTCGTAAGGACTGTCGCTAGAATCGTAGAGATTTTCTATGAAAAATTGACAAGTTCTATTGTGAATGCATCACGTTTGTACTGAAGTTCGTTCAAAATTTCTAAGAACCTTGCGACCGTCCCTACGACTGTCTCAACGTGAATGCCCAGCTTTATTTACGAAATTGTAGTTTTGAAAAAGCTTAATCAATTTTCAATAGTTTCAATTTGCCAAGCTACAAGTATGGGAAAACCATTGTGAAACGCCTAACTTTTGTATGCTTGTAGCTACAAGTTAACAACTGGTTTTATGAAATAGGTCGTCTCCGAAACACGAAATAATGCAACCCCTGCACTTTTCACGAATTTTTAAAATTGGAATTACGAGGTTTTGACAGAAGGCCGACGATATGAAAAGAAAAGAAATTGTTTCACTTTCCAAATTTCAGCCATTTAAGGTGAACTTAATTTCGGCTGGTCTCAAATGGTAATGGAAATTGGAAACATATACATACATATAGTTTGTAGTCAGTTTTAATGACTTTTCATTAAAATATGTAGGCATGTATTTGTATATAAAAGCAGAGCAATACAATATTTTTTTATTAGCGCAGTTTAGGTTTGGCTATAAGGCTATAAGCTGTCTTCCAAGATACATATATCTCATATTTATAATGTACTTAAACATATGAACTTCGATAGATACAAATAGTAAGACAAAAACATACAAACATAGATATCACAGTTCACATAAATAATTGAAAGTACCTAATAATAATTTATATTTCTACTGTGCATATACATAATACATAATGTACCTACGTATATTCAATAGCTGACGAGAAAACACTGTTATTGAATTAATGTTTCCACAATAGAGTTTAAATTAATCAATCTTTGTATCTTCTCTTTTTTTATGTTACTATAGCTTACATGGGCCGATATCTATTTTGCTGGCATTTTGGATTACATGAACTACATGGTAAAGCGAGATCTTCTTGAGACTTACCCTGGATTAAGAGCCCTTGTCGATTCTATTAACAGCATTGAATCTATCAAAGCCTGGATAGAGAAACGACCACAAACAGAGGTCTAAACAACGCTATTGCAGTTATATTAACACAATCGCTTAAAGCTAAAGTAACACGAAATCGGCTTTCAAAAAACTTCAAATATTACTACGTAATTAAATACTAAAACCACACAACTACACACATTTTTGTTCCTTTTTTGTATTAACATAATTTGCTTAGTATTTTCCAATGTTATTTTTTTTATTTCGTTCGGGGAGAAATTGAATAATTTTAATTATATTAATATTTCCAGTTCGTTCATAATGTCGGCCATTCTTTATTTTATACATTTTGCTGAGTGGGAATAGACAATCAAGAAGTATTTAAGTAACACTTTGTAAAAGAACTATTAGCAAGGTTTTAACAATCTTTACACATCTTTATTGATACACGCTTAAAATTAACAACACCGCGAAATGAAACATCAATATTTTATTAAGGAAATATTTTTACATTTATTATTTCTATAATATTAATGAAAATAAAACAAAACGTACAAAATAAAATGTATTTATTTTATTTGTAAGCAATTTTTTACTGAAGCCAAGGAGCTATACCTACAGGCCAAATAATTAAGTTGGTGTATTATATTATTAATCGACTTATGTAAATGTCAATTATAAAATCCTTGATTCACACAATTGTACTAATGCCGATAAAGTCTCAAAACGTTCTCGCATTACACATTACACATTACTGCTCCAATACTGATACAGTTCCAATATTTTTCGCAGGCTCTGGTTAAATGGACCTTATCAACCAATATTGGCCGATTAGCAATTTCGAACTTACAACTCATGGATTCTTTGACTTAAATTGTGGTCAACAGCAACATTCACGGATTTTCCAGTCATAATAATCGTTGATTAAACATGATTAGCTGTGAACAAACTGGTTCTTAGGGGCCACAAGGACACTAGAGTTACCCAAGAGATGTCCTTGCGTCTCAATTGACTTCTTAGTCCAAAGAAGTAATGCAGCGATTGGCAAGACTAATTTTTCGTTTAATCTCAGGGCTGGTAATATTAACTGAGTTTATCAATCCAAGTTTTGCGGCAACAGTAACAGGGAGTTGAATATTATACTATACTCTATATCGCCATTTAATAGACGACAAAGAGAAATTTCTATGTATTTCAGAATGGATTCCGGCAGTTTTGAAATTATTCTCACCAGATATTATAACGGGAATGTGACACATTGCTTTTGATACCGGTACGTTCTCGCTCAGTTGTATTGGAGCGGTAACAATTGTTTAGTTTAGTTTAGTTTTAGTCAATCAGAAATTTTGATCACTTTGTGCGACTTCTGGCGGGAGGAATCCAGAATCAGGGCCTATTATCTAACAAATCTTAACCATTCGTGTTAGTGTTATTGGCATGAATGGAGGGGACCTAAAATTTCTTGTTGAGTCTGAGGGACTTGATAAGAAGCACTTTTTCACGACAAGTATACTCTTGGAGGATGTTTCAGTTTCTCGCAGTAGGTACCTCGGTATAGCGGCTGGAAATCGAACCCAGGCCTTTGTCAGTCCAACGCACTAACCATTATGCCACGAGGTACTACTACGGATTTAAAACGGAAAACAAAAACATAGATGCCTACCCCAATTTAAAACGTCAGAAAAATGGCGGTTTATGCATCTGTTCATTTATTTATTTTTTCTATAATTCATAGATATTCGGCAAAACTAATGGACCAAGAGCTGACAGCAAATTTTGGGAGTGGATGTGTAACCAAAATCAGAGTATGATTATAGGTCCCTGTATCGTGATATCGGATACAAAAGTCTAGCACGTTTTTTTTTCAGCCTTTGACGTGGACAAAAAAAAAGAAGGAAATGATGCTCTGTCATTTTCCTTAAGCCTCAAGACTTGTATCTTCGTGAGCCAATATATAGGATCCATGATTTAAGTTTTGTAAGGAAACCTTATCAGCGTTTTTAAGTAGACTTAATGTATTTGTTTTTTGTTCTGCTGAAAGTCTCCAAAAATGGGATGATAAGGCCCACGTAAATTGATTATATCTTGAGTTCTATCAATCGGACAGATTATCATATCCTTATTAAAGCGGTTATAACGCTGAAAATGAAAAGGACAAATAGGTCTTTTGAATCCCGCACCCCTCTCAAGGTCTGGAAAAAACCTGCCAAACTTTAGAACTCGGTATCGCGATAATTGTACCTTTAATCCTTCATATACCGATTTTGGTTATACAGGGTGTCCGCCGGGAAGGTTTACTACTTTGTTTGTTCCTAATTTTTGATTAAATGAAAAAGAATTGATCTTATATTGATAAATGTTTTATTTAATGTCAGCAATTATGTATGGAATACAATATCAGGTAAATGTCCGCCTAGTCTCACAGATGTAAGCCCTTTTGAGCACATTTTTCATTACACTCTCACACATTTGAACACTTCCTTGAGCAGCATTAATGTTTTCAGCCGATCTTGCAGTACGTTGTGGTCCATGCTTGGGCCTATCACCTACAGAACCTCTTTCTTCGAAATCATTCACTACACGATAAATAGTGCATTTTGTTGTTTCTCCCAAAAATTTCACGTAACTTTCTCATCGTCATAGTAATCGATGATTAATTTTGATAAAATGTTTTAACGATTAAAACATGTTGGTTTATCGAATATTTTTCCATAATAAATTTGCCACGAGTCTACTTCACGACTACCAAATATGAATTGTCAAGACTAATGTTCACCAAAATGGCGGCAAAACAAAGTAGTATACCTTCGTGGCGGACACCCTGTACATCACTCCTAAAATTTGCTGTCGGCTCTTAGACTATAATGGATCCTATTGCCGACACATTACAACTCAGCCAGTTTATTAAATTTATATAGGTATTAGTTTTTGTTCCATATTTGTTCTTTACTTCAAATTATTTTCTTTAATTTTCAACTTAAAATTGTTCATCATTATTGTGAAATCGAAGAAGCTGAGAAGAAATCGAGAAGGAAAGGACTTTTTAATTTTTTAGACATTTTCATTTGATTTTAATTTTATCCTTTTCAGTTCTTATTAATTAATTCTAATTATTATATTTAAACCATTTGAAACGAATTCTACTAAAAAGTTAGTCTGCTCGACTCGCGGCAACAATAATTCTAAAAATTCAAATAATAAGACGCTGCTAATAGATTTTAAAAGGATGTCTGATGCGCCTGACTGCGTAGCTAAGCAAAAGTAGAAATGATGTCGAAGATATGGTAGAGTGTAGATGGTTGTATTTCAGCTGCGTGGAAGTCGACTACGATACGAGTCGACTCGTATCTTAATTCTTAGTTAACAATGGACAGCAACAAGACTGTGGCGCAGATTGAAGCAGCTTTAGCAGCGAATTCGAAGAGGACATCGCAATCAAAAATCAAAAATGTGTGTTCCAACCGATCTGTGAATATGATTTTAAATCGATTGTATTCTCAACCAAAAGTCGTCAAGGACTTAAATTGGAGTTGCTTTGTTAAGCGGAACAAGGAAAATCGAAGACAAATTTCTACAGGAGCGAAAAAATTAAGTAAAGGAATTTATTCAAAGAAAATTTGAGTTAATGGCGTTGAAACCTTAATTCGAAGAAGATTTGGATGATAACAATAATTTGTGGTAAAGCCAAACTAAAGTCCGGGTGGAAAAATCTAGAGCTGCATTTTTCAATGCCTACAAACCTGAAGATTCGCCAGAAGGAAAGCATTTGCGGTGGAGGCCAACAAAGAGCGCATATTGACGAGCCATATTTTCTCGATCAAGTAATGGTAAAGGATCTTCTTAAGTTTCCGGGCGGCTCGAAGAATGGCCACTCTTAATAAGTACCTTTGAGAATGACATAAAGCTCTGCGGATTCTCAAACCAAGAACATTTGTCTCGATTACAAAGAGCTTTGAAAGGAAGAGCAGTGGAAGCTGTTGGTACTCGTGTCATGATGTCATGTTCCAGAAGTTATCGAGACCATTCCTATGCTATATGGACAGCCAGAATGCATTGTTGACTGAAAAACTGACCTGAAGAAAATCAGAATAGAACCCGGGCCAAAAGCAGATCCTTTGGATACGCTTATAACATTGGCTCTTTCTGTTCGAAGTGTGCATTGTATGATGATGGCATCTGGTTTAACCCATCATCTGTGGAACAGAACTTTGTTCAAGGAATTAGTGAAGCTTCCAGCACCGATAAAGTTGAATTAAGCGATGACAATTGAGGGTAATGAGACTCTTATAACCTTTTGGGATTGGCTTTATACCATGGCTCAAACAGAATGTAAAAAAGTTACTCCATGCGCAGTTGTTGATACAAATTCGGAGAATCAGCCCTAACCAAAAGATATCTCACAAGACAAGAATAATGGCTGCTATCTTTGTGGTAAAAATCATAATCTTGTTAAATAAGATTAATGTCGTCAAAAAGAGATGGGATGTGGTGAGTAACCGAAGTATCTGCCAAAGTTGTTTAAGTAATCCAAAAAGATTCAAATGCCGAAGCCAAGCAATTTACGGAGTAAACGGATGTGCTTCAAACCATCATCAGTTTTTGCATGGACAATGCTGTGAGTCAATGGAATCTGGACCTATTGTTGGTTGCTATGAATATCAATCCACAAGCGCCAGTGATTTTTATCATTATGTCAATAATTTAGCATGGCAAAGAAAAATCATTCGAGACGTCTACCTTCCTTGACAATGGATCTTCTCTTACCTTGGTTGAGGAGGAGGCTGCGAATAGCTTGGAACTGGATGGGATATCTAAGCCAATATGTCTTAAATAGACTGTCGATACTCGATAATATTCGACTTTAGAATGATTCAAAGATAAGGTTTGTTTGTTGAGCCTTGTAGTCACCTTAGGGTCACCCCAAAGCGTTTGTTTGAAAGACCTGAACTCGCCCTAAACAGCATATTCAGTGTTTTTTGAGGCCTAAGGTCGCCCTGAACTCAGCCTGAACTAGATCTAGGTTTATTGGTGGGGGTTGAAGTAAAAAATAAACTGTCAAAATGGCATGAGTTTTGAAGCATTTGTTTTTGTTGTGGGCAGTGTTGCCATACATTTTTTTCAAAAATCTGCAAAAATAACGAAAAAAATATGCAATGCAGATTTTTAAAGAAAAAGTGTACTCATAAATAAACATTTTTTATTTAACTATGACAAAAAACATAAATTAATAAAAATTACATATATATGTAGCTTCTTTTTTATGTACATAATAATTAATGCTTAAAGCATTTCATATTTTACTTTAAAGTTGGTACAGGTAATATGATTTGTTTTTATGGATTAGAACTTCGAGATGACACCATTCGACAGAGTTATTAAAGATTTTTTACAAAAATCTAAAGAAGAACAAAATATTAAATTAGGCATGAGTTTCAAAAGTCTATGGATGGGTTAAAAATAAGCAGATTTTTAACCCAGACAAATCCACACTTATGGCAACGTTGATTGTGGATTCACCTTGTGCAATTCTCTTGTTTTAGATACACAAACTCAAGGAAAGCACAAATTTGCTTTAAAAATAACAAATAGAAATAGAAAATACAAACGGTGTGCAACGGAGTTAAGGAATTCCAATAAGATCCTACAACCGAGCGAAATATAGAATACAAATAGTAGGCCTCGGGTACTACCCGAAGAGCAGCCCGTGTACCCGGGTATTACCCCAGTAGAACCCGGGTGCTCGACAAACCCGGGTACCTGAAATAGCCGGGTACCCGAGTAGCCGAGTAGCCGAAATACCCGGGTACCTGAGTGTCCGAAATATCCGTATATATGTATATAACACTATACACATTATTATTGCACCAAAGTCTTTGATCTTAAGGTTAATTTTATTTTGTATTACCTTCGAATTTTGTATTTTAAATGCAGATAATCAGCTTTTATGCTCCCGTGCTGCCAGTCCTGAAGTACTCGAGACACATGGGTGTTTTTCTACCCGGGTACTCGGGTATTTGTTAAACCAGGTTCTACCCGGGTAAAATCATCAAGAGCCCTAACTAATAGGTATCAACTATCAAAAGATCAAGGGCGTACGCAGGGGGAGGCAGGGGGGGGGGGTTGCCCCCTCTGGATTTTTAAATTAAAATCAATAATTGACCTAAAGTCCACAAAAGGAAAATCATATTCATATTTTACCAACATCTGTAAATTGGTCGCTTAGTTTTCCAGCATAGTTTTTCTTGTGTGCCTTAAGCGGCACATACATACAACACAATTATTGTGCACATACGAGTAGGTGTCCCAAATCCGGTGTCCGGTGACATTTTAGTGCACCGACAAAAGTGTGTTATGTATAAGCTGTTTTACTTAGAAACACGGGGGTGTGTCAGGGATGAGAAGGCTGATCCCAGAAAGTGAAGCAATTTGCTTAAAAAATTAAGTAGATTTGTAAAAAGTGTAGCAGATAGTGAAAAAAAATAACTACTAGTTATTTGCTTAAGAACTACTTTTAAAGAATGAGTTTCAAAGATTCATACTTTAGTTTATTTGCTATACCTTTACATTTTTTTTAAAAATAAGAAATTTTTATTTAAAATGCTATAAATAAAACATCACACCAATTCATACAATATTATATGAAAATTGTGAATTGTGATCAATATTTTAATCATTTTTTAAGTAAAACTTCACTAGTTAAACGAAGTAGAAATATGTTGCTACGTAGCAGTTGCAATAATATAAATTAATGAAGTAGATCTACTACCTATGAAGCAAATACTCATCTCTGGTCTGGGTACCTAACAACCACTTTTTTTCGTAGATTCTGAATATATCTAAAAAAAGATATAGAAGTTATGTACAGTTTACTGTAAATGTCACTGACGCGGTAATTTGACCCCAGCATTCAGATACAATTGTTTCCAATTAAATATGTTTAAACATAAATTAAGGGTGAGAATTTAGATTTTTTAAGTCAAATATGGCAGAACTTTAAACGAAATGCCTAATTACTTTACCTAATACCTTTTATTTATTATTATTATTAGTACGAGTAGTTATTTAAAATAATGTGCTTAACAAATAAGTTATTAGAAATATATAGGTAAGTTTATGCATTATATAAAACAATGTTTCTTTGTTATTAACAAAATAAAATAAAATAGAAAATATTGAGGTAAATAATCGTTTCTAAAAGGAGTTTGCCCCCCTCCCCCCCTTCTGATCAAAATCCTGAGTACGCACTTGCAAAGGCTGCTGCTGGCCTAGAAGCTAAGAGAATGGATCTATTGTTTTCAAATTTCGGCTCTGTTGGTGTGTGACAGGCAATAACATCAAAGAAAGTGACGAATATGGAATTTACCATGCTTGTTATTGTAATAAGAATCTTCAAGATATGGTAAGGCAACATTAGGTTTGTTCGTTGACGTTTACCCAGGGTTGACCCAGGTTTTCTTGACAGCCCCAAGAATTTTCAAAAAAAACTGGGTTTTTCAGTTCTCAGAAAACACCAAACAGCTCTCAATTGTGTTTTTGAGATAAGCGAGAAACAAAATTTGATTTAAAAATAAAAAAAAGAAACCATACTCTCCATTTTCTATTTCTATTTGTTATTACTTAAGTAAATTAGTGTATTCCTTGAATCTTCATTTCAAAAACAAAAGAATTACCTGCAGCACTTGAATCTTCAACAATAAAATGCATCAGTGCTCGTTCCACTTTGACATTTTATTCTTTGCCTCAACTCGCCCCAACAAAAAACCTAGTTCTACTTCAGAGCGAGTTCAGGGCGACCCCAGGTTTCAAAAAAACATAGAATTGGCTCGGGTTTTTGCAAAAAACGCTTTGGGACAACCCCAGGGTGACTTCAGAACTCAACGAACAAACCTACTGAGCTGACGGAGCAAATATTTTTTTCCTTAGCTTTTGAACGTCAAACTGGGGAAATTTTCTGAGAGCTCAGAAATATAAACTGGACAACTATTACGTAGATGACATGCTATACAGCATTGAAAGTGTGGACAAGACAATCCAAGTATCTAGGGAAGTAAAACAGATACATTCCAGGGGAGGATTCAATACACAGTACACTAATAGAAGGTATTATATTGCGCAGGTTGTCTAAAATGAGATCTGTCAGAAGGAATTCAAAATGGCCGTTCCCGTGATTTTTCCTCCGTATTACAATAACAACAACACGAAAAAAATAATTTAAATATTTAGTGTTATTTAAAAATAAGTTTAGTGTCAAAGTAGTAAAATAATAATTATAAACATTAAATAGCTCGAAACAAGTTGAAGACTTCAGAATTCAGAGGTGTTACTCTAGTGCTGAGACGAAATGGATTTTTAATCCTTCTGCTGCACTACATATGGGATGTTGCTGGGAACGATAAATCAGGTCTCAGGTCAGTCCAGAATGTCCTAAAGGAAGTCACAAAGAATCAACGTTTGAAGGATGGGCCAGCCACTCATGACATCGCTGATTGAAGTTGAAGGCATAATAAACTCTCGTCCGCTAACTCATGTGGCTATAGAATCCGAAGACGCGAGACGAGTTGTATTAGGTTCAACGAAAACAAAAGACGCAGTATTTGAAACAACTCCAGTCAGAACAGCTAATGGTGTAGATATATGAATGACCTGTTGTTAAACTTGCGTTATTGGATAGCAGCAACTCTAAGATTAGAGAATCAGAAGATGAATCTAGTATTTCACCGAGGCACAGCTAACCGAATCGAAAGGCTTACAAAATCATTTTTTCCTTTCCTCTTCTGGATTTGTAAACCTAGTCGTTATTGACAGTACGATGAGGAATGAATATTATCTTAATATTATAAGAGACAAGCAGCCATGTAGTGTTGATAAACTGGGGGTTAACTGACTCATGGGATTTCGTTTGAACCGTTAACGAGAATATAGACATATGGCAGGTACCGTTAAAACGGTTTTTTTTCTTATCAAAAAGTAGACCGTACCTACAATAATACGCTGATTTTTTTTATCAAAATCGTTAGAGCCATTTTTTAGATTAATAAGCTTTTCATTTACGGTTGAAGGGCAAGTATCGTTATTTTTGGTGCTAAAAAGAATCAATTTCTCCTCTGGGGAGCTACAGGTCGATATAAGGACAGACAGACAGACGGAGTTGTGCCACCCACTTTTTTCGTGTCCTCTATCGTCGTAAAGTCATGTTTGATTGGTATCTCGAAATTTGTTTTCTACGAATCCAAAACTTGCCCTATAGTACCTATATTGCAAGTAGAAATAAGATACGTCTTTTGCTGAAAGATCGAATCTTTTTCTTCAATATGCATTTCAAAGCTGTACACTTTTTTTACGCTCACACTACTTCGATGTACTCATACTTTTGCTATACATCCATCCCGAAATTTTTTGTCGGCTCCTCGACTGTAAGTCATAATGAACCATTTCACAATTCGACAATGTCCCACCCAAATAGATTATATCTACATAATGTAACTCCATGAATTTGTGAAGGTGAGTTTGAAATCCTAATCACTGGACTGAAAACTCTTCATGAGTTAACACCGGTTTAATAATTAATTTGCGGAAATAATTTACTTTGAATTAACTCAGAGTAAACTCAATATTGAAAAACTGGCCTTCTGACTACATTGAATATATATTTTAATAGTACTATCATGAAGAGGAACGGTCGGCCTGACATCTATAGCGGCGAGCCAGAACTATAGCTTTGGCGAATTGAAGCGATGAAAATGACAGGATAATTAAAGAAATAGGAATACAAAATAAGGTTAAAGAAGTAACAGATGATAGAGAACATCGTATACAAAATTTATGGGAGTCCAAGAGAGACAAGAAAAACATTAATTTTGTGCGTTGTTCTCTATTGATTTTCTATAATAAGGTTGTATTGTTTCAAAATTGCGATTATATTGGCCTTTTTTTTGGTTGTGTGAGTGATTGTAGTAAATTGGGATAGTAAAAATTTATGATAAAGAATATCTATTATCACAGTCGCACTAAAAACAAATGTTTTAATGATATTAAAAGCAAGAAATGTTTTACATTTTTGTTGGTAGGTATTTTCTTTAAAATTGAGGTAGGTAAATTCTCTATATATATGAATCATAAATATATAGTGGGCGATAACAATACTTATAGAGTAAAAGAATGTTATTTCTTCAAACTTATTATTTATTTGAAAACATTTTTGAAAAAGTATGACAAAAAGCTGGAGCGTGTGGGTTGGTCCTAGACAAGAAAAATTTACATTGGGGAGAGGGTCCTTTACTGTGAGGGAACCATTGAAAGAAAATATGAGAGGTAAAATTATTTAGCAGCTTTAACTCAAATATTTATTACTTTTATGGCTTTTGTAGTAACGATAACAACTTTTTTATAAAAAAATAAAATGTCAAAATAGCCCAATTCCCCAGTAGTAAGCTCGTACATAAAGTTTCCTTATTTCGAACACAAGAGTTCGTACATATTTTCAACCTAAAAAAGCATAGTAGTTTTCTCTCAGTTTTATTCAACAAATTGTGTTTGTAGATTTGTTTTTATTCAAGTTTTCTAAAATATATGTATGTATGTATATATTTATTTTCTATAATATTTATCGAGTCGAACACTAGTGTTCGAACAGGCAACACTAACAAATTTGTTTTCCTTTGTTCGAAAAGTCAATTTATTAATTAATTCAAAGTTTAATTTTTGAAAGAAATAAAACTATTTTTTGGATCAATCCAACTTTTGCTCAGAATTTTACCTTGGTAAGCATTCTTTTTTTTAATTTTTAATAGTAGATAAACAAATTTTATCACCCAAACAAAATTAAATCATAATCATAGTAGTACTCGTAGTTTTTGTGAAAAAAAAAGGTTTCGCTATTTTTATTTTAAATTGTATGGTAGGTACCCATGTAAATAAATTTTACTTCGAAATTCTTGCCTAGTGTTGGTCATTTTTTGGTACAAATTTGTTGGATATTTTAAGGCACGCATTCAATGACCTCATTCTTTAAGATCCGTTAAGAACTTTTAAGGTTGAGGATTTATTAGTGAAACCATTTTATTGATTTTTCAATGAAAAATGATTTCGTAAATGTCATTTTACCTGCCTAGTGTCATTCTCGTTGAACTAATCGTTAAACATTGTGAGAAATTTTTATAGAAGATGGTTGGAGGAATAAATGTGTAGTATATTGTTTTTCTTATCTCTGATTTTTTTCCTCAACTCTTGCAATTTGAAAAGCTAAAATCGATTCAAGTGGGGCTTCAAACTAGCTTTAATTTTAAAATCTCTACACTTAGCGGAGTTATAAAAAATTGAGATTTGTATTAAATACTACAATTTTTAATAGTTATAATTTTGTAAAATCTTAGGTTTTGATATTCACCCCCCAAAAAGTTAAAAATAAAAAACCTCTAAAAACTCAGCCAAAAAACATTGTTTTAAAAAAATTCATCAAGCATGAAATTTTGTGGTGATCGAAAATTCCTTATACACGGGTAACTTTTTTTTCTATCTGCTTTCCGTGGATGTACATTTTAATTGTATCATACGTTCCATTAGCTAACAGCATGTCATTTGTCAAAGAGCTTTCTTTCTATTTTCATTTTTTAAATACCCATATCTTCTGAACGGGTTTTTTTTAGAATTAAATGTTTTTTCTACGACCTTCCTAGAATTTAATTTTCTATCAAAGGTGAAAAAATCAACTTTTTATCTCCCACCATTTAGAAGATAGATTTTCGACTTTCACCTGGATTTCCCCCCTTTTCCCCCTTTAAAGATTTTAATTTGCAAAAATAACTTCTTATATGACACCTTCATAAATGCATGTACTAGAAAATATTATAAATTTATACATTTTAAAATAAGCTAATCAATATCAATTTTGATACCCACTTCAAATTGATTTCGAAACAAAAATTGAAAATTTGAATTCGAATTGCTATTTTTGCAAGAAAATAATACAACCTATGTATATCTATAGATATACCTACGTATTCGTTAATTCATAAAAGAAACTAACACCCTTGTATAACTTCATACAGTGTATGAACATTTTACTTATTTTCTCAGCTTAGTCTGTCGTTGCCATGATACTAACAGCTGACGCGCCTATCTCACTTATACCCCCTATTGTTGTCAGAATAAAAATAATACTCTCCTCTCTGCCTAACTGCTTGCTTTCAATCTCTTTTGTACCCTTATCCCGTAGTGTCAAAGTCGATTCGCTTTGGTTAACAGCGCCGCTCTCGATGCGAACCAAAAGCTTAAATTGCTGTTCCATGGTAGTACTATAATAATATATATACAATGCTGACTATGACATTACTAGTCACTTCACTGAAGCCAGTGCAAGTTTCTGAGGTCTCAGCAAAATTCCATTATTCGTGATAAAACGATCATACAGCTGTTTCTCTGAATATTGTAATTTCCCAATTACTGCAAGCAAAAATTCCACGATATCACATGAAGATGCCGATGATGGAAAAGATAAATGCTT
Organism: Dasysyrphus albostriatus; assembly: GCA_946251815.1. NCBI lineage: Eukaryota > Metazoa > Arthropoda > Insecta > Diptera > Syrphidae > Dasysyrphus > Dasysyrphus albostriatus. Next base: position 70,818,316 of record OX276337.1, on the reverse strand, counting down.
CATTCAGCTATCCATTATTTTATATTATTTGCTTGTAATTTAACATTTTGGTATAATGCACAAAAAATCTCTGAATCCAAGTATCAATCCTTTAACTGAACCATGGTTCAGTTTAAAAAGCTTTTAGATTTTAACTGCTATATGATTCTAATATATTTAGATTGAACACGTGAAAACCGTAACCTATAAACGTAAATAACGGACATCCTTTTTGTTTTCACACTGTTTGTTCTAAGACTGCATTCGTAACACTTTTATGTCGCGACAATTACACGAATAATGTAAACGAAACGAACGAACAATTAAAAACAAGTAACTGTATGCTTTTCGGACTGTTTACAGTCCATCATCAGCATCACTACTGGTACAAATGATGAATTTGTTGGATGATTATAACCGCAGTCAGATGAAAAGAGGTTCTTATGTGCCTGAAATGACTAACAGAATTTCCAAAAATTTCCGCGAACATTATACTAAACTTGTTTTTTTCGAGCAAAACAAAACTTACAAATTTACTCGGCTCAACCAAAGATAAAATCGACGACATGAAAAAATCAGGTATATATGCAATGAAATGTGGTGACTGCGTTGGAGTTTACTATGGGCAAACTAAACGAACTATAAAAAAAGATTTAAGGAGCATAATGCTTAATGCTTATATAAAACAAAATAAAAGTCCAAGGGTTAAGTCTCAAAATTTCATCCCATGCGCATACTCGGTAAACCCGGTAATAAATCATATTTATTAAACCTTACAGCGTTTAACCCGATTTAATTTTAACTGCTTTTCAGGAAGCTGTTAAAGTATTTCAACCCGGGTATAAACTGAATTTTCAGTACATTCACTCATTTTTACACAAATGAACATAAATAATTGAAGGTAAAATACATCAAAATAAAATGGATTTGCGATTTGACATTTTGTTTATCAATTAATTTATGGACAATAATTTCTGTTTTGATTTCAAATACAAAAAAAAATGTTTTAAACGGCAACCTGATTTTTTAACGATAAAATTTAAATTGCAATAACAAGAAACAAAGAAAAAGGAAATATATGCTGGAAAATGTCAAATTATTGACATTCCGTATGTTTAAGAACGGTTTTAAGTCAAGTTAAAACAATTTCACATATTGTTGTAATGTATTTTTAATCCACCGAGTTTAATCGCATTTTGAGTGAATTTTAAGAAAAAAAGTTAAATTGAAAAGTTTAAAAATTGCGGATTTATACGACAGGTTTATAATTCACTTAAACCTTACTTACATCTGGAGTGAATAATATGACTGAATTAAGCTTTATTATATTTAAATCGTCTTTTGTTTTGTGTTTCTTGAGCTGTTTTAATTTACAAATTACGAGACTTAGACAGAATTGTGTTATGTACTTTTACATTTATGTAATGATAAGAATTACAAAAAACGTTTTACTTTTACTAAACCCAATTATTTAATAATTTTACAGTTTTACATATCACCATAACTAAATGCACTTTTAGTTTAATTAAGAAATACATCGAAATCTCAGCTACGAATGGCTCCATTTTGGTTTCCTTTTCTCCAGAAAGCTCTTCAGTCCTTCTTTTCCATCGTTCAAACCAAGATTTTTTACCATGACCTAGAAAGAGAATCTTGAAATTCAGTAATAAAAGTCTTAACACTAAGGTAGAATCGACGAAGGCGGTTGTCACAGTTTTGTATTTTGTTTACCAAAAAAGTTAAAATATCTAATTTGTACCAACATTTATTTCTTACACATTAATTTTTTCAAGCAAACAGGAAACGAAATACACCGATCCATTGTATCTACTGTTTTTGACCCTCTGAAACAAGAAAATCCTAAACTACTACTAATTGAAATTCGTTGATCATTTTTCACTATCCCCCTTTTCCAGTTTAATATAGATTTTTAAAATACACAGACGTGACCACTACCTATTTAAAATTATACTAATAAATAGTAGAGGAAAAATCGGTTAACATTAGGATGAAGTTCCTTTAACTAGAACATAATAACACCATTTTGAAATATAAAATTTTGAAAATAATCTTGATTACAGAATTCTATAGAAGAGCTGTGGCGGAAGTCAGGCCAATTTTTCCTTTTTTGCTTACAAATTATGGAATCCCTTGGTGAATTAGTGGGGGATGTCGACAAAATAACTTAAAAATAATGTGTTGATGTACTGAACTGTACATGTACTGAATACTCCACCTGATGCGCTCTATACAAATGGTTGAATATATGCCAATATTTTGCGGTTATCGCTTTCCTCCTCCGAAAACTAAGAAGAGAAATGAAAGTTTTTCTTTGAATAATTTGTATCACGAATATTTTTTCCCGGGGAATTAGGTAACTCATCGGATATTTCGGTAATAACAAAATATCATTCCAGATTCTTGATAGTAGGTACTCATTAGTAACTAGTTTCGCAAATAGTTTGTGAAAAACATATGTGGGAAATTGAACAGAAATAATCTAAAAACAAAAAAATAACAATTTTTTTTTAACGTAAACGTAAACACAGTGTCTTTCGCATCGCCTTCCCGGAACTTCCTGCCGCCTTTATCAACACGTGTTTGTTACTAAATACAATAAAATATTGCGATTTCATAATTGACATGAATATAAAAGTGGTGAAACTTTCTATGATCGATTTACCGCAATGTTTTCGTTAGCATTTTTTTGTCTGTCCCGTGGGTAGGTACAAACCCTTTAAAAGGCTATATGAAGAAAAAAAACGCGTGCTCATGTGTGTGTAAGACTCTTACTGCACTAAAACCACATCCACTTCTTCATGCAACTAAGTTGAAACTTATCTAGCAATTCATTTTAAAGGAAGTTAAGCAACGTGTTGCAGGTAACTTTCTGGTGAAAGTTTATGCTTATTCTGCGATTTTAGAGCAATTTTCTGGTCACCGCACTAAGTCGGCAGGTTTTGTTCTTTGCAGACGCCGTACTAAATTTGACTCGTCAAGAATGTCAAAAATCGCAGAATTAGCGTGTTGCCTATTTCTATGTTTTCGCGCGAAACTGTTTGTAAGTTATTTAGTTAGTTGCATACCATAAGCCCAACAGGTTTAAGTACCTGCCTGAATAAAATCAACTTATTGTCAATACTATGCTTAGAATATTTACCGAGTAGCCAGTTCATATCTCTTAATTCACTTTTAAATTCTTCGCATTTTTTTATATCTACGTGCGGCTCCCATTTTAATTTCGCATCTAGAGTCATTCCCAGATACATTACTTCACTTGCAAATAGAACACGAACGGTATTAAGAACGACGGGTAATCAATTTATTTCACGTGGACTAAATTTTGTCCATTGAGCGATATTCGCCATGTTTTGTTCACTCATTAAGATTATTAAGATAGTGTAATTTAAGTGTAGGTAACCGTTTTGCCTACTAGTATTGCAGTATCATTAGCAAACTTAGCTACGATAGTCTCTTCTGCTATAGGTATACCACTGTTAATAAAAGGTACAAAAGTGGACCTAATACATTTCCTTTTGGTACCCCAGCTACTATTTCTTTGAAATTTCAATATTCTTTTCCGTGTCTTACGCGAAAAAGTCTGTTTTCTAAATATTCGTTTAGAATTTTATAAAGTCCTTCAGGCAGAACTTGTCTTAGTTTGAATTTTATGCATTCGTGTCACACCTTGTGGAACCGTAAGCGTTCCAAAAAGACCGTCGAACAAACTTTCTTATCTCAAATACATCACTAATTCTGTGTATTTGATCAATTGTTGAACTCTTGCTCCAAAAATTGGAACTGATGTTCAGGTATAAGCCATTTTTGTTCTTTTATTCACCCTTATTACAATAGTCCTTTTGCTAAAACGCCAGTAAAACGACACGGCTCTAGAAACGACAATTGGTGTTGGAATGAAATTTAAAGTAAAGCGTTCTCTCTACTCTTCACTATTCTCACCATTTTCACGGGAGTCGTTTCACTGAAACGCAAAGTGTCACTTTTACAGCCGTGTCATTTTACTGACATTCTAGTGAAACGACACCCATAACCGAGATTTAATTTTTAATAATTTTTGTTTATAAAAATCATTTCTTTTGTATATGCACGATGAATCAACAATAACAATAATACAAAGAAACAAACTTAAAAAAACACGCTTTCGTTTCTATTTTGTCCTTCATAACAGCAAAGGTTGATTTTACCTATTTCAGATTAAAAAAATTATATTTAGAAAACAGAGTTTACTGAAAACTTCATAGTAAAAAACTTAAATATTAAAAATGCGATTTTTGTCTGTACTTGAACCGTCAAAAACTACTCAAAACCTATCTTAATTTTGCTATTGTTTTCGGTTATTTTCCTTGGATTTTATAATAGTTCTTCTGTTGTGTAATGTTGGATTTACATCACTGACAAAACACCAGTATTTCTGCCATTAAACACCCACGTCTTTCATGGCAAAAAATAAATAATAAAAGCCTAAAATATGGCAGAAATAATAGCATTTTGTTAATCGCGTAAATCCAACATAAGTCCGGGATTATGTATTCGATTCCACTCCTACTTACGCACCTCAGTAGCTTCAACATAAGCATCGGATAAATGTAAGCCCATCTGGCTATAGTAAAACTCTTTGCCAAGTTGTATTACTGGACGACTTTTGCTTTTAATAGAATCGCATATCTTGTTCACTTCTTCATCTAGCTTATCGTTTGGAGTTACTGCACTTACCAATCCTTTGAATAATATAATTTTTTTTTATTGCGACAAATAATATGAATTTGTATTTATCAAAAAATACCTGATATATAAGCTTCTTTGGCACTTATTGGAAATCCTGTAAACAGCATATATGAAGATTTCATGCGGGGCATAACACGTGATATAGCAACTGCTGGAGTGTGACAGAATATACCAAAACTGGCTCTGTAAAACCGATGAATTAAAGTTATCAAAATTTTAAATTAAATAGCCAACTAACGCTGGAGTAGAGAAAGAACTTTTCTCCGTGCAAATGATCATGTCACAGGATGCAACAAATTGACAACCAGCTGCGGCGGCTAAACCATCAACTTTAGCTATAATTGGAACTGGGGCTCGTTGTATTTTATGAATTAGCTCTGCGCATTTATCAAATACTTCACGTTGACAATCAGGACCTTTTTCGGGTTTCTGTGGAAAAATTAAATTAATAGCGTATTTGAAATATTGTTTTCTAATAGAACTTACCAGTTCATTTAAATTGTGCCCAGCAGAAAATACAGGTCCAGTAGAGGAAATAACAATACAACGCAGGGATTCATCATTTACCTTTTCAGTTATTCCATGCAGAATCGATTCCATCATTCCCATGGAAAGAGGATTCCTTTAATGTAAAATATATTTAAAAACTAAAGTCTTTGTCTCAACTGGCTTTTAAAATGTCCTCTTTAAAAACAGACATTAATAAAATTTCAAGAGATTTTGAAAAATTATTCACTGGCTTTTAAAATGTCCTCTTTAAAAACAGACATTAATAAAATTTCAAGAGATTTTGAAAAATTATTCATCAATTTAAACACTGCAATCTCTAAAATGAATTCCTTCTCTTTTAAAAGCAACAGAGTTTTTGTATTTTGAAAACTAAAATGTTCACTGAGGGGTGATATAGAATTAAATTATATAAAAATAGCAAGCAAAGGGTATCAAAAGGTGAACGCCTTATATATTCAGAAATCATAACTACGCATTACACTGAGTTATGTAATAAACTATTTGTATACATTTTGTGTTTGTTTTTGTTGTTTACTTTAAGCAGCTGAAGCGTATCGAAAATGTCCATACAAAAATTGAAACAACGAAATCAAAAACGAAAAATTTCGTAGTGTTTTCGTTTTAAGTACGCAGTTCGATAGTAAAAATATCACTAAAATAAACAATCGTAGTATATTACTGAATCCAAGTCTCCAATTGTCTTTCGCACACAATTAATTGTTCGGAGCATTTTGTTATTGAAAATTTGACGTTTAATTTTTTTTCAGTTGATTTTTTTTTTTTTTGAAAAAATTGATAAAAAAAAAAACTTTTTGGAAATAAGCCGAACAAACAAAAACTAAAAACTGCTTCCACATTATTTGGATTCCTACCATAGAGTGAAGGACGAAAAGGAAAAGCAAAAAGAATGCACATCAGAGGATAGAGACAAATATAATTAAGGAAACACACGCTCCACAAAAACATAAATTCTCTGACAAGCTTTTAAATTAAAATATCCACGGATTTGTTATGAAACTGTCAAAACTGTACCTATTAAATCTTGGATTTTGACTTTTAGTCTTATTATTATTTTGATATTTAATGATAGTCTTCAAATTTATTTGTTCACAGTCTTTGCGTTTACGTATAAGTTGACGATTGGAGACCACATTAAATTTTCGTTTCAATTCAGCAGCATACTTTGCTTTATTACGACATACATGCTTGGCTTCCTCGCATTTCAGCACAATAACCGTTTTTGTGGTCGTAGAAGAAATATTTCTAGTAGCTGCCAGAACAGAGATTAATTTGAAAATTATGTCTATTTAGAAAATCTTATGTTTGAAAATGTGTCTTAAATTAATTATTTGTTGGAATTTTAATTGATATTATAATTTTGTAACGCCTCTAGACTGCTGAAACTGTGGAATATATTCTAACGCTACACAAAACATTTTCTTTCTTAATAGATTCCTATATACAAAACCAGTTAAAATAATTTTGGGACCAAAATAAAAAAGCCATTTTTAAATCCGTATTTGGGGATCTTCTCATGGTCGGATTTTGTCCGATTTTGGATATGTTGTTTAGTAATGATTAGTGATCAAAAGTCAATTAGAAAGCTTCTGCACTAATTTTGCACGTTCACGTTTGCTTGCCATTTGTTTGTAATTTAAGTTTTCAAAAATTAAAAGAGAATTAATTTTATTTTTAAGCTAGTTTCCCTGTACTAGCATATGACTTATATTTTATCAAAACGCGAGAGATCAATCAGTTCAAAAACAAAATGCTCCTATTAACAGACAAATGAATACTGAATAAGGTGGAGTTAAGTTTGTGACCTTTATTGTTTTTAGCCGTTAACGCATGAAAACTTATGATATTTCCTTATATATGACCTTAACCATTATCATTCTTTTTGTGATATAAACGCTAAATTTGACCTGCCTAGGAGCTCGTTAAAATCTTAGCAACTGGTTAATTTTTGACATGTCTAAGCTCATGAAGGAGCAATGTAGATAAATATTTTATTTTGTTGTCGTGGAGTCACGAATCCTATCGGGAAATATAAAAAAAATAACTAAAATCAAATGCAAAGAATCAATAAAATTTATTGAAATACTTTTTCAGATGATTATTCATCTAACAAACTGAATTGTTTGTTTGGCGTACGTATGTTTAAAAAAAATCCCATTTTATTGAATTTGCACATCAAAAACCTTAAATTTGAATCACCCCTAAAAATGGATGAAATTAAGCTGGGATCAAATTTAACCAACATTTTAATGCAATTGGCACATGGCCTTTGAAACGATAATATAATTTATTAAACACTAGCGGACCTGACAGACGTTGTCATGTCTTCACTATGAATATTCAATTCGAACTGGAATCGACTAACAAACACTTTTATATTAGTTTTATGATTTTTTATTTTATTTATAATTTATAAAGAAAAGAAAACATGGGTATTCAACCATGAAGATGGATCGTATACATAATATACTTTGTGGCAAGATGTGCCAATATCAAGGGTTTTGGAAAAAAGACTGATTTTTTTTTTTTAATTTGAATTTGAAGCTAAGACGATTTTTTGTGAGAAAAATAATAATGTTGGGTTGTTGTGTGAAGTTTGTTCTATTTTTGTCTTTTAAGTAGCCATATTCGAAGATAACTGAAAAAAATTGATTTACGATCTATTTGTTTGCGTATATGTATATTCAATTCAATATTCCATCCAAAGCCGGACAAGCTATACGTGCAAACGGTGCAAATGCGCAGGGCGCTGAACTCAATGAGCAACTTGAGCCGGCAGTAAAAAAGGCATAACCACTACCTATCTACTTTTATAATAATCATTTCTTTTTAATAGCCCAGACCAGTTTTGAAATCCATAAATAACAACCAGCTTATTCTGAAATTTAAGACGGAAATATATATATGTAGGTATACCTACTATTCAAAAAATAAGCCGATTCCTACATCACAAAATCTTTGCTAAGTGCACAATTTGTTTCGCCTTTAACAACAGATACCTGTTTTTTTACTATTTTCTCTTTATCAAACGTCGACGTTATTCTCACTCGCCATCGCATCGTGTGCATGAGTGAAAGCATTTATTTTATTTTCATAACCCATCCCTATGCTGTATAAGGCTAGGACCGCACTTGCGATTTTCAGTCGTTGCGATTGAAAAATCGGTGTCGCAAGAAATTATAGCAATGCAGTCACTTCACATTGTGCATTCACATTTACAACCATGTGTCTCATTACTTGTGACTAAATAATCGTACGATTCAAAATCATGATTTTTTCTAGCTGTGACTATGATTTTTAAGTCGCACTATTTTAAATCGCAAGTTCGAGCACAAACATCTAACTGCGTTTGTTTCATTTTAACTTTTCGACTTTCAATCGCCGCGATTCTTCGGTAGCATGTGCGTTCATCTCATTTAAATTCATGTGTTCTATTTCTGACGACTGAATAGTCGCTTGATTGAAATCGCATGTGCGGTCCTAGCCTAACATAAAACAAAATTATTCAACAGCAATTACAGATACAGGCAATTAACAGCGCGTATGTTGATAACATGCGTGCGATATCAGTCAGTTCTATTTTCTGAAATCGAAGTCAGTAATATTACTTAACCGAAAATCTAAGGTTAAAAATTCATACTCAGTGACATAACAGCGAGCAAGTTTAAAAGTTGCGTCTATGAACTAAACTCTTCCGGTTAAGTGTTTTTTTATGTTTTGGTTTGGCATTTGCCTCTCTTGATGAGTAAAATTGAAGCATTATCGTGTCGTGTTTAGACATAAAGGGATAAAATATGGAATTATTGAATGATGATGCGATGACAGATAATGATGTTTTTCGATAATGAGTGAATATTTTGTATTCCTTTTCTCCTTTCCTCTTTTTTTTGTTCATGTTAGGCATTGTTTATAATAAAAAGAAAGCATTTTTTGACTAATCTTATAACATTATTTGTCTATGCTGGCTTTGTTCTTATTGTGGTCAAACAATAAAAACTCAAAATAAAAGAAAGAAAAGAAAATTTATATTGAGAATAAAACTTGTTAAGCGCAGAGTCCAGCAGTGTATCCAACGGTGATATAACCCAAATTGAGGGAAGCTAATGGTGAACTTGCTCAGGGCGCTAATTTAGCTCGGGCCGGCTCTGATTCAATGGGCATTGTTTTCATTAAAAAGAAAGCATTTTTTGACTAATCTTATAACATTATTTGTCTATGCTGGCTTTGTTCTTATTGTGGTCAAACTAAAAAAACTCAAAATAAAAGAAAATTTATATTGAGAATAAAACATGTTACGCGCGAGTCCAGTAGTGCAACGGTACGGTAGTGAATAAATGACTTCTTTCACCAATAACCAAAATTGAGGGAAGCTAATGATGAACTTGCTTAGGGCGCTAATTTACCTCGGGCCGGCTCTGATTGCATGGTAACTTGTTATAAATAAAGTAGCAACTATAATTAAAAAATCGCCTATGGTGTTCCATCCTTACTTCAGGAGCAACAACCGAGGCTAAGTTTCGCAATAAATGGGTTGCCATTCTACGTGTGATGTTATGCCCCGTAAAAAGAAAATTCTCAATGCCTTAAATATATATGTATAAGTAACGAAGAGTCAAAATGTCAAGAGTTTTGAATAATGGAAGTGAAGGCTACCATCTTGATTTGAAAACCATTGCTCTTGATACCTTTTTTTGCAGTAATGAGTGGTTGCAAGTTGTTTATAAATAAGCTTCCCCAGCAAGTTATCCCATACTCAAGTCGGGAATTTCCAAGAGTAAATTGATACTAAAAGATCTGATGGTAAAAACTTACAAAGATGATATATCTTATAATTCAAGTTAAAAATTCATGTGGGCTCAACTCCATTGCGTTTCGCCCAAATATGATGTTGGGGTCATCAGTTAGATGACTATCATACCCTTCTAAGACGCAAATTTGTATCGATGTTTACCGACTAATAAAAAAATCACAGCATTAGAGATCTGTGAAGTTTATTATTCTAAGGGAATTTGTTTAAATTCACTTTGAATTTCAAATGCTCCACTTAAACAGAAGAATTTTCTTTTCAAATTTTCTTCATATTCAATTATTATACTATATATCTCATTTAAGCTAATATAGATTGCTTGTTTGGCATTATCAATATGGTGTTTCCAGTTTAACTTACTATCCAGAGTAACATCCAAGTATTTGAATTCTTTAACCGGTTCAAGACATAGGACGTGCTATTCTATTTCATCAATATTGTACATTTTTTAAAGCGAAAATGGCATGACCTTGGACTTATACTAATTCTCAAAAAGCTGACAGAACAAATTTGAAACTTGATAAATTTTCCCATTGAATCGACTGTACGATGTGTACGTTTATACAGTCGTTTTCTTAATTTTTCTAGTATTCTCCGCAAATTTCTTAATATTTTTTTTTTTGTAGTAGAAAACTTAAAAAAGAATATGGATAAAATTGGTAGTCGTTTTCAAGCTGTGGGTCGGCGAAGGGAAAGGGATTTTTTGTATTTATACATAAATATTAAGATGGATAAAGTTAAACCAGAACAAAGTCAAGTATCAAGTTCAAGTATTATATGAAAGCATAATGAAGTAGGTACAAAATCCCGATATTTTGTATCCAATTATGCTCTGATATAATCGATTTTAGCGAATTTACATTTTCCATTAGTTTTGTTGTTGCATTTTTCAGTAATGATAGCACGTCAAACTTACCATTCAGTTTTCACAATGAATAATCATCTGAAAAAGTATTTTCAATAAATTTTATTGATTCTTTTGTTATCAAAAAAGTATCACAGGTAATTTCAAACCAACGGCGGAGAGAAATTCGAAATTTTATAAGGAGATCACTCGAAATGGCCACAAACAATTTTCGAGCTTACTTAACCAAAGATAAGTTTATTGTGTTAAATTGTTCTTCAAGTTTTGACATATTGAAAAGACTTTCGAAACGGGGTCTGTTTCGTTATTTTCGGGTATATTCTTGGCCGCTAATTGAGCATATGTTTCTGCAATTTCTTGCTTTGATATTTTTGATAGTTTCTCCGAAGGTACTGACAGTTTTCTTTTCCTTACGAATACTAGGTTTTGGAACTTTCCTAGATTTGGAAGTCTTGGGAATACGGTTTCTCATTGGTTAGTTTCTTTGTGTTTGGGCAGATTTTGATCGTCGCTTTTGTAATTCTTTAGCTACTTCACAGACCCTATAGTTTGCCGGGTTATTTCCATTATAATTAATGCACGTCGGTGGACTTGTTGTTAGATTTTTCCAGCACATTTTACACACCTTGGCTTTTTTTGCAATAAGTTTGGAATGAAGGTTTGATAACACAAAAGAATCAATAAAAATTACTGAAAATACTTTTTCAAATGTTCACTTATTTTGCAAACTGAATTGTTTGTTTGGCGTACTCTCATTACCGAAAAAAATGCAACAACAAAACTAATGGGAAATGTATGTCTTAAGAACATACTTTTTAATTCAGTTGGCAGAGCAAAAACTTTCAATTTTATTCACCCCTATAAAAACGGATGAAATTTAACTGCGATCAAATTTAACCAAAATTTAAACGCAATTCGCACACGGCCTAAGTACTTATGTTAAATCTTTCAGATTTCAATGAAAAACGACATAAGTGATCTTAAAGGCTGAGAGCTCGCAACACATTTTGGTATAATGCAAACAAACAAAATTAAAAAAATTTAAATTTGACAATTTTAACTTTTAAATTGTGTGCGTGCTTCTGGTTTTGATTCTTTTTTTCAAATCCAGAATCGTTTTTCTCTTTTTTTCAGAAGAAGAACTGTCATCTAGTGCCAAACGAAAGTTTTCAGAAGCATTCGGAATGCTTCCCGACGACCAAACGAAGACGCTATTAGTGATTGAAACCACTTCAAACGTTATATATCTAGAAGCCCTCGACTCACTGTTTAAAAATAAGGTCACGACAGACGTCTTAGTAGCCCCGAAACCCCTGACAGGACGCTCTGAAAATGCAACTTTTTTCGGGTTTTAAAAATTTAAGGAAACCAAAACCCTTCACAGACTTCACTGAAAAAAATTATCAATCAATGCATACATTTTATTCAAAATGATATTATGTATAGATAGGATCATTAATTAAGGGTATTCCTGCAACGTCGTAATTGTGTACGTACAAATTGTGTAAAATGATAAGTTTATGCAAAGTTTGCATGAACTACGTAAGAGTTACAATGACGTTAGAATAAGTTTAACCCGTTTGGTTAACTTTACGCAACAAAATCCTTTCATGAGTTTAACCAAATTGTGTATATTATTTCCCATACAAAATTTGACAGTTCATTAAACTGAGAGATAAACTTAACCAATTTGTAAACTTATTTAGGTTTTATTAAGTTGCATCAAAACCATTATTTATTTTATGAGTTTGTTAAAACAGATACGAAAAAAATGTTCTAAGAAACAAATACATCAATAATATTGATTTTTACTTGCGATATAGGTACAATAAGCCAAGTTTTGGATTCGTGCAGAAAAAAAAATTGAGATAACAATCAAACATGACATCATCAAAAGTGGGTAGCACAATTCTATATCTGTTCGCCTACAGCTACAGCCTAAACGGACCGATCGATTTTCTTCATACTTTGTACATAGTGGTTTTTGGTAATTATGTCCAAGTTTTTTTTTTTAGAACCAAAAATAACCGTACCTGCCAAACAATTTTTTTTCAAAAATTTTACATAATCGTATTCTCCTCAAAAACGGCTCGACAACTTTTCTTAAAAAATTAATACGATCTACTAAAACCAATTATAAAATTCTGCACTTAGCAACTATTATAAGTACCTGTCATAGAACGTGTTTTTTTTTCATTTTGAATTTTCTCCTTATTAGCTGAACGGATTTAGATAAATTTTTTTACATACAAATTTCAGATAAGATTAAATAATATTGCATATCAAAATTTTCAAAAAAAAGATTTTTGAATTTTTAAAAAAGTTTCAAATAAATACTTAAAATTTGCATGCCAAGAGTTTTCCTTAAAAATATTTTAAGAATTTAATATATAAAAATAATTTTAAAAAAAACCGCTCCAACGATATTCAATAATAAATTAAGATGGCGTTCTTTTTTTTCATCTCAAACTCTCAAAAAGTTTTTTTTAGCTAATTTAAATATCGTATTTCATGCTTTTAAACATTTTTCTCTCATAATTTCCATATCTTTACATATAATTTTCTTAAACCCTCAGCACCTTGAACATAAGAGCAAGTACGTGTGATCCAGTCGTGCATTTTATTTTAATTATCAATGAATTTCAATTCATTTATTTTCTGACCTATTTTAAAATGTTTACGGTTTTAAAAAGAAGAATGTTTTACCTTTTCTATTTTAAAATGTTTACGGTTTTAAAAAGAAGAATGTTTTACCTTTTCAAAAATATTAATTTTGTACACACTTAAAAACAATGGAGAAAGTTATCTTAAATTTACACATATTTAACACGTTTTTTTAATTTTCGAAGATCGTTTTTGGTCTGCATACATTTTTTTTTGGATCTGCGGTCAATTCTGTTAACGTTTTGTGATTCAATAAAAAAAAACAATTGTGAAGGCTATAAATTTTGTTCTAACATTAGAGGTAAGCTAACTCCAACTACTACATTTTTTGGTCGATTAAGAAGGAAATTATCTCTTCTTAATTAGTACTTATTTGAAACGTCAGATTAGAAAAACATGTAATGCAGTGTCACTAAAAATGTGTTGTTTTTTGTTCAACGAAAATATGCCTGATTCTTTCAGTCATTACTGATGTCAGAAATCTGCTTTTTTAAATTCTTCCTTTCTAAATTTTGTTATTTAAAATTAGCAATATATCGGAATCGATTGTTCTTGACTACCAAAGCATATATGTAAATGCATGCCATAAACAAGTTTTGAGTTCCCAACTGGTAGAAAACGCGATAAGATTCGCGTATTTTTAAATGTTATTTGCTTTAATAGAATGTTAGAGAACACTATTTTCAATGCATTGCAATTAAAGGGTTTGATTCCACTGAAATAAAAATTACAACGACAAACGTCAAACTAAGCTAAGCTCATGAAAATACTAAAGAAACCGTTTATTTTGGGACCACTTAGACATCTGTCGTGACTTATTTGTAATCAGTGAGTCGAGGGCTTCCGGGTATCCCTTACTAATTCAATTTTTGAAAAAGTTGTAGTTATGATGCACTTTTCTGGTAAACGGGACCACTACGTGCTGGCAGACGAACGTCATTTTTCATGACGAACGTATTCGTTACCGTTCTAATAGCAAAATTGTCAATATTTTAAAAATGTTGACCCTTAATTATGGAAGCCGCTAATTATGATAACTGTTGACATAGGCACCTCCTGTCTGATGACTGAACATACTCTTTAAACCAAGCAAAGTAGTTGCATTATCTAGAGTAAACTTCTTGTTTCTTGTTCTCACAGCATATACAAACCACCACGCCGTCAGCGGGCCGACTTTCGATTTTCGCAAAAAAAAAATGCCACGCGATGTATTTCTAATTGCACATTTCAAATATGTAAACAAATTTAATTGCACACCCCCCTATTTTTTTTAAAAAATATAAACAAATTGCACTTTGTATGAAACTTTCAAATGGTCATATCTTGGTAACCAAGTAAAATTTCGAAATGCACAGGGGCTAAAATAATTGCTTATTTTGAAATTGAATTTGCACACCAAAAATTTTAATTTGCACACCCTTCATTAATTAATAATTAATTAATTAAAATTTCGCTAAAGAAAAGAACTAAATAATTGAAAGAAGACTTATTACAAAATAACCCAACCAAAATATATCAATCAATGGCCCAGCATGAGAGCTGCCGACTGTGAACCTAAGTGTCATGGGTTCGAGTCCTATGAGGGGATCGATCACACTTTTTTTTATTTTTTATTACTTGTTATACAGTATTTTTTTTTTCTAATAGAAAGGGAGTGTATGTGTTTGAAAAAAATTCTTACTTCCACAGCTAAATAATAAATTAAAACATAAAAAAAGCACGAACACTATATTTTCAACCGTTAAAAATTTTAAAAATTATGCATTTTATATTCAAATTTGAATACTCAAAGTTTTAGTTTGCACACCTTTAGTTAAACTGTAATTTAATGATCAGGAAATTGCTACGAACATACAAAAATGCATTTGTCACAACTTACTAAAATGGCTATATCTCAATAACCAAAAACAATTTTGAACTGTTCAAAATTTCCAAAAATCGTACATGTCAAAGTCGAATTTGCACACCAAAAATTTGAATTTGCACACCTTTAATTAATAAATAAATCAATGATTAGGAAACTGCTAAAAACATACAAAAATGCATTTTTCACAACTTACTAAAATGGCTATATCTCAATAACCAAAAACAATTTTGAACTGTTCAAAATTTCAAAAAATCGTACATGTCAAAGTCGAATTTGCACACCAAAAATTTGAATTTGCACACCTTTAATTAATAAATAAATCAATGATTAGGAAACTGCTAAAAACATACAACAATGCATTTTTCACAACTTACTAAAATGGCTATACATATCTCAATAACCAAAAACAATTTTGAACAGTTCGTGCTTTTTTTATGTTTTAATTTATTATTTAGCTGTGCAAATAAGAATCTTTTTTCAAACACATACACTCCCTTTCTATTGGAAAAAAAATACTGTATAACAAGTAATAAAAAATAAAAAAAAGTGTGATCGATCCCCTCATAGGACTCGAACCCATGACACTTAGGTTCACAGTCGGCAGCTCTCATGCTGGGCCATTGATTGATATATTTTGGTTGGGTTATTTTGTAATAAGTCTTCTTTCAATTATTCAGTTCTTTTCTTTAGCGAAATTTTAATTAATTAATTATTAATTAATGAAGGGTGTGCAAATTAAAATTTTTGGTGCGCAAATTCAATTTCAAAATAAGCAATTATTTTAGCCCCTGTGCATTTCGAAATTTTACTTGGTTACCAAGATATGACCATTTGAAAGTTTCATACAAAGTGCAATTTGTTTATATTTTTAAAAAAAAATAGGGGGGTCTGCAATTAAATTTTTTTACATATTTGAAATGTGCAATTAGAAATACATCGCGTGGCATTTTTTTTGTTGCGAAAATCGAAAGTCGGCCCGCTG
This sequence comes from Dasysyrphus albostriatus, assembly GCA_946251815.1. NCBI lineage: Eukaryota > Metazoa > Arthropoda > Insecta > Diptera > Syrphidae > Dasysyrphus > Dasysyrphus albostriatus. The sequence continues at coordinate 70,801,878 of OX276337.1, read as the reverse complement.
ACGGCGTGGTGGTCATATACAAATAGTTTGGAGAGACAGTAGTCTCAAAGTTTTTTTTGGGACTTGGACCCTGTTAATATGGAACAGAGTTCCCAAATTAGATTTGGGACTTGTGTCCTACTCAAATGGGACTTAAGTCTTTTCGAGGCTAATGGCCCGCGGACTACTGTCCCTGCGTCGTTTTTTATAAACTTGAAGGGAGAACCTTGTCCCACCAAATCATTATACCTCCATCGGCTCGACAAGAGGATCAGTATGTATTTTACTTTTTTTTCCTTTCTGAAAAAGTATTATTGACAGTCTAAATACGTACGGCTTGTTTCACAATAGCCGTGTTTTGTTGAAAACTAGACACCTTCGGGCTAAAGCTTTTCAATAAAACGGTGTGTAAGGCTCTTTTGTGTGAGAATTCCATAGTTCTAAACTGTTCTAAAGCACTCTTCGCTAGTCATATTTGACTGCAGAAAAAAGGTCAAGTTATTGGCAGCTGGTGATTGTTGTTGCACTGCGTGTAAAATTTTAACGGGCTAGCTTGCAACTTCTCAACAAAGCACGACTAATGTCTCTTTGTAAAGTTCCGACTTGCTACCCGCAAGGGTTATAAGTCCTTAAATAACTTTGCCGATTTTTGGACTCATGGCACTGCTTTAGTTTCTTGGTTGGATAACTAGTTATCAGCAATTCGTTCAGACATTGTGGAACACAACCTTAAAGGAGTAGGAACATAATTAAAGATTTGAATTATCTTATGGAATAATAAGCACAAGACCAACTTACATATCATTACCGGACATTAGAATTTTTAAGTACAAGTACCAAGGAATTGGCTATGGGCTTAAAACTTTTAAAGAACAACCTGTAATTTTACTCAAGTTTAAATGATACAGGTTTTAACAACAAAGGGACTTAGAAGGCACTCATGATAAACCTATTTGCATAGGTACCGAACTGGCTCATTGAACAGCAATTCAAATCAGAATATTTTAGAAGAACAGTCTAAACTAATCAAATATAAATACCTGCCTATTGGCTTAAAATGTAATTGAAGACCACAAATTAATATGGAAAATAAACAAATTTTCACCTTGTTTTCGGCCGGTTAAGCTTAATTTCTCGGACGCCATCGCTTTCAGATATAATAGTTAAATCTCCGTTTTCTACAGGTGACTTTGAACTTGCTGAAGTGTTAATAAAATGTCCGCGATTTAAGATCTGAAATTAAACCAAAAATATATCCTAGAACATTTAGAATTTAATTCAATCTTACTAAAGAAACATTTCTTGTAATACAGTTCAACATCTCAAATATCAACTAGGAAAATAATAAAAGTTAAAAAGCAAAAATATTACAGGAAGTACTAAAAAAAAACTCTTAAACGTAAACAGTTTGATAACAATTCACCTGACCAAGTCGATAAGGCGAATTTCCAAAATATTCACAGTCATCTACTTACTCATGGAATAACGTGGGTATAACAGCGACGAGACGATACGATTTCCATAAATGTTGGGTCCGTGTCTGCATTGGGTGCGTTCATCGGCAGAAATCTGAAAATTCAGTACTGATGGTAACGTTGAACGCACACAAAATCTTAATTTTCAGCCAAACGTCATATATTTTTTTTCTGATAAAACCTTGTGTTTACTTGCTGATTTTACTGAAAGTGAATTAGCCAGTTTATATTTCTGAGATCTCAGAGGACTCAGAGCGCTCAGAAATATAAACAGGATTCCTCTCAAAAATTCCTCCCTTTTCCTCTTAAAAACTGAGACTGAATTTTTTGGATTCGCTTGCTCAATTATTTTTTGTCGCAGTAAATTACATAAGAAGAAAAGAAAAAGGGAGTTGCTTTGACTTCTATGTGAGGAATGTTGTTTATATTTTATTCTCCTGCTCTGTCAAAAAATTGAGGAAAAATGCTGAGCGCTCAAGAAATATAAACTGGCCAAATATAAGAAAGAACTTTTTTGGTTGAAAATTAAAAATTAACGTTAGATTTTAATCAAAAATAAGTGACTCTGAGGATGAAATTGTATGTAAGTCAACTGGAAAAATCTTGTTCTTTGTCTTTATTTGGATTATAATACTTTAGCAAATAGTTCAAATTTAGTTATTATCAATAAAAATGGGGTCAAATTTCACTTAAAAATATTTACTCCCAAATGCACGTTTTCATTGCGTTTTCCACCAAATGTAGTTATTATAAATAAAAATGGGGAAAAATTTCACTTTTAACTAAAGAAAAACTAAAGCCGAAATGCAATGGAATAAACAATTTTCAATCTTAATTTTTATTTTATTCACTAACAAGGAAACAAAATTAAAAAAAAAAAACAACACCCCGTACCAATCCGACAACAGAACACAAAAATAGCTGCACCTCCTATTAAGTTCAACTTCTGTGTGTAGATTCTTTTTTTGTCTTTTTTTTAGCTGTCATCTGAATTTTCAGATGAAAATTTTTATCTGAAAAACGTAAGTGTAAGACGGTGTTCACATTGTACTGAAAAACTGGATTTTTGTTGACGTTTCAGTATTTACATCTTTCTTTACTGAAGAAGTGGGAGCGAGATGTAAATCCAGTTTTTCACTCCAATGTGAACACCGTCTAAGCGTAACGAAAAGTCATTTTTCAGGTTTTTTTTGACAGCTGACCAATCAGAAGCCCCAAAAATTCAGATTTCTGGATACTTGAACGCATGGATTGTCTTCTTATTGAAAGGTGGATCCAATGAGATAGGTAGATTTTATGGGTGAAGGAAAGGGAAAAGAGATTTCACCCAAGATCCACCACTTTTACATGCCGGCTCCACTAGACATGAACCATGCTTGGACTATGAACCTGTCAAGAAATAAAACAAATGGAGGCAGAAAAATCCATGTCTTGTCGACAATATGTCGAAGAAAACCAACTTTTGAACAGCACATGAACGCTGTTCAAAGCTTGGTCATGAGATTTGAGATTTTACACCCCGACTCCACAGAACATACAGATGCCCAACATCACAACCACAATCCAATCAACAAACAGCAGATTTTGTCTCCCTGGGCAAATTATGTCATGTCGTTTCATTTCTCTCTCACCACTACTTCTATCTTTTGCAGCAATATTCATTTCAAATTATAAAAACAAAGGTCACGTAAATAAATAACAACTTTTGCATCAATATTTATCTCCAGATAATAACGAAAATCAGACAAAAAACTCAAATGCACGTGAAATCTTAAATCTCATGGCCAAGCTTGAACAGCGTTCATGTGCTGTTCAAAATTTGGTTTTCTTCGACATGTCGTCGACAAGACATGGATTTTTCTGCCTCCATTGGTTTTTTTCTCGACAGGTTCATAGTCCGAGCATGGCTCATGTCTAGTGGAGCCGGCATGTTACATGCGTGTGAGTTTTTTGTCTGATTTTCATTATATTGCTGCAAACATTGACATAATATATATGTCAATGGCTAATATAATATGTCAATGGCTGCAAAAATTGTTATATATTTATGTGAACCACTGATCTCTATAATACACTGGATAGCGTATCGACATAAGGAAGTTGCTTCCATTTGAAGAATTGTTATATTATGAAGCTGACCACTTTTTTGTATAATAATATGACTGTATAACAATTTATACAAAATAATCCCCTATGAAGACGTCAAATTTCCGTTCGTTGCTCCCCCCGAAATCTCTTTGCTAACATTGTTGTGTTTGTAATTTTATTTCATTCACAAATGGTTAAATGAAACAGAATTACAAATGTAAAGAGTGTGACAAGGAGGTAAAATCGTAAAAAAAACACAGACTATGTAATCGCATTCTCCTCATCACACTTATCAGCTGTTTTGTTCAACTTGTTTGCAAACTGAAATAATGAAGGAAGTCGATGCTTTCCATATCCCATCTACATATTTACTATTACCTATTTAAACACCTTTCTATTGATATAATTCAAATAAAAAATAAAAAAAATGTACACAATGAATAACTTAATTAAAAAAAATTATAAATTAAACTCCCACAAAGTTTTTTCCTTGCATATCATTGGTCTGTTTCTTTTTCTTCAGATTGAAATTTGGGAATCAGGTTTTTTTGTGTTAATGTAGACGTCAAATTATGCACCGACCACCTAATTGTTACCTTCAAATGGAAGCAAAAAAACTGTTATACATTGTAAGGAATACACTATCCAGTGCATTGACCTACTATATATGGACTGCCAGGAGCCAACTTCACTTCTGTTCAGTCTATCACTATACGCCATATACGCCACTAGCGCTGCCGTCGATTAGGCGGCAGACATGGTGTAAGTTTTTACAAATGATCTGAGTGTTTCTTTTGTTTTTTATTTCATTTTGAAAAACAATAACAACAAACAAATGAATTGAGTTTTTAAAAAGTGTTGAAACCATTCATTAAAAGATTAATCGACTTATTTAAACACATATTTGAAGTCTCTTTTTTCTTCTCTGAATAATCATTTATTGCAGCTTGACACTTGCATATTTTTTTTTTTTTTTTAATTCACCTTTTTTTTGGCGAAAAAAAAACTTAAGAAGAGCTTCCTTTATCCGCTGAAATTTGTTTATTTTTAATTGGATTTGCCAGTCAGTCACCACTCCTCTGAATTCTGAAGAAGAATAAGATTGTTTCAAGAGCTTTTTACTTATCTATCACTTGATTTTTGAGTTCGTTTTTGACTTACCATTTTGCAATTCCTTGTATCATGTTGATGATTGGTGATTAATATCAGTAGGAAGGGTAAATGCCTATCCTGTATGTTCGAACTGCTCCATGATTGTTTTTAAGTTATTTTTTTTTAATTAAATGAAATAACAACGACTTTTCAATAAAAATAATAATAAATTTTGACTTTGATTGACAAGTATGATAGAGTGACCGACATATAGAGACGTAAGGATAGTTGTTTTGTTCGCCGCATGTTCGACGGGAGCTCTTATGTTGCTAAGGAGAAGCTGAACCCTTTTCAATTGAGCTTTTGTATGATAAAAACAAATGACTGGCAGTCCATATATAAGTCAATGATCCAGTGTATATAGAGATCAGTGATGTGAACATTGTTCCTATAATTTGAGTTGAATATTTTTAATTTTAATTTTATTCAATGCTTAGTACAAGCAGAGCTTAAAAACTAGATAACAATAAATACAATGTTAACATTATATATGTACATATGTACCTACTAAAATTTACAAAAATATAATAACAAAAAATAAATAAAAGAAAAATAAGAATTTAAACACATTACTATGGAAGGCTTGAGAGGAGGGTATTGCGAAGGGCTGATTTGGATATGTTGAAGTCAAAAACATTTGAAAAGTTGTTAGCATTACGAAGCATACGAGACATAGGATTATAAAAGGAATAGTTTGTACGGTGATAAGGGATACGAAAAAGGGGTACTGTCCTTATGTTACGGGGGTTGGTGTTGATGGAGATAGCATTCAGTAAGGCTGGGTAGTCAATATTACCAGTAAGTAAATCGTGAATAAAGACGATGTCTGAGGTTTCACGTCGTTTTTCTAGGGAATTCAGATTTATAAGGTGCAAACAATCAACATATGGAGGGAGATGATAATTATCGTCCCACGGAAGGCTACGCAGTGCAAAGCGAAGAAATCTACTTTGAACAGTTTCAATCCGTTTAATTTGTGTAACTTGATGCGGTGACCAAACTTGAGAAGCATATTCGAGAAAAGGTCTAACAAAGGTAACATAAAGCGCTTTAGACACATATGGGTCTGGAAATTCTTTTCACCAACGTTTTATAAACCCTAGCATTGAGTTGGCTTTATTGATAATGTTGTCAATATGGGAGTGAAAATTAAGCTCTCTATCGACTATGACCCCCAAGTCATGAGAGGAAGTAACATAAGGCACTACGTCCCCTTGAATGAAATAGGTACGAAGTGGCCCAGGTTGGCGTTTTCTGGAAAAAGTAATAGTATGGCACTTGCTTACATTAAGTTCCAGGAAGTTTTTTTGGTACCAAAGAGAAAATCTATCAAGGTTGTCTTGCAGATAGCGAGAATCAGTGGGTGATGATATGCGATTAAATATTTTCATATCGTCCGCATAAATCAAAAGATTACAATTCAAAATGTTAGCGACATCATTGATTGCTAAAATGAATAGCATTGGGCCTAGATGACTACCTTGTGGAACACTGGAAGGGGCTGTGAAAGGAAAGGGATGATCTGAAGTGGACAATGTAATTTCTGTTAGACAAATATGAGTCAATCCATGAGATGAAAAGTGAAGGAAAGCCGAGTATTTTTAATTTGAAAGTAATTATTTTGTGAGACATTTTGTCGAAAGCTTTGCTAAAATCAGTGGATACAACATCAACTTCGTCCCCTTTTTCCATAGTACAAAGCGTATGAGACACAAATTCCACAAGGTTTGTTGTTGTAGATCTGCCAGCTAAGAAACCGTGTTGAACGGGAGACAAAATAGGTTTACAGTAGAAAGCGAGTGCATCATAGAGGATACTTTCGAAAATTTTCGGTATGCAAGAAAGTTTGGCTATTGGGCGATAATTAGACACATTATTTTTTGCTCCTTTTTTATGGATAGGAACTATGAAGGACACTTTCCAAGATTGAGGAAAAACACCTTGACAAATAGATAGCCTAAAGAGAGAAGTCAGTGGGTAAATAAAATCATTTGAGCATTCTTTGAGGACAACTGCTGGAATGCAGTCAGGACCTGTAGAGTAGTTTTCTTTTAATTTATCAATTTTTGCACTTACCATGGTTGGGAGAATATTAAGAGATAAATAAGATGTTTGCGGAGAATCTTTTAAGTACTCGAAGTATTTTGTATCAGACTCAGTATCACAATCCGAAAACGACTGTTTGAAAAAATTGGCAAAAAAAATTAGCTATTGTTGTAGGGTCCGATGAAGAGTTGTGCAAGTACACGAGCGAAGGAGGGAAGCCATCGGATTTTCTTTTCACATTTATAAATTCATAGAAACGTTTAGGATTGGAAGTTATGGAGGATTGCATGCATACAATGTATTCATTATAGAGTTGCTCAGAGAGAACAGAGAATTGCATAAAAGTGTTAGAGAAAACTTGGAAGTCGTAGTCCGATTTTGATTTCAAATATTTTTTCCACAAATTGTTCCTGACGTTGCGAAGAGACCGAAGTTCTTTAGTATACCATGGCGGAGAAGAAGAATAGTTTCTTCGAGGCAGAAAAGGCACAGATTGAGAAAAACAATTGAAAATTTTGGAATAAAAGGTTGACAGCTCATCATCAATAGATCGTTGGGAAATATTCAAGTTGGTTTGGCTAAGAAGGAAATTAAAATTATGAAAATCAGCTTTACGAAAATTGAAACTATATTCTGGGGCTATATTATTAAAGGACGCATCAAAAGAGAAAGAGGTTAACAAGGGTGGATGGAATTGATCAATAGTAGATAGTAGTTGATCACTCTCAGTCACAACGGAGTTGGCGGGGTCAGAAGTGAAGACAAGGTCAAGCTGCCTATTCAGGTTGTTTGTGATTCCACTCACTTGAAAAAGACAGGAATCTTGTAAGCAGTCCATAAATAAGCTTTCTTTTTCACTTTTGACATTTACTGGGGAAAAGTAAGTTGCATCATCAGATAGACACCATTTGATGTTAGGAAGGTTGAAATCACCCGAGCAGAAAATATCATCATTTGAATCAGCGGTTTCAAAGAGAAGATCAATTGATTCGACAGCGAGTTGATAAGAACTAATTGGTTGTGCGGGGCGAATATAGCAACACATGACATATATATACCGACTATATAGCTTTATTTTGATGGAGACAAACTCAAAATCGGTTGTATTTGAGGACTTAAAAAAGGAAGCATCTAGGTTATTATTAACTGCTATTAAAACTCCACGACCGGAGGAGTCATTATCTTTATTTAGACCGTCACATCGAACGCAGTATAGTCAGAAGTAAATAATTCACTGCTGAAAAATCAGGTGTAAGATTTGTTTCAGTCAGTGCAAAGATGTCGTAAGGAAGTTTTTGAGAATTTGAAAAGACAGTTGAAGTTTTTGTCCGAAGCCCTCTTACATTTTGGTAGTAGATCGTAAGGCACGTTGGATGATTTTTATTGTTGCAAATAATAAAAGTAGTGGTAAGACACAGTACACAAATTAACAGCCCTATTCTGGCAAACCTCACTGATACCTCACAAGTCACAACAACCTCATAAGGTGAGGTAAATTTGGTTTTGTGAGGTTTTCGTATGGCTGGCAGCAACATCACAATTTGTGATCCTTACAAAAACTATCGAAACTATGATCTCCCTCGAAATTAATTAAACAATTAAAAATATTTGTATTTATTTCTAGTTACTTTCTTTTTAAATAATATAACTCATTGAAAAATAAACATGCCTGCATGTATTATTTGATTTTAGCTTACCAATTATTAAAAAAAAAAACAATCTAACAAATCATATCGACGGTTAAACTTCATAACCTCGTAAGTCGTTTTGCAAGTTTTTCGGAAATCAAGAAAAACCTCTTCAAACAATTAATAAAAATGAAAGAAATAGAAAATTTGTTGATTTGAGTTATTAAATAAACAATTCATTATAATTTAATAAAATTTATGTCAAAATAATGTGTCGTTTTTAATTTATGGACACTTACGAGGTACTGCATTAAATATTTCAATACCTACGAGGTATTGCAACCAGTTCCTTTGTTTAATAAATCATTTTTTTTATGAAACACGATTAGGTAGTTTAAACTTCTTTGAATTATGGTTTTTTATTTCATAATGCTAAATAAATTAAATTAATATACAACTAATGAATTAAAGTCTTTTTTAATGGCAAACAAAAATTAAAAACTTTTCAAAATGCTAAAATACATAAAAGTCAAATAAACGAATTCATTCAGTAACAAGTTAAAGCACACGTAAGGAACATTTAATTAAAGATAGTTATTAAACAAAAAATGAAAAGGTAACTAAACGAATCCATTTAATAAAAAGTTAAGGCACTGTTAGTGAGGAACATTGTTATAATTAAAAATAGGAATTGAACAAAGAACATAAAGGTAAGTAAAAAGAACTAACTAATTTAAAATGCACTACAAAGGCAATCAAAAGCGGAATACATTTCAGAATGCTATAATACATAAAACCGAAATAGAAATGTTAATTTTATTAATCATTAGCAAAGTAAAATTATATGAAGAACAAAAAAGAAAAGAAGTGAATAACAGATAAATTCAAGTTAAACGAAAGATAATTCAAAACAATAAATAACGGTTTTCAATACTTTAGGTGTCTTAATATTTCAATGAGTCATAAAAGGCCCAATAGTCTCTCGGTATTATAGCTTTTATTTCCTGTAGATGGTCAAATTTTTTTTTTTGTTATTTTCAAAGGTGACGAATGTAGTTGCTCGAAGTTGGTTTCTAAGAAATTAACATTTTTGGGCCTTGCTGGTAAGTCTTTGTACTCATCATCGAAATCCAATTTGTAGGAAATCGTGCCTCTGTGATATCGATAACTTTTGACATTTGTTACACAAGGATCATTCGTTTTTTTTCCTGGTCTAATCCAAGTATATTTCATTACATCTTTAGCTCCATAGTTTTTGAAAAAATTAAAATTTGGAGCCTCAGTTTTATACAATGGTTTGTTTACTTTTGCCTCTTTTGTCAACCTAACGTAATCATTGACATTGGGGATGTAAATTTCTTTGTTTTTGATCCTCTTTTCAATTGTACTGTGCACACTATAGCATTCCATTTGAGTATGCCCTTTTGTAAGGTACTTCTGAATAATCTCAACGTCATATTTTTGAGAAATGAACAAAAGTGCATTGCTCATGATGCTGTTACGGTTCTGTGCCGTGCAACCATCAGAATAAATGATAATAGGAATCTTGCTCCCCAACTCCAAAAAATTTGTTTCTAAGTAATGCAAAAGAAAAGATGCGAACGTTGATGCCTGGCCATCTGAAACGGTTTCATCAAACCAGTAGCATGTAGCAACTTTTTCAGCTAAATTGTAGACCGTAAAATTATGACAGAACAACTTGGTTCTGTAATACAACGCACTCGCATTTATAAACGGACATACTTTTACAGCCTGTACATCTATTGTTAAGACATGGTACAAATTATTGTGTGCATCCGTTTTATCCTTATCTTTTTCTGCTCTGGAACGGTCTTTGTCTTTGACGTGCTTTTGAAATTCTTCTTCAGTAACCTCTCCACTCTTATGTTTGAAACAAATGTCGCACCAATCTTTTTTTGGCCTATACAGACCAATATTCATTTCCTTTATAATATTTCTCATTATTGTGTGAGAAATGACTTTGTTGCGAGTTTCTTGACATTTTTTAGCATAAGCCCTATGAACTTCCATTACTGTTTGGAAATTTTGCTCGAGGTTGGTCTCTTTTTCAAGAAATTAAGTTCTGCACTCTCAGGGTATTGAGTTTTTCTTAAAGAAGTTTTTTTGTTTTTGATTCCCAACTGACTCATTTTTAACCAATTCAAAATTGACCATTTTATTCCAGTTGTAGCAATGTAATTTTTTTTACAGACCCGAATATTGTCCCCGTTTGAAATTTAAAAAAAAATATTTTAAAGTATTTTGCCTGCGGTTAATTCCATCTACATTATTTATTGAATCCGTTGCGCAGACAAAAGCTTTTCTTTCTTCCCAGTTAAGATTGTTCCAAATAAGTTCAAAAATTACCTTTCTTTCGTCATCGGATAACTTCTGGCATTCGTTTTTTTTTTTTTTTTTAAATTTTCCATTTTCTTAAAACTAACTTAAAGCTAGACAAAAATTCATAAAAACTAGCCTACTTATCGATATTTTAAAACTAACTTACTGGCCCCAGTCGGGCGCTCTAAGTTAAACTATAATAACTTAATGCTAATGCCTTTCGGCCTAAGACTTGTGGCATTCGTTCCTAGGACCCTTGTGTACAACTTTACACTCGCATCGTTTTCCCATTACACGGGCTTCTTTTCTTGCATTTTGAAATGTATTTTTTTGTAACGCTGGTTTTGAGAACCCCAAATAGGACTTTCCCTGCATCCTCAGCTCTTTGTTTATTTTTCTTTAATTTGGCTTTGACTTCGTAATAGGGCACGGTTCATTAATATCTTAAATAATTATAATCCTAATTGAGATATTTCGCATGACTTCTTACCTTCTGTACCTTCCGTATATGAGATAACATCTTCATCAGCATTTACTTCGAGGATTGTGACCTCGCTCAACATGTCACTGGAATCATAGTCTTCACATGAAAATGTTAAACTTTGATTCTGATTGCCATTTGCTTCTGTTTCTTTAGATGCAAGCATTACATTTTGATTAAGATCGTCATCGGAAGAGTGAGTTCCGCTTTCAATCTAATTTTCATCACCACTACAGAAATTCCCGTTTTCCATCGCATCATCATCTTAAGTAATTCAAAAATCATTCTTTTAGCTGTATTTTATTTGAATAAATGTTCTTAAAGAGTAGTTTTTTTACCGTTAAACACATGGTCCAACAATTCTTGCTCAACATCATTATCCAACTATGATCTTGATTTTGAATCATCAGCCTTTTTCAAGGCTAAATTCAGCATTAACAGTGCTCGAGAAGTCATTGTGGATTAATGCAGAACCTCGTAAGTATATTTTTTTTCTTTAAATAAGCCAAAGCAGAACCTCGTATATATTTGTTGAATTGAAATCTCTAATAAACAATAAATAACAATAAGATATTATAAGTTTTTGTGTCTAAGATGTACATTTAACAATAAATATTACCAATTTAAGCTTTTTTATGAAATAAATCAACACTTATGCACTAAAAAACACAAACACTTTAACCCGACGTGAACGCAAATCGATTAACTTGCATAGTAGGAGATTAACGAGGTAATGCTTAATTTCTTATTGGATTTATAATACGAGTTTTTGAATTTTGTCATTCCTGAAAAATGTTCAGAACAATATTGTTGAGCTGAAATTACCAAAAGATGGCTCTGAATTTTCTGATTTTTTTGCATTATTAATATTTTTTTGGATTTTTTTGACTTACGAGGTTATGAAGTTTAACCGATATGCTTCCTCTTTCGTAGTAAATAGGTGCGTTCAACATAAACCGAGAAAATTATTAATTTCACTTATATTTCTTTTTATGACAGTCAGCCAATCAAAGCCCTAGAAATTAAAAAATCATGAAAATCTGACATGCTTGAACGTGCCCATTTTCTGCTTGACCAGAATAGAGTGCTGCAACTGGAGCTGTAACTGCAACTGGAATAGCTGTCAATAAATGCTGTACGTGCTTTTTTTACTCGCCCACAATGTGCTGTACAGCTTTCTGATATTTTGGGCATTTGAAGTCAGCTGAGTGAATTCAATTCAACACAAAAATAGAAAATAAAACAAAAATAAAGGTGGATAATGTTGAAATGGAAGCTAAAATTACCTTACGTCCTTATCAGAGAATAAAAAGAGTTTGAAATTCTCTTCAAACCCCATGTAAAAACTTGGTTGCGTTCACAAGTTTGAAACGTCAAAAAAGCTGCATGCAAAAGTTAAAAGTTGGCCAACTTGTCCAGCTGCGTATGCAGCTTCGTCTACAGCTGCGTCGCGTTCTGTTCGTATCTATTGATTTGTGTGTATTCAACATTTTGACAGCTATTCCAGTTCCAGCTCCATCTCCATTCTGTTCAGGCAGTTACTGAGGTGAGTTTCTTGTGAGGATTTTCCCAGCATACCGAAAATGTTATCGAATCACAACAAACCTCACAAGGAATACCTCACAAGAGCTAGTGACTTGTGAGACCTCACAACGTCAGAATAGGGCTGTAAAGGTTATATCATTAGAGTTTGACTTTTTCCAGTTCTGCGCATATATCAAAATTCGAGTCAAATGCAAACATTTATTGCTATGTTTACGTATATTTTCTTCCTCACGTTCAAAGCCATTTTTTATTTCTGACAATTTTAATTTTAATTTGTTTTTACGTGTATTTTAATCTTCACGCTCAGAGCCATTTTTTATTTCCGACAGTTTCAATGTTGGCAACCTGAACTGCGTTCTTTTTCTAACCAAAGTTTACTATAGTAAACTTTAATCGTTCTTTTAATTCAGAAAAGTAACTTTTTTAACTTTATGACGTTTCAGAGTCGTTCCTTAATTCAAAGTAAAAGTGTCAAAAAGTAACTTTGAGTAACTTTTTTCAACTCATCTCCTTGATATGAGTTTAATCTGTCAAAAGCAGCTGAAACCACAATGTTTTCATTTTGGATTATCTTTTTTTTGCTTCTTCATCGTTCGGTTTGGACTTGATTTCATTTTTGTAGTAACATATTTATTATTTAATTGATTTTATCGTTGATAGTGAGTTTGGAAATTATTTTCTATGCTTTGCGATTTCTGTCCAATTTATCGATTTGAAATAAAGAAATTTATGCATCATCATTTAAAGTTGAGCTAGAACGAATGTATTTTCAAAGTGCTGATCAAATTTCTTTTCAATGAATTAAATGAAATCACAATTCGTTCTTGATTTTTAATTCCAAATGCATTTTGCATTTTTTTTTCATCCATTTTGTTTGACAGATCAACTATTTTTAACTTTGGTCGTTCCTAAATGAGAAGTTACTCGAAGTAACTTTTTTAATTGTGACGTTGCAACTCTTTTCTTTGATACATTAAGAATATAGTTAACTAAAGTAACATAAAAGAACGAACCACTGCGCGAGTATACTTTCAATCTGTTCGTATACTTCCTATAACTACGAGTTTCTACGAATTTTATTTCTTTTATATAAGCTTTGACCAAACTTTGGGCTCAATTCGTAGAAATTCTTAGTTTTGGGAGGTACGCGAACAGACATATTATTTATGTAACAACACCCAACAAAACAGACTCCAAAAACTGCAAAACAAAGCCGTGCGAATAATCCTCAAAAGTGATCGTTTTACTTCTGTTTCGCTTATGCTTGAGTCATTAAAATGGTTAAACATAACTCAAAGACTATTTGACACATCTTGTGCTGCAAATATCTGCAATCCAGTGTTCCTGGCAGAAGAGTGGTGGAATATAACCTGAGAAACCCAGAATAATTCAACATAAACCGGACCAAAACATCTTGAGCTCAAACAAGAATATTATATAAGGGACTATATGCTTTCAACAATCTGCCTTCCAATATTAGAAATATACAGAACTTGTGTCACTTTAAAAATCAAATACGAGTATGTCTATATACAAAGAATTTTAATAATTTAAAATTCTTCCCATAACTACGAATTTCTACGAATTTTATTTTTTATATGAGCTTTGACAGAACTTTGGGCTAAATTCGTAGTTTTGGAAGGTACGCGAACAGACATTTAAATTCCTAAAAAAAATATTTGAATGTAAATTTAACTTAAACCTAAACTTTCAATGTAAGTACTTTTTTTATTTTACCCCGACGCCACACGGAATAGTACTGGCAAGCAAGTTGCAATACCTACACAATTGTTCACGAACACAAACAAACCCAAGCAACTTGCTCGTCAACTGGCATGGAATTTTTGAAGCCAGTAGTGAAGCAAGTTGGGAGACAAGCAAGTGGAACGCAAGTGGGAAGCAAGTGGAAGGCAAGTGGAATGCAAATCAAGTATTTGACAGGCAATGTATGTAACCAACTTGCTTGCCAGTACTTGCGCGTGTGGTTTCGGGGTTAATGGCCATTGAGCCAAATAAGCTTAAACTAAAAACTATAATACCTTATTACCCTGAGACATTGACCTATTATATATGGACTGCCAGGAGCCAACTTCACGACGGTTCATCTTCAACAACTAAGCGCCAGCAGCGTTTGTTGGAGCAAAACAGAAAAATGGTGTAACTTTTGACAATTTGGTTTGACGGTTGTGTTGTCATTATTTGTTTATTTACTTTTTTAGAAAATAGTGATAACATTTTAAAACAATTGTTTAAAAAGCCATAACTTTTCTTTTTAAAATTAATTAGTTTCTATTTTAAGAATTTTTCAGTTTTCATTAAAAAAATAGCGTTGGAAAAACTAAAAAAAGGATCTAAACGACGCTGTCCCATCCTGCACTATCAACATCCAATGGACCTGGACCAATTTCATTGCAATACAGGAGTTTACGACGTAGTTTATCACACAGCCACATCTAGTTTGCAATCAGTCGCCACGGTAATCTCCAAGCAATAAATTACAACCATTCTGCCAACAATCTATTCATCAGCTTTCTTTGTTCCTGGACGATTTTCGTTTCCATTTGATAATGCATGATGATTTTACATTCAAAAGTTCTAAGGAAAAGCTTAATATTAAAAAAAAAAAACAAATTGCCTCAGGCAATGAACAACAAATAGATCTAAGATTTGCGTAGAATGTGAGTCCACTTGAGTGAAATGTGTATTTTCCAGTAAAATTGGTGGAAAACCAGCTTGGATGGATTTGGAGAAAATTCCAGCTACCGACGATTTGAAGTGCAGAAAATGTTGTGCTCCACAATCTTTTCTGTGTCAGATTAACTTTTGGTCAACAGATAAACTTTTTTTCTTTAATAGATCTATGCACCCATAGAACAAAAGTCCAAGTGTTTCCATAGGACGATTTACATCTTCATTTGCCTTGAAGCTAGTTGTTCTGCTCGGAACTCAGCAGAGTAGGTATCCGGATATTTTCCCATGTATTTTAAATTTGATTGTATTGTTCTTTAAAAACGACAGAAACCTCTCAGCATTTCAATCTCAACTTCCTCGACAAAATCAATTCAACTCAGCAGTTCACCCAAACGAGGATCAGGAACTTGTAAGAACATCAATTCAAACAGTTTTTACGCTTAATGACAAATCATTACTTTCAGGCTGCTGTTGAAGCACCTTGCAGAGTTTGCCCCATTTGTGGTTTTTGAGGTAATTTAGTGTGTCCGCGATGCACAGGCATCAACTACTGCTCCACCAAGCATCAGCGGGCTCATTGAGCGAAACACAAAGTCCATATCGATCCGGAGCTTCAATCCCCACTGACGAGATCAACATCCCAGTTGTTTCGTCTTTTGAAACCAATAGCCAAAGTCGCCCAGATGCATTCCAAAATCTAGTCGACCAAGGAAAAGCTGGAACTAAGAATGAGATTCCCGGATCGAATCAGAGCCGACTTCTTCTTCCTCAACTTCAAATAACGCAGCGCAGATTCTTCGTTACGATCTATGTGGATTGCCGATAATTGTATTTTATGCACAAGTTTACTAATAAAAATTGGTAAAATGTTTAAAAATATAAAATCAATAGTTTTCTTAAAGCTAAAAAAACTAAGTAATTTTACCAATGTTGAAATTTTTTGCCTCAAATATCTTGAGAACAGACAACGATATTGGCTCCCGGTTGATTTCATCCTATATATTAGTAAGTAATTGATATTTGATAGGGTTTTCAAAAAATTCAACAAACAGTTTTTTTTAAACGAAAAAAACTAATTGTAGAAAATTGTTTTTCGTCTCAAATATCTTGAGAACAAACAATGATGTTGGCTTTGAGTTAATTTAATTTTACAGACTTGCTTTAAATTAATAATTTATAGGATTTACAAAAAAGAATTCGCCACTAATCTTCACTAATCTTCACTTGATTGCATATTGAATATCTAAGAACTTTTTCGAAGATCTTTAACATGCGATGTTTTGAAAATAAAATAATATAGGGCCTTTTGTTTCCGACCGCACCAATGGGGGGTTACCAGTTTGGGTCGCACCCAGGCTCTTTTCAGAATATAAGTTTACATTTATTTGTATTGTCTTGCAAACATATACACACAAATAAGCACTTTGTTTATTGTTTTTAAAACAAAAATGGACATATTTTTGTTTATATGGATCAACTTTGTTGACAACAACCAACAACCTTTAGAATAGCAGCACACCACATAAAGAAACCATTTTCACACACACATCATACAAAACAAAAGAAAGCCGAAATAGTTTTTGTTTTATGTTAATAAAATTTTTATTGTTTACAATAATTTACTGTTGGCTACAAGTGGAGTTGTCCAATGACTTCCGCCGCCATAAAAATCCTGATGACTTCGTTTTGTATACTTTCTCTTGCCAGTTGTTCCACCATAGTTTAACGACGGCGATGTACTAGCATTATGTGGCTTACTTGGAGCCTGTTTAGATTGGGAAATTATAGATTTCAGTATTTTCAGCACGGCAAGATTTAGTGAAGGTTTTGGGTATTGGAACCAACTTATAAACTTATTCAAAATAAATTTATAAAAAGTTTAATTAGATAAAAAGTTTTATTAGATAAGAAGTTTAGCACTCACTTACGTAGACATTGAAGAAATACCTACCCTAGAATTCAGCAAAACAAACTTAAATTAAAATACCTACCTAACTAACAAAATAAATACCTATGTAATTAGGTTTACAAAAATATCTTAATACCTTTCCAAAAGATAATAAGTAACTTTACTTAAGCCTAACTCTGAATTTTCATAAGAATACCTACATATTTTATTTAAACACATACCAAAAAACATATCCTCGAAACGATTAATAATCGAAAAAATTATTACCAAAATATATACCTACCTATACATGTACCCTCGCATAATAAAGATTACAATTAAAATTTATTAAAATACCTACCAAAAGTTATAGGTATCCTGCCATCGATGTTATACGAGAAAATGTATATCTAAATAACTATACGAAAAGATTTCCTCGAACATTTTAAATCAGCAATAAAAACAATGCCTACCCTCAATAATAATATGAGAAAATATACCTATAGGTATACCTAAGTTTCTCATTCACATCATCTACAACAAAATCTGTGCAGAAAGGTTTTTCTGCTGTTTGCTATGGCCTACGACACCGACGAGGCAACATGGCGCAAGCAGCTCACTCAAGTGTCCCTTGCATCCCCTTGTTAAATTATCCTTTGCTAATCTGGCTTCATACTAAATATATTTCCAAAATAAAACAACAAATAATGTTGAATTCAACAAATACAAATACGACATTTTGCCCATACGAGCATACCTTTAATATGTGCCTCAGTGCTTTCCTCCTTGACAGACAGCATTGGATCGGCTTTAATTTCTTCTTTAATTGATCCTTTTTGCTTAAATTCATCATTTATAGATGATTGATTTTGACTGCCTTCTCTAACTTATGGGGTTTTCTTTTGGTAACAAAAATTGATTTTTTTCCTCTTCCGATTTGTCAAAACACAGATTTTGACAATAAAAGCCTTCCAATGGTGAAAAAAATCAATTTATTTTTTGATCGAAAATCAAATTTGCAGATCTGGATTTTTCGGCAGATTTACCCCTCTTTAACTAACACCATTACGCACCAGAACAATTCACAACCATCAGTTTGTCAAAACTGGATCGCTTCAGTTTCACAGACACAAATAATACACCAATACAATAAAAACGAAAAATCAATCTGCAGTCGTATACCATTCGCGACGAAAAAAATCAATCTTTAAATCAAAATCTGAATTTACCAAAAGAAAACCCCATTAATAACCATATCTTCAAGGTCTTTCCTTATCTGAAAAAAAAAATAAATAAATCGGTCTTCCCTTTCAATTAAACAATATTACCTCTAAGCTATCGGCAGATGTATCTTCGCCTTTCAGCTTTCCGTTGTGATTCTGTAAAGGAGTTATCAAATGCCGCATTTCTCAGATAATTTGTGCTGTTTGCTCATTAGCAGCTATATTCTGCTCACTCAAACTCGATCCTAAATGTTTAATATTCTTCCGAATCTGGGCCAATACGTCCTCCATTTGGATCATTTCACTGCGAACCTTTTTTTGAGCAATGAGCTCTTCACTTTTATTTGTCTAAGGTGCTGGTCATCGCCCTTATTCAGGAGCCCTGGATCAACAGCGGGAGGATCTGCGGACTAAGGTCCAAAGAGTATATCCTCTACTCCAAGAAAGGGCCTACAGAAGGTAACTATCGGACATGTATAGTGGCGAAAAAATCTATAAATCTTTTCCTCTTATCTTCCCACAGTAGTGCAGACATGACGGCGGTGAAGTGCGAAAGAAAAGGGGCTCCGCCCCTGATCCTAGCCTCCATCTACATGCCAGGTGATTCACCGAGGCCTCCGCCGCCTGATGCTCTTGATGACCTCATTACAGTGACTGGTAAGAACGGTTGGGACCTCCTGGTTTGTTGTGACGCGAACGCTCATCACATACAGTGGGGGAGCTCAGACATAAATAAAAGAGGTGAGTCACTTTTCGAATATATTGTAGAGAAAAATTTGTTGATTTTAAATAAAGGTAACGAGCCAACCTTCGTTACTAGAAACAGAAAAGAAGTGCTCGATGTGACGCTTTCCACTAACTCCGATTCTATCGTAGTCAGTGACTGGAAGGTCTCAAGTAATGTAACATTCTCTGACCATAGAATGATAATATTCCATATCGAACACAAAACAGAAAATCCAAAACCCTACAGAAACCCCAGAAAGACAAACTGGGATGCCTTCAAGATAAGAATGGCCACATCTTTGGGTCAATATGAAAATCAGACATTGTCAAATTGCTCAGATATTGAAAAACATATCAATGAACTAACATTGGCTATTAATAATGCTTATGAAAGTTCTTGCCCCATTTCTATAGGTAAAGGTAAACTCAACCCCGTATGGTGGTCGAAAGAGTTATCTGTCCTTAGGAAAAACTCAAGGAGGCTTTTCAATAGAGCAAAACATAGTAATGTACCTGCTGACTGGGATCTTTTCAAGATCAGCAAAAATATGTACAAAAACCGAACAACTTACGCGAAAAGGGCAGCCTGGCAAAAATTTTGCACAGACATTGAGTCAACAAATGACGTTGCTAGGCTCAGGAAAGTTATGTCAAAGGTTTACACTCCTCCGGGTTTTCTAAAAAGACCTGATAAAACCTGGACAGATTCCTGCTCTGAGACCTTAGAGTCACTTTTGAGCACTCACTTCCCAGGATGTACTACTGATTCATCGTCTGCGGATAGAGGCCCTGACATAAGTGTAATCTCTAACATAGGTAACCAAATCATAGATAGCAGAAAGGTGGCTTGGGCCATAGACTCATTCTCAGCATACAAGTCTGCAGGGCCTGATGGAATAATTCCTATTATGCTCCAAAGCTCTAAAGACATAATTGTTCCAATTCTAGTGGACATTTTTAGGGGTTGTATTAACATCACCTACGTTCCTTCTAAATGGAGAGAAGTCAATGTCATCTTTATTCCGAAAGCTGGCAAGCCCACCCACACCGAACCTAAGGATTTTAGGCCTATAAGCCTATCCTCTTTTCTTCTCAAGACTTTAGAAAGACTAGTGGAGACTCACATTCGCCTAAAACTTAATGACGGCATGCTCTCACAGGCCCAACATGCATATATGAAGGGCAAATCTGTTGAAACAGCGCTTCATGAAGTGGTCGGCACAATCGAAAAATCGATCCAATTCAAGGAATTCAAACTGGTAGCATTCCTTGACATAGAGGGGGCATTTAACAATGTTGAAAATAATGCAATTCGACAAGCCCTCATCTCGATCAGCATCGATCCTTTACTGATAAACTGGATTGACTCCATGCTTCAAACAAGACTCATAAATGTAGAAATGGGTGATACGAAGTTAAAAGTCAGAACATGCAAGGGGACTCCGCAAGGTGGAGTTCTATCTCCTCTGCTCTGGCTCCTTGTAGTCAACCAGATATTGGTTAAACTTAATCTGAATGGCATCAAGGTCGTTGCATACGCCGATGACATTGTGTTAATGGCCTCGGGAAGATTTGTCCCAACCTTATGCGACCTCCTACAATTAGCCCTCAACAAGCTCAGTAATTGGGCCAGTAGTTGCGGACTTAGCGTTAACCCTCAAAAGACAGAATTGGTGTTGTTTACAAGGAAACACAAAATTCCCAGCATAAACCCGCCAACCATCAACGGAATTCCACTTCAAGTTTCGGATACCGCCAAATACCTTGGTGTTGTACTTGACCGTAAATTGAACTGGAAAAAGAATATTAAAGAAAGAGAGAAAAAAGCCTCAGTAGCATTCTATACGTGCAGTCGAATTTTTGGTAGAAGATGGGGTCCCAGCCCTAGAACCATTCATTGGATGTACACAGCCATTATAAGGCCAATCCTAGCGTACGCATGTATGGTCTGGTGGCCAGCCTTAGATAAGGAAACCAATCTAAAAACCATGACTAAAATTCAAAGACTAGCGTGTATCGGAACATCCAGTGCTATAAGAACCACACCAACGGCCGCCCTAGAAACTTTCCTTTCACTTGCCCCACTCGATCTGTTTACGAAAGAGTTGGCGGCAAAAAGTGCTTTACGACTGCAACAATGTAACAATTGGAAAAGGGGCCTCTTCGGTCACAGAACTATAATGAACTTTACAGACATTGACATTCAAACGGACTATGTTTCGCCGCACATTGATTTCAACCCAGTAACCATGACAGACATCCCCACCAGGGAACTCTGGAACGAAAACAGGGTCATAAATACAAACCATGTTTCGGTCTTCACCGACGGCTCCAAAACCTTGGAGGGTGTTGGGTCAGGTATCTATTCAGATAACCCACCCATATATAGATCAATGAAGCTTCCAAATTTTTGAAGTGTATTCCAAGCGGAAGTGCTGGCAGTTTGTGAGGCCACGAAACATCTTGCTTCACGTAAATTAGTCAATAAAAATATTGACATTTTCATAGATAGCCAGGCGGCAATTAAAGCCATTTCCTCAATTACCATAAAGTCCAAACTGATCGATCGTTGCCGAAATGAGTTAAGAATACTCAACGCAACGAACACAGTTACCCTAAAATGGGTCCCAGGACATAGGGATATTCACGGAAATGAAATGGCAGATGAACTGGCCAAAAGCGGATCATCTCTTGATCCGAGCCTAATCGTAGCCTCGGTGCTCATGCCACTGGAGGAAGAAAAAAGTAGAATACACCACTGTTTCTTGGAAGCTGCAAATGTCAGATGGTCATCTATCGACACCTGTCGGGTTTCAAGGAACCTTTGGCCGAACATTTCGAAGAAAAAAACTGAATACCTACTCAAGCTAGGCAGGCCTTAATTATCACTCATAGTTGGCGTCCTAACGGGGCATAACTCTATGGGAACCCATATGAAAAGAATGGGCATCAGCTCATCTGACTTATGTAGAGGGTGTCATGATGAAGAGGCGGAAGAGGGCTCCCTTCACTTCTTATGTGTGAAGGGAGCCTAGCTAGAACCAGGAAAGCAGCCCTAGGAGAATATTTCTTCGATGAACTGGGTGACATCTCTGTATTGCCACTGAAAAACATCCTAAAATTCATTCAGAACTCAGGATGGTTCATGGAGGCCTACCTAACCTAAGGTGCTGGTTTTGCTGGTTTGTAATTGGTTCCTTGTTACACCCAGCATTGTTTTAATTTGCATAGATTCATTTTACAAAACTGAATATTGAGATTACAAACATTTTTTTTAGTCAACTACTCTATAACTGGTTCGGGCAATTGATGAATCTGAAAGAGTTTATTGCACGCCGGCTCAACTTGACATGAGTAATGCTCGAACTATGAACATGGCGAGAAAAAAACCAATGGAGCCAAAAAAATCCATGTCTTGCTAACGACATGTCGAAGAAAGTGAGATTCGCGATTTCACGTGCGTGTTTTTTTTTATTTATTCGGGTTCTTTGTGTCTGGAGGTAAATATTGTTGTGATTTATTTACATGACCTTTCTTCTATAATTTGAGTTGGATATTGTTGAAGGAGTGGTGAGAAAGGAATGAAACGACAGTACATGATTTGCTCAGCGAACAAAAATCTGCTTGTTGATTGGGTTGTGGTTGTGATATTGGACATCTGTATGCTCTGTGGAGTCGGGATATTAAGGAAAAAACATAAAACAATCAATACTAGCAAAAACTTACGTTCATTTTAAGTTTTTCAACTTTTTTAATGTTTTTCGATGAGTCGCATGAAGTTTATCGAATTCTTGGAGCCGATTATTGGCCATCAAACTATCGCCCTAAAGTAGATCTAGGTTTTATGTTGGAGCGAGTTGAGGTAAAGAATAAACTGTCGCATGAGTGGCATGAGTTCTGAAGCAATATATTACGTCCATGATCACTAAATGACTTCACCCAAATTTTAAGGAACATACTTCTGGCTGCACTGTTGTGCATCAAGTAAGTACTGTGAAGGAATGAAAGTTTGCACAACAAGACAAATACTGAAAGAAAAAACTAAAAAATGTATAAATAAATTCAATTTAATTTGATAAACTTAAAAATATATAAAATTTATAACACGCTGACGCGAATATTGTAATTAAATAAAAAAAAAACTAATAAACGTCAGGCGTCAAAGAATAAAGTTGAATATAATAATAGATGGCCTTAGTTTCTATGTCAACAAAGCTTGTTTAGCCCAAGAGTGTCAAGAGATGGCATTAATAATAATAACTCTTTTTGCCACTTTGCTCCAACAAGCAGCTATGTCGGTAAAAAGATTTGAACATTTATTAATACAGCTTTTGTATGGTAATGAAACTCGACTAGCAGTCCATATATAGTCTTGTATATATAAATCATAGTACTATCATGGACGATTTTTTTTAGGATTACATACTGCCGGCGGGGGCGCCACATTCTACCGCAAATATTGTGTTGGAGACATGTGTGGAGACAAAAATTAAACAATCAATGATAAGTAGTAAGAGCAAGAGGTTTAATTACTTCCATTCTGGTAAGAAATAAAAGGAGTAAGTGAGCTAAGCAAACCAGCTGATTGTGAAATGACACAAACTAGAAACAGGTGAAGGAAATGAGAAAATGTTTCTCGTATCCTCTTTGAATTCAACATTAATTGTTTGTTTTTATTTTTGAAATATATCGCCTCGTCGCGTCGGTGTCGTAGGAAGTAACAACCAGCAGAAAAACCTTTCTGCACAGATTTTGTTGTAGACGATGTGAATGAGAAACGTATAGGTATGTATGTTTTCTCAAAATTATTATTGAGGGTAGGTTTTGTTTTGTGGCTGATTTAAAATTTTCGAGGAATTCTTTTCATAGTTATTTAGATATAAATTTTTGCGAGGGTATGTAGGTAGGTATTTATTTTGTTAGTGGACTAGTTTCTATTTCAATTAGGTATAAATAATTTTTGTGTTATTAGTTGTTTCAAGGATATGTTTTTTAGAAGGTATTTAAATAAAATATGTAGGTTAGGTATTCTTACGCAAAATTCAGAGTTAGGCTTAGGTAAAGAAACCTATTTTCTTTTGGAAAGGTATTTAGATATTTTTGTTGAATATGGGGGTGGGTTTTTGTATAGGTACCTAGGTACATGAATATTTCTTTTACTAGATAGGTAGGTAATTTAATTAAAGTTTTTTTTGCTAAATTCTAGAGTAGGGAGGTACCTACTTCTTAATTTAAAAAAAAAAATAGGTAGGTAGTAGCAGAAAGAATTTCGTGAAATGTTTTTATTTCTTCAATGTCTGTACGTAAGTGGGATTGCCAATGCATTGAGATATGTATACCTACATTTATGTAGGAAATTGGCTTAAATTTGATACAACAAAGTTAATGCCTACTTACACTTTCATGTGAAAGTTTTTTTTAAAGCCATTACCTAATATTTTCTCTTTATTTCCCTTAAACATTTTTTATTTATTCCAAGACAAGTTCAAAGTCCTCTGGTAAATTTAGATTTCAGTCCAAAAACTAATTTTTATTGGGGTGTATGGAATTTTTTTTCATACATTGACACATTTTCTCTCAAATTTCATAACTTTTCTAACACATACAGCCACTGTGCGTGTCCAAAAAAATTATTATGTTTGTTCTTTTACTTTTAATTTCTGTGATTTTTTGTCCAAACTCGTGTCAAATGAATTTTGACAGAGCTTTGGACTAAAATGCGCAGAAATGCACAGAAAGAAGGTTTTAAATTGATGCGATTTATAACAAAAAACTTCAATGAACGTCTCGGGAAAAATTGTTTTTTTTTTTAACTATTGATTGATTAACTTGCAAATAATGTCTTGCAAGTTTATCATATTAGTACCTATATCAGTTTATAATATTGCAACAAAAATTCCAATAAAAAGATAAAAGTAACTTGGAAACTAATTTTTATCGAGTTTGCTATACCCAAACAAATGTTTGAACATAGGCACCTGCCTCTTTTAAAGTGATCCTGTTTTCGAACAGGTGTTTTTAAAAAGGTGGTCCTGGTGTTCGAAGATATGATGTATGTCGTTTTTGGGGTTTCCTATATTCGAACAGCCTAATTTTCTATGCATTTCATATCACAGGCTTTATTTTATAACCAGCGTTGTGTAATATAAAATTCTCCGATTACAAACTACCCATTACTGTGCGTTTTACGTAATTTAATTACCCATTACATTTGTCACACATAATTTAGAACTTTTAATTATCTGCGAAAAGCATTTGCAATGGGTATGAATAATTTACTTTTCTAATTGGTAATTAAAACATTTATAGTGAATTTGTTTTAATTTACTGTAGTAAAAAAATAGTGGACTTTTTAAAAGCTTTTCATAAGAAAAAACAATTGAAAGTTTTGATAAATATATCATTATTTGAACTTTTTGTAGTTTTTGTATACAAATTTTTTTATAAATCCATTTGTCAGAGATAGGTAATGAGAAAATTCAATTGTTCTTAATAACTTACTAATTTTTATTCGATTGTTAGAACCTATGGTTTTATGTTTTCTGATTTTTGAGAAAATTATTATTTCATTTCTGTCTTTTCAAAAATCAACTGCCGTTGTTTTTCAATATTTTTGTTTTCTTATAAAATTGCGCTTACTGTCCAAGCGGAGGAGATATACCCCCTCCTACAGGATTTTTTCTTTCTACATTCAATGCGAAACACATAAAGCATACCTACTATGGGGGATAAAAAAATATAAAAATATGGGCAGTTTTCTTTTCTTCATTTAGAGCTGATTTAGGCCTATCTCATCTATATAAAACTAAAAAAAAGGCATATGACGACTAGGTACCCTAGTATACATATAACTGTGAAATATGTATACCTACACATGTATATAAAATGTTTGTAAGATTTAAAATAAAATTAAGTAAGTATTCCAATTTTAGCATTTATTTATAAAAATTTAATATTAAATTACAAATTAATCAACAGCCCCTTTTTGGTATAAGAACACACCTATTGATATTTCGAAATATTTATTTAGCATTTTTGAAACAAATTTTGAAACTATCCATCAATGATATGACATTTTATTGTATCATTTTTCAAATTGTTTGAGTTTTTATTTATTTATTTTTTTTGCAATTTGTTGCTGCATTTTGTTCATAGTAAAATATTTTCTTTAAAAAAAGTGTCCTTTGATTTTAATGAAAGTTGAATTTTATAAAAACAACTTAAGAAAAGTAAGCTAGTTGAGCACTCTCTTATAGTCGCAAATGTACCTTCCAACTTACCTATATACCTACCTATTTTATATTTTCTTGCATTTGTGCTACATCATTAATATACCTATGTAGGTACCTTAGCTACCTACCTACTTTTATATCGAATGAACAAACAAATTACTTTAGATTGCAAATTAAAATACGTATTAAATTACACAGTAATACAATAACTATACATAGGTACATATGCACATTCCTAACTATAGATTTTCATAATGAACAATATGTACTGTACATACCTACGTACTAAACCTATACTCTATACCTTTCATATCCTGCTCACATCCAAACAGCCATAAGAAAAAATATGGGATACCTACCAAATAAAAACCAATCATCCCTTCTATCCTTTGAGCCGCGCGCGCCGCGCCACTGCTAAAAAGCATTGGCATCAGCTGTGTGCATGAAGACATAAGAACTTAAAAAAAAAAAACGTTTTCCAAATGCTTTGCAAAACTCCAAATTAAAACCACTTCCCCCTTTATCCACAAAAAACCCATCAAACAGAAAGAATACCCAAAATATTTTTTATTTGACACACTTTTGAATTCTTTTCATCTTATCTCATCATAAAGAATACAAAAATGTAAATAAAACTAAACCAAAGCAAAATTGACTATTTTCTTCATTTTCATCTTATACTCAAAGATTTTATGTATATTCTTTTCAAAAATGCTCTCTACCTGATTCAGTCTCACCCTAGTAAATTCTAAATACGTCTTTCCCGTTCAAATCATAATCTCAATTCTCAAATTCTCAAGCATTCGCAAGTCTCCACCCAAAATTGCATCTCTCCGCTACAGGGTTCCCCATACTGCCTGCAGATGTCACCCTCTTCTAGTGCGTCCATGATAGTACTATGATTTATATATACAAAGATATAGTATGTTAATGATTGAAACGCCTTTGCGAAAAATTTTCGTAACTCTTGTGGACAACAAACCTCTTGATATAAATACAATTGTTATACTCATAGAGAGAACGCTTCTCAAGTATAGTTTTACTTTTATAAAATTCATAAAAGTCGTATTGAATCAATACATTTTAATTTTGGTTGGGAAAAATCCCCATTTATTCGGCTAATTCTTAATCTAACTTAAAACTAAGAACTTAAGCTAACGTTAGTGAGGGGGAGGGCGATTCAGAAGACGGAGTTTCAGGGATGGAGTACTAAGGTGAAAGTCAAAGGAGTTCATGTTCAGATTAACATTTTGCAGCATTCGAGAGATAGGTTCGTTTGAGCCATAGGAGGTCCTGTGGGTTGGAAGATAAAAAAGACGAGGATTTTGAGAACGAGGGTTAATGTTAAAAGATAGAGTTGTAGAGTGAAATGCAGTCAACGGAACCAGAAAATAATCGATGAATGAAGAGAATGTCTTGATATTTCTCTACGTTCTTTCAAAGAATTCAAGTTGATTAGTTTAAGGCGGTCTAGATAGGGAGGCAGGATCAGGGGATTGGTCCATTCAAGGCCTCGAAGAGCAAAGCGAAGGAAGCGAGGCTGGACGCTCTCGGTTCTGGAAATGTGTATAAGTTGATAAGGGGACCAAACTTGAGAAGCGTATTCAAGGAGTCGGCGAACAAATGATATGTATAGGGATCGAGTCACATAAGGGTTAGAGAATTCCTTTGACCATCTTTTGACGAAGTCGAGGGCTGAATTTGCCTTGAGAATGATATCATCTACATGGGAGAGAAAATTAAGTTCCGGGTCAAATATTATGCCAAGATCACGAATAAATTCAACGGTGGGTATGGGTTGATCACGAAGGAGATTTAATACGCTTACGCTTTACGCGTGATTGATTGGCATTTGGCAACGTTGAGCTCCAAGCAATTTTTAAGACACCAAATTGAAAAACTGTCAAGGTCCTGTTGAATAAGGGAAGAGTCATGTGTCGACGAAATAATCTTGAAAGACTTGGTATCATCAGCGTACAGTGAAATACAAGAGTGTTTGATGACCTTTTCAATATCGTTAATAGCAAGAATGAACAAAAGAGGGCCTAGGTGGCTGCCTTGTGGAACACCGGAGGTAGCTAGGAAAGAGCAAGAGGTGGCGGTTTTAAAACGAACGCTGTAATAACGATTATCTAGGTAAGAGGAGATCCATTTTTAACAAAGAAGGTTCGAAGCCGAGAGAGGACAATTTGAAAAGTATTAGCTTATGGGAGATTTTATCATAGGCCATACTAAAATCGGTTGAGATAACATCGACTTCGTAACCTTTTTCCATGGTTGATAGCGTGAAAGACACAAATTCAACAAGGTTTGTGGTTGTAGATCTGCATTTGAGAAAGCCATGTTGTCTGGTGGAGATGAGAGATTTGCAATGGAAGCTAAGCGTTTCATACAAAAGCTTGGCAATTGGACGATAATTGTTAACATCACCCTTCGAACCTTTTTTGTGTATTGGGATAATGAAAGATGATTTCCATATCTGAGGAAATTCACCAAGATTTAGGGAAAGGCTAAAAAGTTTTGAGAGAGGAAGAGAAAGGGTGGAAGAACATTTTTTTAGAAGTATGGCAGGGAGACCGGGATTAAATTCATCGTTTAGTTGATTTAATTAAGTTTCGATAAGATACGGATCCACAGTGCGAGGGAGAAGCGGTCCAAGGGAAAAGTTTAATAGATAATTGAAATGCAGAATCAGGTGCAAAGGAGTCATCTGCAAAAGATTGTTTAAAAAATTTAGCAAAAAGGTTGGCGATAGTCCTAGGATCGTTTGAGGTTTCGTTATTGAAAGAGAGAGTGTTAGGGTAGCCATCGGATTTTCGTTTATAGTTGACAAACTGAAAAAATGACTTAGGATCATTGATTAGGTTGGATTGCGTGGTAATTAGATAGCGTTGGTAAAGGTAGTTGTATAGCTCGTTAAAATGTAGATAAGAACCAAAATAGTTAGGAGGAGAACGAGAGCGGAGGAAAATTTCCCACAACTTATTTCTTTTATTTCGCAGACAACGAAGTTTACGATTATACCAAGGAGAAGAAGACAAAGTTTTGTGGCCAGAAAAAGGAACATAACATAACAATAGAATTAAATATTTCAGTGTACAATAAAGTAGTGGCATCATTTACAGTTAAGTTATCAAAATTAAAAGAGATTTTTTTAAGGTATCCGTTTATTAGACGAAAGTTTGCTCTATGGAAGTCATGAGAATAAAGATCGGTAGTGGGAGTGGATTGTAATTGGGAGTCATGAAAAAATGAGAGAAGAAGGGGAGGGTGGTAGTTATCTATGGTTGAAAGAGAAAGGGGGCTAGCTGAGACAGAAGAGTTAATGGGGTCGGTTGTGAAAATAATGTCAAGTTGTCTATCCATGAAATTTGTGATCCCGCTGACTTGGCATAGGCTTGAATCAGCTAGGCTATCTAGAAAGACATATTCTTTGGCAGATGTTGGATTAGAAGCAATAAAGAACGAAAGATCGTCTGATTGACTCCATTTTAAATAAGGAAGATCGAAGTCACCGAAAAGAAGGATCTCATCATGGGGATCACACAAATCAATTATGTGGTCAATTGTTCTAATAGCAAGTTCATATGATTCGATGGGTTGTGATGGTAGGATGTAACAACAAACAACTTAAAGCGACTTAAGGGGAAGTGTTATCTTAATAGATACATAATCAAGGTTGGGGTAAGAAAATACGGCAATAAGGGATGAGTCAATAGTATTTGTTACAGCAAGAAGGACGCCACGGCAAGGGAAACCATTAGTGGATGGGTTAAAAACGTCATCGGGATAAACGTTAAAAGTAGAAGGGAACAATTCTTGATTTTTAATGCTGGGAATGAGATTTGTTTCAGTCAGAGCATATATCTCGAAGGGTAAGGAGTGAGTTTTTTGCAAAACTGAGTGAGTCTTTGACCGGAGACGAAAGATACGAGGGGATTGGGAGTGCATTAGAAATGAAAAAATCTTTCATGGTCTGCTCTATTACGCTGAAGGTGCGAAATACGCTTTGAATGGATATTTTGTCCAAGGGCCTCAAGATCATTCGCCACTCTTTGGGGAGATAAATTGAGGAATTCATGATATTTAGAGAGTTTTGAGACTTGGAACATCTGTGGGAAGGCCTTCCTGTTGAATTGAGACCATTAAACTTGTGTTAGTTTTTCCTTCAAAGCAAACGGAGTCGGGTTTTTCGTGAAGATATGCTAAGTACAGACGAATATTGTCGTAGGTTTTTTTATCTCTAAGCCTCGAGAGAGTATAGCGGCAATCAGTGGATTTGCTAGATAGCTGAGTGAATTTGACTGTAGAGGGGAGCAGGGGATCAATAAAGGTAGCAGGAGGTGACATTGAGGATGGGGTGGATGTAAATGTTTGGGTGAAGATTGAAGGGGTAACTGATGTGGGGAGAGTAGTAGAGTTAGGTAATGAGTCAGAGTTCGCTGGAATTGATCCAGAAGAGGATGTGGGGTTATAAGGGAGATGGTTTGGTGAGGGGTTAAGAATATGGGAACTACGAAAGTTAGCGTACTTGGCCCCAGAGCTTAAGTTGAGATGTGGAGAGGGACTCGTTTGGGTTGGTTTGGTTGGTGTTGACAAAAGCTTGGAGATTGGTTCAGAAGGAGTTAAGTTAAAAGAAACCCTTTGACCTTTAGTCTTAGATGGAGTAGGGATGTAAAGAGGGTTATGTGAAATGCAGGAGGGCGTAAAGTTAGGGAAAAGGTTAGTTTTAAATGTCCAGTTAGGGTCCGATCTGGGAGTGTGAGTGGGCTTTTTCTTCAGTATTGAGTTGGTATTCTTGAGGTTAGAGGAAATAGGGACGGGTTTTGTATGACTAGGCTTATTAGTTTTCTTAGATCTACGATATTCTAATTTAGCCACCCATTTGGTTAAAATCATATTTCCCAGTCGGAACACATCATCAGTATGAGAACAAAAGAGCCACTGATATTTGGATGAAAAGCTTATTTTAGAGTTGCTATGATGCTTGGAGCGAGGTAGCGAAATCTTCTGGCATTCATTAAGGGTTATAGAAAATGAACGGAATAGATTAGTTATCATCAGTGGACACATTCATTTTTAATGAAGAAAGTCTCACTGCCAGCATTGGTTTTTAACTCACGTATAGCATAAATTCATTCCCTTTGCATTAAAAGGTCTTCCTTGAGCTGATCCGAACAACTTTCAACCATGTTAACATCGGATCCAGCTACTGCAGGTCCAAACCTTATTTTCCAAGCCCAGAAACCTCTCGTAAAAACAATATATTTAATAAAATATAAACATTTTAGTTCTATAAAAGGCTTTTAAATCTTATAGACCGAGAGCACACAGCAGATTTTGGGTGATAGCAAAAAAAGAAGTATATACGTGGAAAGCTGCATTAAAAGCTATTAAAAAAATCAAAGTCATGCAGTACAAAACAGTGCATCAAAATAAATATGAATGCAACTTCGAAGATAATCCTGTTAGCCAAAATTGGTTTGCACCTCTCCCTAGATAAGCTCTTCGGATCATATATCACGTATCATATATATTTTGGGGTTGGCAAGCCAGAAAATCTTAAAAAACTTTATTAAAGTGATAAAACAAAAATGCATTTTTTTGAGTTGAGTTCTACGTGGTGATTGTAGGGCTAAACACTATCCAGGAATAACATAACGATGTTTCAGACAAATTTTCCCATTCTCCTTTGAAACATTCACTAAAAAATTTTAATGATAGGTATTAGGAGGAAATCACTATAATCATAAGATCTTTCATCCTGCGATAAATTTTCCACATGATCAACAGTTACATCTAAAGTATGTACGAGTAGTATCAGTCACAAAACATTTTTTGAGCTAATGAAAACTGTTAAAATTTGTGTTGATAGAGAAACCAACTATATTCGTTTTTTCTCCGATAAGACTTTGATTTTTGTCCTTGCTTATTAAATGAATCTATGCAGTTTTTGAAAGATACCAACTGACATACTCACGTAACAGCATACTCACAAATGCCTTTCCATCGACCATTTCCGGTTTGTCAATTAATAGAATTAAAAAGTTCCAAAAATCTTTTCAAACAGTTCGAGAGCTATCTCTTTTGTGTGTTCCTTTTGTTCTTTACAAAACCTTAAAAATTTGGCACGAGCCAAGGTTTGAAAAATCCAAGATTGAGCCCGGATTCTTTTCGAAATCGAATGAGTCCGAAAGTGAGTTATTTTTCCTTCTTCGAACTGAATTAATTTTTAAATGCAATTTCCTCCCTGTATTAGGAAACACTGTATTAGTCTGTACTGGTGTAAATTACAGCAAATGATCTCACCACCTGCCGTTAAAAATTCGCTTCAAAGCTCGTATCTTCAGTTTTAGTTTTAAGGATCGTTATAAAATAAAAGTCTGATGACTTAAGGAAAATGACAGAGCATCATTTCCAATTTTTAATAAATGAATTGGAGCGGTTGTATTGTAACCCTGGCCCAAAAATTCTAAAACCGCTGTTTTCAATATCTTGTCACCATCACGGGCGCCAAGAAAATACTGCCAGTCTTTTGTATTCGATGACAAGATCCATGTACTTACAGACCCTCACTCATTTTTTGGTTATGCGTTCATCCATAGAGACTCCCAGTATCATAGTCATAGTCATTAAGCTCGTCTTGCTATGTTCTCGCCATGCCCATTTACACGGGAATCTATGTCATGGCTTTCTTGCTATGGTCTCGCCATCACATTTACACGTTGTCCTTTGCATTGAGCATGTTTTGCCATCATCTCGCTTGGGTCTCGCCATAGTCTCCCCAAATTTTTTTTAAATTGAATTTTTCAAAGTGGTTAAAATAAGCTACAGGTCTCGTGTGGTGTGTTTTTGGGTCCTCTTACCATTCGAGAAGAGAACCAAAAAATTGGTGAATAAATTGATTAAGCGGTGAGAAGGCTTTCCCAAACCAAAGTGAATAAATTTTTTAGTGAATTCCCATCGCGTCAGTGTATTTGCTCTCATTTAACGCCATGTAAGGAAATTCTGAGAAGTAAAATTTTAGTTTTCTTTCTGATGGTTTCGCGTTGGTTTGGGAGAGCTTTTACAGAAACAAGTAAAGGCTCTCCAGAACCAACGCAAAACATCCGTAACGTTCTGTTCTTTTGCTAGTTTTGTCGCATAGAATTAGTGTGTTTTTAGTTCATTTGATTTTGAAAGAATGGAATATCATAGTACTTCTATTTTTTTCACTGAAATCGGAGTAGGTTTATTCCATTTGGACTAACATCCGAACCCTGGCTAGTATAGAAGCCAGTACAGCATGCCGCCTACGTCACAGCCAATACACGAATAGGATTTTGACAGTCAATGTATGTAACCAATTGGCTAGCCAGTACTGGCTCGTGTGGACTCAGGGTAAAGTGGAATAGCTATAAACAGACCAACAAAATCCAACTCCGCCATCCAGGCTTTTTATCACAAATTTCGGCTCGACTCCGCTTCTTGAGTGGAGTCGAGTCGAATCAAGCTCAATTCAGCTCCACCCAGGTATACAACGAGTTGAAGTGAGCTTCAAACCTTCTTGGTTAATCAAATTCAACTTCCTACCAACTTCACACTTGTTACTTCTTGTTGTTGTATTTGGGCTGCCATTAAATGTCATTATAGATGTCAACAGCCAATTGAAAACCATAATCTGGAAAAGCAAAAAGCTACGTTTTTATTTTTTTTTGTTGAATAACCCACTCACTCAGCCTTTGTTCAAAAATTAAAACTTGACATAATTATTCCAAATTATTCGATTTGCACTTGAGCTACTTTGTATTCCTTAAGGCCAACGAACTTAATCAACGTCATTAACAAACTTATTGATCTCAAAAACAAATTACAGCTGTGAAATCCGACTGTTTCATGTCCTTATCAACTAGAATAGGAATAGCTGAGTTAATAAACTTTAATCTAAAATATTTGACTGATAGTCCGTTCGACGATAAAGAAGAAAAGTAAACCAAAGTTGGACTTTTCTCTGAGTATAATACAGTTCTTCTTGGCTTCAATCCAACACAGTTGGTGCGCCTTTTAACCAGTGGCAAGATCGTGAAAGTTCAAAGTGACACACTAAACTAGGTATATCAATGTCATCAACAGCCTGTGCAAAGGTCCTAACAAAAGGAATTAATAATGCATTTGGTAACCGAGAACCATGGCAAATTATGACGATTACAGCAACCACTGTGCTTAGCACAGTTTGGGTCTGGAACCTTATAAATCAAGATGAGAGTAAGTATTTCTTATTACTATATTTTAATCAATTTAATTTGATCAGCCTTAAAGATTTAAAGCACTTTATTCAAGTATCAACTTTTACATTCAAAAAGTGTGCCTTCTTAATTTTTTTTGAAAACAACTATTTCTAGCGATAAATGTTATCTAGACTGATAACGGCTCGTGATACGATGGCTTTATAACAATACATTTTTCATGCGCTAATGGTCAAAGTTTATTTTATTTTTAAATTTCACTACTAAAGAGAATCAATTAATCTTGAAAAAAAAAACACACCTTAATACTTTAAAAGTATGAAACTCTTCAATTATTATATACCACTGTTTTATCATTTATGCATCGTGTAGTCGCTGTTCAATGGGCGAATTTAACAATTATAGAAAACTATTTAATTGTATATTGTATGTACAGAATATAAAATATTAGCCTTCACCTGCGGCTTCGCTCGCCTTAATGTTTTTTTCAACCTATCCTGTTTATCGATCGATATAGAAATCAGGTTTTTGGTTAATACAGAAAAATTAACTCCAGAGACATAGCTTCTGCCTCGATGCGTACTGAAGATCCCACAATTAGTCCAAGAGCTGGCAGCAAATTTTTGGCCAAGCGCATAACTAAAATATCAGTTTCAAGATCTATTGGTGCAAGAATTCATAAGTCTGGCAGGATATTTTGAAGCCCTTGTTGGGGATTGAATGTTGAAAATATAGTGTTTTCCAATTTTGGTTTCAAAGGTACAGCCACATAAATTTATAAAAAATATGACATTATACTCTGTCATTTTCCATTAGGAGTTTAGTTTAGGAGTGATTAGTTAGGATTTATAACAAACAATTTGTCTCTCAAAAAATCGGTATTTTTCACGATTTTGACTTTGTTGAAGTAAAATTCATTGCTTAGGTAATAAAACGAATTGAGGGCGCCGACCTCCCTTTTTCTTTCGGCCTAGCCCAGTTCTCTTTTTCATCAACAGTAAGAAGAAATGAAGGGCAAAGTTAGCTATTTTTAGGACTATTCTCATTTTTTAGCTGTCGATTAGTTCCCTCCCTAGATTGTTGTCGCTGAATGTTGCTCTATCCATTTTAAACTCCAGTGTCTTTTAGACTATGCTTCGTCTGGGAAGACTGTACCAGCAGATGGGGGTGGGCGGGTAGTTCGCTTCTCGATTCTTGGCGTCACTATGACATCGATGATGTTGATATCGTTCCCATAACTTAGTAATTGGATAGATTTGTTGAAAATAGTGCCTTCTCTGTTAACGCCTGTCCTCTAAATTATCTAGAATCTACCATGTGATTTCATTATCTTCTTTTCAACATTCGGATAAGTTCAGAGAATCTATCAATTTCATGCGACACATAATTCAATTTTAAAAGAATCTCCAGTTTATAGAGCTTCTGACAATAAAATGTATCATATGCAGCTTTGAAAATGCGTTTAGTCTCTCCGAGTCGAGCCATTGACGCATGCACATCTCTTATGTATTTGAAGGACTCCGTGGGTAATCCGTCTGATACGGTGATATTCTACTTTCCTGCTCGATACTCTTATAGCATGGTTCTCAAGAGCCGTATAACAAAATAAAAAGTTCTCCCGAAATTGATAACCCCAACCCACACAGCCTATGACATATGTATGCATGTATGTACTCTTTAAGAATGCAACTTTGTCTCATAGTGATATCATCGATAGTTATGAGAAAGGGCTTAACAAAATATTCCGAGTATTTTATTTTCTACTAGTATACTCGCCTGGGTTCGCTAGGCTAGACAATTGAAAGTTTTGTATATCCTAAGCCCTACTTCCTAATCCTAACTAATATTAATTTTACTAATGTGAGTTTGTTCTTTTTTTTTTGTTACGCTTTCACGCCCTAACCGCTGAATCATTTTAGATGAATTTAGACACAGAGATAGAATATGATATGAATCAGGGAGACGGTTATGGGCTAATTTTTCTTGCTAAAGCTTATAGAGGTATGACGCAAGCCAAGGCTCAGGTAAAAGCTATTGCTATACATAACGGAACCTTTTCAAAATCTTATTATGTAAACTTGGGAGTTCCTTTAGGATTTAAACTCTGATGTTTATTGTAGATAGCAATAACATCGTACATATTTTAAGGCATTGCACTGTTTGTTGATGATATCCTGCTTCACATTTCTCGAGAAAACATTAAAAAGGGCCACAGGACAAAATAAGAAGACATAAACATAACATATGATTGGTAAAAATAAAAAAAATAAAAACAAAGTGCATGATATTTAACAAAAGAAATAGACTCATTCTAAATTCAAACTTATTTGAGAAAGAAGTAATAGAAAGAGTTAATCAAATAAAATACTTTGGCATTGTGATTGATAATAAAAATCGATATAAAGCATAAAAGTTTCAAAATAAAATGAAATGTTAGAGTTAAGGTGCCGTCACCGCAAGCAAAATACTTGCAGCGATTGTTTCAAAAATTTCTATTTTGAAATATTCGTGAAAGTACCTACTTGCAGAGAGCAGTCAAACTAAGCAAGTAAATTGCTTGCCAAAACGACTTTTTACTTGCTAGGAAAGCAAACTTGTTACAATTCATTTTAGGTCATCACACCGTGCAACAAGTACTTGCTGAAATTAATTGCTGAAAGTACTTGCTGCAAGTGATTTCTGAAAGTACTTGCGTATGTGAACAGATATGGTTTTGAAATTTTCAGTTAAGTTTGGTATATTGTTTCATCAGAAATAGATCTTAAATGGATAATCAAGATTGGAAAGAATTTTTTTTAACGAGAAAATGGTTTTTGAGGAAGAAGATTTGTTGCAATTAGGTATTATTATTTTCGTTTAGCTCCACACAGACAAGTAAAAATGCGATCGCTTGCAGCTAGTGATTTAAAGGTAAGCAGCAGTGCTAAAAATATGTACCAGCACTATATAACGCTGATAAGAGACTTTCGGGCAGATGGAGACGATTTTTCCGTAGTTTTGATCGAAAAACATACGTTCGCTTGCATGCAAGTAAAAAACTTGCTTGCGCACATCCTGCAAGTGATTTCAAGTGATTTACACTTGCGTGCAAGTACTTGCAAGTACTAGTCACACCCTGCAGCAATTAGTTGCTTGCAAGTACCTTTTTGGGTGGTTTTTTTGGTCTCATTTTTTTGTGGGTGGTTTGACGGCAATTTATATATTTACTTAGATGTGGATTTTGGTGGAAGCCTGATAACTACATAAAATAATATCATTAAAGATATGCCAAACGGAAGAAATCCTTGTTTGAATTTAGGTTGTTGACGCGAATCTTTATTTTTTAATTGCGTCTTAGGTTAGGTGGGATGATGAAGTCGCTAGTTATATCACCTCGCTTGGATCTCAATGGATGAACATATAGGAATGGGATAGATTAGAGGAAGGATTTAGGGTAAGTATTATGTAAAAGGTGTCTCCCAGAACCATCCTGATTTCTGAATGAAGTTAAGACATTTTTTTTGTTGCAAAAATGAGAAGTCAAACAGTTAGTAGAAGAAGTATTTTTTGGGGGGATCTTTTCTAGTTTTATTTAGGCTGGGCATTCACAAAGAAAGTGAGATGAGCGCTCTTCCCCCTACAATATTTCTATGTAAACTGTCAAGTTTGCTCTGCCAACCTCTTTTTTTCTGGTAGTTGAGAAAATCTGAAGTTTATCAACTCAGATTTTCAACCGGAAGTCGAAAACTTCAACTCAGTGAATAAAAACATATTCACAAAGTGAAAATAAAAATCCACATGTTGCATATGTTCAACTTTGACTGACAAAATGATAAGATACAAAATATTTACAATAAAATTTTTGAATACTATATAATTTACCGTCTTAACATACAATGGACTAAAAACATGAATTATGAAAAGTCTGACGACGGACGCTTCGGCCAAACACTTGGCTATTAAAACGACCCCAGACTTAAAACCCATCAGTAAAATCTTAAGATGGTAAATGGATTGAAAACCCAATACAGAAGGCTGACATCTTCGCTGTTAGAAAAGCAGCTATGATTCGGTTGTCAGTTTGTTGATATTTTGATAATGTTGTCTTTCGATATCCATTAGTTGTCCTGAAGAAAGCCAACTCAGACTTGCTAGCCCTAGCCCCTCGCAATTATTTTTGCCGGCAACAGCTTTAAATTATATATATATGCAAAAACACCTATGTAGAAAATCGAGTATCATTGAAAATCAAAATGCTGACAAAAGTCTACACAATCAATAAAAAAAAACAACACGAACAACTAAGTTGCCTAGTGGGTGCCGTACCTAAAATATTGCTTCCTGTTGGTAGTATAAATTAGTATAATAAAATTTAAAAAAATAATTCAATGTCCTTTTGAATGTTTGTCGTACATATTTGTTTTTATCTTTTGACGTATGATAGAAATTATTCATTTGAATATGTAAAAAAATTAAATAGATTCCTTGAGTAGTTTAGTGGAGATATTACCAGAGCGTCAACATTGTTATTTATCACCTCATACATCTTGAGTGGTTACATGGATTAGTTTGTCAATTAAACGGCAGTTGTATTCGTTTGATTGCAAA
This sequence comes from Dasysyrphus albostriatus, assembly GCA_946251815.1. Lineage (NCBI taxonomy): Eukaryota > Metazoa > Arthropoda > Insecta > Diptera > Syrphidae > Dasysyrphus > Dasysyrphus albostriatus. The sequence goes on along the minus strand of OX276337.1, from coordinate 70,762,572 downwards.
CCACCAGTGAGAAATTGCCGTTATCTTATTCAAAACCTCCAATAAAAACCGATATGTATGGCTTTAGAAAATTAAATGTCATGCTAAATTAGTGTATAAGACTGATTAATGATATCAATGATTTAAATCCCGATCTGATTAACAACAACACTGAAATCCAAAATAGTTTAAATAAAACATTTAGTTCAAAGCTTAAGTGACGTCATCTTAAAATTGTGTGGTACCATTTTCTCAAAAAGTATTCGACCAGTATTTGGATAAATTTTATATGGTTGGAAAGCCATAAACACGAGCAGTGTGAATCACAAAATTAAACACTGTGCATCCATTTTAGTTGGGTACCATTTTATAATGCCGATCACTGTGCACATTCAAAAATATCAAATTAAAAACTTGTTTTTTAATTTCTCTATTTCGGCAAAAGTGGATGAACAATTTCAGAATTTGAAAATTAATGTTTTATGAATTTAACTCTTTCAAAATATCAGTGACTTAATGGATATAAATCCAACGGGAGAACAGGGACACTTTATTCTATTGGTACCAAACAAATCAACTTAAATAATTTAAAAAATATTTAAAAACGACGTGAAAAAGCTGACAATTCATGTTGAGTCAGTTGCAAAGAAAGTCGCATGGTTCATAGTTGGAAAAGATTGGCACATAACTGTAACTGTAACTGAATCAAGTACAGGTGCTATTATTTTAATTTAAAGTCTTAAGCTGCTATTTTCAAATGTTTATCTTTAGATAAATGGTCTTTAAGAGTGTTCCGGACTGAAATGGTGATTTCATAAATAAGATTGTGAAGCGTGTAATTATTCGATCAAAACGATTAAGTTGTCTTGTTCTCAAGAACATCATTAGAAAAAAATTTAATTTGTGCTCTATTATTTAGCAAAAGCCTTTAACAAAACGAGATATGGCCAAAATAGCTATTTTGAAAAGTAAATTCAATTCTTATATTTGGAAAAACAAAGTTAGTAAATTACAGGTTTTGTTCACTGCAGAACACTCTTAAAATAAACCAAACTCTAACCGTTTGGTTTATTTTAAGAGTGTTTCACAATATTCCGATGAATAATTTCAGGAACATTTAGTAAAAATTAATTTTAAAATGTTTAGAAAGTGCGTGTATGTATTTAAATATACTAATTCAGAAGCAACTTTAATGTATTAAAAGTGAAACCGGTTCCAAAACATGAATGATTCGTCCAGTATTTGATTCATGTATGAGTTTTTCATCCATTCTTAAACAAACACTTACTGCAGTGTACTCTTGAATAACGGGTATTCATAAATATGTATTCATAAAAAAGTTTATACCACACTGTACAGTACAGAGTTTACTGAGTACATTGTTTTAAGTCAAAGCCAAGCTACTTGAACGACAGATTGGGAAATAGCTCTTCAGAAATTTACATCAGTAGTTTCCATTTTATTATTTTCTTTTAAATCTACTTATTTTTCTTCGATTTCAGCCTTAATTTTTTTGAAGCATCCCTTGAGCCTATTTTTGCTCCAAAAAAAAGTTATGCGCAGTTTAAAAAACAATGTTAAATTTTTAATTCAATTTTTTGTGTTGATTTTTGTTTACTTTTCTTGTTAAATTTTTTATAAAATTTTTTGAACCATCCATATCTTTAGAAAATTTAATTTTGAACAAAAATGTTCTAGGGGAAAATTGTCAAATTAGTTTCCGAGTTATATCAAAAATATTGAAAAGTGGCCAGTGTGAACATTTTCTCAGAAATAGCATGGGTGATTTTAGTAACATTTTCGTTTTTAAGCATGCTTATGACAAACATATTCAGTAATTAAAACATTGCACGTAATTGTTCCTTTATACCCCTCATTTCTTGTCTATTCAATAGCCTATGAGTGAATGAACTAAAAAATTTGTTTACACCCATGTTGAAACGGATTAAATGTGACAAGATTGAATAAATAGGTTTTATTACCGGGCTTAACGAGTGAATATTATGCACTTGGGACCAAGGTGTAATTTAGAACCGGATTAATTGAATGAATAATACGGCATGTATCTCTGCCATACAACTTTCTAAACACACAATGTAGTGTGTGTTTAAAGCTTTTATACAATAAGCGATTTTTAATTCAATAGTAACGTATTTTCAATGAACTATTTTTCAAAGGTATCTATAGCCGCACCAAAAAATATTTCTTCCACCTCATCAAGAAAATTCCAATGGTTAAGGCACGCATTCAAAAAGAAATTGGTAGTACTCGTGATGAATTTCGAAAGGATATGGTTAAGAGGTGCGATGGTCTTTTGTATTCTTACAAATTACCTGAAAAAGGTCTTTCCAAAGAACAAATTTTCACCTTAGTTGACCAACACATACAAAAAGGAAACTACGATTGGCAAGATGGACGTGTTTCTGGCACTGTTTATGGATATGAACCAGATGTTGTTGACCTAATAACAAAAGTATATGGAAAAGCTTCATATACAAACCCTCTTCATCCTGATATTTTCCCAGGAATTTGTAAAATGGAAGCCGAAGTTGTGAAAATGATCAGTACTTTGTTCAATGGCGATGAGAACACAGTTGGCACAGTATGATTTTTTTAACACAATCTAGCTAAATAATCGTAGATTCAAATATATTTTTCTTTAGATGACTACAGGTGGAACTGAATCAATTTTACTGGCGTGCAAGGCATATAGAGATTATGCCCGTGAAACAAGGGGGATCACAAAACCAAATATGATAGTTCCATTCAGTGCTCATGCTGCTTTCGATAAAGCTGGACAGTTCCTAGGAATTCATGTACGTTCAATAAAACTGGACACAAAAACCACCGAAGTTGATCTTACCGCTTTCAAAAATGCAATCAATAGTAACACTATTATGGTAAGTCGAAATGTACTAAATAAGCTTGGAATTATATTCGTTCGTCGTTTTAACAAATATATTATGTTATCATTAAACTAATTTAAAGCTTAGGTAAAAGTACTACGACAGTTACTTCTTACCTACAAAATTTTAACTACTAGTATAATTCCATAGTACTTGTTTGTACTTGTGTTCTTATAATTCCAAAAGGTTCTTATCTATTCTAATCTTATTCCACAAAAATATAATACTTTGAATTATACTTCAATACTTTTCAACTCCTTTAAATTCTTGTAATTCTTTTTAATTACTTCTAGTCCAGTGCATATAGATTTTTTTCAATAAAGGATTGGAGGCCATTTTTTCTTAAGTTCGTTTAGTTACCATATACAAGCCATAATTCCAATTTTTTGATCATGAACTCTTGCAGGGTGACCGCTATCTTGAATTCAAGGTTGAATTCGTTTTTTACGAATTAAATCTGTATTTTTATTTTTGTTTACGATAATATAAACAGGTTATTCCAAAATACGGATAGAGGCGGTGATTGAACTCTTTAAAAAGAGTATTATCTGTGACCTCAATGATCAAGGAAATAGTCCTTCAAAAATTGTTAAATTAATGAAATGTTCGCGAGAAATGGTGTACAATGAAAGACTTAGTGAAAGACGATCTAGAGTTAAAAGTAAAAAACAAAATTCTCAAGCCATCCCTCGCAAAACTTCAGTACCCATTGATTGAGTCATCGAGTGTAAATTTGTGTATGGAAGATCATATATATAAATATTATAGGTTTCTAAATTACTTCTTGATATTTTTCAAAATTCAGTTATTTCAATTCGAAAAAATACTTCTATGTTTGAAAAGTTATACCTAGAGGTTGGATTAAGGACCAGATATTTTTGTAGCTTCATAAATAACACTATAGTGAAATGTACGCCACCAGGCGGTGTCCTATCTCCTCTTCTCTGGAACTTGGTGGTGAATGAGCTGCTAACATGCATAGAAGCCGGAGGGTTACAGAATGATTGCCTTTGCAGACGATGTTGCTATTGCTATTAAAAAGCATCCTTATACATTAAAAGAACTTTTAAAAAACGCTTCAAATAGGCTAGAAAATTGGGCGGACCGGGTGGTCTGGGTGTTAACACGAATAAACCAGAACTATTAACTTTCACTGATCAAGCAAAATATTATTATTTAGATATAAAATGAAACTGGAAACCTAATATGCAAGAAAGAGTTAAAAGACCACAGTGGCACTCGTCTCATGCAAATATGCAAATATATACTTCGGTGATTAGACCGATTCTCACTTATGGTGTTGCAGTATGGTAGACTGCTCTAGATAAAGCGGTATACTGAAACAAACTAAGCAAAGTACAATGCTCAGCCTGCTTCTGCATAAGTGGTGCGCTTTCGAACGACACCCTCTACCGCTCTAGATGTTCTGCTATATCTGACGCCCCTCAATATTTTTAGCAAACAGGTGCCTGCAAATACAGCCGTACGCCTACAAGCTTCTTCACAATGGACCAAAATAATATTGGCCATCCCATCATTCTGAACTCATTCGCATCACTACCTAGTTGCACTGACTACACCATCAAAGAACCACAATTCGGTATAAACTTTCAGGTCACTATTCCTTCTAGAACCCTCTGGGGGGATATGGCTGTCTTGGATGATGAATCGGTTCATATCTACACAGACGGATCAAAACTGATGAAGGGGTGGGTGTCGATGTGTTCTCAGAGAGGCTAAAATTAAGTCTCATTTCGTCTTCCTGATCATTGTAGCCGGTTCCAGGCAGAACTTATGGCAATTAAAGAAGCCGTATATTGGCTGAAAGAAAACGTGATATCAACTACAGATATCCGCACCTTCTTGGATAGTCAAGCAGCTATCCAATCTCTGGAATCGGTCTCTACTAACTCTAAATGCCCTAAATGCCGTTCATCTCTGCTGGAGATGGCGCAGCAGTTTTGCATTCACCTGTATTGGGTGCCGGGGCATAGGGACATCCCAGATAATTGTGAGGCCGATGAACTCGCTAAAAGTGAAAAAACTGTACCCTTTCTACCTAGCAAGGCAGAAATAAGTTAACCCATCGCTACTTTTAAACTTTTGCTGAAGCAAGATGCATTAGAGAGTACAAACCTTAGGTGGAACAATATCACCACTTGCTTGGCAACAAAACAAATCTGGCCAGCAATGGATTTAAAGCTAGTAATAAAGATAAAATAGTCCAATTTTGTTTTTAAATTGAAGTTTACTTCGTTTAAATCTTGTTTATTTTCGTCAAGAATTGTGAAAATCAGAATGCACAAAGAGGAAAGTTAGAGCTAAAGGACCTCGAATTTCATTTAAAGCTGACTTAAGAACTTAAGAAATCATCAAGGTTAATAGGTACCTTACTCTGTGCATACAAAATTATTTACTATGTAATAATACTAAATACTAAATTAATTAATTTAAATTCATACTAAATTCTGAAAGTTTTGAACATAATTAATAACTGTCGCAGAAATTTGAGTATAAATTTCATACTTTAACTGAAAAGTGAAAAGCGTATCTCAAAACTTTCAGTGGGGGGTCAAACCCCTGTTATCTCCCCTCCTCGCTACGGCCTTGAGGAGAAAAGATGTAATTTCCCCTATACGGTTTTTATTTAGTCCAACAAAAATTTCGAGATAACATTCAAACATGACATTACGATGATAGAGACCACCCAAAAAGTAGGTGGACAAATTCTGTCTGTCTGTCTGTACCTCGATCTACAGCCTAAAACTGAAGCGATTTTCTTCAAATTTTTAGCTAACTCTCCAGACGGCAAATTGATTTTTTTTGCTCCAAAAATGACTGGCAAAAAATTATAAAAGCCGTAATTAACTGTACCTGTCATGCAACGGTTTTCCTGATTTTCGACTTTCTCATTTACGGCTCAAAAGATTTCAGTCAAAATTTGTATGCAATATTGTCCAAATGTGAACAATATAGCTATAGCACATCAAAATTAAAAAAAAGTAAATTTTGTTCTTGAAAATTCAATAAATTTATATATAAAAATTAGTTTTTAAGGAAACCGTAAACGATTTAAAATGGTCTTTTCTGCATGTATTCATATTTTTTCCAAGTAATCAAATGGCATACTTGCTTTTATCTAAACTCCTTCTACATTTTATCAGACATTTAAAATTGGGAGACATTTAATTAAACTGAGTTTGTCTCAAATCATTGCGAAGTGTATGAGAAAAAAGTGAAAAAGCTTTATAGATGAAGGGACAATTATTCCGACAACAAGATATCAGTTGTTGTTCACTGAAATGGCTTAGCAAAAAAGACTTTTAAAAATTAATGAGTGAAAAAGCGAGCTTTAAGTGTACAAGGCCATTTAAAATCTTCTTAAATTTAAAAGCATTTGGTGAAATCAAAAAAAACATCATTTAAAGGCTAAATGGCTTTTAAAATACTTTTAAAATAATTAAAACTCTTTCGTGAAATTGGGCATAAGTGATTTTACTAGTTGTTTTTACAATTTTAAGAACAATTTAAATGTTTTTTTTTTTTATATTGTATATTTATATTAGGTAAAAGTGTTTACCACACATATACTCGTACTAGACGAAAAATATTATTCAATAATTGTTGGTAGGTCTTCGTTAAAAAAAAAACCTATAGACTATTTTTTTTACAAATCTTATAGATTCTTATAATCTGGGAGCCGACCGTAAGATTAACTATCTCATCGTTGCCACGCAAAAATTGGATGCCAACTGATAGTTTAGTAACATTTACAAAACTGGTTAGAAAATGCCACGAGTCCGACCACTTTTCTAAAATTAAGGATTTTGTGCATCTTCTTCAAAATTCTCTTTAAATAAAGTTGTTTAATCGATTGTTTTTGAAAAATTCAGTTTCCAACAAAAATTTTTAAATTGAAAAAAAAAATTATTTTTTTGTTAACTATTTTTTATTTTTAAATTTTATGTTACTGTTTTGCTTAGTTGTTTATGGCCAAACTCTTATGAATAATCTAAATTGTCAACCTCGTTCGCCAATTGCAACATTGTCAAAGTGTGATGATTTTAACCCTCAAGGACTTGGTTTAGACTGAAATTTTGTAGTTTCCAAAATACAGCTGTTCAAGATTTCTACGTGAATATTTTGGACATTTTGTCATTCTTCAATCGCAATATTTTTTAACCAACCACTCGTATGGGACAAAATGTTACTTCCTATTCGTTTCAACCACTACAAGCTGAGGATACATTTTTTGTGAACAACTCACCCATTTCAAAGCGAAACCCCGTTATTTTTTACTTTTGAACAAATTCTGAAAACACCTATGGGTGATTCCATACCGAACGCCTCTCTACGAAAAAACACAAAATGTGACTTGGAAATGAAAAAATTACCGTAAGACGATTTTAAAAGTTTCGATGATATTTCAAAGTGAAATTGTCAATAATTTACTTTATCGTCACTTATATGCTTTTCACACCAATTCCCAAAACCGGTTTTCGGCGAAAACTTTTTAAAAATTTGAAAACCATTCACACCGAACACTACACGTTTTCGTTTCATACGAGTATAACAGTTTTTTTAACCGACCACTAACAATTTTCTTTTCTTTGTTTTTCTTTCTTCCATTTTATGAAAGTAAAATGGTGATTATTTATATAAATATGATCCATATGCACATATTTCAATTGAATTACCACAAACAAAATATTGGAAAATATTCATGCAAAAGCGTTAAGGCCGTCGTTAACGTTGTAAAGTTATAAACTTCGTAATTCTGTCACAATTTATTCGGAAGATTTGACAGATTTACATATTTTTCAACTTTACTACATTTTCGACGACTAATAGCCTCTCCCAAACCAACGCGAAACATTCGCCGATGACGGTTTTTTGTTGTTGTTAAGCGTTGTGTATTCGTCATATTTTGAACTATTGTGAATGATGAATGCGAATTCGCGTTGGTTCGGGAGAGGCTTAACCCTGTTGAATGAATACCCTTTTCCACCTTATTGTGAGTTTCACGGGAACAAAATTCCACCCGGACATGACATTTCACTTTTCGCCTATCGGGAGTTTCACTCGAAAAATGAATATTCCCCTTTTCTGTGAGTATTCATTTCGCGAAAAATGTATCCTAAAAGAGAGGTTAAATTTTCATTTATTTTTTGGCAGCAAACGAAAAGAAAACAAAGTCAACTTGCGCTCTTTGCGGAATTTTTTTTGTTTATTTTAGACTAAAAAAAGTTCGGGCGAAATATATCAGAATATAGCAGAATAGGGCGCCAAAAGTCATTTTTTGTTGGCAGAAACTGTAAACCATTTTTTAATAAATAACTGTTTTTGAACTTCAAAACTGCTGGTTATTTTCCTTTATCATAACTTTGTGCCATTTAAATATTCAAGAGATTGTTTAAAAAAAAAAATGAATTTTCAATTTTCTTGCAAACAGGCTCAAAAGTTTAAGTAAAGCGAATAAAGACGCCTGTGAAAATTTAAAATATCTAAATTCATGTTTAGACATGCCTCATCGCAGATTTCGGTTTTCCATACAGTTTGTATGGGAGTAAACACCTGGTTGTATTTGGAATTTCATAACTTGATACTAACAAGTATTCAATCTAACTACACAAGGTTTTTCTTCTTAGTTGACTGGTTAAGTCGAAAGAGGTTTATTTATTTGCTTTATTCATGGGAAGTTGATTGAAACTAAATTCGGTTTGCCTTTGAATTCGGTTTTCATATCTCAAAAGTATTTTGTATTAAGTGTTTTTCTATTTGCACAAAATGAAAATTTTGTATATAAGAGGTTTTGGTTCTCAACTACTCATATCTATATATTTTTTTTGTATGTACATATAATGCTAGAAAATAAAACTTTTTCAAATAAATTCTAGCTCGTTGGCTCAGCTCCTAATTTTCCATATGGAACAATGGATGATATTGAAGAAATTGGAAAACTCGGAGTTCAGCACAATATTCCTGTACACGTAGATGCGTGCCTTGGTAGTTTTATAATTGGTTTCATGAAGAGAGCCGGCTATTTTGTGAGACCTTTTGATTTCACTGTCAAAGGGGTAACAAGTATTTCAGTAGATACTCATAAGTACGGATTTGCCCCAAAAGGATCCTCAGTAATTATTTACTCAGAAGAAAAGTTTCGTGATCATCAATTTACCGTTACCACGGATTGGCCAGGTGGTGTTTATGGATCACCAACAGTCAATGGATCAAGAGCAGGAGGTATCATTGCGGCCTGTTGGGCTACCATGATGTTGTTCGGTGAAGAAGGATACTTGGAAGCTACTAAACGTATTGTAGATACGTCGCGTTTAATTGAAGATGGGTAAACTGTTATTTTCTTTTTATAAATTTTTATATAAAATAAATTTTTTCAAGTTTGCGGAAAATAAAAGGAATTTACGTGATAGGAAAACCAGCAACAACCGTAATCGCTATAGGGTCGGATGTTTTTGAAATTTTTCGCCTCTCGGATGCGCTTTCGAAAATTGGGTGGAGTTTAAATATTTTACAATTTCCTTCTGGGTAATTCTCTATTTCTAAGTTTAAAATTAATTATTTAATAATTTAACTTATATTTGTATTCATAGTATCCACATTTGCGTTACTGATATGCACACTAAAGAAGGAGTGGCTGCTAAATTCTTGGCTGATATAGCTGCTAATACTGCCGAAATTTTAAAAGATCCAGGTCGACCAGTTGAGGGAAAATTAGCTATTTATGGTGCAGCACAAACTATATCGGATCGTAGTCTTGTTGGTGATGTTACACGGAATTTCCTCTCTGCTCCTTATTACATTCCGGAAAAATAGAAAATGAGAAAATGATACATATTAATCATTTGTAATTCGAACAAAGCATTTATTAATTGTTAGGTTTTCAGAGAACAAGTCGACTGCCATACTTGCGTTTTTAAAAAACTGTTGTTGCAAAAGTTATTTTCATATAATTATGTTTTCACTAATTTTTTTTTAAATAAATCCCATAACGAATCAAGTATTAGATTATATTTCTACTCTTCTGAACTTGAATATGTTACTTCAAGTAATCTGCCCTTTTAAAAATGGATAAAGTTTCGACAATGTATATTATTTATTTATTTTAACCTCTTTATCTTTTTAATCGATTTAATTCAATTTTCACATATTTTTAACTTTTAGAAAGTTAAAATGAGTGTATACAAAAAATATTCAGCTTGAAATTTTGAGCAATTGTTGTCATATGTCCAATAATGTATATGTAATTAGTGCCTAAAATGATAGAAGGCAAAGTTTCCTAAACATGACAAAACTAATGTTTGGAAATGTTGCCACTATCTAAATCCTAGAGAGTTGAATTCAAGGGCAGATTTTCCATTATTTGAAACAATACTTCGAGTTTAAATATTCATCCTAATTTTAATAAGATATGCACCTTATTTGTATGTATTTATATGCAGAAATCTTACAATTTTTTTATAGAGTTGAGTCTCAGGCTTATTTTATGTATCTAAGTCAATTTAAAAAAAAAATCAAGCGTTGATTAGAATTAAAAAAATATTATAAAATATTATTAGCAGGGCTTGACGGTATTTTCAAGGTTACTACAACTGTATAGCCCCTTTTTATTATCAACATGATTGGGGCCGAATTACCGCATCAGTTTTCGAGTCATACGTGACTGAATTATTTTGCCCTTCTGAAGTAAAAACTATATGAACAATCAAAAGGGTTACTGTTTTCAGTAAGATGATTGCGCAAGTCAAGAAAATATCAACAGGAGAATGATAGTTATCTATATTAATAATTCCGAAACTAGATTCTAGAACCAGAGTACTATTATTAGCGTCTCATGAAAATACAAAATCGAGAATTCGATTTTTACAGTTCTTACTACAATTTATTTGTTGTAAGTCAGTCAAAATTATTCTATCAAGAAGCAGAAACTCATTTTGAGAAGAAGTTAAAGAAGCTACTTCGTAGGATTCGTCATCAGAGGGAATTCACTCTATGTGTGGTAAATTAAGATCACCAATGTTTCTGTTGGAGCAAGACAAGTCAATAACAAAATCCAATAATAGGCTTTAGAGAGTTCAACGTAAACTGCGCATGATTTCGGAGGAAAATATGCATTTAAAATACACAACTGTTTGGACTGTATAGTTAATTTTAAACACATTAATTCAATAGAAAGGTTGAAAGGGGACGAAACATAAGAAGATGTACATTTATTTCGAACTGCAATTAAAACACCACCTCCCACTTCGTCATAATTCATTGCTAAGCTTATTGCATGTACAATTCATGTTTCTTTATGGAGGTAGTGGGATTCGAGAGATATTTGATAAATACACATTATAGAAAAATTATGCAACTTTGCATTGGAAGCTGGTCTACCAAATTAACAATGTTTTGTAAATCGTTGGATAAAATATTGCATGTAATTACTTTTATTATAGGCAAATTGTAGACTATTGGGTTCGAGAGATATTTGGCATAAAAATAGGGGAAGAGAAAAATAATGATATTCTGCATTGGGTGCTGGTTCTCCAACTCAAAACGCATGTGTCCAAAATTTTTGAAAAGGCTAGGCTATTGTGAATGCATCATTTCAATATATGGCTGTTGAGCTATAAACCATGGGGTTCGCGAGATATTCGGCTTCAAAGTACTAAAAAGAACAATAATGCACTCCACATTTGGACATTATCTTCCTACACATCAATATGTCGAACATTGTCGTACGGTTATATGTACTTTTTTCGTATACGACCGTTTAGCCTTAAGCAGCTTCCACATTATGTTGAGTTGTGTAGATCAACATCGTTGATAAACAGTTTTGAGTAAGTATAGGCGCGTTGATCGATAATGCCAATATTTCGTTGACCCGGACGCAATCCATTTCAAATGGATAGCAATCAACAAAGTTGTTCAACAGAACAATATTCTTTGAGCGTGTTTATCTACAAAATTGCCAGTTGTCCATTTTATTTCTGGCAACTGTATTTATCTTGACTCTTGATGCAAAACAAAGTACACAAATTATTAATATTGAAGTATTAAAATAGTTTAATACAAATGACAGTCAAGACGTCATCATTGATATGTACACACTAACATGTTAGGTTTGTTTCTTTACTCGCCCGCGGGATCCCAAAGTCATAAATAAATAATATAAAGATGGGAATCCTCGGCTGTCAAACTGATTTGCCTACAAGCTCAGACCGTGGTGAATGTCATAAAGTTGCACTAGTAACCTTTACCACACTAACACTAATGCAACTTAATGATTTTCACCACAAATCGTCGGTTTTTTTTAAATTTGTCAGTTATTTTAAAAACCCAATGGACATGTTCATAAAGTATAAAAGCAGGTGAAGTGAATTTTTAAGTGCTCACTTCCCTTTATATAATTTTATTTTAAAATTGCATTGGCTACCTAAATTCAAAGCGTTCTAAGATAATAAAAGACTTATTGGTAGTAATAAATAATTGAATAAATAAATGTATGTTAATTGAACCATAGTGGGAGGAAATTTGTTTGTGAAATATGAAATTTCATAGTACATATGTTAGCCTTTTTACACCGAACTCAAAACGAGGTTTTTGCTAAAATATTGGCTTTGGAGAAAAACCTTATCGAAAACACAAGGCTTCACATACATTTTTTTGAGCTTCAGGTTTTCGTAAAACACAAGTTTAATATAAAACCAGTCGAAAACTTGTTGGAATTCAGAGATGAACAAAACAAACGTACCTTTTAAAAAGTTCAGTGCCTAGTAAAATGTCAAAAAAGAAACTGATTGGATGCTTTTATATGGATCATATTTATATAAATAATCACCATTTTACATCCATAAAAGTGAAGAAAACAACAAAATGAAAAGATAATTGAAAGTGGTTGGTGAAAGAAAAACTTTAATGTCAAACGAAAACGTATAGTGTAATGTTTGGTGTGAATGGTTTTTTAAAAGTTTTTGCCGAAGTCTGGTTTTGGGGTTTGTTGTGAAAATCCTATTATTCCTTAAATTTGTATTTCTTACTGGAATACTTCCACAGATTTATGATCTCCACAGAAACGAACTATCAAAATTAGTCTGGATAATAATAGCTACGATTTTTGCAAGTCCATATGGACTTTGGGGGAAAAAACGACATCGGGACATTTCAACATTTGCCTTGGTTAGCCAATTTATATAACCATCAAACATGTGACATTTAATTGTTGTTTGTTCAATGTTAATTTTTTTTTACTTATTTATAGCATAAAGTGATATCCTTAAATTATTAATTTTGCGAAACTACGAAATTTCGATTTGGTTTGAATTTAATAAAATTAAATTTAAGATTTTTTTTTCACTCATGCATTGAACAAAAAAAAAAAAGACTGGAAAACTATGCTTCCAGCATTTTGTTTTTGCATACACGTCCACTTACGAAAAAGCGGTCGGTGAGCACTCTCCCGTCTGACGGGAGAAGTTAACGAAAACTAAACAAAGAGTACCACTTCGCGCGTCAAATGGATTTCTTGTTTTCGCCCGGTTTCCAACGACCACTACGTTGGCTTCCGCCTATTCTAGTTCTACCTAAATTCTGAAATAATATTGTTGTTGTTGTATTTGACTAGTAAATTGCTTTGTTTTGTTGTCATTTTTTTTGCGCAAACAGAATTATTTTGAGTTACAAAAAACACAGCTAATACAATCATAATGAATTTTGGTTTTACTTAATTACTCGTATGTAACTCGTTTAAAAAAATTGCACACCTTATCAATATATGTTCAAATTTTAAACATGGATTAACTTAGGTTAAATGATGGTTAAGTTCAAGTGATAGTGGAGAATCAGGGCCAGTTTGTTCACATTAGGTCAAATTTGAAGTAAGTCACAGAATCTGGTTAAATGCATCTAACTTACCAATATTGGCCAGTTAGCGATTTATATAATTAACAACTCAATTTAATTGAAACGGCAAAACATTCGTCTACAATGCGTTTTAAAAAATTATATTTAGGTAAATATATTGATGGTGCAGTCGTACCTTTCAATAATATTTCATTAAAAAAAGTGTGTTTGCACCCTCAAAACAAGAATTTTTAGAACACATCCCCTGAGGTGAATTCAGAAATGTCATGAGGTTTTTTTTTTTTGAATTCAATGAAAAGTCGCTGCCGGAAATTTTTGATAGAATTAAAAATATGACTCAAATTTTCTATCATTTGTTTATTATTTTTTGTTACTTTTATTTGTTGTTACTATTTAATAAAAACAAAAACATTTAGAACAAATATAAAACAATTAATAAAACAACGATGCAGTGGCAGACGCATAAAAAAAAATAGGTACGAGCATATCAAAAGAGTTTGGAAAAAAATTAGTCTGTCAAAACAAATCAAATTCACCGCGTCAAGTTGTTGTTGGAACTCACATCTATTCATCGACACGGAGTCGGATTACAAAAACAACAATGTAAACAAATGGGTTTTGGAGGGTGAAACGTACGAAAGTTTCCCATCTTTACATTGTTTATTTATGCCCAAAGTATCCCAAATCTACCCAAAACGTGTTTCTTTATTAGGTCTGTTTCTTTACTCGCCCGCGAGTTCCCAAAGTAACCCAAATCTACCCAAAACGTGTTTCTTTACTATTTTCTGACACAAAAATGCCAGAGCTTTTGACTTTTTTTCATTTACCTGTAGCAAGAATCTACCCGAACATTTTAGTTCCTGCAATTTCTTGCTTGTCAAACAAGAAATCAGCTGATAAAAAAAATTGAAATTAAATTTGTCAAGTAGCGTATATAAGAGGTCTGTTTCTTTACTTTTGGGATAAAGTTTGGGAAAAAGTTCGGGAAAAAGTTTGGGGATGAGCTTTTTGATGTTGTTGTTGTAATGTTTAACCAGAAATGAAAAGTAAAGAAACGCATTTGGGATGTTTGTGGTTCGTTGCGGTGTAAATTACCCATTCGACGTCATTGCTTGTAGGCTCAACGCATACAAAATTATGCAATTTCAATTCTATTAACATTTGCAATTATCATGTTGGGCTCTATTAAAAGATACCAGAAGAAATATTTTAATTTATATTTGTCTCCATTGTATCATTTTCATTTAATTTAATTAAATTAAACCGTTTTATATACGCTACTTGACAAATTTAATTTCAAATTTTTTGATCAGCTGATTTCTTGTTTGACAAGCAAGAAAGTGCCGGAACTAAAATGTTCGGGTAGATTCTTGCTGGAGGGGAAACGAAAAAAAGTCAAAAGCTCTGGCATTTTTGTGTCAGAAAATAGTAAAGAAACACGTTTTGGGTAGATTTGGGTTACTTTGGGAACCCGCGGGCGAGTAAAGAAACAGACCTAAGGTCTGTTTCTTTACTTTTGGCATAAAGTTTGGGAAAAAGTTCGGGAAAAAGTTTGGGGATGAGCTTTTTGATGTTGTTGTTGTAATGTTTAACCAGAAATGAAAAGTAAAGAAACGCATTTGGGATGTTTCTGGTTCGTTTCGGTGTAAATTACCCATTCGACGTCATTGCTTGTAGGCTCAACGCATATAATATTATGCAATTTCAATTCTATTAACATTAGCAATTATCATGTTGGGCTCTATTAAAAGATACCAAAAGAAATATTTTAATTTATATTTGTCTCTATTGTATCATTTTCATTTAATTTATTTAAATTAAACCGTTTTATATACGCTACTTGACAAATTTAATTTCAAATTTTTTGATCAGCTGATTTCTTGTTTGACAAGCAAGAAAGTGCCGGAACTAAAATGTTCGGGTAGATTCTTGCTGGAGGGGAAATGAAAAAAAGTCAAAAGCTCTGGCATTTTTGTGTCAGAAAATAGTAAAGAAACACGTTTTGGGTAGATTTGGGTTACTTTGGGAACCCGCGGGCGAGTAAAGAAACAGACCTATAAAATGGTTTAATTTAATTAAATTAAATGTAAATGATATAATGGAGTCAAATATAAATTAAAGCATTTCTTCTTGTATCTTTTAATAGAGCCCAAAATTATTCGGTTGACTAATCTGGCTACCTATCATTGACGGATACAGGGGGGTCATGGGTGTCATGGCCCTCCCTGGGACTTTTCAAAGCTATACAAAATTATATTAAAATTCAATTTACTGTGCGTATTTAAAGAGTCAAAGCACAAAACTCTGGTTCAAAATACATAGTTCATGAAAAAAGAGAATTCGCAAAAATAATTCTTACTCTAGAGCGATAAAAAAAATGTTTATTTAGCATACATACATGCTGTGGCAATAACTGCAGTTATAAATTAATTTGGCTAAATAATAAATTTATGATTTGTTTTAATGAATAATATACAGAACTTAAATTCTTGTTTGCTTTAATTTACCGTAAAAATAATTTTTGATTTGACGATTTTGTGAAAATTGCTGACACCGTAGGTACATCGAATCAAATTACAAATTCCATGGAGTGTGTGCCATTTGAAAGGTCACTAAATGGTCAATAGATCAAGTTACAGTAATTTCGCATGCATAATTTTCTTTCAGGAATCTATAGTTTTTTTTTCAAAGATCACATTAAGAATTTCAATAAGAATTTATACTGTGACTATGAACAAAACTGAAAATTAATTTTGAAAAATCAGTATTTGACCAGTAAATGAAACTAGGTGACCTTTAAAGATCACTTAGTGACCTGGCATAATTATTTATTAAGATTACTAGTTACAAAATCCTTGAAAATGAAAATACATTTAAAAATTCGGCTAGAAGGTAATGCACTTAATTTGTTTTTTTTTTTCAGATGGAAGAATGTCTCGCAATATTTAATTTGAATTCCAACAAGCTCATTTATAATGAAAATCTCGCACAGGATTTAAACTTGCAAGAATTTTTTATTCGAGATTTTAATTTTCTAGATTTTGTTTGAAATTTTCAAGTTTGTTGGCCCAGATTTTGTTATTGCTATGTTATGAAAAGAAGGACTACTTATTTGCGAGATTTTTAAAACGCAATTTTGATATTTTAGGTTTTACCCTAATAAGAATTACCAGGCTAGTTGAGGATCAAGTAAGGCTGATTTAATTTTTAAAACCTACTTTTTTCTTTCACGATATATTTATCTAAGGCAAGTTCTGATATATTCCTTTTTCTTTTTTGAGTTTATTTTACATTATTTTAAGGATGCTAACTTTACTTTATGTGCGACAAACTTTTTCTTTCACGACAAACTCAAGGCCCAGAAACCACTAGATAACTAAGTTGCGTTAAAATTTAAGTTGCTAGCATAATGAAGCAACTTTATGCTTTGAGCAAACCTAAGCTATTATAGGTAGCGGCCTAACTTTTTTGATCGCAATACTACCGCATTTCGCTTCGATTTCTTGGCTGCATTGTTTTTTTTGTGTATGTTGACGTTTTTAACACTAAAGAAAGCGGTGAGTAACTAAAGTTACCTCGTGTTGCGAGGCAAAAGAGAAAAATAGATCCTGTAGTGTAAATGTGATACTATTGTAAATTAAAGTTTAAGGTTTTAAGGGCAAAAAAAAAACTGTTCCTAAACTATATTTGCAAAGAAACACGTACAATACTTTATTGAATCTTTAAAAACGTGATGTCCCCTCCCCCCCTCCTGATCAAAACTCTGGATCCGCTCTTACTACCTGTACTTTCAATCGAAAAGGAACACACAAAAAATATAGATTTTTATGATTTAATCGAAACATTCAGTACAATAAAACTTGAAAACACCTTTAAATAAAATCATTATTCTTGTTTTTTGTGTACATTTTTTAAGGGGTGTAACATTGCCTTACCGCCTGGGTGCCACTGCCTCTTAGTCTACTCCTGTCAAGCGTTACGTGTGCGACAACTTTTTAGGTTGGATTTCACAAAATCTATTAAATGTACATTTCAATTTCCTTTAGATTTAAATTACAGTAGATTAACTCTGTTTGCCACTTTATCATATATTGCTGAAACTTTTTTAAAATTGGAGGAAGCTTAGAAAATGAACACTTAGTGTTATCAAAGCTAATTTTTTAATATATTCAAGAAAAGTTATGAAAAACTAATTTTGACACTACTTGCCCGGCATTTACAGTGGGACCCATTGTCAGCCAGATGCCAAAAAATCGTGAAATTTATATATGTATGTTTTTTGGGCAACTGATACAATATATTTCCCAAGCTGCCAGACACCTCTATTGGGACCCTATGTCAACCAGACACCTTTAAAGTTTTCAAAAAAAAATATTTAAATTTATGTTTTAGTATCGAAGCTAACGTTTTATGTATGTACTTTGGGGAACTATTTCACAATATTTCTAATGCCGCCAAAAACCTACAGTGGGGCTTTACATTCGCCAGACACCTAAGTGTTTTCAAAATAATCGTATGTTTTACGTTATAGTACATATACAAAGAGGACAATATACAGTAAATTCAACTTCTGATTAAGGGCAACAAATTACTTCCGAGATGAATTCTCCGTAAGTGAGATGAGTTTGATATTTAAGGCTCGATTGCAGATGCTAGAGCTCAATTATAGGCCACACAGGACTGATACTAATGCCAATTATTCATTTTGCAACCTGGCATTCTTGGCGTTATGCCCAATCTAGCAGGAAATCCGTCGATTGTATTTTAATAAAAGTTTTTTATCACTGGAAGAATGACTAAGTATTCTGAATTGAGAATGTGGTTGGAAGCTTCTCTTTCGGTTTTCCTCACATGCAGTTTAATATTGAAATACATAAATGATATAAAAATTGTGAATAAATGAAACGATAAAAACAAGTAAAGGAACCAAGAAATAAACACAAGTTTATGTGACCAGATGGGGACTTCAATTATTTAATTTGGGAAACTTTTGAACCAAAACCGAGGGATAAACACACAAATTTTGTTCCAAAATAAGGTTATAACAGCAAATTTATGGGACTTACGGCAAAACGTTAAGCCGAAAGCAAAGAAAGAAAATGGGCTGTTCAGAGTCGGACTAAAAGGCAGTTGCATCTTAAAAAATGTAAGAAAATAACACGAAAAACGATTTTATTTAAAGGTGCTTTCGAGTTTTTATTGTACTGAATGTTTTCATATTCGCCTGCATGAATGTCAAGGTACAAAAGCACTCAGTTTTTCTTCCGTTAAATACAGCAATATTTTCGGTTGAAGAGCTGAGAAAACTGACGAAATGTTTTACATGGCCTTGAGCGATGAATAAGTTAAGTGTAAAATGTATCCTAACATCTCTTCCAACGTCAAGCCAGGATCCTAAGCCTTTTACCTGGCACAATTTTCTTCTTTTTTGTTCTTCCCCGCCTTTCAATTGAAATTTCTAGTTCAGTACATTGTTCTCTTGCGAATATTTTGGTCTTTTTCATGGTGTCATCACGATGTTCACGAAGAAAACTTGCGAGTGCCTTAAATTTTTTTAACAATGTTTCTAGAGTAAACCCGGATTTTGACAAGTATTTCTGTATTGCATCAACTTCATCCAAAATATCGCACTGTAATGAAAGATAAAACGAAAACGTTAAGTCACATTCAGCTGATAAGATTATGGTTGCAGTGCCTCTTGTATCCAGTTTTTTCTTTTGAAAAACAATATTCACGGAATTTTCCTTCAATTGTGTTAAGTCTTTCCACTGTTCCAAAAAACGTTGTACTTGAAGGAGTGTTTCTCAAAGAGAAGAATGGTGTACATGTACATGGCGTGGACAAAGTTTTTGAATTAATTTGCCCAATTAATTTTTGACCTCCTTGATGAATACCCACCATATAGTCGTAGCACTATCATAATCCCTGAGCCTTGATATATTTGTATGCAATAAAAACCACGTACCGTTATTTGAAAACAAAACTAACACAAAATACTCATAACCAGCGCTGCCTCCCTATAGATTATTGAGCGCAGTTTATATGAGAAAAAGGCGCATTAGATTGCAATATGTTGCAATAGATCTTACAATATACCACAACTTAAAAAAAAAAGTTTCAACAGGAAATTAAGTCAGTAAAAACAGAAAAAACAAACAAGTTTTATGGTCTAAACTTACAAAAATTTACATTGGATACGTTCAGACGCCCCAAGGGACTAGAAATTAAGGCAAGTTTCCAGTCTCTGATTGATGAGATGTCAAAACAGTTATTTCCAATTAAGGCAACTTTATTGGAAAGTTGACTGGAAAGTAAGTCAAGAAAAATCTCCCTTAATTATCAAGTCAAGTGCACTTATGTCAGAATATCAGCTGATTGCATTTTGTCATTTAGCTGAAAGCTGAACTTTATTGTTTTGTGATTGTTTTTTTTTTGCCCGTTAATTTGTTTCCATTTTGTGCAAAGTGGTTGTCTATCAAATTCGAAAAAGAAAATGAAAAAACCAGTAGGATAAGTACAAAATGCGAAAAAGTTTAAAGTTCCGTATGAGATTTGTTAATTGGGTATTCATGCAACTTAGTAAAACCCTAGATAAGTTTACAAATTGGTTAAGTTTATCTTTTGGTTAATGAACTGTCAGATTTTGTATGGGAAATGATTTGCACAATTTGGTTAAACTTATCAAAGGATTTTGTTGCGAAAAATTAACCAAACTAGTTAAACTTATCGAAACGTCATTGTGATTTTTACTCTAATTGAATTACCTAGCATTTTATCAAATGTTTAAATAGTGTTTGTACTTAAAATTATATCTTGCTATTTAAATTCATTAATTTAATTATATTTGGTAATTTTAATCATCAAATAATTTTTTGTAAAATTTACGGCCTTTTGCCAAATATTTCTGCTATACCCTATTTGTTTACCAAATTGCATTTTTATATTTTTTCATAATCCTAACGGCCTATGTTCAACTTGTTAAATTCCTGTAAAAGCTAATCTCTTTTGCTACATACATACCTACATGTACTTACTTTTGCTTATTGTTAACAATTTTTAACTTAAATCTTCCTCTTTCTTTAATCAACCAGCAAGCAGTAAACACCTCTTTTCGTATGGTAATTATAATAATATATAATTGGGTATAGAAATCTTTGGGTGTTCTTATTTTGTTTTCGATCGTTTGGTTTTTTTTGCCTTCGCTATATTCGGTTGATTAATCGATTAAGAAATTGATACGAACATCAATTTAGAACATGGTCCTTCGCAGCCAAATTTTATGAACTTTTCGCTGTTATTTCTCGGTTTTTCGTTGATTTATCTAATAAATCCTAGACTGGACATATGAATGTTTGCTTTTTTTTCTTGGTGCATACAAAGTATAAACTGTGAATTGGTGCACACAAAACACGTGCAGTGCAATTAATTAATTATACTTGATTTATAAAGAACAGTGCTTCAATTATTTTGCGTACGTTGCACTATACCTCGATTTCATAAATTTTGCAAAATTATTTGATTTCTCTTCGTAAAATTATAAAATGAACGCAATTAAAGCTAAGCGTGGACATTTGAAAGGGCTTTTGACTCGGGCGACATCGTTCGTTGAAAATTTGGATGACCGCGTTTTTCTTGAGCTTCTCGAAACTCGTTTAGAAAGTCTTCAAGAAACGTGGAATAAATTCGTAGGGCTAACAGATGAACTGTTAAGTTTCTCGGAAGAGGAAGATTACGTCGATCCAAACGATGATTTTTCTGACTACGAAAATAAATATTTCATGGCTCAATCAAATCTTATGAAAGTTATACGCGAAAGAAAGTTAGCGTCCACACATTCTTCATCTGTCACTTCGGAATCGGTCATTGAAAAATTAGCTAGTCAACAAGCTATATTTCTCAAAAAGCTAAACGAGCCAAAAAAATCCTCGTGCTCAATAGCATTACCTAAGCTTTCGATTTCGGTCTTTTCCGGTGATTACAAGAAATGGCCCAGCTTTAGAGATCATTTCATAGGCTCTATAGATAATAATCCTGATTTAACTCAAACGCAAAAATTTCATTATCTTAAATCCTATTTACGCGAGGAGTCTGCAAATTTAATTCGCGACATAAAAATTTCGGATTCCAATTTCGTTGATGCTTGGGAAAAATTAGAAAAGCGCTATGATCGTCCCAACTTTATCATTCAGTCTCATATCCAATCGCTTCTTTCAATTCCAAATATTAACACGTTTAATATTCAATCACTACGTAAGCTATCCGACGCAGCTGATGAAACCATTCGCGGTTTGGACTCCTTAGGAGCCACGTGGCGTGATCCTTGGGTCATTTATCTTCTACTGCTGAAATTAGACCAAGATACGAGGGAAGCCTGGGCGCACGAATTAGGAACAAGAACCAATGCCTCCGTGGATGATTTTTTAAAGTTTTTGAACTCGCGTTGTGATGCTTTGGAATCTGCCCAATCGCTTTCTCGTCCAACTCAATCTCGTGGAAAGAATCCAAAGGTCATTCAATCGCATTTCGTGGAATCGACTCCAACTTGTCCAAGTTGTAAAGCAAATCACTCTTTAAGTCAATGCTCACAATTTTTATTGCTTGACATTACCGCGCGTCGTTAGTTTGTTAAGGAGAAATCACTTTGTTTCAATTGCCTTCGCCCTGGCCTTTCTTCGCAAAGATGCCATTCTAAATTTCGTTGTCGAACATGTCACTCGCGGCATCATTCGCTCGTGCACATTCAGCCTCCGATAAATGTTTCAGTTCCTGTTGACACTAGTTCTTCCGGTACCAATTCATTCACACCAAGTTTACTAGCCACAGCAGAATCTCCACTCTCGCTTTGCTCATCAGTAGCTCAGGCAAATAGTTCGTTTTCTTCGGTTCGCTCTCATCTAACTCTATTGCCTACAGCTATCGCTCAAATACATGATAAGCAAGGAACATTACAAAACATTCGGTTGTTGCTAGATTCAGGATCTCAGGTCTCTTTCGTAACTGAGCATACAGTTCAGAGATTAGGATTGGTTCGCAAGAGCGCACAAATACCCATCGTAGGTGTTGGAGCAACACCAGCAGGTGTTACGAATGGATTTGTAACCCTCAAACTTTTTTCTCGCTTCAATCAAGACTTCATTGAGATTCAGTGCTACATTGTTTCCAAGCTAACATCGTTATTGCCGACTACATTTTCTACGGTTTCAAATGCACAGTCTCTCAGTTCATTTGCTCTAGCTGACCCGAATTTTAATATTCCTGGTCACATTGACATACTCATCGGTGCTGATAAATCATTTAGCGTAATAAATGGCACTGCAGTTTGTGGTCAGCAAGGAATGCCTGATCTCGTTCCAACAATTTTCGGCTGGGTTGTCTATGGAAACATGGAGACCGCTAGCTCTTCGACTAAAAACAATGTTAATTCATTCTGCATATCTCTGGACACTTCAACTTCGTTTGATCTCGAACGTTTTTGGCGGCTTGAAGAAGTCGACCTCGAACCTACTCTGTCCATTGATGATCAACACGCAGAAGACATTTTCGTTAAACACCATTCTCGTTTACCTGACGGCAGGTACATGGTTCACCTTCCGTTCAAAGCAAAGAAGCCTACTGATTTTGGTAATAGCCTTCAAGTCGCGTCAAATCGTTTTTACTCAACTGAACATCGAATCGAATGCAGTCAGTATTTAAGGGACAAATACATAAGCTTCATGGACGAGTATTTAAACCTAGGCCATATGGAAGAGGTTCCTGCAAGTGAGATAAATGCGTCTTCTAGCAAATGTTTTTATGTACCTCATCATGCTGTTATTAAGGATGATAGCAGCACGACGAAGGTCAGAGTAGTGTTTGATGGTTCGGCTAGGTCTTCTCATAATCATCCGTCTCTCAACGAATCGCTGTTAGTGGGTAAATCTTATCAACGTGATCTTTATTTCGATATGTCTTCGGTTTCGTCGTCATCGTTACACAATATCTGGTAACATTGAGAAAATGTTTCGCCAGATCAGAGTTTCAAAAGAGGATGCTGACTTCCAACGAATTCTTTGGAGAAAATCTAGTCATCTACCGTTGAAACACTATCGGCTTTTGACGGTAACTTATGGCACAGCTTGTGCTCCTTTTTTAGCTGTACGCAAATTGTATCAACTAGCAATTGATTCAGCAGAAACTCATCCTCGAGCTTCCGAAGTTTTGCTGAACGATTTTTATGTTGATGACGTTATGACTGGGGCTGATTCTATCGAAGAAGTCTCATCACTCCGCCTAGAACTTGTTAGTCTTCTCAAGTCTGCTGGCTTGAATCTTCGAAAGTGGACAACAGACTGTTGGCCTCTTCTTCTCAGTTTACCAGAAGAACAACGTGAAATGTCACCAAAAGAGTTCGAAGAATACAGCTCAGTCAAACTTCTCGGCTTGCAATGGTCTCCTGCAAATGATTCGTTCTCCTATAAAGTCAACTTACTCAAAATACTTTTTCAGGAGCTTTGGCGTAAAAAATATAAATGGGATGATGTCATATCGTTTGAGCATGCCACAAAATGGCACTCTATTCGCGATGAGCTTCACACTCTAGAAAAAATCAGTATCCCACGAATCATGTGGAACTCAAAGGAAAACGTTGAATTCCACGGGTTTTGTGATGCATCTCTCGATGCTTACGCGGCAGTTATATACTGCAGAAGCATTGATTCGGCTGGAAACATTACCAGCAACATCGTCGCAGCTAAAAGCAAGGTTGCTCCTATCAAAGTTGTTTCTCTTCCGCGTCTCGAGCTCTGTGGAGCAGTTCTACTAACTCGTTTAGTAACCAAACTTAAAACTTCTTTACAAGATAAAGAAATAAAAGAGCCTTCATTGGCTCTCAGCTTTACCAAAAAGGTGGTCAGTTTTCATTGGGAATCGTACTTCGGAAATTCTCACTACAATACCAAGAGAATTGTGGCATCACGTACGATCCGAAAATAATCCAGCTGACTGTGCCTCTCGTGGTATTTCACCTTCTCATTTACTCCAAAATGAGTTATGGTGGACCGGACCGTCTTGGCTAAAGAAAAAACGGGACCAATGGCCGAAATCGGAATATTCGGTCGACAATGTTCAGCCAGAAGAATTTGAAAGACAAAAAAAGCAACCTACTTATACTTTCGTGACAAAACTCGACCCTACAAACATTTTTTATCAAGTAATCGATGATTCGTCTCGTTTTTTAAAATCCATCCTTGTGCTCGGTTTCATAATTCGGTTTATCTCAAATGTGCGTGAAATTGTTGCTATTAAAAAAATGCTAGCAAATGGTGAAATCTCTAACCCGGAACAAATTACCGCTCTTAAAAAGCAACTATCAAAGGTTCGTGATAAATCGGCAGCTAAAACACAATCGTTGGCTTTGTATTCTCTCAAACTATCCTCAGCAAAGACCAAACTAATCAAATATCATCAAAATTTAAGTTTTTCGATAGAGATTAATCTTTTAAAAAGTGGTAAAATTCTTAAAAATGGAAATAAGCTAGCATCCTTAGCGCCGTTTGTGGATGACCAAGGACTTTTACGCGTCAGTGGTCGTATCCAAGAGTCAGATGTAGCTTATTCCGCCAAACACCCTCTCATTCTCGATAAAAACACCCGCATTGCACAACTGATTATCGACCATTTACACAAATCAAATTGTCATGCAGGTGTATCCCTTTTATTTGCCATTCTTAGACAGGAATATTTCATTATCGGCTGTAGAGATCTGCTGCGTAAAGTAGTTCATAAGTGCTTATCGTGCTTTCGCCAAAAAAACACAACTCTGACCCAGCAAATGGGTAATCTGCCGGCAGATCGTGTCCTATTTTCGCGACCGTTTAGCAAAGTTGGTGTAGACTATGCAGGTCCTATAACTTTACGACAAGCTCGAGGACGAAATCCAAAGTTTACCAAAGCATATATCGCGCTATTCGTTTGCTTTTCAACAAAGGCTATACATATAGAGCTGTTTAGTGACCTCTCGTCAAACGCTTTTCTCGCTGCTCTTGATCGCTTTGCGTCGCGTCGTGGTAAGCCGTCGGAGATCTGGAGCGATAATGGCACAAATTTTCATGGAGCTAGTCGGTGTCTCGACGAACTTTTCCAGCTGCTCCTGAATCAGCAACACAATGACATCGTAATAGATCATCTCTCTAAGGACAAAATTTCATGGAATTTTATACCCCCTTCTTCTCCTCACTTTGGTGGATTGTGGGAAGCGGGGGTGAAATCCGTCAAATTCCACTTGAATCGAGTCATTAAGGATCAACGGCTGACTTATGAGGGGATGTACACTCTCCTAACTCAGATTGAGGCGCTGCTGAACTCTCGACCTATGTGGCCGACATCGGATATGGATCCGATAGCTCTTAGTCCAGCTCACTTTTTGATCGGTGAACCTATGAATTCTATTCCTCATCCTTGTGTTTCTGATCAAAACATTTTTACTAATTGGTCTCTTTTACAGTCACTCAAACAAGGTTTTTGGAAGCGGTGGCATTCCGAATATTTGACTTCGTTGCAGCAACGTCCAAAATGGCAAGGAGTCAAACCCGATCTTAAACCTGGCGATGTAGTCATGCTGAAGGATTCTAATCTTCCACCAGCCAAATGGATACTTGGACGAGTGAAAGAAGTCCATCCAGGAAAAGATCAGCGAGTACGAGTTGCTACCATTACCACCCAAACCACCAAAATTGCACCTCTGCCTTTTACTGAAAGAACTGGGTCTTTCAGGGGGGCTGAATGTTTGTACTTAAAATTATATCTTGCTATTTAAATTCATTAATTTAATGACATTTGGTAGTTTTAATCATGAAATAATTTTTTGTAAAATTTAAGGCCTTTTGCCAAATATTTCTGCTATACCCTATTTGTTTACCAAATTGCATTTTTATATTTTTTCATAATCCTAACGGCCTATGTTCAACTTGTTAAATTCCTGTAAAAGCTAATCTCTTTTGCTACATACATACCTACCATACCTACATGTACTTACTTTTGCTTATTGTCAACAATGTTTAACTTAAATCTACCTCTTTCTTTAATCAACCAGCAAGCAGTAAACACCTCTTTTGGTATAGTAATTATAATAATAAATAATTGGGTATATAAATCTTTGGGTGTTCTTATTTTGTTTTCGATCGTTTCGTTTTTGCTTGCCTTCGCTATATTCGGTTGATTAATCGATTAAGAAATTGATACGAACATCAATTTAGAACAAATAGGTTCATGCAAACTTTGCGTAAACTTACCATTTTACACAATCTGTAAACTTACGACGTTGCATGAATACCATTAATACTTAAATCAAATAGTCTTGAAAAACCATTTTCTTAAAGCTTATTTATTAGAATTCATAAAGGGTTTATACCTGTTGCTATCTATATTTTAGATAAAAATAATATCGGTACTTTTTCACGATCAACTGAAGTAAATATTTGAAGTAAAGTTCTAAGTTTGACAGCCTAGTTACCTTGGTTAAATTTGCGTTCAATGAATTCAGTTGACTGAATATCTAGTCCCTTGAGTCGTCTGAACGTTTGAAGAATTCGTATAAATATTTTCTAACTTTCTTTATATTCGCCATTTATGAATTTCAATTTATTGAAAAATTCGGGATGGACGCGTTCACAGTTAACCTTGGATTGTGTTCGAAATTCTTAAAAAAGGAGTAGTTTCATTTCACTGCGCAGGAGGTTTTCATTTGGGACTATACGCAGTAGATCTACTGCTAAATGAGTAGAGTGGCAGCACTGCTCATAACATAAAGAAAAAAAGAACATAATACAGGAGTGCGCGACTTGGTGGGTGCTCTTGATAATGATTTTCTTATTTCCATATTAGGTACTTATCTTGAGGGAATAGGTCGGGAACGAAATTCATGTGCACAATATAAATGGACAGGTAGGTATTTGTTAGACAAATTTATTGTTTTATTTGTGTTTTTATGTTGTGTCATGAACAAAATTGTGATTTTATTGTTACTGATTGCGCCCCCTTAGTCTGCCATTAGGGGGTGGACTTCTTCGATGATTATTTTCTTATATGTATATTAGAGTGGTCCTTAAATTGGACGTAGTTTTGGATAGCCCTCATTCGATTAAAAACATTGAAAATCAATTTCCCTAATTATTTCAGATTTTTATTTCACCCCCTGGTCTCCCTATTTTCACTTTAAGGTACTAATTATATGGGTAAAGGATTATTCTTATAAAATGAGAAAATAAATCAGGATGTTTAGATTAGATTCAGACGAGAAAAAATTGTATTGGAGGATGGTCTCTTTCCCCCCGTTCAGGCGGGAGGGGTAATTTTCTAGAAATTTGACCAAAAACAGAAAAAAAATATTTAAAAAAACGGGAACACTTAAAATGCCACGCCTTAGCTTTTTTTAAAGTCACGGTTCCATTCTATAATATGCTTCCTAAATAAAGATTATATTTCATATAGTTTTTGAAAAAAACAATTTTTATCTTAAAAAATTATAATCCTTTTTTTTTAATTTTTAAGTTTGAAAATTATTTTTTCAAAAAATATTTGAAGTAAAAACTTAATTCAGAAAGCATATTATAAAATGGAATCGTAGCTTTAAAAAAAGCTAAAGCGTGGTATTGTAAGTGTTCCAGTTTTCTTAAAATAATTTTTTTTCTGTTTTGATCCAAATTTTAAGAAAATTACCCCTCCGCCTGAACGGGGGAAAATAGACCCCCCTGAATACTATTTTTTTTCTCACCTGAGGAAGACCAGGAGGGTGAAATAAAAATCTGAAAAAATTAGGAAATTTTTTCTATGTAGAACCATTTGATGCCTATCCATCTCAGAATTAGAAAAGAAAACAATTTAAGGACCTTCCTAATGTAGGTACATATATTCCAAATTTGAAGAAAATCGGTAAACCCGTTTAGGCTCTAGCTCGATATAAAGTGGACTTTAAGACGCAAATTTTAAAATGGAGTGAGGTATTGTATCTCTCTCAAACCCACAGATCTATATATATGTAGATATTAATATATACTTTTCAAGCACACTTACCAGATAAATGTGTATATAACTTGAATATTCTGGCATCAGAGGATGTGGAAATCAAACCATTAAGTAAACATTTACTTTCCCGACGGACATTTCGGCAGGGATTTCTGCCTTGTTCAGGGGAACTTTATTCAACATATGTAAAAAAAAATAATGATTACAAACAAATATAATGATAACTTTTTTAAAAAAACTTACGTTATGTGAACATTTTCCACTTTTTTCGTGAAAAGTTCAACCATTGAGAGATATTTATAAAAATAAAAAATTAATCTCAACAGATAATTTAAATATTTTTTTTTAATAAAACTCAAACCGAAACCGAAATCTTTTCAAACGAATGTGGTAACTCTCAGAGAGATACCGTTGGAAAATAAAGGTTGACAATTATTTCTGATCT
Source organism: Dasysyrphus albostriatus (assembly GCA_946251815.1). Taxonomy (NCBI): domain Eukaryota; kingdom Metazoa; phylum Arthropoda; class Insecta; order Diptera; family Syrphidae; genus Dasysyrphus; species Dasysyrphus albostriatus. The sequence goes on along the minus strand of OX276337.1, from coordinate 70,733,376 downwards.
CTGGTTTTAAGATACAACAAATATTTTTTTACTCAATACAAAAAGAAGTAACTGCTACCATCTGCTAGCCAATATTTTTCTGTCGAATACATTTTTCATCTTCATGTAAACAAAAAACACTCATACGCCATACATAATTTTAGAAGAAAAAAAATTAGAGTAACATTTGTTTGCTCAATTTCCTTTTCATTTCCTATTAAAGCGAAATACTCACTACTGACCGTAGTGAGTATTTACTGACCACAGTGAGTATTTTGTAACAAGATTTGAATATGCACAAATAAGAAACGATTTTTTTCCGACATTTATCGAACAAAAAACCACCCACGTAACTCAAACTTATATAAATTAGTAAAACAAAATTTATTCGGTTTTTTATAGAAATACCTTCTTCTATTTGTTGTGCAAACTTAATCAACCTATGGCTATTCCCAAATTTTTAGTTGATTTTTTGGAGCCAAAAAAAAAACTTTAGAGAAGTTTTTAATAGAGTAATTAAGTGTGGAATTTTCGAGAGTTTCAAGTTCTTTGTGGAAAGAGGTTCCTATACATTTAGTAGAACTAAAATAAAACTACAAGATGTCATCATTAGTTTAGTTTTTTTGTTTACTTACATATTATTTAAACAATATTTGAAAAAATCGTCAGTTGACAAGTGAAAAAGTCACTTAGTACAAATTTAACAAAAAATACTCAGTCAGGTTATATATTTTTCAATAATCTCTGGTAAGACAAAATCTCAGTACTTACAATAAATGATCCAAACATCCAATTGTTTAAAATTTTAAAATGTGATCAGTTGCAGTTTTTTGGGTTGTTATGGCAGGAAAAATCATGAAAGTTATGCCGTTTTCGTTTGGTTTTATGTTCTGTTCCGTTCCTATGGAATATGGAAATTTTGGAGTAGAAGGAGGGAAAAAAGAGTGGAAAAGGAGTACTCCAAACGTCCAATCAAAAACGACATTAGTCAATGAATTTTATCCCCAAACGCCTTAGTGAGTTTCACTTGTCAATCGACGATGGTGTATAGAGCATATAGATGTTTTGAACTGAAGGCTGTTTTATTAGTTGTATCTAGCAGGCAATACCAAAAATACTGGATTACGAATTTTGAAAAGAATCAATAAGTCGTATTAAGCCAGTTTATACTTCTTGAACTCTCAGTAAATTTCCTCAGTTCATTGATAGAGGAGTGTAAAATATTAACAGTATTCCTTTCATGATAGAAGTCAAAACAACTCTCTTTTTTTTTCTTTTCTTCGTATGTATGGAATTTACTGCGACAAAAAATAATTGAGCAAGCGAATCCAAAAAATTTCATTCTAAGTTTCTAAGGGGAATATTGAGGTGGCCGCTGCCACCTAAAATAAGAAATATTTTTTTCCAGGTACTGCTTCTTACGAGGAACTGACAAATCCTCCAAGAGTATTCTTGTCATGAATAACGGCTGGCTTTCTCATCTAGCCGTTCGGACTCGGCAAAAAATTATAGGTCACCTCAATTCCTTCCAAAAATACGCACACAGCAATGGTTGAGAGTTGTAAGTCACTAGGCCTTGGTTCTCCACGAGCTATTGTGCCACGAATTTTTTTTTATTTAGTGAGAAATTTTCGGGAGGAGTCCTGTTTATATTTCCGATCCCTCTGAGTCCTTTCAGATCTTAGAAATATACATAAATCGCCTAATCCATTCGATTTCTCTGAATGAACATATAAAAAAGCTAATATCACAAAAAACTACTGTAAAATGCACTATCTCAATCAAATCAACTGGAGTGTATATCTTCATATGGCTATAGCTAATACCCTAGCACACGAGTCTTACCATACCAACCATTTTATCTAGATACTCGTACTTGGTCAGTTTGAAAAGATCAACATTGACTAACTGTGGTGACACTCGCATAGTGGAACCTATGACAACGAGATGTAGATGTAGAGTCGTCGAAATATAGTACAATGCAACTAATATAATCCTAACTAAATGTGACATGTTTTCTTCATTTACTAGCATCTTTGTGTTTGATAGTGAAGTGTAAACGATGACGAATTGACGGGTATTGCTTCGTTTGTCCACCCCAGCCTTAGATAAGAAAGTCAGTTAGTATGGTCGCAGTCAGAATTTGGGGTTCTTGTTACTAACAACAACTGTGATGGATTGGATAGTGGATACCTAGTGTGTTGCATGCGCGGAGTGGATATTTTAGTTTTGTTTTGTATCTTTTTGTGTTTGGATACGTTTTTTTTAATTCGACGCTCAAGTGAATATAACGACCGGATAGTAAATAAATGGTGATCTTGGATTTCAAGAAAAAAAAAGAAAAAAAAACGTTCAATAGTTGCGTTGTGCACAATAAAGTTCAAGAAAATTTTTCAAAACCCATGTTCGTTATGATTTTATTTGTTTCTATGGGTTAAGATCAGCTTACAAGTATACCTAGTGAAAAACGGGATAAGATTATAACAAAACCAAATGCACACATTTTGGTTAAAGGCTTGTTGTTTGCATACCTATCTAATTATTTAAATTGTGAACTAGTTTAATGCCGGTTGGAATAGTAAAACCTATCGTCCGTAGAAACTTAACCAAAATGTTTTAATCGATAAAGCCTCATCGACCACAATTTATTGCTATAGGTACCTATGTACCTATGTATACAAGTAAACAAGTGTAACTAATATAAAAAGTGCAACTCTAATGGGCTTTCTGAAATCACCTGTTCTGTCTTATTGTTTGTTTGTTAAAAATATGTGAAGTACAAAAATAGGCATAGATTATTATATCCATATGCATATATACATATGTATGTACATATTTTAATGAATTTTGTTTGTAGTTTCTCTAGAATGTCAACCTATTCAGATGTAGGTAGATACATACATAAATATACTTACATATTTGGATATTATTTACACTTTTAAATGTCTTCTTTTATATGAGTAGGTTCATACGAACATATGTATGTACATATGTAGCTAGGTATGTATGTATGTATAAATATATATATTCCATCGTATCGTATCGTAGTTAACCTTGAAGTGATTGTTAAATTCAACGAATCGGTAAGGTGGGCAAGCTTTATTTATTTATTTACATTCCTTACCACAACTTGTGTGATATGACATCAGCAGCTGTTTTTTTCTTGTTGTTGAGATATATGGAAATGAAGACGATGAGTTAATTTGCGGTATATTTGACTTGAAAAGTCGAGTCAATTAAGCTTAAATTCTGTGCATTACATACAGTGAAAATTCGTTTATGTGGATATTTTCTGAGCCTTTTTTAACAAGTTCCACACTATTAACGACTAAAAAAAGAATTATAGGGAAAAAATACACAATTCAAATAAAAGCTAGTATTATGAGCTTCACTTCCAAATGTGTTTCGCCCAGGTACAACAGTTGGGGTCATCGGTTATGTACCTACATGCTGTCGAACCGTTCAAAGCGGATATATTGATCGATGCCTTGCCTATACCGACCGACCTATAAAAATTAATGAACACATACTCGTCCCTGTGTAGGTACTTTGAAATTTAATATTCTAGGGGGACTTTCCTTATAGGTACATATGTATGTATACATACATATTCAAAAACCTAGAAAAAAAGTCTTTGCCGGTAATTCAGCTACGTTTCAGGACTTGAAAGCCAAAAATATCTTGCGTCACTAAGAGATATTGTCAAAATAAAAATTCCACTATCCAATTCCATTTAACGATTGTTATTTAAAATTAAAAAAAGAAGCTCTAAATGAATCATCTGTTAGATGTAGATTTCAGATGTTTGCTTTCCCACCTCGTATTTTTTAAGTTTTTCGTCACCAAAACAGTTTTCAGTTAATATCTGCATTCCGAATAGTTCTTGAAAATTAAAATAAGTGTTTCTTTATTATATGTTTTCGATAGAGTCTTTGAAATTGGGCTAAATGAATTTGCCAAAAAATGTATTTGAAAATGTATAATTCATAAACTTAACGTGGGAGTTTTGCAATATTAGTTTTTAAGAGTTGAATAAGGGTTTTAATTGTAGCTTTCCCTTGAATAATTAATATTAAAATTCATTTACATAGTTTCTATAGTTGAAAAGGAAAATGTTTATCCTAAATCTCTAAAAATAGCATGTTCTTACTAAATGTAAAAGAAATAATGTATATTGCTACTTAAATAAATAAATAAAAATAATAAGTGTTTCAAAAACCTACATCTGATTTAATTACAAATTTAAAATTAATTCTTATTATTTGGATGCATTATAACTTTTAATTTTTTCATAAAAACTATCACAGATTTTGTGATGCATTTTTAAAATTGGAATTGCTGTAACTACTTCGACATACAGTTGAGTTCTTTTCAACGGTCAAAATTTTATTTATTAATGAATTCTTTTTTTTCTGTGACCGCGTTAGTGCCAGGAAGACAGAAAATATATTCCACTAGTTTGTTTGTTGTTTGTTTTTATGCGCCAATTTGAATGCGCAGGGATGTAAAATAGAATTAAAACTTCATTTTGAGAATTGCCGAGACCTACTCGTACATAGATTTTCACAAACGTCTTAGGAAAAGCGGGACATTTAGCGGGACAGTCATTTATGCGGGACGGAGATCTCAAAAATGGTCACTATATATTAAAGGCAATAAAATATGTCTTTGTAGAGAAAAGCGCCATTCAGCAAGGGTCTCATTTGACATTTTTTCCTTCCGGGTCAGTCGTTAATATACATTGGAACAGTAAGGAGTGTGTATTTGTCACCGAGACTAACGTATCGAACAGATGTTTTGTGATCGCAACCCATTGTGTCTTCCGAAATCACTTCACTGTCTAACCACAATAGAGTGCTGCAACTGGAGCTGCAGCCGCAACTGGAATAGTTGTCAAAAAATGCTGTACGTGATTTTTTTACTCACCCACAATGTGCTGTACAGCTTTCTGACGTTTTTGGCATTTCAAATCAGCTTTGCGAACTTAATTCAATATTCAACACAAAAATAAAAATTAAAACGAAATAAACATTGATAACGATAAAATGGAATCTAAAATTACTTTACGTCTTTATCAAAGATTGAAAAGAGTTTGAAACTCTTCATCCCCCATGTAAACACTTGGTTCCGCTCGCAATTTTGAAACGTATGGAAAAGTTAAAAATTGGCCAACTTGTCCAGCTGTGTCTGCAGCTCCATCTGCAGCTGCGCCGTATTCTGTCTTATCATTGGATTTGTATGTATTCAACATTTCGACAGCCATTCCAGTTGCAGCTCCGTCTCCATTCTATTCAGGCAGTCAATGAAGCCCACGTGTACTTGCCGGGAAATCAACTGACATATATGCACTTGGGTCACTGCTAGGTAATTGTTAAAACCGTTAAGTCAACATTTGAAGAAAACTGCTTCAGTCGTTTAGGCTTTATATCGAATAACAAACAGACAGGCAAAACTGACGACCACCTTTTTCCACGTTTTCTATCATCTTTTATAGCTTAGGCTAAGAACAGGTTTAAAATATCTTTTGAAATCAATGGGTTTTAAATATGATTGTACATTTTAGATTAATAAAACATAATTCTACATTATGGCTGTGTTTTTTTTTTGCAACTCCAGTAAATTCTGTCTGAAAAAAACGACAACAAAACAAAGCAATTTACATGTTAAATACAATAACTATGTCCATATAAAGTAAGCTATGTCCAGATAATTAAGTGGATTTAACTTTTGTCCCGATAAAAACGGTATTGCCAGACTACAATCTTCATTGTGCTATCGATAATCTGTGTAGAAATGTCAAATGTTTAATGGTAAAATTATTCAATACAAAATGGCAAACCAAGGCAAATGCTGAAATGTCCCGATGTTGTTTTTTCGCCAATATCCATATAGACAAATCCTATAATTTTTTCCAATTTCAGCGTTCTTCTACTTATATGTGCTAATGCTCTATATTTAAAACAAATTTAATAAAAATGGTGAACACTCGTACCAAGCTCGGAAGTGCTTCATAATTTGGATAAGTGAGTAAGTTAGTGATGAGTAAGTGATGCTTTTAGCAATTTTTGAAGTCTTACATCTCGGAAACCACCAATAATGGTAATGAGAAGGAAATCGTCGGCTGCAAATGAAAAGCTGGTAACTCCTTTTGCATTTTTTACAAAAATATATTAACAGAAGTGTTCGCAATACACAAATAAAACCAAAATCACATTAAATTCAGTGAAATCGAAAAGATTTGATAGATTTTTTGTATTTTTTGTTTGGCAATTTTTAAATTGCTCTGTAATGGTACAAAAAAATGTGAAGTCAGCCGCTTTTTACCGCGGATTTGAAGTTTTTTTTGTTTTATTTTGTACTGAAGTTAGAATGGGCCGAAAATCCCCTGAATTGGTTCGTAAAGAAGATTGTAGTGCCACGACTTGCCTAGGCTGTATTTAAAAATGAACTTTGATCTCATCCAATTCTTTGCTCATTAAAATTGCTAATCCATAACTCAGAACTTCATTTTCTGATTTCCTTTTTCAGCAAGGGTTTAGCCTTACATTTAAAGCTTTTGCAACTCTTTTTGAGGGGATTGCATACCTGGATACTTAATTCACGATTCAAGAGTCCCAAATGCTTTCCTATCCTGCTATTCTTTCCATAACCAGTGCCCTGCATTTTCATTTTAAGTTGCATTAAAAAGGCCTTAGGTTTTACAAGTATACAGTTTTTAATATGAACGCCATTAAAAGAAATTGTTCATGGAAAATGTAGTCGCCTAATATTGTGTTTGCTCTTCAAATGTTTCTATCAAATCTCCGTTTATTTGTATAACGGTATTCGATGGGTCAGAGCAGCAATAAACTAAACTATTAAACCAATCTTCAACATTTACTATAGTAAATCTTGTTGATAAGATAATTTTTTGTAGGTAGCGCTATAAACGCTCGCACAGGCTCTGTGTGCTTGTGCATTTCAATGAGCATTATGATACACAAATTTCAATATATTTTTTCTAAATAATAAATTGAAGTTTTCCTAACGTTGAGATGGACATTTACAAAAGATTCTTTTATCTTATTTAAGGTCAACAAACCAATATCTCATACCTACTTCTGTACATAGCATAATGTACATATGTATGTACATATATTTTATCTACTTGAAGGTATACTCTACGCCAGAAAAGTAAGATTTTTTTTGTTGATAATTGAAAGTGAACAGTTGTTAAATAAAAGTGGATTGACATGTTATTTCTTCACGAAGATCGATACGCTTAAAGACTTTTGGTATGTTCAACCATCATTCCCACTGCTATGCTTGAATCTACATTTAGTTTGCTCACTTACGGCATTTGTAGAACATACATACATAAAGACATGAGATCTGTTACTTGTGAGTTATTGGGGCAACAACAGTTGTAACACGAACTCTCAGCACGACTGAATGAATAACTGAGACAATTCATTCTTTGTGGGTGGTAACTTTTACTATCTATTGCCATTGAAAAAGAATATAAGTGTCGGTAAGTTAAGCTATGATAAAAATACTTATTCGGACAGATAGAACAATACTGAGTGAGATACATTTTATCAAAATATACACGCTGTACCTAATCAGAAGGTAAGATTGTGTGCTGAAACAAAAGTCTTCTTATTAGAAGATAGACATTGTTGTCTAATGCCGAATTCCTTACAACTTAAAAATTGATTGGTTTAACAAATATTCTAACATGTTCGTCGCTCATTTAATGATTAAAAACAAATACTTGTAGGTATGTTCATATTATGTAGATGTTATTTAAAAATATTCATAAACACACATGGAATAATTAAAAAGAAGTTATCAAAATATCAATGAACTTCGATCCAAGTGTCCAAAGTTGATTGATGACATAAGACGCGTGCTCGCCAATGTGCTCCTCGATTGATATTTTTGTCTTCATGGAATGTGGGTTGGTTTCTTGTTTAATTCAAATGAACTCGCCACTAAATTTTCTTCGAAATATATTCGTTTCCAATATTGCAAAACGACGCGAATGCACTTTTAAAAATTTGTTTACTTTTTGCCTTAAAGCAACTTTGAAATGGCACGCAGGCAACAAGCAAATTTTCTATCAATCTAATGTCGTTGATGAAAAGATTTCATCTTTTCGGAAAAAGACTAGCAGTTTTCCATTTCTTCATAAAAAAAGATGAGATCTGAAGGCGAAAGATCCGATCTTTCTGGTTTGAGAGATTTGATCTACAATTACCCATGCATGCAAACATTCACTTGTCAAATTACAAATCGTATTAGGACAATTTGTTTGTTTTGTATTATTTGTGCGGACGTCATACGACATTTGTATGTGTTTGCGTGTATGAATGCTGTTAATTTAAACTGAATCTGCTCAAAAATATTTCATTCAAGACATTAATTCTTGATTTAAAAGCAAATCTTTCAGATTTCAATGAAAAACGACATAGTAGGTATATTAACTTTCTAATGGGCTAGATAGTTTTTGAAAAATAAGAATGAGAGGTGCAACACCATGTTTTTGTTCATACATTTTGTATGTGAAACAAAAAATTGTGATACGCTGCCTCTTACTTTCAAAGTTTTTTTCAAAAATTATTATTTTAGGAGGCTTTGAGACCAATCATGAGGTGCAGTGCAATCAAACCCGCGGTAATACAGCCCAAGGACCTTATTTCCCAAAATAAAAGAAAATGGTTTATTTTTAATTTTGAAATAGAAACAAAAGCTATGGGTTTTATTTACCTTTTCGTTTTATTTAGATCATGAATAGAAAGAATACCCATTCAACAAAATAAATTAAAAAATTAAATTTAACATCATTTGAAAGTATTTTAATTATAATGAATTTGCTTTCGAGTTTTTCTTTTAGAAAAATAATAAAATTCTTCAAGGAAATAAAGTAAAACAAAACATGAACTATAAATTCAGGAAAAAGTTAACATTATACACATACACATATATATTCAAATCACTATGTGCAAAAAGTTATTCGCTAACCGAAGCTGTGTTTGAGTGCATTTTGATGTGATGAAAAAACATCCTTAACCAACGAATAACTTTTTTCAAATAGTGATTTGAAATGAGATTCTACAGTCGTTCATGGAAATACCTCTCGAACGATATATGTTTTGTCATTATTGGTCTCGAAGATTGATGTATCCAATTCCCCTTTCTATGGAAAAAAATGACCTAAGAGGCACCGATTTATCACCTAAGAGGCTTAGATACAAATTTTTTGGACAAAAACTTTATTTAAGGGCATAAAATATTGATGTTAAGGGTTTCTGATATTTAAAAATGAGTTTTGGGAAATAACAGACAATCTAATATACATTTATTTAACTTTATTTGAAAAAAATTGAAATTGCCATCTTCCACTTATTATCTTATAAATCCTATCGTTCGATTTTGGTAAACTTAGACTCAAATGTTTCTTAGAATGATTGTTTTTCACTTGAGTCCTTAAAACTATTTAAAACGATTTTTTTTACCCATATGGAGCAGCCAAAAACTAAAATTTTTTTTTCAAAAATACTCGTTTTTCAAATTTTGAGTGCCTTTAACTTATTAAATTTCAATCCGACTTAGACAAACAGTACATTGTCAAAAGGAGGCAGACTAGACAATTCATTCAATGTTTTATGTAAGTCAGCTAAACCATTAGCGAAATTTATGCCAATATTTGAAAAAATAGCTGAGAAAATGATTTTTGCACATACACAATTGGTGAACAATCTCGATGACTCTAATTTATTAAAATTTTGATTTGAAATGAAAAACACCATTAAATTTTGAGTCAACCAAAAAAAACTTATTTATTTAATTCCCAAAGAAAAGACGAATAAAAAGAGATTTTAATTATAACGGGTGATTTTTTAAGAGGTTTAGAACTTAAAAAAAAAAAAAACACACAAAATTCGAAAAAATTAATGAAATATTTATTTGAATCGATAGTTTGAACTTTGCAATTTAATGTTTAAAGATAACTTCATGCAAATGTTGACCGCGGCTGCGTCTCAGGTAGCCCATCCGCTGAGTCCAATTTTGGCATACTCTTTCACACATATCGGCCGGTATCTCACGAATGAATGCATGGATGTTGGCTTCCAGTGCGTCAATCGAAGCGGGCTTGTCCCTATAGACATTAGCCTTGACATACCCCCACAAAAAATAATCTAATGGTGTCAAATCGCACGATCTAGGCGGCCAATTGACCGGCCCGAAACGTGAAATTAACTGTTCATCAAACTCGCCTCGCAATTGCGCCATTGTTTCGCGTGCTGTGTGGCATGTGGCACCGTCTTGTTGAAACCACATATCATGCAAGTCAAGAACTTCCATTTCGGGCAAAAAAAAGTTTGTTATCATCGCTCGGTAGCGTTCACCATTGACAGTAACGCTGCGATTCGCATCATCTTTGAAGAAATATGGCCCAATAATGCCGCCGGCCCATAAACCGCACCAAACAGTGGCTTTTTTGGGATGCATTGTTAGCTGTTGCAATGCTTCTGGCTGATCTTCACTCCAAATGCGGCAATTATGCTTATTTACGTACCCATTCAACCAAAAATGAGCCTCATCGCTGAACACAATTTTTCGATAAAAAAGCGGATGCTCGGCCAGCTTTCCAAGAGCCCATTCACCAAAAATTCGGCGTTGTGGTAGGTCGGCTGGCTTTAGTTCTTGCACCAGCTGTATCTTAAAAGGCTTTACGCCCAAATCCTTCCGCAAAATTTTCCACGTAGTGCTGTAACAAAGGCCTACCTGCTGGGAACGGCGCCGAATCGACATTTCGCGGTCTTCTGTCACACTAGCTGATACGGCCGCAATATTTTCTTCACTACGCACAGTACGTAAACGTGTTGGTGGTTTAATGTCCAACAAAGTAAATTTGGTGCGAAATTTGGTCACAATCTTCCGAATAGACTGCTCAGAAGGTCGAGAATGCCGACCATAAAATGGAAGCAGCGCGCGATGAACATTTCGAACCGAGCACGAATTTTGATAGTAAAATTCAATAATTTGCAAGCGTTGTTCATTTGTAAGACGATCCATGGTTAAATTGCAAACCAAACTGAAGCTGTTTGACAGTGACACAAGGTACTAAACACACGTCAGCTGTCAAAACCAGTGTTGCCAAAACCAAACCAGCTAAAAAATCACCCGTTACAATCGAATGCATTTCAACCGGTGTACCGGTCATCTTCAGCAACATGACAATTTGACACCTTTTAGTACCTCTGGACATCAGGACACCTCTTTTTAAAAAAAATCGATTTGGGACATCCTTTTGAAATCAAGCAACAGTTCGGACATTTTTTGAAATAAACATTTTTTATTTCAAATTTATTAGAATCTGTAGGAATCATATTGCCTTTGTCGTATAACAGTGTGCATGCACTGGAAGAATATTCTAAATTAATGTTCACTATTAACTAATTAATTAATTAATGCGAACTTACGATTCAATCACCCTTTCGACTTTAGATGTTTTAAGAGGCACCAAATTGAACCTAGAAAAGTGGGTTCCACTCTTCCAAAACGTTCCAATATATATTTACTAAAATTATTGTTGGTGTCGTTTACTCTTGATAAACGTCTTTTTCAATATCGGAAAATCAATTTTGCTGTCGAAAATTTCAATTTCTAACCAAATTTATCATTGAAAAGTCATAATGCAAAATTTTTCCAAACTAATTAAGATTTTAAAATCGAAATAAATTTTTTGATGATCGACTTTCGACAAAAATCGTTTATCGAAAGCAGACGACTCTCGTTATAAGCCTCTTTGTTATACCAGACCGAGCCCACAGCAGATTTTGGGTGTGAATGAAAAAGCAAAAAAATAAGTATAGGCGTCGAAAGCTTCATTTAAAGCTATTTGAAAAATCGAAGTCTTGCAGTCCACAACTGGGGCCTTTGTGAATAAACCTTCCTACATAAGCTCTTCAGATCACATATCACAGAATCCAAGATCATTTCAGTGCAAAGCTAGCAGACCATTTAAAAAATTCAAAGTGAAACGGTTTTTTTTTTAAACAGTCACAGGGACAGGGCAAACTATACACTCAAATAGTCTTGGATTCCGTGATATGTGATTGGAAGAGCTTATCTAGGAAGGGGTGAAAACCAATTTTGGCTAGCTCGAAGTTGCATTAATTTTTTGTATGCACTGTTTATTCACAAAGGCCTCACAACCAAAATCTGCTGTCGGCTCTTAGTCTATACCTGAAAAATTGAGCATGTGCCTATTTGAAGAAATATTTATTGTTATTTTAATATACATAATAAAAATTTAATTCAGGGAGGCGTTCTTATTGAAACTCGCAAGGGTCACGTTTTTTTCTCTCGGATACCTTTTTTGACACTTTCTCAAAATTTTCAGAGATAACACTGAAAAGAAATCCTTAAAGTCTTATATAATCGGTTAAAACTCATATCAGAAATAATAAAAAATTCGTACTGCACATATTGAGACAAAGTGGCGTGTATCAATATTCCACAAATTGTAATTTTTTGCATTGGTAAAAAATATTTTACTAAAAATTTTGTTTGTAATATTAAGACCTACACATACTAAAAGTTGCTTTTACTTAACTACATAGCTAAAACGAATAGTTTGCAAAAATAAATGTTTTGATTATGGCTAGACTGAAGGAGATGCAAATATTCAAGCTACGCCATGCCATCCACTGACAGGGATGGCAGCATGCCCCCATCGATACTCTCTATGTCTATAGGTTGAGAGTCTTTATTTTGGGATATAAGGCCTATGGGCTTTAATTCCACGGGTCTTATGGTACTGCACCAAGTTCAAACTAGGAAATAGATTTTAATAAAACATGTTGTTTTTTTGTAAACCAAGTTAGGAGCCATTTTGCTGAAAATTTATTTTTATTTCATGTTTCATTAAATTTGCACTCTATCCACTAGTCTGTTATTCTTTCCAAAATTCTTAAATTAAATTAAAATTTCTCTCTTGTATAAACAAATCTGCAGGCCAAAAAATATATAAAAAAAACTGGGTATATCTACATGATTAGCTTAGTTATATAAAACAAATCTTTTACTGGTATATTATGACGTCATAACGAAGACCGAAGTTTTATTACAATAACAAATCGAAATTTTATCTCAGGTACCTACTTTAAATTTTACCAACCATTAAAAGTTTATAATTATTTTGTTTATAATTAATAAACTTTTACACAAAGAAACTAACAAACTATAATTATTTTATGGGTTCATCCAATAAATTATTGTCGCTTTACCTAAAAGAATGAACGAAATTCACATGCTTAATATTAATAAGTCTCAGCGAAAGTAGCAGCCTTAACTGAAAGTATCTTCAATACACAGTACAGAATACGATGATCTAATACTTTAAACAAAAGCAACAAAATAATTACGTCGAGCTGCGTCGTTTTCGTTTAAGTTGGTATTAGCAACAACGATACAAGCAACATGAAAAATCGCAGACTTTCAGATAGTAATCTTCCCGACGCGACGACTGCCAAGTCGAGTTATCATATTCAGCTTCACCCGATCATTATATCCCGACATCAAATTTTGTATAGCTAAGCTACGAATACATGCATACATGGACGCCACCGAGTTCCAATCTAGCTCCCACAATATATTTAGTGAAAATGTATCTTACAGCTTTTGAAGTTAGTTATTTATTGATGTGCATAATAATGCCCCCCTCTAGGGTGCAGGTTTTTGTGTTTTTTTTTTTGCAAATTCACTTTAACATTCAAACTCAATCAGCCAAGCCCAGAGTCCAGAGTGTGTATTATTAAGCCGTATGACATCATGGTTTTACTCTCGGCCCTCCTCGATATTTCTACCACAGTCCTCAGGGGTTGAAGTTTTAAATGTGTAAAATCGCGAGTTGACTTTATTTATATTTCACATGCAAACGTTGTATATTTTAAAATAAGTAATACCTACAATAATTCTATTTCAGTTTTAAATTGATTGAAAATTAAACGTGGATGTGTGTTAATGTTAACTTAAAAAAAACTCAATCAAATTAAACAAATCGGAGTGACCAATTAAGACCAATTAATGCAGTTTATAAAATTTGTCGACTAATAGCAATGGAAGCAGCAAGCATGGATAATGAATATGTGACAACAGTATCAAGTGGAAAGGCGGAGGTGATATCGTGTCAAATGGACCCATGTAAGTTTATTCTACAAGCTAAATAATAATTTATAGCACCACTGTAAATTTTGAACAAAATAAAGTGGAAACTTTGTATATAAAATCTATAGTATTATTATGAAAAGACTTTTCGTAGTAGTCTTGATATCTGCTGTGGCGCTGCGGCGACTCCACTTATATTTCTAATCTAATTTCTTAGTTGTCTTAATGTGTAACAGATGTCGCCGCTATCAATTGCCTTCATAATAATACTATGGATTCTATATATACAATGGTGGAAATAGCTTCATCAGATATATAAATTGAATAGGTAAGTCATCAATTTTTTCACAAAGTTTATACACAAACACAATTAAATCTTAACTAAATGTGGTTGCTATCTTTTGCCAAAAATATATTTTTGAAATAAAAGAAGGCCATTTTTTAGCAAATATTTGAAATAACATGCTTTTGCAATTTGTTACTTAACAATGACTGACTAAAATTAAGTTGGTTCACTAGTCAAGCTTAGCTAAAAAAATTATTTGTGACTAACTAATCATGTATGGGGTATTATATGCCAAAACATCGAGTTTTTGACCCGACCCTCTTTCTTTTCGCTTATTTCTTGATATGTTGTGGTATGTATCGAAAACAAATTTAACACCACCTTTCAGCCTTACATTCCAAACCAGTATTGAATAATCGATTTTTAAAATTTTTGAGAAATTTCTTTCAGTTAGCCAGTTTATATTTCTTGAGTGCTCAGTAATTTTCCTCCGTTCTTTGACAAAGCAGGAGCATAAAATATAAACAGGATTCCTTACATAGAAGTCTAAACAACTATGTATCTTTTTCTTTTCATATTATGTTATTTAGAGCAACGAAGATAATTGAGCAAGCGAATAAAAAAAAACTAGTTTCAGTTTTTAAAAAGAAATGTGAAGAATTTTTGTGAGTCTCCTGAGCCCTCTAAGATCTCAAACATTTAAATGAATAATAGAACAGTAATTAATATCGATTATCCTAAAAAGTAGGGTGTCATTTTATTTCGTGTTTGAATGCAGTTTCAGGAAAAAATAAAGAAACCATTATTCGAAGTAAGTATAACCCAGTTATTATCGTTTGAAAATTTAAATCGTCATTTGCAAAAAGTATGACTCCTTCGATTTGCTTAACTTAATTCCTAAAGTTTTTGTCAAAATATCTTATAGTTTTTGGCACTTTATGAGGGGCGTCAAATTTTGCGGCACTATATACGGAGCGGAGAAATTTAATAACAAAATGTCATTAATTGGTAAATTGTACGTGATTTGAAATGCTACGCATTAAATTTCAATGACCGAATCCACGGCTCCATGGATTGATACGTCAACAGGAAATTATTATCAAAGTTCATTTGTACAATATATACACAGGTAGAAAGTAAGAAAATATTGTTGAATACTTATTCAAAATATTGTGATGTCCTTAAGAACTTTGCAGCTATTTCGGTGGATATATACAAAACAACCTTTCATTAAAAAAAATTCATATTTCAAAGAAAATGTAGATATTGATATCAAGGGTATTCATGCAACGTCATAGTTTACAAATTGTGTAAAATGATAAGTTTACGCAAAGTTTGCATGAACGACCTTTTTTATACATTTGATTAAATGCTAGGTACTTCAATCACAGTTAGAGCCACAATGACGTTTGGATAAGTTTAACCAGTTTGGATAATTTTTCGCAACAAAATCCTTTGATAAGTTTAACCAAATTGTGTTAACCATTTCCCATATAAAATTTGACAGTTTATTAACCAAAAGATAAACTTATCCAATTTGTTAACTTATCTAGGGTTTTTACGAAGTTGCATGAATACCCTATTAATAATATTTGTTTTCTAAAATTTTGGTAAAACAAAAAATTACTACTTAGTTATATACCTAGAGTTATAGCCAATAGTAAATTTGGATAGTTTCACCTGTTATCATACGATTCCAAATATAATAAAATCCACAACTGGGTCGCATGTGCTTGCTCTTATGTTCAAGAGGATTTTTTTTTAAATTGTAAATAAAGACGTGGAATTTATGAAAAAAATATGTATACTATATTTTTTCAAACTTTTACTTCTGAACTTTGAACAAAACAGTCACACAGTTTTCAAAAAAACCAAACAAATATTGTTGTTGAGCTGATTTTGAGAAAAAAGACTTGGTAAAATTGCAAAAAAAAAATTGTATGATACCATTACTTCTGGTTAAAAAAAGTAAGAAAAAAAATATTTGGGAGTTACCAAAAACCACTACACATACATATGCCAAGTGTAAAAAAAAATCCTTCCAGCCTTTTAAGTTGTAGCCGAAAGGACAAACCACGCAGACAGAATGAGACCCACTTTTTCGTCATCCCTATCAATCAAAATCTAGAGTTCGACAGTGAGAAGTCACTTGAGATATTTTTATTTTTCATAAACTAAATTTTCTGTGCACAAATTTTTTTTTGAAAAATAGCATCTATTTTCAAGGTTCGACTTTATCCAATCTAAGAAGAAAGGTGGAAAGCCGAAAGCTTTAAGTTTGAATAAAATAATATTGTGACTAAGATGATCAAATGCTTTAGAAAAGTCAGTGTAAATGCAGTCAACTTCACTACTATTTTCTTAAGCATTGGAGCATTGTATTGATACAAAATTCATTCAGAAAATGAGACAGTTTAAAAAAAAGCGTTATCTTAAGATTTTTGTGCTCTTTTATGCCCGCTATTTTAAGCTGACGCAAGCGTGATGATTTAAGAAAGTGGAAATGAAAAAATTACAAATTCAGCTTTGCCAAAAAATTTCTTTTTATGTAGTTGGAAGTTTTTTTTTTAATTTGAATATTTACAAATTTAGGGACGGAAAAATTTTCCACCGCTCGGGTGGCAGAAACTTACCCTACGCCACTGGATTTTTTGCAACTGTTCACTTAAGAATCTACAAAGCGTTCTTTATGTGACTCATATCCGGAGGATTCCCAGGGCATTCCAATACTTTAATTTTTATATTGAGAAAGGCAATGACACTCTTAGCTTTATGAAAAAGCAATGCAATGCATGTATATCGGAACTTCGTGCCTCAAAAACCACTTTCGAATTTGTGGAATCAATTCGTTTTTAAGCATTTTTCTTGTATTGGTCTTGCTTCATGGTGTTTTCCACAATATTAAGAAACCTAATATTTCCTTTCCTTGAGATAACAGACCAAACTAAACCGATTCATTCAAAAAGCAAACCTGTGCATAATGTTTTTTGAATTATCAGTTTTTACTTTGATTTGTGACTGGTGTTAGAAACAGATTAACTTTTATGTACTGTATTTAAAAAAAAAGTGGAACTTTGGTCCAATTGAATTATTGACATAATTAATTTGAAACTACACATATTGAAACTTTAGATTTATATGGCCATCAAAAAAACACCAGTTTTACCCTCCAGTTAAGTTAAGTCGTTTCAAATATATATTATATGACCTGATCAACTGATCCAGAGTGTATTACTAATTTTTTTTTATGACAATAAAATATTTGTTGACCAAATTTTTATCCTAAAGCTGAAATAAGTTAATTAAGTTTGAGTTAAGTTTACTAGCTCTGGTTCTATAAGTCCACTAAGCTACAGAATTTCAATTTTCTTTGCAATAATTTTTCTCAAAATTTCTAGTTTAATCTCACAAGTCAAAGTATCAATACACGTGATTTTTGATTTGCGAATTGCGATACACATATTTTGATACTATGGGGCAAGTTTTGAATTCGTAAAGAAATCAACCCTGAATTTGTAAGCCTTTTCTATTATGTTAATAGTTTCACCTCTCTTGAACTTGCAAACATCGTTTGTATATTGTAGTTGAACAAGATTATTAAGCTTTCAAATTGTGGTATCTTGGTCCCCTTGTCTTATATTCGAGTTCTTAAATTATTGTCTTGGAAACAAATAGGTAAAATGCATATTTATTTTTTTGTATCTATCTGTCTTCCTGTGTATGTATAATAATACAAATTAATTGGTATTCATATTCATCTTGCGTTGCATTACCTGCTACCCATAAAAGTTGATCAATAAATTTATTATGCAAAGCGTACATTTTAAAATTTGAAAATCCATTGAAGTAATGCTGTTTAACGTTCAAGAAACTTCCATTTCCTACCTAAAGAAAAAATACAATTAATTTGTCTATTTCTCTATTCTCTTGATTTAAACTTTTTTTCACTGCATTTGAAAGAAGTGTTAGTGAAGCTTAAGATGTTAAATGCCGACATAAGATAGTTTCAATTGTTTTAAAATGCACAGCAGAATAAATGTATATGTGAGAACGAGTTCCGTAGGAAATTTTCTATAGCATGTGCTGATTCAGATAAATACAGGGAAAATTATCAGAATCTAATAAATATAGAGAATTAAGTATTTTTCTAGAGATGAATGTGTGTTGTGTACATAAGTACATTCATGCATACATACATATATAAGATACATTACTTCCTAATGTATTTGGTTTAACTCTAAGGCAGCGCTCACACTGCATTAGCCATTTCCAAATGAGAAATTTACAAAAAAATAATACTGAGGAATCCCCAGCTTTTTTCTCAAGGAATGAAAGCTGCATCTGGGGTTTGTCATTCATTATCAAAAGCATTAATCAAGTTATTTTTTCGATGAATATTCAAACCAAAACTATTTGCATGTTATCGTGGAACCTTGACTCATCAATTCGATTTTGTCTTATCTCCTAAATAGAATTTACCATACTTTAGTCAAACAAACAATTTATTTCAATATTTGAAGAAACAAATTAAGGAATATATGGGAAATATGATATTTGAGTATGCCATCTAGTTCGTCAGAAAAGGTCAACTAGTCCTAGAAATTGGTCAGCCCCAGATAGCTTGTAATGAAGGGTTAAAGTTTCTCAAGGTCACGCGCGATTTCTGGCACCTAATTTAAGGGAGATTTACAAAAAAAATGGATACCAACCGAAAGATCTCTAGATCGTGATAATAGGTCAACTATTTACAGAAACTGAGACTGAATTTTCAAAATTCTTTTCAAGGTCACAAAAAAACCTTTGGCAACCTCATTTGGGTCATTACAAAAAATTTGAAAGGCCACTTCATGGTCGTAAAAGGTCAGCTATTTTCAGTAATTCGTCAACCATACATATTTTTTAGTGAATTAAAAAAAAATGTAAGGTCATTGCGATTTTTGGCACCTCATTTATGGGAAATTTACAAAAATTGTTCTGAAAGATCTCTAGATCATTATAAAAGGTCAGTTAATTTCAGTAATTGGTCAGCCAAAAAAAACGTTCCGACCTTGAAATTTATAGCTAACTAATTACTGAAACTAGCCGACCTTTTAGAGATCCTTCAGATGGTATACAATTTTTGTTTTTGCAAATTTCCCATAAATGAGGTTGATTTTTTTTTTATCTCATTAAAAAATATGTATGGTTGACCAATTACAAAAAATAGCTGACCTTTAAAGACCATGAAATGGCCTTTCAAGTGGTATACTTAATTTTTTGGAATAACCCAAATGAGATGTCAAACGTATTTTTTGTGACCTTGAAACGAATTTTGAAAATTCATAGAAAGAAAACTATGGCTGACCAATTACTGTAGATAGTTGACCTTTTATCACAATCTAGAGATCTTTGGGATGGTATAGTTTTTTTTTGTAAATAACCTTTAAATGAGGTGCCAGAAATCGCGCGTGACCTTGAGTGACCTTGAGAAACTTTAAGTCTTTATTACAAGTTATCTAGGGCTGACCACTTTCTAGGACTAGTTGATCTTTTCTGGCCAATTACTGAACCATTAGATAGCATTCTCAAATATCAAATTTCCCATTGTCATTGCTTCCTTTAAGCTCCCTTAGACAAAGTTCTGAAATCTGGTAGTATAAAAAAAACAACCATGCATTGTAATTCCCATGACTAGTATTTTTATTTAACAGTGGGGTATACAATTTAAATAAGCGTTCTCATCTTTGTTTTTAAAGGGACCAATCTAATAAACTATGTACATATGAACAGCGGTATTCCTAGCCTTTAGAGCATTTGGGACAAGCTCAGAGATCGTAAGCCACCTTTTTCGCTACAAAAATGTTTATTCAGAGTAAATAAGAAAATCAAATAATAAATCGTATCACTTCCACCGTATTCATGCAGACTTCAAACCAGTACCATGGACAATTTAAGATTCTGTTTAACACACATTTTCTTTCCTATCGCTTTATTTGATTGATGACAACCCGAAACAAGCTAAGCACACTTTCAAACATCAAAATTTGGTAAAAAAAAGTCAATTGAATATATAAAGTCAGAGATGAATACATAAATGAGGTGACCTCTGGCTGAAATTGTGGTGTTATTTGAAATGTAACTTGAAATATTGAATTATATTGTAACGACTTTCAAATTATTTGTATTATAATGACTCTCACGTTTTTATTATAAAAGACTCTTGAATGAAGAAGCGCCATCTATTTTATACATGATACAAATGAACCTACGAAGAGCTTTGGTGAGCTTTAGAACTTTTAGTTCCATCGTCAGTAAGCTCTATTTTAATATATTTTTGATATTATAATATTAATAATATTATTAATATTAATAATTGAATATAAAGAAAATTTGAAAAGAAAATTCTTCTGTTTAAGTGGAGCGACTGAATTTATAATTCAAGTTAAAAGTTCAAACGAGCTCAACTTCATTGCGTTTCGCCCATATCTAACTGATGCTCATTTGAGCTTTTAACTTGAATTATAATGTTAATATTAATAAAATAACATCTTTAATTTATTTAAATAGAAAAAATGTTGAAGATCTCCACTATCAAGTAAATATACCTCTATGTATATATAAAGTATACATGTAGAATCATATTTGCTGTGTAAAAGTGCGTATACATATATAACTCAATTTCTTGCGAAATATTTGCATTGTTTTATTGACTATTCATATGAGAGACACCAATAACCAAAGAACAGGCAAATGTGACAGAAGGAATTTAAGACTTACTTTGAAACATCTAGTTTAAAGCATTAGCACAGATTCAATGAAACGTGTCTGCCTAATAAGAGATATCGACACTTGTGATATTCGATTCCAAAATAAGGCACTAGGTCGAAACAAGTTTCAAAATAACAAGCAAACCAATTTATCGTCTTCTGCTGAAATCCACCTTCGTTTTTGGATCACATAAATTAGCAACTCTATCACGTATCGAAATCGAACCATGTGCTAGTGGTAGCAGAATTTCTATAAATATATCAAGCTCTAGAAAGTCACTTGAAATAGAAGCAGATGTTTGAAGTCCATGGCATGGAGTTGTCCTGCTATTTCAAAAAATGACAAAATAATGTAAATCTTTCATTTAAACATATGTACACATATGTAAATATGAGATCATTTGACTGAATATTTCAAAGAACTTAAAAATACATAAATAAAAATATAAATTTTTATTTTGAGATATAAGCTACCTTTTACTTCAAAAGTCATTTCTTTTTATCTCTGGAAGCAAGGTGGGTCGTGTTATGAAAGCATGGCGATGGCGACCGACGCGGCGCGGTGTGGCGGTCATGGGCATGTTATTTTAAGAAATATGCAAATGTAAGCATTGAAAATATGGTTTTAATGTATGTATATTTTCGTATACAAAATTATAAATTTTGCAACAATATAATGTTATAAAAAAACAAACTTTGGAGTTTCAATTTATTGAATAAAGATTCATAAATCTGGATTTTAATTTCTTTTATTTTAGTAACTATGTAGGAAGGAGTCAGTGAGTCTAAAGCTACACTTTTTATTTAAGTTGATACTGCTGCCAAATTTTTGTAATAAATTGAAACCTCTTTTTAATGGAAAAGTTACATAAATTACAGTTGCAACAAAGAAGCCTAAAAAAACTCATAAATAAGATCTACTCAGAAGTTGTCAAAAATTATATTTAGAAAAAAAATTAAAGGATAAGTGTTGTAGACACCAAAAATTGTTAGCAGAATTGTAACATAAAACATAACGCATAATTTAGAAAAAAATCAATTATTTTAATACAATCTCTTCATACATATTTAGATATAGATAATTTATACATACATATATACCTACCAAAAAAGAGCTTAAAAAATTTATATTACTTCATTTATTCAATGAATGAATTATACATACATATAACAAAAAAAAAATCATAATTAAAATCAAATCACTATTTGGTTCGAAAAAAACAAGATTCATTAAAATTATGTAAATTAAAAAGATAAATAAATTCAAACAAGTATTAAATATACATACGAGCACAGGGTGTTTTGCATAAGGTGTGAAAAGGCCAACGTGTAAGTTGGACTTGGACAATAAAAAATGGTACATTATTAATTTTTATTGAATGGAAATACATACTTACAATTGGTTTGAAGAAGAGAATAAGTGCCAAAAATTGAAAATTCGTCTTATTTCATTTTATTTTCATATTTTGACATAGATACACATGTCAACATTTTTGACATTTAGGTAGGGAAACAAAAATTCATTATAAGTAGATTTTGCCCCTGGATTTGTTCCCTTCTTCAAAATATTTACCAATTTCACATATAAAATGGGAAATTTAAATTTTCATAGTCTAGACATTAAACATCATCGTCACCTATAGGATTATGTACAATAATATAAATAGTTAAAATCATTTTCCTTCATATCCAGGCAGTGGTGCTCCATCTATCTATCTATATTTATACGGTGACGGCTAATCTCAAAATGTAATTTTTTTTGTTTGCCGCAAATGAAAGAACGGGCATCTACTGGTGGCTTTCGCACAAGTTTTTTAGTTTATTTTAAGTCAAGAGAACTTCGGGCGAAAGTTTAAATTGTTTTTGAAATTGCAGGGGAACACAAATTGTTTTTGTGAAATATTTTTTAGACCAAACTCAAAATAAAGCTGATAATTTAAACTGTTCAATTTTTTTATAATTTAATATTATAATTTTCTTAAGAAACTTTTGTTCCTACCCGAGTGAAGCCGGGTCGAGCCAGCTAGTATTTCATAAGGTGCCAGCTCAACATTAAAAAATTGCAATAGATAATTGAATTTTTTTTTTTAATTTCCGGGCATACATATTCTTGAAGATATTGTTAAAAAAAAACTTATATCTATTAAACCGTTTGGTATTGATTTTAAGATATTAAACTTAATCTTTCCACATTAGTACCGCATTAGTTTGAAAAAGGGAACAAATCCATCGTACTTTTGTATAGTTATTTGCATATACTTTTTGACTAAAAATGAGTTAATTATGATCACAATAAAAACAAGACATTTTTAAAATAATGATATAAGAAGCTAAACAGTTTTTTTAATATCCCAAAAATTTCATTTGTGGGCTTATTCTCCTCTTCAAACTACCGCACAAAGTAGTGTTTGCATAAAAAACCGGTTTATAAAGATATGGAAGCTATGGATTTGTACTTTTTTACAAAAAAAAATTGACTGTGATCTTTTCCTGTTTTGAGTCCTTGCGCAATAGTAAAAAGTGCCTGTTTGTGTTGTAAATTTTAACAGACCCTAAATATAAAATTGTTTTTGTTTATATTTTCCGCTGGATTCCACTATAATTTTTATGTGGGCGTACAATTTAGAAAAAGGTGATTAGTAAGTGCAATAAAAACTTACCGCATGTTTCCGCCATTTCGTTTTCTGCTCAATTAAAGTTATTAGTTACTAATTAAGACTCCTCTCTAACTAGATATGAAATTTTGTTTAGAACATACTTCAATGTTTGTCCATTTTATAGCCTTTTGGATCATTAAATAAATCAATCATCCAATCATACATTTTGGTATTAATACTAATCTTATAACTAAATATTACTATGAAAGGCATGTTATTTGGACAATACAGTGAAGCAAAAGGAAAAGGGGTCTTATTTGAATTGTTTTTATTAAAAAAAAAAATTATTTAAAAAATTGTGATTGCTGGTTTTATTTTATACTATGTAGATTATAGATGATTCATTTCGGCTTGTTCAAATCAAGTTGTCTTTTTGGAAGGATGTTGAGTTTTGGAGGCTTTCAGCCACGGTAATAGTTTGAAGCTGCATCTTCGTAAAATTGAATTACCTCGTGGTCGTTGATAGGAATAATTCCTTCCCTCATCCAATAGTGCTGTCACATCAAGGAATCGTGGCGAGGGTTCCCACTAGAGGGTTTGGATGACTGCTTTGGTTGCTCGTCAGTATTATGGCAGCACTGATCACGTATTTGTCAAGTGGTGTTATTCCGGATGCCTCATAGAGTCGCTTGTTGCTAAAATGTTGAGTTATATAAATGATATAGGTGCAAAATCAAAAATAAAAAAATGTATTTAAATTAAAATATAATACAAAACCAATCGCAATAATAATAATGTTAAAGCTGTAGCTCTTTTAGAACCCAAAAATCCATAATCTTATTTCTTTTTAAAATACAGTTGTTATTGTAAATATGTTTTTGAAAAGAGAAAAACAATTTTCAAACTAAATGAATTTTTAGTTTGAACTATGTAATTTTGATCACAATTTTTGTAAAATGATACGCTATAAGCCGTATGCTTGAATGTCTTATAACTTTGTGGAAAAAACAACTATTTTCTAAAAAAAACGTTTTTTTTTTAATGTTGTGATTGAGCTTTTAGGTGAATTAATGAATGCAAGGATTTTCATTCTTCTAATACCGACTTTTTTTTAAATATTTGAGTGGCAGTAAAAACACAAAGTTCCACTCGTTTTGTTTCATTAAAAACACCTGCTTATCTACTCATTGAGTTAAAATTGCGACCAGCCAATTTTTAAAAATTATACCTACGACGATGCATAAATTCTGCCCCCTTTTAGTACTATATGAGCCACAAATTTGTGTTTAAGATTAAGATTTCCTTTCAGCAAACGGCTCTTAAATACTTAAGTTTCGTATCAAAAAATGGGTTTAAATCAATATCAATTTATATTTTGATTAATTTTGATTAGTTTTTTTTTTTTTTGCTTGGGTGAAGTGATTTTAACGAACGTGTGTTAACGAACCGACTCTAATACCGACTTTTTTTTTAAATATTTGAGTGGCAGTAAAAACACAAAGAAGGTAAAAGATGAATCATATTCCACTCGTTTTGTTTCATTAAAAACACCTGCTTATCTACTCATTGAGTTAAAATTGCGACCAGCCAATTTTTAAAAATTATACCTACGACGATGCATAAATTCTGCCCCCTTTTAGTACTATATGAGCCACAAATTTGTGTTTAAGATTAAGATTTTCTTTCAGCAAACGACTCTTAAATACTTAAGTTTCGTATCAAAAAATGGGTTTAAATCAATATGAATTTATATTTTGATTAATTTTGATTAGTTTTTTTTTTTTTTGCTTGGGTGAAGTGATTTTAACGAACGTGTGTTAACGAACCGACTCTAATACCGACTTTTTTTTAAATATTTGAGTGGCAGTAAAAACACAAAGAAGGTAAAAGATGAATCATATTCCACTCGTTTTGTTTCATTAAAAACACCTGCTTATCTACTCATTGAGTTAAAATTGCGACCAGCCAATTTTTAAAAATTATACCTACGACGATGCATAAATTCTGCCCCCTTTTAGTACTATATGAGCCACAAATTTGTGTTTAAGATTAAGATTTTCTTTCAGCAAACGACTCTTAAATACTTAAGTTTCGTATCAAAAAATGGGTTTAAATCAATATGAATTTATATTTTGATTAATTTTGATTAGTTTTTTTTTTTTTGCTTGGGTGAAGTGATTTTAACGAACGTGTGTTAACGAACCGACTCTAATACCGACTTTTTTTTAAATATTTGAGTGGCAGTAAAAACACAAAGAAGGTAAAAGATGAATCATATTCCACTCGTTTTGTTTCATTAAAAACACCTGCTTATCTACTCATTGAGTTAATATTGCGACCAGCTAATTTTTAAAAATTATACCTACGACGATGCATAAATTCTGCCCCCTTTTAGTACTATATGAGCCACAAATTTGTGTTTAAGATTAAGATTTTCTTTCAGCAAACGACTCTTAAATACTTAAGTTTCGTATCAAAAAATGGGTTTAAATCAAT
Source organism: Dasysyrphus albostriatus (assembly GCA_946251815.1). Taxonomy (NCBI): domain Eukaryota; kingdom Metazoa; phylum Arthropoda; class Insecta; order Diptera; family Syrphidae; genus Dasysyrphus; species Dasysyrphus albostriatus. The sequence goes on along the minus strand of OX276337.1, from coordinate 70,707,115 downwards.
ATGAATTTATATTTTGATTAATTTTGATTAGTTTTTTTTTTTTTTGCTTGGGTGAAGTGATTTTAACGAACGTGTGTTAACGAACCGACTCTAATACCGACTTTTTTTTAAATATTTGAGTGGCAGTAAAAACACAAAGAAGGTAAAAGATGAATCATATTCCACTCGTTTTGTTTCATTAAAAACACCTGCTTATCTACTCATTGAGTTAAAATTGCGACCAGCCAATTTTTAAAAATTATACCTACGACGATGCATAAATTCTGCCCCCTTTTAGTACTATATGAGCCACAAATTTGTGTTTAAGATTAAGATTTTCTTTCAGCAAACGACTCTTAAATACTTAAGTTTCGTATCAAAAAATGGGTTTAAATCAATATGAATTTATATTTTGATTAATTTTGATTAGTTTTTTTTTTTTTTGCTTGGGTGAAGTGATTTTAACGAACGTGTGTTAACGAACCGACTCTAATACCGACTTTTTTTTAAATATTTGAGTGGCAGTAAAAACACAAAGAAGGTAAAAGATGAATCATATTCCACTCGTTTTGTTTCATTAAAAACACCTGCTTATCTACTCATTGAGTTAATATTGCGACCAGCTAATTTTTAAAAATTATACCTACGACGATGCATAAATTCTGCCCCCTTTTAGTACTATATGAGCCACAAATTTGTGTTTAAGATTAAGATTTTCTTTCAGCAAACGACTCTTAAATACTTAAGTTTCGTATCAAAAAATGGGTTTAAATCAATATGAATTTATATTTTGATTAATTTTGATTAGTTTTTTTTTTTTTTTGCTTGGGTGAAGTGATTTTAACGAACGTGTGTTAACGAACCGACTCTAATACCGACTTTTTTTTAAATATTTGAGTGGCAGTAAAAACACAAAGAAGGTAAAAGATGAATCATATTCCACTCGTTTTGTTTCATTAAAAACACCTGCTTATCTACTCATTGAGTTAAAATTGCGACCAGCCAATTTTTAAAAATTATACCTACGACGATGCATAAATTCTGCCCCCTTTTAGTACTATATGAGCCACAAATTTGTGTTTAAGATTAAGATTTTCTTTCAGCAAACGACTCTTAAATACTTAAGTTTCGTATCAAAAAATGGGTTTAAATCAATATGAATTTATATTTTGATTAATTTTGATTAGTTTTTTTTTTTTTTGCTTGGGTGAAGTGATTTTAACGAACGTGTGTTAACGAACCGACTCTAATACCGACTTTTTTTTAAATATTTGAGTGGCAGTAAAAACACAAAGAAGGTAAAAGATGAATCATATTCCACTCGTTTTGTTTCATTAAAAACACCTGCTTATCTACTCATTGAGTTAAAATTGCGACCAGCCAATTTTTAAAAATTATACCTACGACGATGCATAAATTCTGCCCCCTTTTAGTACTATATGAGCCACAAATTTGTGTTTAAGATTAAGATTTTCTTTCAGCAAACGACTCTTAAATACTTAAGTTTCGTATCAAAAAATGGGTTTAAATCAATATGAATTTATATTTTGATTAATTTTGATTAGTTTTTTTTTTTTTTGCTTGGGTGAAGTGATTTTAACGAACGTGTTTTAACGAACCGACTCTAATACCGACTTTTTTTTAAATATTTGAGTGGCAGTAAAAACACAAAGAAGGTAAAAGATGAATCATATTCCACTCGTTTTGTTTCATTAAAAACACCTGCTTATCTACTCATTGAGTTAAAATTGCGACCAGCCAATTTTTAAAAATTATACCTACGACGATGCATAAATTCTGCCCCCTTTTAGTACTATATGAGCCACAAATTTGTGTTTAAGATTAAGATTTTCTTTCAGCAAACGACTCTTAAATACTTAAGTTTCGTATCAAAAAATGGGTTTAAATCAATATGAATTTATATTTTGATTAATTTTGATTAGTTTTTTTTTTTTTTGCTTGGGTGAAGTGATTTTAACGAACGTGTGTTAACGAACCGACTCTAATACCGACTTTTTTTTAAATATTTGAGTGGCAGTAAAAACACAAAGAAGGTAAAAGATGAATCATATTCCACTCGTTTTGTTTCATTAAAAACACCTGCTTATCTACTCATTGAGTTAAAATTGCGACCAGCCAATTTTTAAAAATTATACCTACGACGATGCATAAATTCTGCCCCCTTTTAGTACTATATGAGCCACAAATTTGTGTTTAAGATTAAGATTTCCTTTCAGCAAACGGCTCTTAAATACTTAAGTTTCGTATCAAAAAATGGGTTTAAATCAATATCAATTTATATTTTGATTAATTTTGATTAGTTTTTTTGTTTTTTTGCTTGGGTGAAGTGATTTTAACGAACGTGTGTTAACGAACCGACTCTAATACCGACTTTTTTTTTAAATATTTGAGTGGCAGTAAAAACACAAAGAAGGTAAAAGATGAATCATATTCCACTCGTTTTGTTTCATTAAAAACACCTGCTTATCTACTCATTGAGTTAAAATTGCGACCAGCCAATTTTTAAAAATTATACCTACGACGATGCATAAATTCTGCCCCCTTTTAGTACTATATGAGCCACAAATTTGTGTTTAAGATTAAGATTTTCTTTCAGCAAACGACTCTTAAATACTTAAGTTTCGTTTTAAATCAATATGAATTTATATTTTGATTAATTTTGATTAGTTTTTTTTTTTTTTGCTTGGGTGAAGTGATTTTAACGAACGTGTGTTAACGAACCGACTCTAATACCGACTTTTTTTTAAATATTTGAGTGGCAGTAAAAACACAAAGAAGGTAAAAGATGAATCATATTCCACTCGTTTTGTTTCATTAAAAACACCTGCTTATCTACTCATTGAGTTAAAATTGCGACCAGCCAATTTTTAAAAATTATACCTACGACGATGCATAAATTCTGCCCCCTTTTAGTACTATATGAGCCACAAATTTGTGTTTAAGATTAAGATTTTCTTTCAGCAAACGACTCTTAAATACTTAAGTTTCGTATCAAAAAATGGGTTTAAATCAATATGAATTTATATTTTGATTAATTTTGATTAGTTTTTTTTTTTTTTGCTTGGGTGAAGTGATTTTAACGAACGTGTGTTAACGAACCGACTCTAATACCGACTTTTTTTTAAATATTTGAGTGGCAGTAAAAACACAAAGAAGGTAAAAGATGAATCATATTCCACTCGTTTTGTTTCATTAAAAACACCTGCTTATCTACTCATTGAGTTAATATTGCGACCAGCTAATTTTTAAAAATTATACCTACGACGATGCATAAATTCTGCCCCCTTTTAGTACTATATGAGCCACAAATTTGTGTTTAAGATTAAGATTTTCTTTCAGCAAACGACTCTTAAATACTTAAGTTTCGTATCAAAAAATGGGTTTAAATCAATATGAATTTATATTTTGATTAATTTTGATTAGTTTTTTTTTTTTTTGCTTGGGTGAAGTGATTTTAACGAACGTGTGTTAACGAACCGACTCTAATACCGACTTTTTTTTAAATATTTGAGTGGCAGTAAAAACACAAAGAAGGTAAAAGATGAATCATATTCCACTCGTTTTGTTTCATTAAAAACACCTGCTTATCTACTCATTGAGTTAAAATTGCGACCAGCCAATTTTTAAAAATTATACCTACGACGATGCATAAATTCTGCCCCCTTTTAGTACTATATGAGCCACAAATTTGTGTTTAAGATTAAGATTTTCTTTCAGCAAACGACTCTTAAATACTTAAGTTTCGTATCAAAAAATGGGTTTAAATCAATATGAATTTATATTTTGATTAATTTTGATTAGTTTTTTTTTTTTTTGCTTGGGTGAAGTGATTTTAACGAACGTGTGTTAACGAACCGACTCTAATACCGACTTTTTTTTAAATATTTGAGTGGCAGTAAAAACACAAAGAAGGTAAAAGATGAATCATATTCCACTCGTTTTGTTTCATTAAAAACACCTGCTTATCTACTCATTGAGTTAATATTGCGACCAGCTAATTTTTAAAAATTATACCTACGACGATGCATAAATTCTGCCCCCTTTTAGTACTATATGAGCCACAAATTTGTGTTTAAGATTAAGATTTTCTTTCAGCAAACGACTCTTAAATACTTAAGTTTCGTATCAAAAAATGGGTTTAAATCAATATGAATTTATATTTTGATTAATTTTGATTAGTTTTTTTTTTTTTTTTGCTTGGGTGAAGTGATTTTAACGAACGTGTGTTAACGAACGGATAGTTTTTACTCGTCATGCCTTTAACCGAAAATGCTACTAAAATCAAAATTCTGACCATTCAATAGTAAAAACCCTTGAATATTCCAAAATTACCAATTTCATAAACAAACAATAAAATTGCTTTTACCTAAACTCCTTCTAAATGTTATCAGACATTTAAAATTTTTAAGTTTTACCAGTGTAGAAGAAGGATATTTTAGGGACATTTTAATTAAACTGAGTTTACCTCACATCCCTGGATATAAAAGAAGAGGTTGTTTCACTCGCACATGCAAAGTGAATGAGAAAAAGTGAAAAAGCATTAAGGATGAGGGGACAATTATTTTGACAGCAAGATATCAGCTGCTTTTAACTGGGATGGCTGAAAAAAGGGAATTTTGAAATTTAATGAGACAAAAACGAGCTTTTAGTGTACAAGGGCATTTAACATCTTCTTAAATTTAAAAGCATTTGGTGGAACCGTTAAACATCATTTAAAGGCTAAATTGCTTTTAAAATAAATAGAAGTCTTTCTAGGTATTTTGTTTCGCATAACTGGATACATCAGTTCATTTCTGGATAAAAACATCTGAAGTTATGCTTATGTTTTTTTCTCTCAAGTAGTCTATTAGAACTGTACCCTACGAATACAAATCTTTTGTTTATTTTTTTCATTAAAAAAACATTACGTTATTGCCTTTTATTTATTTTTGTTTAAATATGTTTTCAGTTTTGATCATTAGTCATTTCGAAATGAACCACACATTCATTTCAGTTGTTTAACCTAATTAAAGAAAATAAAACAGGTGCTTATGACACAACCTCACCCACTTCACAATAAATAAACAAAACATCTAAACTACACATACATATACATAAAAAGGTTATATGAAGTTCAGATTTTTTGATCAAGTACATATCGAAATTGTGAAGCAGCATACTATATGAAGCAGTACCCATATGAAGAATAATAGTGCACTTTGTGATAGAAGCATACAATTTTTATTATTGTTGGTACATTGTAAAAAAATGATTTAAAAAATTGGGTCACTTTATAAGTATGTCTTATAAACGTGGGTGGGGTAATTTTGTTAAGAGAATGACTTTAAATGAAAAATCAAATATTTAAAAACTTCGACATAACCAGTAATATTTGTTAGCTTTAAAGCCATAAATCTATTCTTTAATATTGTTTTTATATTAAACATTTTCAAATTTAAAATAAAAAAAATGTACCTAGTTAAATAACAGTACTAAGTATTATTAAATAATTTTGATTGGACAACAAAATACCTTGAATACGAGCATATCCAGACTAAGCATCACTAAAGGAGTCTGATGGCCGAGGTGGCACTCATGAAATAGCTATAACTACAGTCCATACACTTGGTGATGTTCATTCACAATTATTCAATATAAATTGATGTATAATTTGCAGCTGCACTACACTTGTTTAGATTTCCATTTACACACAAACATAAGGGATGACCGAAAAATAGATTTTTAGAACGGTCTGGCAGGGTGAACTTTACAATTAAATTACCCGGATTTCCTTTATCTGTGATCAGAGAAGCATTATCCCTTTGAAGATCTAAAACCAGTTTGGTCTTACAATAAAAAACTGCTAAATTGGACCCCCTTCTGGCGAATTATATCTTTAACATCTTTTGACCACGCCTATCAAATCATTTTGTAATAAATAATAATTAATATGTGTGTTCAATGAACGATATTTTAAAACAGTCTTCTGAGCATCGAGCATGTATTTCTAAGTTAATAAATTGATTTTTTATGGTCAGATATTCAATTAAATCGTTTTAAAATGAAGTTTAAATATCAGGATTGTATAATTCTTTAAATAAAAATATATTTTCAAATACGTCGCTATGAACTTTATTATTTTTTTTGTTTGAAAAATAAAAAATTCCACATACCCCATAGTGATCTTAAAACTATTTTATTGTATTTAGTTTATAAAAAGAAGTATAATCTGCATAGAAATCAGTAACTTCTATTATTATTTATCAAATTTTAATTCCTTAGACCAAAAACTATATTCTACATACGCCACAGTAAACCATATTATTTATTCGAAAATAAAATGTTCCCCACACACCATAGAATGTATATATAATATCAGGCTGCATTATCTGTTTGTACATACATACTCGTATATAGGTATTTATATATTTTAAATTAATTAAATTTTATGTATATATATAGTTCATAATATGTATGTCTGCCAAAAAATTCAGGGAAGGAACAATTTTGTTAAAAAAAATTAAAAAAATAGCAAAAAATAAATTCAAAAACAACGGCCGCACTCACAAGAAGAATTTTTTACTGGCAGAAGCTCGGCACCATATTTTTAATAGTTAATTAAGTGTTTTCCAACTTGAGAACCGGTGGCTATTTTCACTTCCCTTAACTCTGAGCACGTTTTGGTGGCAGTTAGCTACATGAAAATAAGATTCTTTATTCGCAAATTACCAGTTTTCTAAGGTGACACCTTTAACTTGACCACTAATTTTGTAATTTTTTTAGTTGGGTATACTTATTCATTTAAAAGGCATCATGTGTATTGTAGATTACTTAAGTTTTAATTGTTTAAGTTTTAAGTATTTTAAATGGCTTAAGTAATTTATAGTTAACACACTATGTGGTCTTTATATTGGGTTTTTTGAAATTCTGAGATGGAAAGGCATCAAATCGCTCTACATAGAAAACAAATTTCTTAATTTTTTCTGATTTTTATTTTACCCCCCTGGTCTCCCTATTTTCACTTTAAGGTACTAATTATGGGGTTGGGGTGATTGACTCTTATAAAACACGAAAAAAAAACAATCTGAGCGTATAGATTAGATTGAGATGAGAAAAAAATAGAATTGGAGGGGGCGTCTATTTTCCCACGTTAAGGCAGGAGGGGTAATTTTCTCAAAATTTGTCTCGAAACAGAATACAAATATTTTGATAAAACGGGAACACTTACGATGCTACACTTTAGCATTTTTTAAAACCACGATTCCATTCTATAATATGCTTCCTAAATAAAGTTTTTATTTCAAATAGTTTTTGAAAAAATAATTTTAATCTTAAAAAAATTATAATTTTTTTTTTTAATTTTTAAGTTTGAAAATTATTTTTTCAAAAACTATTTGAAATAAAAACTTTATTTAAGAAGCATCTTATAGAATGGAATCGTGACTTTAAAAAAAGCTAAGGCGTGGCATATTAAGTGCTCCCGTTTTTTTAAATAATTTTTTTTTCTGTTTTTAGCCAAATTTCTGCAAAATTACCCCTACCACCTAAACGGGAGAAAATAAAACCCCCTCCAGTACAGTTTTTTTGTTCTCTTAATCTAATCTATACATTATGATTTATTTTCGCGTGTTATGAGAATATTCTTTACCCATAGTTAGTACCTTAAAGTGAAAATAGGGGGACCAGGGGGGTGAAATAAAAATCTGAAAAAAATTAGGGAAATTGTTATTCAATGCTATGTCCAATTTAAGGACCACCCTATAATGTACATTGGTACATTAAATCACTTTTATTTATTTATTAAAATAAAAATAACATTGTTGTACAGTTAACATATTTGTAAATAAACAAATAGGTTATTATATCGTATTAATTTGTATGGCTTACAGCCATCTACCAGCAATTAAATAATTATATATACCTACTTCCACTATTGTTGATGACATCAAAACAAACCAATTTTGTTTAATCAATAAAAGAAAACAATCTTGCTTTTGACAACAAAATCACAAAATTCCTGAACATGACGAACATTTGATATAAGCAGACACATGCACTCGTTTGAGTCGAAGGGCAAACATAAAATCAAGTTGCTTTAAACAGGGTGATTCCATATTAAAAAGGAATATTTTGCGAAATTATTTTGCGGTGGAAGCGCACTATTTCAGCCCCTGAAAAGTAACCTATGCTATACAAATATTTTCTTTTCCTGGTCTTCAATTTTAAAATACATACATGAGGTCAAAAGATTAAAATTCTGATAGTTTCTGGGCCGGTTAATATGTTGTACATAGAGATAAAATAACACAAAATTTTAGAAACTTTAAGCTGATATTCTTATGTCAAAATTTTAGCTCTTAAAATTCATGTTTAGACATACCTCATCGCAGATTTCTGTTTTCCATATGATTTGTATGGGAGAAAACACCTGTTTGCATTTGGTAGTTTATAACTTAAAAGTAACAAGTATTTGAACTAAGTATTTTTCTTATAAAAAATCACTCTTACCGAAAAATGACTACAGAACTTTTTTGTAGAGGCCCAAATGGTGCCTAACAGTATTACATCACTTCAATTAATACAGTTATATTACAATTATTAGTTGCTTCAAAATATATTTTCTAGTGGGTTTCATTGAAATCTTCTAATTAAACTGGTCACCAAATTTTTTGAAACAGAAACTAGAGTTTTCTAAAGGTTTTTGAAGAGCTGAACTCGAATGGAAGGTCAGAAATATTCGATTACGTCACGTGTGTGAGATATTGTCGTATTTAAGTACGTATGGTAGTATATCACACTAATTTAAGCATAAGAAAACATTTTTTTTTTAAAATCGTAGGAGTTGTTTTAAAGGAAAAAAATTATATTTCTTAACATTTGTATGTAAGGTACTGTTATTTTTTCATAGAAGGAATTGTTTTTCTTAAAATAATTTCTTAAAATAAGAGTGTAAAAAAACCTTAAATATTGAGTTTTATAAAAATCAACCATGTGGTTTTCAAAATATTAGGTTTGAAAAAAAATATTGAACATTTTTAACGATCCAAAACATTTTTTTTTTTTTGAAAATTGTGATTAGAAAAATTATTTATATTGTTTAAAAGCTTCTGTATAAAAAAAATAATTGAAATCAGAAGAAATCAAAGATAAAGAAATTCTTTTAGAGGTAATATTAATAACCACTTTTTTGAAATCCCATCCAAAGGCAGCTTTTAGTGAAAGATATTTATTCAATTTTCTTAACAGAAAAGTTGTGAAGCCGTTTTTGAGAGAGGAAAGTTTTTGTAAAATTGGTAAATAATTATATGACAAGTACATAGGTACCGTTATTTTTAGTTCTAAAAAAATTAAAACATGAGTGGGCAGAATCACCAAAAACTACCATGTACCAAGTAGAATTTTCAAAAAGAAGTAGAAGGTTTAAACTTTCATAAAAATACAAAACTTTAAAATGCAATATTATTCAAATCTTATTGGAGCTTCTGCATACATTTTTTTCTAGAAACGTTTTATGGTAGATACTGCCAATAACAGTTTTTGGTAATTTTCAAAACCCACAGATTTTTTTTATTAAAATCATTTGAGATAAATAAGCTTTTCCTTTACGGTTGTATGGCATGGTATTTTGGAGCTAAAAACAATTTCAATTTTAATTTCACTTCTGAAACCTTAAGTTCAAAATTTGAAAAAATCACTACATTGGCTTAGGCTGTAGGTCGAAGTCCTTACATACAGAATTTTCGTTTTCTCTATCATCGTGCCACCATATTTAATTGTTATCTCGATTTTTTGTTCACGAATCCAAAACTTGTCCTACTTGTCCTACTACTTGTAATGTCGCAAGTATTAATTAATTTATTACAGCTCTATTAGCTCGAAAAACTAATTTTAACTGAAAATTGAGATATTTCACTATTTACTATGAAAGACACAAATACATGTGTTCCTTATAACTTCAATCCCTTTTTCCCTGCCACATTATAGCCTTGAAAGCAAGAGCTTGCATATTTTTTTACACATGTCCAAGAATAATTGTACTACTTTTTAAGTTTTAAACTCCCTGTTTTAAGATATAAATGCAATTAATTTCATAGTACACCAGTTGACGGCATGCCACACCATATTTATTCTGAATCAAAATAGATTTGTACGTATATTAATTTTAAGGGTGTTTAAATTTAGTTTATTTTGTGTATAAAATAAACATACATACATACATCATAGGTAATTAAAATAATTTGTCAAAAACCTAAAAACAGTATTAATTTAAAGAAAAATCATATTTTGGGTATTCACTGTTCAGGTTCGAGGCTATATCAAGCCCTTGACGTGATTAAATATAAATTTAAATAAATAAATTATTGCTCTTAAAACATTTTTTTTATCACAGTTCGAATAAGACAAGTTTTTAACACTGCTATTTAATTTGTGTATAGGATCAACTATTAACTGAAAAAACTTACCAGTCCCTTATACAAATCTTTTTCGAACTTGCACAGCTCCTGTGTGGGTTTTTATATTTTTGGAAGATTTATACAGTGTCAAAATCTTTTAAGTTATCAGCTATAATATTAACTCGCTTATTTGTTGAAAAAATGATAGTTTTCAAGTTTCGAGTTAGTTTTTTGTAGGGAACAAAATTAAAAGCCAAACTTTAACACACGTGGTAAATTCCGAACATCTTTACAAAGTAACAATAATTAATGTCCGTGAAAAAATTGATTAAAATTCCACAAATCACCTTCCTTTTCAAAATGGTGACTTTTTGTTTACCTTGGACACAGACACCCTAAAAAATTGGTTATATAATAATTTTTCCTATCGAAACTGGTTTATAATAATTTTTCCTATCGAAACTGGTTCCCATCAAAAATTGTCTTTAAACCAAATATAGTTTTCGTAAGGATTTTGGCACGTTAAATCCTAATCCGAAGTCAAAATAGCTAAAGCACTTCACTTTGTGAAATATTTGAACAAAACAACATGTCAAAATCTTGTTTTTGTTGTGATCTTTTGGAGTCGAATTTTTTCGCCACTAAAAATGTTTTTGAAAAACTATTGATAGGATTTGAAGGAAGTGTTTTTCATTTTCTTAAATGATTTCAAATCTTTTCGAAATTTTATTTTTTCCAAAAACCACTTGGGTAAAAAAATGTTAAAACTGATTTTTGATAACTTTTCCGCATTCTATGTAAAGAAGAATGTTATCAGAGGATTTAAAAAGGAAATATTTTTGCGTTTTAAGATCCATAAAAGATTTGTCCATTATTTTATTTTCACTGATAGTACAGTCAAATCAGGAAAATGCGTTGCAGTGTGGATATTTCATATTATTGTTCCTCAAAATCTGATATATTTAACGGACAAAATTTGGCGTATTGCCCCCTATATTTTAATTTTTTTATTAATTTCAATACCTATTGGTCTGAGAGCAAAAAGGTGTATACAAGAAATATATAGCTTACAATTTTGAACAATTCCAAATCTCTGTAGCTTCTCCCTTAAAAGATTATACTTGACCTTATGAATATCGAAGAAAAATTCCATTATCTCTTAAACTAGATGATTTTTAGCATAAAAACAGCGAAATTTTAAATTTCTTCAGTTTTTTTTAAACAACAGTTGCAACGCACATTGGTTCCAGTTGCATGGAAAGGCGGTCATAGGTGCATAGAATCTGAACCATTCTACCGATTTCGATAAAATTTTTAATATTCAACAATTTTTTTAACAATTTAAATGGCTTTATTTTAAACATAAGACATTATATTCTTTTTTATACATCAAACAGTATTTTGTTGTGTAATTTAATTATTATGTTTTCTCTGGAATAAATTGTGTATACATATTTATTGAAAAAACAATGTTTTTATTAAGAATTTAAAATAGTGTGCTCTTTTTCATATTTTGTTATTAAAATATTTTGTGTAACATGTCTTATGTAAAAAAAGGGGATAATTTGTTAGAAAGAAAATTGTCTAAGGATTTTTTAAAGAACAGAACTCAAATCAACTGAAAACTTTAATACTTTCAACATTAATACCGACAGAGATACAAATCTAATGGAAAAAGTAGTTTGAGTATTTTTCTATTTTCTTAAAAACTAGTTATTAAAAAAATATCTTATATTATAAATATTTGCGATTTGAAGCTCTTCAAAAAAAAGTGGGCGTGTTAGTGGGTGGAATTTTTTGTTGATGATTTTATATAAAATTATTTATTGTCTCTGAAAATTTTATCAAAATCGTCTAAACGGTTCACATTCTATGCATCTATTACCACCTCACTATACAACTGGAAAACTGTAAGTTGGAACGCGAAAGCAGAGTCCATCTGTTCTAGCGCACGTTGTTGAAGAATCGAAGTGAAAGCCTAGTTTTCCCTAGCTATTCCTACATATATACATAAGTACATACATAATATTTATGTACATAAAATGCAAAAGATTTAATATTTTTTATGTTACTAAATCACACACTGACACCAGTGAATATCTGTGCGTCAGATTTGATATCGAATTGAAAAAAAAACTCTATTTATGCATCCATAAATATGTTGACGTAGAATTATTTCTTTTGGGAATTAATAACCTCATTTACTAATGCATACATAAAGTATGTCTTGTTTGTTTATGATTTAAATATTCCAGATTCAAAATTGCTTCAAAACAATGATAAATATATATGTATAGGTTCCATTGATTAATCGTCATTGAAAAATGAAGTTGTGAGATGTCTTAAGTCTTAATTGAACTAAATTAAATGCGCATCAGCGAAATCGACATTTTACTTGAATTTGTATCGAATGGGAGCACAGACATAGCGCGGATATAAACTCTTCAATTAACCAATTGCCGACTGTGCTCATTCAAAGGGCATTGCATCGGGAAAAAACAGTGTTGACTTGGTGCGGTGGTATCGCGTCATCAGAATTTGAATCTCTAAAGAAGTTGTGAGGGCATTGTGCTTTTTCCATTTCCATATATAAAACAGAAAATTATGTATCTATTTTCAGATTACTTTTCCTTGGCAAACATCCAGAGCACTGAAGAGAGTTGGAGGCTTTGACCAATTTTTGCATTTAATGACAGCCCAATGTGCTGGTCTGTGCTATACACATAATGGGTACTTATATCTTATGCAATGGACTTTCAATTGCACACACCATTAGTGTTGGATAAAAGCTATTTTTCTGCCTCCTGCCCAAGAATAGATGGTTGGTTGAGCACATAAAAGACAAAATGAATTCAGTTCTCAGAGAATATGGAAGTTAAATTAATTTACACGATCAATAATAGCTTTAATGAAAAGAACTGGTAAACTTGCTTGAAGTCTACAATTGTTAAACCCAATTGCTGAAACGGAACTTAAATATTAAAGTTCAACATGAAAGCCTACGTATGTGACAGGTAGATAAAGTAAAACATAAGTTTTTAAGTTTTGATTCAGCAAACAACATTAAATGAATTTATGTCGAGCAATACAGTATCAGCTAATAGTATGGGAGTTGGTGCACAATATGAGGGTATACCTATCATTTTGACCTGATGGGTTGAGCTTACTTTAAAGAAATGCTGCCACGTGAACAAAACTGTCAGAAGAACAAGAAAAGGGTTGCCACCTTTTTCATACATTGGCCTATAAATCGAGAACCAGAGGTCAGACTATGACCAGAAAACTCTCGTTGAATAAAGCACCTTTGGAACCATAGGACCACATTATTGATTTTCACCCTCCCCTCCCCTTGCATAAAGGCGTTGGGAAAAAGTCGGAAGGGAAAATGCAAAACAAAAAAAAATTAAAAAAAGACATTTACATTATCATTATTAAAATTGAAAGATTGGTGCGACGAAGAATTTCTGCATTATATCCAAAGTTAATTGAAAAACCTCCTTTGGTTTCATAAAAAGTCACTTTCAAAGTGCTGGAGAAGTGGAATATGAAAGTTAAAAAATCCAAATATTTATCTTGTTATAATCTAAGCATACGACACATGATTTGATGTTGTTTTTTTTTTTCTAAGCTTGATTTATATTTTATTTAAATGTTTCCACAATTTAATATATACAAAAAATAAACTTTTTTCATACTAGGTGATTCACTTAGGTAATTTTCAACAGGGACGCTACAAAAGTAGAGTGACAGGGACAGCAAACGACGCTATATTTCTTACCGTTCTTTCGACATTTCTCTTCAGTAAGGTTCATTCCATTTCATGGTGGAAAGATATACGAGCCAGTGGCTTCAACGTTAAGAGCCCTACGTCCAATTTATGGTCGTCATAATCGTCCTAGCAGATCAATAATTGAGCGTCTAGTGAAAAAATTTGAATCCACAAGCACAGTACAAAATGTTCCCGTGCCAGTGAGACAAATAAGTGCCCGTAATGTCGAGAATATTGCTGCCGCTGTGGCTTCAGTTGCAGAAAGCCCAAATGTGTATCTCACACGTCGTTCTCAAGCGTACACTTTCATAGCTTTTAGATCATCAGCTCATGCGGCTTGGTTCTTCTTAATCTCCGAACTTTGTCTCGTTTTTTTAAGGCGGTACCCATTTCGGAGTTGGTATGACTTTGTAGTCGCTGATTGTGGCCATTTCAATGTACGAACTTTATCAAAAGCTTGAGCAATATCTTAATATATAGCCGAGCATATTTGTTTTTCTTCAAGTGCATTTTCCACAATATCCGTAATTCGATGCACTTGGTCTATCGTGGAATGTTTATTTCTAAATCCAAACTGATGGCTCGGCTAATTTGTTATTATAACTTCTCTATTGCTTTCTCTTGAACAACTGTATTTGAAAACTATTTGGGCTAGAGAAACAATTTTAGGCCCAAATTGAAGCCAGAATTTAATAGTTAAATAAAGTGTACCTACTCAAAAACTGACAGACTTTTTTGCATATAGTTTTCAGAATTTGACTTAAAGTTGAAAAGATCAATAAGCGCTTAAATGAAATAAAAATACCAAGTACCATACATTAAAACAAAATAGTTAACAAAAAAATAGTAAGGTTTTTTTTATAATACAAATTCTTTAAACAACTGAAATAAATCAGCAAGTAGGAGACAAAGCATTAAGGATTGGACTTGTTGAATTATTGATTCAAAATAGCTCTATGGGCTTTAGTCCTACAAATTGGCGTTTCGTCCGGCTTACTCACTTAGACTCATCAGTAACTTAGTGAGGGCCTTGCCATACGCAATTTGTATTAAGCTCAGTTCAACTTACATGAATTCTTTGACAAAAATACGCTGTAAGCTATATCCAACAAAATAAGAATTCCTAATCATTAAGCTGGAAATTTTTTGACCGGGGACAGGCATAGTTTTTATAAGAAGGTTTTTTTTTAATTTTTAGATGATTGCTCCTCCCACCCGAAGCGCGAGATATGCACCTCCTCCTTCCCATACTATTGTTTTCTTCTTTTTACCCAACCTACACGCTTTAGAGTTTTGAAGCATCTTGCCAAGCACCCTGTTATTTTCATTATACCTACTTGTTGTTATCCATTTATTATTGATACATTTTGAAAGGCTTATGTCTTTTGGAAACTCTTGGGTGTTTAGAGACGAATTTAGGCTCAAATTGATGCTAGTTTATAATTCATTTTCAATCGTAGAGTAATTTTTTCCTCAAAAACTAGTCTTTTAGGTATATAATTCACAATTACTGAAAGAAGCACTAAAATGTCGGTTAGATTAGATTATTTATTTGGTCAAAAAGAACTACATACTTCAACTGACGCAGGGTCTGATGTATTAGTTACTGGATTAATATAAGTAATAGTATTATCAGTTCCGTTTTAGCTATTTAATGCTCTATTCAAAATCAAGTACTAAAAACTACAGGACAGCTTTTCCATGATCAGTGTGAGTGACAATCGTTTAATAGATGTCAATCGGATCATCGATGTTCTTGCTAAGAAAAATATTTGTTGAATTTACATGGTTTTGTAATTTAAGATCCTAGGATTTTTCCCAGGCTGGTGCACTTTTGGCACCTTTAAAAATGCAAATGGTGTTTCATTTTTTTTTATGAAGTGGAAAAAAGATGGAATGTTTCATGTGACAAGGACTGAATTCAGCCATGCATGAATCCTTCAGCGACCTTTAAGAATAGGTTAGTTCGAAAATTATTTGTCCTAGGAAGATTTAGCAAGATTAATTTCTAATCTTCAAGATTTACCAAATAAATTTGTATTGTAAATCTTCGAGATTTTTGAAGAAGATTTGAGGTAAGTCTTTTTAAATTTTAGATTAGTTTTAAGATGAAATTTTGCAGTAAATTGTCTTTAAACTTCATTAGAACAACGTATCCTACTCCTACAGCAATAAAGTCGTTATCGGCTAAGCTATTTTTGGAAACTTGCATTTTAGCCTCACTGATATTTAAGTCATCGTCACTTTACTTTCGTCTGAAAAGGGAGCTTTAGATAACACATGGGTATAAACAAAAATAAGGTGGCTGTTCTGATATTCGGTTTTTTTTTTTTTTTTTATTCATTTTTATTTTTCAATTTTCTTAAAACTATCTTAAGCTAGACAAAAATTCATAAAAACTAGCCTACTTATCATTATCTTAAAATTAACTTACTGGCCCCAATCGGGCGTTCTAAGTCAAACTATAATAACTTAATGCTAATGCCTAACCTAACCTAACCTAGATATTCGGTCGGAACAGCCGTGTAATTCCTTATTTACAGGGTGTTTATAATTTTTGATTAAATGAAAGAGAATAGATCTTATATTGATAAATGTTTTATTTAATGTCGGCAATTATGTATGGAATACAGTATCAGGTAAATGTCCGCCTCTATTAGTCTCGCAAATGCAAGCCCTTTTGAGTACATTTTTCATTACATTCTCACACAATTCACACGGTACGTATTTCATTAATTTCATCAGGAATATTTTGTTTGAGTTGCTCAAGCGTTTCTGGTTTGTTTGCGAAAACTTTGCTTTTCAGATATCCCCACAAAAAGAAGTCCGGAGCAGTCAAATCAGGCGACCGTGGAGGCCAATCAACATCACTATTTCTTGAAATAATTTGTTGTGGAAAGAGGTCTCGCAATAATTCCATTGTAATCCTGGCTGTATGCAATGTGGCACCGTCTTGTTAATAATACATGTTAATCAAGCCCAAAGCATGCAGTTGTGGCGTTAAAAAGTTTTCAATTATATCACGATATCGCTCCCCATTCACAGTTACCGTTATGCCGTTTTCATTTTCAAAGAAGTAAGGTCCAATGATTACTCCTAACCAAACTGCACACCAGACTGTCAATGAATGCAAAAGTGACTGATAAATAATTTGAGGGTTTTTCATTGCCCAGAACCGACTATTCTGTTTATATTCAAATGAAAATATGCTTCGTCACTCATTATGATTTTTTCATTAAAATCTGGGTTGTCATGGGCTAGCTATAACATTCTTCAGTAATCGATGATTGATTTTGATACAAAATTTTAACGATTAAAACACGTTGGTTTATCGAATATTTTTCCATAATTAATTAATCACGAGTCTACTTCACGACTGCCAAATATGAACTGTCAAGACTAATGTATACTAAAATGGCGGCAAAACATAGTAGTATACCTTACCGGCGGACACCCAGTATAAGATTCTCGGGATGCATTTGCCAGCTGCCAAATCGGTCCGTGGCTTAAACAATGAATGTGCCCCGATGTGGGATTTTTTTATTAACTACCAGAAATAAATGAATTACAAATTCATTCTATTCAACTTAGAGACAAATGTTTTTTAATGCTCCTCACAAAATTTCACTGAGTTTTTCAAACAATTAATATAACAACAAATATTTACTTATCAGAAATGGAAAATTTCACTTAAGACATAAAAAAACACTTAACTTTTTTTCCAACTAACCGAAACCTTCAAACAATCACAAGGTATGGGTATTCAAAAGGGTGCGTTCGTTAAGACGAATGTGCTCCGATAATAAATGAACCCCAGTGTGTCATACACAATTCGAAGTTGCGAGTGTTCGTAATAATACTATTGTTATATTTTATATAGTTATCGTTATATATTGTTTTATTTTACATATTTTTCCATCTGAAGAATAGTTTAAGAGACAAAAAATCCTAACTACGGCACTGCACACACTTATACAAATTATTTCGTTAAGTACTATTTTACACTAGCGATCACTATACATATTTAAAAAAATTGTTTATTGTTTAAAATTTCTAATTTCAATTTTTTTCTGGCTAGAGCTACAAATTTTTGTTTTTTTTTTTATGAGTGAACTTTCTGATAGTGGTGTCGAAATAAATTCGTAATATTTATGAATAAAAGCTCAAGCTTTTTTTACGGATGCAAAACATGCCATATAAATAGTAGTACACTATACATCTCCTTCTACATACGTACATATATGTATTTATGTACCGCTAGCGTAGTGCATACCTGAACATAGTAAAAAAATTTCCTATTGAATGAATTGAATCGCGAAAATTATGGAATATCTACTAGATAATTATATAGCAGCTACACCCTAGCTTTATTCGTTTACTAGGCCTTGGGTAACACTATTTGTAGATTTCTTACAATAAGTTATGGAAGTGCAATGCTTGTGTTTTCCAGATCAAAATCAAACCAAAAAATAACATGCATAGGCATAAGGCATACATAGAGCGAAAAAATTATTTTATGTGTTTAATCAATGTGTTCATTAAACATACAAAACACTATATAATTTTTCAACTTCATTATAGTTCACGTGTTATGTTCTTCGTTTAAACATCAGCAAAGCCTTAGGTGTATCAACTTCAGCTGACTCAATGTTTAACCTTAACTACACAAGTATCTGAAAGTAGGGCTAAAGCATCTTATTTTGAGTATGGATATATGTAGATATATTTAGTTAACACTAGCTATATTTTGTACCTTCAAAACAAAACTTGTATCAGCACAGCGATGAGCGGAGGAGTCGTGAAGAAATAATAATAACAACAGCCGCTTCAGCCGCATAGAATCAAGCACACTGCTGGTATGTTTGGAAACGTTGTGTCATGCCGCTGCCACCCTTGCACAATGTTTGTTCGTTCCAATAGTCAGTCTTCTGCCAAAACGTCTGCCGTTCAGTTCTCTGATACACTTCGTCGACGCCGATGCACTAAAAAGAAATCCATCTTATAACGAACGTATGGAAAGGACTTCCATGGTATTTTTCGGATTTTTGTTGACGATTTTACGTGTCGGTCGGGAAGTTACTAAAAATATATAAATGTACATCACTATTTGGTGCGCTATTTTTATAGCATATTCTTAAATACGTGTGAAATAGTTTTGTGTATTGAAATATTCCGCAATATATTCAGTTTTTTTAGAAAATATTAATGATAGTGAAAAATAATGAGTAAAAAAATGTGGAATCGTATTTTCAAAACAAAATCAACAAACAAGACTCCAGGAATTTCAAAAAAACCATCACTACCAACACCGCCCACCTTCACTTCGCCAGTGGAAAATCGCTTAAGCTATTATGAAGAATTTCATAACTGCTACCAGCAACAACAATCGCCAATTAAGGAAAAACCATCTCACAACCCGACAGCGACTGCTTCTCAAAGTAGTTCCAACAAGTCACTGTCGAAGTTTTCTAAAGTTGTTAATACTTTAACACTTAAGCGAAATTCCAAAGAGAATCAGAATAGCAATCAACTGAATACAGCTTCAATAGCTTGGGATACGAACCATCAAAATGGGAATAATTATCCAGCTGAGGAGAGCGCAGTCAGTGTTCCAATTATGGACAAGATTGGTACACCTACGACTACCATATTGAAACAACCATCAGGTATTTTATAGGGAGAATAGCTATCTATGTTATTTATTTAATCTAGATCTAGACGATCTTAACTTGAATTTTGCCGGTATGGCGCGGTTGTGCATGAAAGTGTCTATATGTAAAATGTATGTATCAGTGTAGGTATCTATAGGCATTATTTGGGACTTATAATTGGTATGCCTTATAATTGTTATAAAAACATAATACCTTACCTACTCAAGAGCTCAAGCTCATGGGAAATTCGAAACCTGCATAAAGATCAGAACCCTTAATACACTGAGATTTTTAAAAAGATGTTTCTTTTAGATAGGTTTAATATGTACATTTAAGCTTTAATATTTATATTTAATGCTTTTTATAGCTAGCCTAAACAGAGACAGGAGCCAGTAGGAAACCATCATTTATGTTTTGATTTGTATTGCATTGCAATTAAAGAAAGGAAGTGATCCGAGACATGCCAGTTCAGAGCAATTTTGTTTATAAAGGAACTGGCCCCGCGCCGGTTTAAGGCCCTCCTAGACATACTTCGGGCAATCAACGTTTTTTTTTCAAGCCGCGCGAAGAGCGTTAATGTCTGGACTGACGGAAAATAGTGTTCGAAATAAGAGTGGAGACATTTAACGTACATAGTTATCTGGCAAGTTTTTATCAGTTGCATTCATCAAACTGCTGGATCAGAATAGGAAAAATTGAAGTGGCTGTCGACAGAGAAACACTATTGCAATAAGTTGGTCTATTGTAATAGTAATACCTCATAAGTCGAGGAAATTCGTTAAACCCTGTGCCAAACCTGAAGTTTTGGCTGCCGTAGACACATAGTTGTTTTGCCGCCCAAGAGTTTAAAAATGCTGCTCTGTGTGATTTGAGTATTGTAAATCCTTTCTTCTTCTTAAATACGAAAAGATTACAATGTCCCAAATGCCACAATCCCGAATGCCTAAAATCCAATTAGTACCAGAAGCTAAAATTAACTAAATGCCGAATAGTGAAATTTCCAAAATAAAAAACAGAATCCCAAATGCCAAAAATGTCAAATTTATTTGAGATATGATCCCAAAATTAATACTTTTTTAGTACTATTCCAGTACTTTTAGAATAACCAAATTACAATGTTTGGCTTGACTTCTGTTCATTTAGAAATCTTGAATGACAACAATCTTGAATGCAAAAAACTAATAATTAAATAATAGAAAATCTAGAATAAAATTTTTCAACAATTTTAAATACTAAAATTAACAAGTATAGCTATGTAACTACTAACAAACACACAAAATTTAATCGCTAGAATCTCCAATGACTTAGCACTATTTTTGTACAACAGCCATTCGGGGTTTTGGCATTCTGGCTTTTTTTTGCATTCGGGATTCTGGCACTCAGAAGTTTACCAGTCCCTTCGGGACGTTGACTATTCGAGACTTTGTCATTAGGGATTTTTAACATTTCGGGATTTTGTAATTTGGAATTTCGTTCCCAATCCCTTCAATACAATTAAACATGTCTTCCTGAAAAGAAATATTTGCTAATTTTTTTCAAGAAATCGCTAACTGTGGCTCCGTAGGCTGATCCGATACAATTAAATTAAATTTAATGTTCATTTCTTTTACCAATATTTATAGCATCTTTTATAAAAAACTCCTTCAAATATAGATTCCTGAAAATGTTTTTTTCTAGAAAGACTTTCGCAGTTTAACTAAATGTCTTTAACTGGTTCAAAAGTATGTTAATTTTGATTGGAGCACCTTTAAAAGGATATTTATTTTCCATAAAAACTCATCCTAAAGAACGGTCGAGAAAACAAATTTGAGGTCTACCAAGTTGAGTTGCTTTGAAACTAGAATTTTGCAGCCCTAGCCAAAGTGCCAAGGTAAATTACCTGTTAAGCCCACAGGCAGGTTCGGTACCGATAAATTATTGATTAAGTTCGTTAGAAGCGTGCAAGACAGTTTTTCAATAATATAGCAGACCTCAGCTAAATGAAGCCTACGCCTTAAGAAAAGAACAGAATACGTACAAAAATGTTAGGAATTTTTTTTTTCCGTTCCTCCTCCTCCACTCCTGTTTAAAAATGAAGGAAAAGATAGAAATCTTTTTATGTGTGTTCCTTTACTTTGAATTTCTGTGATTTTTAGACCAACTTCATGTCAAAAATTGTTTTATATGAATTTTGACAGAACTTTGGACTAAAATGCGCAGACAGAAAATCACAGAAATTCAAAGGAAAGGAACAAAATGAAAAAGTGCCTTTTTAAAGTTGTTGAATCTGATTGGTTGCTAGGCAAGTAGTGATGCTTTTCCGTAAGGGTGTTCTCTCCATTACTAGCTAGCTTCAGCATAACATAGCAGCGATAGGTAAGTTCATAAGCTTTACAATTTCCTAAAATGCGAATATTCCTTTGCTATTGCCTTGCCTGCCACCCAAAAAAGGTGAATGATGATGATGAACTGCTACTATACTAAATTAAAAATGAAGAATCGACAAATTTCATTGATTAACTGGCGAATTCATTTTAGACGGACTGTTTTTTTTTTTTTTATAAACATGAACATTAATCTTGACTCGTTCACTTTTAATCATGCAATTCAGTTTTGAGCCTACCCTACACATACTTCGCTACGGCCGTGACTCAAGGCATTAACAAAATAGCTTATCGAATCGTGTGCGAAAATACCTAGCCTTATATATTTAAAACCGCTCTACTCTATGTACATATTAATATGAAGGAAATCGCTTGTTTATTCAAAATTATTTTACTATAAGACAAGAAACAAAAGTAATTTCTTATCAGCCACCGCAAGCAGTTGGTTTTTGTGTTTTTCTTCGAATTGAAACAATCAAGTGTTGACCTAGCGACCGAATTTCAAACGAATGGCGTTTGCTGAAATTTTATTTCTGTGAAAATCAGTTAATGGACGCTCAAACTTTTTGTCTGCTCCTTAATTACCATGAGAAAATATAAACAAAACAATGTATTATTATGCATTATATACCTATCGTTTTGTGGTTATCTCTTGCAATCACATATTTTTCTTGGTTTTTAATGTTATGTAGTTTTATTCGGCAATTTCAAACTTAAGGAGAAAACAAAGTGTTGCAGATTTAGTTGTTTAATGGTTCAAATGTTATTTTGATTTATGCCAACATTTTTAATTGTTTTTGTATAAATGCAAGGTTTAAATACATTGGGCTGGGCTGTTATTATATACATATACGAGACAGTGGTGCAAAACGTAAATAGAAACTTTTTGAACTTTTTCGTCATTCCAAAACAAAAATGAAAACCTAAGAAGTCAATTTTAATTTGCAGGTTTCTAGTTTTCTAATTGATTAGTTTTGAATTGAATTAATGGAAAATGCCAAAAAGCTTACATAAATTCATTAATTAACTCGAAAATACTCGTAAATTAAAACAGGTATGTCACTGAATAAATTAATTCATATTTGGACAATTGTTGGAATGGTTTTATAAATAAGGAGATGGTTAAACTGTTTAGGCTGGACAACTGATCAAGTGTATTCTAAGAAAATCTTATAAATGCGACTGTTCAGGTTTTCTCCGTTACCAAAATATGACAAGGTATAAATGGTGAACAGTCTTTGTATTCGTAATGTTTTTACAAAGAAAGCTAGATTTGAAAAAAAAATAACATGGATTTTTTTGTATAGATTTTAATACAATATCTAACTAACTAAAACAAGCTAACGAAGGGGACAAAAATTGCACTTTCTCAGCTAAAATTTCAAATACTCATAGCTTTCAAATACTGACCCTTACTTTTAAAACATTTGAATTTTTATGATCCTCGCGCCAAAAACTGATCAAGATTATTAAAAAAAAATCTATGTTAAATTGTATTAAAATTTGTTTATCGTTACATGCTGTCATCTGAGAATAATAAAGTCGTATCTCGAAAAAATTCAAAATCGAGGAAAAAAGGTTCAAAAACCGAATAAGGATAGGTTTGCATCATTTAAAATATGTCAGCATTTATATTAGAGCCGGAAAATCAAGGTTGTACATACATATATGTAGAAGTTTGAATCAAATTCTTAGTTCATTGTTGACATTGTTGTTTGTTGTTAAAAAATGCAACAAAAAAATCATATTTCTATTTTTGTCCTATTTTAATTTTTTACCAATAGATTTTCCGAAGCATGTTTAAAAAATTGCAGTACCTTTTTTAGTTTTTTCCTTAAGATAATTTTAGTGCAAAGATATTATGTATGAGTAAAGTTAGTACTGGCTACAAAAAGCACTGATCTTCTTCTTCAAAATTTAGTGAAAATATTTTTAATATCCTTGATACTCTTCGAGATATTCTTAACTAACCTCTTTATATAAATTTTGTCAACAAAATTTTTTAATGATTTCTGAAAATATCATTTTTCAAATTCTGTTTGAACATTTCTGATATATTTTGTGTACACTGTGAAATTTCTTATCTCCGATTAATGTATGTACCTGTAACATGATATTGTAGGCCTTCTCGTTGTTTTGTAATAAGTGGCGTTAGTGTTCGATGTGAGGAAATTGCAAATCATCCTGACAGTTTGATATAGTTCATGTGCCAACACAGTACACATATTAACCTTGTGCCCTAAATTTGTTTAGATAGTTTCAAACAGTTTCAGACTGCCAGATTTAGTGCGGGACAATACAAAATTTCACTTGTGGAACGGGTTTGCACTAAATCTGGCGGTCTCAAAGTGTTTGAAACTCGTTGTGGAACACACCTATTGACTTTTGTTTGGTCTATATTTGTTGTTGTGTTTACGCGTATTTTTTCCTCACGTTCACATTCACACCCATTTTTATATCTCACAATTTAAGATTGTTGTTGTGTAAACGTGTGTTTTCGCCCTCATGTTCACAGCCTTTTTTTTATTTCTGACAGTTCCAATTTTGACAACCTCTGGAATATGCCTTCTATTTGTGTATTGTCATGTGGAAACACATGGGGAATGGACGAGAGAAGGGTTGCCACTTACCAAGTTAAAATCCCGAAACGCTACATATGTACATTAACCTACATTTAAATCGAGAACCATGTTGGACGTTGACGCACGGAGACGGACCCTCATTGGATTTAGCTTAAGCCACGGAACGTAGGTTTTGCAACTTTGGATGTGATATGATTCTACGTTTGCCCCAATGACAAGAACAATTATTCTGAGGGTAAAAAAATTCTTTTTAAATATAAATATTGGTATCGACGGACCCCCAAAATCCATGCATTGTCATTTTTTTGTATGGTCCAAAAACTTTGTTGATACTTGACCTTGAATAACTTTTTATGCTCGGGTGGGATTGACGGGGACTTTTCGCAATTGATTTGTAATACCAAAAAGAAGGTTGATATCAATTTTAGTAGTCTTATGATACATACCAGTTCTAAAGGAACCTTTTAACGCTTAATATGAAGAGAATAAACTATTTAAAAGGACTACAACTTTGTTGAGGGTACTTAGTCGTATCATTTTTACTTGCGATATAAGTACTATAAGGCAAGTTTTGGATTCGTGCAGAAAAAAAAAGTTGAGATAACAATCAATCATGACATTACGATGATAGAGAACACCAAAAAAGTGTGTGGTGCAGTTCTGTCTGCCTGTCTGTCTGTCTGTCTGTCTATCTGTATGTCTGTTCCTCTACAGCCTAAACGGCCCGATCGATTTTCTTCAAACTTGGTACATAGTGGTTTTTGGTGATTATGCCTACACTTTTTTTCATTTTTTTTAGAACCAAAAATAACGGTACCTGCCGTACAATTTTTTTTAGCAGTTATACATAATGGTACTTTTCTCAAAAACAGCTAGACCGCTTTTCTTAAAAAAATCAATAAATTACTTTTATTAAAGGCTTCCTTTGAGTGGAAAACAATTTTTCAAAAATAGTTATTAATGTTACCTCCCAAAGAAATTTTTTTTTCGATTTTTTTCAAAACAAAAACACTTTCAAAAATTATGAATATATTTGTGTACCTACTTAAATAAAAAAAAAATATTTTTTCGATTTTCAAAAATGTTTCAAAATTTTTTTTGAAAATCAAATATTTCGAAAATGATATGATTGATTTTTTTGAAACTCGATATTTA
Source organism: Dasysyrphus albostriatus (assembly GCA_946251815.1). Lineage (NCBI taxonomy): Eukaryota > Metazoa > Arthropoda > Insecta > Diptera > Syrphidae > Dasysyrphus > Dasysyrphus albostriatus. Next base: position 70,681,222 of record OX276337.1, on the reverse strand, counting down.
AGAGTTTACTAGTATTTTCTAAATTATTTTTAGAACAAAATTTCCATGTATGAAAAAATAACGGTGCCTTCCATACAAAAGTTAAAACCCGAAAGGAAAATATTTTTTTTTTCAAAAACGACTCCTACGATTTTGATTAAACTTTTTCCATATATTAAAATTAATAGTATACTACACTACTGCAAAAAATTATACAATTTTGCCCTTAGCAATTATTAATAGTACCTGTCATAGAAAGTGTTTTTTTGATTTTGAATTTTCTCATTATTGCCAAAACGGATTTAGATAAAAATTTTTTATATACAAATTTCAGTTAAGATTAAATAATTTCGCATATAAAAAATTTTCAAAAATGTTTGTGAATTTTTAAAAAAAGCTTAAATTTTTTTTCAAATTTTATTTTTTTTTTTTGTACAATTGGGTGGTACTTATATTGGTAAGATGGATAGGCATTCAATGGCTCTACATAGAAAAAAAATCCTAATTTTTTCAAGTTTTTATTTCACCCCCGTGGTCTCCCTATTTTCACTTTAAGGCACTAATTATGGGGTTAGGGTGATTCTTATAATGCCCAAAAAAAAAAACAATCTGAGAGTATAGATTAGATTCAGACGAGAAAAAAATCGTATCGGAGGTGGGGTCTTGGCTTGGCTAAAAACAGAAAAAAAATTATTTAAAAAATAAGTGGAATACTCACAATGCTTTGGTTGTTTTAAAGCCACGACTCCATTCTATAATATGCTTTCCAAATAAAGTTTTTATTAAAAATAGTTTTTGAAAAATAATTTTATTCCTAAAAAACTATATTCTTTTTTTTTTTAAGCCACGATTGCAATCTATAATATGCTTTCCAAATGAAGTTCTTACTATAAATAGTTTTTGAAAAAATAGTTTTAATCTTAAAAAATTATATTTTATTTTTAAGTTTGAAAATTATTTTTTTCAAAAACTATTTACAGTAAAAACTTTCTTTAAAAAACATATTATAGAATGGGTTTGTAGCTTTAAGAAAAGTTATAGCGTGGCATTGTAAGTGTCCCCGTTTTTTTTTAAATATTTTTTTTCCGTTTTCAGCGTCTTGAACATAAGAGCAAGTACGTGCGACTCACTCGTGCATTTTATTTTTATTTTATGACTTATTTTTTCCCATGCTACCCTCAAGATTTGTTATTTTTGTCGTTTTATATTAATATAAATATGTTTTTTTACATTTTCAAAAATGCCCTTTCCCATTAGGGTTTTTTCCGCACCCTGAGTACCGTGGGGTGGGAGGATCAAAATCAATAATGTTGTCCTATGATTTCAACAATTGTGCTGAATCCAATGAAGGTTCTCGCGTCATCGTCTGACATGTGATTTCCAATTTATAGGCTAATGCGTATGTAAATTTGTTCACTGTTGCTCAAACTATTTATTTAATATTTATAATTAATAGAATATAGCAACATATATAGCAGACATTTTTAATAGATAATTAACACGAAAAACTGTTTATGACATTGGAGTTAGGCTCATTTAAAATTTTTGTTTGACTTTGCTATAGCGCCTAAATAGGTACAAACAATTATAACCAGCCTTATATCAAACGATCGCTGTAAAAACAGGTTCCGAAGTTTAAACCCTTATTCACTACACTTAAAGAATCACAAAGTTTAATAACAGTTTTTGTAAAAGAACAAAAAATAATTTAACATCCCAATGACCATATCTATGTAGGTAAGTATATTTAAAGTTATTTTAATTGTTTTTTAACATACACTTTTAACTGTAAGATAATTTATTAAACAACCATTGCGGTGCGACCGAGTTTCCAAGCATGTGTGTACATCAGACCTTTCTCAATATGAAGTCACGCAGTTAGGTTCAGCGTCATTCAACTTGAGTAATTAAATTAATTCTGGAATAATCAGAGAATGAGATTATGTTCTCTTTTGGCTCCCAGGAAAACACGCGTTGCTGTTAATTATTATAAGTGAAATCCACACTGCCACTTGCTCATACGTTTTTTTTTCTGGCGTAATAATTCTTGTAAGTTGTAAGATTTCTGTTTGTTTGGACCTTGTTCTTGAACATAGAACGTCGACGTCGACTGCTCAACGGAAAATGCATAAACAAGAAGATTTTTTCTTAATTGCTTGCGCTTTGAACAAGCGTTTGATTGTTTTGTTCTTCTCGCATTTCGATAGTCTTAATTTAGAACATGATGATACATTATGCTTAGATGTTGTGGTAATATTCCTTTTCCTAGAATCTAACAATCTCATCGTTTGCATAAAATTGAATCTTCTATCTGATGTTTGTATGTATACATTATGTAATCAGGGATGAATTGAAGAAGTTTTCGGCCCTTTGGAATTGTTTGTAAATTGCACTTTGATATTGAAACAAGTGTTTGGGAACTTTTTTAAACGTTCACTGGCTAAAATTCTTTAAAAAAAATAACTACAATGTATATATTACATATGTATTAGGGCAGTCCTTATATTGCGTTTTTTTTTAATTCTGAGATGGATGGGTATCAAATGGTTCTACAAAGAAAAAAAAATTCCTAATTTTTTCAGATATTTATTTCACCCCCCTGGTCTCCCTTTTTTCACTTAAAGGTACTAACTATGGTTTTAGGGTGATTCCTATAAAACGCGAAAAAAAAAATCAGAGGGTATAGATTAGATTTAGACGAGAAAAAAAATAGTATTGAAGGGGAGATCGATCCCCTCCCCCGTTTAGGCGGGAGGGGTAATTTTCTCAAAATTTGGATCAAAACAAAAAAACAATTTTTCAAGGTATAGTTTTTGGAAGTTAAACTCAAATTCGTAATTTTTTTTTACCATCAGCTCTGGTTTGTGAGATATTTACTTTTGAAAATGATCAAAAAATGCGTTTTTTCGCTATTTCTCATTAGGTTTTTAATCAGGAATATCTTGAAATCCCAACCTGATGGCTGAAAAAAGATGATGGTTTTAAGTTTATCCATTTCTGGCATTACACAAAATACAAACCAGTATTTAAGTGCCTGTTTAATTTTACCAAAATATGGTTGGAAGGTTTGCCATTTCATGATGGAAAGATATACGAGCCAACAACGAGTCGAAATTATTAACATTTACTACCGTAATTCGGAGTCAGCGGCCTCAACGTTAAGAACGCTACGTCCAATTTATGGTCGTCATAATCGTCCTAGCAGATTAACAATTGAGCGTCTAGTGGAAAAATTTGAATCCACAGGCATAGTACAAAATGTTCCCGTGCCTGTGAGACAAAGAAGCGCCCGTAGTGTCGAGAATATTGCTGCCGCTGAGGCTTCAGTTGCAGAAAGCCCAAATGTGTCTCTCACACGTCGTTCTCAAGCGTTGGGCATCTCTGTGACGTCGTTGTGGCGAATTTGGCCAAAAGATCTTTGCCTACATCCTAACAAGATTAAATTGACGCAAGAACTGAAGCCGCTTGACCACCAGAAGCGCCGTATGTTCGTGAATTGGGCTGAGCAACACCTTGAAAATGATTCGGATTTTCATCGAAGAATCATCTTCAGCGATGAGGCTCATTTCTGGCTGAATGGCTTCGTCAATAAACAAAATATGCGGTGTTGGTCAAGCAGCAATCCACACGTACTCCATGAGTCATCATTGCATCCCGAAAAAAATACGGTTTGGTGTGGTTTATGGGCCGGCGGCGTCATTGGGCCGTACTTCTTCCGTGATGATCAAGACCGGCACGTTACTGTGAATGAGGATCGCTACCTTTCAATGATAACCGAATATTTTTGGCCCCAATTGGATGATATGGACTTGGAGGACATCAATCAATCATTTGCAGCACAACTCTTCTTCCAAATTTAATTGTTAAGTATCCTTTAAACGGAAATTTCAATATATTTTTGCTCTTAATCGGAATCCGAGACCTTGCCCGACTGTTTAAAAAAACCGTTTTTCACTTTGAATTTTGAATTTTTTAAACGGTCTGGCAGGGCGAACTATACACACAAATGGTCTCGGAAATGGTCTTGATATGTGATGCAAGGAGCTTATCTAGGGAGGGGTGAAAACCTATTTTGTCTAACACGATTACCTTCGAAGTTGCATTCATATTTTTTTAACTGTTTAATCACAAAGGCCCCAGTTGTTGACTGCAAGACTTTGATTTTGTCAATAGCTTTTAATGAAACTTTCGGAGAAGTAGGTATTCTTTTTGTTGCTATCACTCACACCCAAAATCTGCTGTGGGCTCTCGGTCTACCAGAAATTCATAGTAAAGGTAAATATGTAGTTTAAAGAACATTGGGGCATATTCATTATGTTGTTTAAGTTTTAGCTTGCTAAGCAAACCTGGAGATACCTTAACGAAATGGTAAAGTTTGAATCGCTGTACCTCTGTCAATTTTAAATAAAAACTACTTTTTGAACACGACATATTAAAGATTTCAGCCTTTTCTTTTTTTTATTTAATTTTGCTTTCAGTCTGTCTTTGCTCAGAAAAAGGTTAAACTTTTTTTTTATTTTTATTTATGTTGGTTTTTCTTAAATTTTCCTGCTTAAATTTTGTGAACTATTTCGATAGAAAATAAAATTTTGAACAAATGGTCTCAAGAGGAAAACCGTCAAATTCGGCTAAGTTTCCTAGAGAGCAGTTCGGAACATATTTACAATAAAATTCTCAAATAACTTTTTCAGCTTTATTATTAGACAACTACTGAATACAACACTATTTTTCAAGCTGAAAGAGATTTTGTTTTTGATAGTGATTTATTTTTATTGTTTGCTGCACCCTGAACATATTTTTTACATTTCCAAATCTTCTGTTACATATGTAATTATTTGCAGAATTCTTTAAAACAGAATTTTGGGGATCAGAATTTTAAAAAGCCGAGTTTTGAGAAGTTGAATTTTGACAAGCTAAATTTTGAATGTAGAATTTTGACCCTTCCAGGATTTCGACCCCAACCCAGTTTCCGAGCAACACCAAAATTATTGAAAAGTCTCCAGTGTGACCGTTCTCTCAAAAACGCACGGGTGAATTTAGTAGCGTTTTCGGTTTTAAACATTCTTCTGGGCCAAACAGGTTTAATTAACAATAGAAAACCCTTGCACGTTATTATTCCTTTTAAGGTCTATTCAATAGCCTATTATAAAATAATTATTGAAACTTCTTTAAGTTTAATTTATTATATATGTATTGTATATATTAAATATTTTTCAATAACATTAATTAAAATTAGTATACACAAATATGAATACAATGAAATAATATTGTTAAAACTGCAGTTTTGTAATATGTAATTTGTTTTTAATATTCATGCATTTTGTTTAGTCTCCAAGTTATGATTTTTAGTTATAAATAAACAAATGAAACACAAAGAAATTTTGTTAATTTTTGTTTAAATTTTTTATTTTCAAATAAATTTCACAAATTATGTCATATTATTTTATTTATTTGAATTTAGCGACGCGTTTTCCTCTACATTCGCCCGAGGATGGAGGTACATTAAATTCAAATATATAAAATAATAATTAATATATAAATTCAAATATATAAAATAATATTTAAAGTTGTGAAATTTATTTGAAAATTAAAAATTTAAATAAAAATTAACAAAATTTGTTTGTGTTTTATTTGTTTATTTATAATTAAATATTTAGTAACTTTCTTAGAAAATGGCCTCCCTACCTAAGTGAGCAAAAATAGACCCCCCTCCCATACGAAATTATTATTGTCTTAGTCCAAACCTTTCTAAGCGAATCGACCGGTTTATTTCATTTTAGAAGTTTTTAAATTTTCAAATGGTCTGGCAGAGTTGCAACCACCACAAAATGGTCTTGTGCACACATTTTTGCGATCAATGGAGCATTATATAGGAATGTGTATACCACAAATGGGTTCATAACATTATTTCAAAGATGACTCTTTTGATTTTTTAAACGTTCTGCCAGAGTTCTGGCCGGCACCATATGGTGTGAGACACTCATTTTTGTGGTAAGGGAAGCATTATCTAGTGATGTGGGAAGAAAATTGAATTCATATACATACAATTATCTCCAAAGTAGATTTTTTGCATATTTGAGGTTCTTCGACTCCCAACCAAATAATAGAACACATAAGATTAAATGAGAATGAACGCGCATGATGCCAAGAAATCATACTGGGTTGCGATAAAATTTTTTAGTCGCAATGACAGAAAATCGCACACTGAACCAAAAAAGTACGTAGATACAATTAAAACCATAATTGGGACAATTACTTTTTTTATTAAAACTCGTCCAACAAAGAGGTTTATTGGGACGATAAAAAGCAGTTTATTGTCTCCAAAAACTTTTATTAATTTAAGAAAAAGTTTATTGGTTATGTTTATTGATTTATTTGTATCATTAATGTACCAGTAATTGAGCCAATTAACCCATTAATTGCCACAGAAAAAAAGTTTATTGAGACAGTAAAATATGTTATTAATTTGTATGTACTTATTTGTTTTGCCAATAAACACGTTTATCGTCAGAACAACATAGTTCATTGAGACAGTAAAACATATTATTGATTTGTATGTACTCATTTGTTCAGCTAATAAACCCATTTATTACTATAACAAAATAGTTTATTGAGGCAATAAAATATGTTACTGATTTGTATGTACTTATTTGTTGTGTCAATAAACTAGTTCATTGAGACAATAAAACAAATAATTGATTTTTATGTACTCATTTTTTGAGCCAATAAAGCCATTTATTGCCACAACAAAATAGTTAACTGAGACAATAAAATATGTTATTGATTTGTATGTATTTAGTTGTTTTGCCAATTAACCCATTTATTGTCACAACAAAATAATTCCTTAGGACAATAAAACATATAATGATTTTTATGCACTCATTTATTGAGCCAATAAAACCATTTATTGACACAACAAAGTACTTATTTATAACCACAACAAAAATGTTTATTGAGGCAGTAAAATATGTTATTGATTTTTGTCTTCGTCCAAACAACTTTAACTATTCGAGCCCTTATACTTACTTCTTTTTAATTTTGTTCTTAATTATCTGTTCCTAAAAGCAGAAGTATAGTTAAAAAACGAAAACGATTTGTTTAATAAAAAGATTTTATTCATTTATATCGTTCAGTAATAGGTGAATTTTTGGACAAGGTTTTTTTTTTTTTGGAAATATAAACTTTCAATGAAGTTCCAAAAACTTAAACTTGGGTTCGGATATTTTAAATTAAATAAAAAGAAAATTTTGAAGCAAATATCGACCGCTCTAATGAAACTTACAAATTGAAATCTAACTTTGTCGAAGTACAGGAATATTTCCTTAAAATTAAGAATGTCGTCACCCACGACAACAATAAACGGCTGGACATTTTCCGACAGCTTATTGAGAAACCCCAGATGATCCTCTAGGACCTGTATGTTCCTACATACATATACAAAAGATTCCTGAGAGTCTCTGATTGTAGGTTTTACTGTGGTTTTGTGCCCTTGCTTATCTTTTCTTACGAGCTTGTGGGTGGGTACAAAGTACCCATGCAGGGACCACAATAATGCAGCATCTCTACAATCTGAAAATAAAACAAAAACAAGAAAAAGAAATCATGAGTTGAAGTGAATATAATTAATTCCATAAGTATATTGCAGACAAGAAAGAAAATTAAATCAAGATAATGCAAAACTGTATAATTAATTATTGTAAGAGAGTTTAAGCTTTAAAGAACAAACTCAATTCAAAATAAAATTAAATAAAAACTGGATTATTGAAAGAAAACAAAATAATACTTACTTTCTGAGGGATTTGTAGACAACTTCGCCATTACATCTTTGATTGATTTCTCCTTGATATGTTCGTCCGTCGTAAGGAACTTTGTAATTTTGCCTTGCAAGCTTTCCCAGCTGTCCAGCAGTGATTTGAAATCTTTAAACACATATTCATAATCCATTTCCACCTTGAAGAACAATATCATTGCTGCTGTTAATACTAATATACTACAGTTAATAATAATTATTATTACGAACCGTAGGTACATAATATTATATATTTTTTTGACAAACTACAAGAAAGTGTCGACTTTTCTTTGTTTATAGGGATGTATATATGGCCCAGCATGCTTGAAAAAATGGCTAAGGCAACATCGAGTTTGATCAGTTAAACGCAAAAAAAGCTTGACACACCAATGTTGTGTTGTTTTGCGAATTTGTTGTTTCCATCAAGCGATGTTGTCAAGCATACTGATCCATGTAAACTTCTCTTATAAATGCTTTTTTTCGTTTTTACAAATTTTATTTTACCTTATTAATTTTGTTATTATAACTATTACTATTATTTTTATTGTTTTTCAATAATTCGATAACTGCTAACAAAGAAAGTGATTTTCTGACTTACCAATCGATGGCCAGATGGGAGCTTGTACTGTGGCCATTTTTTGAAAATTTCTGCTGTGAATTCAGACTGTTTTATGTCCAGAAGCCGAAATTTGGTGCATGCTTTCCAGCATTTATCGAACTCATCCGAGCTGAGGTTATCAAATTTAAGTGACTGATATAGCTTCTCAGCATTTTCTTCTGGAACTGAAAGTAAATTTACATGAGGTTTTAGTTTTATGTAATTAAGTAATCTTAATTAAAGGGTAACCAAACCAAGAACAGGCGTTAGATTTTATTCTAATCTCGTTATTTTATATATTTTTTTACTCAGCCTTATTATGAGTTTCACCAACAAAATTCTTCACTTGCTTTTTGATGGGGAACGAAAGTAAAATAACAAGAACAGGTGTCCGTTGAAAAGTCAATGCGAAACTGACTGTAGATTTTATGACATTTTTGGTGAAATTCAAAGCAAGGCTTATTACCTATATATTTACTTAAGCTTACCCATGTCGACTTTCCTTTCGCGCTCCTCAATTTTATTTTTAACTTGTTTGCTAGTACTTGCTGTCGGACTGTTTATTGCCTTGAAAGAAAATTTGAGGTTGCAGTATTTGTTATAAATTTTCCCTCGTTTGGCCGTTCGGTAATATTCCTATAAAATTATTAAATAGTAGAAAATGAAAATAAATTATTTTTTTTTTAACTAAAGGTCACAAAAAAAACTTTAATTTGAAAATGAAAAAAGCAAGAATATTTACCAATTTTTCGGTCGGAAACCTGTCAACAATTTCCTTCTCAAGCTTGTAGCTGGTCCCCAATTCCAGATGTATTTTGTTTGTGTCAACGTATTGGGCAATGACGTTAATCAACTGCACTAGCTTTCTGCCAGTGCAAGTCCGTTGGCATTGGTATTGAGAATCGTTGATAACGTAATAATAGACGCAGAACTTGGGGTCAAATATTTTGAGCTCTACTGTACAATCAGTTAGTCTTTAAATAAAAACTATTTGATAAAATAGTAAAAAATACATCAAATTCATTGAATTAAGCTTTTTACTAACTATTAAAATGAACAATATTTACTGACCAAAACGGATAAATTGAATTGAAAGTCAATTATTAACATCCACGCACAGAACAAAAAAAACACAAAAGTCTACGAGCAAAATGAATGAAACAGACAAGCAAAAATATTTGACTCAAAACTGATTTAAATTTTGTCAGTTCATTTATTTCATAATTAAAAGTGAACTTACTAAATATATTGTCTTTTATAAATCTATATATCGTATTTGAAAACACCGAATTTAATCTTGAAACACTTTTTCACATCACCAAAAAGCACAAATTCTAGAGTGAGACCTTTAAACAATTAAAATATTTGCATTGTGACAATAAACAATTTATTGTGACAGTAAACTGTTTATAATTGTTTTATTATGACAATAAACTATTCAAAATTGCTTATAGTGACGATAAACAATTGATTGTGATAATAAACTGTTTATTATTGATTTATTGTGACAATAAACTTTTTAATTAATATAATAAACACGTCTTAAATGGTTTTTTTTTGTGATTTCTAACTGTTTAAAATGATTTATTTCAACAAATAACTAAGAACTTAAAAAATAATTTACATATTAAGTATTTTGAGCTTTTACTGTACAATCAGTTACTCTATTAAAAAAAACATTTTGAAACAAAAAAAAATAGTTGACTCAATACAGATTAAAAGTTTATCATCATTAAAATTATAATTTATCAAAATTGAACTTACTAAACTATTTTTCTTTTATCTATCGTATTTAAAAACACTGAAGTTAATCGTGAAACACTTTTTTAACAACACCAACTGGAACAAACACTAGACTGAGACTGACTCGTTAAATTGATTGTTGCGCACAGAATAGTGGTAAATCAATGCGCTTTGGGTTGATTTTAGTTCAGAGTTGATTGCGACGATGAACTATTAATTGGGTCAACAAATAGTTTATTGTCACAATTAGCTGGTTTGTAAACTGTTAATAACTACTAAATTTTCTTATTGCGACAATAAACAATTTATTGTGATAAAAAACTGTTTATAAATGTTTTATTGTGACAATAACCCATTCAAAATTGTTTATTGTATTAATAAACAGTTAATTGTGATAGTAAAGTTTTTATACATGAATGGTTAATTATGACAATAAATTATTCAAAATTGTTTATTGTGACTATAAACAGTTTATTGTGATAATAAACTGTTTATTACTGATTTATTGTAACAATAATTTTTTAATTAGTATAATAAAACACGCCTTAAATTGTTTTTTTTTTGTGATTTCTAACTGTTTAAAAATGATATATTTCAATAAATAATTAAGAAAAAAAAAATAATTTGCATATTAAGTATTTTGAGTCAATAATTTTGAGATTTTACTGTTAAATCAGTTACTCTATAAAAAAAAACTATTTTGAAACAAACAAACAAACATAAATAATTGACTAAAAACAGATTTTTACCATTTCATTTATTTCATAATGAAAATTGAACTTACTAAATTATTTTTCTTTTATATATCGTATTTAAAAACACTGAATTTAATCGTGAAACACTTTTTGAACAACACCAACAGAAACAAACACTAGACTGAGACTGACTCGTTAAATTGATTGTTGCGCACAGAATAGTGGTAAAAATCAATGCGCTTTGGGTTGATTTAAGTTCAGAGTTTACTGAGACAATAAATACAATATTGGGTCAGTAAATGTTTGTACTATTTATAACTGTTTTATTTTTGGTTTATTGCGATAAGAAACTGTTTATTAATGCTTCACTGCCACAATTAACTGAAAAAATTGTTTATTGTTACAATAAATTCTTTATTGTGACGGTAAACTGTTTGTTGAAAGTTCATTACGACAGTTAACTATTTTTAAATAGTTTGTTGTGACAATAAACTAGTTTGTTGGGCCAATCAATTTTGTATTCAATGCTAACAGTTTTTTGTTAACCGATTTTGTGCTCTAAAATAAAGTTTATATTATCAAGAAAAAGTTTATTGCCACAATAAATCATCAACAAATATGTAGTAATGCCTTTTTTAAAGTTCAAATTTAAGAACACTTTTTGACAAAATATATTACTGGCACAATGTACAAGTTTATTGCGTAGCTAAAAATGTTTGTTAAATCAATAAACAATGTTTATTGTATAACTTTTTAGGCTTTCGCGGTTGTTAATAGACATAATAGATAGTTTTTCGGATTAGCCGCGTTATAAGAATTTTAAGAGTGCACTTTGGTACTCACGCCGAACGTTTCGCATCAAGTTGCATTGAGCGTGGTCACCGGGTGAGTACCAAAGTGCACTCTTAAAATTCTTATAACGCGGCTAATCCGAAAAATTATCTATAATGTTTATTGTGTAAGTAAAAATGTTTGTTAAAATTAATAAACAGTGTTGATTGTGTTCACAAATGCCTTTTTTAAAATTCAAATTTGAGAAAATTTTTGTTTACAAAAGAGCAAAGTTCAATTTTATTTTATGAGTAAAAGAGCTTGTTAAAAACAATAAGCAATGTTTTCTATGTTAATAAAAGCCTCTATGCAATGTACAAGTTTATTGTGTTAGTAAATGGTTTGTTAAAATCAATAAACAGTGTTTGTTGTGACAACAAACGCATTTATTGAAGTCCAAATCTGAAAAATATATATATACAAAAGACTTTATTGCCCCAATGTACAAGCAAACTACTGGCTCAATGTACAAGTTTATGGCGTCATAAAAAAAGTTTTTTTTTTAAATCAATAAACAGTGTTCATTGTATTAGTAAAAATATGTGTTTACAAATTACTTTACTGTCGCAATGAACAAGCTTATTGTATTTATAAAAAAGTTTGTTAAAATCAACAAACAATATTTATTGTTGTTTTAAAAAGTTTGTTAAGACGAATAAACAGTGTTTATTGTGAAGACAAATGCCTTTATTAAAGTCCAAATTTCAGAAAATATATTGCTTACAAAACATTTTTTTGGCGCAATGTACAAGTTTACTGCGTCCATAAAAAGTTTGTTTAAGCCAATAAACTAATGATTGATTTCAATACAAACTTTTATTGACATTTGATAACTTGTTTATTGTCTGGACAAACAAATCTTTTAAGGCATAAAAATATCAGCTGATAAAAAATTGCTTGTCATAATAGATAAGTTTCTTGTGCCAACAAAAAAGTTTATGAATGTAAACAATCATTTATAAATCTCGTTCAATAAACGCGTTTTTACTGCCCCAACAAATTGATTATTGAATAGCATTTACTAAAAACAATAAAAGTTTGTAACACTAACAAAAAGTTTGTTGGGACAAGGAAAAAGCAGTTGATAAACGCTGTTTATTGATATTACGAAGCATATTTTTTTCAGTGCAAGTGCGGTCCTTGCCTTACCACAGCTTTCAACTTAAATGCTTAATTTTTGTAACTTTTACATCAAAAATATTTTCTGTGTTATCTTGAGCTTATTTGCTGCATCAACGGTGTCTTTTCAATGCATTTTGTAATTTTATTTGATGCCATCTTTTCCGAGTGTTAAAACTACTGGTTGTGTTATGTCTTTTGAACTGTATGTATGGATTTGCTATAAAAGGTACCACCTAATATACTAATAAGGATTAGTCTTGAAATGTTCAAATAACGGATATTTTTGTAAATAAAATAATTTTTTGGAAATTCACCTCAATGGGTTTTTAAATAAGCCACTTTCATAAACGAAATTCTGCGAACATCCTTGGGCTCATCTGCATAAATTAATAATAAACGATGCTTAAGGCGATCCATTCACCTTGAGCCAGTCGTAAGGAGAGTTCCAACTCGCAAAGCTCGTAAGGACTTTCAGAGGAAAATCGACAGGTTCTGTTGCGAATAGGCCTCGTGTGAGACTTACGGCCGTCTCGCCGTGAATGGCCCGCTTAATCAATTTAATAATGTTTTCGGTAAAAACACCTATACAATTGTATCATATGTATATACCTAAATAGCACAGTACACAAAAAAAAAACCAATGTAAAATTATCTGAAAATGCTGTGCAGCCACAGCCTATACTCTGTATGAGCGACAACAATAATAAAATCGGCAAACGATGATCCTCTACTTGATACAAACGTATACCCGCTGGCTCGGTTAAGGGCACAATACACAAATCTAATATGTGTACAGTGTACTGTGGGTTAAGGAAAATTTTTTTCATCAATCAAAATATATTTTGACTTTTCAAAACAATTTTGTTTTTATAATTTACAAGAAAAACATCCTTTTTTTCTTATTTAAGATCACACAATTGAACACAACGAAGAGCCAGTCAGCCTCGAGCTGATTCCATGTCCGACATGCAGTCGCACATTTATTCAACAAACCCTTGAAAAACACGTTGGAATTTGTGAAAAAATGACTATAAGGAAACGAAAAATCTTTGATTCTTCACGTCAACGAAGAGAGGGCACGGAATTGGCATCATACCCATTACCTAAAAATTATGGCCTACCAACAGTTAAATATGAAAGAGGGATGTCGCCCAAACCAATGCAGGTAAGCTTTTTAGAAAATTTTAAGTATAATCAATTGAAATTTACTTGTTATTTATTAGGCGGCTCCACCGGTTCTTTCCCCAAAGAAACCACCCGAAGAACCTAACAAACTTTTTACAAATACTAAATGCGTCACTCCAATAGCCTCAAAGAAGATCACAAGTCCTTCCAAGGCATCAAATAACTTACCGGGTACCCCATCGGGTCATTTACCTGCTGTTGCAAAAGAGCGTTCCAGGGTTGCTGCTGTTACAAAGAGAATTCAGCCACCTCCTGCTGAGCCGTGTCCCTATTGTGAACGTTGTTTTGGTATAAAAGCATATGATCGCCACGTTGAGTGGTGCAAAGAAAAAGCATTGATTGCATCAATTAAACACAACAATTCCAATTCTCAAGCAGCGGCAAAGGAGCGACTAGAAGCAAGAATAAAATACAGAGCACCGTGTCTTAAGTGGGTTTAATATAATATTTTCGATCATAGTTTGAAAAAAATAACACTACTTCTCTACTTCAATTTAGAACAAAACGATCTGTGAATAGAGATAAATACTCGTATCAAAATGATGAGAATTTTGACATGCAGACCTCAATAGATGAGAACCATCAGAAAGCACTTATGACTTCTTCAATGACATCATCGTTTATGAGTGATAGGTAAGATAACAGAAGTTTCCGCTGCAAGATTAACAGACCTACTAACAAATTCCAAATGTCATCATTATGTTACCACCAAAAATACTCAGTATTGACCAAAGGCTCCTCACATTTCTGATTTAAGTTTTACTTTTGGCAATTTACTTGAGATATCTTAAACTAACTTATGCGTTGGAAATCATTTTAAGATTAGGCTTGTTGATGTTAAAACACAATTTCTCCAAACATTTTTTTGGAAAATTTATTGATTTCATTTTCATTAATTTTATGAATTTCATACAAGTTTCAAATTTGTGAGCTGATTTAAAGTATTTTTTTTTTTTTTGTATAATGTGCGTGCACTGAAGGGGTTGATACTTCCCTTCAGATGATCAACCAAGTGGGAGTTTCAAAATATAAAATTTGAAGCTCTAAATTTTTAAATGGGAGGGCAAAACAGGGCCAGGCAAGATATTCCACAAACGTGAGGTACCGCTAAAGAAAGATTCTCTGTATTTGACAGTACATCCGCAGTTGGGCTCATGGGTAAACTGATGTGCATTACTAGAAGTTCAATAATTACGGTGGAATTAAAGGGAGGAATGCAATTGGCTATTTCACTAGAACATCGTTTAAAGAAATAGCGATAAAATAACGAAAGAACATTGCGGCGGTGTTCAAGATGCAAATGTTTCCATTTTTGTTATTTCACTTTTCATTTTTAACGCTCTATTTTGAATTCTATACAAGAGATTTAAATCGTTATAAGAGCACCTGCCTTATAGAAAAAAATCTATAGATTAAAGCCAGTTTAGAAAAGGAGAAGAAAACCTTAACATTGTGTAGGATATTTCGTGACGTTGAATATGTTTTTTTTTTTCCGTGGGTAGGTGCAAAACCTTTATAAGGCTCTATGAGGACCACAGGTGTATGAGATTCTTACTACATGGACTGACTTTTGTTCAGTGAGCACTATTCACCATGTTATTTAACGGATTAAATAAATAAATAAAAAATATAAATGTTTTTGTCCACTCAATGACATTATTAAGAGCATTTTGTAATTTAATTTTAGCTACGCTAATCGTTTTTACTACTGCTAGTATTGCAGTATCATCAGAAAACGTGGCTACGATAGTGTCTTCTGTTTGAGGTATATATCGTGTAAAAAAAAGGTTCAGAACTGAAGCTAATACACTTCCTTGTGGTACCCCAGCCACTATTTCTTTGAAATTAGAATACGAGTATTCATTTCCGTGTCTTACACGAAAAAGAAGCGAAATTTGCCTGTAAGACTTCTTTTCGTGAGATGGTTTGCAAGGTTTCAAAACCATTGTGAATATGTGATCAATCCACAAAAGGTGATCTGTGATAACATACCCAGAACTGAAAGCTTTTCGGCTTACTCGATGTAAGTGCCACTCATGGATAGCGACACATTGGGTGGGTTTTGCTTTAACAACAGAAGATAGCATTAAGTTTTTGAAGCATTAAATTCTACGCGGTTTTTATTTCCAATGTCATCGGACAATGCTGTTTAAATCAGAAATTAATGAGCTTATTATACGCTGCCGTTCAAGTTCAAATATGAAAAGCTGAGGCTACTGTCACCTGGAAAACAATTCAATGGATTAGAAGTTTCAGACAAAAGATGATTTACGAAAATAGGAAGAGAGCAAAAGACAAAACGGAACTCTAGGACACACCAGCAATTATTTTATGGAGATCAGACTTGAAACTGTCCTACACTTCTTGTATTGATCCGCCTGAAAGGTAGTTTCTAATCCAACGATACCTAAAGCGCTCATTTTCGATAAGATTGCTTGAAAAATAAAAAGCTTATATGCCTACTATACTATATATTGCACGCAGAGCAAAGAAAAATTACTACCTTTTTTATCTTGGGACGTAGAGCTACGTCCCACTTTGATCAATTTCGTGTCAGCTATATACAACGTATGGTGTAAATGCAATTTAATATGCTACAAAGTTTTTTTTATAAATTAAAACTGTTTTTAACTTTATATTTGGCTTGTGTTCATCTGGAAAGAGAAAATACTTAAATATTTTTTTTTGTTTGTAGAACGCTACATTTCCTAAATTTTTGTATAAGTATACAAATTTAATTTGCATCGTAAAACATCCTAAATGCTGCCATGACTGCAAAAAAAAGCAAAGAAATAATTCTGTATGTATTTATTTATACGATTCATATGTATGTACATATGAACATCGAAAAAATAATAACATATTCTTGTAGAGAAACACCTCACAAGTGTTTTTATTTAAAAATCGGGTCTTTCTCCTCCTTTGGACATAGTTGCAATGGCATAACTATCAACAATATACTTTTTCAAGTTATTTGTGTAAATAATTTTCGAACAAAGATTGAAGAGGTTGAGCAAATAAATAGTGAACAATGTTCTACAAGTCGTATTTCGTTTCGTACTCGTAGTCGAACTCGAACTTATCTCGTTCCAAAATCATCACTCTTGTAGTCGTATACGTTGGATTCGAAAAGCTTTAAAAAGCAACATCTATTGTACTTACTTTTAAATATATAGATGTCATTTATCTAAAAGTATAAATTTCATTTAATAAAATAATTTTTGCTATTTTTCTTAGCCATACGATCAGCCATCTGGCAGAAAATTCGTCAAATCTAATGTTTTATCAAGCAAAATTTATTTATTTAAATTCAAATTTGTATCCGTGGAAACTACATGTCATCAACCTGATAAAGATGCTATGGCAATAAGATCTAATGGGGTTTCCTTTTGGTAAATTCAGATTTTATTGTATTGGTGTACAATTTGTGTCTGTGAAACTGTGGCGATCAAGGTTTATCAAATTGATGGCTGTGAATTGTTGAATTGGGGCAAACCTGCCGAAAAATCCAGATCTGCAAATTTGATTTTCGATAAAAATAAAATTGATTTTTTTCACCATTGGAAGGCTTTTATTGTCAAAATCTATGTTTTGACAAATCGGAAGGGGAAAAAAAATCAATTTTTGTTACCAAAAAAAAAAAAAAAAATTTAAAGATAGCTTGAAAGCATTGAAATCTCTAAAAGAAATGCATTCTTGAATTAAAACTAACGTCTGTTTAATTTCAAGCAGTTTTTTATTATCTTCACACCCCAAAATTGCTTATCTCTTGGCCATTTTTTTTCTCTCTACGCTTTTCGTAGATATTTTTTGTTGGTCTATTTTTAATAATAATTATGATTAAAAATAAGGGTATTCATTCAACGATGTACAAAATTTCGACTTAGATAATTTTTGTTAGATGCACGTTTCACCCTTTTGAAACGGATTGCGTAAACATCGTTAACGTAGTGTGCGTAGGACTGTCATGTCAAAGGTCTGGGTTCGATTCCCGACCACTGCCACCTAAAAACAGAAATGTTTTTTCCGAGGTACTGCCTCTTGCGAGGGACTGACAAATCCTCCAAGAGTATACTTGTCATGAATAAATTCTTCTCATCTAGCCGTTCGGACTCGGCAAGAAATTGTAGGTCCCCTGCATTCCTGCCAAAAATACGCATACAGGAATGGTTGAGAGTTGTAAGTTACTAGGCCTTGGTTCTTCACGAGCTTTTGTGCCACCAAATTTATTTTTATTTAAACATCGTAAACTAATCCGTTGTTTGTTTAACGTCAAAAAAAAGATACTTTCGTCCAATTTTGTTTTTCATTTTTATTATTTTTCTTTTAATTGTATCTTTCTATTTATTTCCACCATTACCACTATTATGATTTAAAAGTTTCTCGTTTTGATGTTTTATTTTTTTTTTTTTAGTTTAAAAGTTTACCACGCTTACGATTTTTATTAACGATACAAATTCATGTAGGAACGTTCACGATTTGTTGGAAAAGATTTCTCATACAAATTTTGACAGTTCGTTTACGATGTAGTAAACTTTCCGACGATAACGGGGTTTACAATAGTTTTCCGACGTTGCATGAATACCCTTAATATCAAATATAATTTCATTGGAATTTTGTTTGAAAGAAATCACTTTTTTAATTTCATGAAAGGTATATAATTTGTTTCTCGTATTATAATATATTACATAATTGAAAATCACTTTCAATGCAATTGAAAAAAGTAAGATTTTAATGTAATAATTAGTGAAAAA
This sequence comes from Dasysyrphus albostriatus, assembly GCA_946251815.1. Lineage (NCBI taxonomy): Eukaryota > Metazoa > Arthropoda > Insecta > Diptera > Syrphidae > Dasysyrphus > Dasysyrphus albostriatus. Next base: position 70,662,526 of record OX276337.1, on the reverse strand, counting down.
AGGTATCGTTACTTCTTCTTTGATGATTATTTTTGTTTTCAATTACATTAACCAAGTTAAATTTTGCAAGTAATTGACACTTTTCAATTACATATAATAAGTTATTAAATTTCTTCTATTGCATTATTTAAAAGTAATTGAAAAAGTGTTTGGAGATTTGAATTACTAGTAATTGCAATTGGATTTTTTTGTATCATTATTTCCCAACTCTGTAAAAGTGTATACATTATATGGCCATATAACATACATATATTGCAAAAGCATAGGGACAAACTTCAAAATACGGCCTTATGATTTTGCTCAATATTTTAGTTAATATGTGAATAATGTTTCCCAGCCACTGCCACCTTAAAACAGAAATGTTTTTTTCCGAGGTACTGCCTCTTGCGAGGAACTGACAAATCCTCCAAGAGTATTACTTGTCACGAATAAGTGCTTTCTCATTAGCCGTTCGGACTCAGCAAAAAATTGTAGGTCCCCTCCATTCCTGCCAAAAATACGCACACAGGAATGGTTGAGAGTTGTTAATCACTAGGCCTTGGTTCTCCACGAGCGGTTGTGCCACCAAATTTATTTATTTTTATGTGAATAATGTAAAGGTATAACTGAGCATTTTTATTAACAAGGTAGTAAGTGTTTAAGGCCAAAGCAATACTTTTAAATCTAATAAAGGTGGAATTTGGAATTTGTAAGTAGCTGTGGTATATTTGTTTTGCGGTGAAACCTTAGACTATGATTAAAAAAAACGACAGGATAATGCTTCAACTTGTATTTACAATTTATTAAGCCTCATTCCTTCCAAGAAGTTAAATCTACCTAAAAATACCCCAAAAGAACCATCAGCAAAAGAAAAGCTGCTCACTACCTTGGAGCATTCAAAAAAGAAGAACTCCTTTAAAGATTCCAAAAATATTACAAATTTTCCTCAAGAAAATAGACTCGAAACTTTAAAAAGCATTTCTACAAATACCGTTATAACCAATAGTACTCAAATGAATGAAGACAACTTGGAGCTATTATTTGAGAAGAAATTGCAATATAAGTCTTCATTAGAGCAGACTGAGTTGCATGTTGACAAGCAAGGTATCGTTAATGTTAAGTATAGTGTATGGTGCACATTATTGATTCTGTCTTACAAATTTAAATGTGCTCACAAAAGAAATAAATTGTGAGAAGAATTATAACTGTTGTTGATTAACCATGAAACTGTCAAAAGTGAACATGTTTGTCAGTTAGTACCGATAATGTGAACCACGTTTTATGAAAGCTTCTTTGACTAATGTAGGTATAGTGTCTTTCTGTGTTTTGATTTTGTATCTAATTTTTTATAATCCATTTTGCTGTTTTTTGTGTGATTGCATTAACAAAAGTATTATATTGTTGAAATAATTATGCCTTTCACCAAACAATATTATTGCTCAGTATACAGTTAACACATATCGCGTTAAAACCAATCGTACCACAATTATTGCAGAATACAGGGGGGCAATCAGTTATCCAATAAACGAGTTACCACTTCAAATGTTGGTATACTAGATTAATCGAAACTTGAGCGGTAATGCGAAACCCATATAATTCAATCACGTATTGCTCGATAGCTGATCTTGTTATTTGGGCCCGGTTCTCACACTGTCAATATTATTGCACAATATTTAATATTTGATATTGATCGATATTATCCGGTATAATGCCCTTATATTCACTCCTTTTGCGACTGTCAACTTTCAATTTATTAATAATAATTGATAAGGAGGTAATAATAATACAGTCATTTCCCTCTGAGTCGAATTTCTCTTCAACTCGAATTTTTTGAAGATCACGTGTCCGATATATGGCAAGCTCAAAAAATTAATAGTGTATATATTAAAAAAAAAACTATTTTATACCCCAAATGTCACTGCCGTGGCATGTCCCTCTGATACATATTCACCCCGGTTCTGATTTTTGTTCGGGATAAAATCTGTATACAAAATTGATTTCCGTATGAGTTTAAAAATCATGTTCCGAATTTAGTATATATTAAAACCTGTTTTTCTTTCGAAGTCAGTACAAAAAAAATCGAAAAGTAAAAAAAAAAATCTGTATAAATAAATTGAATTTAAAAACAAAAGCAAAAATGGAAGTGGTATCGTCCGTGGCTTTTTAGTGACAATCTATTGGTGTGCCTGCCCGTGTTTGCAACAAAAATAAGTTTTTTTTTTAATTTTGCTAAATTAAACTTCAATTTAATTTTAATTTAATTGAAATAAAATGAAAACGAAAAGTATTTCAAAACGACCGAATAAAATAAAATAAAAATTAATATAAAACATTTACAAAATTTGCAATTTAAGCTCAAAATCTGTCCCCGAGTTTTGATAAAAATCAATTCAAATAATTTGCTTTTATTTAAGTGTTCGTACAGCTGTGTTATAAGGTGGATTGTTATAAACATGCATCGATCCTTATCGGCAGGGGGAAAGCTGAAAGTAAAATGTCTGGCACCTATATATTTGAAGTCAGAAGATTTTTCCTAATTTTTTGGTGTGTCGCACATTTGGTTGTACCCCTGACATCAAAAGGTGGTTTTAAGCCCACTATGATTGGCTTCTGGCCGAGGGAAAGCTGAAAGGAAAACGTTTGGGAAGTAATTATTTGAGACCAGAAAGTCATTTCTTATATTAAACATATGAATTGAAGTGGTTATATCTCTCACACAAAAATCGGAAAAATCACGGTTTTTAACCACCCAAATCCACTCCCAAAATTTGCTGTTGTGTTGCTAAATTCAGCTCAAATATATTCGGAAAATATTTAGATTTTAACAGTTATTTTTGCAAAGTGGATTTAAGTATGAAAATGTCACTACCGTGGAAAGCGACAACGTGGCACTTCATAATTTTTACATGTAAAATCTAGTTTGTTATGATAACAATCATAATATTGCATCAAAAATTTATTAGAAATCTAACATTTTTTTTTGTAAATTTTCCATTCACAAAAGTATCAGTTTATGGAGAATCGCCCAGATATACATTTTTTTTCCACCAACATTTCCTTAACAACAATTTTATTCTTCAAAAAAAACTTCATTTGAAAATTAACCATAAGAATGGACTTTTGGCTTTCCAAAAAGCTGCAAAACAATATTGTAAGTGTTGCCATTGGTTTTCAATTATTTTTTTCTATTTAGTGTAAGTTTTTATAAAATTGCACCTCCTGTCTAAACGGGGAAAATATTACTTTTTTTTCTTGTCTAATACCAACCTCCATGCTCTGATTTTTTGGCAGATTTTACGTGAATCACCTTGTATGTAAAACAAAAAAAAATAAAATAAAATCAATCCTTACAGCGACTATGGGATAAAAATAAAAATCTGAAAAAATAGGGAATTTTTTGTCTTCATTTGAAGCTGATTTAGGCCCAACCAAATATTTTAATATTTACACACCTGTCACAAGATAGTTTAAGTTTGTTTATTTGAAGCTTAAATGTAGCTGCTGCATTATCAGTTTAAATTCCTAGAGTTGAGATGCAGTGGTGAACCGCGGCATTGTATGAAATTACAGATCATTTCAGAATTCATGACTGACGCAGTGCGAAGGTACCTATAGAAATTTCAATAATTTTTCTAGCTAAATTTATGGAAAAAAATTATCAAACTAATAAAAAATTACCTATATATGTAGGATATGGATGATGAATCCTACAAAAAAATGTTCTTGAGGGTTAGATATGGGCAAAAATTTCTAAATAACTTACTAGAAACAGAAAATGAAATTTTTACGCAGACAGATCTCTGTTTGACTTCAGCTTAATTAATCTTACTGCCGCCGCTGTTCCGCTCTCTGTTTGACAAAGCTTTTGCAGTGAAGTTAAATGAACTTGAAAATTTGGTCCTTGATTTTTCTTGAAATACAAAAATTGAACTAGAGTTTTGGAGTCTAATTGCAAAGCTGTAATGCTAACTTCATTAGTCCAGAGCAGAGCTCTGAGCTCAGAGCACCCTTGGTTCAGAAAATGCTCAGAAGATGTTCAGAACATGATCAGTATGCTCGGACTCTGTCCAGAAAACTATTCTGAATTAAAAAAAAAAACACCTATAGTGAAGTCAGCAGGACAGTATAATTATTATCAAATAAGGTTCTTAAACCTGGGGTAATCCTTTGTCTTGAATCTTGAAAGGCAAATAAAATTTCAAAATAAGTGTCGAAAATAATTACGATTTGACTTCAGATCATACTCCAGTAATATTATCATTGATCGAAGCAGAAATAATAGAAAAAAGTAATCCTAAGCTCGTGAAAAAAAGAGCAAACTGGAACGAATTCAGAGATAAACATGAAAGTTTTATAAACCTTAGATCCCCTATGCAAACAACTGAACAAATTGATTATGAAGTAGAACAATTTATTGCTGATGTGCAACAGGCTGCAGAAAAAGAAATAAAATATCCCGTCAAAATAAAGAACCTGATATTGGGGAAAAGAAGAGCTCGAAGAAAATGGCAAGCTACGAGATTTCCATGTGATAAGGCAGTTTTTAACCGTCCTAACGACGAACTAAAGAAAAGAATCTGCAAGTTTAAAAGTGATTCACTCAGTAGAGTCCTGAATAGTCTTAAAGCAGATGCTTCTACGGAATACTCCTTATGGAAAGCAGATAAGCGCCTAAAAAGACCACAGGCACAAGACCCGCCAATAAAATCTCAAGATGGTAAATTGAACGGAAACTCGAAACAAAAGGCTGATCTCTTCGCTGAATATCTCGCGAATGTTTATAAGCCATTCCCAGCAAGCACAGTTACAGATACCTTACAGTTTGTTGGTAGAAACGACGAATGTGAAATTCGTTTTGTCACGCTCAAAGAAGTAAGAAGCATGTGTCAACATAAGTTTTCTAACAAAAAATCACCAGGGTACGATCTAATAACTGCTCAGGTTTTGAAAAAAAAGCCTTAAATAGCCTTTACAAAATTTCGATTTATAATATTCAAATACATGCCTTAAGCTATCTTAGCTGTGACAAATCATTGGAAAATTGAAGAAATCATTGTTATACCTAAACAAGGTAAGCCACTAACAGAAGTAACATCTTACAGATTTTTATTGCTTATACCAATCATGGCAAAGGTTTTCAAAAAAACTACTCCTGAAAAGACTTAGCAAAATAACAGAAGAAAGAAAACTAATTCCGAGTCATCAGTTTGGAATTAGAAATAAAAATTCCACGATAGACTAAGTGCATTGGATTACGGATGTTGTGGAAAAGGCTCTTGAAAAAAAACCAGTATGCTCGGCTATATTCTTAGATGTTGCTCAAGAGAGGTTTGGCAATTGGGACTTGTATAGGGATCTTCCCAGGCAATACTATGAAATACTGAAATCCTACGTTACGAACCGACTCTTTAGAGTACGGTACGACCAAAATTACTTGGAACTAAAGAAAATTGAAGCTGGTGTACCACAAGGCCAAACTGTGTCTGTTATATATCTATCTATCTATCATGGCCACCTTTGCTGATGGTACCGCAAAAGTGATGCCAGATAAATCCGTTGTGAAGATTACCCAAAAACGACAAAATGCAGTCGTTAAAGTTAGTGATTGGACGCAAAAATGGCGTATCAAACAAAATCGACGCATGTGAACTTTACAAACAAAAAAATTAACAATTTTCCAATTCTTATAATTAGTACAGCAGTGCCTGACTACAATACTGCCAAATACCTTGGAATGACTTTGGATGCAAAGCTTAAATGGAAAGAGCACATCAAAAAGAAAAGCGAAGAACTAAACTTAAAGTACAGAAAAATGTACTGATTACTAGAAAATAACTCTGACCTATCTATCCAGAACAAACTAATGTTATATAAGCAAGTATTGAAACCCGTTTGGACATATGGCATGCAGCTTTGGGGCTGTATACAAAAACAAATTCTAAGCCAAACCAAAAATTCAAAAGCAAGGTCCTTCGTGAAATAATAAATGCCCCTTGGTATATAAGAAATAGCGATCTACATCGTGACCTTCAAATTGAAATGGTAACAGAAGTGGTTAAAAAACACGCTGTATCACACAATCAGCGACTGCAAAGTCATACAAACTCCGAAATGGAGACCGTCTTAAATGTACGAGACAATGTTCGGAGATTAAGAAGAAACAAGCCTCATGAGTTGATGGTCTAAAAGCTATGGGAAAGTGTTAAAACTTAATCTTCCCACGATAAGATTTATGAATTAAGAAAGAAAAATCTTTTGTCGATCTTTCATAGATTGGTCCTGTGATTCACCTGTGGTTTCAGTGCGGTAAGAGTCCCACACTACTCAGTATTGATTCTTACCGAAACTCGGTAAGGATACAAAAATTAAGAGTCTCATTTAAGGTTCATAGCTAGCCCAACTGCCGATCAATAGAAGGGAGGATAAAACACAGAGATTAAATTCGACTTAGAGAGAGTCGACTGTTTTTTGATATTCTGCAGCTTTTATAAATTCACTAAATATACGATAAATAGCAAGAAAATGTTTTTTGTCAGACAAAATCACCAAATTTTTGTCAGGTCCTTAGGTTCCGATTTAGGGTGGGACTCATTTCGAATGTCTGCCATCTTGAATTTAATACTCACCATTTAAGAATTTAGGGGGATATGAAACTAAAATACATATTAATCTCTGTACTTAGCCATGTGCTTAATTTGTTTAAAATAAGAAATTTGAGTATTCTTTGGATTTGTTTACTTTTTACAGATTTATTCTTTGTTCATATATATGTAGTTTTTTTAGTGTTTTTGATCTTTTCAATGTAGTGGTAAAAGGATTTTTTAATTGCTTTAGTTTAAATTTTTATTTAAAATGTGGTTTGTAATTTTGCATTTTGTGCTTGCTTTGAACTAAGCGGTCTTCTTTATTTTAATATTTACATTATAAAAATAAAGCTGATTATAATTAAGCAAAACAAAAATAACAGATAAACGATTACCTTGTTGAAAAACTAGACTCTACTTACTTTTCTGAAGGTTTTTGATACCATGAATACAAATCTTGTTTCAGATTTATAATTATTTATGTTTTGATTATTGTTATTAAGGGTTTTCATGCAATAACGTAAAGTCATAGTAATAGTAGTAAAGGTGTAAACTGCGTAAATCTGTCAAATTTGCCATACAAATTGTGATTGATTTACGAAGTTTACTTTAACATCAGACTTTTTTAAAAATAGAGAAATTTTAACCAAAAAAGGCAAATGTATAGTTGTCTTTGTCGGTAAGATTTAAAATTGATTTTGATGATTATAGCCTAAGATAATAAGATTGTTCACTTCGAAAAATTCCGACAAAGCTGAATTTGGGTAGATAGCTTTGTGTTGACGTCTGTAGCATTTCCTAAAAAGTTCCCTAAATTTGGGCCGGGTTTTAATTTTTTAGGGCGGGCTGAAGGGGGTAAAATGCAGTTTTTCTTAATTTCTCGAAAACTATAAGTACAAATTGTAGCTTATGTCATTCAGCACAGAAAATGTCAACATACTTTTTTTCATACAAGCAACAGATTCTGAGAAAATCATGCAAAAACTTCACGGTGGAGTAAATTTTGTCAAAAAAAAATATTGAAATTTCATTAATCGAAGGGCTAAAGTTTTTGTATTTTGATTTGAGTTTGGCTTAATCTCCTCTTTATAAAACCAAGTTTTTCGGGTGTCTGGGGTAAGGGGAAGACCGCTATCTTAACAACTCGATGAAATTTACTTTTACAACAAAATCATAAAAGATTAACATTTAGACAATAAAATTATCTAAAAACAAGTTAACAAACTCTGTAGGTTTATTAATCTTGAAGTTATAGGGTACCAAAGTAACACTTTTTTTGTACTGTAAATGGACAAATAACGGTTTTTTGTTAATATCTCAGCTGATATAATTTAAAAAAACTAATGAGTATATTTTAGTGCTCATAATATTCTGGATTAAAAAGATTATGACAGTTTTTTCCGAAGAATAAACAGATTTCAAGAAAAACGGGCAAACGTGAAATTAAGAAAAAAATGAATTTCACACCCCTTAACCCCCCCTAGTACCTCGTGGCATAATGGTTAGTGCGTAAGACTGTCATGCCAAAGGTCTGGGTTCGATTCCCGGCCACTGCCACCTAAAAACAGAAATGTTTTTTTTCCGAGGTACTGCCTCTTGCGAGGGACTGACAAATTCTCCAAGAGTATACTTGTCAAAGAATAAGTGCTGCTCACCTAGCCGGACTTGGCAAAAAATTGTAGGTCCCCTCCATTCCTGCCAACAACAAACACACCGAAATAATTATATTTATTTTAACCCCCCCCCCTCCCTAAGAAATTAAGCCCCGGCGCAAACTTACCGAACTTTTCAGGAAATGCTTAAGACGTCAAAACAAAGCTCTCCGCCAAAACTCAGGTTTTTCGGAATTTTACGTAGTTTTGCACATTTTTTTTTTCTAATTTTCCTGGGCTGTTAATATAATAAGAGATTTCATAACAAGTTTATTTTTCAGTTTTAGGTTAGAATATTTCGTAAAGCTGACGTAAAAACAAATCTGAAACCGGTGTCGAGTTTAAGGTATCAAAAACCTTTGTGCAATGCCTAGTAAATAAAGACACATGTTTAGTTTTAAAAGCACTTCTAGCTACCATCAAAAATATTTAAACAGCTATCATAAATTGTAATATTCCAAGACAAAATTCTATTTTTAATCTAATGTAGCATCAAAAACAAAATCAAATACTTTGGTATCAAAAATAAAAAGAAAAAGCATTGCAGCCTCACTTGCCGCAGCAGAAAATCCATTAAAATCCAAAAACTCTAGCTTTAATGGGCGAGGTATAATTAAGGAGCGTGTTGAGTTCGTATCTTTGGGTTCTTCAAGCAATTCGTCGACATGTCAAGTTCCGGGTCGTTTGCCCAAAAATAAGTCATTCATTGTGAGGTTTGTAGTGTGGAATTTTGAAATAAGTATTTATTTTGGTATTTTCAAGGCATGTACATACATGGTGTACATATGTATGTGCTATGTCAATAGCTATAGACTATATTTTTTTGAAGAAATATTCTTTTAAAATACTGAGCTCTGTGATCCTTAAACAAAATTATCATTTTTAATTCAAATCTCGTGACATTACTTAATTTAACACAGCACCTATAAAACATAATTACACAACATCAAATATTTTATTATTTCAGCGTCGTATCTGATAATTACGATCCGTTTATTTCGGCTAAACGACAACTTGAAGAGCTCTGCTCTCCATCATCGCCAGCAGAAGGACGACTTTCTCCATCTAACTCAGTAGCTTCATCGAAAACCCGTTCGAATTCACAAATGTCTAGCACATCAAATAAGATGACAGCATCTTTTACATCTCGTGGCTCGCTAACAAATCCGCGAAGCGTTGTAACAACTCCAAAATCTAACTTTCATAGGACATCCTCTCTTCGCGCACCAAGACGATCACCACTCCCAATGTCTTCGAGACCAATTTTTTTTCCATCATCTCAAAAACAACGACCAACTATTCAACGTGGTCTTTCAGATGAGGGACCAATTTCATCAAATTTCCTCAAACCTGAGGAATATGACGAAATGCCAGTCCGTGCTGTTTGTGTTAACGATTTTGCCATATCAAACACACCTAGAGTTATTCGTCGTGATTCTAGTGCTGCTAACAATCGAAAAAACCTTCGATTAAATTTACCAGATGCTCTTCAAAGCAGTAAAAACGGTTCTCCATCGCCATCAAATATTAATCTTTTAAAGACAGACTCTCTAGCGGTATTTTTAAAGTATGAAAACGAAGCTAAAGGGAGTACAAATTCGGTAGTAAATACCAAGGAACTCAAAGACAAAAGCAATGCATTGAGTAAACAGAACTCTGCTAAAAGTATTAACTCAACAGACGACCAAGTATCAGGTAAACACAATCCCGAAATATCACAAATAACCGATAACTCAAGCAAGAATAGTGGAAATCTTAAAAGCTTAAAGTTAGAACCCATTGTTAGGCCTGTCAGAGATTCACAAAATCTATCCCACTCTGCCAGACACTGTCCGCCAATCGTCGATTCGAAAAAGACGACTCGGTCAGCTATTAAGCTTAACTCTATTTTTGATAGAACCATTGATGGTGATTATATCGATCCAAAGCTGATCAATATTTGTGACAATCTTCCAATGGAACTCGGTAATGATTTGGCATCTAACTCATCCTCGTCGCCATCATTTTCAGGTGTTGACCGTAATAATCGTGATGCTAAAAAACTTGATCTTTATGAAAACATTGGTCAGTTTTCATGCTCATCTAACTCTAGTCAGACCCAACTTAAAACCAAAAATGATTTGTTAGCTAAACCGCTGCCACATACGTCACCTTTTACTAAAAGCTGTACGAATAGTAATCGTAGTTCAAGTGGTGATAATCGTCATCAGTTAAAGCGTAAAATTCGTCTGGGTCGAAACCAATTCCTTTACGATGCCTCGCCAGAAGCTCTTGATAACGATGCCGATGATGAGGGTACCAATAGATCGTCTTGTGAGCACGACATACGAAAGCCTCTTGAACAAATATCATTGTTTCCTACATTGACACATGCTACCGCAGACACAGCTCCAAACAACCCTCCATTTTCACCATCAACATTTAATGAATTTGATTTCGAAGAATTTTTATCGGCCTTTGACAACGATGATGAACAATTTCCATCGCTGTTCAAAGATTGTCGGGAATTCTTAATGAATCGTTCAACACTTAATAAGCGTTCTAATGCCGATAATATGTCATCTTATAGATCACCCAAAGAGGTACCCGATAGCTCTACTCAGAAGTATGAACAAGATGTTGAGCTGAACCTTGACAGTGACGAAAATAAGAATCGTGGTGAGATTTTCATTAGTATTGAAACTGATCAGAACGAAAATGATCCACATCCGAAAAATGATCCCTTGGTTGCTGCAAATCCAAGTGCTCAGGTTGAAGAGGTGAAAGTTGATGACAACAAATTTCAAAAAATCGAAGACGACGAAACTGGAGGTGACCTTACCAATCGTGTTGAAGATGAAGAGAGTGATAATCAGCTGAGAATGAGGCGTATAAATTTGCTGACCGATTTTCCAAATGTTAGATTAAACAATGCCAAAAATCTAATTCAGCAAATGCACGAAGAATTCCAAGATCTGCATGCTGCAGCGCAAGATGATGTTGGAGAAAACTTAAATTGTAATAATGTAAGGCAGACTACTGGAAGCTCAGTCCATCCCGTTGATTCGGATGAGATCAGCAGTATTGAGTGTTATCCAGTGCGCCGAGGTGGTAATGCATCAGCTCGAGGAGGAGAAAGTGCTACCGTTCAATCCAAGCACAGCGCAGATTCAGCTTATGGAAGGTGAGTGGTGTTATTAACTATTATTGTTCAAAATTGAATTTGCTATCGAAATTTTTGTATGTGTATCTACAAGCGCTAAAAAGGGTGGTTTAAAATGTTTATAAAAAAGTTTAAGCAGGAAAATTCGAAGTACTGATGCTATGGATTGCTCTAAAAAACAATTTTCTGACCGCGTTTTCTTTTTAAAATTGTAGATAGTATTGTTTATTCATTTTTTCGAAAAGTTAAAACAAGAATACGAGTGGTTTTTGGAAACTTCATCGCTCTATATCTTTTGAGGGACTAACTATAGAGAGTTTAACCTATGAAAACAATTATTCAAAACTGCAAGCTAAATATTTGATGTTTGCACATTTTTTCCCTTCGACCAATAGGCATTGAAATAAATCGATGTGAATATTTTAAGTTAAATTTTACACCTGATCGATACGTGTTAAGGTAGGCAGACAATTGGTTATTAGTTCAACCCTTCAAAGGCTATTATTGATGTGAATTACAAAAGTATGGAAAACATATGACTTTTTATGTCGTTGGCTCTCAGTCTATTTGACCAATAGAAGAATCGCTTTCATGTTCTCGAGAGTTCAACATATCAAATATATTATTAATATTATAAGCCAACGAAATTAAAGGAACACTTTTTTCGTGTTTTTATTTTTTTTAAAAAAGGACCACAAAAAGTCGTTTTTTAAAACATTTTTAAACGTTTTTTTAAACTAACGGTAAAGAGTAAAAAAAATTTCTATAAAATATTTAAAAAGATCGTGTATTACCTACTCAAATTTCAAAAACTCTTCTTGAATTTTGTATTACATCATTATTTGCTCATTATCTCAATACGACTACTTTTCACAAAGATATAGCTTTTGAAAAAACATTAGCACAAATTGAAAAAAAATTTGTTCCTTTAATTTCATTGACTAGCGTATGTACATCAAAGGTTTTCCAATATTGATCACTAATATCTTTCTTGTGGAGACATTTCTGAAGTCGCAAGTATATAACTGATACCATTAAAATCAGCTTAACCTAAGCTATCAAATTCAGGATCTAAATAATACGTGGCAGTTCCTGAAAATCAAACCTATCAGATCCGTTCCACCGTGTGAACCTGCGCAGGCATTTGAACGATGTCATATTATATTACATTATTTAATCGCATAAAATAAAAAATAATTTCGATAATACCTCACACCCATCTGGTTTTATTTCTTTTCCTCATCTAGCCACTCAAAATGGAAAACCCTTTATAATTATTTTGAAAGTGTAGTTTTTAAAAACTTTGTTTTATTTTGATATTAAACATAATATTATGCAGTTTAAGAATGGTTTAATTTTGTTGTTTCTTATTTTCACAGCCTTTCACGCCAAAGTCCTACAACTGATATAAATACAAATTATCGCAGCAATTTTACACAACGTGCTAAACCCATGTCAGCACTACAAGATTTACCAAAATCAGGACAGTCTGCCTTCCAATATCCGACACCAATATCTCACAAATATTCAAACTCAAGCAATAATGATGTTCAAAACTATCGTTGCCGCAACTTTAGTGCTGGTAGTTCAAGCAGTGGTTCTGATAATTCTTTGCCTCCTATTAGTGGGAACAAACATCTAAGCAGTGCCCTGCAAGACCAGCAGTTACAAAAACAGGAGTTCAAACGCGCTTTTCATCGCAATCCTGTATCTACATCGTCCTTGGAAAAGAAAAACAGATCGCCCAACAGTACAGGTTCCATTAGTAACAGTAGCAGTACAAACAATTTGGATCCTACATTTACAACTACACCATCTAACGTAAAGACCTCAAAATTCTGTCACGAATGTGGAAGCAAATTTTTACTGGATCAAGCCAAGTTCTGCATGGATTGTGGGGTTAGAAGAATAGTCTTGAAATGAATCTATATTTTCTACCAAATTTAATTGAATTGTATTCTAACTTTTTTTTTTATTTTGTATGAATAACCTAAAAAGATAATGTAGTGTTGCTAATTATATGACAAGATGCAAACCCTAAAACGGATGAAACTAATTTTTTAGAAGAGTCGAAAACTGAGAGTAAAATATCACAAAATTGTTTTTTTTTTTTTTTTAACTAATTAAGTAGTTTTTTATCATTTAGTCCAGTCAATGAATGATCAAAAGTCGATTTACTGTAAACTTTTGTGCATCATGGAGATGTTTCAAGGTATGTAAATGATAATATCGTCCTCGTTCAATGGAAATCTTTCAAGTTTTTGAGTTACACACATTTACCTTGCTATGGATTTTTTTATGGACAAGAATGTGAAAATATTTTTTTTATTGATAGAGTGACACAAGACTTGGGGAACTTTTAGAAAATCAAATTTTTATATATCATTTTAAATGACGGACTTACGAGAGGTACCTCAATTCTTAAAGGAGTTTGCATTGAACGGCGTGGTGACGATATCAGAAGCCATGATCCTAGGATCAGCACAGTGCATATTAAAATCTGTGAATTTAATGGTTTGCACCCACAAATCTGACTAGAGACCATTCTTTGGGCGGGTTAAATTGTACATTACCCAAGTTATATTAATATTTGTGTTAACAAGACTGAGCTTATTTTTTTACTAATACAATAGTAATCGTAACCTTAACTTTAATCTTACTAAGAAAATGTCCTTTAATTAAAAATAGCTAATTTTATGGTTAGTTTTTTATTCATCCCTCAATCATTCATTCTTTTTTATACAACAGACGCCACGCTAGAATCATAATTCAAAATGCTGTGAGCAATAAAGGAGAGAAAGAACAGTAGTGCTATTTACGGATGGAGTTTTTTACTATAAACATATTTACATTTATTATAATATACAAGTAGATATGTGTATATAAGCATTGCATAAAGAACGAAAAGGAATAGATATATTTTATATCAAAATTTATTTGAATGTTTTTTTTTCATATTTATATTTATGTAAGCATTTCACCAAAAAATATGAAGCATGGCATGCATATATTTTATATACAATAAATACAAAATAAAATTTTAAGCACAAAACAGCTTCTTTGCACAACAAATAAAAAACAATCTTTATTTTTATTCGCTATCAATAGGAAACGGTCCCTTAAAAAAAATTGACGTGAGAGCTATTCACTAACCGTCCAATGGGCAGCTGTTTTTATCAGAATTCAATTTTGCAGATCAGGATGTGTATGAGCAAATTTACCCCTCTATATACGCACATTATTATCTACCGGAATAATATTTATAGCCATCAGTTTGACATCGGTTTCACACACAAATTACACACCAACACAAAGTCAAAAACAAAAAATCAATCTGAAATCGTGTGCCATTCGCGGGGAAGAAAATTAAATTTCTAATCAAAATCTGAATCCACTTTTGATAAAAATCCTCCTCTACACCATCGGGTAGAGCCTAATAACACGGTCCTTTGTTCGACCATTTCGTCTTTTTAAAAGAATTAATAATAGGGTTATAGAAACCTCGCGCTTTCGAGCGCACCTTACATAAGTAAAACTGACATTTGGTGAAATACGAATGCTTAAAAGAGATAAATGATAAGTACAATATGAGTGTGTTTCCTTTTGACAATACGAAAGCTACTTTTCCGACCATTATCGTTCTACCTTTATGCTTTATTAATATGGCTGCTAGTCGTTTGTATTTTCAATACAAGAGCAAGTTACATAATATAGAGACGGGTTCAGCTACTCCTCAGCAACAAAAGGGCTTCCATGGAACACGCGGCGAACATTACAACTTTTCTAACGCCTTTGTATGGCTATCAGTCATTGACCTACGATCTGGTTCTTAATAAAATTGTAAGATATATTTTTTTACAATAGATCGTAAACGCACTTCTATTATCTGTAGTTACACTGTAGCAAACTTATAAATAACCAGCTGACAATATACCCCTATAATAGTGTGCTAGTAGCCGCGTTCCCCTGTTAATTCTCAGTTATCTAGACAGCTTTGTGTTGTTGAAATCAATTGTAAAATCAACAGCTGATAACAAATCATCTGTTTTCAATAAACAAATCTGAAGCTATCCCAAAAATTCTAGGATACTTAGCAATCCGAGGAGAAATTTCAAAACGGCTGATATGTGACAGTAAGTTTGAGTTGTTCATGTTGAGTTTTACCCTGTCAAGTTTTTTGAAAGGAAAATTAATAAATTAGATGCAACTACAAAATGGTTATCTGCATTGCCTTGGACTCTACGCAATACTTAAATAAAAATAGAATAAAACTTTGTTAAAAAAGTTAAAATTTGTTTGCATACATATATGTATGTTAAAAAAATTGTTCATTCAATTTCTTTATCAGCTTTTTTAGCTAACTTATCCGGTTCTGGTCGTTCACAAAAGTATCGGCTACTCAGTTATCTTGGATAACCTATCGTATAGCAAGCTGAACGTGGCCAGTAGCAGGACTTTACATAACCTGAGCAGAACAACAAAGTTGCGTTAGCGAGACAGAGACCCATGAGGAAATAAAATTCTTTCAACCCGTGAATCATGTTACTCAAAGGAACTGTTGTTCAAGCAAACTGTTAACATTGGCACCTTGCTGACATTTTTAATCTACCACATAGAGTTGTGGCCCTTTTCAAAAGCGCCACAACCAGAAATTCGAGCTTTGACGTTCATATAAAGTGATAAATCGAAATGAAATGGGGTTTTTTAAATGGACATTTCATTGGTTGTTCCTAACATACATTCCATATATAAGCCACATTGAACTAATCCGCATAAATTTTTAACACGTAAATACAAAAGCAACACGGAATTCTGCTTTCTATCTGGATCTATTTCAATGATCCAAAAATTAGTTTTCACTCTGGCGGCTTGAAGGCTATTTCCTATTGTGAATGTGTCTGAGCATAGAAAAGAGGCAACAGACACATGAAAAACAAGCAAACGTAAGCCAAAAAGAGACGGGTATATAACACTCCTGTCACTTGGATAATAAAATGCGGCTTTTATTGAAAATTAAAGGTAAAACGCAAAGTAAATTTTTGTATGTCATATTAAATAACAAAGTCCAGACTCTCCAAAAATGCTTTTCAAAAGGACAAACATAATATCAGCAGGCCAAGAAGATATAAAAAAAAATGTGCCAATAGTGAATCAAGCAATAAGATAGCGGGTTTGTTTTGAAACGTTAATTCAATATATTATATAGGCAATTTTTACCATACATCGATTCACACCGAAACAATGCTATAGAGCCTGTTAAGATTAGTATTAACTGACTGAGTCCGGACTCGTTGGCCTCATTGTGTTAAATTCGAAAATTTGAGGTGCCTCAAAATACTTAAAAACAACAAAAACTTTAAGCATAAAAACAACAAATGAGTCTCATGAGTCGGATTTTTATATTTTGTTCATGCCTCAGGACATCCCTGAACCCCACTTTTCTTATTTAGAAACTACCGGGAGACCGGTTTCAATCTTCCCAATCCAAACAGGATCATACGGCACGAGATGATAAGAAATGCAGCGAAAAGGCAACATTTTACTTTGGTCAGTCGAGGCGGTAAGGTATGTATGCATGTGGAAATTATAGGTATGTGCCACCAATCATGCTCAAAATGAAAAATTGAAACGAATGGTTATAATGTGGCTTCGAAGTTGACAGTCACGATTATCAATATGTCAAGTTTCTAAGTTCTGGGAGACAGAAAAGTAAAGGCCTGGGCAAACAGAACATGATCCGGTGACACAAATTTGTTTTTGTTCGCCGAATCGAACTCTGTTTGGCCAGGCCTTAATAGAAAATAAACGTTAAAAGTAGCAATCCATTTAAACTGTTTTCGTTGTGCACTTGATGGTAACTTAAAAATTAGAAGAAAATAAATTCGTGGACAATACAAAAAATATAAATATATTTGCATCAAATAAAGGTCAGTAAATAATGCAAAAATATTTTTATCAAATTAGAACAACAAACCTTGATTTCATTTAAAACAACAATTGGAAATCAACGAACAAATTTTTAAAATATTTTTTTTTTAATTTGCGCAGGATGCTTTTTCTTTTGACTTCTATTTCATTAAAATAAAAATTGATACTACAAGAAAACTCACTCAGTTTCAAAAGACTATTGCGCAAATGCGAACAAAAATTATTTTACAAATTTTCTACTTAGCTTCCCAATTTTTTAAAAATGTTTAACCTTCGTTTTGTTTTCGTGGATCGATTAAAACCAAATTTGCCTAAACAACAACTCTTTTTACCAAACTTTATGTGGTATGGTGTTGTTAGCATTTTTGGGTCTTTTGTGACTCGGCTGCAGTATGTCGTACCGAAAAAAATACAAAATATGAATTTATTCATAATAATATTATACAAAAATTAAATTGTTTAAACAAATTAAAAAGGTTAAAGTTCAAGTAATTTGTTTGTTGTTTGAAAATTACTTTTTCGTGATTATTAAGAAAAAAGATATTAATTAAAATTTAAAAATATAAAATTGCGTGGGTTTAAATCAAAATATTTATTGGTTTTGGTTTAGCGGGAGTTTGAAGAACCTTATTGACACTTTGAATTCTTGATTAACGCCATTTAATTTTTTTAAACGGTACCCACTGCGAACAAACTGCAGACATTTCGAAATTCCGAAGTTTTTATGATTTACTGTTAAGAGTTGATAACATTGAAAATTGTTTAAAAAATATAACATTTTTTCTGAAAATTTATTGCGTCTTTTTTGTTCATAACTTCAAGATTTGTAAACCTACAGAGTAAGATAATAGCTCATTTGTTAGATAATTTTATTGCCTAAATATTATTCTTTCATGATTTTGTAAAAATGAAATTTCATTGAGTTGTAGAACAAAAACCAAATCACTTCTTTTTCAAGATGGTGGTCTTCCTCCACTTTGGTTTGGTTATTTTTTATAAAAAGAAGATGATTTTCTCAGAATCTATTGCTTGTATGAAAAAAAAAGGTATATTAATCTTTTTTCTGTAGAATGACATAAGCTACAATTTGTACCCTCACATTAAAAAAAAACTTACAAGTTTTCGAGAAATTAAAAAAAAAGAATTTTACCCCCTTTAACCCCCTAAAAAACTTATCTCTCGCCCAAATTTACGGAAGTCAGAAGGGGAAGGTAGAAGTAAACCATACTGAAAATTTTGCTATGGTATAATCTTGACTTTTTTTATCGTTAGAGGATGCTGAAATCTAAGTTTTCGACTATCAACTCTTATAGGGTTTCCGCCATCTTTGTTAAAAAAGAGAGTTGACTCTTTTGTTTTGGCTATTTTCAAAAAATGAGAAGGTAAATGCAAATACAAGAAAGTCGTATGCGTAACAAAAAATTTGAAAAAAATAAGCGAATGTATTTATGAGCATTAAAAAGTCTAAAACGGGAAAGTAGATGGATAAGAAATAATTAACAATAAATCAGGATGACACTTGTTAAAGGTAAATTTTATATTTTTGGCAAGGTACGAAAAAGATATTTTATCCGTGTTTGAGGAAATTTCAATTGCCGTGCTAATTATTTTGAAAATCGAAATTTTTTGTGATCATTTTTTTCAAGCACCCATTTTAGTGTTAGAGTCGACAGCAAATTTTGAGAGTGGATGTTCCAAAAATAAATATAAACGAAATATTTTCCCAGTGGTAAGTGTGTTTCAATTTTTTTTTTTTTCAAATCCGTCAACACTACGACCACGGATGGTTTTTAATTTTTTTAATGGACCGGTAGTAATATTAACTTCTATTTATTGCATTTTTAATTATAATATTTTTAAATTATTTTTTCAATATAAATTCAAAATTAAATTTAAAAAAAAATGTAGACTAGGACCGCAATTGCGATTTTCTGTCGTTGCGACTATAAATATGATCGCAACCCAGTATAAATTCTTGGCATCATGTGCGTTCATTTTGGGAGGTGCAAAACCTGCTATTCGGGCTCTATGAGGACCGAAAAACGCGTGCTCATAGAAGTGTGAGATTCTTACTACACTAAAACCACCTTCACTTCCCGATTGCAACTAAGTTGAAACTTATCTAGCAATTTATTTTTAACGAAGTTAAGTAACGTGTTGCAGGTTACTTTCCGGTGATAGTTCCTGCTCAATCCGTGATTTTAAAGCGGTTTTCTGTTCACCGCACCAAGTCTGAAGGTTTTGTTCTTCGCAGACGGCGTACTAAATTCGACTCGTCAAGAATGTCAATAATCGTTGAATTAGCGTGTTCTAATAGTCGATTTCTATGTTTTCGCGCGAAACTTTTTATTTCCTCCCACACCGTAGGAATCCCGAGATCCTTATGAAGATCTTCGTTTCTTATATACCACGGAGCATTTACAAATGACCTAAGCAATTTATTTTCAAACGTTTGTAAGTTATTTAAGTTTGTATCGCAGGTACAACCCCAAAGTTGTATACCATAAGTCCAAACAGGTTTAAGAACCTGTCGGTATAAAATCAATTTATTTTCAATACTAAGCTTTGAATATTTACCGAGTAACCAGTTCATATCTCTTAATTTACTTTTTAGTTCTTCGCATTTCTTTTTCACGTGCGGCTTCCATTTTAATTTCGCGTCTAGAGTCATTCCCAGATACTTTGCCTCATTTGCAAATGGAACACGAGCGGTATTAAGAAAGACGGGTAATCTATTTATTTTTTTATACGTAAAGTCCACGTGGACTGACTTTTGTTCATAGAGCGCTATTCGCCATGTTTTCGTCCACTCATTAACATTATTAAGAGCATTTTGTAATTTAATTGTAGCTTCGCTAATCGTTTTGCCTACTGCTAGTATTGCAGTATCATCAGCAAACGTGGCTACAATAGTGTCATCTGTTTGAGGTATATCGCGTGTAAATAAAAGGTACAGAACTGGACCTAATACACTTCCTTGTGGTACCCCAGCCACTATTTCTTTGAAATCAGAATAGTCATTTCCGTGTCTTACACGAAAAAGTCTTTCATTCAGATATCCGTTTAGAATGTTGTAAAGTCCTTCAGGCAGAACTTGTCTTAATTTGAATTTGAGGCCTCGTGCCACACCTTGTCAAACGCCTGCGACACGTCCAAAAAGACAGTCGAACAGATTTTCTTTTCTTCAAGAGCTCTCTCAATTGCGTCAGTAATTCTATGCACTTGATCAATTGTCGAATGCTTGCTTCTAAATCCGAACTGATGTTCAGGTATTAATTGTTTCTCTTCTATTATGGGTTGCAGGCGCAGGAGTAGTATTCTTTCAAAAACTTTTGATATAATAGGTAGAAGCGAAATCGGCCTGTAAGACTTCTTTTCGTGAGATGGTTTGCCAGGTTTCAAAACCATTATGACTTCCGCAACTTTCTATTGGCTCGGAACATATTCTAACCTTAGGGCGACATTTATTATGTAAAGGAGGTTAATAAACCCTTTACGAGGGAGCATTTTTAAAATCTCTGCCGTTATTAAGTCATATCCTGGAGCTTTGTTGGACTTAAGCTTCTTTATTTCTCTTTTTAATTTGGCAAGTGTAGCATTTCTCGTTATGTAGCTTTCATTTAAGGTAAAATTCATATTAATATTTTCGTTGAGTTCTTGCCCATCGAACGGCTTAAATGATTCCTCTAAGTAATCGGCGAATACCGCCGCTTTTTCTTTGTCACTTTTAGCCCATTCATTTTGGCTTTTCTTAATCGGGGGCACTGGAAGCTTTGGTTTTTTCGTTGTTTTTATAGCTTTCCAAAGTGATTAGTTGGATTCTTTCCCCGCTGTCAAGCCTTCAAGGTAATTTTCAACTTCAAGCTTTTTGAAATCTGATATCGCCGTTTTTAACATATTACTCAAGCGATTTGAATGAGCTTTGTGTTAAGGAGCACGGGTTTGCTGCCATTTTCTACGTGCTTTTCGTTTCTCTTTCACTAAATCTTTTATTTCTTGTGGATATTTTATATCTTTAAGGCATTAGCCTTTGATAAGGTGTGTTATCCCAAGCTGCTTTTTGTATTATATCAACAAAGGTATCTACTGCGTCTTCAAGCTCAAGAGGCGTTTGTAATGATACCCTTAACTCAACGTTGTCCTCGATATCTTCTTTAAATCCATCCCAGTTGGTTTTACTTTTTGTTAACCTGGGTGGTTTTTCAATTTTAACAAGGCTTTCGCTCATAATGAGTACGACGGCAGAATGATCTGACAAGAGGTCATAGCCCTCTGAAATTTCTATACTGTTAGAGGGTATTCCTTTCACCATGAATAAATCGATTAGGTCAGGTATTTTCGACGGATCAGTTGGCCAGTAAGTTGGCTTGCCAGTCGAATGAAAGTCACAATTATTTTCCATTACTGCTTCATATAGCATGCGACCCTTTTGAGATATGCATCGTGAGGCCCAGAAGGTGTGCTTTGCATTAAGGTCACCACCAACAATTAAATTTGGACTTAGTGACTTTATCAAGGTCGTAAATTCACTCTTATCAATTTTGCAACGCGGAGGGCAATATATGGAAGAGACATTGAGAGGAATATTTTTAGTTTTAACCTGTACACTACTCAATTGCATTGATTCCACCTCTATTTTAAGGCCTTTAAGATTTGATTCATTTTTGGCATGCGTTTCTGATATCAAACAATTCTCCAAGTTTTTGCCATAATCCGTTGGCACTCCACGTAAGAATTTTAAGCTTTTCCATCATATATTTTTTGAAAGAGGTTTGGGTCGAAAACAATTTTCGAGCTTACTTAACCTATCAAAGATAAGTTTATTTGTTTCACATTGTTCTTCAAGTTTTGACAAAATTATTGAAAAGACTTTCGAAACCGGGTCTGTTTCAGTGTCTTTATTTACGGGTATATTTTTTTCCGCTGTTTGGGCATATGTTTCTGCAATTCCTTGCTTTGATATTTTCTCCGAAGGTACTGACACTGCTTTCTTTTCCTTGCGGATACTAGATTTTGGACCTTTCGTAGATTTGACACTCTTGGGAATTGCGGTTTCTAATTGCCTTGGTGAGTTTCTTTGTGTTTGGGCAGATTTTGATCGTCGCTTTTGTAATTCTTTAGCTACTTCACAGCCTCTATAACTTGCTGGGTGATTTCCATTACAATTAATGCACGTCGGTGGACTTTCACTTTTTCCGTTGCAGTCAACAGTTAGATGTTTTCCAGCGCATTTTACACACCTTGGCTCTTTTTTGCAATAGGTTTGGGTGTGATTGAATTCTTGGCAGCGTTTACACTGAGGGATTAACCTTGTGCTCTTTCTTAGAGGTTCGATCCTAACTACGATGTTTAGAATTGTTTTAATTTTATAAATTTCATCTAATTTTTCAGTCTTATCGAACGAAAGTATAAATAGTGGGAGACCACGTTGTACCACTATCGCTTCACCCTCTTTTTTCTGTTTCTCTCTTTTGACAATGTTCATCGCATCTTAGATTTTGAGGTGGCGCTCTTTTAGATCACTAATAATATCGCCTTTTAAACAAGATGCGTGTAGACCTCTTGCCACAACACGTAGGGGTCTTTCCGACTTATTTATATAGGTATACCATTCTACTTTTTCTTCGTTTAGTTTTCGTGACAGAAGACGATAACTTTCGGAGTCTTTCACACAAACATTCCATTTGTTGTTATTAAGTGAAATAATTTTAAAAGCCGAGGGTAATAATGCCTTTAATATGGTTTGCAACTTGTTATACTCCGCAATACCGATAACATTTATCGGTGGTGGGGGCCGTTCCTTAACAGGTTTTTCTTTAACTGTCGCATGTTTTGGTGAAACTCTTATTTCAAAAGAAGAGACTTCAGGTGAAGAGCCAGCTTTACGCTTTTTACTCAATCTTTTCTTTGAGGACTTCTCCGTTTCACTTGCTAGCTCTTTTTCGTCCGTTTCATATCTACAATTATTGACTTGTGGTAAGCTAGACTTTGGGTTTATTGGAGGATTTTCGCTTTCAATATCTCATTTTCTTTTCGAAGTGCCAACTTCAGTCTTACTTAAGCGGAATTTTGAATACATGAAAAACCGTTACAGCTACAAAGTGTGGTTTTTGGCAACAAATTAGCATTTAAGGGTAAATTTTAATTATTTTAGATTTTTACCGCTAACTTCAGACTTATTTTAGCGGAAAATTGAATAATTTGAAAAGTACTCGAGCTACAAATTTTTGGTCTGAGCAACAAATTAACATTTAATTAGCTACAAATTCAGATATAAAATTTTTTTGATTCCGCCATAAAGTGTCCGCCAAGATAAGGGACGTACAAAATTACTAGCAGAAAAGGAGTGATGGGAAGAATTAAGATCGATAGTATATAAAAGGGAACAAATAAATTGCCTTCAGCAGATGACCGGAAGTGGGATGGGTGGGCGAAAAATGGGGTAGGCTTTTGAAAATGAGTTTTTCTTACGATTTCCGGCTAAAATAGATCTCCCATCAAATTAAGTTATATGGTAAAGTTATAGATGTTCAAGAGACCTACAACTTTTATTTGAATCATTTTTTCACATAACCTCAAAAATAATGAGATAAATGCCAACAAAAATTTTTGTTTTTTTATTTTTATCTTCAATAATGTGATTTAAATGAAATTTTGGAAAAACGTACGTTATTGTCTTTCAAGTTAGCTGTAATTTTTATATATATACTGGCACCTAAGCCTAGTACGCACCTGAAGCGAAGCAAAAATTTTGATACAGAAAATGACGCAACGAAATCCTTAACTAAATATTTCGTTGTGATTTTTGTTATGTAGTAAAGAGTTCAGTTATAAAATGTCAATTAAAAAGAAAACGGTAGTAGATTCCTATAACATTGCCTCCACTTATTTTTCACACACAATTAGCCAGTTTATATTTCCGAGATATCAGAGCACTCAGAAAAATAAACAGGATTCCTCTCAAAAATTCGTCACTTTTCCCCTTAAAAGCTAAGGCTGAAATTTTTGGGATCCATTTGCTCAATTCTTTTTTTTTCGCATTAAATTACATAAGAAGAAAAGAAAAAGAGAGTTTTTTTGACTTCTGTGCGAAGTTATACTGTTTTTATTTTATTCTCCTACTCTGTCAAAAAATTGAGGAAATATACTGAGTGCTAAAGAAATATAAACTGGACAACTTAATTGTCCAACACAATATTT
Source organism: Dasysyrphus albostriatus (assembly GCA_946251815.1). Lineage (NCBI taxonomy): Eukaryota > Metazoa > Arthropoda > Insecta > Diptera > Syrphidae > Dasysyrphus > Dasysyrphus albostriatus. The sequence continues at coordinate 70,638,041 of OX276337.1, read as the reverse complement.
TTTTTTTTTTTTTTTTTTTTTTACACTTCAGATTCTTTGTTGTAGTGAGCTTAGAGCAAGCTGCAAACCTACAATCAGAGGCTCATCATAAGTGCATGTGTTAGTGGTTAGTAAAATAATGCGAGCTAACACATGCATGAGAATAAACTACATAATACAATTACTAATTTAAACAAATAAGCAATAAACATAAATAGACAGTATAAAACATTTAAATTAAATATAATTAAAAAGATAAAAAACAATCACGAAATCACTGGTTCGGAACGATTTTTTTAATCCCATCTTGTTAATGTTAAAATCAACAGAGGAGCCATTTAAATTAAAGATCTTGCACATACGGTTAAGAGGCTCATGTATACCGTAATTAGTTCTATGGAAATTTACATGTAAAAGTTCAAATCTTCGCAGATGGTGAGATCCTCCGCGGTAATTTATGCCAATACTTGCTAACAAATCAGGAGCATCAATTTGACCATTTATAAGTTGGTGAAGAAATATTAGATCATTATTCACCCGCCTTTGATATAAGGTGTGGATCTGCAGTAGCTGGATCCTATGTTCATATGGTGGAAGGTTGAATGGATCAGCCCAAGGAAGACCTTTCAGAGCAAAGCGAATGAATTTACGTTGAATTGATTCAATACAATTTTTATGAATTTCATAAAAGGGAGACCATGCTTGAGAGGCGTACTCTAGATGAGGACGTACATAACAGTTGTATAAGGAAAGAGTAACGTACGGATCGTCAAATTCCTTTGTCCAACGTTTTATAAACCCAAGCATAGAGCTTGCTTTGTTAACAATGAAGTTAATGTGTTCAGTAAATTCTAAACCTGATCTAAAGTTAACACCCAAGTCCTTGAAACTAAAGACTCGACAGAGTTTGTGTTGTGAAATAGAATAATTAAAAGCATTTGCAAGTCGCTTTCTTGAGAAAGTGATTGTTTGGCATTTGGCAGGGTTAAGAGAAAGACCGTTTTAACACACCAAGTAGCGAAACTGTCTATATCGGCTTGCAAAAGAATGCGGTCGTTGTTAGCCTTTATTGTTTTAAAAATCTTCATATCATCAGCGAATATAAGAATATCACTGAAACGTATGCAAGAGACAACATCATTAATAGCAAGAATAAATAGAAATGGTCCTAGATGACTTCCCTGGGGCACACCGGAGTGAGCCTTGAATAAGTTAGAAAAACAGTTTCTAAATTTTACCTGGTAAGATCTGTTTTCAAGGTATGATTTTATCCAGGTGATAAAAAATTTTGGAAATCCTAAGGATTTAAGTTTGAAGATAATAATGTTGTGACTAAGTTGGTCGAATGCTTTGGAGAAATCAGTATACATACAATCCATTTCACTTCCATTTTCTAACGAGTTAGAGCATTTGTGCAAGAATGTAAGGAGGTTTGTTACTGTTGATTTTCTTCTCACAAATCCATGCTGTTGTTCACATATTATATTCTTCGTATGAAATGCTAAGGTCTCACACACAACTTGTTCAAATAGCTTTGGAATACATGACAGTTTGGATATAGGTCTATAGTTCGAAATATCAGTTTTATCACCTTTTTTAAAAACTGGAGTTAGAAATGAAGTTTTCCATAAATAGGGAAATTTCCCTGATTTAATAGAAAACTCAAATAAAAATTGAAGAGGCTCAGCGAGTATATGTCTACACTGTTTCAATAATATTGGGAGAATTCCATCTGGTCCAGATGAGAAATCATCATTTAACGATGAGAGAAGGTCTAAAACAGCACTCTGCTGCACAGCGAAATTGTTACAACTCGTTTACGCATAAGAATGTAAATTTCTGAAATAATCTTCATCAATATCAAGGGCTGTATCCACAAAAGAGTTACGAAAATTGTTTGCGAAGGCGTTGCATATATCAATAGTTTCTTTCAATACACAATTCTCATATTTGAAATTTGCGGGGTAACCATCCGAATTTTTCTTCGAATTGAAACTTTCAATACCACAATGCACGATACAAAAATCCAAAAAACATAAGAATTCACATCAAACGAGAAAAAAAATTGACCTGAGATTTTGAACAGTTTTTTTTAATATATTTTGGCGTCTTGCTGTACATATTTTTTTCGTAATCATTTCGTTTCTGATTTTGTTCTCAAGTTAGAGACCAGAGAAAATTTTCGTTTCGCCTCAGCAGTGTACTAGACATTTTGAAATCTCCACTTGTCGATTGCCTTGAAAGGAGTCGAGAAAAATATCGACTTTTTGGTATTTTTCCCTACAAAAAGTCGATATAAATCGACATTTTTGTTTGATAATATTATTTCTGTCGGTCAGTTGAACGTAACCCAAAGAACAACCCTCTTCTTTAAATGTTTGCACGGTATAAACATAAACTCAAGAATCATAATTTCCTGTCTGACTTTGTAACAGGGACTTAATAGTTATTTGATGATATAGAAAATTTTGGACTAAAGTTCTTATTCTTATGAATATTATTTAACTCTTTTGAACTTGAACTTATTTAGCTATTAATTTATTTGTTATAACAAGCCCACGTTTGTAAACATCATTCTCTAAACTATGATCTAACAAAATCTCGACTGTTAAATGACCGTTAAAATATCGGCATTTTGGCAATCGATATTTTAAAAAGTCGACATTTTAAAAATCGGTAAAACTTGCTCCTGGTTTTTGATTAATCGGTCTTTTAAGCAGTTGAGATTTTTAAAAAAATCAACCTTATGGAGTCGGTATTAAAAAAGTCGAGATATCGTTCCCAATCCACTGTTAAAGAAGAGTAGTTGCACGTGTAAATTCGTTATTTTCGACATTTGGTTATTTTGAAACCACAATATCTTGTAACCGATCACTTTTACAGGAAAACTGTTACAACCTTTTAAGAAGTAAATGAGCATACAATTATTTTTAACAGCTTCGTCATTTACAAGTAAAAAACAGAAAACCATTTCTTTTGGCTTTTGACCACATTCTTAAAGTAATAATATATTTTTGACGCAAAAATTTAAAATACAAATTTCAATATTTCCGTGCAACAGGATTTATAAACTTACAAACATTACTTGAAACATTTTCCAATAACATTTACCGTTAGAAAATTATACCCGAAAACTCGGTATTTCGTCAGTTTAACTTTTTTTAAATAATAATTTCTATTACAATAGTCTTACAAAAATAGTGCTTCAATCTTTTTGTAGAGAATTGCATGATATGCAAAACTGTTTGATATTATTTTCCATTGGCATTCACCGTTTGAAGGTTACAGGCCAAAAACCAACCTTTTTTACTTTTTCGACACTAGACGTTCAATAATGTTACGGTCCAGTGAGGGTTGACTCTTTGCAGTTGATTTGTTATACCGAAAGGAAGATCTGTAAAACATTTCAGCATTATCGTAATTTTGGCGATAGGTTTGCACATTTTCATGTTTATTTAGGACTACAAAAGAGGATTTCTCACTCCAAATGCGTACCAGAAACAAAAACGTACTTGTACTGTGCAGGCAAAAGCAAAAATAAAAAAAATAAAAGTTCTGAAAAAAGTATAAGCTAAGATGAACAATAATTTTTCTTTTACAAATAGTTTAGGTATTGCTAAATGAATAAGGACATTCTTTTTAATATGAGTTAGAAAAAGAACAAAAACTTTTCCGAAGTCATATAGTATCTTATTTTACCCCCCCCCCCCCTCTCTTAAAGTATTTTCAAAACATTAACCACACTCAGGAAATTAGATATATAGGTAAAATATAACGAAAATGAGAAGATTCTTTATATTGTGTTTTTGTGTAATCATAATGGCCAAAAATCGTGAAAGGGCATTTTGTCCCCCTTTTTCCTCTCATTTCTAAATATTTATATAATTTTATAAAGACTTTTTCTTTAAAATCTCCATAACTGGTTTTATTATTTTATATTATTATTACCCACCCCTCCCAAAGTCTGAAAAGGAAACCTGCAAGACTTTAGTATTTCATATCACGATACATGCACGTGTAAGCCGCCATACCCTCATTGTTATACATTCATTCCCAAAATTTACTAACGACTCTTAGTCTATTAATAAAAACAAAATAAATGTATGTGTAAGATAAATTGATCTACAATGATTAAAAATTGCACATGACAAATTCTTTACTATATGTCACCGATGAGTCCAAGAAAGATCGTTGTAATGACTAAATGCCGTTAAAAGTTATTTTGAATTCAACAAATCCAATTATAGAAATAGTGCTAAGTCTTCTACTTTACCGGTTCATTTCAGCAGTAGAGTAAAGGAGGTAGAATATATTGACCATTACTTTATTTGCCAGTAACACCAGGAAACTACAATAAAATATTAAATTTTTAAACCCTGCGTGAAAGAAAAAAATTTCAATAAGGCATTGAAGAAAAACAACAAAAAATGTCAACAAAATTTAAGTCGGCTAATATAGACCACTAATATTACCTGCCCTTGCGAGGTTTCCGTCGGAGAGGAATTTTCTCCAATTTCTTACGAATCGGAGAACTTTTGCTTCGAGGTATACCTCCGAACAGCTGTTCGTAACACTTCTCCGAAATTATCTAATGTTGAATTCCTTACAACCATTTCACATTGATTTTTTTCTGGTTGCAAGGAACACACGGTCGATTGTGTGTGTTATTTGACAGTGGCTTTGGTACAAAAAGTAAACAAACTAGTGCACATACAAATTAATTACAAATATTCAAAAGTGCATCCAGTTTATCACGTCAGTTTTTTAGATTAAAACATATGTATATATTTCGGAAAAAAAACTTGCAGAAATAGACAGAAATAGTTGAGCGGCCATTAAAGTTAAAAAAAAACTACCCAAATTCATTAAAAATACTCATCAATCGAGGCAAATTGGCGAGGATGAGCTTTATATCTTTAATTGACTTTGGGCACTTTAAATCGAAGTTAATTGATTATTTGATAACTTCTTATTAACAATTAAATTAAATTTTGATTACTAAAAATTTGTTTTAATAATTTATTTGCCTTAAATCTATTTTAGTATAGGACGAACACTTTAGAATATTTATTAAACCCGCGGCAGAATACTTTCAACTCCAGAGAAATGTTATATCTTGCTAGTGTGTGTGAAATCCACAGTACACAAATAGCTCAATCAATATGTGTATCGTGTGTGAAATCTATCTAAAATCTTGCTAAAATGCATTTGCAGATTGCAGATTTGTTTTGACAGAATAAAATCGATTTTGTTTAGAAAAAAAACTATTTTTTTTCTGAAAAAAATCGATTTTTTGGTTGTAAGGAATTCGACATTACGCAAATCGGCGATTTGCGTTGCAGTGCATTTTTGTGTTCTATTTTTGACAGGTTCACACAAATTTTTCTCCGATTTCCTCTGACAGTTTTTCTTCGCGGGATTTGATTTAAAATTGATGTAGTGATAAAAAAATTGTAGCAATACAGAAAAGAAAACTATTTGTCAATGTATATTTTATGTGTTTTCACTTTTTCAGGGCAAATGCAAACGAAAAAAAAAAAACAAAGCGCCATGCCGCCATCGCATATGTCTATTATTCTATTCCGATGAAAGATACCTCGAATGTATCTTGAACCTCCGACAAAGAATGCGTTGCGGAAAACTGACCGCTCCGACGGATACCTCGCTAGGGCAGTACATAAAATACAACAAATTTGCTTGTATTGCACTTTTTTAAATGTAAATACCATATTTCATTTTTTATTCAAGCATTCGAAAAATTAGTGCTCAAAATACATAGCTAACCTCGAGGCTACACGTGCAAGGTGCAAGTACTGGCAAGCAAGTTGGCTACATACACTGCCTGTCAAATACGTAATTTGCATTCTATTTGCCCTTCACTTGCTTCCCACTTCACTTGAATCAAACTTGCTTGTCTCCCAACTTGCTTCTCAACTAGCTTCACTACTAGCTTCAAAAATTCCATGCCAGTTGATGAGCAAGTTGCTTCGGTTTGTTTGTGTTAGTGAACACATGTGTATGTATTGCAACTTGCTTTCCAGTACTTGCCCGTGTGACGTCGGGGTAAAAGAAGAACATATTAACAAATAACAGTTTCAAGTATTGAAAATAATACAAATTTGGCATCCGCGTTCACATCGGTGGCTTTAACTTAGGTTAGTTTTACGTGCTTCCACATCACTGGGCGCATTCGGCAACGTATCTTTAGCGATCCGGATTTTTTTGGGTTGTTGTAATCCCTTGTTAGAGAACAGCTGATGCAAAAACAACTCAACGTATCTGGAATTTGTTTGGATAATAGATACCCTATCGCTTGACAAGCCGAACGCGACTACTGTTTACCTCTGTTTCCCACGATTTCATTTCTGGGTTGGGTTGCCAGAAGAGCTCGTGGTTCATATCAGCCGCATAATCCATAATGCCCGATCTTTGTCTATATAGAATTTTGTATTATAAAAACTTATACAAAGTACCTAAATATATTTTCATAGAGAAAATCAGTTTTGAAAAACAAAATGTTAGTCAGTTGTAACTTTAAGAAAGTATAAATGCAATCAAGACCATATGAGGCGATGAGAACCAAAATTCTATGGTGCGTTCTTTTTCCAACTATAGTTAACTATTGTTGTTATGTCAAAAAAAAGTTGTTGATGTGTCATTGTTAGGTTTTGTTAGAATTGTTACAATTCTATTTAGGAACGAAACGTTGTTAGATATTGTTAATGTGTCAAATAAAAAAATGAACGATAAAAGTCAGCTATTGTTAAAAATAGTTAACTATTGTTAGGAAAAGAACGGACCACTGCATATTTTTTTTTTTTAATTATGCGCGCACTAAAGGGGTTGTGACTACCCTTAATATGATTGAACACAGTGCGAGCGTTAGGAAAAAGGGAAGGATTTAAAAGGAGATACCGATGTACATTGGTTTTGAAATTCTGAATGTCAAAATGGGAGGGAAAAATAGAGCAGGGTAAAGCATTCCACATTCGTGTGGTTCGGCTAAAAAAAGAATCTCTGTACTTAACAGTACGTCCGAAGTTGGGCTCAAGGGTAAACTGATGAGCATTCCTGGCAGTGCGAGTATTACGGTGAAATTGTTTAAGGGGAGGAATGCAACTGGCTATATCGCTAGAACAGTGTTTATAAAAATAGCGATAAAATAAGGCGAGGCATGAAACATTACGTCGATGTTCAAGAGATACGAATGTTTCCGTTAAAGTGCTATCACCTATAATTTTTAGAGCTCATTTTTGAATACGATCCAAGAGGCTTAAATGGGTTTTGGGAGCACCAGCCCAAATGTGAGAATTGTATTCAAGCTTTGGGCGAATGAAGGCCTTGTAGATTACAGCCAGATCAGAAGGGGAAACAAATTTCTTGCATCTTCGAAGAAAACCTAAACATTTTGCAGCGTTTTTGGCGACGTTGAATATGTGATCATTACACAGAAGGTGATCTGTGATGGACATACCCAGAACTGAAAGCTGTTCAGTTTCCTCGATGCTAGTACCGCTCATTGATAGCGGCATAGGGGGAAGGTTTTGCTTTAATGACAACAGACAGCATTGGGTTTTTGAAGCATTAAATTCTACACGGTTTTTAGTTCCCCACTGCACAATGCTGTCAAGATCGGAATTTAATTAGCTTATCATACGCTGCCATTCAAGTTCCACATCCGAAGTGCAGGGATGTGAATCTGGAAACGAATATGGAAAGCTGAGGGTGCTATAATCAGCAAAACAATTCAATGGATTAGAAGTTTCAGATAAGAGATCATTAATAAAAATGAGAAAGAGTGAAGGAGACAAAACACCCTGGGGCACACCAGCATTTATTTTATGAATATCAGACTTGAAACCGTCCAGTACAACTTGTATTGATCGGTCCGAAAGGTAATTTCTAATCCAACGAAGAAGAGATTCATCGATACCAGATGCACGCATTTTCGATAAGAGAGCTTGATGCCAAACTCTATCAAACGCTTTGGAAATATCAAGCGCAATAATCTTACTCTCTCTCCAAAACGATGTAAAGATTTGTTCCACTGTTCGGTGAGATATACCATCAGATCACCAGTGGACCTATTGCTACGAAAGCCATAGTGCCGGTCATTAAGAAGCTTTCGTTCTTCAAGATATTTCTTGAGCTGATAATTAATCAGCGTTAAATAGTTAGAGGGAGAAGAAGATTCGCCTTTTTTAGGGACAGGCTGGACAAATGCTGTTTTCCATCCACTCGGAAAGAGACCAGTAGAGTAGGACAGATGGAAAAGCTTACGCAGTGGCTTTGCCAGCGTTGAAGAACACCTCTTCAGAACAATGGGAGGGATACTATCCGGGCCAGCGGATTTATGTACTTTAAGATCTTTCAAAACTCTTGCTACTGCACGAGTGCGAAAAAAGATTTGTCCCATAGAATCATTAGCGCTCTCAAGTACAGGCGGAGTCATGATACTCTCTGGCAGCGTCGAATTAACAACAAACTGTGCTGCAAGCAAATTGGCTTTCTCTAGTGAGCTGACATAGGGAGTATCATTGAAGACGAGCGTTGGAACCGAAGACGAGGTGGATTTCGTATTTTATTTTTACTATCTTTGGGACATTGTAGTATTTTTTGCCTTAATTTTCTGATCGTGCAAAAATTTGGTTCGTCGTATGTGAACGTTAAAGGTCTTTCGAGCTTGTTTGAACTTATTCCGGTTTTCCTCAGTGGGGTTGGCTTTGTATCTTCGGAAACTTACTTCTCTTAATATATGTACATGTCAGAAAAACTCTCGATAGCTAAATTAATTTTTTTTAATAACTTTTAAATGGGAGTACTTAGAAAAAAATCTTTATACCAGATCTTAGATTTTTAATCCTTTTCAATGGTTTAAAGGAAAATTATATAAAAAGGTTCGGCAAAAAGTTATTTAAAAATTACAAATGGCTGTGACGAGTTTTTGTGAAATAGATATGGCGAGTTCTGGTTCTCATCGCCTCAAATATTCAACGATTATTGACATTTTTGACCAGTCGAATTTAGTACTCCCGCCGTCTGCGAAGAACAAAATCTTCCGACTTAGTGCGGTGAACATTAAACCGCTTTACAATCGCGAAATAAGCAGGAATTATACCGGAAAGTAACTTTGCAACACGTTACTTAACTTAAGTTGAAGTGGTTTTAGTATAGTACAAATTTCACACACCTATGAGCACGCGTTTTTCGGTCGTCAAAGAGCCTTATGCAGGTTTTGCACCTATTCACTGGACTGGAAAAAAAAAGAACAAATATTGTATCCAAATGTGTTAGATTTCTAAAAGTTATCGACATTCAAAATTAAAGTTCTTTCTTTAAAAAGAAGAGAAAACGATTCTGGAGAGAAATCCGTAAGGGTGGTAGTTGACAATCGAATTCGTGACTTTTAGTCCATGAAAGGTGATTATCAAGATGGCAATAGTTGTTTGCCATTGGTTTCAAGTGACACCTATTAAGGTTTTGTGTTCAAGAGCATTTTGTCTTTTTGATATAATTTTTACTTCAACTGTATAAAAATCAAAAGAAATATCTCGTAATAAAAGTTCACGTAGCAAAAAACTATAACACTGTTAAAACGTACTAATTTTACTTAGTTCTATTTTGATAATGCCAGACGATAATTGCGTACCCTAAATGGAGCAACGAAGTTGCGTTAGCGGTTCAGAGAAATAGAGAAATTTGTCAAACACGCCAACAAAAGTGGGTGTGGAAAGTAGTTTTGAATAGAAGAATTGTTACAAATTATACTATTTACAACTTTCTTGAAGAATACACTCTTAATCTATATCAACTTTGAAGATTAGATGACCTTTTTCAAAAGGTGGTAGTGTCAGTGGGCGGAACATTTATTTATATCCTTTATCAAGTGTTGACTTCTTCAGATATTATAGATTTAAGACCGCCTCTCCATACAATTAGAACTACTGCCTTTCATATTTAAGCGTTATATAAAGATATTTAGTTGTTCTCTTGTTACATCCTTCTTTTCTAACTCAGCAGATTAATACATTACTCGACTTTTAAATGTTTGTTAATCACGGATGCTTACCATGTGTTACAATATTACAGGCTGGTACAAACTTGCTTTTACGCTCACATTTCTCCTGTCTAGAGTTCTGCTACCTAAGCTAAATTTACGCTCGCATTTCGACTGTCTAGATTTCTGCTACCTAAGCTAAATTTATATAAAAAATATAAGAAAATAGGTTAGGTATTCATGTTGTTACATTTTTAATATACAATTTAGTACATAATGCAAATTTATTAATTCACTTATTATGGAATAATTCATAAAATTATTAAATATCATTTAAAAATATATAAAAAAAAGTTTCAATGTGGTGGTGGCTGTTGATGATGAGATGGAGGGAAGTGAGGTTGTTGCATTGGGGGAGGATATACAGCGTAAGGATTTATAACTAACCCAGGATTCACTGGTGGGGGTTGTTGATAAGGTGCATTATTGAGGTGTGGCCCCATATATCCACCAGGCGAATGCCCTGGTACCCGGTATTGCGGTTGGTTAAACATTGGAGGTTGATAGAAATTCGAATGCCAACTATTCCCAACGATATTATAATTTCCTTGATGTGGTTGCCTTACTCCACCGCGATCACTGTAATTCCCTCTGTATGGCCTTCTTGCAGTGTATGTGCCTCTATTACTGTAAGTCACCCCTCCGGAGGATTGCCTCTTTCTATTGGGCCTTTTAGCTGAACGCTCTTCCTCATCGTCTGAATAATCTATAAATCTTGGTGGCGGTTCAACGTCATTTTCCCAACTAGCATCAGAACCCCGAACTTTCATTAGGTTTGCCAGAACTACAAATTGAGTGTGTTTTGTCCTTGGGGCTACATACACAATTTGGCCAATCTCGATGCCTTTTTCTTTGATTTCTTTATTGGAATTGAAGCGAACACAATACAATGGATCAGAAACTTGGCCAAGAACATCAAATACTTCGCCCAGTACTTGTGTGCCCTTGTCTCTGAACAACACTGTTTCCAAATCCAGAGGAACAGTTCCAGGTAACGCGTTCACTAAAACGAGTTGCTCTACGATAGAATGGATTTTACCTAGTTCCGTACATTCTTCTTCCGGAACAGTTATGTGCAAGTCTTCAATAGGAGGCAAATCCTCTAAATGAAGTTCACCTTTCACTTTGGGTTGACGTTTGCTTCGAATATTCCCCTCGTCTTCATCATCATCATCTTCGCCATCATTATCGATGTCGAACTTTTCTAAATTAATTGAATTGCGGACCTCACTCAGAAATTCAACATCAGATGTCGAGGAATCTGAATCGATTTCCACGCACCGATTTTGATATGCTTGTGCAACTGGAACTTCACGAACATCGTCATCGGAATCGTTCTCAGTGTCATATTGAGCTAAAAGAGCCAAAGACGATGATTGGCTTGGGTCTTGCTCGGATATGACTGCTGTGAGGGGTGGATTAGGGTCTACATTCAACTGTACAGTGCCAATTGATGGTGTATTTTCATTTGAATTTTCACAAACAATAGAGTCCATAACGTTATCGTTTGTTACCTGAGAGTTGGATGACTTGTTTAATGTTCCAATTTCAACGTTGGGTTCAAGATGTTGTCCATCAATCATCATTTTCGAAGATTCTTCAGATATTTGATCCTTAGCCATTAGTTCTTGGTCGTTCTTTTCATCACCGAAAGCATTATCAGGAACATCATTTACTTCACTTTTATTAGGACTTTCTTTATTTGTGTTTACTTCAATAAATATCTCTGGACATTTTTGAAATGGTTTCACAATAATCTGTTGCTCTACAATGATGGCCCTGTCGCAACCAATATCCTTTTCGCCATCTAAACATGTCTCCGATTCTGGGGGAATAACATCATTTTCGGTAGGATTAATTGTCTCAATTGGTAGTGTCTCTTGCTGCTCATTTATTGCGTTAGTTTGATCTTATAAAAATAAATAAATCAAATTTGAAGAAAAATATTGTATATAATATGGTACCATTTATGACTTTACTAACCATGTTTAGAGAATGAACTGTGGTCCGACTGTGATGTCGTTGCTCCATCACAATCTTCAGATTTCGCAGGAGAGTCCATCATATATACGTTAGGGAAAAAATAAAATTTTCGTTTCCTGCACGTGTCTTTTCGAATAATTTTATTTACAACTTTTAAAACCTATCCAATCTTCTACTCTCTACAAAAACATAAACGTCAAAAAACATCAACACGTGTTGATAGTGAACGAAAAATATTGGGACTCGTTAAGTAGTTCTCCCCGCCACCTGTCTCTCAACGTGAATAATCCATTTCTCTTTTCATATTAAACCCTGTTTAGATTGTTTGATTTCACTAAAGCATGACGCAGCTTTCGAGTGAAATCGGCGAGGTGAAAAGGAGAGATTATTCAAGAAGAAAATATAAATATTTGAGTGAGCAATCACTTTTCGAAACCAAATCAGTCTATTTCATTCTATTTTGTTCATTTTTGTTGTGCGTTCAACTGAAATGTTCTATTTTGATATGAAGTTGAACGATATCGGAAGTAGAAATGCTTATACGTTGCCCAATGACGGACATAAAGCGTTAAAGCTCACCCAAACCAACGCGAATTCGCAGTGACGACGAATTTTTGTTGTTGTTTAGCGTTGTGTATTTGTCATATTTTTTTCTATTGTGAATAATTCGCTGCGAATCGCTCCGCATGCGCGTTGGTTTGGGAGAGCCTTTAAGGTTGTGGACTTACATGAATCTTGATTTAATTTCTTGAAAAAGAAAAGGATTTAAAATATAAAAGTTTCGTTTGCTGGATAGAGAGGTAAGACCAAAATTAAGAGCATCTTGATAATATCAGGAGCATCTTGAACCCTGTTACGGGCTGCTCTACTGGCTTCCCAACTGGCTACGAAAAAGGCAAGCCAGTCGACGAGCCAGTAGCTCAGGGTTGTATGTGTTAGTAAAAAGATGTGTGTATTGCGACTGGCTAGCCAGTATTGGCGGGTGTGGCCTCAGGGTTAATCAGAATGTTCGTATCAGAGTTGTAAAGTACTACCATTAAATAAATACAAATAGAAGGTGACACCCGGCAAATACCCGCATCATCCTATGAGGGCTCTGCTTTCACTCAAAATAATATGATGAGGTGGGTATATTTCATAAATTAAATTTCCAAAATTATAAAAAGTGTGTGTATTTGAAGGGGAACTTTTCACACCCCGACACCACAGATAAACAGATGACCAACATCGCAACCACAATCCAAACAACAATCAGCAGATTTTTTCTCGCTGGGCAAATTATGTATGTCATGTCGTTTCATTCCTCTCTCACCGCTACTTCTATCTTTTGTAACAATATTCATCTTAAATTATGCTGGAAAATTTACCTCCAGACATAACGAAAATCAGACAAAAAAAATCACACGCAGGTGAAATACCAAATTTCACGGGTAAGCTTTGAACAGCGTTCATGTGCTGTTCAAAAGCGCACTAGTTGTCGTCGACAAGGCATGGAAGTTTTTTCCTGCATTGGTTTTTTTCTCGACATGTTCATATTCATATTGACATATTAGGTTTGTTTGGTACCTTTTTCCAAAAAAATATGTAAATCTGTCTAATCTTAAAACGAGGAGAAAATTCTATCAGAGTTGGGAAAATTTGAAAAAAGTTAACAGATGCCTTGAACCATGAACTGTGCCACTTTTTTGTAGGAAACGTCATTTTGGTGTGTAAACAGCGTAGCCACGTACGTGAGTCTACTGCACTATAATTTTTCGAGAAAGAAAATTATCATTCATCAAAATACAGTCCACTAATTTTTCAATTCTGATTTAATGGCTCCCGGCTATTGGCTTGCTTTGATAACAATCGGAAAAGCATAATTAATTATAAAACGCTATTTTGAATTATTTTGTTTTTCCATTTTCAAAATTGGAATATGTAGATCTTCTGTAGAATAATTTAATAGAAGTTCGTGTAGCAGGAATTCCCAAGTTTCTCAGTGGAGGGGAAATTATTTGCTCTCTCATTACGCTCTCTCGATGCAACTTTTTTGAGTTAACTAACAGGAATTTGTGACAATGGGCGCGTTCGGTCGGCTATCGGATAGGTTATCCAAGATAACTGAGTAGCCGATACTTTTGTGAACGACCAGAACCAGATAGGTTAGTTGAAAAAAGCTGACAAAGAAATTGAATTAAAATTGTTTTTAATTTGCAAGAAAATTTAAACTTTTTTAACGGAGTCTTATTCCATTTATATTTACATATTGCGTAACAAACTGATTAATTTTCCTTTCAAAAAACCCGAACTGCAAAACTCAACATGAACAACTCAAACCTCTTGTCAAATATCAGCTGTTTTGAAATTTCTCTTTGGATTGCTGAGTATCCTAGAATTTTTGGGATAACATCGAATTTGTTTGTTGGTCACAAATGATTTGTCATCAACTGTTTTTTAACAAGGCATTGCAACAACACAAAGCTATCTGGATAACTGAGAATTAACATCCGAACGCGGCCAATTTGTGAAAATCTGCAAGAAATTTTACGTTAAAAAACACACACATATGGACTGCTAGTTGTATGACATTTCCATACAAAGTGTGCTAAGAACATGACCCCACTTAAAACGGTCAAGGGTAGCGACAAATTCAGGCCTAGCGGTGAAAATATGAAATAAACAGGGATCAGGCAAAAAATCCCTTTTTATTTAATAAGAAATTAAATGGCTTTAAGATTTATTTCACATTTCCTTTAGGTTTAGGTGCTTTCAACCAATAGACTTTCATGGAAAATCTCAAAAATTGCCCAGATTTTGTTTCCTCTCGTGAAAGTTGCCAAACAAAAATAAAAAATGATAATTTTTTAAAAACGCAACTTACTTCACTCCAACTAACAAATGTCAATTTTTATGTTTTTCACATTTGTATTTATTACTAACTTACTCTTTTTCGCTCACTTAACAAAACAAAAACCAACCAAACCAAAATAAAAAATAAATGACATTTGACAACTACCCCCAAAACGAAAGCTGAACGAGAGCTTAAGGCACTCGTAAATAAAAATACGAGTATCGTCATTTTTACGATTCTCGTTTGAATTTGACGATTAAGTGCTACTATAATCGTTTTTCGTAATCGCAATTTAACGAATACGCCTTATTTTGAACGATTATCGTTTTTCATAATAACCCCCCAGAGCAAGATCGTAACGGCTCATTAGCAAAGATTAAAAGACATATACAAAATGCCAAAAGCCAAATTACAACAAACAACTTTTCTCAGTAAATGTTTCACGTCGTCGGTTTCACAGAATCTGGGTCTTGCTATTGAAAGACAAACAAGAAATAATATTTTCAAAAACCAAGTGGAAGGTGTTCAATAAACTGCTCAAACGTACAAGTGAAATAAAAACGAAACATTTGCAACGATAAAAATAAATAAAAAACAATAAAAACACTTGTCAACGAATATTTCTTGCAAAAAGAAAAAACACAAGATCATTTTTCTCATACACAATTTCTTAAGCAAGCGGGTCTTAAGCATTATTTATTTCTCATTTTTGAATTTTTTTTTACTAAAAGTAGCTGAATGTAGCTAAGTTTTGAGATTTCATTTTGTGGAAAAATAAAAATTAGTTTATATTAGAAGTTTTTTTTTATAATACAAATTCTATATACTACTGAAATAAATCAGCCAAGTAGAAGACTTAGCATTAAAGTTGGACTTGTTGAATTATTGATTCAAAATAGCTTTTTATGGCCTTTAGTCCTACAAATCGGCGTTTCGTCCGGCTTACTCGCTTGGACTCATCAGTGACGTAGTGAGGGCCTTGTCATACGCAATTTGTATTAAGTTCAGTTCAACTTACATGAATTCTTTTACAAAAATCCACTGTAAACTATATCCAACAAGATTAGAATTCCTAATCATTAAGCTGGAAATTTTTTTGCACGGGGCCAGGCAGAGTTTCTATTAGAAGTTTTTTTATAATACAAATTCTATATACTACTGAAATAAATCAGCCAAGTAGAAGACTTAGCATTAAAGTTGGACTTGTTGAATTATTGATTCAAAATAGCTTTTTATGGCCTTTAGTCCTACAAATCGGCGTTTCGTCCGGCTTACTCACTTGGACTCATCAGTGACGTAGTGAGGGCCTTGTCATACGCAATTTTGAATCAATAATTCAACAAGTCCAACTTTAATGCTAAGTCTTCTACTTGGCTGATTTATTTCAGTAGTATATAGAATTTGTATTATAAAAAAAACTTCTAATAGAAACTCTGCCTGGCCCCGGGCAAAAAAATTTCCAGCTTAATGATTAGGAATTCTAATCTTGTTGGATATAGTTTACAGTGGATTTTTGTAAAAGAATTCATGTAAGTTGAACTGAACTTAATACAAATTGCGTATGACAAGGCCCTCACTACGTCACTGATGAGTCCAAGTGAGTAAGCCGGACGAAACGCCGATTTGTAGGACTAAAGGCCATAAAAAGCTATTTTGAAAAAATTAGTTTATTTAAAAAAAAAGATATTTTCGGATTCTTTATGGGTTTTTCTTGAAAAATACCCCTCAGCACTGGTGGTGACTCAAATGTCAAATGTTATCGTTTTTTGTCGAGAGGACGGAGTTTGGCGCTAATGTTGTCACTATAATAAGTGAAACCATCGTATGTTTGCTGCTAGCAGTCCATATATAATATGACAATGGTTTGTAAGTTATTTATTAATAGGTTAATGCATTGAACTGTTTATTACTTTATTGCGCTTTTATTAGGTCAAATGATGGTTTGTTGAAAAGTACAAAACATCGCACCAGAAAATTTATTTTGCCATAACTAATTACGGACTAACTAAAGGAAAATTATTAAGTATAGTAAAATATTTTTTCTAGAAGATTTTACCACTTCTCGAAAAAAAACATAGAACGACAAATTCAAAATCATTTTAACATCTAACTAAAGGCTCCCCCAAACCAACGCGAATCCGCAGCGACGACGAATTTTTGTTGTTGTTTAGCGTTGTGTATTTGTCATATTTTTTTCTATTGTGAATGATTCGCTGCGAATCGCTCCGCATTCGCGTTGGTTTGGGAGAGCCTTAAATCATTAAACCATTTATCATTTGATATAAACAGTTTTTACCACTTTTTGAGGTAGTGATATGCTAATTTAAAGCCCTTCCACATTAGCCCACTGAGTATTAAAACATGTCAAATTGAAAGTGGGAAAGAATTTCTTGCGACTGTCAAATTTGTGGGAAATATGACTTTCAAATTTTTCTTCCACACTGGCTTGTATTAATACATGCCAAACTTGTGTTGACATACAGATGAAATGTATTTTAAAATTAGAACCAACCCTAAAAATTGTAAAGTATTTATACATGTCAAATCATGTATGAATGCCTGTCATATTTTCTTTCCACACTATACACATTTTTTCTCCCACTTTTTTGACATGTATTAATTCTCAGTGGGCTAGTGTCAAAAATACTGGTGATAACATCAGTGATATGTTTTGATGTTTTATTTTGGATACTAGTGGCGGCTAAATAATTTGAGTAGGAAATCGTTTAATGCATTGTAATCTCTTCCCGCATATTCAAATAAGACCATTGAAACTATTTGAAATGGATGTTTAGGAATTTCTTCTTGAACCAATGGCTCTTTTTGCAAATTTCGTTTTAATTTTTTACAAACTTTGCATGAAAAGACTTATTCCTTAATTTGAGTATTCATTCCGGACCAATTATACAACATGCATGCAAGAAGCATGCGCAAGAGTATTTCTATTCCGAGGTGTGGTTGGTGTTATCAAATAGACATTTTTCGTTGCAATTCTGATGGTATGACCAGTCTATTGTTCAATAACAGCAATCTATTTTCTACGTGTAGTTCCGACTCTAATTTAAAAAAATGTTGACTAAGTTCATCCAGCTGATGATAACCTGGCCAACCTGTTTCAACATATTTAAAAATTCTCATATATTTTCCATCGTAGTTCAATATTTTTTTAAAAAATGTTTAGTTTTGTTCGGTGAAACAGACGGATCTTGTTATTGAATGAACAATTCCCGACAATCCTTCAACTTCCGAGTGTTGTGTTCTTGATAAGCAATCAGCCAGTAACTAGCATTTCTTTTTCAGGTTTATAAACAATGGTAATATGTGGATATTTTAGAAGAAACATAAACATGCGTTGAAGACGTGTTGTTACATCATCAATATCACGCTTGACCAATGTCTCCAATCGTTTATGATCACTTTCAACAGTAAACTCACGTCCGTATAAGAATATGTGAAACCTTTGACATGCTAAAACAATAGCTAACAGTTCCTTTTCAATTTGGGCCCACTTTTGTTTGCTTATACTCAGCGTTCTAGAAGCAAACGCTACTGGGTGCCCATTTTGAACTAAAACGCAATCCAACCCATCTTTAGATGCATCGGTTTGGATTGTTACTGGCTGTTTTGGATCATATATAACTAAAACTGGCTCCGAAGTTACAGTGCTCAGTAAATTTTGAAATTCCTTGGCGTGTTTTTCAGTCCACTTAAAATCAACATCATTTCTTGTTAAATTTCTTAATTCCGCTGTTTCTTTTGACAAATTTGGAATGAATCTAGCTAAATATTTTAATAGGCCCATAAACCTTAAAACATCTGCCTTATTTTCATGAGTTTTAATTTTCAAAATTACATACCGACATTTTGAATGGGCTTTGATTTTTCTCCCTAATAAAATGTTACCCATAAATTTAACTTTTTGTTGACGATATTGGATTTTTTCTGAATTAAACTTTATATTATTCTTCCTAGCTCTAACAATCACTAAATTCAAAACGCTGTCATGATGTTCTTCATTTTCTTCACACACAACTAGATCATCAAAATAAACTACAACTCCCGGTATATCTCAAAAAATTTGCACCATTTTTCGCTGAAACATTTCCTGTGCACAGTTCAGATGTATTCAAAATTAAATAAAATGTTAACTACACTCATTACAAAGCTAGCAAAGGACGCAAAATAACAAAGAAACAAACAGCGCGATTAGATTACATTTTTCACAACTAATGAAAGACTAACTAACGGCAAATTATTTAGCCATAAAACATTAAGTATAAGAAGTTTTTACCGCTTTTCAAGATTTGTCAAGTTAGCAAAGCACCCAAAAAAAACATAGAAAACATTGAACGACAAATTATCCACCTACCTATTTTTCGATTTGTCAAAGTTGCTTTGTTAACTTGACACTCATAGAAAACAAATAATCCAAAAACACATAGAATACATCGCTTGATAAAATTGATTTTTCACAGATAAATAACGACTAATTAACGGCAAATTATTAAGTACTAAAATATTAAATTTAAGAAGATTTTACCACTTTTCAAAAAAAAAAAAACAGACGTTGAAATTAAATTTGTCACAGCTAATTAACGGCAAATTATTAAGCCATCAAACATCAGGTATAAGAAGTTTTTACTGATTTTCGACATAGAAAACCTTGAACGACAAATTCTAAACTGTCATAACTAGTTAGAAGTAACGGTTGATTTCTTAGAATAAAGTTGTTGAGCACACACACCTTCGAGTTATATGTTAATGCTGCCACTTTTCGGAATCACACAAATTTCACCACTTGGAAATTTGGTAATTATTAATATTTTTAACATGAACAATGTTTCGGAAATGCTCTACTAATAAGAATACTACATTTATCGTCCAATTTTGGCAAACTTAAGCTCAAATGTTTAATAAAATGATTGTTTTTCACTTAAAGGTTCTCCCAAACCAACGCGAATGTGGAGCGATTCGCAGCGAATCATTCACAATAGAAAAAAATATGACAAATACACAACGCTAAACAACAACAAAAATTCGTCGTCGCTCCGCATTCGCGTTGGTTTGGGTGAGCCTTAAGTCATTTAAGCTATTTAAATTTTTTTTCTACCTATATGGGGCAACCAAAAACCAAATTTTTTTCAAAAATACTCGTTTTTTTGAGTGCCTATAGTAAATTTAAATCCGACTTACACAAACAGTACATTGCCGAAGGAGACAGATCAGAAGATTCAGAGAATATACATGTTTTGTAAATTAGTACAAAAATCTTCTACCTAAGCGTTGAACTTGTCGAGTTGTAGAAGATGAGTAGGGTCAATGATTCTCGGGATAATCTCTCCAGATGAGTCCTGAAACCAAAGGGCGCTCCGAAAACTACCTACCTCCTCCTCTAAATAGAGTCTAAATAGAGGCGCAATCATTGTGATCAATAAAAAATCGCTTGTTTCCCTGGCGCGTGATAACGGACTTTTAAGTTGGCCAACTGACTTGGAAGAACCTGATGTCACCGTGGTGGAGGCTGATCTGGCTTATTGTAGCCAAAATACTGTCCAGAGTGTCCAGTAGCAAATTGAGCGATTCTTCTTGAGAGTTAGTCGAGCAACCATCAGCATTTTTAGGCAATCAGGCATAACTGGATTTGTGGAGAGGATTTTTCTTAATGTAGATGCTTTGAAGGCTTTTCTATGTTTCTACAGAATTTCCTCCAAGAAGATCGTTTGGTTTTCCTCAATTCTTTCTTATACAATTTTAGCAATTCATTATAGGAATCCCAATCAGACACTACTGTAGTGCTTTTAGCTTGATTGAAATGTTTTTTTTTTTTCTGAGCGGTTCGAGCCCCGAAGGCCACTAATGTGGCTCCCTTTTACCCCTTATTCGAATAAGTGGACAGAAGGATTTTAATGATTTGTTTAGGGCTAAGGTTAGATAGTTGACTTTGGTGTCAAGATCGTTTTTTTTGGATGAAGCACTCAATCACTGAAGTTTTCCTCTGTTCTTGGGCCAGTCAGTACGATGTGCTTTAGCATCACTCTCAATACCTAGCCAAAAAGTACCTTTGGCCGTCTCCAATCTCACAGCCTTAGTATCATGATCGCTGAAATTAGGTAGTTTATATACATTAATGCTACTTTTTACTTTTATGTAGGATCTAGGTTCACCTTTATCAGGCGCATACAATAGGTCACAGACTGTACTCGTAAATAGTTCTGCCCTACACAGGATAAGCAGAAACTTAACTTTTTCGCAAGGTCTGATTGCAAGGGATAAATTACAATGGGCACTCAACATCTTAAGCCATACAAGTCGACAGAACCGGATGACATCATTTCAGCTGAATTGTAGATGAATTTAGAAGTAATGCTGCCGATTCTGGAGGTCATATTTAATGATTGCTTGAATTTGGTCCATGTTCCACTTCTATGGAGAGAAGTCAAAGTTGGGTTTATAAAAAAATTAAAATTTATGACCTATTAGCCAATCGTCATTCCTTCTCAAAACTTTTGAACGACTGATTGATATGTGCTCTATTACACGACGACTTTAGAGTCATGACTTTTTTCGAAATTCAATGAGTGCAAACGAGAAAAAACATCCAATCTCACCTTCGCATTCATTTAATTTCGAAAAAAGTCATGACTCATAAGTCGCTGTGTAATAGGGCATTATCCAACTACGATCAAACAAAAACACAATTACTGTTAATAGCTCAAAATGCTTATTGCCAATAGAAATCCGTGGAAAGGGCCCTCCACACACTTTAGTAAGTATCATCGAATATTTCCTCCATAATAATGGGTATGCTACAATGGTTGCCTTCCTAGATATAGAAGGCGCTTTTAACACCGTCGACACATCTACAATCGCATCTGCAGTGGTATCTCCCTACTCTTTTCCACCGATGTAAACTCCACTTAAGTGACTACTTTTATAACGATCCTAGTGATCTGGCAAACACAGGCATTAACAGTTTCGTATGCTTTGTCAGGAGCTCATAGTGATTTAACGATTAAGGAAGGAGTTTTCTAGATTCATGCAATATCATAACGGGCCAACTTTGGCCTAATATCGTCTTTCATTGAAGTCTGAAAGATTTGATTTTAAAATCTGAAATTACTGTTGAATAAAACCTCTGGGCCCTTATTATGAATTACGAAACAAACGGAAGAAAAAACGAAACTCGAAGAAACGAAAGTCATAGCGAAGAGCGATTATAAGATACGAAAATAGAAAGCAAAAAAAGTTGCCAGACAAAAACAAAAAATTATAATTTTTTAAAAGCGCAACTTACTTCACTTTTATTAACAAATGTCAATTTGTATGTTTTCACAATTGTTTTTATTATTTACTTACTTTTTTTCGCTCACTTAACAAAACAAAAATCAACCAAACCAAAATAATAAATAAATGACATTTGACAACTACCCCCAAAACGAAAGCTGAACGAGAGCTGAAGGCACTCGTAAATAAAAATACGAGAGTCCTCATTTTTACGATTCTCGTTTCTCTTAATCGCAATTTTACGATTAAGTGCTACTACAATCGTTTTTCCTAATCGCAATTTAATGAATACGCCTTATTTTGAGCGAGTATCGTTTTTCATAATAACCCCCCAGGGCCCTTATTATGAATTACGAAACGAACGGAAGAAAAAACGAAAGTCATGGCGAAGAGCGATTATAAGATACGAAAATAAAAAGCAAACAAAGTTGCCAGACCAAAACGAAAAATGATAATTTTTTAAAAGCGCAACTTACTTCTTCCTATTAACAAATGTAAATTTTTATGTTTTTCACTATTGTATTTATTATTTACTTATTTTTTTTTCGCTCACTTAACAAAACAAAAACCAACCAAACCAACCAAACCAAAATAAAAAATAAATCATATTTGACAACTACCTCCAAAACGAAAGCTGAACGAGAGCTGAAGGCACTCGTAAATAAAAATACGAGTATCGTCATTTTTACGATTCTCGTTTCTGTTAATCGCAATTTGACGATTAAGTGCTACTACAATCGTTTTTCCTAATCGCAATTTAACGAATACGCCTTATTTTGAACAAGTATCGTTTTCATAATAACCCCCCAGTTTTGATTTCAGTAATTAATTCCTTTTTAAAGAACAACACTTTGAACAAATTAGCAATGTAAAGTTGTCTCAGCATTACTTAAATCGCTGCTGGAATCATTCTCGCAGGTCAAACATTTCTGCCTGTTCTAGTTTTCAATAAATGAATAACTGTTTTTGAGATCTGAAAGAATACTAAACATTCATACTCACATTTAAAGTAATATTATTTGACTTTTATTTGTTTTATATGGTATGTGCATTTTCATATTAAATTTAATATTAAATGTAATAAATCTAAAGATTAAATGTTATTTTTGTTGAATTAATATAATACATTAGAATTAAGAATTGGGGTAGGTATTAAAGTATAAACTAAACACGTATCGTATGTTATATATGACAATCCATATTTCTTCTATGACTCTTGTCGGACACTAAAATTGCGACAGATAACATTCAAACAAAACTTATTGCATCAAATATCTTCAAAAATTTCTTAGCTGTTATATCATTTCTCTATTAATTTACTACTTGTTTTGCATTTTTATATATTTTATTTAAAGTAAATAAACGTTTATATATATTTTTACTTATGGTTTTTTTTTTATCTATATTTCTACTTTTAAATAAAGTAGGCATAATAGCTATCCTATACATTCCATGATTAAATTCTTTTTACTTGTATAATATCAATTGTTTCTTTTTGTTGCAAATAAATAATTAATAGATTGTGTTAACAATAATATTTTGAATTAGGCGTGGCTATCTATATTATTATTTTATCAAAAAAATGATAATTTTTCATGTTACCTATCTTTGTAAAAAGAGCTAAGCAATAATAATAAGAATCTTCAAATGCTCGCATAAATTGGTTTAAGTTTCTAAAAACTCAACCATTATCTTTGTTTGATAAATTAGTCCTGAAGTATGTACGATGAAAAGTGTATACGGTAAGGGAGTCCTAAATTTCACTTGCCTCTCAAAACTCATAATTAACGGCTTGCTTTTAGTCACTCATCAAGAACTCAGATGTCAATCTAAAAATGGTTTGTTTTTTTTTTCGTTTGGATTTCAGATGTTTTGTTTCTGGATTGGTATAATTTCGTTTGTGTAATAATTTTCATAAGATTTCAGAAGAGAAACAAGAGTTTAATCACCTATTGAAAACTTTTTCCATTTTTTAAAAGCGATGGGTGTAGAATGTTAAGCATTTTTCGTTGAGGGATGAAACCGGATCTTCTTTAGCCAAGTCGTTAAGTTGCACTTGTAAGCTCTTGTCAAATTAGTTCATAATTTTAAACACGTTTAACAACTCTTCTAACCTGTGATATATGAAACACGCAATTTGAGCTAATTTGCTAATATAGGTTACACAATCCCAAATTTGACTGATAAAGTGAACAATCTATACGCTACACAAACAAAAAACAAAAAAAAACTTTAAAATAAATAACTTTTCTTTGAAGGTATAGATTACGAGTATATAACATTATACACCAAGAGCCGGCAGCAAATTTTGGAAGTTGGTATTTAACCAAAATTTGAGTATGAAAGTTTGTATATATATGATATCAAATACAAAAGTCTGGCAGGTTTTTTTCTCTGAATTTAGTGGGAGTGGGGGTTTAAAACCAGCTTGGTTTCCGTTTTTTTAATGTTAGGATCATTAACACTTCAATTCCCTTTAAAAAAAAATCTCCACCATGAAAAATCTGACCCATGATTTAAGCTTTTTAAGCAAACCTTTTCAACGCTTTTGTGGAGTCTTTACTTTGTCTATTTTTAGAAAGGTTCACTTAAAATGGTTATATCATAAGTTCTATTAATCGGGCCGTCAAGAGTGTGGGGTTTATGCTTAGAAAAAATCACAGAGCATCATGTATGATTTAACATGAATTAAAAACATAGGCGTAGGAAGAGGGGGGGAGGCACAGGTGGGCGCTGTCCACCTTAGAAATTGGCCGCCTTAGAAAAATCGATTAAAATAAAACTTTTCTGGTTCTAACCCACCGAAGAAGTAAGATTGAATAACCGTGAATGAAGTTTCAGACACTTTATATTTCGCCTTCAATAATTGGTGATCTTCATATAGCAGCAATTTTCGCCTAACTTAATTTTGTTTGTATTAACACATTGTACCACTGTTCAGGGGATCCATTCTCAATCTGTGAAATGAAAACAAAGTTATCACTTCATTTCATTTCATTTCATTTCATTTCATTTCATTTCATTTCATTTCATTTCATTTCATTTTATCAGTTCACTAACACGCTCAAGACAATTCTCGAACTCGTTATGAAAAACAAATGCCAAAGAGAGAACTAAAAAAGTACTTAAATGAGAAATGCCTCTCATCTTTCTCAATATCTCATAGTAAAAGATAATTGTGACGTGATAGAAAGACCAAGATGGTGACTTGGGTGTATTTAATGATCATTGATCAATTGCTTCTGTTTGTCATTTATCTTTTCACAGGTGTTCACAGAGTGAATTGATTGTGATAAAAGAATTATCATACACTCCAGGTCATAAGGATAGAAGCAGACGTTTTTGGAAAGTTAAATTGATTTTATTTCCGTTAGGTGGTTGATTCACCAAAATAAAACTTGTTGGAAGATAGACTAGTTTATTTACTTTTTTTTTCTTTAATTCAGAATTTTTTAAATTTTAATAGTGCAAGTTATAAATGACTTTCAATACCTACTAAATGCAAATTATATTCAAAATATATGCTAATAAATCAAGTCATAAGATTAAAAGCAGTCAAAATATCAAAAATTTTTGGGAAGTGGTAAGTCTTTTTTCTAAATAAAATATATTTATTTTGAACCCTTTGCTGTATGTGTTAGTAAAAATCGGAAAGAAAAAATATTTGAATATTCGAATCTGAACGACTTTCAAACCGCGCTATAGCTCGAAAAATCAACCGAAGTGATCATGCTGTCAGCCATTATTTAAAGAACCTAATATCTTACGGGAATTTATACAAAGGTAACATTTCTTCCGCTTTAACTCCCCGCGAAACCCGAAAAATCCAAAAAATTGCATCTAACTCAGCTTTCTCAGCGGATAAAATCAGGCTAATGTTATGGCATGTTTATACACTGTTATCCAGGCAATTCGAAATGCTAAACACCGAAAACGACTTGAGCATAAAGAGAAACTACCACTAAATGATGCCAGGAAGAAGAAACGCTTGGAATGCTCAGCGTGGAGTTAGCTCAGAAGATTGGCGAAAAGTATTTTTTTTTGACGAAAAGAAATTTAACTTGGATGGACCAGATGGCTACAATTACTATTTTCGTGATCTGAGGAAAGAGGAGCGATTTCTGAACCGTTATCACAGCAGAGAAGGAAGGGCTATGGTTTGGGGCGCAATATCCTATTATAGCACAATAGACTTGGTAGTTCAAATTCAAAGTACAAAGATGTCTGGAAATAGCTACAAATTCATGGTAAATTCAGTTTTCTCATGGATTTTTCAGCAAGATAACGGGCCTATCCATACAGCTCGAATCGTTTAATCTTTTATTGAAAATAAAAATGTTCACTTGCTGCCTTGGCCACCATATTCACCGGACCTTACCATAATAGAAAATGCCTGGAGATGGATCACACGGAAAGTTTACGAAGGAGGGAAACAATACGATGACAAGGAAAAGCTGATTAAAGTCATTAAGTTGGCCTGTGGTGAGATTTCACTGAACTTCTTGGCATCACTGTAGTTCTCTTTAATATCCAGTTTTTGAAGTTATTTTGAAAAGTGGTGGCTGCACAAATAATTAAGAAAAGAAAATGAAACCAATAAAATCTTAAAAACAAACAAAACCATCTTTTTTCTTCATTTTTTGTTAGTGCTTCTAATCTTATGACCCGATAAAACTACTCAAAAAAAATAACTCAGTCAACATTTATTCTCGTAGATCCGGTAACCTTTTTTCATGAAAGGTTAACTATAGCACGTTAATCATCTCTCTTATGGCTTATAAAGTTTGTGTTCTCTTTCCAACATCACAGGAGAAATTTCAGTTCAACTTATGAAAAATGTACCTTAAGAATTGGAGTGTTTGAAAATATTTGTTTTCATTTTTCACACTTCGAGAATCGCGTTTGTTGTGATATTTATCACTTCACAGTTTCACAGATCGAGAATTGACCCCCAGATTAAGGGTGCATTCAGATTAAATACGCTTCATTTAGCAGAAAAATAAAAAAGAATGTAAAGTTTGAGTGAAAATTAGAAAAAAAAAAATATATAAGGATTTCGATTAAAAAAATTTAAAATCGCCAAAAGCTTAAATATCACAAAACCGATTTTCGTGACGTCAAATGAAATTTCAAATCGCCTGTGGTGATAAAAACAAGGGGTCTGCAATGAATGTCTTTAAACCAGTTCCAATACATTCATTTTATTTCAAGCACACTTCCACACTACACACTGCTTGAAACTCAAATTAATGAATACTTTAATATATCATTACTGAATGAATCTTGCACCCATTTGAAAACAAACAGTTACTGCAGTGAACTTATGAAGAACGGGTATTCATAAATGAGTATTCATAAAAAGAGTGTATACTACACTAGGTCTGTTTCTTTACTTTTGGGGTAAAGCTTGGGAAAAAGTTCGGGAAAAAGTTTGGGCATGAGCTTTTTGATGTTGTTGTTGTAATGTTTAACCAAAAATTAAAAGTAAAGAAACGCATTTGGGATGTTTCTGGTTTGTTGCGGTGTAAATTACCAATTCGACTTTATTGCTTGTAGGCTCAACGCATACAAAATTATGCAATTTCAATTCTTAACATTTGCACTTATCATTTTGGGCTCTATTAAAAGATACCAGAAGAAATATATTAATTTATATTTGACTCCATTGTATCATTTTCATTTAATTTATTTAAATTAAACCATTTTATATACGCTACTTGACAAATTTAATTTAAAATTTTTCGGTCAGCTGATTTCTTGTTTGACAAGCATGAAAGTGCCGGAACTAAAATGTTCGGGTAGATTCTTGCTGAAGGGGAAATGAAAAAAAGTCAAAAGCTCTGGCATTTTCGTGTCAGAAAATAGTAAAGAAACACGTTTTGGGTAGATTTGGGTTACTTTGGGAACCCGCAGGCTGGTAAAGAAACAGACCTACTATGTCTTGGATAGCCCTCATTCTATTCAAAACATTGAAAAACAATTTCCCTATTTTTTTCATATTTTTATTTCACCCCTCTGGTCTCCCTATTTTCACTTTGAGGTACTAATCATGGGATAAGGATTATTCTTAAAACACGCGAAAATTAATCGGAATGTATAGATTAGATTCAGACGAGAAAAAAATTGTATCGGAGTAGGGGGAAATACACCCCCCTCCAATACAAATTTTTTTCTCGTCTAAATCTAGTCTATACCCTCACATTATTTTGTTTGCGTTTTATAAGATTTATCCTAGCCCCATAGTTAGTACCTTGAAGTGAAAATAGGGAGACCGGGAGGTTGAAATAAAAATCTGAAAAAATTAGAAAACATTTTATTTTCTATGTAGACATTTGATTCCTATCCATCTCAGAATTTCAAAAAAAAAAAAAAAAAAAAAAACAATATAAGGACCACCCTAATGTACACTGAGTACAATTGGTTCAAGTTAAAGGTCAGTAAAAAATGGCTATTGAAAGCTTACAAAGGTAATTCTCAACAAAGCTAGAAACCAAGTAGACTTTGCAAACGTTTTATTTAATCCACTCGGTGTACCCGCAAACATTGCACACTATTCGCTAAAATCAAGAACCACCGAGTGACAGTGCATTCATTCTAAAATCAGCATCAGGTGATCGAATGGAATACCTTAACTGCTTTTTATAGAGTGGGTACTATTATTCACTGTATATTGTGTTGAAAAATTGCAATGAATGGTGTATACTGAAGTATTGCACATCAAGTGAAGAGAGAGCAAATGAATACATTCATGCAGACCTCTAATAAAAACCCACATTTGAAAAGCCTGGAACGTGTACCATAAAGTAATTCGGTTTGAGAATGAAGAATAAAAACGTAAATAATAGAAAATTTATTATTTTAGTTTTTTAGTGGACTTTTGTAATTCGGTTTGTTTAAAATTAATGCTTAAGGCTCGGTTATGGTATGTATCAATTCGGTTTGACATCGCCTCTGTAACCAAACCGAATATGTAATTAAAATCTGAGCCAAGTTTTCTTCACCTATCACCTTCTAGTCCGGAAAAACCTTGGTAGAAGCAATTACCCTTGATTTGGCGTCCCATATTGAAATCGAAGATAGGAGAGTAAACCTTTACAACCAGATATATGTATTTTTTAATCAAGATTTTTTTTTTAAATGCAGCTTCGATTTATTTTTAATTACATATACTTTCTGAATCATTCACAAAAGATATGATAAAAAAGCCGAGACATGAGGTTGCGGAACTTGGGAATAAACAAAAAAATCACACGGAGGAAGTCGTGTTATATTCTCCCCCTTAGGTAGAGGGGTAGTTTAAATTTTCAAAAAAAGTACTTAATATTTAAAAAATAAATAAAATAACAACAAAAATCATTTGCCCAATTGGTCAAACAAACCCGTGTGTTTCTGAGAGAATGCTCACACTGGTCACTTTTCAATATATTTGATATATGTAGCTCGGATACTAGGTCGAATTTGGCAATTTAGAGCTCTAAAAAATATTTTTTTTATAAATAAAGTGTGTAGTTTAAGGGAACACTAATTAGTCCAGTGCATTCAGACATTGAAGCCGGCAAAATTTTGTACAAGCTTTATTTCAGTGGATATTATTCAAGGATAGTCCCATATATTATATAAAGTTCCCAAATATTCCGATGTGGGGTTTGACCACCATCTTCAAAAAACCCGTCACCATCTTGGATTTTATGTTATCGGGTGTATTTTGGCAACAAATGCTAAATTCCTTACAACCATTTCAAATCGATTTTACTAGTTGCAAGGAACACACAAAAAATCAAATTTTTCGCGGTCGATTATGTGTGTTCCATTTGACAGCAGCTTTGGTGCAAAAAGTAAATAAACTAGTGCGCAGACAAACGAATTATAAATATTCAGAAGTGCATCTAGTTTACCACGTCGTTTTGTTAGATTAAAACATATGTTTCGGAGAAAAGTTGCAGAAATATACAGAAATAGTTATGCGGCCATTGAAGTAAAAAAAAAACCCAAATTCATTAAAAATACTCATCAATCAACAAAAACAAGCTTTATATCTTTAATTGACTTTGGGCACTTTGAACCGAAGTTAATTATAACTTCTCATTAACAATTAACTATTTTTGTATTTGTTTTGATAATTTATTTGCTTTAAATCTATTTAAATATAGGACGAACACTCCTGAATATTTGTTAAGAATACTTTCGACTCCATAGAAATGTCATATCTTGCTAGTGTGTGTGAAATCTATCTTAAATCTAGCTGAAAATGCAAGATTTGTTTCGACGGAATAAAATCGATTTTGTTTTGAAATACAAAGTAAATGCATTATAGACCTCTCAGCACTCTAGTTTTTAGTTGAATGACTTTAAAAAGCAAAATGAGATAGCTCAGAAAAATAAGATATGGGTATGAATGTAACATAAAAGAGATATTTTTTTTTGAGAATCGATCACAAGAAATATATAGCATGAAATAATAACTAGCTCCGGCTCAGAAAGGTGTGTTAAATGCACGAAATTTTCATAGAAAAAAAAATCTTGGTGTACATTTATTGTAAATTTCTCACTGAATGAGGTGTCAAAAAGCGAGAAACTTTAAGCCTTGATTACAAGTTATATAGGGCTGATCATTTCTAGGGCTAGTTGACCTTTTCTGACCAATTAGATGGTATTTCCTGTTTTCAAATTTCTCATATATGAGGTGCCAAAGGTCCAGAGCCAGAAAAGTGCATAAAAAAACATAATTATTATTTAAAAAGTTAAAAGATACTTTAAGCAAAAGCCTCATATTTCACGTATGGAGCTCTAGCTGGATTAATGCTAAAAAAACGTCTCAGGTCCAGATTTTGATAATCAAGAGAGTTTTTCTGAATTGTTGTGTCATTCATTTGGTTATATGTAGGTATAGGTACATCAAATGGAAAAAAACGTTTTTTGCATACTTTAGTTTCAACCAAAGTGAAATAACGCACTTAATTTAGTTAACTGAATAATTTATGTGGTTATAATTTTCACACACAGAATTGATTAGGCGCTCCGTTCGAAGAGCCTGGCAAGGGTAAAACTGATAGTAAAACGTATGAGACCTACATATGTATGTACGTATATACATACATCCCGACCCCGGATGATAAAAGGTTTCACAGTCGGTTAAATTTGGTATAATATTGAGCGTACCTACATAAATATATATGAATTTCCGTTATATTTACTTCGACTCCCAAAGTTTGCTGCCGGCAGGAATAGACTAGTAGGATATGAATTATTGTTAGTTTTATTAATGTATGAAGGACTATAGTATAGTACTCTCGGTCTCAGTGCGTTATGTCAAGAAGAAGAATATTCCAAGAGAAAAATACAAATAATTTGGAAACCATGAAAGTTTGATTACTTAAAACTATTTGGATAGTTTCGTTGTAATCCCTTGTGAAAAAAAAACCGATGAAAGATAATGGAAAAACATCTTAAGGTATCTTGAAATTTTTGTGTTAACTAGATGACCCATTTTATAACAATCAGATCGCACGCAATATTGTGGTGATATCATCTAAAAAGGAAATAAAAAAGGATCAAAATTTACATACATATGTTAAAAGGATACCAAATTTTTTTTAATGAAAAATGCTGACTATTCGGATGAAGTTTCATTCAATACTTGCTAAGCAAAGAATTAAAATGGAGATAAACACTTCAATAAATAAGATACACCTCTCAATAAACCATATTAACATCTCAATTAATGAGAATTAAATATAAAAATAATTATTTAAATATTTTGTATGATTTTAAGAACAAAATACATACATCAGTGCGAATGAACATACATGAAACGATGCAGTTTTTAATTTGTATTTGATTTTATATTAGTTTTGTTCTAGAAAGTTGCATTTTATTTGTTTGCATAGAAACTTGTTAGTTACGTTTTATCGTTTAATTTGTTTTATTATATGCATGATAATTAAATGTATTTCTTTGTTTCTTAAATATTTAATGTACTTATACTTAATTTAAATATCTTGCAATACTTTTTTAATCTATTGACTATTTAAGCGATTTGCTTTTGGCACTGCCCCTACAATACGAACGCGATTTCCAGTAGAACTTGCACCATTCGCGCCTCCAACAGTTGTATTACTACCAACACCAGTAGTACTTTTTGGATGTTTCATATCGTTGCAATCGCAAAACTGTGGCGGCGGCGCTAATACAATGTTTTCGGTGCAGGATGCATTTCCAGATACTCCACTGCCTCCTGTAGATGCAGCCATCATCTCATTATCACTGTCTGCTTCAATAGGAGGTGGCAACTGCACTAATGACACTGCAGCACGAGATGCGCGTGCCATTGCGATACTAGCTGCTTGCTTTCGCGTTAACGAGTTATGTCGTTGAAATGCTTTCGCTGGTGGGCTGGGACTCAGTTCACCATCGTCTTCACTGCGTTGTTCTTCTTCGGTGTCATGATCATGGTTGCTGTTGTTATTGCTACTAATGCTTATGCAATGTTTTGTGCTGCCAACGGTAGTTATGGGCTCCTCATGCTTTCGCAAATTCGGGCTCATAATAATCTTTGACGCTAGAGCAGGCGAAAGTGTAGGTGCTAACTGCTTGCTCGTAATAAGCAAAGTATTTACTTTGGTTGCTGCTACTGTCGATGGTTTCATTGCCTGTGTCTGTTGTTGCGGCTGTTGTTTGGCTAAAGGTGTTTGTTGCTTTGGCGTTGTCATTCCAACCGAAAGCGTTAATGGTTTCTTTTTGAGAGTATCTTGATTCGTCGCCATTTGCGCAGGATTAGTTGGAATTTCTTGATCACTACTAACACCTGACGAAGAATTATCACCTTCTTCGATGTGTTCAGCCGCGTTGGGAGGGGATCGTGAGCTAATATTGTTACTTTTTTGAAATCCTATCTCAATGTCATTTTGGTTTTCTGGTTTCAGTAAATCGTTGGGATAAGATTTGGATGTCTTTAAATTGGTGCGTATCCTTTGGATTTCATCAACAGAGAATGAATGCGAAATAGAACCACCCGAGCTGCTTCCGCTGTAAATGCAGAATAATAATAATATAATGACATTTATAATTTTAGAATATAATAATTTAATAGAGGAGAATTAGATATTTATTTGGAAGTGACATACAATGTCACATGTTATAATTAGCCAATTTATATTTCTGAGATCTCAGAGCACTCAGAGCGCTCAGAAATGTAAACACGATTCCTCTCAAAAATTCCTCACTTTTCTCCTCAAAAACTGAGACTGAAATTTTTTGGATTCGCTTGCTCAGTAATTTTTTGTTGCAGTAAATAACATAAAAATAAAATAAAAAGAGAGTTGTTTTGGCTTTTATGTGAGGAATACTGTTTATATTTTACTCTCCAGATCTGTCAAAAAATTGAGGAAAAATACTGAGCGCTCAAGAAATATATAATGGGAGGGGTAATACCTCCTCCTACTCGGGTAGGAGGGGCAATTTTATAAAAAAAATTACATTAAATAAAAAAAAAAAATAGTTTAAAAACAACAGCAACACTTACAGTATTGTTTTGCAGCTTTTTCGAAAGCCAAAAGTCCATTCTCATGGTTTATTTTTGAATTTTTTAGAAGAAAAGTTTTGAGAAACAATTTTTTCAAATGAAGGAAAATTCAATTTTTGCTGAACCTATTTATTAAAAGAACTTAATTTGAAAAGAAATTATACGACGTTTTAAAAATCTAAAAAACAATACTGTCGTTGTTTTTTTTTTTTTACTATTTTTTTTCTATTTAATGTAATTTTTTAATAAAATTTCACCTTCCTGTCCAAGGACCCTGTCTACTTTCGTTCTACAAGCCTAACCACAGAAGATTTTTTTTTAAATCTTGAAATTGAATTTTCTTAGCTCAAAAACAACGATTCTTGTCATACGTTAATATACTCTCTATCTCAAAAACGGTCCTACGATTTTGATAAAAAAAATATGTGCATTATTGTTGTATGGTATAATTTTTGGGAAAACCCAAATTTACTAAAATCGATTGAACCATTAATAAGAAAATCAAAAAACCGTTATATAGCAGGTACCGTTAATAATAGTTTTTTGTGATTTTTTTACCAAAAAGTACACCATATCTAACAATAATATCTTTATTTTTAGTAATCGTTGGAGCCGTTTTTGAGAAAGCTTATATTTTCCTTAATGGAAAGTGACGTTATTTTTGGAGCTAACAAAAAAATTCAATTTGCTCTCTGAAGAAACACCAAAAAGCATTACGTTCAAAATTTGAAGAAGATCGCAGTATTGGTTTAGCTTGTAGACAGAATTTTGCCACCCACTTTTTTACTTTTGCACGAATCCAAAACTTGCAAGTTAAAATAACAGTTACTGGACAATATATTAACTTTGAATAGCTACCTACT
Organism: Dasysyrphus albostriatus; assembly: GCA_946251815.1. Taxonomy (NCBI): domain Eukaryota; kingdom Metazoa; phylum Arthropoda; class Insecta; order Diptera; family Syrphidae; genus Dasysyrphus; species Dasysyrphus albostriatus. Next base: position 70,603,521 of record OX276337.1, on the reverse strand, counting down.
AAACAAAAAATATACAGTTATTTTCGAACAGCAAAAATTTGCATTTTCTCTAATTCTGATTATTTCTTTTTTTGTATGGGTAATGATAATTTTTGTTCTTTAAATAGCTAATTGATTAATAAAACTGTAAAAAAAATTCATAAAAAGTTTATAATTTGTCTTAGTTACAAACAAAACAACAATTAATGAAATTGAACAAAAAATCCGGCAAGTTTTTGCCAGCACTGTACCTTGCCAATCATCAAAATATACATTTGGATGTAACCCCTCTTTTCTTTCCTTTGTCACGGCATAACTTGGGAACAGCTTGAACGATTTGGGTGATTCTTTTTAGGTAAACTTTGTTTTTGTGAACTTTGGTCAAATTCGGCCTTGCGGTTTATCAGAGAGGTACAGAAACAATTTTTGATACCTGATTTATATGTTTTGTATATTAACAAGAAATCAATTGAAAACAAATTCAATTATGAAGTTTGGTTCTCAAATAAACAAAATAATAATATAGTCGAGTCTCCATTATCCAGAATCCGATTTATCGAGAATATAATATCTAAAATTTAGTTTTGTCAAAATGTTTTAAAAACTTTTGTCCACCCAAGGGGAATTTAACTGTGAAGTTTGTCAGAAACGTTTTATGCTGAAATATTTGTTAGGATTTAAGATTCGCCATCCTTGAATACTTAAAAATAATTACAGATGTTATAAGCCTTTTAAAATCTTTCAGTCATTTTCGTCGAAAAATTAACATAAAAGTTTTGTTAGGCTTTGCATTCTGCATAATTCCATATTATATCATTAGAGTAGATTTTTTTTTTAAATAAATAGGTCAAATATAAAATAAAATATACGACTGGGTTGCACGTACTTGCTCTTATGCTCATAAGCTCAGAGTTTTAAAAATTGTATGTAGTAAAAACATGAAAAAATATTTAAAAGCATGTGATTGGTTTTTTAAATTTTTAAAACAACTCTTGCAACAGTTTAAGCTGGAGAAAAGGAATTAAATTTGAATTCATGAACAATGAACAAATACACAGAAGAAACTGAAAAAAGTGTGAAAGGGAAAACAAACATCTGGAAAAATCGTGTCAGTTTGCCAGGAACGGACGATTTGGTCCTTACCCCTGATTTTATACTCCCTTTACCAACGAACAAAAGATCGTCTGTGGAAAAATAGGTTCATGTAAATGCCGACTTATTTGACATGTGTTAATACTCAATGGGATAGTTTGGAATGGCTTTAAATTATATGCCTGTTTGGTAACGTGAAATTTTCAACAAGTTTCCCAAACTTGGGTTATTTTCTATGGTTTCTGACAGCAAATTTTGAAAATATGTAAAAATTTGCAAGAAGTTTCACGTTAACAAACACACCTTATATTAAATTCTTTGTTTTCGAGTGCACAATTCATGGAATGGACTTTTATATACATGAATTTATATATATTATTTTGCACCACCGTTTGTTTTGAAGTTTAAGTATTAGTGCTTCTATAGTGGATTTCGATTTGAAATCAAGAAGAGAATTTCTCTTCGCTAATGGAATGGTTTTAGGAAACTTCCGGACGCTTGGACGCTTTGGTTTTCACGAATTTACGACCTTAACCGATTACTAATGGCCTTTTCGATTGGCAATTCGGAAGAACTCTCCGATCCGGAACACCAATAAAACAAACAGGCACATTATGTTTGGTTCTGAAGTTTTCGTATCCTTGTATTGGTGCAACTTCACATTCGAATGCCGAAATAGTTCTTCACATTTGTAAACTTGTCGGACTCAAATATGGTAATTTACAATAAAGAAAATGCAAAAATAATATTCTAAACTAAAAATAATTGTATTTAAAAGCAGTAAAATGTGTGAAGTTTACTTATTTTTATTTAAAAATGTACATTTGCAATATTTGACAACACTTTGACAACTATGTGTTTGAATGTGAGAGTTGTTCTGGTTTCGATTCTGAAATGAAATCCAGAATCGTTTTCTGTTCTTTTCGGAAGAAGAACCGTCATTCTGAATGGCAATAGAACACTTTCAGAAGGGTTTACACCCATTCCGGATGCTTCTGGATTGTCAATCGAAAAGGCTATACGATGTTACACATACAAATTTTGTTTATACCTGTTATTACTGTTTCCACTGGTTTCCGGCATATCTAGTAAGGCTATCTTTTCATTAAGCTTTGTATTTCTCGCTACCAAAATTGAATTTTCGTCTTCTCCATCTGATTCACTCAGACTGTAATCAGGTTCAGGGATTGGTGGGGCAGAACCAGTAGGCAACGGTGAAGGATTTTGGGGATGCGAGTACTGTTGTTGATGATGCGTAGGAAGTTGCCCAACAAACTGTCGAGTGGGTTGGGCATATTGACATTTTTGGGCTACATTGACTGCTTGTTGCTTCTGCTGTTGTTTTTGCTGATGTTGCTGATTAACAGTTTGAGCTATAGGTTGGGGTGGTGCGGGTGGAGGTTGTTGTAAGAATTGTTGTGTCGTTGTGTTGGGCGACTGGCTTAAAAGTTGTCCTTGGCGATTCTGAAATATATTAACTCTCATTTTATTAATTGATATAAGAAAAAAGGTTATAGAGCTGAGATTGTAAATAATAAGCTCTGATTATAATGCTATTCACGCAACGTCCTAATATACACTACTCCAAAAGCATTTGAATGGCTGTAACGAGTAATTTTTTGAGAGTCTTTTTCTGTTCCTGAATTTAAGAAGCAGTAGATTTTAAACACACGCATACAAACACCTTTTTTCGTCAGATTACTTGTCAAAAGTGATAAATACTTAAAGAAGCCGTTTTTTAATTGGCGTCGTTCGGTATGTGCAAAACAAAACGCATGTTTCAATAGTTATAATAGTCAGAAGATCTAATAGAAAACGATATTAGAAGCAAAGAGCTGATTGGTTTATCACATTTTTACCATTAACGCAAGTATTTGAAATGGGTGTCCTTGAAACGTGTGTAGTATATTTTAACATTTTACCGCAAGTGTAAATTTACAAAGTGGCATTTGAATGGCCTAAATATTATTCTTTGTTTGATTTATAGACTTTAAAATGACATCTGCTGGAATGTTACAATTTGACATGATGATAACGTGTCAAAATGCTAAGCGTTCTTCTAGTATTCTGATAAAACTCCGTATTTTGAGAAAAAAAATTACCTCTTGCGAAGCGGTCCGTCGTAATTTCCAACCAACAACGTTTCTGAGATCCTGCGGCGATGCATACAACTTGGCATTTGCCGATGGGTTAAAACTGGATGCAACGCCATCGGCTGGTCCACAGCTATCAGTTACATCTCCTCGTTTTTGTAGTTTTTGTTGCAGAGTAATTGTACTCTCATATTCGGATGAGCTTCGTGAGACATCAACTTTAACAACTTGTCCAACAGGTGGGGGTGGCGGTGGGTGTGTTGGAGGTGGCAAATTTAATCGCTGCATTGATGCGTGTAGTGTGGCCACATCATCTTGAGAGTGATGACCTTTGCCAATTGCATTCCAAATCGACGAAGACGAGCTATTCAAATGCGAATTCAAGTCAGGTGTCGAATGAAATCGTTTCAATTCACTTCCACCAGCCCCGACTGTTGGTATTGCACACGGTTTTCCACGTAGAGTTCCATTCTTCGTTTTCTTTCGTTTCATTTCAGCAACGCTGGCGTAAACTAGTGGGGCTTTCATTGGTGAACCACTACTTGGTGGTGTTGCCGCTCCACTGTCAGTACCTGATTGAAATCTTGAAGTTGTCATCATTGTTGAATAACGATTCATACCATCGGCTGCCTCCCCTTGCTGTCGTTGGAATAATTCTTCCAGCTCGGCGGCTGTTATACGGCTTGATGTCGGTCGAGCTTTGATGCTTGCAGTTCGAAGTTGGACTGGAGTGCTGGGATTTTGGGTTGGCGTTGTCGATATGGATTCAATTGAGCTGGATTTTGCTGGAATGTCTTCATCCTCTTTTTCACCTCCGTTCTCAAGACCAGCTACCATTGACTTCGCTCGAGCTCTACCAACACTAAGCGTAGTTTTTGGATCACGTCTCGGTGGCATTGGTGCTGGCATTCTACCACTTCCACCTAAACCAGGTTGACCGAGTGACATTTTTCGTGGTAGCGTTGAACATTGCCGCGCTGCTTGTGGCGTACTAGGACCTTGGTAATGCTGTACTTGGAATTGTTGATGTTGTTGCTGCGCTGCAGCAACAGCAGATACTGCTGCGGACTGCATCTGGTGTGGATATTGAGGCGATATGACAGTCATTGACACCAATGCTCCTGAAGAGCGGATCATGTCAACAACTTTTTCATGAGACGCCGCACGGACGTCTTCACCACCAATGGCAAGAAGAAAGTCACCAGGCCTCAAGCCAGCCATATCAGCAACGCCACCAGGGTCCACATCATCTAGATATTGTAAAGCTGGAAATCTATCGGACGGTTTCAATTGCATAAGTGGTGAAGATGCCTTAGCTCCACGCAGAATGAAACCAAAGCCACGTTTAGCTCGATGTAGTACAACAGTTCGAGGTTCACCCATAACACTATAACAAAAAGAAATTTAAATTTAAGTATGCTTGATGTTAACTTTAAAAATAATAAAATAACAAGTAAAGCGATTTTGGTCAAATCGATCAGTCAAGAACTTAAAATTAAGACATTTTTTGGAAAAGTATTCTAGATTTCTGTTTTAAAACTTTGTGCGTGTTTCACCAAAAAAAAACTTTAAGTTTTAAGTAGGTAGGTACCCTCCAAAGAAAAAAGAAAAAAAAAACATAAATGTGAAGAGAAATTGAAATCTAGTGTAAAAAAAAAAATTTCACAGCGAAAAACTAAAAGTAAAATCACTGTCAGAACCGTTTTTTTAGATCAATAATTTCCAGTTTTTTTTTTTTTTTTGTGCCAAGCGAAGTTGTTTGGCATTCATAATTAAATAGATATTTTTGTGCAAAAAAATATCAAAAAAAAAATAACTACATGTAGTGTACGAATAGTGCTGTTGCAAAATTATTTATTTCTCAAAACCCATTTTCTATAAATTGTGGTGAAAGTAAGACGTTTTAACAGTGCAGTATGTTCTTTTATTCAAATAGAAAGACTTTATGTATGTATGTATGTGTTCTAATGTTAATAAACAGTTAAAGGATTTGTTGTCATATAAATATGTAAATACAAAATCATTTTAAATAAAACAATACAAAAATTTCGCTTGTTTAGTTAATTTTCATTTAAACATCCAGGAAGGAAAAGAATAATTGACAAGTGAAAAGCTCCGTTCCGCAAGCAAATTATGTCGCATGTCACTTGAGTAAATAGGAATAGCTCAAGCTAAGTGAAGTTTTTGTTGAACATATTTTCGCGATTGAGGAGAAAAGCAATAATTTGAATAAGAATTTCGCTTCACTTGGAGTTATAAACTTAACCGTTAAGTATAATCATACATATATTAAAGGTAATATCATTTGTTTTTGATGCGCAGTTCTGCGCATATATCAAAATTAGTATCAAATGCTTATATTTGTTGTTGTTTTTACGTGTATTTACTTTCTCACGTTCACAACACAGTTTCTGACAATTTCAATTTGTTGTTGTGCTTGCGTGTGTTTAAATCCTCACGTTAACAGCCATTTTCATTTCCGACAGTTTTAATTTTGACAACCTGCGCAGTATAATATGTCTGTTCGTGTACTTCTCATAACTACGAATTGCAACGAATTTCATTTTTTTTATATGAGCTTTGGCAGAACTTTGGACTAAGTTCGTTGAAATTCGTAGTTTTGCGAGGTACGCAAACAGACATTATACCCTAGATTTTCGTGCTGTGAATCATTCCTGCTAGAAGCAGGAATTAAATTAATAAGAATGTAGAACTATAATTGTCAGAAGTGCACTGAAGTCAAAAACCAGCTTTCCGTATCGTCAAAAGGAGATCACGCCCATACCATACTTATCATCTATCTCTTTTTTGTATTCATATTTCAACAAATATCAGTTTTACTTATGTAAGTGCTCCTGAGCGTGCCGACCTCACTTCCGTAAGGAAGCCGCATCATATGATTTCTGTGTATTCGCTCGCTTTCCTTCCGATCACTGAAGTGTCCCTCCAAGCATTATAGTTCTAGCTTTAGTTGTGCGGCTTTTCGGAAAGAAAATAACGCACCGATTATGAAAAGTACCAGTAAGAACTTTTATGTACCAATAAATATGCAGAAATATCACAAGCTAAATTGGTATATTAGAAATATGTGTTTATAACTTTGGATCAGACTTTATTTATGAAGACTTAATTGGACAGCAACAATTATAAAATCGCTACACAGAAGGAACACTTGAAGCAATGACTATCTTATCAGATGAATAAATTTGATTGTAAAAATGGCGCTAAGCACCCTTTAGATGGAACTTGACAAGTGTTAAATGTCAACTTTATCTCAATAATGGGAGATGGGGGTGGAATAACTGTCAAAATGCCAGAGATGTAAAGTGCCTTTCACATTAGCTGCGAATAGCGAACTGCGAATTGCGAATGGTCGCGAGTTTTGACATTACTTTCACATGAGTGGTTGCCTAGAGACACGGATTGTTATAAAAAATGAACCAATAAAATGGGAATGCAGATATGTGGAATGCGTGCTGATGTTGTGGATTGCGAATAAGTGTTTGACAGTTCGCAGAAAACATCTCGTTGGTCGTATAGAAAATATAAAAATGCTAAATTTAACAATTTAGACTAATTTTAGGTCGTGTTTTCTTTCTAAAAATCTAGAGTGGATCGTTTATTCAGTTTGTCGAAAAATAAAAACAAAAATTTGTTGATATTAGCGCTTGGAATTGCCTAAACGATTTCATTCTCATTTGCAGTTCGCAGCTCATGTGAAAGGCACTTAAGAGTTGAACTGTTTCTGTTCAGGCAGAAACGTGTATTTTTTAACGTATGTGCACGGCAATATTTACAAAAGTTTGATGCAAATTCGGGAGAACTTATTACGACATCATTAAGGCGGAAGCATCTTTGATAAACAATGCCCTGAGCTTCTATGGCCACGTGTGTAAACCCGTTCACTTCTCTTATAAGAGTTTGAAATAAATGTTATTATAACTAGATTTTATTTACTTTCTATTTAATTCTTTAATTTTATGTTTGGGATATGTAAAAATATGATAACAAAAATATTTGAGGGACATTTTAAAAGAACAATTTGAATTTGACTCCCGCCGCGCCCGCCGGTTGCTTGATAATCTAAATTCGAACTGTTTAATTAAACTCGAATAAGGCCACAACAAATTCTCAAGTATGTAAATAGTGGATATGAATGAATCAAATAACACAAGTCCCAATCGGTTTTGCACACGAAACGTTTCTCTGAAAAGGGCCAATTATATATATGAAATCTTACAATCTTCCTTTCAAACGTCTCTAGTGAAACCCTTTGGTAGTTAGCAGGTTAAAATTGGATGTTTTATAATGTTTTAATGGGATTGCAAGAACATCGCCAAGCAGAAGGAACACTAGAGGCTATAAATCTACCCAAGCAGATGGAAGATGGATGGATAGAAGCAGTGGAAATGGCGCCAAACACCCTCCAGACGGAACTGTGTACCAATTTGTACGAACATTTTATTTTCCAAGGTTTTTAAATATGCTGTGAACAATATTTCGACTTAATTGTACAAAATCAGGTATCAAATGTTTAGTCTATTTTTTAAAGCAAAGCTAAAACATTCAGAGTCAGATTTGACTTAAAGCAATGTATTCCATTAAATTTTATCTATTATGTTTTCTTTTGAGATATGTATGCAATTTGGAAATTTGTACGTTTGTTAATCCAAATCCGAACGATTAGACGAGAGACACTTTTTCATGACTTATAAGTCATGATAACAAATAAACCTCGACGATTTTTCATTTCTTTGCAATACCCTACCCCTGAAACGTTTGTTTGTTTATTTAGTTGGCATATGTTGGAATTTGATCCCCAGCACGAAAATAATCACACTTTTAGCCAGAGAAAAATTGCGTACAAAATATATTGAATTTTATACTATTTTTACTTAAAACGATGTGCAGCTTATTAATACATATGTACATATATGTACAATCCGTTGAGATAGTGAAGAACCAGGTAAGTGCAGACACCTGAAGAAAAGTATTATTTTAATAATAATTCTTAAATAAATAGTTAACAATAATTAACGAAATTTTACCGTTGCGTTATACATTGCTAATGCATCAGCCATCAGAAATAACGTGATGAACGCTTTTTTCCAACATTAGTTAGATTTTGTGAATGATACTGAACATAAACCCCTACCTTCTAAATGTTTTAAGTGTTTTCTTCTTCACGAACACCACGAAAATATTCCATACATATTATAAATTTGCAAGAAATTAATATTTTCTGAGCCCAAATTAACTCACATTTTAAATCTAATCTAATCTAATGTTGCCATTAAAAATTGTGTTTCGTGTGTGTTTCGTTTTTGATGGTGACTTCAAATTAAATGGAGAGTGAATAAATTGAGGTTAAGAACCATAATCATGCTGGCTTTATAAAACAATCGAATCTCTAGTTGATTTTAAATATGTCTGTTCATGACTCTTTCCCAAAAAATTGTTGTTCTCGATTTTCTTGCAAACAGGCTCAGTTAAGCAAAAAAAATGTCTGTACAAATTTGAGCTCTTAAAATTATTTTATAACGTAATAATGGCCCTGTGTTTTAATGCATTTTTATCTTCGCTTAGAAAAAAGTAGCATGTTAAATACAATAACAATGCGCAATTATACCAGTTTGTTGCTGTAATTAAAATGCAGTAACTTAAATACAGAGCTTGTAACAAGTACTTAAACTAACTTAATAAGTTTTTCTTATAGAAAATGAACGTTCTACAAGAAAGGTCTTGACATGTTTTATCGTGATACCGTATCCGTTTTAAAGTTAGGACCAGTCATTCGATTAATTTATAATACATTTATTTAACATTAAATTAGCAATATTTTTAGAATATGAAGATAGTATGGTAATGGTAACTAATATCATTATTATCAAAAAATGACTTAAGACCTTTTGTTTAGAGGATCAATTTTCCTTTCAAATGGTGCCCAACAATACTACTTCACTTCAATTAATACAAATATTTTACAATAACTAGCTGCTTCGAAATGGATTTTCTAGTGGGAAATTACATAGAAATTCCCTAATCAAACTGGTCAGAAAAGTTTAATAACTCAAATATACTTTTCCAAAGGTTTTTTGTGTGCTGAACTCGAATCGGAAGTCAGAAATATTCTATTACGTCACGTTTGTGAAATATTGCCATATGGAAAATTGAAAAAAAGTCTTTTGCTGTTTCCAATGTAATGTCAAAAAATAACAAACGTGAGCTAATTTATTTCCACAAAATTTTCCGAAGAAACTAAATTTCGCCTTTTAAATTCTGTATCCGTAACAAGATCAACTATCAGCCCTTCTACTTAACATAACCTAACTAATGGCCGCGTTCAAGTTTCAATGCATAGCTTATCTAGGATAGCTTTGTATTTTTGCCAACATCTGTTTTCTCATCAGCTGTGTTTTAACAAGAGATTACAACAACACAAACCTATCCAGATCGCTTTAGGCACAACATTGAATGCGGCCAATGATAATATTATCGAATAGGTTCGACTGGCTTTAACTTTTAAACGGATGGATTTACGATAAAACATGTTTGGAATTTTTTTTTGTAGAATTAACGTTTTAACTAACTATAAAGAAACTTAAGTTTTTCACAGGCATCGTTTCCGGCTAACTGACTCTTATTAAGTCTGTTTTAAGGACATCTTCTTTTGAAACTGTCTAATGTTGTACATGTCACTCATTTAAAAGAACACCATCATAACGCAAAAATTGACTATTTTGAAAAAAAATTGGCTTAAATGCTGAGGTTAATCAAGAAACAAGTACAAATTTCGAGGTTTTCGAAAAAAAAAAACAATTTTTTGGCGGAAATAAAAGTTAGAAAAACGGATGAAGTGTATCCAGCTAAAAGAAGATTATGCCGAGAAGAAAAGTTTTTTTTTCGAAAAAGAGCGTCTCTTCTTTTAATTTCAGGGACTTATTGACCGGTCTTTATATGCTTGATCATTTTTCTTTACTTTTACGAAGAAATTACATCGATATCACTTTCGAGTTTGCCATATGAGCGTTTTATTTGTTGCACTACAGTCGTTTTTTTCCATATATTGTTCACGAAACCGAAATTTTTCAATCGCATTTACATATCTCAAAACAGAAAATTTTGAGTTATGACGGTGTTCTTTTTAATGAGTGATGTGTATTAAAATGTATAAATAATAAAGGATAAATTGAGTAAAAAAAACATGATTACAATTTTAAAATGTGTCTAAGCAAGTATCTTATGTCAGAGCTCTTTTCCACCTTTTAGAATTGTTTGCATTACAAAACTATAATGTTTTATATCCTAACCTTCTGATAATGATTTCATTCAATAATACACAAGAACTAAAACAAAAATAGTAGGTACATTTTCTTTTACTTGTTTTCTTTTCCGTCTTCTGATTATGAAGATATGAGCTTAGCGTGTATGGACATGTAGGGAACTTTTTGGATTGTTTTTGAAATTTCAGTCACTTACGGTTTTTTTACTCTTGGTGCTGTGGAGCTGTTATAGTGGCCACCTCCACCATTTGTTGTTGGACCCTGTAACCGTTGCATTCCCGGAGATCCTTGGAACTGTTGACTCTGTTGTTGGTGATGTGAATTCAAAATATTCGTCGCTGTTGATACATTCATAATGTTCTTTTGGCGAATATTCACCTCTTGTACACATTCCACCGGAAAGAATCCTGATGCATTAGTGCCACGCACATAGCCTTCCAGTAATCCACAATCTGTTGAACCAACAACCTCAATCACATCGCCTGGTTGTAAACGAATATGCCCCACCGAATTGCCAGCATACGGTTCCATACACACTACCGTTGTACTGGGGTGACCAATGGAACAGGCTGCACTATCAGAATTCGTACCCACACCAGATGAGTCACTGATTATGTCACTGGTGTCTCCGAGACTTTTATCTAGAAGAGAGATGAAGGTAGCTTATGTAAATATAGTTGAAGGAATATATGCAAATAATATTTTATATATTTTCTGGCCAAGTACTCTGCCAATTTCAAAAGTTGGCACAAATCCAGATAAAAAGAATAAATTCACATGCAATCTCTGTAGAATGTAGGATACAAATATTGATATGGTTTCTAGTTTAAAAAAATATTTAAGTGGCTCGTATATTGCAGGAACATGCAAAATGAAGTATTTAGAAGAATCCAAAGTTTACCTTTATTTTGTGTATAGATGGTAAGTACCCAGGCTGACTTCAGTAATGACCTGATATTTTTTATCTGGCATAATGTTTAAAAACATTTCATAGTAATTTTTGAAATACTTAATAAACCAAATCAATCTCTGACGCTGTTTCTATAGATTTACCTATATCTCAGTATATAAAGGAAAGGTGATGTATACATTGACCCATTAAATAATGAGTATAGCATGCAAAGACTATGAATACGCTGGGTAATATACCCAGAAAAATATTGAAGACTTTTTCATAAAAATTTCCCCGAATTACCTCTTCTTGTCAGAATAATAATATAAAATTAGATCATTGAATTTTTTAAATTGAATTTGACTACCCTAAGTGGAGCAACAAAGTTGCGAAATATTATTGCATAGTTAATTAAAAAAATGTTAAAAGCTATCAAAATACAGCTTTTGTTGACTTATTTTTTACTCGCTGGTAGTTTTAATCGGAATAGGTAGCTGACAAAACTCACGCCATTTTCATCTTCTCATGCTATAAGGATCGTGTTGAAAACAATCATCTAGCAGTTAAGTCACTACTATGTTACTATAACTGATGATTTTTAACTCGAATAAGAATCGCGTTGAAAGCCATCATCTAATAGTTAAGTCAGCTATTCTGTTACTAGCTGATGGTTTTCAACTCGATCCTTAGCTATATTAAAAAGCATCAAGAAATAACGCGATTCAAAGGAACTTAACCCTCTATGTATTCTCTGTTCCTCTAACGAAACTCGTTTCTCAAATTAGGGTTTCATACACGCACCTGTGTATGAATAGTACAACAACAATGGCATGGACTTTATTTCCGCGAGTCCAGTGGGTAAATGATTCCCAGCAAAAAATTATGGTCTTTTCGATTACCAATCCGGAACACTGATTCGATACGTGTGAACGCTTGTGTCGATTCTTCAATAAAAAACAGACGCATTTTCCCTTCTAAGAACAAGAACTGTTATTCTTCCCCCAATCGAAAAAAAACCATGAACTTCATGCATTCCAAATTAAGTAAGGACGATTTTTGTGGGTTTTTTTTCAGCTAGTGGGTAGATTCAGACGACCAAAGGGACTAGAGAGTAAGCAAATTTCTGGTCTATGATTGGTCACCTGTCAAAATCCTTGAACAAAGTTTTTACTTTAAACCAAATTTCCATATGCAAATTCCAACAACGAGTTAGCTGAACATTTGAATGTCAGTAACTCAATGGTTTAGTGTGAAACGTATCTTATGTCGTTTTTCATTGAAAGATTTGATTTTAAAATCTAGGATTACTCTGATAAATGGAACATCTGGCATATGTTTGAGTGGATTCATTTTACACACGTAGCATAATAAACGCATACACACACAAATATCGTATGGCGTTGGCACAAATAGAACCAAACAAACAAATATCCCCATTTCAATGTGTCATTTGATAAGAGAATGTATGTATATACGTAAACATATGAACATATATATATCTGATTGCATGTTTGGGTGCATGCAGATCAAATCTCTTAAACAAGAAGGATCTTATCTTTCGTTTTCAGATCCAATCTTTTTTTGAATAAAATACAAAAAATGTAAAATGTGCAAATCTTTTCCCAAATAAAATTAAATATTTCCAGCAATTAAAAACGACATTAATTTTAACATTAAGAAGCTCAAAAAAACACGCCTTAAGCTGGCACACGATCAAGCCATTCGATACAATTGGATCGGTTGGATTTCGACCGGCACCGGGCCATTTGCTCGTTGGCTCTTTCGTGTATGAGTATGGCCAGCTTTAGATCCACATATTATGTCAACTGTACTTGTGTCAGAATACTAGCTGATTATAGTTTGTCATTAAGGGTGTTCTATTTCTCAAATATGCTTGCCAAACATTATTCGATGTACTCGAATTTGAAAATGTGAACGCTCTTTTGAACGGATTGTCAAACATGTTGGATAGATATCAAAATATTTTGATATTGCTAGTGTGACAAGCATATATATATATATATATATATATATATATATATATATATATCAATGTCTGTCAACGATAAAATTTTAGCGAGAAATGATGTTTGATAGCACGTTTGACAAATGTGAATGCAAAGGGGATCAATCCATCATTCATTGACCCATATTTGATAATGTGAATCCCCCATTATCCCCCATTATTGTTAAAAAGCCATTTTGTAAGGAATCGGCCTTTTATTTTTTCAGTTAGTTCTAGGAAAAATGCGCAGAACTCGTTTAATTTACTATAATTCGGGTTTGTTAAAGTCTTATGGTGAACTATTCCTACTTTTATAAGCCTACCATTTCTTCACCACATAGCTGGCGCAATAAGTTGAGGCCGGGTAAGTTCCATTTGCGTTTTGGTTAAAATGATTTGATTATAGTTTAAGTTATTTGCGTGCAGTTTAACATATATATTTGCGTTTTGCATAGATTGAATTGCGTTTGAGTTTAATCTATTTGCGTTTGAATGAACTCTATTTGAGCTTGGGTGAAAATTATTTCCATTTAGGTTTAGCTTCTTTGTGCTTCGGTTAATTTAATTTGGTTGATAAAATTTTGTGCTTTGGTTAGTAAAATTTGGAACCATTAGTAAGGCTCGATACCCGAGCCTTCAATTAGCGTTTTGGTTAAAATGATTTGTGAATAGTTTAAACTATTTGCGTATACTGAGTTTAAATACATTTGCGTTTTGTTTAAATCAAATTGCGGTAATTCTATTTACGTTTGGGTTAAAACTATTTCCTCTATGGTGAAACTTATTTGCGTTTAGATTAAACCTATTTGCGATTTGGTTACTTTATTTTGCGATTGCTATATATAATTTCACACAAGAAACACTAAAAACATGAAAAAAAACTGACCGAATTGCTTCAAATTAAAATTTCAAAATGACACTTCTTGAATTATTTTCACAAATATCCCTGGGATATTTTTGAAAACGAAGGTAAACTATAGACCTTCAACTCGGAAGTTGAAAAAAAAGAATGTATGAATAAAAAGAAATTTTAACTTGAGCAGTTCGCCTCAAGTTGAGCAATAGTGAAAGAAATGGCTCTAAATACTAAGTTTCAGCTTCTACTTATTTATTTAACTTTTACTTTTAGTAAGTATTTCAGTTTTATGCATATGGCGCATTGTGGTTTATTACGATATTATAGGTAGATACTGTTTTTTAGAAACACACTGCATAAATATAAAAAATATTTGTATATTTATTTTTAAATTGTTTATGATTTTCAAACAAAACAAAAATGCAGTGGAGAGTAGAGCGGAAGTGATGTGGCATGTGCTTGTCCATGACAAATTATCGCGATACTGTAAACAAATGTAAATGTAAACAAACCACGAAGTATGTATAGATCTCAGAAGTTATTGAAATGTTTGCTATAGGTTTGGTTTATGATAAGATTAGATATTAAAAAAAATTATAACAAATAGTTAAACGCCAAAGCAAGTCTTCTAAGTGGTACTCAAACAGGTTCAATGAAGCGTTTATATGTTATCACTATCCAATGGTGTGACAATCAATTGACGCAAAAGTGGTGCAACCCATATTTCGGCTAAATTGATACTTCTGTCTCGTATTTTTACATCTTACCCTAAATTTTTAATTTTGAAATATCTAAGCTTTCCAAAAATGTGACTTTTTTTCCTTGAATCTCAAATTAAATAATTTTTAAGGTCCATTAAAGAAGAAAAATATGATAAGAAAAGTGGGTTCCATCAAAAAAAGTTATCAAAAGTTGTCTACACACATAAAATGAAGACAAATTTTAATGATGCTTCAATTGAATTTAACTAGTTTTCAAAGTAGGCACCAACAAATTCGAAAACTCTTTTTTTATAGTAGTTGAATTTGGTTTATATTCTCTTGGATCAGTGTTAGTAATCTTTTAAAATATGTAGCTGGAAATTACAATAGTAGAAAAATCACTACGATTTTACCTTAATTGATATTTGAATAAGCAAATAAGTTTTATAAATTCAAAACGAGAAACTCATTTCAAAACTTAAGCTAGTTTTATCTCCAGAAATGAAAAATGCCGATTTTTTTAAAACTAGTTTTGACTAATTTTTATAGAACTCGAAATAAAGCTAGTTTTACCTGAATCGAGTTTTGTTTCTATTGTTTTACAAATTCTCAATAATAGGGCTGTAAGCGAAATATTAATAGAATATTGAATAGGTAATGCCAAGTAGTTTCAGCTTTAATTACAAAACACACTTTCAAATGGTTTTTTAGGTTATATTCTGAAAGTTAGTAAAAAATAATGATAAACCATATAGGTATGTCAGGTAAATCTATGGAAAATATAGGGCCAGCACCAAACAAAAAAAAGAAATTATTTTGCAGTAAGGTTCAATGACACGTGATACAATACAAGTACATATGTCCAAATTTAGACACAGTCCACCACGGAAACTGGCTCAAAGTTGAATACATTTATGCATAAACTGGGCATTTCACATACGACGCAGTAAATTGCCAGAGGATATAGGTTGCACCGAAAAAAGAAAATCATTTTAGAGGGGGTCTTATTTCAGCCTGAGAGGGGTAATTAAAAAAATTTAAACATTGAAAGCACGTAGCTTTTTGAAAAAACTGGAAATCCATCCTTTGATTTTTTTTTTTTAAATCAAGTTGTTTTAGTGAAAAGCTTTGAAAAATTGACTGAAAACTCACAATTTTGAAAACATAATTAAAACCAAATTGTTCAAATCGATTTTTTCTCAAAATTTTGTGTTATTAAGTATAATTTTTGCCTTTAATATTCCATGCTTTCGTCACTTTTTAGTCAAAGGCAAAAAAAGCTAACACTAATAAGAAAAGAACCTAAGCAACTTAGTCATTAAAACAAGGAAAAACTAACTATGTAACTAATGAAATGATCAGCACAAAAGTTTACTGTCAGTAAATCTTTTCTTTATTTAATTACATAAATAAAAAAAAATACTTTTCAAATGAGTCTTTTTTCATTTTCGTATTCCAATTATGTTTGTATGTATACAATTTTTTTATTTTTCTCTGTTTTTTATTTTAATGGGTAGAAAACATCGAGGTAATTATATCTTATAGTTAAATTTATATTGTCCCTCTCTCCTATTGACGAGGATTAAAAAAAATAATTTTTAAAACACCATAGTATGGCAACAAAACCCAAAGAAACAAGATTGTTTAAAAATAACAACACTATTTTGGTAGAGTAGAAATGAAAATTTCGATATTGTGTGCATGAAAATAAAAAATGGTGGCTTGAAGATTCATTTGGGTAAAAACTAATACCGAAGTTCATATATCAGCGTGAAAAATCATTATTAAGAGATGGAACACAAGTCTGCTTTACAACGGAATACATTCTGTCATCTGTAATAGGTGGTCATATTGGAAACGGCTAAATTCAAAATGTTCCCATGGACTAATTTAGTATATGTCTTAAATACCAGTGTTCTGAATCTAAAAATTTTCTTTTGTTACAATTTGTTTGGGGTCAAACCATAGATTTACTTGACTATATGCATACAAATATTATTCTTTATTTGAATTTTTGAAATTTATTTGATTTATATGTATGTAAGTAAGTATAACTTGATTCTGTTTGTTTTGAGTAACTTTTTTGAAGGACCTCACAATAATGTCTAGGACCAAGAGACTTTTCAGTATTGAATGTGAAACTTGACAATTATTTCATTCTCCTTCCGCTGAAAGTTGCAGCTAGTATAGTATTTTAAAAAAGCAAATCAAGCTTATCTAAGCTGATATTATGGAATTATAAAATATGAGCTGACTTAAAATTTCTAATTTGTTATAACATTTTCTTACAAATTTGAACGCTGTCTTTCTCACAAGTCACAATTATTAAGGAAATGAAATACACAAATATACAGAACTGATACCCGATTCAAAGAAAACCTTACAAATACAATTGTTAAAATATAGTTGATTATTACTTAAATAATTTTTATTTGTAATCGCGATTTATTATTATAAGTAAGTTTTATTCGTTGAGCCCTGAAGTCGTCCTGGGGTCGCCCTATTGCGTTTTTTGAAAACCTTGAACTAATCCTGACAAGCTAATTCGGTGTATTTTGCAACCTGGGATCACCCCTAACTAGCCTTGATCTAGAACTAGGTTTTTTGCTAGGGGAAAAGAATAAAATGTCAAAGTGGCAGGAGTGAATTAATTAAGCAATTAAAAAAACTGTCCCTCATAAAACCAGACGGATTGGAAGTCTTTTCAATTCTAAAGTGATATTCTGACATTTTTCACACCAACTGCATAGTTAATGATAAAACTGAAGCAGGGTATTAAGAAACCCTATCTTTATCTATAACGATTAATAGAAACAAGAATTAAAATAACAAATTCTAAATACCAAATAACATAACAACTAGGCATGTCATATTCCAGTCATTCCATATGAAATCGTCAAATCGAAAATGCCAATCCATTTTAGATTTTTTTCAAACTTTGTGAAAATATCCCTTATGGTTCAAAGGAAGGATATCCACCGTGTTTTAATTTTCTCATGCCTCATTCCCCTCCTGCCCCCTTTGAAGTATTTGAAAATCGTCATTGTAGTGCTTCAGTATTTTTGCTTTAAAAACATTTCTATTAAAGATATCAAAACGTTTGATATGACATAGCTTTAAAAGCATAAATGTGACTTACATTTTAATTTACATAATCAATGTCAAACAATATCAAAAACGGTGTCGAAAGTACGAGTGTTTCTGATTTTTTGTCGTTTTCAACTGACTCTAGTGTCACGAATATTGAACGCAACTACATAATTTTTCTTGAATATCAAGTACACTTATTACATAAGAAGTCAAATTTAAAATTGACTCGTTCAACTCACTTTTTGTATTAAAAATCTCTACTTGAAATTTTTAGATTTCGAAAAATCGAAGTTTTTGGATTATATTATTGACATGTTTGGCTGAAAGAAAAAAATTTGAAATATTCAGGACGTTTAGTTCCCATCTTGATCTTTAAATCCTGTAAGTTTCGTTTTGTTATTTCAATCCGTTATACGTTTGCCAGTGGTTTAAAAGAAGAAGTATCAGTCAAATACGAGTAATAAAAGGCTATTGAAGAGTATTATTAATGTCTTACTAACGGGTGATTTTTTAAGAGGTTTAGAACTTAAAAAAAAAAAACACAAAAAATTCGAAAAAATGAATGAAATATTTATTTGAATCGATAGTTTGAACCTTGCAATTTAATGTTTAAAGATAATTTCATGCAAATGTTGACCGCGGCTGCGTCTCAGGTAGCCCATCCGCTGAGTCCAATTTTGGCATACTCTTTCACACATATCGGCCGGTATCTCACGAATGAATGCATGGATGTTGGCTTCCAGTGCGTCAATCGAAGCGGGCTTGTCCCTATAGACATTAGCCTTGACATACCTCCACAAAAAATAATCTAATGATGTCAAATCGCACGATCTAGGCGGCCAATTGACCGGCCCGAAACGTGAAATTAACTGTTCACCAAACTCGCCTCGCAATTGCGCCATTGTTTCGCGTGCTGTGTGGCATGTGGCACCGTCTTGTTGAAACCACATATCATGCAAGTCAAGAACTTCCATTTCGGGCAAAAAAAAGTTTGTTATCGCTCGGTAGCGTTCACTATTGACAGTAACGCTGCGATTCGCATCATCTTTGAAGAAATATGGCCCAATAATGCCGCCGGCCCATAAACCGCACCAAACAGTGGCTTTTTCGGGATGCATTGGTAGCTGTTGCAATGCTTCTGGCTGATCTTCACTCCAAATGCGGCAATTATGCTTATTTACGTACCCATTCAACCAAAAATGAGCCTCATCGCTGAACACAACTTTTCGATAAAAAAGCAGATCCTCCGAGCACGAATTTTGATAGTAAAATTTAATAATTTGCAAGCGTTGTTCATTTATAAGACGATCTATGGTTAAATTGCAAACCAAACTGAAGCTGTTTGACAGTGACACAAGGTGCTAAACACACGTCAGCTGTCAAAACCAGTGTTGCCAAAACCAAACCAGCTAAAAAATCACCCGTTATATTTACATATGTACTAGGGTATTCCCCCCCAAAAAGTGATCAAGGTAATTAAAAAATATGTTGTGCAATTTTTTTTTTTGAAATCGGTTAACGTTAACACGCGCCGGCAAGCACTTGAAATTTCCCATATAAAATACATGGGTATTTTTTCAGTGTTTTACTCAAAATTTCGAAAAAATGTAAAAGTGGATGAAAAATCTTCAAAGTTGGTACATATATTAAGAATTAAAAGAAGTGAATAAAAAATTTCTTTTAAATTTGTTTAAACAGTATATATATATAATATATATCTGTGGTGTTTGGTAGAAACATGATAACTGCATTCTTTACGTCCACTTCAAATCGAGCTAGAGCCTAAACGGATGAACATATTTTCTTCCAATTTAGAACACAATTCTTTAAAGACTTTTTTTTTATAAGTGTTTTAAATTTGAAGAAAATCGGTAAACTTGTTTTGGCTCTAGCCCGGTTTAAAGTGAGCGCAAAGAAGCAAATTTTAAAATGCAGTTATCATATTTTCCCCAAACACCACAGATATATATTTTTTTTTAAAGCAAAAATACTACAGCACTTAAATGACGATTTTCAAATACTTCAAAGGGGACAGGAGGGGAATGAGGCATGAGAAAATTGAAACACGGTGGATATCCTTCCTTTAAACCATAAAGAATATTCTCACAAAGTTTGAAAAAAATCTAAAATGCTAAAGTACATTTTTGTTTTGTTTTTCGACGTTTTCATATCGAATGACTCATTCAAGACTTAAAGTTTGTATGGTCGTAGAAGTGTCTTTAAAATGTGACTAACATTCATATATGATTTAATGCCCGATTATTGTCATTTTGCTGTTATTATTAACTGATAGATTGGTTAAGTTAGCAATATTAAAAGCCTCCAAACATTCTTCACCCTTACCAAATGCAAAACATATCAACAACGCAAAACTTTGTTTATAATTTAAGTCCATAACAAAAATATAGAAAGTTAAAATAAAAATAAGGAAAAATAAAATGAAATACCTGTAACTATGCTGATATCATCCTCATGTGATCGATGGCCTGATGATCCTTCAGATAAACTAGAACTTGCCGAACTGTATGGCATGTGCTCAGACGGGCATGGAGATGGTGGACCACATGAGCTATTTCTTGTCAAAGTACCCATGAAGCTTCCACCACCACCATTTAGACTTCCATTACCTGTCATCCATCCAACTCCAGAACGGCGTTTAGGGTTATAACGCGGAGGACCACGGAAGGGTACTGCTTAGAGATAAGAGAGAATACGCAAAAGTTTTTCTATTTCAATTATTGAAGTTGACGATATTCTCTTGATGCTTTTCATCTTCATTGGATTTTTATCATTTTAAATAAATATTTCTTTTGAATTGGAATTGTTTGTCGTTTCCACAATGCAACTTTTTTTTAATAAAATTAATAATGAAAAAACAAAGCTACACAAAAACATAAACTCAAAATATTAAAAATAAAACAAAATACAATTATTGGACACCAAACTGAAAAAATAATAATTTGCAGCACTTAACACAAGATCCAATTGCAAGTTCGCGTCATCTTTCCATTGTACTAATCGCATAATGATTTTTGTTTTGCTATAAAATACCACAGAAATTATAATGTAAAGGGTTTTTCAACAGGGACGCTACAAAAGTAGAGCGACAGGGACAGCAAACGACGTCATATTTCTTAACGCTCTTTTGACATTTCTCTTCAGTAAGGTTTTCCATTTCATGATGGAAAGATATACGAGCCAACAACGAGTCGAAATTATTAAAATTTACTACCGAAATTCGGAGTCAGTGGCCTCAAAGTTAAGAGCGCTACGTCCAATTTATGGTCGTCATAATCGTCCTAGCAGATCAACAATTGAGCGTCTAGTGGACAAATTTGAATCCACAGACACAGTACAAAATGTTTCCGTGCCAGTGAGACAAAGAAGTGCCCGTAGTATCGAGAATATTGCTGCCGCTGAGGCTTCAGTTGCAGAAAGCCCAAATGTGTCTCTCATACGTCGTTCTCAAGCGTAGGGCATCTTTGTGAAGTCGTTGTGGCGAATTTTGCGAAAAGATCTTGGCCTACATTCTTACAAGATTAAATTGACGCAAGAACTGAAGCCGTTTGACCACCAGAAGCGTCGTATGTTCGTGAATTGGGCTTAGCAAAAACTTGAAAATGATTTGGATTTTCATCGAAAAATCATCTTCAGCGATGAGGCTCATTTCTGGGTGAATGGCTTCGTCAATAAATAAAATATGCGGTATTGGTCAAGCAGCAATCCACACGTACTCCATGAGTCATCATGGCATCCCGAAAAAATTACGGTTTGGTGTAGTTTATGGGCTGGCGGCGTCATTGGGCCGTACTTCTTCCGTGATGATCAAGACCGGCACTTTACTGTGAATGGGGATCGCTACCGTTCAATGATAACCGAATATTTTTGGCCCCAATTGGATGATATGGACTTGGAGGACATGTGGTTCCAACAGGACGGCGCCGCAAGCCACACAGCGAATGTCACAATCAATTTATTGGAAACCAAGTTTGGAGAACGTGTTATCTCACGAAATGGTCCAGTCGCTTGGCTACCTCGGTCGTGCGATTTGACGCCGTTAGACTATTTCCTGTGGGGCTACGTCAAGTCTATGGTCTATGCCAACAAGCCAGCGACGAGTGATGAACTTCGTACGAATATCGAACGTGAAATTGCAGCAGTAAAACCGTCGAAAATTGGGTTCAGTGTCTGGACTTCTGCAAGCGTGCCCGTGTAGGCCATAAAAAAGAAAGAATAAAGAATTTCATTGATATCCAAAACAGTTTTTGTTTTATTTAAAAAAAAACTTTTGTAGCGCTCTTATTGAAAAACTCGATATCTAACCCTCTGTACGTTAGTTCATTAAGTAGGGTATTGAACAAGAGGTCAGTATTGAAGAAAAGGGGGGATTGATTTGCAAGAATCATTCACAAATATTTATGTACGTACATTAGGGTGGTCCTTATATTGGATATTTTTGAAATTCCGAGATGGTTAGGCAGCAAATGGCTCTACAATGAAATAAGTTTTCATAATTTTTTCATTTATATTTCACCCTCCTTTTCACTTTAAGGTACTAATTATGGGGATAGGGTGCTTCTTATAAAACGCAAAAAAAAAAAAACAATCTTAGATTCAGACAAAAAAAAATCGTATCGAAGGGGGACTATCTCCCCCGTTCAAGCGGGAGGGGTAACTTTCTGAAAATTTGGCACAAAACAGAAATATATTATTTTAAAAAAAAACGTGAACACTTACAATGCTACGCTTTGGCTTTTTTAAAGCTACGATTCTATTCTAAAAAATATAAATAAAGTTTCTATTATACCTAAATACTTTTTGAAAATATAATTTTAATCTTAAAAAATTATAATTTTAAGTTTGAAAATTATTTTTTTTTGAAAAACTATTTAAATTTATTTTTAGAAAGCATATTATAGAATGGAATTGTGGTTTTAAAAGTTAAGGCGTAGGTAAGTGTTCCCCTTTTTTTTAGATATTTTTTTTGTTTTGAGCCAAATTTTTAGAAAATAACCACTCCTGCCTGAACGGGAGGAAATAGACCCCAGCTCTAAAACAATTTTTTTCTCGTCTAAATCTAATCTATATATTCTGATTTTTTTGCGTGTTATAAGAATAATCCTTACCGCATAGTTAGTACCTTAAAGTGAAAATAGGGAGACAAGGGCCCCGTTTCATAATAGAGCTAATACTATTAGTCGAAAGAACAAGTTTAAAAAAAACTGCCAAGAACAACCACTAATAGCTTCTTTTTCATAATAATGGCGGCTTTACTATAAGTGTATTAACCATCTAAAAAGTACAAAAGCTCTTTTCTGCTGCTTGATTATAAAACACAATTTCGCCACAAAATTAGGGAAATTGTTTTTCAATCTTTTGAATCGAATGAGTGCTATCCAAGACTGTGTCCAATTTAAGGACCACCATAATGTACATTGTATACGTACCTACATATTTAGATTCCTTCAAATGAACATAGGTATGTGTGCAATTGTACATACATATGTAAAGTAAAGGTTTATACATTTAAAAAATGTCAAGTTTAGCTTGTAAGCTGACGATATTTTTAAAATTGGCATGTGTTGGTTAAATCTTCCCTTTAATAATTAATTTGCATGTACGTGAATTCGATTCTTGTGCACTTTTATTTCAAATAAAGAAGTGGGTACAAAAAACATCAATACTTCTAAAAAACTTCTACTTCTAAATACACTCCTTACAACATATTGAAATCGTGAAAATCAACTATACAAATTGTGAAAATATCGCGGAAACATTTTGTTAAGTTTTAACTGCTATTGATAGGTGCATTTTATCGACAAAATGTATAAGATAAGTTCCAAATGTCCACTACAAACAATACAGATAGAAAGTCCCCAAAAATAAAGAGTAAGTTTTACTACGGTGGTGGCGAAAAAAACAATTGAAGTTACAAATTTACAGTAAATAAAATATGTAGGAGTTATGCTCCTCCACCTTAATACATCATTCTCTTGACACGTCCATATAATGTCTATAAATTCATATGACAATGAGTCAACACGAATTTCTTTTGGCGCGCCGCGCCGCCGCCGTAGTAAAAATTACTCCTAGTTTTTATACGAATGAATATCGGCATACATAGGTCTCGTTCGTGGTTGGCATTTAGACCAATTGACCGTTTCGGGCAAATAAGATATATGAAGAATAGAAATCTTGTTTGTCCAGCCAGGTGAAAATATCACGGGTATAGCTAAGCGTATGTCTTTAGACACCTGTGCGTCAATTTCAAAAGGACCTCACTGAAACTTTGCAGTGCATTTCTTGTCTGAAAATAATGCTACGGTGGTCACCAAAATTTGCTGAAATTCGCAGGTCACATAGAGTATCTCAGAAACCAAGCATGCTAGGAATTTGTAGTAAGGCTCCAAATTTGCAGTTTTTTTTGCATTTCAAGGATTGGCTAGGTTCAAAATTTGAAGACCTTGTTTTGAAGAAAATTTCATACTCCCCTTAATACTTCAGTGTGAAGTAAGCAGGTCAGTATGAAATTTTTTTCAAAAAAAGGACTTCAAAATTTTGAAGTAGACTATATTCAAATTTGGAGCCTTACAACAAGTTCTTAGTATGCTTGGTTTCCTGAGATTACAATATGTGACCTGCTAGCTTCACTGTGAAGATAGCAGGTCACTCGATTACACCCTTATTTGGCGAACTGCCAAATGGGGAATAGAAATGCAAAAAAAAAACTGTAAATTACTTTCAAGGTCCCATTTGCATGGGTGAAAGTTGCTCTGCTAACTTCACAAACGTGGCAAATTTCTTGGGCGAGTGAGTTTGTTAAAAAGGAAGTTTTCTCAAGCTGTGATGATATAAGCACTCATAGTGTCAATCATTGGGGGTAGAAAATAGTTACATGGAAATGCTTGCGATCATCAAAATTTTCAGCTTGGGACGGTTTACCGAAAGGAATTTCAGATTTAACGCGAACTTCCGTCACCAAAGTTCTTGCCAATACTCCACCTATCGTAAATCCTTGGTGCGTCTCTCTGTAATGAAGTAAACTCATCTCTAAACTTCTTTATATTTGACATTGTATTTTGAAGCTGATCATAAGCAAAAAGCAGATGGATAGTTTCAGACGGGAATATCTTGGAAGGCAAATAAATGATTTTTAAGATTTCATCTTTAGGAAAAACGAGATTCTATTTTCTTCGCTGCTTTCTATCAGTAGATTTGTTTGTTTTCAATAGAATTTGGCTTTTACTTTTGAGGCGTCATATGTCTTAGATACGCGTGTCCGTATTGATCCACGGATCCGATCCTTTTTGAGAGAAAAGCTAGCAAGGAAAACAATCTACACCGTTCTTTTTTGCGCAATCTTATTCTATCAATATCGGAATTTGTGTCGGCCTGATTGTTTGACCAGAGAATTATATTTTTGAGAAAAACTCCGATCATTCTGGCAATCATTTGTAAAAACATTGGTGAAAAGGGCCAGCAATAAAATGTTCTGTTTCGAAACTCATTCATTTCTTCTTAAGGGACTTGATTGGAGTCCAAGTATTTTTCATGGATAGGAGTTGGATCGGGTTATGTTAGTTGGAGGCCCCAACGGCCCTGGTTAAGTGCCATTTGTTTGATGGTGAGTGAAAAATGAAGAGGACAATAATTGTAATGAGTCAATGAGTATGACTGTGGTGTTTGAGAGAAATATGAAAACTCCATTTTAAAATTTGCGTCTTAACATCCACTTTACATGGAGCTAACATATATAAAATGTATGTTAGGGTGGTCCTTAAATTGGACATAGTCTTGGAGAGCCTTCTTTCGATTCAAAATATTGAAAAACAATTTCCCTAATTTGTTCAGATTTTTATTTCGCCCCCTTGGTCTCCCTCTTTTCACTTCAAAGCCTAGCTTACAGTTCCTGTTCCCAAAAATAAATAAATAAATTAAAATTTGGTGGCACAACAGCTCGTGAAGAACCAAGGCCTAGTGACTTACAACTCTCAACCATTCCTGTGTGCGTATTTTTTGGCAGGAATGGAGGGGACCTACAATTTTATACCGAGTCCGAACGGCTAGATGAGAAGCACTTATTCATGACAAGTATACTCTTAGAGGATTTGTCAGTTCCTCGCAAGAGGCAGTACCTCGCGAAAAAAACATTTCTGTTTTTAGGTGGCAGCGGCTGGGAATCGAACCCAGACCTTTGGCATGCCAGTCCTACGCACTAACCATCATGCCACGAGGTACTACTGTTCCCAAAAATAATATAATGCAAATATTTATGCATGTCAAGAATTATTGAGATGAAATAAGAACTTGTTCACTTCCAACCTAGTTGAGCTGAAGTTAATGGCAGAATTAACGCAACTCACCTCGTATGCAAAAGAAAATATGCAATTTGATCTACTCCTACAGCGACTATCGGGATAAAAATAAAAATATGAAAAAATCAGGGATTTTTTTCCTTCATTTGGATATTTAAACACCTTCCTAAATAAACAAAATATTTATTTTCAATTTTATTAATAATAAATATTGCTTGTTTTGTCTATTTTCAAATATAACGATAGGAGATTATTTTAGGCGCCAATATGAATAGGAGATATTAAAAAAGACTTTAGGTAGCTGCTGAAGATATAATAAATGCCTTCAGCGGTGCAGATATAAATTTTTAACAAACTACATCAAAAAGTGAATTTCACAAAAATGTATGTAAGGACTTTAGAAGATATTAATAGTTAACCGTCAACATGTATACCTATGTCTATACCAGTAGCACAAAATTTAAAAAGTCAGTTTGCTTGTTAATTTTTATCCACAAACTCTAGCCAAAGTGGGAAAAAGTGGAAGTCAACTTCAGAATTCTTAAAATTAAAAACCAATATAAAATATATTTTTTAGTTTGAGTAGGTATATATAATTAAAGCGTCGAATATACATATGAACATGTACTTGTAGTACATGGTAAAAATTCAATTACTAAGCAAGAGTAAGTATAAAACTAACTAGTCACCATTATACCATTATACTTTTTTCATGTTTCAAAATCATATTTTTTCATATTTTAATGTAACCAAAGTTTTGTTTTAATATAAACCAAAATGATTCCATAATAATACAGTTTTTTCTTTTGAAATAAATAGTTTAACGTTCGAAATATGAACAAGGTTATTAACATTTCAGTTTTACTTACGATTTCAAATAATTGACGTCTGCTCTTAATGGTTATATTATTTATTATATTAGCTCAAGTTAAAAAAGAAACTAATATTTTATTAAAACGTACATAAACTACAAAATAAAGATTATTAACAACAATTAACATTTAACGAGCTTCTAACATTTATGCATATGATAAAATTAAGAAGAAAAGTTAACTTAAGTATAGTTAACATATCTGTTTGATGTGATTATATAATAGGAGAGTCAGCGACCGATTTAACAATTAGTAGTATTGATATATATTTACAATTCTCAAGGACTATTATGTACTACGAAACGCTACATTCTGTTTTTATCATAAGTCAAATCAATTCTTTCTTCAAAGTCAAGCCAATGCAATTTATATTTATAATCTGTTCACTAACTACCTTAAATTCAAGGAGAAGATCAGTCGTGTTTTAGGTTTTCGGAATGAATTATATGTAACTAAAATTATATTTGTGTTAGTTATTAATAGCATATTGACATTTATGTACATTTCTTTTATAAAAATGTTTAACAAAATTGTCGGTGGAAATACTTGTTTAACTACAGGATGTCACTTTATTTGTCAATAATATTTTAGGGCATGATTTATGGGTATATTCAAAGAAGAAAATGTTAGGAGGGGAAAGCTCTATAGGGAACAATTTCTGAAAAATGGACTTTTAATGCCAACAAAAAATTAAAAATCAACGAAGGCACACACAATAATGTGCTATAGTTTTTTTTGAAAACTAATACATATGAACTCCATTATTTTATTTGTTTTTTAAATCAAGTTGTGAATAATTTTGGAGAAATAAAATTTCAAAGTCAACATTTTTGAAAAAAATTGTAAATTTTTTGATTCCAAGTTGATATATTTCTTTAAGACTGAGCTTTTGTAAGTACCTATGTACATATATATCAAAAACCAAATTTCAATAAAATCACGTACCAACTTTTTTTTTAAATATCGAATTTGTAAAAAAAGTTTCGTTTTATATTTAAAAAATATCTTTCTTAAATTTGTATTTTAAATATTTTTTCACTAAAATCAATGGAGTCATTAATGAGAAAGTCGAAAGTAAAAAAATAAAACAGATTTGTGAAAAAGAAAATAGTTCTTGGTTTTACTGTTGATCAGGTAAGCCATGCTTTTGCTTATTACTTATTAGAGGTATTTTTGAGACAAAAAATGTTCCTTAACAGTGGCAACTGGTAACGTTAGTACATGATAATGAGGGCACTTTTTTCACTTGCTGTATAGTAGGTAGCCACAAATCTGATTCAAAATGCGACGAGGAAACGAGACGTGAACGTGACGAGTTTTCGGAGTTTACGTCAAACGACTTTCAAACAATGATAGCATACGAGGGTATACACAATGCAGCGTTTCTCGTCGGCACGTCACGCCAAGGATTCGAATAATTGAAAAAAAGACGCGACTAGATGACGATTTTCTTTGTTGACAAGTAATTTACAAAATGGAAACAAAATTTCCAAAAAAAAAAAAAAATACGATAAACTGATATTAATCGATAAAGTAATTGATAATCTGCATTGTGAATCAGGCTACCCACTGTCGTTCGTTATATGGGTATTTTTTGAATTTTTATATTTACATGAGTCTTATCAAATTCCAGGGAACAAAATATTTTAATTTTTTTCTGATATTTATTTCATCCCATATAGTCACTATAAGGGTCTAATTTAAGTGAAGTTAGCTGAACAATTTTAAGCTAGACCAATGGGACCATGGCAGGAACTTGAAGTTTATTTTTGCATTTTTTATGAATTTCTATTCCGGATTTTGCAGTTCACCAAATAGAGGGTGTAACCCATTGCACTGCTAACTTCACTGTGAAGTAAGCAGTGCATGTCCTTTTCTCAGAAAACAGGCTAGCAATGAATCTGAAATAAGACTCTGAATTTGCAGTTTAATTTGCATTTCAAGAAAAGGATAACCCCATTTTTTTAAGATCTCCATACAAAAATTTCATACTGCACTGCTTACTTCACTGTAAAGTTTGCAGAACAGTCCCTTCTCAGTAACGGAGCTATCTAGAAAATTGTAGTGAGGCTCCATATTTGTAGAAGAATTTGCATCTCCAAAAAAAAAATAAAGGCCCAAATTTGAAAAAAAAAATATAATGTATTAATTTTTCACTGTTAACTTCACTGTGAAGTTAGCAGGACATTCCTTTTCTCAGTAAAAGAGTAAGCTAGAAAATTGCAGTTACGTGCCAAATTTGCAGATTTTTATGCACTTCAAGAAAATACTCAGTTAACATTTTGAAGTCCATATTTGACAAAAAATCGAAAAATTCATTTTGCACTATTAACTTCACTGTGAAGTTAGAATTGCATTTCCTTTTTCAGCAAATGAGTTAGCTGGGAAATTGGAATTGTGTCCCGAACTAGCAGTTTTTTTTTTCAAATTTGGACCACAAACTTTGAACTGAGTTTTTTCTTGGAGTACATAAAAAACAGCTAGTTTGACACGTAACTGCAATTTTTTGCTGAGAAAAGGAATGTTCTGCTTTACTTCACAGTGAAGTTAAGTTAAGAACATACAAATTTAGGGTTATCCTTTTTCTAAATAATTATTTAACTGACCTTTGTACTTTAATAAATTCTGAAATTACTTTGTGGCCTTTAGGTAAGTAGTAGTAAGTAATTCCACAATTTGCTATCCTTTTCCTGAAATGCAAATCAAACTGCAAATTCAGAGCCTTATTTCAGATTCATAGCTAGTTCGGTTTCTGAGAAAAGGTCATGCACTGCTAACTTCACAATAAAGTTAGCAGTGCAGTGGGTTACACCCACTATTTGGTGAATTTCCGGAATAGAAATGCATAAAAACGCTACAAAAAAAATGTAAATTCATATCATGGTCCCATTGGTCTAGCTTAAAATTGTTCTGTTAACTTCACACACGTCATGAGGAAGGCTATATTTCAAACCGTTTGGGCAGAAGTGGAAAAAAATTGAAAAACAAATATTAAAAAGTAACGGCAACATTTGTAATATTTATTTTTTTTGTTTTAGCTTTCTTAAGGTCAGAATCTGATAAAATAAGGGATTTTTTTCATTTAGAGACGATTAAAGCTCATCCAAGATGATCATTTCTTAACGCCCTTGTACATCGTCGTCCCTATTAATAATAACAAAATTATATGCATATATCAATGATATAAAATAAAGTAAAGAACTGTTAATTATTATGTAATTTACAAGTTT
Organism: Dasysyrphus albostriatus; assembly: GCA_946251815.1. Classification (NCBI taxonomy): domain Eukaryota; kingdom Metazoa; phylum Arthropoda; class Insecta; order Diptera; family Syrphidae; genus Dasysyrphus; species Dasysyrphus albostriatus. The sequence goes on along the minus strand of OX276337.1, from coordinate 70,573,113 downwards.
CCAAAAGTTTGTCTATTAACAAGTAATTAAATTGAAACTACCCTTTTTATATTTGACAAAAACTAGAGCCAAAGGAAAAGCAGCACTTATGACACAAGACACAAGTGTGATTACGTAAATAAGAAAGTGAGTGTGCAAAACTTGATGTTTTTCTAAGAAAGTGTATGTGCATTTCCTTAGTCACAAAAGAGTTTAATCTTATTTAATAACTGTGTTTTTTTGCATGTCCATATGGACTTTGTCGAAAAAAACGACATGGGAACATTTCATTTCATTTGGTCTGCCATTTTGTATTAAACTATCCCACCAACCAACATTTGACATTTCTATATACATAAGTTATCGATAACACAACGAGAATTGTAGTTTGGCAATACCGTCTTTATCGGGTACTAAACATGAATTGCAGTGTATTTTTGTATTGATAAGTAATTTGAATTCGTGAACTATCTTTTGAACGATATTTCATTATGTTTTCTATAAATAGAAGCGTATAATTTTATCCTGTAGTTGATGAGTAATTTAATTACAAATAAAATAATTTTTTTACAAGATCTTCAGTAGATAAAACATTTTAGTTAAATCGGTCGCTGACTTAAGGGAAAAAATTTATGTATTTCAATCATGACAAGCTGATTATATCATCAATTCGAACAGTGCTAAAATAAAAATTTATCATGTATGATGCGATGAAAAGAAACAAATTATTAATGCAGGGTAATTCATCGTTACGAAAGATTATTAAATTAATAAAAACAATATGACAATAAAAGAGAAATATGTTAAGGAATCAATGAAATATTTGGTAAAAGTAAAACATTTTTGCTGTAAGATAATGAGGACTAGCCAATTTTAATAATTTTACAAAAGTTTAATGCATTCTCCAAAAATGTTGCTTCATTAAATAATGTTACATAAAAATTGATTTGAAATCATAATTTCCTTTGGAACAAGTTATATTTTTTTGAAATTATTTTCAAAAAGTGTTGTATTCTAATACACTTTTCTTGGTATGCATTTCTGTTAAGAAAGACTTGGGAACGTATTTCCCAGCAGGCTCAGTAAAAGATTAATTCCGTAAATAAAGTGCACAGAAAAAAAAAACTTCAGTAAAGCAGCGAACTAATTTGTCACACGCAGATACAAGAATCATCCAGCAAATGGCGTAATTAATTCGATTTATAATTCGACTGAACAAAGAGACATTTGTAAGTATTATTATAAATAGAAAATTGTATGGACAATATTCGAGAACAATACGAAGATATGGAACTACTGCATAAAATGCTTTTTTCGTGAGATACATGGTACCCTATTCGACAACCATCGCTTATGCGAACGTGGAGGAAGCCATCTGATGATCTCACTTTTCAATACATCAAACTTCAGTTATTGAAAAATTTGGATAGGAAAAAGCAAAATATTATTATCATTATAAGAAAACAGGAACGCAGAAGGTAAATTGAAAAAAAAAAAAAGTACACCGGTATTCATAAACGCAAATAAAGCCCGAATTATCTTTAGTCAGTGAGCCAATATCTCTCAATAAAACTAAACCAACTGACCAAAGTAGGTACATTGACGAGTAGGTTATTGTTAAAAATTTGTTGGTCAATTATTTTGCCAAAAACCAAAGGAAAAGGGAAACAGAGGCTTTAGACAAACGTGCTATTTACAAACTCAATTATTGAGAGAGAGTGTGCAAAATTTCACATTTAGTGAGAAAAGCAGTTCAGCAGGGTTCTTGTAAATTGTAGTAGATTTTCATTAAGAATTGGAAGTTAACATGGATAGCCTTCTTTTATATTTTTGTTATCATGAAAATTTAATTCATGAATTAAAAGATATCTGAGCACTTTTTTATTTGACGAAAGAATAGCTTCGTATATGTTTCTAAAATATTGTATCAAAGAATTAGATTTATTTTAAAGAAAAAAAATGTATTTTATGATAAAATAAAATAAATATCGATATGAAATATTACTGTTAAATAATACCTTGAAATGGAGAATGCTTAAAAAAGAAGAAATGTAATAAATATAAACACAATTAAATATATATCTAAGAAACGACAAACAATCCAGAAAACTTATGCAAAAAAATAAACAATTTTTTTTTTGTTATTTTTTGTCAATGCAAATGAGTGATTAATATAACAAGAATAATAATCAACAATAAAATGCATATTAAAAGAAAAACATTTTAACTTTCATTCATATTTTAAAAACAAATTTAAGAATGTATTTTACAAAGTTTTAAAATTTTTCTTTTTTCTAATTTTTGTACTTACCAATGTCATCAGTTTTGTAGTTCTGTATAACCTCGGCTAGCTCTAGATTACCAGCAATCACTGCAACCTATTTGATAATAAACAATTATTTAAACACCAAATCTTTTATTTGAATATTTAAAATCAACAAAGTATACACAATTCAAAAATAAGTAAACATTTACCTACAATGTATATGAATATACAAAAGAAACACAAACAAATATTTCTTTTTTAAATTTAATTGTTTTTTTTTTAATAATTTAAATGATCAAAATAAATCCAAGCAAAGAAATTCAAAATACAAAAGATTAAAAATACAGAAACAGAAAATTATTATTTAATAAACCCGAAAAACCATATCCAAAAAAAAATGTCATTAAATAAAGTTAATTCACAAAAAGATGTATTAGTTAACTCAATAAAAGATTAGATAGAAATAAATACCTGATAGGGAGTTTGATTTGCATAATTAAGGGCCTCACGTTGAGCACCTCGAAAGAGAAGCATTCTAGCGCAAGCCTCTTGGTTGTTAACAGCGCAAACATGCAATGGTGTATTACCGGAAGCGTTACGGCCATCCATGTCCGCACCATAAAACAATAAATGTTCCAAATGGTGGACTAGACCATGCCGGCAAGCCTAGTTTCGTAATATAGATATTATTTTTTTTTTCATTTTACGGGTTAAAATATTTGTAAAATTTAAGAGGAAAGTTTAAGTTAAAGTGGAAAGTTTATTTAATTAAAAGACCAAAAAACGCCGAATTCACTAGCTATACTTATTAACTTATTAAATAAATCCAATTACTAATTAACCAACACCCACAAGATATGTATACAGAGAATACATGAAAATAATTACTGTTTATTGTTTAAAATATTTCTTCCAAGTGCCACCACTTGGATATCTACCAAATTTTGCTTCAAAGTTTTATAGAATGAAAACTCATACAAATACGAAATCGGTTGTTATATTATTATTAAAGCAATGTTTTTGAACAAAACTCAAAAAAATAAAACCTGGAAAATATGAAAAATTGTATCCCGTATATCTTAACCAACACCAATAAAATCCGTGTCCTTAAAAATATGCTAATTTAAATTAATCTACTTTAGAGTAATTAAATCAGAAAAAAATTATATTATTTTTTACATATTCGAATACATCACGCATATACCAACGATCAAAGATGAACGAATTCATTTTAGTTATTATAAAGTTATAAATTTTTATAATTCGATCATTGATAAGCTCTGTAAAAGCCTGAACATGGTGCGACTGAACTTCACCAGTGAAACCAAACTACTCGAACTTCATTATTCTTGCGATCAGAATGGGAGACAGAGCTGCCGTAAACGATTCATTGCCTGACCAGAATAGAGTGCTGCAACTGGAATAGCTGTCAAAAAACTTCGTACCTGATTTTTTTACTCGCCCACAATGTGCTGTACAGCTTTCTGACATTTTTGTTATTTGAAGTCAGCTGTGCGAATTTAATTCAACACAAAAATAAAAATTAAAACAAAAATAATAATGGAAAATGGTGACATTTTAGCTAAAATTACTTAACGTCTTTATCAGAGATTAAAAAGAGTTTGAAACTTTCTTCAACCCCCCATATGAACACTGGTTGCGCTCACTATTTTGAAACGTCAAAAAAGCCGAATGTATAAGTTAAAAGATGGCCAACTTGTCCAGCTGCGTCGTGTTGTATTCGCATCATTTTATTTCCGTGTATATTCAACATTTTGACAGCTATTTTAGTTGCAGTTTCTGTTCGAGGTATTGAAACTACACATGACCTAAAATTCTTTAATCAACCATTCCTTTATTTAGTGCAATAAATCATTGGGATCGAGATTTTAGAAATCAAACCATATCATTTAACGGGTGATTTTTTAGCTGGTTTGGTTTTGGCAACACTGGTTTTGACAGCTGACGTGTGTTTAGCACCTTGTGTCACTGTCAAACAGCTTCAGTTTGGTTTGCAATTTAACCATAGATCGTCTTATAAATGAACAACGCTTGCAAATTATTAAATTTTACTATCAAAATTCGTGCTCGGAGGATCTGCTTTTTTATCGAAAAGTTGTGTTCAGCGATGAGGCTCATTTTTGGTTGAATGGGTACGTAAATAAGCATAATTGCCGCATTGGGAGTGAAGATCAGCCAGAAGCATTGCAACAGCTACCAATGCATCCCGAAAAAGCCACTGTTTGGTGCGGTTTATGGGCCGGCGGCATTATTGGGCCATATTTCTTCAAAGATGATGCGAATCGCAGCGTTACTGTCAATGGTGAACGCTACCGAGCGATGATAACAAACTTTTTTTTGCCCGAAATGGAAGTTCTTGGCTTGCATGATATGTGGTTTCAACAAGACGGTGCCACATGCCACACAGCACGCGAAACAATGGCGCAATTGCGAGGCGAGTTTGGTGAACAGTTAATTTCACGTTTCGGGCCGGTCAATTGGCCGCCTAGATCGTGCGATTTGACACCATTAGATTATTTTTTGTGGGGGTATGTCAAGGCTAATGTCTATAGGGACAAGCCCGCTTCGATTGACGCACTGGAAGCCAACATCCATGCATTCATTCGTGAGATACCGGCCGATATGTGTGAAAGAGTATGCCAAAATTGGACTCAGCGGATGGGCTACCTGAGACGCAGCCGCGGTCAACATTTGCATGAAATTATCTTTAAACATTAAATTGCAAGGTTCAAACTATCGATTCAAATAAATATTTCATTCATTTTTTCGAATTTTTTGTGTTTTTTTTTTTTAAGTTCTAAACCTCTTAAAAAATCACCCGTTATATGGGATATCTTAATTTTAGAACGGGAGCAAAAGGATCAATTGATACCCAAACAACTTTGTGTTTCTATATTAGTGATGTGCGATGCTCGGGGAATAGTGTTAGCGACAGTAACTATAATATGTTTTAGATGACATTGAAGCTTTTATTCTGAATAGAAGAGGTTTCAGTGATAGAACCAGAGGGTAAACGTTTGTGCCAAGTAGGGGGTCAGTGGTTGCTTTGCATGTTTGCGCATTGGCTGCGCAACATTATCACATCCTAGATCACTCCAGTTTATTTATAAAAAAGTTCTACTTGAAGATACGCCAACTGCAACTCAGCCAAGTTTGGAGCGAAGAATGCAATCCTTTGTGAATGTAATCAATTATTGAATTCAATTGAAAGATAGCTTTCATTGACTGCAGTTTGAGATTGCTACTTAAAATTATACAATCATCATTCATTTGACTTATAAATAATTGCAACCTTTTATTTCCTTCATTTATTTTGCAGCAATCAATTGAATGTAATCATTTGAGAATGCATGCAATATTTCACAATCTTTGAATTCTTTAGCAAATGAATGCAAGGAATTCAAAGATTGTGAAATAAATGCAAGGAATGCAAAAGAATGCAAAGGTTGTAAAATTAATGGAAGTAATGCAAAAGAATGCAATTAATGCAAAGATTGTCAAATGAAACCATTCAATGAATGAAGAGACAAATGATTTCAAGCTTTTTAAGTCAAATGAATGGTGATTGCAGAATTTGAAGTCGCAGTCCCGAGGGGAAGTCAATGAATGCTTTTTAATTAAAGTTAAAGTTTAATTAAAGCCACAAAAAAAAATGGGTTCACGAAAGATTGCATTCTTTTACAATCCTGCCAACTCAAATGGCCTCAGGAAAGTGTATTTACGGCACTAAACATCCATGTTACATTAGGGTGGTCCTTATAAAGATCATTGTTAAGTTTAAAGTGGTGGTTTAAGTCTAAACAACAGGCTGGTTTCGTATCTTTTCCGTGGTGGTATTACAACAAAATATTTATTTATTGGGCCCAGGAGTGGTGAGGCAACAGAAATTATATGAATTTATACCGAAACATATAATTAGGAATAACACCATGCCTATCACACGCTTTTGAATAAACTAAAGGAACATCAGCGGAAGTCTTTCACCGATCGTACTACAGAATTGACATTTAATGAATCTACTGTAACCTATTCTTGATATATGTATCCAACTATTTTGATGACTCAAATTTAAGAGATATGATAAACAAGTCCACATCTTGATCGATTAGGATGGACAAACTACACTACATTGTTGACCTATGTCATGTGTAATGTGTAATCTTGATGGAATTTAAAAGCCTTGTTTCAAAATTTATCGATCTCATCGAATATTTCTATGAGCCGAAGAGTTTCTCAATTCAATTCTTAAAACTGCTTTAAAAAAAAAAGCCAAGCCACAAGTTTAACAAATTAAATTGTAAGAAAAAATACTTTACTAAGTACTTTTGTAATAATTCTTCTAAATAATCTAAAACACCAGTATACTTTTGTTTTTATGCACACCTAACTATTATTCAAAAAAATAAATATATTTTGGTACCTAAAGCCTAGTTAATATTCTCGCATGTCAAAAATAATTGAGGTGAAATGCAAAATGAACTGTTTGCATGATTGGTTTACATTTCATGCAAAAAACCATTGCTGTCATAAAATGTCATGCAAAACAATGGACCGGCAATAGTTTTGCATGCAAAAAGTGTGGTGAATAAAATATTCTTTTTTGGTTGATCAGTTTACACTTCACAAAAAAAATATTCATCTCAAGGCAATATTTGCATGCATATGGTTTTTGCATCCAAAAATAATTATTTGACTTTTACTAATTCGACTCAAACATTTTTCGCCTTGAATATAATACAATTTGATGCACAGAATAGGTGGAAAATTGTTTTGAAAATTTTGGTTTTTTTGCGCATGGAAACTGTAAACTAGGCTTAATTTAAATATTTAGTGGCACGTGGTGAGGAAGGTACTTTTAAGATCAAATAATTCACCGGATACATTGGTTCATCTATGTCTGTACTCTAGAAATTCTTTTAAAGTACGAATGAATATGTATAACCCTGTTCTTCCATAATAATTTTGTTGGCACTTTTGTCGTTTATAGCTAATTTTTATAACAGAGCAATTTAAAAAGGAACCTCTTCAAAAAAAAAAAAAGTTTTCAGAGAAAAAAATATTATTTTACCTTAACTTTACTCCATGTTTCAAACAAATGAAAATATTAAAAATGTTTTTATAAACTTTCCGCAAAAAAATCATCCATTTGTAATTGCTTGCACACAAAGAAGACTCAATCAAGTCCCCAACTTACCTGATGAACTTCCTGCCAGCCTTGATTATCTTGAATGCCAAGAGTTGCATGATCGTGCAACAGGCTTTCTGTTATTTTAGGATCACATTTTTTTGTTACAGAGATGTATAATGGGGTAATACCACGACCATCCTTATAATTTGGCGACGCACCGAGTTCCAATAGGGTGCTGTAAATATACAATTTTATTTAATTCATATATCAACATAAGGAAAAAAATAGCTATACGGTTAGATTTGAGTTTGGTCATTTTTACTGAGGACCTGATCTACCAGCTTAAAATCTTAATATGGACAATTTATTGTAAGTTAACTTGTAGCACAACTAGCATCAGCAATTTAATTTGAACCATTTGCAAAAGTATCTTAAGCACGCGTATATGGCCAACACTTTGTATGAATTACTGAAATAGTAACATGCCATTTGGTTTGTTTTAAAATGTGATGGCTTGTTTTCTCGCACTCGCAAGCATGGTACACATTCTAAATTGAGATAAAATTAACTTCCATCAAGTTGCCGATTAATTAGGAGATAAGTTTTGTATAAGTCAATAAAACTTTTAGCCAACAAGTAAATCACCCATAAGCTTAATAGCCAAATTGCAAAAGACTTTGCTATAAGTCCAACAAGAGTGTTAAGTAGTTTTGTAATATATTGCGCAATTAATTTTAAAATTTTGGAACAGAGTGGGGGCTTATGGGCTACTTCCCATTCAATTTCAATTCAATTTATTTGATACAAATGTACAAGTAAGACTTAGTCTTTTATAGTACTTAACAATTGGATAGTAAGCTATAAATATTCAATTTTACTTAAAATCTAAAATATAACAATATTATATACATGTAATAAAAAAAAAATAAGGTTTTAAAAGAAGCCTGTTTAATTTCATTTAGTTGTTTATTTCTTAATAGGAATTCAATGAAAGGATTTAGCTAAATTCAGAAGAGATTGCATTTTTAAAATTTGAAGCGTTTATTATTCTTTTAATATTTAAGGCTTTGTGGCATGGACAAAGAAAAGCCGCGAAGAGTTCAAGTAATTAAAAGTTTGAAGCAAAAGGTTTAAAGTTCTATGAGATTGAGCGAATATAAGTTTTTCATAAATGTATAATGGTGTTTTACTTTGAATAATTTTGTGCAGGAACGCACAGCATCTAGTATCAAGGTATTGCTGCAGGGAACACCCAAGGACAAGCCGATGATCGAAGTCCATATCTAATCATGTCATTAAAAGTGACAAGGAGTTTTTTCTGGGAATGGGAATCAGGCTTGCAATACACGGTATTACCATATGTTATTAAGGGCAAGAGCAAGGTTTTAACCGAGACTTAAGTTTAGTATTAACAGGAGTTATGGTTGAATTAAATTATGGTTCATTTTAATTCAAATTATATTGAAACAAGAATTTATTGTTAAATTAATGGCAACAATGAGAGCAGATTATCACGACTAATATAATAAACTTTTACATTAAATTGAAGCGGTCAAATGAAGGAGGGGGTAAGTGACAATTGTATAGTTTTGAGATATAAGAGCTAAAAGCTTTTTTTAATATGCACATTCATCACAATTTCACAAAATTTAAATTTGTTTTATTTTTGCACAACTAAATCAATTTGCTTGGCTCAATCTATCAGCTTTTCTTTTTTAGTCCAGCAAAATGTATCTGTACCTACTTTTACTGCGGAAAAAATCCAAGTGAAGATAAAATGTATAATTATCTTTATTTAAGCATATCCCAAAGGCAAATTTTAAGAAATTCACCGAGGAATCCCCAGCTTTGCCTTCAAGGAATGGAAGCTAAACCCAAGGAGTTTGAGCTGAATTCATCAAGGAAATTAACATGGGGTTGTGATTGGCGTTCACCAAGTGATTTATTGGTGAATGAATATTCACAAGTGAAATCACCGAGGTGCAACTTGTTTATTCTAAAATGAATTGCATTTGATGAAAAATACCATGAATACACACATCAGGCATATCACCAGGCACATTATACTCTCAGATGAAAAAAGGTATGTTCACCAAGGAAATCACTTTATGAAAGCAACTCGCTTAATCATCTAGTAAAGTCACTAACATCGGTAGAGTAGTATATTCTAATTTAAGATAAAAAAGAACCAAAAATTAGTTTTCATTTCAAATCAAGTTATATTTACGTTAAAACAAACGCAATTTAAGTTATGTTCAGTTCATTTTACATTGATTTTCTTAAAGAAAGGCACTGTGAACTTTAACAAACAATATGAAAATTTATAGTCACAAACAAATCATAAGCCCAGGACTTTGTGCATTACTATTCATTTTTGAAATCCTCGAATTTCTCGAAGCATGATTTTTTCAATGAAATTGTATGCGTGGAATTCAGTTGAATGTTTGCACGAAATTAAAATAATGAAAAAATGAAAAGGAGTTTCGCCTGAATTTCTCTTGGCCTAGAATAAACAAAAAAAGTTGGGAAAATTCACCAGTCAGTACTCTGTTTTTCTTTGGTTCGCCGTCAAAAAATGAGTGATCATTTAAGCTCTTAATTACGAATAACTACAAAATATGTACTCACAAAAAGGGGAAATTTTGTTTTTCGGGTGAAACTCACAATAGGCGAAACGAAGAATGTCAATTTTTCCCCGTGGAATGTTGTTCACGTGAACCTCAGAATCGGGCTTATTACATGCATGATCCCGGAAAAAGTATTCGATGAATTCATTGTGCTATTTTTCTTTTCAGTGAGTGTTCCGTATACTAAAATAAACATAATTGCATTTAAAAACCTTCACTTGATGTATTCGACAGATTGGCCTTTTATTGTACCATTCTCCCTTGGCTATTGAGAGAACTTATACCGTACCTATTTATTTTTTTTATTTTTTATAATAATTATTAAAAGCATTAAAATTGACATAAACTTACGTTACACCTTCGAGCGAGTCCTTTTCGACAGCTTTGTGAAGAGCCGTTGCTCCGTCCTTCGTTCGATAATCCAGCAAAGCACCGCCATTGACAAGTGCGATGAGAAGTTTATTTGGTTTTTTAGCTCCCGTAGCCACAGTCAGTGGGGTTTCACCACTGTCAGCACAGTGAAAATTTGGGTCCAGCCCTTTTGCACACATTTTGGCAATTTTCTCCACGTGTCCGCCATTAACGCATTCAAGAAATCTTCGAAGATTAGCTCGTGTGTGTAATGCTTTTAACTGCCGTTCATCTAAATTTAACATCTTGTAGACACGTTTTTTGTATTTTAGCTTAAAAAAAAAGAAATAAAATACGATAGAAAAAAAAAATACAATCCAAACATCGTCCATCGATCCGGAAGGAAACCTTGAGAAGCCAACATAATTACAAATCCGGACACGGGTCAAAAGCATCTTTGACAAGTCTGAACGTGCATTAATTTGTCGTTTCTAAATCATGAACTTCCATCCAAAAATAAATGCTTAAGGACTCTTTTTTTAATTCTTTCCACGTTTTTGGTTGTTTCGATGAATGGAACAAATTTTGTTTTCTATTTTTAGAACTTATTCAAATATGATTAAAAGCATTAATCTTTGGCATTCTCAGCTAAACTTTATGTGTTTTATTCTTATATAACGAAATTTTAACAATATAAACTTACTTCTAAATATCCGACAGGACCATTAAATGGATAATCTCCCAAACGCCGTTCTTCATCAAGAAATTTTCCTGCTTTACCGTTTGAGGGCGGGCAAAATAATCCATAGTTGAAACTTTCCTTTAGTTCCTGAAATAAAAAAAAAAATAATTTTGATTAAAAAATGCAAATGCGGATTGTAAACGGTTTAGAAAAAATTTAATTTTTATTGACAAACTAACTAGTATTATTTTCAGGAGTTTCATAAACCTTCAAGTATCTCTGCATGGCAGCCTTTAAAGTTTAAACTCATCAACGCAACGTAACAAACCTTACATTTTACTAACCAAAAAAAAGTGTACTACTTCTAATTAACGAAAAGAATATGTAGAAAATCAATACAACTTTTCTTCTTCATGTCATCATTTAAGGATGAACATTTTAGCGTTGCGTTGTCGTAAGGAAAACACAAAATAAAAAAACAAGTAAGTTAGACGCCCATAGGATTTTTTCAGCAAGACAGACAAGAATTACCTAATATGAAATTCCTTAAATCGATGATTTTCATCATTAATTAATTTATTTTTTGAGCTTTGGCCCATAGGGGATCTAGGATTGGATGGATGGGATCTGTTACTTCAGCTTTAGACGCTTCAATTGAAATTGAATACAAAATTCCTGTACTCATAAATATTTTGAAGAAAAATTAATTGATACTGGAGGCGAGCGGTAGCCGCCATCTTGGAAAACACGTTTTATAAAATATCTCCAGAACCGTGAATGGTATGACAGAAATGGTACATAAAGTTTTAGATTTAGTGAAAAGTTTTTGAGAAATTAAATTTAAAAGTCAACATTTTTGAAAAACAAAAATTGTGAATATTTTTTTAAGATGGTTTTTTTTTTTAAATTTTGCGTAAAAATCTTTTTTAGTTTTTGGGAAATTAAAAAAAACAAAGGGTGCGCTTACGAGGCAAAAAAGGACCTTCCATTCATAAATAAGCCCTACTTTTGTGTGTTTTCAGGAAGCATTACATTACGTTTAAAAAAAATGTATTAAACCAAGTATAAAAAAGATTCTTACATCTAGACTTCAGCTATTGATTACAAACTTTGTTAGTATAATGACCATTTTGTTTGTAAAATATAGTTGGTTCAATGACCGAAAGACCATCAACAACCAACTGTTATTTACAAATAATTGATAACAGCATTGATTATTAAAAGGAACAATGGTGCTTTGTTTCGTAAAATTAAAAAAAAATAAGCTTGAAAAAATATAAGAATTTTATCTTAAGCCAAGAACGCTGCTGATGAAAAACGAAATATTTAGTTGGTCTCCACCAAGACCATGAAATGCTTACAAAACCGAAGCGGAAAAATATTTGTTGATAGTTGCACAAAATTTTCGCACACAATTAATGATTTGGGTATTTAATTGTGTACGAAAAAAGTGTAGACTGCTCCAAATAATCTGCTACAATTATCAATTTCGCTCATAAAACAGTGTACTGTAAGAACGAAAAGTAGAACAAAATTTTTAGTTTATGATTTAGTTGTCTCATTTTTGTAAGGAATTTTTCAAAAACTTTTTTTTTTTTTATTTTTTAAAAATATTATTTGGAATTTGTAAATAAGAAAATTAATCTAAATCTGTTCAGCCAACAATAAGAAAATTCAAAATTAAAAAAACCTGTCCTATGTGAGGTACTTTTGCTATTTGGAAATTTTAAGTTGTATATCGCAATAATTTTAGCATGCAAGTTTATTTAAAATCATAGAAGCCGTTCTAAAGAAAAAAAATATTTTTCCTTAACGGGTTTTTAAAATTTGTATGGAAGGTACCGTCATTTTTTCATATAAGTAATTTTTTTCTTATTAAGTATTCAATACTTTCTTGTAAAGTATTCAAAGTGAAAAAACACTTAAATACCGAGTTTTATAAAATTGATCGAGTTTTGTTAGTATTTGATTCGAAAAAAATGTTTGAACATTTTTTAAAAATCCAAAAAAATTGTTTTTGAAAATTTTGGTTAAAAAAACTTATAAATTGTTTGGAAGCTTTTATATAAAATAAATTATTACAATCAAAATAACCATTTTGAAGAAAATTGAAAATAAAAAAATAATCATTTTTTTAAAAATGGTTTACCATGTAAAGGTAGCTTTTACCAAGAGAAATTTATTGATTTTTTTAAGAAACGTTGTAAGGCCGTTTTTGAGAAATATAAGATTTTCCAAGATTGCTAAACAAAATTGTACGGCGGCAACCGTTATTTTTAGTTTAAAAAAAAAGTATGGGCAGAATCACCAAAAACTACTATGTAGATATATAGATAGATAGATACAATTCTTTATTCAATAGATTTGTACAATATTTAAACCTCTGCCTGATTAAAAAAAAAAACTAAACTTTAAAACTAAAACTACTATTTACCAACAGGCAGACAGAATTTTTTAACCCACTTTTTTGGTGTACTCTATCATCGTAATGTCATGATTGATTTTCGAATTTTTTTTTTGCACGAATCCAAAACTTAACCTATAGTACCTTTATAACCAGTAAAAAAAATGGTTCATCAGCTTACAAAAAATATTATTTTTGAAGCACAATGTACGGTTCACGAGATATTTGATTAAATGCGGTTTCCAAAATGGTGTCTAATGCTCGCGCATATGCGAATCTTAACTACTTAATTATGTGCAAATAATAATAAAATTTCAAAAAATTGTCAACCCGGTTTTGGGATATCGAATAAAAATACAAAATTTGATTTTTTTTAAGATTCAAAATCATTTTTTTGCAAATTTTGATATGCAGTATTTTTTAATCTTATTTAAAATTTGTATATAAAAAATTAATTTAAATATGTTCAGGTGGTTATGAGAAAATTTAAAATAAAAAAAAAAATATATATTCTATGAGAGGTACACTTAATGATTGCTATTTGAAAGCTTTTATAGATTTTGGTAGTTTATGTAAAGCACTAAATTTAGCATACAGAAGAAGGTTTATAAAAATCGTAGGAGCTTTCAAGAAACAAAAATTTCCTTTACGGTTTTTCAACATTTGTATGGAAGGTATCGTTATTTTTTCATAAAGTAAAATTTTGTTTAATGTATTGTAGATGAAAGAGTGTAAAAACCCGAGTTAATACCGAGTTTTGTAAAAATCGATCAAAGTAGTGCTTAAAATATTTGATCTTCCAAAAAATATTTAAAACATTTTTAAAAATCCAAAAAATATTTTTTGTGAAAATTTTGCTAAAAAAAAATATGTATATGTTTTATTTAAACCGTTGATAAGTTTTCAAATTACGGTTAAGTTTATCTTTTGGTTAATGAACTGTCAAATTTTGTACGGGAAATGATTTACACAATTTGGTTAAATTTAACTAACTTGTTTAACTTATCCAAACGCCATTGTGACTCTTACTCTAATTGAACTACCTTGAATTTAATCAAATGTATAAAAAAGCTCATTCATGCAAACTTTGCGTAAACATATCATTTCACAAAATTTGTAAATTTACGACGTTGCATGAATACTTTTATTGTTTAGAAGCTTCTGTATACAAAAACTTACTAAAGACATACCGCTTGAAGAAAATCTAAAATAATAACACCTCCTTAGGAGGTAACATTAATAACCAGTTGTTGAAAAAAATGGTTTCCAATTCAAAGTTAGCCTTTACTAAAAGTACATTATTTTTAAGAAAAGTTGCGGGACCGTTTTTAAGAAAAAAAAGAATTAAGTAAAGTTGATAAAAAACATGCAAAATGCCGTTATTTTTGGTTCTGACAAAAAATTAAATCACAAGTTTGAAGAAAATCGATGCACACAGCCAGAATTGTGAGACCAAATTCTTTGCCTTCCATATTTCCTGTTGTAGTACCTTGTGGCATAATGGTTAGTGACTGTCAATCCGAATTTTCGATTCCCAGCCGCTGCCACCTAAAAACAGAAATGTTTTTTTCCAAGGTACTGCTTTTTGCGAGGAACTGACGAATCCTCCAAGAGTATACTTGTCATGAATTAGTGCTTCTCACCTAGCCGTTAGGACTCGGCAAAAAGTTATAGGTAGGAATGGAGCTGCCAATAATACGCACACAGGAATGGTTGAGAGTTATAAGCAACTAGGCTATAGTTCTCCACGAGCTGTTGCACCACTTTATTTTTGTTCCCCATCGACATTTTAATTTGCGATGAGATGTGAGTTTGAGATTTTTAAAAGCGCAATAACTAATTTGCGAGATTTCGTTTTTCGAGATTGAAAACAAAATGCGAAATTTGGTCATTCGAGATTTTAGATTTCGTTCAAATTTGTTTGCCATACATAATTCCGTTTTCTTGCAAATGTACATAAAATAACAATATTAGTATATGTACGTTTCAAATTCCTCCAAAAATAAAAACAAAATTGACTGTGCTGCTATCTGCTAATGAAGTACAGGCCAAGTTTGACAAACAGTTTTCGATTTTTTTTTTTTAAATTACGATTCTTATTCGTTTCAATGATGTTTTATCAAAACGACTATTTTATGATGCAGCCATTGTCCAATGCATTGCTTTCCTGAAGTGAGAATTATATTAAGGGTATTCATGCAACTTCGTAAGACCATAGATAAGTTTACAAATTGGTTAAGTTTATCTTTTGGTTAATGAACTCAAAATTTTGTATGGGAAATGATTTACACAATTTGGTTAAGCTTTCAAAGGATTTGGTTGCGTAAAATTAACCAAACTGGTTAAACTTAACCAAACGTCATTGTGACTCTTACTGTGATTGAATTATCTAGCATTTAATCAAATATATAAAAAAGGTCGTTCATGCAAACTTTGCGTAAACTTATCTTTTTACACAATTTGTAAACTTACGACGTTGCATGAAAACCCTTATTATTAATATTTCCAAATTTTAAATCTGTTAAAATCATATATTTTTCCAAGATTTGTTAAATATTATTTTTTTTTTTTTTTTATAAAATTGTTTTCTCTCTCATTTTTTATCTTAAATAATTTAAAATCATACAAAATATTTTTCCTATATAGATTAGTATTTTCTATTCATCTATTTGGAATTGTATAGAAAGAATATCTTCGACTGTCTTGTAGTCACATTTAGTCATTCGTCCAAATAGAGAAAAAGAAATGTATACGAGTACATATAACTGAAACCATTTAAAGAATTACTTTGCTATTTTTAAATAGGTCGAAAAAGAAACACTATATACCTACGTTAACAATCAACTAAATTTCAAGGTGTCAAATCAATTCTTCCTCTTTGTTAAGAGTCTCTTTCTCTTTTTTAATGTCTGTCCATCTTGAAGCAGGGAAGAAACATATTTTTCCATTGATTATTGGTTTGGTTCCTTAATATTTACCCCCAACCAGTTGAGCTATCCAGAACACAGAGAATTATCTAGAAGTATAACCATCTTTGGATTGCTGGCCGACCGACGACGACGACTAGCAGCTCAGAAAAATTGCAAAAAATAAATGACCAACTCAAAGGAATGCCTCCTGAAGAGGAGATTCCTTAGCGATCTTGGAGCAGCACAGATAGTTATGGTCACTTACTCTTAACATTTTTAGACGAGAGGATACAAGAGCAAGGCGGATGCTTTGGTTACGTTGCTAGAAACGGTCTATCTTCCAGAGATCTTGCGTACATGAAAAGACGACGACGACGACGACGATGCGATGGCAAGCAGCAACCTGCTGTGGAAACAACCAACGAAGAACGAAGAATACGTGGAGATACAGATAAGGTCAATGACTATGTGCTGACTGCTGAGTGCCTGAACCGTTCTTTTATTCTGCTTATCGTTAGTTCTTCTTTGTCAGTTTATTAAAGATACTTTCCTATTGCCATCAGCAAGAGGAAAATAAAAAGAATTTTTGCCTTCTAAGGAATTTAAACTTCAATTGGGTGACATTAGGTGGATTATTTTTGCCAGAAAGAATTTGAAGGAAGCTCAAATGCCACAAGCGAAGTCGTATCAGTAGACGTAAACATTGAAAAAGGGGTTTACCTGATCATTTGTGTGTTCAATACAAAAAGTTCGGTTGAAATGAAATTGAGCTGAAGGAACTGACTTTTATGTTCGTACCTAAATACATACTTGAATCAAAATGATGAGGAGCTTAGATTGACATACTCATTAGCCGCAATGAAAAATTTGGATGGATGCATTACCTCCATCACAATAAAAGGAACTAGAACGATTTTCAAGATCAACAATAAAAAAATTCCATATTTACACAACATTTTTTACTCACAACCCACCTTCTTGAAAGAAACTAATTTATATTTTAAACAGACAAACTTGAGTACATGTGCCAATCAGAACCACTGTTAAAAGCTTTCAAGAGCAAATATCAGCGCAAAACAAACCACATTTCGAGTAACCTTTTGGAAGAGTGGTTGCAAGAATTTATTTAGAAAATTCATTGACCTTTGCTACCATTTCCACTCAAAATTATCACAGATTTTAATTAAACAGGGTGTTTCTTCCTTTTTTGGCGATTTATTGTTGATTGCCGTTTTGTTTACTTAAACTTATCAATGACCAGTTCACAACTCAAATTTGATAAGCTCAAACTTGATAGTCTCAACCATAAATTTTAACTGAAATGTAGCTTCAATAGCAGAAATGGATATTTAAGTTACTTTTTGATAGAAAAGGGCTAAAGAAGCAAGAATTTTAATGAGTATAGGTATACTTTTATTTTTATTGACCTTTTATTATTATTATATGTATTTACATACATATTTATATGTTACAGTAAAATCTCGAACTGGGGCATATATTAAAAGTCATCCGATAAATGTAAAACTATTGGTAAAAGTTTCCTTTTTTGATTTAAACAAAGAATTATCATCAAACCCCGCAGGCTCAAAGAAGGTACTCAAACGGAAGTTGGTTTCTTGTGTTACTAAGCAAATTGCGGAATTATTTAAGCCATTGAAAACATTGATCCCGTCATTCACCCTTGAGGGAAATTGAATAAATGGTTTTCATAAAACTATTTATAAGAGTAAAAATATGAATTTAAGACTTTATAGAAATGAAAAAACTATGCTTTTTAATTTCACGGACGTAGCATAGCGACGAAGCTGTTGTCCGAGATACTCAGATAATCAGATTGCGAGGTATGAGGCCTCTCGCATAACATTATATTTTGGAGAAAGTTTTTTTAGAACTGTCAATTGGTAGGCATTTTGACCTAGAATCAAAAAATATGGTTTTTGCGGTTTTAGCTCCCGATGTGGTAAGATGAAATATTTAAAACGACCCATTTATATTTACAATTTGTGAGCTTCAAGCTTATCATGTGGATCGTTTATAAGACAAGGGAACATGTGTTAGGTCTTAGGTACATGTGACAGCTGAAAGATTGTATATGAACAATTGTACTTATTTATGTACGAGTACATAAGGTGGCACTACAGGTCGGGGTGGACCAGGACCTCAACCACCAAGCTTCTTTTAGGCAGTCCAGTCTCTATAAAGCTGTTTCCAGTTTCGCACACCAGGTTTGTTGAGCATTGAGGTCCCTTTCCACTTGCGTGCGCCTCCTGTTACGCTGTCCTCAATCTAGCAATTGTAAACAATTTCACTATAAGCCTCGAAATATTGAAATTCATAAAATAACCAGTAAAACTTGGAATTTTTCAGCAAGTTAGATAGCCCACGAAAATTCCGACTAGCTGAATTTTTGGCGGACGGCTTTGTTTTGACATCTTATTCATTTCTTTTAAAGAAATCTTAATCTGACCGGGGGTTCAACAAATTTCTTAAAGGGAAGGGCTAAAGTTCAGTTTTTGTCGAAAACTGTCAGTATTTTTGATGCAGCTTATGAAATTTTTAACATATTTTTTCAAATATCTACTAAAATCAATAGATATAAAAGGGTGTTTTTTCAGAGGTATAGAACTATGAAATGGAATCAAACAAAGATGATTTTTTTTTTTTAAATTGACATGAAATGTACTCTATTCGAAAAATAATCTTCTGGCATTAATCTGGAAGTCCAATTTTCGATGACTTTTTCCAACATTTGTGGCCAGATATACGCAATAGCGCGGTGAATGTATAGTCCTCCAAGCGGTCAATCGTTTAGTGCTTATCGGTGTAGACTAGCGACTTCACATATCCCCACAGAACAAAGTCAATCGGCGTTGAATCGTGCACGATATTGGAGGCCAATTCAAAGGGCCCGTAACGTGAAACTAAGCAGTCACAAAACGTTTCCTTCAATAAATTAATTGTGAAACGAACTGTGTGACATGGTGAAAAATGCGCCGTCTCTTTGAAACCAATGCTCCTGCACATCATGGTTGATGAATGAAAAGGTCAGTAATCATGGCTCTATAGGGGTCACCTTTGACTGTAACATTCGGGCCAGAATCGTTTTTAAAGAAGTACGGACTAATTATTTCACCAACCCATAAAGAACACCAAACAGTCAGTTTCTGTGGATATAACGGTGCCTCAACATACACTTGAGGATTATCACCACCCCAAATATGGCAGTTGAGTTTTGTTTAATGACGTATGAGCTTCATCAGCCGTTTTCCTTTGGAGGTGGCAAAGTACTTGTGAGTAGATGAAAACCCTAATCTAGTACTATCAACTGCACATGCTTTCATGGCGAGTAGATACATTTTACATGGGAAAGTAGTTTGATGTGTTCCATTGAAAAAAGCTGGCAAAGTACTTGCAAGTACTTCGCAACCTCCAAAGGAAAACGCCTATCGCTTAAAAAAATTCATGCGATACGTATTTCGAACAGAACCATAATTTTCAAAATAAATCTGCACAATTTGGAAGCGTTGTTCAGGCGTAAGTCTATTCATATTGAAATGCCAAACCAAACTAAAAATAAATCACTTGACGGCTGACACAATGGCCGCCAGTTAAAATAGTGTTGCCAACTTAAAGATCTATAACTCTAAAAAAACACTCTTTATATAATTAAGGTATTTATGAAATAAAAATTCATGCCGATTATGGAATCATTTTATTTGAGTGAAGTCATGGACTTTTGACATAGTGTTTTAGGACACTTTCGTACTAAACTAAATCTTACTAAACTGCATACAAGCTAGTAAGAGGTCAGGCTTTGCCCAATCACCACATATTCTGTAAATTACGCTTTTTGTATTCATGATTTGAGTCGGATAAACATAATTTTGAAGCAGTATCTTCATTATAATTTATTTCCGTCATGGCCCACTTTCCAATCATCAATTTCACATCAGTATTTTATTAAAGTAACTTTATCGCGGCCAGTAATAAAATAAACACCTTGAGTATGTATATAGTAACTATTCATTTTGTTGGTTAAAATACTCATAAGTTTGGCGAAAATTTGGTGCGTTTAAAGATGTGAATTACAAAGCAAGATTATTATACAGTACTTTGTACTTTACACAGCCCATCCCATTAACTGATAAATGTGGTAGTGTTTAATTCTTAGAGAAGGGACATTGCACTCTCGACTCCAACATACATAAACATAAATAGAAAAGTGCATAAATTAACAACAGCAACTAGCCTGAGGTTCATGGTAGGAGAGGTATAGAATTCTTAACACCAAACGACGACGTTTTTTCATAGAATTCAATGGAAGAATCGTGACAAATTACACTTCGCCATGACACCCCCTGACTCTAAGGAAATGTTGCAAGGGACTGAGTTTGTTTTTGTTTTTTGTTTCTGCCCTCAGGGGTTCTTCTATATCTTTGGATCGATATACTTTGCAGAATACTGTTGATAAAATGTTCCTTCTTATCCATGAGCCTACTCTGAAAAATAATATTGTTTTTAAATATTTTTGTCATCTCTGCTCTGGGGTGATGTGCCCGCAAAGAAAATTTCTTAAAAAATGGAAGTGTTATTAAAATTTAAACTTTCTGAAACGTTTTCCAAGGAAAAAGTTACCTAAAAACAGGCTGTAATTCAATCAGTTAAGTGAAATAACTCAAACTCTTATGAAAGAAAGCTCCGGACTATTAGGTATTTACGTGTCAAAATTGGCAAAACACCCAAGGAGCCATGTATTGCCAAAATTTAAATTGAATATGAAGGAACGACATTTTGGCTTCATAATAATCAAGCTAAATTTCTGATTTTGGATTTTGTTGAAGATGGTTAAATTGTAGGGGGGGGGGGGGGGGGGGGATATACAATATAAAACGTGGTCTACGGTTTAAAGTATGCTTAGTCCAACGAGAGTTCTCGTGTAATCGCCCGACATCGGGTTCTCGATTTATAAGCCAATGTTTGGGGCATTTGGGGGTTTTAGCCTTGTGTAAGAACTCAGGTGCTCAGGTGCGTGTTTTAACTGCAGTTTAAGTGATGTTACTTTTTAACGGTTAATGTTACGAATAAACTTTATATGACCTTTTTATCCCAGCTACCTGTTTGTAGAAAATTTTTTATTGGGCTTAAATTTACTGTTTTCGGTAATTTGTTAAACCCCCATTTTCGTGACCTTTGCCCCCTTAAAACTGAACTAGTGGCTATCGGATTTTTAAGGACTTTTCTCAGATTATAAGTAACATCAATCCCAACGTGCTTACCAACAATCAATCTGTTAAAATTTTTTCGTTTCTTTAGCATTTTTATGTCTATTCTTACTGGGCTTAGTATTCTATTATTCAATTATGTTTTTAAATAACAATAAATTACTCAAATAACCCGAAACCCGAAGGTTTCTTTTCCAATAAAAAGATATTAATTTCAAATTTCACGTATATCTAATTGCCGCAAGATGGGTCTTAGAAATAAACGTCATGTAAATACGATCGAATGAAATAAACAACATCGTTTTTTATTCAAAGATAAAAATTTTCGAGTCTGATTTCGAACTTTTGTCCGAAGGTTTCATAAGAAGATCCATCTGATTTTAATACAACTTTGCTTTTTTAATTTACAACGCTCAGCTTTATTATAGTACCTACTTCATTGATGCAAGCACTTCGCAATAGTTTCATACAATTTTTAATTTGAATAGGTGCTTGAGTGGAGAAGTCACAATTATCTTTTTATTGGATGTTAAAATTATCCTCCAAAATTAAGAATTCTACTGTTAAGTTTATTTAAATAAAAAAAATACAAATCAATAAAAGGAGAAAAATTGTTTGTAATTTAAATGAAAAACAACCACAATATTGTTATGGCAACACTGAAATATTTTTTTTATAATACGTAATCCCTAATCTAGTGATCGTTCCTTCAATCTTTTGAAATTAACACTCCTCTTAAAAATATTTCTTGCCATCACATCCATGAATTCCTTTCGTGAGTTTTATTTGTTACACATGCGCAGCAAGTTCACTGCTAAAAATAAAACAAAACTCGAAGCGAAATGGAGTCATGTTGAAGTGCTCAATGTACTTACTATATTTAAGAAGATTAAAATTCCTGGAAAATGAATGAAGATAAACAAGATAGCACCTGAAGGTAGAATTCCTTCCATAGTCAAACATTCTTTAAATTTAGTTTTTATTTTTATTTGGTTGTTCATGGTTCTAAACTAGAGCTTACGTTTTTTTTATATAGTCAGTATCTGTACTTCTCCTTTTAAATGAAGCGCGTGCACATTTTTTGGCTTAAGGCACATTTGTTGATGAACTATAAAAATAAAAATAACACTGCGAACGATGTACAAAATAAGGAAAAACAAAAGGTTTCAAGTCGAGTCAGTGCAGTACTTCGGTTCAGTAGTAAAAGTCGTTATCCCAACAGCTATACAGCATTGGTTGCTTCAGGAGCTTCTGCGTGACAACGGCCCTGCACTTTTCGAGGTGGCAAAATAGTTAATCATGAGAAGATGAAAACAATAATCTAGTACTTCCATCTACACAATGCTCTAATGTACGAATACGACTATAGGTATATGAGTGAGGTGAATGGACGAGGAAGAATCGAATCCTCATATTCTATGTTTATGTCCTGCTCTATCCCATAGGCTAAGATTCCATATTTGAGTTTTCAACTTCATTGATCCCAGTGATATAAGAATAAGAATTATAAACGAATAAGAATTGTAAGGCTTTTTTTTTTTCTTAAGTGATCTCTTTCGTCAAAACTTTTTCAGGGTCACCATTTCCAAAAGTTTGAATCACCTTCTTCATGGAGATGGATTTTCATAAGAGAGACCAATCAAAACTTGATGTTCAATGTGTAGATACGGTACACTCAAGACACAAGCTTTTTATTCAAAGTGAACCTCTGTCTATCAACTCTACTTTCACCTCCCAGTGGTGAGCATCGGATGCCTAGAACCTTTAACTGAAGGTGGGGTTCTAATCCCTGTGGACGGTTTTAGATGGCAGGAAACAAGAGAAGGGGGGAGAAGTGTTCCCACGAAGGGACTTTTCCTTTATCCAGGCGGCAGCAGAAGAATTCCCCATATGGAATCAACGGTGGCATCTACAGTTCCATTTAGGTTGAACTACTAGTGAACACCTTATATGGGTTACTACGACATATTCGTAGCTCAGGCCTATAAGGAGCGGTTTATTTGGATCCCCACTCTTGGAGTTATATTAAAGGTCTGGTCTCTACCACGGAAAACAAAAAACGGTTCCGAAACAACAATAAGCTTCGGAAACGGATGACTTCAATGTTGACGGCATCAGCAAACGAAACAAGGACAATGAATTTCGAATCTGCACGTGGAATGTCCGGACCTAAAACAAACCACGTGAAGCCGAACAATAGGAGGAGAATCAGATAGGCTAAAGGCTGATGTAACAGCTATCCAGAAAGTGCGATGGGATGAAGAGGGCATACAACGGATGAAGTCGCGTGACATCTACTTTGGCGTGTGCTGCAAGAAAGCAGGGTCAGCAGCTCTTTGGTAGTGGTTTGAGGTACGGGGAAGACTCAGGCAAGAAGTTACTGGCTTCAGAAATGTAAGCGAGGTCTGGTCACAATCAGCATCAAAGTGAAATTCCAAAACATCATGTTGATCTGTGCATAGCAAGCACTCGATTCCCACACCTGAATACCATAACCGCCACCAGTAAAAAATGTAGAAGAACAGTGGAAACACTGTCAACAAGCCATCAGAAGTGCCGCAACTGATGTGCTGGATTTCACTAGGCGACCACAACGAAACCTCTGGTCCGATGAAAACTGCCGGCTGGCCCATGCAAGAACGAGTCCTACCAATAAATGCTGCAAACTAGAACCAGAGCTGCTGAGAGAGCAGCCCGTTAGCTATTCGGGCAAAAACCAAGAGAGGAACGCCGACATCTCAGGTGGAAAAGGAGAGAGCGGACAATCAAGCCTTTAGAGGACTGTAGCGGTAGGGGGGATGTTCGAAAGTTCTGCGTAGGAGTGAATAAATCTACCCAGGGCTACAAGGCCAGAACGGGAGCCTGCCGAGACGAGAGTGGGAATATGGTGGCAGACACATAGTCGATGCTCAGGATCGGGAAACAACACTTTCTTAGACTGCTAAACGGCGAAGATGGCCTTAATTCCGCTGTTAGACAGAACAAAACATCCACCTGGACGACGATGGTCAAAATTTCAGTTCACCCGACCTAAATGAAGTGCGGTTAGTGATAGTCAAGCCAAAAGCGTACAAGACCGCTGGCGCATTTGGGCTGCCACTGCCTATTCAAAGCAGGGGAGGTGACTTAGTAGGGAGAATACACCAACTTATCTAAAAAATTTTGTCGGATGAAAGTATGTCCGAATAATGGAACCTCGGTATAGTGAGCCCCATCCACATGAAAGGACTTCCTGAACGTCGCATACAAAATCCTGGCATCTGTACTGTGTGATCGCTTAAAACCGTTTGTCAACGGTCTGATCGGCCCATATCAGTGTGGTTTTAGGCACGGTAAATCAACCGTTCAAATGTTCACACTCCAACAGATTTTAGAAAAACACCAGGAGTCTCAAATCGATACACACCATTTCTTTATCGATTTCAAAGTCGCGTATAATAGCGTAAACAGAGACTGCTAAGCTCGTATGTCTGTGCAGGATGACGATGGAAAAATCTAGCTATTCCGTCGAAGTCGGCAAGAATCCATGAAAATCCATATAAAAATTATTGCAATTTATTTTTCAGACGACCCTTCTTTAAATATTAGAATTTCAACATTATCAATATTATCAAAGTGTGGCATATTTGATGGCGCTTTCGTAGGTCAAATCGGAAATCAGCTTAGGTGGATCAGAACGGAAGTGGAAGGGTTAATTTATCCGAGTACATGACAGTAAATGAAAAAAACCAAACCATATATCGTCGAACCGTGCATGTACTTGTACAGACAACCACTTTAGTCCTAACCTTTAGCTCTGCTCTGGTTGACCTATGACGTGATATTCGTATTACTATTTGCTCTTTTTTTTTATTTAAATATCAGCTTTGATTTGATTCTAACGATACTTTATACCCCTCTCAAAAAAATTAATAAAAAAACATGGATCAAAGTAACATACGGCCTATTTTGATACAAGTATCAATAAAAAAACTTTTTATGGCGACAACAATATTATACGATACGAACCCAACTACTTAAGAGGTTCACCCGTTGACCGACATTTTCAAGGTAATTAAACGTATAACTACATAATCTCTGTAGAACGATAAGTCAGACACGGAATACAGTAATTTGTGTAACTTAGTCCACTATTAGTTTCGCTTCGGGTCTTCTTCTGAACAAAAAGAACAACAACAAGGCAGAACAACAATACAAACAACAACAACAGCACACAATAATCAACCTGGAATCCTCCATGCCATATTACCGTAAACTATGTACATTGCAAAACCTCAAAGATCTATGACCATCTCCAGCCACCATCCAGCATCCCACTTCTTCGAGGTTTTAGTTCCGAAACAGTTTCAAGTGCACAGTTCTTTCAAGAGACATGGATTATGGATAATGAGTCTTTCAACTTTTTTTAAGCTTTTTTTTATCTTTCTGTCATTGTTTTAAGTTTTTTTTTTGTAAGAATATCTAACAACTTTTGCTGAAGCACGATGACAGTAAGTCCACTAGAAACTACAATCTATCCGTCTTGGGCATTAATGTGGATTCATTTGCAGTGAAGTTGTACTGCAACTGAGTCGGTGATACGTTCTGGGTTTTGTGTTATTGTTTGTTCCAGTGGTTTGATTTCAAGCGAAAACTAAAGAAGCGCACACCCGGATTGACAGTTATTTTGTGGCCCAGAAATGGGATTCAATTTCCTGCACTTGGGCATTGGTTTAATAGATCGAGTTTTTATATATGTATTTTAAACATAGATATGTTAGTAAACATATTCATTTGTATTATATGAAGGTTTATGTATTGTTCATTTGTATAAAATAAATATGGTTTTTAAATCAATATTTCAGCTTTACATAAAAAGCAATTATTTTTGTAGATTTCAGATTAAACGCAATTGCTTCTTAAAGCCCTTCCACACTAGCCCACTGAGTATTAATCAATTGAAAGTGGGAAAGAATTTCTTGCGACTGTCAAATTTGTGGGAAATATGACTTTAAAATTTTCCTTCCACACTGGCTTGTATTAATACATGCCAAACTTATGTTGACACACAGATGAAATGTATTTTAAAATTAGAACCAACCCTAAAAATTGTTAAGTATTAATAAATGCCAAATCATGTATGGAGAGCTGTCAAGCTGTGTAAGATGGGCTGTCACATCTTGTATTAATATCTGTCATATTTTGTTTCCACACTATACACATTTTTTTGTTCCCACTTTTTTGACATGTAAATATTAATACTCAGTGGGCTAGTGTGGAAGGGCTATTAGTAAGATATTGATTTTTTGTAATCATATCTTATTTTTACTTGGGTGCCTTCGAAATGTCTTGTTAAGGCATAAAAGAATTCAAAATGATATTTCGAAATATAATACAAAATTTGTAGTTTAGAGCGAGAGGGAAAGCCGTATTTATCGAACATTTTAGCTATCCACGGAACAGAATTTTGAAAATCTGTTTAAAAGGCTATGGCAGAGATGTGGATCCAAGTGAATTTGTATTCTGACCAACAATTGAGCTATGTGTCAGAACAAACAAAACTATAGGTTCTTATGAAAAGGCAACATAGCCACTCTACTCAATTGATTTTGTCAAAAGTTCGTCAGAACTGATGGTGGAAAGAGGTAGATGAGTTGATTGATTACATATCTGAAAGGAAACATGTTTATAAAAATAACCACTCACTTCTGAGGAATAGTTCTGAAGAATATGTCATAATTCCGAAAATTTATTGGTATTCTAAAGAAGAGGTAACCTTCGTATCAAGTTGTTAAGAAGGTATTGTGAGACTGTTTCACATTGTTTGGCCTCAAGGCTTCGCGTACTTACTCAATCTCTTCCTTGATGTTTTCAATAAAAATTAAGTTAACAGAGATGAGGTCTTCCATCAAAAGCCATTAGAAATTGTAGTGAAACTAATAAGTTGGATATCTAACGTCTAACTTATACAATGTTTGGGATATTAAATACATTTTACGAAAATTTTCCATTAACAACTGTAAACACTATCACATAGACAATACCTATACACTGGATGAATACGTCTTTTCATTAAAAACGGAACCGAAAGAAAAACAAGACAACAATTTGCAAACACTGAACGAATATTAAAATGTAGGTAGATAGACATAAAACACATTGTGCATACATATCTACTACAGACAGACCAGACAGTCAATGGCAATTTGTAAATTCCTTCAATTTCCTGTCTCCTGATAGAACTCGTTGAAATGCACACATCATGCACATCAAATATCAGAAAGCTTTAAGGCTATGTAAGAATTGAGATAAATATATACATACATATATGAATTACATTTACAAACTCGCTTCAACATCAGTCTGTCCTTTCAAAATTCAGGATTTCACCGGATAGGACATGTACACTCAGAAAAATGTTTGTATCGAATTGGTCGTAACCGTTATTCACGTAGAAATATAAACCATTGGTTTTACACTAGTTTTGTCGCCAAACAAGTGGTGATGTTGTTCTATCTAATATTTGTTCTCTCCAAAGCATCCTGCTACATCAAAAGTTTACACGTAGCGATGGGTATTCCAATATTTACCTTTTCAGAAAAAATAGGCAGTAATGTTCCACTTCTAGCGAGTTCATCAGTTTTATATTAGTTTTTGCCTGGAATAACACTGGTTTGTCTGAGAATTTAAGTGGAGTTTTTGGAATCTTTGCCGAATTTTGTATTTCCTAAAGAAGAAGACAAGATTTGTTTTGTGGGGGTTAACTCCAAGTCCGCATCGATCTGCCCATTATGGTAGCTTGTTTAGAGCGTTTTGTAAAAGATCTCTTAAAGTGTTAGGATGCTTTTCTGATACTGCTATAGGCAGTCTGCATAGGCAATCACTCCGTAGCTCTCCGCCTCTGAGAAATTCAGCAGCTCATTAACTATTAAGTTCCAGAGAAGGGGAGAAAGAACAGCGCCTTGCGGTGTACCCCTACTGACACATCTACTTGCTGAGAAGCCACCCAGTTTTGAGTTAATAGCCCTGCTTGTAAGCATTTGATTAATCAATTCCCTAAGCGACCCATAAACATTCAGAGATTCCGGTGTATATGCGATTGCAGATGGGTCGACGTTGTTAAATTGCCTTCTATATCCAGGAAGAATATGGAGGGAATATTTGATGGTACTAATCTGTGTGGAGAGCCGTTCCCACTGGTTTCCCTTTGCAATAAGCATGTTGACAACTTCCAGAATTAGCAAAATTACTTTTGAATTTATCTTCTGGGATTATGCCATCCGTAGTACCTCGTGGCATAATGGTTAGTGCGTAGGACTGTCATGCCAAAAGGTCTGGGTTCGATTCCCGGCTACTGCCACCTGAAAACAAATGGTTTTTTCCGAGGTACTGCCTCTTCCGAGGGACTGACAAATCCTCCAAGAGTATACTTGTCATGAATAAGTGCTTCTCATCTAGCCGTTCGGACTCGGCGAAAAATTGTAGGTCCCCTCCATTCCTGCAACAACACGCACACAGGAATGGTTGAGAGTTGTTAGTCACTAGGCCCTAGTTCTCCATGAGCTGTTGCGCCACTAAATTTATTTATTTATTTAATTTTGATTATGCCATCCGGTCCTATCTATATGGTTTAAAGCTGTTGAGTGCCCATTGTAATTTTTCCCTTGTAACCAGACCTTGTGGAAAAGTTATTAACAGCCTGTGAGCCTAGAAAATTAGTGTCCAGTAGCAAATTGATCGATTTTTCGCAAAAGTTAGTCCAGGAGCAATCAGCAATTTTTTTTTATATTAATGCTTCAGAGGCTTCTTCTATATTTCGCCACAATTTCTTCCAAGAAGATCGTTTGGTTTTTTTCAATTCTTTCATATACAATTTTAGCGATTCCTAATCTTTGTCTAGTTCCTAATAGGAATCCCAATTGGACACTAATCTAGTTCTTTTTGCCCAAATGAAAAGGTTTTCCTGAGCGGTTCACGCCCCAAAGTCCAAGCTTCCTTTTACTCTTTATTTAAATAAGAGGACAGGAGGTTTCTAATGATTAATAAGGGCTAAGATTAGATCGTTGACTTTGCTGTCAAGATCGTTTTTGTTGGATGGAGAACTTAACAGATCAGGTTTGATTAATCTCAATAGTCAGTTTTCCTATGATTTTAAAAAGCTAATGGCTAGGAGGTTCATCGTTCAAGTTGAATTGAATGTATCTATGATCTGAGAACGAGTGATCACTAGATACTTTCCTATTCAAAATCAATTGATAGATGTTAGCTGAGACAGCAGTTATGTCCAATGACATCCCAAGCCTGAGCACCCGCGAAGAAAGAGTTGTAATAATCAGCAGCTGCAGACCGAAAAAGTCAACAGGACCAGATGGAATATACAACTTTATCATAAAGAGGATGCCTGAGACAGTTTTGATCCTTCTTACCATCACAACTGTGTCAACAACTACCTCCCTCAAATATGGAAAACAGCGAAGATCGTGGCGATCCCGAAGAAAGGTGTCAGGAACATGACAGGCCAATATCCCTCCTCAGCAACTTAAGCAAGCTGTTGGCGGAGCTGATACTAAGGAAACTGAAGTAGTTTTGCAGCGAAAAAAACTTAATTCTTGACATACAGTTTGGCTTTAGAGAGAAGCGCTCAACACTACACCCACTCCAGAAGTTCCAGCAGAACATCACTATAGCCCTCAACAGTCATCGTGTCACCGTTGGATGTTTTCTGGATGTTGAGAAAGCATTCGATAGCGTCTGGATAGATGCCCTTATACACAAACTAGATCTGCTACATTGACCCCCGCCACTAAAAAAAAATTCTCTTTTTTTTTCTTTCTTCTTCGAGGAACTTTTTTGTGCAATTGGCAAACTGCTCATCAACTATGAAGAACATCAAGCTGGAGTCACACAAGGTTCGAAACTTGGCCCCTTCTTCTACAACCTGATGACATCAGACCAACCCGTGCCATATGGCTGTGAAAACCTGTTGTTTGCTGATGGTTCGCTTATATACGCGACTTCAATGTCACCGCTTTTCGCAGTCCGGACAGTGGAGGCTCACATCAACAGACTGTTCAATTTCTACAAGAAATGGGGCATCAAAATTAACTCAGCTTATCTGCTTCAGGAGACCCCGTGACGGCAGAACTCGCTCAGCAGCCAATTGCCACTTGCAGAAACCTAGTTCTGAAGCTTCCAGATGGTTCTACTATTGCTGCCAAAAGGGACGTCAAATACATGGGGATCAGCTTCAACGAGTTTCTAAGGTTTAACCCGCACTCAAAAAGTGTACTCAGAAAATCGAACTAGGCATTCCACCGACTACACCCTTTAATGAGAAGAAGATCAGGACTAAGCCAACAGACGAAGATACTTATGTACAAGCAAATCCTGCGGCCACACGATCACAAAAACAGCAATTAAGGAACTCCAAATCTTCGAGAGGAAGATGCTAAGAATCTGCACCGGACTCCACTTCGACCGGCAGCGAAGTAAACATTACAGAAATGAGGATCTCTACAGAAAAGCAAGGATAATACCGCTGGACAAATACTATATTCTATATATACTATATACCATACCCAAACCACCAATGAACAACCGGGACGGAACACCCCGAGAACATCAAAGGCAACCTACTTTTTTAGTTTTAAGTTGACAATTATTATATTTTCAATGCATTTTAAGTTAACTCAAATTGTATATATATGTTGAATAAAAATCGTTAACAGTTATGTCTAAAACTTCTTGTCTGTTTCTGGTAATGAAAGTTGTTTCATTTTCTAAGTTACTTACTATAAGGTTCGTGCTTAAGATAAAATAAGATACAAAATTACCCGCTAATATTATTGTAATACAGGGTGGCGCACGAATCGTGCTACAAAAATAAAACGTAATAACTTTTTTTCTGTGTGAGTAATCGGCTTATTTTTTTTTTTATTTTGTAGGTTACTATTTGGATTTATAAAAATGGATGCTTGGGATACGGAGAAAAGAATTTAGATAGTGCCACGGTACCATGCCTTGCAATCCGTCATTTCCGTCCAAAGGGAATTTAGGCGGGAGTTTGGCGGTAATCCCCCGAGTAGATGAACCATTATGAGGTTTGTAAACATGTTTGCCGAATCTGGAAGCATCGCACGAAGGCCGTACCATCGAGATGCCAATGTTGGGGTTTAGGATACAATCGCAGCAGTAGCATCTGCAATACAGGCCAATCCAAGCGTTTTGACCCGAAACTTATCGGGGCAAATTGGAGTTAGTAGACGGTCATTACAACGGATACTTCATGACGATTTAAACTTGTTTCCGTACAAAGTCCAAATTACTAGCAAGTTAAACCCTCAGGATTTGCCTGTTCGCCTGGAATTTTGCCAAAAAATGATATCAATGGCCGAAGAAGACAACACATTGATCAATTGTTTGTTCATGTCTGATGAGGCCCATTTTGATTTTTTAACGGCAATGTAAACAAGCAAAATTGCCGTATATGGAATGAGTCTAATCCAGAAATGCTCCATGAGACGGAACTGCACCCAGAACGAGTAACTGTGTGGTGCGCAGTTTCATCAAGGTGTATTGTCGGGCCGTACTTCTTTGAAGAAAACGGTGTAACCGTTACTGTCAATGGGGACCGTTATTTAAAGATGTTGAAGGAGTTTTTTACCCAGAACTGCGCCGAAGACGTATACCATTCAACAGCGTTTGGTTTCAGCAAGATGGAGCAACTGCACATATAGCCAGACCAGTTATGGCGGAGCTAAACAAAAAATTCGCAAACAAATTAATTTCTAGGAACTCCACTCTTCGCTGGCCCCCAAAGTCACCTGACCTGACTGCACCAGACTTCTTTATGGGGTTATGTCAAGCAAGAGGTGTATAAAACGAAGCCCAGGAATTTAACTGAATTAAAGCAGTCCATAACGACAATAATTGAGGCGATCCCAACTTCAACTCTTCAGGCCGCAATGAATAATTTTTTGATCAGGTGCCGCATATGCGTGGGAGAGCGTGGAGGTCATTTGCGGTCTATAATCTTTAAAAACAACTAACTATTTAAAATAAAATTTAATTTTCTAACCAATAAAACAAAAAAATGAAATACATCGATTAAAAAAAAAAGTTATTTGAATTTCTTATTGTAGCACAATTTGTGCGCCACCCTGTATAACTGAATTTTCCATTACTTAATTCTGGTTACATGACTGGCGGGCCTTAAAAAATTTCGATAACTATAGGCTCTTTTGAGAATTAATTAAAGCTTTCGTTTTGCTCATACAAATATTTTAACCAATTTGTAATTGTGTGGATGTCGCTTATTTTTTAAATATTTAATTTAGTTCAGCCCAGCCGTGCATTCATTTGTTTTTGAGATGATTATGCATTATTTTTTTCTATCAGTGTATTATGTGCATAAGTCTACTTGGTTGGGGCAGAAAATGCTTTCTCACTTACAATTTACTTGAAGATAACGAACGATGATGATGACGAGCTTACAAGGGTAAGTTAAAAGTTGCCTTGCGTCGCCGTCGTTGGTCGTCGTCGTCATCGAGGACATTCTATTATTATTTCTCGGATTTTATTCACCCTTTTTCCGTATTATTTTGCCCAAAGGGGCTGGTTAATGTTGAAGATAGAAAGGTGATAAACGGAAATTGAACTAAAAAAGGTCACAAGATGGTAGCCTGACCTTTATTGCATCTTTTAACTCAACTCTAATACAAACACTGTCACTTTAGATTCTATGCTTTCTTCGTTAGTAATGGTGGTTTGAGGTTATGTTTGCATGTTATTCTGCAATTCTTCTACACTTCTATTGATCCTGAAGGCACATTCATCAGGGTCGTTAACACCAACACCGTTAATTTCCTCCAAGCGTTACGACTGATGCTGGTCTTGCCGTCGTAATCAGTCGAAATGAGCCTGAAGCAGGCGCATATTCAGAGCAATTATTCTTGCTGAAATTGATCAGCATGTAGGAATACGTAGGTACTATAAGTAGGTTTGAACATGTAGATTTTTATCGGGAAGGTTAACTACTTCGTTGTCGCAATTTTTGTAAACATGCAAATTATTTACTTATTTTTCTTCAATTTTTCTTATTTCTGTCTTACGCCTAAAATTTTACGAAGCTAGCTATACACTTTCCAAAAAAACATAGCTTAGTTTAGTAACTAAATTAAATTAAAATCGTTGTAAATTTAACTACCAAAAAAAGACTTTTATATGCTTTTGTGGTCAAAAGCTCGAATTTTGTCTCAAGGGATTCACTTCAAAATTAAAGCATTTTCTTCTTTCCGTACAGGCTCGAGTCGATGATAGTGCCTACGTACGACGAGATGTGTGCGAAAAATCAAAATCTTATATTAATTAAGACCTCAAATTTAGTTTTAATACGAAGGCATTATTTGTCGTGTAACAAGTAAGTAAAAATGCAAAACATTCTTTTAGCAAATTACGTTTTATTTTTGCTGGCCCAAGATTATTTTGGTTCATTTGGCACAAACATCTGGAATTTTTGTTCAACAAAGAATTTTCATGGAAAACGACAAGAAAACCTAAACCGCAGCTGTTATATGTTACATTGGAGTCGAAGTCGAAGGCGGAGAGAAAACTCGTTCATTTGTGGTACTGTCCACGCCGCCACCACCGCCGCAAGGATGGTGCGGGGTCTTTTGATTAAATTTCTTAAAGTCTGTAACGGGAGTTGAATGTTTGAGTGCACACGTAGAGAAATTGACAACTTAAAACGGTAAGATATGTACGAGTATGTTTTTACAGATACATTGCAGACAGCGACAAAGCCACATAAAATTGCTAGCAGTGACATAGACATTCTTGTGCAAAAATATGCACAAAAGTGGGTGGGCAAATTGGAGGGTACTTGAAAATCACGATTTAGTATACCTTTAAACATAAAATCTGGAAGACCATACATAAAGGTGATAATGAATTATATACAAATAAAATATAAACCTAGGAAAATGATCATTTTGGGAAAAGTGACTCTAGTCACTGTTTTCTTCAGTAGAAAATACATATGGCCATTCAAACGCGTATTTATTAATTTTATTAAAATATATTTATTAACTTTTAAACTACAAAAAGTGCTACCAGTATCAATTACACATCAAGCATCATCTTGACATCTTATTATGATTACTGAATTTAAAACAATTAAACGTTATTTCAAAAAGAATAATTGATCCTGATATTCAAGTACCTAATTGGTTTTCTAAAATTAAAAAAAAAAAAAACAGTAAACCTATACATCTTGCATTCTACATTCAGTTCAATTATATCACTATATTTTCACATGCTGTTTTGAGTGTCGTCATGGACGATGGTAACTGTATCAACGTAAATCGTCATAATCTTTGCCCCGGCTCGTATTGCTATAATCGGTTGTAGCCATCATCATTCTCACTTTAATTCTCCACCCACATCGAGGAAGATATACATAGCTTCAAGTGCATACCTACTTCTCACCCAGAGCCATGCAATTTAAAGTGGTCTTTTACAAATCGTTTTTTGCGACCCGTGAGATGAAACGAAAGGAAGATAAGTGGTTTTTGCAACGCGGAGCTGCAATAGAACGATGATGGCCAATGGGTGTTTCTGTATAACTGGAATACACTATAGCTTGTGTGCGATATTTTAACAGATCATCATCTTCTCAATTAAGATCAACTGAGTATCCTCCGCACGTTCAACAATCAGTGTTGCCGTCGAAATTTGTTTAAAAGAAAGTAAAAACTGTTTCAAAAACAGTCGAAAAGTAAAACATGTAAAAAAATCGTATTTTAGTACAAAAAGCACTCAGTTAAGCCAGTACGCAGATCGAGCAAAGACAAATTTTATTCATACATTTTTTATCTCAGTACAAATTCTGAAGATGTAGAGACAAAACAAAAGTCCAATGAGAGCAGTAGCGTAGCTAGAAATTTAAAAAAATTATAAAAATTCCTTCAATTCACATAAATTTGAAAATTTTAAATACAGAAATAAGATTTTATCAAAGCATTTTAAGAGCAAGAAAAATTGATAGCCTGCGCTTGGTTTCGAACAATATACGAGTAATAAGGATTGAAGAGAATATCTCTAAAGTCTGAAATTTTCATTGTTATACTTCTATGTAAAAAGGCGATTTTAGGGCAATTTGGTAATATTTGGATCAAAATAAACTTTTTCTGTCAAAATATAGTCTGTCCCTCATCTGTCGAGCCATCAACTGTCAAATCATATTGAAGTATGGCTACGATAACGTAGGACTGTGGAAATGATAAACCTCTCAACATTCTCAAATTTTTGAAGTTTTCTTACTTCCCAGCTAAAAAGTGATTTTAGGGCTAGTTGCCTTACGGACCCGCCAAATTAACTCAGTTTGCTGATTCAAACTCAGTTCAACCCAGTTTGGAAATCAATTTAATTTTTTATTGAACAAAAAATATTTTCCTTATCTGTATGTGGCTCTTTTATACCCTTTGCCATTAGCTACACCATTGACTAATTTAAACCAGCTGTTCTATTTATTCTATTCTCATTCTTATGACATCATTTTCTTTACGCATTTTCTATTTTATTTAAGTCGTGTGTCCTAATAATGGAAAGAATGAAACAGGGAGATGATTTTAGTCTATAAAAAGCGAATAATACATAAAACGTCACAATTTATGCGGAAAAATAAATTCTTTTCCGCGCAAAATTAAGTGGAGATTTTTTTTATATTTTTACCTACAGCGGTTATAACTGTCAAATTTTGCGCTGGAGCTGCGTACTGCTTGGAAAAAAATCAGAGAAAAATTCCTGGGAAAAATTTCGTCTCCATCCAGTCGAGCACTGAAAAATATCAAATTTGATTGCTTGCTTCGGTTGGTAGTAATTTTAAATTGCTCTATCCGCAGATTACCTATTAGTTTCGTGTAAAATTTGAATTTTTAGGTAGAGAAGTTCGAAAAGTTAGTTTCGTCAAAAAGTCTGTCAGTGGTGAGCGTCTATATGTCAACAGTGTGTTTCGATTAGCGTTTTTTTTTCAAATTTAGATCATTTCACATGATTCCCTGAAGAAGCAATTCGAGTTTTCGTTTAACCTCATCTAGGACATCAAGCTGACATACAACAATAATTTTTCTCAAAAAAGGCACACAAATTTTAATCAAACTTTCTTGTTCCTTCCTGTAGGTGGTTTGGGATTTACCCAAACCGATTGAAACACAGTATAAGGTATAATTTTGTTTGTGTATTTCACTTAACAATTTTTTTTTTTTACCTTGAATCGAAAAATAAATTCCATTAAATTAGAAAATCAACAATTTCTTTAACTTTTTTTTCATTACGCAAGGCTTGCTCATGTTGCACAGTGGTAACGCAGCCCCACAATCACGACTGGATGGTATGGCGTATGGGTCAAGCAATTAAGGATCACTTAGAGATGCCGGCCGTGCGGTGAAGTATTGTAAATAATTCTTTGAAAATAAGCACGAATCGACGCATACTGTCTGGAATGTTTGAACGCAATTTTTGTATACCGTATATCCGTACGTACCACACAATCGAAAAATTAAGAATGGAAGAAGGTAAAGTTTGAAAAAGAACACACTATTTGGTGTTTTTGATAAATTTTTAAAGAAATTCTAATCTAGATACTACATTGCATCATTCATTTTCAGTGAAAATATTCCATCAATAGAACTTGTCCAATAAGCGAGTTCACTTAGTAGGCCAGACATTCTTTTTGAACGTGTGATATTAAGTTATTGCATGTTTAAATAATTTTGTTTCTTTAAGAATTCAGGCAAAAGCATAGAGTTGATAGTTTGAAGGCTTTTAAAATAAAATATTTTGAAAGCACCTAGCTATTAATTTGCAAGTTCCCAAAAAAATTTATTAATGGATATTGCCTGCCAATTTTTTTAAAATTTAAAGGTAAAGTTGGAAAATGTAGTAAGTTGAATTAAATCAGTAAATGTATAAAATGCGTTAGCTTAGTGATTTGTATAAACTTTTTTAAAGTATTGCAGTTCACAACAGTGGTTTAAGTAATGAAATAGTGCATACAAAAAAAAGTAATCGCGCTAACCGTAATTGGTTTTCACCCCTCCCTATATAAGAACCGCGGATCACGTATCACGGAGTCTGAGACCATTTAAGTGCATAGTTCACCCTGCCAGCCAGTTTAAAAAATCAAAGTTCAAAGTGAAAAACGGTCTGGCAGGGCGAACTACTCAAATGATATCGGATTCCGTGATATGTGATCCGAGTTGCTTATCAAGGGAGGGATGAAAACCAATTCCGCCTAACACGGTTACCCTCGAAGTTGCCTTCATATTTTTTTTTCGATGCACTATTTCATCACTAACGGATTGCAAGACTTAGATTTTTTTAACTGTCTTTACTCAAGTTTATACTTCTTTTTTGCTATATCACTCACACCCAAAATCTGCTCTGGGCTATTGTGCTATTAATTTTAGAAGAGAAATTCTTGTACATACATATACACATAGTTCATATTATAAATTAACAAGAAAATAAGTATATAATAGATTAAAGCCATCACCAACCTTAAACCAAAAAGCCACCTGTAATCTGTTCGTATAGGTACATTCAAAAAATTCCGCATATAGATGCATAGATATCGTCATTAGTCGTTGAGCAATTTCAGTATCCAATCCAATCAGCGATAGATTCATGTCCAAGTTGAACAAAGCACAATTTTTCAAATACATACA
The DNA here is from genome assembly GCA_946251815.1 of Dasysyrphus albostriatus. Classification (NCBI taxonomy): domain Eukaryota; kingdom Metazoa; phylum Arthropoda; class Insecta; order Diptera; family Syrphidae; genus Dasysyrphus; species Dasysyrphus albostriatus. The sequence goes on along the minus strand of OX276337.1, from coordinate 70,534,821 downwards.
TTTCAGGACAAAACAATAAAAGCGATTAAGGGTGTTTTTTTTTGTATAAAAAAACACAAAAAGCACAGAAGCACCCAGAAAATATAAGAAGACATAAAAAGAAAGAAAAAAGAGAAATAAAAATAGAGAACAAAATTTAAAAAAAAAATTGTATTAAGGTCAATTTGCACGACAAGTTTTCAGTGATTTATAAATTTTTATAGTGAACATTTTTTTTATCATTGGTTACTGATGTCCAAAAATGTTCGTACAAGTTGACATAATATGACAGAAAAGTCAAAAATAATTATAAAAATGAAGGTTAGTATGTACTTGTGTATATTTTTATCCAACTATGAACAAAGTGTTAGTATTCGAAAAAAGTTTTCAAAGAATGAATAAAAAAAACTCATAACAACATTTTGAAATATTTTTCAAGTGACTCAAACAAATATGTATAGTAAATAACTAGTAACGATTTTCCCAAAACCCTGTAGTTAATTTTTTTTGCATCATGATCATGATTTTATAATTAATACTATTTGGGACAAAAACAATGAAATGACATTTCAATCGAGAAAAAATACAAACACAAAAACATGTACATAATGAGATTTTTACAGTGACAGACACATATGAATGCGCCAAATCTGTTTTGAGATATCTGTGTTACTATTGACTTGAAAGTACAAATAATTTCACTCAAATTAAAGTAGACACCAACATAAGCTGAACAGGAGGACGACGCGATGGACGTCTTAATATGGCGGACACTTTTTGTCTAAATCAAATAATTTTTAACTGAATTTGTACCTCATATAGCAATTAATATTATGTCTCAATTATTAAACTTTCCGTCAAGTTAGCATTACCAACTCAAAATTTTTTAGAAAGAAAAAATTTGTCACGCATGTTTTTTTTTAAATTAACCTCTGGGAATGCTAACTCTACAGTCAGCACAATCACCCCTAAGGTTAAAAAATGAACTCAAAAGAAGAAAGAAAATAGTATGTGAGAATTTGTCGTAAATATATCGTGAAAGAAATTTTGTTCCAACCTACCAGTATAAAATTTCATATAATACAATTGTTTCAATCAATCCAGCACTACCATACGAAAACTTTTTATTCTAACTGTTTTTTGGTATGGAATTTGTTTAAACAATTTTCGTAATATGTTTGTAAATAAGTTGTGTCAAAAAATAATTTTTCACGCCATTTTTTTTATATAAAAAAGATCCATGAATACAACAAAAAGCCCCAGAATGGATTTTCTTCCCCTTTTTCAATAAAACCGTCATATTCAAGAAATTTTGTACAGAAAAAATGTTGTGACAAATAATTTTTTGACACAACTTATTTCAAGACATATTATGACAGTTGTTAAAGCTGTTTGCTTCGGAAAAAAATCGGAAAGCTTTATTTTGGTATATAGCCTCGTCATGATATTCTAAGGAAACTGTCAAAAATCCCCACCGATATGAGCGACGCTAAAAATTTTACGGGCGGCCAAAGGCCCCCCGAACGTTTTTTAAGGAATATCTCTCTAATGCTAACCCCTACAAAAAAAACTTGTACAACCTAGGCTTGGAAAATTTTGTACATAAAATTTTAAGTAACTTTTTTTCATAAGAATAACCGTTTTCGAGATTGTGTACAAAGTCTCAGGGAAATAATTCCACGAACATCTGCTCTACATGGGAGTTTATGCCATCATAAGTAGGAATCTATTCCACTTTTCAAAGTGCAACTTATTCTCAACGCGAGGGGAACTAACTACACCCGAAATTTTGTGGAATTTTTTCCCACCTAAAATTGGGAATTTGGGATATTATTGATTCATATATATAGAAAACGCCATTATTTATTAACAAAAATACGCCAGCTTTATAGCGAACAAATAGTGAGGTATGTATGGCAACACCCCTGCTTGGGCTCATTATAGGATTTGGGGGTGAGTGCAAAGATTGGGTGTATGCAAAGTTTCTTTTGCATTTAAGAAATCTAGATTTAAAGAAAAAATACTCCTAAGAACGAATCAAAGAAAAAGAAGTGAAGTTGATTCTCATACCAAGTGGGCAAAAACTCCACTCTTCAAGTGGAGATCTTTCTCACTAAAAAGTGAAATAAATTCCCTCTCTCCGTGAGAATAAATTGAACTTTGAAAAGTGGAACATATTCCCATTCCCACTTATGAATAATAGAATAAACTCCCATGTGGAACAGATGCCGTGCACCGTGTATAAAATGTACTCTTTTAGACCACCTTTGAGTTTGAGTACAAGATGAGTTTTTCTTTTGTAGTATCCATGGGAGAAGGTTTCAACTATCCCCCGTTTGGCCGGGAGGCGCAATTTCTTAAGAAAATTACTTAAAACAGACAAAAAATTAGAAACAACGGTAACACTAACAATGGCATTCTACACCTTTCTGTAAGGCCAAAAGCCTCTTCTTTTATTCTAATTTTAAATATTGTTGTTTAGTCAAGAATTCAAAATTAAAAAAAAAAATTAATTTAAAAGAAAATTTCAAAACTTGTTTTAATGTAATTATGTAGGTACTACTCGTATATTTTATTAATTTTTGGTCAAAAATATAAAACCATTGAATTTTGAAAATAAAAACAGTACTTTAGTTTTTAAGTAAGTTTTGAAAAAAAATTAGCTTAATATTTCTTTTAAGTTTTTATTTTCCAAAATTTTGAGTTTGAAATTTTTTTCAAGAACTAGCTTTTTGTCACATTTTATTCGAATCAACCTGCATAAGCGAAATATCATAATTTCGTGACCTTCGACCCCGTACGATTATTAAAGTGGAGCCGGAATCGATGGGGAACTTTCCCAAAACCTTTAAATAAATCCCTGTATATTTGTTTAGTACTTATTTTTTTATAATTTTCATGTTAGATAACACGCAAGAAAAACTCATCTTGTACTCAACCTCAAAGTTTGTGTAAGACATTTTGTACAAAATTATTGAATTATCTCGAAAATAGTTATTTTTATGAAAAAAGTTACTTAAATTCTTCATTAACAGTTTTTTTGTAGGGGTTATCGTTCAAGAAAATTTACTTAAAAATCGTTTCGGGGGCCTTTGACCCCCGTAAAATTGTAAGCGGCACACATATCGGTGGAGACTTTTTACATTTACTTTAAATGCCACGGGAATGCTATATACCAATATTTTATATAAATACTTTCCGACCTTTTTTTTTGTAATTTGGATGTTGCTTAATCTAATATGACTGGACTTATAAATAAATTCCATACCAATTAACGGTTAGGGCCAGTTTTAACTGTGAGGTCAGGGTTAGCAAATCCTGAAAATAAATTAACCCTGGATTAACTCAACAGTTTTTCAGTTGAGGATTAACTTTATCTTTTAGCTGTCAAAAATCTAAGATCATTGATGTGCGACACTATGGATACCACCCTTCTACGCCTTTACCGCATCGGAATAGAGATGGCGTCACAACGGAATTATACTGACAGTAACTTTCAATATTGCAATCAAGATGGCACCACTGCTGAGAGGGCACTTAATTTGGTTCATTTAACTTACCAAAGTAACTAAGTTGCTCCGAGTTAACTTAGGATTCAAATTGACGGAAAAACTCGTTTCTGGAGTTAATTCAGGTTTAACCCCGAGACTACGATGATCTCTCGCACTGAGAAACTGGCCCTTAGAATAAAAAGTTTTCATATGGTAGTGCTGGATTGATTGAAACAATTGTATTATATGAAATTTTATAAGGGCAGGTGACAAGAGTGATTTAAATGAGTTATTAAAAAAACAAAAATCAAAAAATTTTGCAATGGCCATCAGCGACAAAAAAGCCACAATTTTTGATAAAACCTCGAAATAATTATCAGTCGATTTTATCCTATTTTGAGGGGTGATAGTATTAACTTGACTGTCAAGTTAGTATTACCAGAGGCAAATTTCTAAAAAAAACAAGCGCGACAAATTTATGACACATTTGGAAGTGGTAATGCTAACTTGATGGACATCAAATTTTAATTATATGGAGAGTTAATAAATTGCTGCTTAGTCAATTTGTTTATTAAAAAAAAAAAAACAAGTGCGACAAATTTTTTTCTTACTTGACTGTCAAGTTAGCATTATCATAGGCTAATCTTCAAAAAACAAGCGCGACAATTCTTTTTCTTTCACGACAAATTTACGACACTTAATCCAATTATTAGAGTCTCAGAATTTTGAAGGGGCAATACTTACTTGACGGATATAAAATTTAAATTTAATGGAGAGCTAATAAATTGCGGCTTAGTCAATTTGTTGCGCAAACCCTAAATTTGTAGCTTGGATACTTCTGTTTATTAAAGTTTTCGCTAAAATAAGAATTTGTTTTTGGATTGGCAGCTGAATTTGCAACTTATTTAATATTAAACTACTAATTTGTTGTCCAAATCCCGATTATTAAATTCAAGTTTCCGCTAAAGACTGATATTTGGGATCAAAATTAAAAAAAAAAAATGGGATGTTCAAACCTTCTTGCCTCAAATAAGCTCAAAACTCAAGTTAGCTCAAAATCAAACTTTAAAATCGAAAAAATTTATAAAACCAAACATTTTTTGCCAGAGTTTGCAGCTTCCTCGAATCTAGTTCGAGTTTATTTAAATTTGTAAATTTACCACACAAATCCCAATTTTGTAGCTTGTCAGGGTTTTTTGTTTTGAATAATAATATTAACTCTTATATGTATAAGACGCAATAATATGTACATAACGAAATAAAAATTGATGACAAGTTTTGTTCTTTCAAGCCGAAGTTTAAAGTATTCAGAAAAATAAACAAGAAAATGTGTCTTTAACCATCTGTCCCGGCTAATTGCAGAAGAAAAATCTGTAGGTACAATTTATACACATATATGTACAATGTACATAGTATATATGTATATACATACTATATACTGTAGGTACAAAGATGATTTTGAACCTTAAGTTTTCCACAAATTCTACAATGATTTATAAGAATATTATATGAGAAGGGGGTTAAAAACATACCTACATTATGTTTACTAGGGTGGTCTTTAAAATGTCTTCATTTTATTTTTTCCAAAAAAATAAAAAAAAAAATATTAAATTACGGCCACATGGGAAAACACATGTGAAATGCTCAACCAACATTACAATTTTTATAAATTTGGTAATACATAATTGATAGAAAAATTCAAATTTTGGGGCAAATATAGTCAAAAGTTTAAGACCTTTATATTTTTAGTTATAGACATAAAGGAGGAAATTTGATTTATTTTTATTTTCCATTATTGATTGAAAATTGAGAATATATTCGGTTTTGATTTTTATGACTTTTGCAAGACTTCATTTGATTTGAAATTAAATTTTTTTTTAATTTACTATTATTATTTATTACTGTATTATTAAAATTATTTGTTCAATATACGGGGTGATTTTTTAGCTGGTTTGGTTTTGGCAACACTGGTTTTGACAGCTGACGTGTGTTTAGTACCTTGTGTCACTGTCAAACAGCTTCAGTTTGGTTTGCAATTTAACCATGGATCGTCTTACAAATGAACAACGCTTGCAAATTATTGAATTTTACTATCAAAATTCGTGCTCGGTTCGAAATGTTCATCGCGCGCTGCTTCCATTTTATGGTCGGCATTCTCGACCTTCTGAGCAGTCTATTCGGAAGATTGTGACCAAATTTCGCACCAAATTTACTTTGTTGGACATTAAACCACCAACACGTTTACGTACTGTGCGTAGTGAAGAAAATATTGCGGCCGTATCAGCTAGTGTGACAGAAGACCGCGAAATGTCGATTCGGCGCCGTTCCCAGCAGTTAGGCCTTTGTTACAGCACTACGTGGAAAATTTTGCGGAAGGATTTGGGCGTAAAGCCTTTTAAGATACAGCTGGTGCAAGAACTAAAGCCAGCCGACCTACAACAACGCCGAATTTTTGGTGAATGGGCTCTTGGAAAGCTGGCCGAGGATCCGCTTTTTTATCGAAAAATTGTGTTCAGCGATGAGGCTCATTTTTGGTTGAATGTGTACGTAAATAAGCATAATTGCCGCATTTGGAGTGAAGATCAGCCAGAAGCATTGCAACAGCTACCAATGCATCCCGAAAAAGCCACTGTTTGGTGCGGTTTATGGGCCGGCGGCATTATTGGGCCATATTTCTTCAAAGATGATGCGAATCGCAGCGTTACTGTCAATGGTGAACGCTACCGAGCGATGATAACAAACTTTTTTTTGCCCGAAATGGAAGTTCTTGACTTGCATGATATGTGGTTTCAACAAGACGGTGTCATATGCCACACAGCACGCGAAACAATGGCGCAATTGCGAGGCGAGTTTGGTGAACAGTTAATTTCACGTTTCGGGCCGGTCAATTGGCCGCCTAGATCGTGCGATTTGACACCATTAGATTATTTTTTGTGGGGGTATGTCAAGGCTAATGTCTATAGGGACAAGCCCGCTTCGATTGACGCACTGGAAGCCAACATCCATGCATTCATTCGTGAGATACCGGCCGATATGTGTGAAAGAGTATGCCAAAATTGGACTCAGCGGATGGGCTACCTGAGACGCAGCCGCGGTCAACATTTGCATGAAATTATCTTTAAACATTAAATTGCAAGGTTCAAACTATCGATTCAAATAAATATTTCATTCATTTTTTGAATTTTTTGTGTTTTTTTTTTTTTAAAGTTCTAAACCTCTTAAGAAATCACCCGATATAAGTAATACCGAATTTATGATAATTTTACATGTTCCCTTATAAAACTTCTTTCGTTTTTGGAAAATGGTAAAATTATAATTATTAAGGGTATTTGGAAATAAGGGGGTGCATCATTTAAATAAAACAACAGCCTTTTAAGGACCACCCTAATATATATATACGTACAATATAAAGGGGTATAAACAAGTGGATGTATGTGGAATGCAAATTATATGTAGTACATTCACGAAAGCATTAAAGTTGGCACTTTGATGTTTTTGAGCTGGAGATGAGTACGAAATATTTGTACGAATATGTTAGTGTAGGTATATATAGATTGTGATGTGCGTGCTTAACGGGTGATTAGTGCATTTCAAGGAGATGATTAAGTATTTTATGTGAGACTGATGAAAGTGTGTTAAGTGTTGAGGAGCCAGGGCAGAATTTGTTTGAAGTATTCACAAGCGAAACAAAACTAATCTTTCTCAAGAAAAGAGGGAAAATCTTAAGTGCGCGACAATGATAGGGTGTAGGAAGTAAGAGGTGTTGTACATACATAGATGTCAGGCGCAAAATCCAATGCCGGCAATTTGGTGAAAAAAAGACTGCAACGCGTTGCGCCATTAAAACAAAAACCTAAGTTCATCAGCATTTATTGTTCTTCGGCCCTTCGCGAAACCATCACAATACATTGTGGTAGTGATTTGAATAGATTATTATTTAGACTTGAGAGTACCATAGAAGCAAATTTACATGTGCAAAACTTTTCATGGAAGTTACGTACATATAAATGGTTCCACGATTCTCTGAAGCTTAGGAAATTTTTGTCAATATCGAATTGTCGAATCCTTCATAACTCTTTCCGGGAGTAGTTCTTGGAATTTTTGAGAGCTACTTTTTTTTGCACAGCAAAATTTCGTTCAAATAGTGGATAAAAGACGATGTTATATCAATAAGAGGTGCATTTAGCAAGTGATAGAGCACCAAAACGAGCAGAAGTAGGTAATTTAGTGAAAAAATGGCAAAATCAGTTCGCTAATATTTTGTTTCGGTCACGTTCTAATTTGACAACACGTGAAATTTCTGAAGCCACGTCCATATTATGTTGAATTGCGTAGAACAACAACGTTGATCAAAAGAGTTGAATAAGTGTAGACGTGTTGATCGACAATGTCAATGAACATGTGTTGACCCAAACGCAACCCGATTCAAATGGATGGAATGAAAGTTGTTCAACAGAACAATTATCTTAAAGTATGGGAATTCGTGATTTTTTCGGTCAATTTAATCGTCCAAATGTGCGTACAATCGGATAAATCGTTTTTTTCATGAAAAAATTTGAGCAAACCGGGTCTGTAGGAGAGGTGAAAACACCAGTGTATGCTTGTACAGCTCGTACTGCAGAAAATATTGCTGCTGTTCGCGATAGTGTGGCTGAAGAGACATCCACCTCAACTCTTCGTCGTGCCCAACAATTGCACCTCTCACGCTAGTCATTGATAAACAATATGCATAAAGACTTGCATTTACACGCTTACAAGGTGCGATTGACTCAAGAACTAAAGCCTCTTGACCATTTCAAGCGTCGTCAATGGTCAGAATAGTGGCAAGAAAAGGCAACAGTGGATGATCAATTTTCGAAGAAAATCATCTTCAGTGATGAGGCACATTTCACCTCAGTGGATTCGTCAATAAGCAGAATTGCCGCATTTGGGCGAATGATTATCCAAGATTGATTGTCGAAAAACCAATGCACCCACAAAGAATGACTGGTGCGGTTTATGGGCTGGCGGCATCATCAGGCCGTATTTTTTTTCCAAAATGAGACCGGTCAGGCAGTTACTGTGAATGGTGTTCGCTATAGTGAAATGATAACGAACTTTTTATGGACCGAATTGCAAGATATGGATGTGGACGATATATGGTTTCAACAGGACGGTTCCACTTGCCACACAGCTAAAGAAACAATTGCCCTTTTGCGCGACAAATTTAATGGCCGTGTTATATCACGTGGTGGCGATGTCAACTGGCCGCCAAGATCATTTGATTTGACACCGTTGGACTTCTTTGAGTTATTTGAAAGAAAAGGTGTACGTCGATAAGCCAGCAATAGTTCAAGAGCTAAAAGATGAGATTATTCGGCACATTAACGGCATAGAACCTCAATTATGCCTCAGCGTCATTGAAAATTTGGACCATCGAATGCAGGTGTGCCACCGAGGATGCGGCGGCTATTTGGCCGATATTTTGTTCCATACATAATTGAACCATCATAATAAAAAGAAATGACAATAATTTTCCAAATAATTTGTGTTTTATCCAAAATCAACATCGGTTCTTAAAATTCAACCACGCTTTAGTTTAATACAAATGACAGCCAACACGTCAACACTGAGACGTTCCCACTAGCACACTAAAATGTTTATCGACAATGTTAACCAACAATGTTGAGGCTCGTGAAAGCTGGACTAAGAGCAGCACTAAAGCCAGTACGGAAACCGATTGTTCTGGGCTCAGGAGCATCTTAATTGGATTTAAGACATTTGGGACTACATAATGTTATCTTTCTCGACAGATCAAAGATTCTTGTGCGAAGAGAACCAAAAGAAAGATGAGCTCTGAATGCATTTTACGGATTCCACCCAAACCTGAAGGTGTGATGGTGTGGGGATGAGAGATGAAGAAGGTAGAATGATCTTCCTAGGATCGAAAGTCACTGCAGAAGTTTTCATACGGGTTTTAGAAAATGAATTTGAGCCGTCTGCGCAGGGGCTTTTTGGTGATGCATACTTGCAAATTCATTTTTCAACAGGACAATGCTCCTTGTCATACAGCCAAAATTTTAAAAACAAACTTTTTTTTATAAAGAAAGATTAGACCTTTAATTTAAAAAAGCTATAACCTTTATAAAATTAATATTAGCATTTTTTTATTTTTTAGGTTAAAAAGTACTTCTACGAAAATAATGTCGATGTTGGCTTCCCTACAGCCTAAATCTCAATCCAATTGAGAATATCTGGTCAATATTGGAACTTAAGGTTGCGAAAAAGCCTCCAGAGTCAATTGAAAACTTTAAAAAAATTACTTATCCGGTCCTGGAACACCATACCTGCATCCATATGGAAAACATATCTTAGTCAATGTCTCGCCCATGTGCAGCTGTAATAAAAGCAAGAGGAATTCCAACAAAGTACTAATTAGATAGAGAATGTTTCTGAAAAGCAATACAACAAATTCAAAAACACTGCACCAGTAAAACGTTTTTCTTTAACCCCTAAAAACGAGCCAGGTACCCAAAAACTCATCTTTCGACCCAACTACTTTTTACTCACATGACCGCGTGTGAAAATTTTAGGACTCTAAGGGCCAGTTTTTCACTTCAGGGTTAACTCTAAGTTAAATAAGAGTAAGCTAATCCTGAAAATAAATTAACCATCAGTTGTTCAGTTGAGGATTAACTTTATATCGAAATCGAGATGGCACCACAGCTGAAAAGGTACTCAATTTGGTCACCAAAGTAGGTGAATTAACTCGGAGTTAACTCGGAGTTAACTTAGGATTTCAATAGACTGAAAAACATGTTTCTGGAGTAATCTCAGGTTTAACCCCGAAAATAGTATGATCTCGTACTCGTAAAAACAGTCCCAAAGTTTATTATGCAATGATTGAAAATTTTCGAACATTGTCAATAAGATCGCATTACGTTGGCAATATTTAAAGAATGGGAATTAAAAAAACTTCTTATCATGCTTAACAGTTGACAAACTAAACATTTTTAGTTCTAGTTTATTAATATTCAAATGCCGCTAGCTGGCTAACTTTTATTGGTAGCTCAAAGCAAAAAAATTTTATTTTATTTCGTCCACTAAATTTAGTCTTATTTTTACCTTAAATGTTGACAAAATAGAAAATTTGTAGTTCTAGCGGTATTCAAGTTATCCCTAACAAGCTAGCTTTCTTCTGCTAACTTAAGTCTTGGTTTAGAGGAAACTTGAATAGGTATTTTAGAAAACCGTTGAAGATACAAACTTAAAATTTGCGCAACAAATAAGCATTTCAGATATCAAAATTATTTGATTCCACCAAAATAAGAACCGTCGAATCGAGCTCTTTTGCCTTGGACGTGATGTTCTTACGATCTTATGATGGGGCTTCATAATTTTGTTTTTACCGCAAATTAGTATCTTCTCTTTCGAATTAGTATCTTCTCTTTCATACCAGTCATATTTTTACCTGTGTTCTGTTAAGCACATCACATTTTGGTTGTTTTTGTGTAATTCCCAAGTATTTTTCCCTTTTCACTTACGGAGTTTCTGGGAATTTTCTGATATGGCTATGTACGTGTCAGATATAAACGTATAATCAAAATATCATAATTTCCCAATTCCTTTTTATATAATTATTAGCATTAATGAAGTAATCAATAATTGATTCGATAGTGGAGATTTTCAACGTGTTTTTTCATATAATAAATAAAAGATATTAATTTAAATAACTGAAAACACTTATTAATAAGTGTTATTTAATATCTTTTATTTATTAATCAATAATGTCTATCACCTACATAAATAAGTCAGTAATTATGCCAACTTGTCAATAATTGTGTTTTCTTGACATAATTTGATTTTTAATCTTACTATTTATACTTGCACATGATGTCTATAAGAACCTTAGCCGCATTTCGATTGAAAATATCCACTTTAAATTGGATATTATTGGACGTTATACTGAGTTATTATTGTAATTAAAGATAAAAATCAAGATTTAGGCTAAAGAAACATTTAACTCGAACATAAATACGAGCATTAAAAATCACATATACATACATGTGTACACAATTCATACCTACCTAACCTAAGAATGCCTAGTCTATCAACCCCAAGTCGCCATCGAATGAAAGAGTATAAGAAGCTACTGGGTCACTCTTTGAATTTTCATTAAAGCTGCTCTCTAACGGAAAACTCACTATAAAGACATTTTTAGGGCGAGAATTATGGTTATGAATGAGGGTGTTTGCAAAGGGTGATTTCTTCGATGAGGTATATTCAAGTAGAACAATGTAGATGGGTCAATTGGTTAGACGGATATCGATTGATTTTGTGTGAACACTTGGTTTCCCACTTTTTTTTTTATTTTTGGTAGGTATTGAATTTTTATACTTGTTTCTTGCGGTTTGAGGTTGAAGTAGAAGTGAAAGCAATTGAGCTCGTTGGCAGTGTTCATTTGTGTAACAAATTTATAAGAATGTGATTGAGGTGGTTTTTTTTTTATAGCGGTAGCCTTTGTAATTGAATATAAAGCTTTGACAAGGAATCTTTTTAAGTGAAATTTCTTTATATATCCGCGTATACACCACTTTAAAATGGGGATTAAGACTGATGTAACGGAAATGTGTGGGTTGTCATTTGCTTGGGCAGTGGGCTTCGGTCGGGCAGCTGGCATATAGCACATATAAATATAAATATTTAATTTTTTATCTATATGTTATGTCGAAAATAGTTCATCTTTGATTGTTAGATACAAATCTATTTAATTCCACTGAATTGAGCAATAAGTATTTTTTTTGCAAGAAATGTCAAAAAGAGTTAGCTGTGTTAACACCAAAAAATAATGTATAAATTTGGTGGCGCAACAGCTTGTGGAGAACCAGGGCCTAGAGACTTACAACTCTCAACCATTCCTGTGTGCGTGTTGTTGGCAGGAATGGAAGGGAGGAGTCCGAACGGCTATATGAGAAGCACTTTTTCAGGACAAGTATACTCTAGGAGGATTTGTCAGTTCCTCGCAAAAAACATTTCTGTTTTAGGTGGCAGTGGCTGGGACCTGGGACCAGACCTTTGGCATGACAGTTCAACGCACTAACCATTATGTCACGTGGTACTACCAATTTTAACACTAATTGTAAGTCTGTGATATTTCCACGGAGCAGCAAATTCGATATATGTATATATTTTAAATTTTTTTAAGTATTTTATCTGATTTTTTTTATGATTTATACATGTCCGGGAAAAAATATCAAGATCAGAAATTTTTGCATAACTCAAATAATCTTCAAAGGGTCTAATTCTCAGTCCCCTACCCGTTTGCAAAAGGAAAAATTTATTTTCAATTATGGATTTTTATGATATAAATAGATAAATATTTGGTACCATTATATTTTATTACAAAAAAAGTCTTTAAACTTTGTCCCTCGACAGAGTAAAACAGTCAAAAATATCCTTAACTTTGAAAACTATTATAGCCTCAGATCTAGCAGCATGAAGCATTAAGTCTGGTCACAATATAATAATTTTTGTAGCTTACGCCCGATTCCTATTAAATCATATTCATTTTTTTTAATTATTTTCGTTCAATGCTTGCAATGCAATGCAGTGTCAAAAACTATGAAAATACTCAGTCCCCTGGCCTTTGATTATAGATTTTTTCTGGAGGCCTCAAAAATGCTCAGTAAATGCTGCTTTTCTTCTTAAATGCTTGTTAAATAAAAAGCATGACTCGGTCGCACGAACTAACTCTCATTTTTAAGTGGCTTAGAAATTTAGAGATAATTTATATAGATTGCTTGGCATAAATTGTATAAAAGCGCTAGAGGTCACAGTTTCGGTCGAAACAGGAAAAAAACTGTGTCGGAGGGGCGTATACACCCCATTAAGCTGAGGGGTACGATTTTCTTAAAAATTAAATTAAAATTAAAAAAGTTTAAAAAATGCTCAATTCCCTGGGACACCTGTTTTCAAAAAAGACTGTAAAATCGTTGTTTTATTTTTTTTTTTTCTGGCCGTTTTCAATTATTTGAAGAACGTTTTTAGTTCATATATAGTCAGTTTTTACGACTATTTGCTTCCAAAAAGTTATATCAAAATTATCATCATCTCATTCTATTTTTTGCAGAATCACCTATATGAAAAATGTGACATGCATTTTTTTTTAAATAAACCACCAGGATCAGGACTTTCATCAACGGTGTCACTGGGCAGTGCGACCGACGAGACGGCCGCGTACGGCTTACTGTCTTAACAGAATGGAGACGCAGCTGGAACTGGAATAGCTGTCAAAATGTTGAATACACACAAATCCAATGATACGAACGCAACACAACCCAGCTGCAGACGCAGCTTGACAAGTTGGCTATTTTGTAACTTTTGCATGCAGTTTTTTTGACGTTTCAACATTGTGAGCGCAACCGAGTGTTTACATGGGGGTTGAAGAGAGTTTCAAACTCTTTTTAATCTCTGATAAAGACGTAAAGAAATTTTAACTTCCATTTCATCAATATCTATTTTAATTTTTGTTTTAGTTTTTATTTTTGTGTTGATTTAAATTCGCACAGCTGACTTCAAATGACAAAAATGTTAGAAATCTATAAAGCACATTGTATAGCATAAATAAATAAACGTATGGAAAACATACATTAAAAAGAAAAATATAAAAATCTACATACACTCCTCGTCAACTGAATACGCACAAACATTTTTGAATATATTTTATCCATTTTTTCCAAACAGTGATGGTTATTATGCCATCTGTTGATGGTAAAAATGTTCGTAACATATAAATAACAGAATTTCAAAGTTTTATCCAAAAACAACCGTGAGTTTTTCCTTCAACCACTTCCAAAGTGTAACTTATACAAAGTAGAAGTTTTTTTTTGAGTCAACTGAATAGGTACAAAAATTAAAATTGGTATTGGAATGGAATGAAACAAGTTTTTGTTTAAGTTTAGTAGTGGGTACTTCCACCTTTATTTTTAATTACTTCGTAAATTTGATCCGGCATGGAATCGTATAGCTTTTTAATGTAATTTAACGAAATTTCGCTCCACGCTAATTTGATTGCAGAAATTAAGGTTTCTTTGTCTTCGAACTGACGACCACCCTCATAAACTTTGCGTACTAACCATCCCCATTTTCTATGATGTTTAGATCAGGTGAGTACGGCGGCCATTGAAGCAACTGCACTTGTTGCTCCTCTATCCATGTTTTTATTATGCGCGCTGAGTGAATAGGCGCATTATCATGTTGGTAGGTCCAGTTTATGGGTCCAAAGATGTTAGAAAATTTAGGAAAATTTCTTTCCAAAATTACTTTATACCCAGCTGCTGTCATTCTTGATGTTACAACCTAGAGCTCAACTGTTCCATAATAACTGACTGCTCCCCATATCATGACACCTCCTTCACGACTATGATGGCGCTTTAAAAATTTTTTTTTCTTTTCTTAAGTCGTGAAAATAGAAGTTGAACCCATCAGGGCCATCGAAATTGAACTTTTTTTCATCTGAAAAAGCCACGTGATACCATTCTTTTTTCCAACTCATGTGAAGTCTTGAAAAATCTAATCGCAACATTTTCCGTCTCTCGTCAAGTGGTGGTTTTTTCTTAAGTTTCATTCGTTTAAGATGGCTTGAGTTGTTGATTACTCTTAATACTGTTGAGCAACTTGAATTTGATGCATATCTTAAAATTCTTCGTCTCTCAGCTGCTGTTGTTGCTGTTTTCTTACCTCCCTTCATGTTTTTGCCGTATGCATCTTTATTTTTCAAGTAAGAATAAACTACATTAAAACTTCGGCCAACTTTATCAGCTATTGCACGTCCAGTTAGGCCTTGGTCTCTAAGTAAATCGATTTTAGCTTTCTCCCCCACATTTTTCTTAAAATTTGAAATCAAGAATTAAATTTTACTGAAAACACTAAAATCGTTAATTTAAACTGTCAAGCACTCCAAAAAACTTATAAACAACGAAGAAAATGGCGTTGTACCTATTCAGTTGAATAGAAAAAAAACTCCTACTTTGCATATAAAACACTTTGCAAGTGGTTGAAGAAAAACTCACGGTTGTTTTTGGATAATTCTTTCGGAATTATCTGCTTAACATCTTAAGGGAATAGTTAGCATCAACAGATGGCATAATAACCATCACTGTTTGGAAAAAATGGATAAAGTATATTAAAAAATGTTTGTGCGTATTCAGTTGACGAGGAGTGTATATAAAGCCTAAAACTTAAAAGTCTCATTAAATAAAATTTGAGGCATTTAAAATAAATAATAACAGAATGCCAATTTGTATGTTAAAACACATTTCAACTCAAATCTCCAACAAAGCAAAATACCAATTTCTAGGAACTTATACCGTTACCTATACATAATTCCTTGAACTTGAATTAAAGCCAAGCCAAGCCAAGCAAACAACCTGAAAGAAAAATGTTCACCTATTTGGTAGCGGTTGACTGTCAAGGGCGAAGAGAAAAACGCTCCCACACGATTCGGGTTAATTTGGCTAGCAATTTTGCCATGATCATCAACTTTTTTCGACAGCCTTCTATAGTGACATTGCCGCAAACTACCTGGTATCTAAGGTTTGATTGAAACTTTAAGCATTTTTTTTAATTTCATATCAGTGCCCCACAATTGCTCTTATCCTCGCTTTACCAGATTGGATTTAGTTTTTGGTCACGACTTTTGCAAGAATGATTTGCTTTTGGGTATCGTGCAAGTGCTGTAAGACGACCCTTCACTAAGTCTTCCATACCCTTTCGGCAGTGTAGACCACTCTTTTCAAAATATAGGTAGCTAAGAGTTACATTGAGTGCAAAAGGGTATGTGTATCCTATACATCTATTGTATCGTTAGCATTGATCTCGACTTTGCTTTAGAGCTTGGAGTTAAGAAAAACTAAACAACGTTCTCAAATGTAGGTAACAATAGGCTAACCTAAATTGGGCATTTATTTATTTTCAGGGGTAGTATCTGAAACTGTCCATGTAACGAAATTGGTTTGTAGGTTTACGTGACATTACAAGGTGCAGCTGATATGTAGGTACTCGTACTTATCAGACACGAGGCGTGGTATTTTTGGAAGTTGTAGCACACAACATTAAGCTCAAAAAATAAAAAAAAACTTTTATATGTAATATTTTTCAATCTTATTTGACAGTTGAATATAAAAAATTAATTTAAATCAGCCGATAAAGAAAAAAATCAAAATTGAAAAAAAATTCTATGAGGGTACGGTATGAAAGTAAATTTCATGTCAATTTAAAAAAATCATTTCGAAAACTATTGGCTTTTCATAACCTAGGTACATAAAATGTCCAACAAATTTTAGCTCTTGGTTTTTTTTCTGCAACAATCCATTCCTACATCTCTCTTAAAAAAATACGCACATTTGAAATTTATAAATTTAGCGTATTTTAAAATTAGTTAGCTAAAGAGAATGATTTTTCATAAAATGAATGAAAAATTGAAAAATTGATTCTAAATGCGAAAATAAATTTAATACCCAAAGAAAGGCACATACATATGTATGTATGAAGAATAATATGCCAAAGCTTTTTTGGAAGCTAGTACTCTATTCTTTTATTTGTTTAGTTAAAGTAAATAGTTTTTAAGAAATTAAATTTCAAAGTAAAAATTTTTCAAAAAAAAAATTGAAATTTTTTTCAAATTGATATATTTCAAAATTTTGTTATTTTTGTTTTAAATATGCAATGCTCTTATCAATTTAAGTTAACTTCAGGAAACCAAATTTAAAACTTTCTTAGTTTTTGAGAAACTAAAAACTATTAACAACTATATTTAAGCGTAGATACTTTTTCTCAAAAAAACCCGACAAATTCATAGTTATAGATATAGATTACGATTTTTTTCTAAGAATATACTCAAGAGTCACGCCCACAAATATTAATGACAAATTACCGGACACCCTGTATAATGATGAATTAAATACATTTTTTTTTATTCATTTTGTTGATATTATCAAGAAAAATTATTCTAAAAAGTTAAGTCGCAATCACTCTGTATACAATGCACCGATAACAGTGTAAAAAAAGTATATAATTGCCTTGCAATCAAACGCCATGCCAATGTCAATTTAATTGCCATTCCAATTGTTTTTTTCAGCACAATATAGGAAACTATACCGGACGTAGCCCAACTATGTAAATACAATAATGATTCAGCTCAGTTATGGATAAATATTTATCTAGGAATATTATATCTAGGTACAGGAATAGTTTCATTGTGTTTGTATATCAGCACATAAATAGATGTACATGCGTACGTATTTGATTTTCCATTTAATTATTATTGTTGTTCAATAATTGTTATTTGTATTTATGTACTTGGATAACATGTATAGATATTATTATTTTATAATTATTGGAATTTAACTGGCTAAGTTTGGATATGTGAGCACTTAAGGACCATCCATTTGAAGGCGACCAACGAACGAAGAATAAACAAAAAAACGGGATTTAACACATTTATAAATCTTTATTCTTCGAAAAAACTAAATAAAATTGTATATTTCTCTTTTGCTACTTCTACCCGACAACTAGCAGAAATTTCTTTAATCAAGTGAAGAGAAAAAAATCCCTGCGCAGAAAGAAAAAAACATACGCAGCCTCTCCTCCTCCTCGTCGAGGAGTCTAGCATTGCCACCAACAACCACCTGTTCTACAAAACAGCCAAGCAACTGGCATTTGGTTATAGTACCGACACGCAAGCTCTTCGAAACAGCGAAGGGAACCTAGCCACCGAAACATTGAGAATTGTAAACGTGTTTATGCAGCATTTTCAGCACCTACTGAATGGGCATTATGTAGAAGAAGCAATTGGAGCACAAAGAAGCATGAGACCAGCCAATGATAAAGACCCAGTCCCAGCGCCCATTATTGAAGAGGTTTCGAAAGCCATCCACAATCTAAAGAACAACAAATCCGCCGGCTCGGATAGCTCCATATGCCCAATCTACAAAAAAGGAGATCCTAAGTCCTGCAAGAACTAAAGAGACATATCCCTGCTTAATGTTGCCTACAAGATCCTATCCAACGTAATCGTATCTGTAACACTTTAATCGGCACGTACCAGTGTGAATTCAGGCCGGGCAGATCAACGATAGACCAAATCTTCACATTGAGGCAAATCCTGGAAAAGACTTACTAATTTCAAGTCGAAACCCACCATCTTTTCATCGACTTCAAAGCCGCTTATAATTAAATAAGTCGCCAAGAGCTTTTTTTTATTGGCGATGCCGGAACTCGGAATCCCGAAAAACTACGCGGTGCAATCTGTAAATGGGTAACAGCTCATCCAAGCATTTCCAGACTTGGGGTCAGACAAGGAGACGCGCTTTTATGTGAAAAAACTACGCGGTGCAATCTGTAAATGGGTAACAGCTCATCCAAGCATTTCCCGACTTGGGTTCAGACAAGGAGACGCACTTTTATGTGATTTCTTCAACATAGTCCTGGAGCAGATAGTGCACAAGAGTGGCTTTAACTTGGAAGACACTATCTTCAACTGCTTGGCTATGCGGACGACAACAACATCATCGGCTGCTCACAGCGAGCTGTTTTTTAAGCGTTCACAGCCATTGATGAACAGGCGAAACGGGTTGGCCTTGAAGTGAATGAGGACAAAACAAAGTATATACTATAAACTAACAAAGCCACATCTGTCAATCGCCTAGGACAAAACGTCACTGTTGGTAGCACTTATCTCGGAACAAACATCAATCCCTCGAACGACAACTTAGTGGAAATACTGGGCACTTTCGAAGGAAAAATTCTTCGGCGGATATTTGAATTTATTTTATTTTGTGACTGAGACAAGACCGAGCCAGACGAGACCGATACAGATACCGATACCGATAGCGATACCGCTATATGAGACCAAACGATACTGAGTTATACGAGTCCGATACCGATACCGAAACGATACTAAAATTTTTCGATTTTGAAGATACCGAGACGATACTTACAAAAGAATCGTTTGGTTTGGTATCACCATCTCGAAGGTTTTTGTTCCTTTTTATTGTCATCGATTATACTTCCATTCCATTATAAAAGTTTAAAATAGTAAAATTCATTTCCTTTTCAATCAATGAAAAACCACAAACTGTTTACATATTTTTTTTTTTAATTTCTGATGAATTCTAAAATCTAATCGAAAAACAATATTGGAAATGCAAACAACTCATTTTGGTGTGAAACTTTATGTCTATAAATGCATAGATAGTATTCTTGAGAATTGTGACAGACAAAATTATGAATAAATAGACTCGTAAACATCCCTTTCTGTAAATGGCTGTGTTAACAATTATTGGCTTTTTTTTAGGAACTAAAATGAATACGATGTATGTACATACATATATGTATTGGAATACAGATTTATTTCTCACCATTTTAAAAGGAGACGATATTTATATTTCTGAAAATACGATATATACGAGTATGATCATGCTCGCAGAATCGGAATTAAAAACAAATGTTATATTATAAGAAGCAAAATCAGCAGAAAACTGAAATGCTGATTTTTTTTATAAAATTTGAAATCAATACTTCGACCGGCTCCAAAAATATGTTGACAATGGATTGAAAGGTTAATTGGTCTTGATCTATTGTTCGACAAATTATAAATATAAAAAATAAAAAAATTGATGCATTGATATTTCACAAAGCTAAAGACTTTTCTTCGTATAGGAAAATAGAAGATTTTCTTCATGATGAAGCCCAAAATTTTATTATATTCCAAAAATGTAAGGCCAATATTACGTAATTTAAAACATTTGGAACCACGCAACAAGTTTTGTTTCTAATCTTATATTTGCCTCATACATATCCATGAATATTATTGGCAAGGTGTTTGCAAATCGATAAGTTTTCGAGAGGCAATAATACTCGAAGTCATCTGTCTTTTGAAGACCGCCAAAGGAACAGACGAACACTAGTTATATTATAAGGAATAGATGGATGGAAAACAATTTTTGCTGGCATATTGGAATAGTTCTTAAGGGTGGCGTCAATAATTAAAGCTGGGCGAATATAGAAAAGAATGTTCTCTAGAGAAGGGCTCGTGCTCAGGTCTCTTAGTTAGCACATGCACTGCATTATCGCCACCACACTTGATGCCGTTGCATGAATGACAAATTTGAGCTTAGCACCAGAAATTATTTTTAGAGTTTAGCACGAGCCTTACTTACTCGTGCCAAAAACCGCATAATTTTAATAAAAACAGTTAGCAAATATATGTCTCTTAATACCTCATCTTGTTCTATTTCTATTTGCTTTAGTTTAAACCAGAGGTGCACCTGTTTCAACGATTGGTTAAAATGAATTGGATCAAGCCTTTTGTTAAATATCACATGCAATAAGTCATACAATATTAATGATTCATGATGTGTTCTTGTGTATTTATAGGTATCATTTATTTTTTTACAATTTCAACTCACCTTAGGTAACGAAGCTAATACTTGCTGTTTCACATCCCAAACAAGTCGATCGGCCGGAAACTGCAAGCATTTGTATACATTTAGCTCGGGCACGTGAATCCGTACTAGAAGCCAACCATCCCGGGGTTCTGGTGGTGGATCATCATCGAACCCTGGTGTGTTGTTTTCCATCATATTGATGTCCCTAGTAAATTTCCCAGATCCACACACAAGAGTTTTTCGTTGAATTATAAGTGTGTTGGGTTTAATACTTCTTTTTTATAAACAATGCAAAATAGAGTTGGAAATGTTTTGTTTGTAGTTAAATATTTGAATTATTTTTAGGTTATTTGTTTTTTTTTAATTAATTTAAATTTTTATGGGTATTTTTTTAAATACAGGATGGACATGATTACACATTGATAATATTGCGCACATTTCAAGCTCACGAATTGATTTTGTAGAACTGTTGGGAAACATATTGGTCGAGGTAATGAGTATCGATGTTTTTTTTATCTAAAAATAAAAGAAAGAAAATTAATTAAGAAAAGTTTTAAATATGCAAAATATATGCTATAGATACGGATTTTTCTATTAAATTTTAGTTTTTTTAGGATAAAGTGAACTATGCTCGCAGTGAAGCCTAGTATGATGCTGTTGCAAAACGAAAATTCCAACAAGACAACGAAATGCTTACGAAACCAAATCGACAAAATATTCAATGAGAGTTACACCAATTAAAAAAATCAAAACAAATACAAATGAAACAAAACAGAGGCAGCCACGCTGTAATGAAAAAAACAACACGAAAAAACATAAATGTCATTTTTTCGCACACAATAAATGGCCTGGGTAATAATTGTGTGCGAAAAAAGAGTAAGTCTACATTCTTTTCCAACAATTTCGTTCATCGAATAGCGTACTGCAGAACGAAAAGTAACACTTAATTCTTCGTTTATGATTCCGTTGTGTCAATTTTTCATGGGATTTTTCGTTTCACATCAGCAGCGTACTAGGTTGTATGTTGTGATCAAATTTACTGAATTTTGGCTAGATCTTGATTGATTGATTTGATGATTTTTGTATCCCTTAAATAATTTTCCAAATCTTAAGCCTAGTTCACACGACAATGTACTGCACATTGTTAATGCCGCGGATTAATGCCGCGTAAAAACGTGCGGTGCATTGCCGTGTAAACTAGGACTTACAGGCAACATAAAGGCTATGTTGAATGCCAATATACGTATTGAGGATATGAATTGACTATTGGTATACAAGGAGTCATATTATCGTCAAAAGTAGAGCCGAAAGTAGTTTAGATTTATAAAGAAGGATCTACAATCCACTAATCTTTGATACTTTCAAAACAGCTTTTTATGGCCTTTAGTCCTGTAAATCGTCCGGCTTACTCACTTGGAATCATCAGTAACATAGTGAGGCTTTTGTCATACGCAATTTGTGTTAAGTTCAGATTAACTTACATGGATTTTTTGACAAAAAAAACACTTTAAACTATATTCAACAAGTTTAGAATTCCTAATCTTTAAGCTGGAAATTTGCTTGCCCGGCCCAGGCATAGTTTCTATAAGAAGATTTTTTTATAATACAAATTCTATATACTACTGAAATAAATCAGCCAAGTAGAATTTTCAATGGACAACAGAGGATAGTATAAAATTTTTTATAGTTATTGGTGCTAAAAAGCATCAATATCTTTACTTTCGCACAGTTTTTAAAATTTCAAATTAAAATTCGTGTAAAAACAGTAGGTGCTCATTACTTCTCATTTTGTTTTATTTCATCTTTTTTTTCATGAAACCACAACAACAAATGAAAAAAAAATCGCTTTTAAAGACAAATAAAGGATTGGTTGTTGTTTTTATTAGTAGAATAACCTAAAACTCGTTTACTTAACGAAGACTATAACATCCATGATGCATCAAACACCTACATTATCTCAAGTTATCGCACTTCCTACTCGTAACTCAATTTACGCATATCATGTGCAACTCCCATATCATTTATATCCATCAGATGCCGACCAAACAAATTATCCATATTTGTCTGATTACATTCAAATAACATCTTAAATATGAGCAAACCAGGCTTCCACGCCTTTGTATGCATTAAAGTTGTGCAGCTGTGCGCCAACTCAAAGCTGAGCTTACATTAAATTCAAATTCTAAAAATTATTGACACCACAAAACTCTCCCCAATGGCACGACCGACCGATATACACCCAGACAACTTGCTTATTGCGCAAAATTGAAAAAAAAAAATGCACGTGGAAGTCTATACTTCCACGGTATCTCCGTCGGTCGTCGGTCGCGTCAAGATCAACCATATTTTATGGGTGCGCAGCACATGCGCAATGAGCATTCACGCATTCAGATGTGATTACCTCGGCAGTTGAGTAACAAAATCAAAAATCTGATTTTTCCATGCCTGATGGGTTGAGTTGCATCTGAAAATCGGGTTCGTATTCGTAGGGGAGAGGATAGGTATATTCCATTGTTTCCAACACTTTCTCTGACTGCACTTTTGTCAGCTGTGCCATGGCATTTATTGACAGCAATTCAGTAGAAGAAAAAACAATACTTTAAAACAAAAAGTACTATAAGTGGTTGGTTGGTGTATTTCAACTGTCTGTCTGAAAGATTCAAAGGTTATAAGCGAATGTGACCAAATGTAGGTCCGAAAAGTTAGCCAACACTCTCCGAATAATATCTTTATCAAGCGTTGTGTTTTAATAGCTTTTTATTCACAATCAATTTTAATTTAAACATGTCAAGTTTTTTAGTTTTACCCAAGAATTTTCATCTTAATCTTTTCACTTATATTTGGCAATTCAGAGAGACCTTTCACGTACTCGCTGTTTGTTTGCAGAAGGCAACTATATCTACCACAACAATCACTTGTAGTTCTGCCTGTTTTGTGCTTCCTGATCTTGGGCAAAGGTGACATCTGCTCCTTTTACAAGGAAGCCTCTCAGTGACTGTTCTCCCCATACTACGTCCAAAGTTCACCAGTGCATCGTTTCTGAACAAATGTTTGGTACTTCTAGGTGGATTGAATTGTAGAAAATTAATTTTGGTCGCTAGGGTTGCATGGTCTAGAAAGTTGTAAAATATAATCTTTTTAGTCGATTCCACCTTAGATTCACTTGTAGTTGTGCATAATTACAGGCTTATTTCGATAGCCGGAAGTGGCTTTCATATAGTTGCCGCTAGTAAAACCTCCCCGAAAATATGCCTGCCTCATTGGAGGATACAAGGGGGGGGGGGGGGTCATGGGGGTCATGACCCCCCGGGACTTTTCCCAGATATACAAATATTAGACAAATGAAAAATTGAAAAATTTCACTGCTCAAAAAGTATTTAAAGAGTTAAAACATTAAAAAAAAATATATCGTCAGTTTTCTGTCAAAACCTAGTAAGTCAAATTGAAAAATTGCTTAGAAGACACAAAACACCGATTTAAAAGTTAATAAATAGAGCTTTTAGATAATAAAAGGTTTTAAAACTGGTTGATAGAGCCAAAAGAGACCATGATACTGTAAAGTCACAGAAAAGTCGTAAAAATAATTCTTCAGCCAGAAAAACAAGAACAGTTTTCATTACAAGAATAATACAGGATTTAACTTTTCGTTTACTATAGCTTTACCGTAAAAATAATTTTGAAATTGATTTGATGATTTTGTGAATATTTCTGACAACATAAACCGAATCAGATTATAAATTCCATGGCATCTCATATATGTTCTTCGAAAGGTTCGTAAGTAGTTACAAAAGGTCAGGTAGTAAGTTGATAATTTGGTAGACATAAAATTTTCAAAAATTTATACTGAATCATGAAAAAACTTTGAAAATTCATTTAAAAAAATGTATGTCACCAGTGAATCTATAAGGTCTAGGTCAGTTTTATCATGATTCAGCATACATTTTTGAAAATTTTATGTCTGCCAAATTATCTACTGTAACTACCTGACCTTTTATGACTACTTAGTAACCTTTCGAAAAGCACACATATGGGATGCCATATACATAATAATTTAGTGACCTTTGAAATGGCATATTTGTTTCTTAAGATAACCTAAATCAGGTTCTTAAAAATTTTGTTCACTAACCTGGAATGACTTTAAAAAAAAAAAAAACTTTAAAATCTCATTAAAAGAAATCCACAACCAATTACTGTAGCTTGTTGACCTTAAGCGGTCTTTTGAATTGGGTACAACTTACAAAACTATGCAAATGAAAAACTCGCATTCGTGATCTCGCAAATAAAAATCTCCTTAATAATGTGGCCACTCAATTTTGAGTAGGTATTCCAGATTTTCATATTCGAGATTTTAATTTTCGAGATTTTGGTTAATATTTGTAAAATTGTAGGGTGAAATTTGGAAATTGCGATTGTATATTATTACTTATTTGTGAGATATCATTTTTTAAGATCTAAAAAATAATGCAGTTCCTATATTTAAGATTTTAGTTTCTTGCTAATTTCACAGAGATGAAATGCGAAAAATCGGGCGGTACTTGGAAAAACTTTTACAATTGATTTTAAATTTTCTTAATCCAACTCAACAAATTTATAAAATGACATTTTTTTGACTTATTACCTCGCCTGTAAAAATGTCATGTTTTCGTCAATCTAGACAAGGAAAACTTGTCAAATAGTAGTGAGGCCCTCGCTAGACAAAAACTTGTTGGATAAGTCCTTTTATCCCATCACAAATATCTACTATATAACAAAAAAAAAAATATTTTATACCCATCATACATAGTAAGAAAAATTAAAGTACCTATATACTTTTTAATTTTCCTCAACACACAACAGTATTGCAAAATAGCGCACGAGTTAAAGTATTGGACTGGTAACCAGAATATCGTAGGATGGAATCCCAACAAAGACAACTTTAAATTTTTTGTTTTGTTTGTCTAGGCAAAAGGATGCTTAGCGGGTGAGGCCCCATACAAATTTGAGTGTTACACTTGCTAGGCCCATGTTAGGGTGAATGTAAAACTGTTTAGTGCCCCGTTAAAAACTAGATTTTTTTCCAGGTGGGACTGATCGCATACATTTTTTGCAAATATCCTAAATGACATATCGCTTGCTTTATCTCAAAATCAAGGTCTAGCAACCACTAGGCAACTAAGTTGTGCATTGCGATCAACTTTTAGTTGCTAGCACTAGGAAGCAACATTGGGCTAAAAGCAACCCGAAGCGATGCGTGGTAGCAAGCTATTAAAGCATTTAACTTCGTTTTCTCGAGACTGTAATTGCTTACACTTTCCCACTAACTTGGCTGCAAATGTTGGGAATACAAAGTTTTTTGTTTGGTAATGTTGACGTTTTATGAACTTGTTTTGTTCGGGGGATGCCATTACCAAAAGTCGTAAGCAACAAAAGTTGCTTCTAGTTGCCAGGGAAAATAGATTTTGGAGAGTAAATACAAACTTATTGTGAAAGAGTTGAGATTTTAAGGGCAAAAATAAACTTTTCCTAAACAATATTTTTAGTACCTCATGACATAATGGTTTGTGCATTGGACTGGTCATGCCGAAGGTCTGACTTCAATTCATTAATTAATTAATTTATTTTTCAAAAAATATTTGCAATGGAAATCAAATGCACGACTGTATTGCATTTACTCGCTCTGATGTTCAAGTTGCTTAGAATTAAGAAATTTTAAAATATGTCAGTATTACATATATAAAAAAATATAAAAATGTATACAACAAAGGTATTTAAATTGTTTTTTTTTTAATTGTTTAATGAACTTGTCAAATAGCTTGAGGCTTAAAACCAAGTATGCCATTATAGCTTTTCCTTAACGGTTGTATAGCAAGTACCGTTATTTTTGGAGCTAAAAAATGTCGAAAAACTTTAAATTCAAAATTTGAAGAAAATCGCTTCAGTGGTTTAAGCTGTTGGCCAGCCACTTTTTTGTTGTTTCATAGTAATGTCATGTTTGATTGTTATATCGAAAACCTGTATCTGCACGGATACAAAACTTGGCTTTTATCGTAAGTAAAAATTAATTTTGGATGCAATACTCTATGGAAATTTTAATAAACGTGACCCTCATCCCCCCCCCCCCCCCCCGAGGGGCAAAGTCTCGATCTGCCCTTGGCCTGCCTACCCCATAAATAAACTTGATGTGTGTTTGACTTTTGACCATAACTCACCAACACCATTCTGCTTCACTATAAAAAGTTTTGACACATGTCTTTTGATTTTATCGATTTATGTAAAACCAGTTTTTTTAGTGTATTTTTATCTTCGCCTAGAAAAAAGTAGCTTGTTTAATACAACAACAATGCGGAATTATTCCAGTTTGTTTTCGTTATTAACATGCTCTTATTTCTCATCGAAGATAAAAATGCACTAAAAAGCAGGGCTAATATCAATATAGGTAAATATTTATATTTGTAATTTTTAAAATAAGCCTTTTGAACATAAGAGCAAATACGTGCGACCCAGTCGTGCATTTTATGTACGTGTGTTGTTGCTGTCCGTATTCAATTATTGGAAAATAAAGACGCAATTTTTTTTTTATTTTATGTATCCAAGATAAGACACAATAGAAGAGCAAAATTGTATAAAAAAAAACACCAAGAATGTGTCTTTAGCGGATATTGATATACTTTCAATAGAAATGTTAATATTTGTCTTTGAATACACTTTACACTTAAAACTGACAACACTTTACTTTAAACATAAAGCAAGGGCGATTCTGATTATTATCAGAAAGTAAACGAACGCAATTACCTTTATTAAGATTTTTAAGTTTGCGGAAACGGCATGCTTAGAATTTTGCTATAATTCTTCCGGATGACGCAAGGTTCTTTTTAATATTATTTGAACTTAAGTTTTTTTATTGACTTATAATACCTACTCACCGTATACCGTTTGTCATTACTAACCCCAGTCCAGGGGCAAGTTGGCTCATATGACTTTTTCAAAGTTAATAAATATATGGTCTTAATGCATATTAATAGACAAATAGAAATAGAAAACAAAAAAATACATATTTTTAAAATGTTTGATACCTAAGAGCGCCAGTCTGCCGCCTTCTAAAATGCCAAGTCTCAGAAATCACATTAACTTACAGACAAAATACACAAAAAAAGTAACATTCACATTATTTCGAGTCCTTTAATATTTATTTTTACTCTCGTTGTGATGAGAATGAGAAAACGAGCAATGGTTAGGAAAAAGTTATTTAATTATCATAAAAAAAATTTATCTGAAAAATAAAAGTATCCGACACGGGCTTCGTATGTTTAAAAAGGTTGTAGCCTCCTACTTATTTCGACTTTATTTTTAGATGTCTATCTCATTGCCAGGGCCAAACTTATTAATTTTAAAATCTTTAGATAATTAAAGACTTAAACTCAGGGTTCAAGCATCCTGGGAACTTGCAGTAGGGCTCCAAATCTTGGTTTTTTTTTATTTCAACGATAGGCTTGGTTCAAAATTTCAAGTCCTCAAAGTCCAAAATCTCACAAGATTGAATTTTATATGGAGTTAGAAAGCCTCAAAGTTTATCTCAGGAACCAAGCATGCTAGAAACTTACAGTAATTCTCCGATTTTACAGTTTTTTTGCATTTCAAGAAAAAGCTGCAAATTTTGAGCTTTGCTGCAAGTTCCTAGCATGCTTGGTTCCTGAGATAAGCGATGTGACTTGCTTACTTCATATTGAAGTCAATTTTGTGAAATTTTTCAAATAGAGGACTTTAGATTTTGAACCATGCCTATCGTTATGTCAAGTTCATAGCATGCTTGGTTCCTGAGATACGCGATGTAATATGCTAACTTCACAGTAAAGTTAGCAGGTCACTCAATTGCATCCTTATTTGGCGTACTGCAAAATCTGGAATAGAAATGCAAACAAAATGCAAAAAAAGGTCCATTTGGGTGGGTGGAAATTGGCCTGCTAACTTTACAGATGTTTGTTCTTTTTGGAATTTTTGGTCAACCTCATCTAGAACAGGGTTACCATGTTTGACCAAGTTCGAAAGCCCAATTTAGAAATGTTTGTAGCCCAAAATCGGAGCTGAAAGAGCAGCTCAAATAGAAGACCAATAACAATAAAACAAATTTTCTCACAACTTCAATCACAATTTATTTTAATTTTAACATAAAAACTTAAAATAAAATGTGTACATTTTCTGCTCATTAAAGGAAAAAGAATTTAAATTGAAATTCTGGGACCAACAGAGAGACTGAATGACTTTAAAGTAAAGTTTGTTGCGGTTGATTTGAAATGTCAAAACTAATTTCTATATGTCCCCTATTACATGACGATTCTTTACGTCACACTCTTTTCGAATTTTTAAATCTTATTTCACCTTTGCTCCCATTGAAAAGAATTAGACCTAAGGAATCATCACGTAAAAAATGCCAAATTGTGTCATGTTAAAGAGCATGTTACGGGGGAGAACATATTTTTATTTATGATTTTTTTGTATGAAAAAAGATATCGTCCAATATTAGATTTGGGCTATTAGTAGCCCAATTATGACTGGGCTGTCATACTTAAACTGCTGTCGGTAATTTCGGAAAAAATAGCTCAATTTCCGATAAATAGTCCAATTTGGCAAGTCTGACCTAGAACGGCTCACTGTCAAACAGATTTCGGTTTTTTTTCATTTTTTCTTTAAAACAGAATTTCATGCATCTTATATTGTACTAGAATCAAAAGCAACTTATTCCACTTCTTTTAGTTTGAAGACTTGGCCTTAAACAATTTATGTAGACTCTAATTTATTTATGGTTTTTCTTAGATCCTTTGTCCATAATCGTTTTTCATTGGCGGGCAAATTGTTTTGAAACTAGAGTTAAGAATGCATTTAGGTATTTATTTAAGTGATGTTTTTCAGTCTGTGGATCTATTCCACGTTTAAAAATTCTCTTTTGGTAATAAATTGTATTTAAAAATAAAGAGACATTATTTGATTCAAGTTGTATTTTTAATTTAATAAAAACTATTTAAAAAAAAAAAAAAATATATATCTGCTGTTTTCAATAGTGTGTGGGTATTTGTTGGCAATTTTGTGTTGTTGTTGTTTGTGAATATACAAATACATTCGTTTTCATTCAAAGTGACAAAAAAGTAACTGACATTGGAATAGCGCTGATTTGATTTTAAAGAAATACGTTGGTATCGACTCAAACATTTACATTCAAATCAAAATATATCTGTGAAAAGTCCGTTTTTTTTTTTTTTTTAATAATTATTGTGAATTTTGTTTACAGAATCTTGATTCAAATTATAATAGATTCAATTATAGTGTGGGAACTTTGTTAGTAAAAGTGATTGTTTATTGGTAGGATCAAACAGCTCTGCAGCTAACTTTTAACATTACAGATAACTGATAGTCACCACGCACTGTCGACAATTATTGATAAGGCCCGTGGTCTGAAATAAACACTCCGGCACTGTTCGTAGTTATTTCTATGTTTATGATGTTTGTGCTTCGTCCTTGATAGGATAATGTTTGTCTCTGAATCGTTATTCTTTATGACTTTGTTTTTGGATGACTTTTCAATAGGTTTTTTTTTGTTTGACCTATTTTCGTACTGTCTACTGTTTTATTTTCCTAAAAAAAAAGATAAAAAACAAAACAAATTACACAGAGAAACACATTTAAAAAAAATGTATGCCAGCAAAACTATGTCAAGTGGAAAATAAAACAATTGCTATAGCAAACTTTAACAACACCGGAATAGAACAAACAACCACCCTAATTGCCAAAGCTTTCTGCCTTCTAATTAACTGGTCCGGGATGGATGAGAGTTTGGAATTTCCCATGCTTGGGGAAGGGAATAGATAAAATCGCAAAATATCAACTGTTTCACAACCAAAAATGCCAGACACACACAGACACAAACACACATTGTTTCAGAGCAATTTACTCTTAATTTTTCGAGAAATTGTTACTTCGGCCGGAAAACGGATATCCAGAACCGGATGTGTGAGATGGGTAGAAAACGAGAATAGTTAGCTTGCGTTCTTAACCAGAGATGCTTAAATAAATTCCATCAAGCTCCTATTTGTTGTTAGGATTGTACGACTGGAGGGGTGACGTGTCATTGCTGCCAGAAACAAAACAACACACATATATAAACTGCGGGGTTGCGCGTTTTTCGCAAGCTATGTCGACTGTAACCTAATCCATACCTCCCCTTTTGAGTCATTAAGCCATCTTTTTTAAGTATAATTTAGGTACCTAAGTGATTGATGGATAACATGGTTCTTAGTTAGAGGGCATTTTATGCTCCTAAAAAGGGGGACTCGGGCAACGTTATGATTATGTTACGTGATATGGTGATGACTTGATTATCAGTAAATAGAAGATAATTTGGGACCAGGTTATTATGATCAACGTGCGGTATAGCTTCTCTTAATGGTGACGGAGGATTGAAATTTGTAAAAAGTGCTTTACCACGTACCGTTTATATTTCGTGCTAAAGTATAATTCGGGGATGAAGGTCGATCTAATTCAAGTTCACATATATTAGTGTTATGTTATGTGATTTGTGGTTGTTAATAAGCCTCTATTGCACTTAATTGTAGGTACATGTTTTCAAATCAGTATGCTTTTTATCTATTTACACGTTTATTTCGAACTTAAAACAAATACACTTGCCTGTCTTAAGAAATAAAGGTTAATTTTAAATAACAGCTTTTTTAGAATTATAATTGTACTTAGAACTTCCCGTTTAATTATTTGATTTATTTTAGATTTGACAAATCAAATTCTAGAAAGAAAGTTTTTATATTACAAAATAAATGTACTACTGAAACAAATCATAGAATTAAGGATTGGACTTCTGGAATTATTGATTAAAAAAAAATTTAATGGTCTTTAGTTCACAGTGGTTTTTCGTCAAAAAAAAAAATTGCATGTAAGTTGAACTGAACTTAACCCAAATTGTGTATGATAAAAGCCCTCACTTTGTCACTGATGAGTCCAAGTCAGATCGCCGGACGAAACGCCAATTACATTAAAAGCTATTTTGAAATCTCTTTTTATGTACATAGGCAAACAAAAAAAACTTACATTTTGTGTAGTATATTAAGACTGTGCCAAAAAAATCGAAATATGTATTAATTTTTCATGATTGGTTTCAAAATCTTGGTTGAAGCTCCAAAAATATTAATCCTCCTTAAATTTGAGTTTTTATATATTAGAATGTGGAGTAGTACAATATTCTTTTTTTCATACAAAATGCATGAACAAGGATTTCGTGTTGCTTTCTCATGCTTCAAGTCCATTGAAAAGTTACTTTAAATTACTAAATTTATGAATATCGCTTGATCCTTTATTCATACGGTGACAATCCGTCCTCTTCTTGAGAAGACAGTACTCTTCTTCCGTATCGTGTTCTCTCTATTTTCAAAGAACAAAACAGAGTATTCACTTAATCAAAGAAGACCTCAATTGTTTCTCTTGTTTGGAATCCTTAAGGGTCACTACTTGATGCGAACCCATATGAGCAGAATGGGCATAAGCAGAATGGGAAGAAGGCTCATCTCACTTCCGAAGAAAAGCAACATGCTGTACTGGCATCTATACTGGCCAGCATTCGGATGTTACTCCAAATACATGCTCAATACCAAAAACCAGGTGTAAATATCATAGCGAGTCCAAAGCGAGATATTAACGAGAAAACCACGATATGGATTCCCGTGTAAATGGGCATGAAGAGACCACAGGGAGACGAGCTTAATGACCACGATACTTTAAACTACTTCTGGACAACCACGGCGAGATACATGAGTCGCCAACTCGATTTCCAAAAACAACACAAGAAAATTATAACGAATGTTTGCTTAAACTAAATTGAAAAATTTTCGGTTGAAATTGAAATGTCAAAAAAAGTGATTAACAGCTGAACTTAAACTGACCTCCAAAATGCTATTTAAATCCAATTGGATTAATGGGATAGAACGAGTGAATTATTTGGGCGTTAACAAATTTATAAAACTCTGAGTTCCTCAGGACTGGACATTAAGGACTCCCTGATTCTTATTTTATTAATATTTTTTGAAAGAAAATGTGAGTATAGAAAAAGTAAAGTGAAAAGGGAAAAACTACTGCCGAACCTAGTTACTGGCTGCTCCAATGGCTTCTCAACTGGCTACGAAAAAAGTAAGCCAGTTGAAGAGCCAGTTGCTCAGGTTTGTATATGTTAATAAAAAAAATGTGAGTGTATTGCGGCTTGATGGCTCGTGTGGCTCCGGGTTATTGTAATAAAGTTTTTCAATATGTAATAAAAATAAAAAAGAAAAATAAATTTAGTGGCGCAACAGCTCATGGAGAACCAAGGCCTAGTGACTAACAACTCTCAACCATTCCTGTGGCAGGAATGAAGGGGACCTACAATTTTTTGCCGAGTCCGAACGGCTAGATGAGAAGCACTTATTCATGACAAGTATACTCTTGGAGAATTTGTCAGTCCCTCGTAAGTGGCAGTACCTCGGAAAAAATATTTCTGTGGTGGCAGTAGCCGGAAATCGAACCCAGAGCTTCGGCATGACAGTCCTACGCACCATTATGCCAATATGTAATAAATAATAATAAATTTGATTAAGAATGTTTAGATGTAAATGAAAAACGACGCGAACCGAAATATAAAATTTTTAAACTTTCATTTTTGTCTGGTTGAAATTGTACAAAAATTTTGCAGTTCACTCAGACCTATACGTACTTTTTTTAGGAATGTTTATTAAACAATTTTTTTTTAATTCTTGCCTTTCTGATATTTTGACTCTTAATGAGTAATATCTGCACTAAATTGGTAATATGATTAAAGATTAGATAAGATAAATGATTTTTGTGTCGAAGAGTCCTCTTTTTAGAAGTTGAATATCTGGTCACCCCATCCTTAAGCTAATCTTTGATTTAGAAAGATTTACCTCAAATCTTCTTCAAATTTCGATGATTTACCATACAAATTTATTTTGTAAATCTTGAAGATTATAAATTAATCTTGTAAAATCTTCCTAGAACATTAATCGAACAAATTTATTTTTGTATGGTGCTGAAGAAATTATGTATGGCTAATTCAGTTCTTCATTGTTTGACACAAACTTCACATGGACATCGAATGTGCCGGACCAAACGCAAAAAGTAGTGGAGCTTTTAACTTTGTATTGTATATAAAATGGTCAGCTTTGTAACTTTGTAAGTATTTGGTTAAAATAATTTAACAAACTAAAGAAAGGCCACCCGTATTTAACTATTAACAGAACCCCAAAAGTCTAAAAATTGACAAAGCAAATATTCAATGAAGAGTTTCAATGGAAGCTATAACTGCCTTAATAAAAAGAAAGATTTAGTCATGTGTTACTTAAAAGTTAATCTTCTTTGGCTCCCGTGAAGAAAAATAATAAAAATAAAAATCACAACTTTCATACATATGAACATACGAGTAGGTTTATAATAGGGTGGCACTCATTTATAAAAATTGTTTGTTTCCTAAATATATATATTATATCTCCAGGGTCAGCCCATTTTCGTGGCTAATCCCCAATCCTATCCCAACCTTAAATCATTATTGCCACTTTTATAAAGTTTTCAAAAATAAAACATATTTGTTTTAAAAATGTTTTCAATGTATAAAGTAAGGCCCTATGTGCCAACAAAATTATTTTTTATTATTTATTAATGTATCTATTATTTATTAATGTATGCATTATTTATTAATGTATCTTATAGTTATTAATTATTTCTTAAGCCAATTGTAAATAGAAATGTTCAATAAAGCAAAATTGAATAGAAATTGAAATACATTAGGGCATATTCATGTTATGTTGTTTAAGCTGTTGCTATAAACAAATCTGGAGTTTACCTGATAAACTCCAGATTTTTTAGCAGAGCTTAAACAACATATATGAATATTTCCCATTATATCTCATGAATCATATAATAAAAGCTATTAGAAATACTGTCTGCACGTCGTTTTGCGACCTTGGAGACAATTATAATATTGATTGGCTTAACGCTTCGAAAACTACCTGGTGGCAATACCTCAGATATGTTCCTTATAGGGACTACCTATGCATACATGTAACTGATACCAACAAAGTAGAATACAATCCAAATCCAAATGCAGTTTCCAAAAGAACTCTTCTTATATGGCCATCACGACTCAACTGGCACCTAGTAGCCTAATAAAACGAATGCATTGCAATCTAAACTTACATTATATCAACAAGAACACATGATCGAATCAGTTCATTATTATGGGTGATATGGCTTTATGTATATCATAGTTGAGTCGTACAAACTACGCAAATTGATCTTTTATTACACCCCACCCGAGCAGTAAATTACAATTTATAATAATGCTACACGCTGACTCTGGAAGTAGATATTTAGGATCCAAGTCAAACAAACGAGTTTAACGAGAATAAAGACGCTTAAAAAAACCTAGAAGAATATCATATTATTATCAAAAGGGAAAATCATATAATCTTTGACCCTTAATTTGGCACCAGCAGTTCCAAATACATCTGGCTTGCACCTACTTGAATTTAAATAACATTTTTTCATATAAATGATTTTTTTGGCAGTTATATTATTAGACAGTTCGTTTCTTACCTAGTAGGTATTGGTATCGGTTAAAATGTATTGTTCCCAAACAGTCCACTTTTGGGTAAATTCAAGAAACGAAAACAGAATATTTAAGAATTTCTATGTCTAAAATATTTTCCACTTGCATCGCTTAAATGTTGCGATAAATTATAACTTAAGGTATCTCATTTAAAAAAAAGAAAGAAATAAATTCGATATCGAATTCTCATTCGCACTAATATTATTATATGTAGATAAATTTCAACGCCCACTTCCTCTCGTAAGCCTTTGTTTGCTGACTTTATTTGCAGTTAGGTAAATGTGCAGTAATTATAAATACCTAATTAATATTTCTTATCTATGAGTACTGCGTTGTTTGACTTTTTAGCTCAGCAGAATCAATACCCTGGAGATTGAAGAGAATATTATTTGATTTATTAATTTATGCTTTTTGAATTTGAGAATATCGTTCAGATTGTATGTAGGAGACAGGTTCCTACATTGCACTTGTAATGCACTTGTTTTAAGAATGCTAAAAATTATTCAAAAGCGGGCTACTGCCAGTAATGCTCTTAAGATTTGTTGTGCGAATAATTATTCGGAGGCTATATTTGAGTTAGTAAAAACTTAACCTGGGGTTGAAATTAAGATCAAGATCAACAACAAAAAAAAGAAGAAAAAGAGACGACGGAGGTAAATAAAACGAGAGAAGTCACTAAACCAAACATTTCTTATTAAACTTGGTATCAAACTGAACGCGATTTCGATCCAAGTTACACATGACCCTTGAACGATTAAGGTGTTTAAAATAATACTCTAAACAAAATCTCCTACCTTTAGACTTTTTGAGAATTATAACCCACAAATTAAGCCGTTTCAGTTACGATCAACACAAACCCAATTAAAAAAATCCAGAGACCTGATTTTTCCTTTAAATCGGATTCAAGGCTGTTAATTTTTAGTTTTTTACAACTCTTTAACTGCGGCAAAAACAAAACAAAGTGTGTACATACTATGAAAATTGCTTGTTGATATACTTACTAGTTCTTATGCATACGGAATATATTACTTACCAATAGAATTCATACAAACAGAGTTTATACAATTGCCTCAAGTAAATACTTCAATTTCGGCAAATACTGCATTTTTATGCATATTTTTTGATATGCATAAAAATTTATTTAATATTGTCTAGTAAAAGCATTTACTATGTTTAATGCATATCGATATCACCCATTTTGTCAAACTTATTTTTGAGAGAGTCACTCTGGAATTTTTCACATCTTATTTTATTCCTGCGCTCGGCCCCAACGCAAACCCCGAATCTAGACTTATAACTCCAAAAAACGGGCCACTTTTGATTAAAAATTCAGTTTTCCATTGTTAGGTCCACTCAAGTTACCTTTTCTTCTCTTAGAAGTATCAAAAGTCAATGAGTTACGAGTACAGTTAAGTAGTTTTAAAGTTTGTAAAACTTGAATTTTTTTAAACAACCATTAGGTACCTATTAAATTTGCATCCAATTTTCAGCACCCCTTTACATATATCGGCTGAAATACTTTTCTCTGTATTTAACAGTTATTTTAACAACAGCTAAGCATCCATTGTTTTTAGTTATATTCCTTAAAAAGGGACAAATAAGGGGTTTTTCATCACTGGGCGCACCGATATTTCACCTTTTAAATTTTGTTCACCTTTTTAAATTTTAAATAATATTCTGCACCGATGAGCATGGTAAATTAATATTTTTACCAACTTTATAACTCGCCAATTCCGTTTGAAATTGATCAATTATCGATTCCCTTAGGTCTCGTGATAATGAAAAGCTACGTTCGATGGTTGACATGAAACTATTGCTTTGTTTTATAAAACCAGTGCATGATGCCTTTTGTTCTGGTTTTCGACAAACTAAAACCTTGTTAAGATAGTACTAGACTAATTATATTTTGCATCCAAAACCAATTACTATGCACCTTTTTTCATTGAGATACAAAAATTCAAGCCGTGCTTTCTAGTGCCGTTATCGCTTGGTTTTGAGTTGGAAAAAATGGAGTAGTAGGAGTGAAAGACGAGTAGAAAAGGAGTACTCAAAACATTCAATCGAAAACGAAAAAAAAATTGTTTCGCTTGGACTTATAAACTAAGTTAAATTATGTTACAAATGAATATCAAATTTTTTTAAAAATTACTTCTTACAATCAGTGAATTTCAGTATGAAAAAAAGGTCAATGGTTAATTGATAAATAGACCAAATATTTCGTGTTTGGGTGTATATTTTATGCATATCACCCAATATCTTAAAAAATCAATGCCCATGTTCTGTTACTCTAGCATCGATAAAATCAGTCGGGAAACATTGAAAAATGGAACAAAACCCTAGTACTTTGTTTCAATTTTCATCGTTTCTTGACCAATTTTATTGATGCGAGATTTATAGAACGCAGGCATATGCTTTTCAGTTTGGAAATCCATAATCTTCTATTTAAGTTCAAACTATATATATATATATAAGAATTTAATTGGAAGTCATGAAACAAAGTGCAATGTTTTCGAATTTCAGAAACAAAATAAATGCACAGACAAACTTTAAATTTATTAAGTTTACTTATTCAATTAATCGCAAAAATGACTGGTTTAAATAAAGTCATACAATCCGTAACATTTGGATAAAATAAATAAATTTTGTGGCGCAACAGCTCGTGGAGAACCAGGGCCTAGTGACTTACAACTCTCAACCATTCCTGTGTGCGTGTTGTTGGCAGGAATGGAGAGGACCTACAATTTTTTGCCGAGTCCGAACGGCTAGATGAGAAGCACTTATTCATGACAAGTATACTCTTGAAGGATTTGTCAGTTCCTCGCAAGAGGCAGTACCTCGAGAAAAACATTTCTGTTTTTAGGTGGCAACGGCTGGGAATCGAACCCAGACCTTTGGCATGACAGTCCAACGCAATAACCATTATGCCACGAGGTACTACCATTTGGATAGCCTCAGTTATTTTTTTTATTAAAATAAATTGAGATTAAGCTCAGTTTTTTCCACCTTGAAGTGGGTGGAGTTTTTAAGATATTTTGGCTAACTTTTACTAAAATTAGCCTTTTTTGTAACATTACAATAGCCTCTCTTGACTTTCTCCTTTCTTGCAGTTTTAAGTTAAATTTGTCAGTTTTTTAATGAAAACATATTGGAAAGTGGTAAGACCTTGATGATTGGCGGTTTTTAAATTATATTTTTTTTAAATAAGCAGGAAAAATTGCTAACTGTACCGAATACGGGGAAATTAACTTCGCGAACCATAAATTACTGTCTCATCGCCTTAAGCTAGGAAAATTTATTGGAAGCCCAAAATTAGTTATTAATTAGTTAAAATATCTATTTTCGTATGGAATGGTTGCGCGTTCCCTATTCTATCATACCAGACAAGTGGAAAATCTCTAATCGAACGACCAACTACATTGACAATCTGCACAAGGTAAGAAGTGAGGTAAATGGCTATAAGCACCGTTATTAAAAGTGTTGAGCACCTGAAGAGCTTGAACTTAACGAAACTTAATGAAAAAAAAAATACAACAACATACCATATTGCATGAAATACTGAAACCAGCATCCAACTCAGGAGTTTTATAAGAAATATTTTTCAGGTGAACAAAAGTTTAATTTTTGGACGCTGAAGGAAGGTAAATACTACTGTCACTAGTTAAGAAAGGAAAAGTAGATTTTACATTCCCCTCAAATAAAAGAGAGACAAGTTTTTGTATTCAGTGCGACTTTTTTTATAGCATAATTAGTACAGTTTTCCTTGCGGCAGTTTAAGGACATTTCGGACACCTGCTAATTGTTTTTCAGCAGAACAATGGTCCGATTCATACAGCAGGTGTAAGTTAAACTTTTTTGTCCTGGTACCATCATATTATCGAACCTTTTGAAATCTGTGTAAGACTCGCATTTTTTGAGGTAATTTAAAATAATGGAAGCAATAAATTGCACTAATATAATTTGTCTAATTGCGAAAAATAAGAAAAAGTATTTTCTTTAAGAAATAAATCGATTAATTATTGTTTTAAGAGCAATAAACACGGCGGGGCTAATCTAATGTTACAAAAAAGAACGTTAATTTTAGCGACAGCAAACCAAATATGCTTAGAAAACTCCACCAGTTAGTAGAAATCAGTTAAAACTTAACTTAATCTCGGAGAAGGTATATTATCTTGTGATTCAATACACAGTTCCGTAAGTTTACATTAAAAAAGTGCCAAAAATAGTTAATTTTAATAAGAATTATAAGTGAGGCTATCCAAATGTAACGGACTGTAATAGACCAAGCACCGACAGAAATTCGCACTTAATAACAATTGTTATATAAAATAAAATAAATTACAATAATATCAGCACAAAATGTTTAAGCTATTCTTACGCAAGACGTAGGCTTTTCAACAAACCATACAAATTGTACACCCAAGAAAAATTTTAAAATTAGTTTAAGCTACTGTAATTTTGAACCTTAATTTTGAATTTCAATGGATTGTAATACTCAACAAACACCCCTTTGAAACTTTTATTTCCAAAATGTTAACTAACTGTTTGGTGAATTCGAAACTTTTTCTAGTGGTTCGAAGCTATAAAGTATGTAGATAAGTATTGATTAAGTACGGTTGTGTTTTTTGAACATATAATTAAAAAAATTCTATAAAAATGATTTTTTTTTTTTTTTTTTAAAGTTGAGTCTTTTAAATAAATATTTTCATTATTTAATTATACAATCCGAGTTTGGAAGCCACGGTAAAACTTCAAATTAAATTCTAGGTGCACAAAATATAGTATTTTCAAATTTTTGATATGCACTAATATTTGAATATTTACGAAGATTCTATATAAAAATCATTTAAATCGGTTAGGCTAATACTGATTAAGTCAACAATCAAAAACAATTTTCTTTAAGAGGTGTTTTCAATAACGTCTGTAATGACTTTAGCATGCAGAAAAATATGTATAAAAAATCTTGGAGCCGTTTTTTGAAAAAAAAAAAATATAATTTTTCTCAACGGTTTTTAACAATTGTATGGAATTTATACATTTTTTGAGTCATTTTCATCGTTTTCAAAATATTGAATGTTGAATCCAAAAAATATTTCTTCGAAAGTTTAAATAAATGAATGAATGATTGAAAGAGATTTTGGGGGTTGTTGCACTGCGACCTAAAGATCTATTGTGCCCCCACCTTGGACTGGATGAGGTTGCTCATTCTACAGTTCTTCCTTCAATTTTATTTCCCTAAGAAATTTAAGTATTTGGAGGACTTTTAGAGAGGAAAGATCACTCTCTTCTACCTGGTAGTTTCCCAGGTGTTTTTTCCTTTGGTGCATAATTGCATCGTATTTTCCTACTATATGGTCTGGTGTTTCCTCATATGTGCAGAAGAATCTGCATGTTGGACTGCTTACTACACCAAGGATATTTAGGTGTCTTTTAAGTTTACAGTGCCCGGTGAGGAGACCAGATATAATCCTAAGGTTATTCCTAGTTAGGTTGATGCAGTCTTTAAATCGTGCTCGGTTGTAACTACCAAGTAATAATTTTGCCTGCCTTAGCTTGGGGAGTTCTTTCCAGTTTTTGGATCTTTTTGCCTCCTCCAGTTTTTTAATTTTGTATTTTATCACATTTTCTCCTAAGCCACAATAGGGTTCAGGTCCCATTAAGGGAGTCTTTGCCCCTATTTTTGCTAAGGAATCTGCTTCTTCATTACCCTGGACACCAACGTGACCAGGTACCCAATGAAGTGTGACACTGTTGTTCTTTTAAATATATGTACCCACCTACATATCCTACACTTTTCACACTTTTGAGAATCAACAAATTTCAACAAAATCCGTTTCCCCATTATCGAGAAATTGGAAAATAAAATTATTCTTGCGATTGCAAGAAGTATAGCAAATAATGCAATAGAAAAACTTATAATCATATATCTTACGCGAATTAAACCTAAACCTTAGTGTTGCATTTGAAAGATTGAAAAAAAAGTTTTTATCATTCATGTTGCATTGTTTTAAAGCAACTCAAGTTCATCAAACTTAAATCTACTGCAATGCGTAAGCAAATCATATTTAACAACATATCAAATACATTACAATATACATTATACAAGCCCCTGCCAGGATATTTTAAATTTGTCATCATCAGTCATAACTTTTCAAATTTCTTGTACATAGGTGCTATATCCGTCCTAAGTTACCCCCTATTTTTTGTTTTGCACAATATATAAAGGTCTAGTGTCATTAAGATCCCACATGTGATCCAAATATTTTATCGTTGTCGACGAGAATGTTCAGACACCAGATGCTATAAGTTGAGCTTAAACTTTGTCCTTGCATTTCATACTTTAGATACAATTCATCCTCCTTCTACATGAAAACATTGGTGAAAATCACTCTACCGGGTAACTTCCATTAAGAGCACACTTTATTGTCGTTTGCTGTCATAAGCAAAGATATAATTAAATTCTGCACGAGAAAACCTCCTTCAGCGTTCCTTTTTGTCCCTTCTTCTGTACGAAAATATAAATGGAGAAAAACATTATCCATTATGAACTTGGTAGTGCAGTGAAGTGCGGAATAAGAATACCTGTCCCTATACAATATTCATATACTTTATACTCCGTTATATCTGCAGTTGTGCATATTTCCTTTCCCTTCTCAACTACTAATAACATTTGCTGCTCGAGATCTAGTTATAGACGAAAGATTGGACCCATAGGGTGGAATGTTGTTTGTGGAAAGCACTCCTGAATTTCACGTTAATAAGGTCCAACTTTGTATGCAATTTTGTATGCTTCGGTGTATCTTTTATAGAACTCAGTGATGGACAATATTTCAGCGATAACAAGGAGAAAACAAAATATAAAATTAAAAACAAAATGACATTCAATGTGGATACAAAGTTCTTAAGGCTCTTAAATCTGATATTTTCACTTACTTATTTTTTTTGTTTGTACCATTGTTTTGATTAAATACTCGTTTATTAAAACACAC
This sequence comes from Dasysyrphus albostriatus, assembly GCA_946251815.1. Classification (NCBI taxonomy): domain Eukaryota; kingdom Metazoa; phylum Arthropoda; class Insecta; order Diptera; family Syrphidae; genus Dasysyrphus; species Dasysyrphus albostriatus. Next base: position 70,492,310 of record OX276337.1, on the reverse strand, counting down.
AAATTATGAAAATTGTAAGCTCCAAAATTTGTGTGCGTTACTGAAGTTGACATTTTAAGTAGATCTTCGAACTGAAAAACAAAAACAAGTTTGTATGTGAGTCATACAATGAAATATTACATTTATTCAACAATTTTTTAATTAGATACGATTCATTCGATAATTAACCATTATACCTTGACTGTCGAATTTTTGTTGAGGCGGTCAAATTATTTAATTATTGAGTACCTTCACACAAAACTCTTCATTCATTCATTATTTTTTTCCTTCGTTGAATTAAAGAAATTATTTTATTAAATAACGTGAAATGAGTTCTATGATAGAAATGAAAATTATACGTTCGTTCAACAAGTTTTTTCGTAAGTCAATGATATTTTTGTTTCTTCAACGAATTAACTTCATTTGTCTACGAGCACCATTTATAAGTTAGTTTTGTTGAGCTATTGATTCTGGGTTCTGTTTATGATATTGTTAGTTTTTAGGTTCAGACTTTTTTCCAGTCTAGCAAGAAATTTTAAAGGACAAAACAAAATCTTCTTATTGCTCCACAAGTCAACTAAACTGATGATTCCAAGTTAGCTATTTGTTACTCGCGAAGTACCTTGTCAAACGTAGTTTTTGTTTTGGGGTCTATTTATTATATTTTTTTTTAACAAGAATCAAAAGTGAACTAAAACCGAGAAGACTTAAATTTTATTTCCTTTAATGTAAAATTAATTTGTTTTAATTATTTAACACTAAAAGACATATTTATAAATTTTTTTCATTATACCCTATTCAAAAAAAATTACAGGAACAAGATTTTTTTTTAATTTTTTAGGGTATTTAAAAAAGATGTATTTTTGTAATGAGTGGTCGTTTAAGTTGAATCAAAAAGCATCTATAGCTTTATACTTTGAAATTTGTTTGCAAAAAATTTTTTACAGTTCAATAACGGCAGAGTAGAGTAGTAATTATTACATTTCGTAATTGATTACAGGATTAATTACAATTACATTTAATCAATAATCGACTTTTTTTCAATTACAATAAGTTATATGGAATTATAATAAAAAAAAAAATTCAATTACAATTACAAGGAATTTGTAATTGAGAATATCCAATTACTAATTGCATGTAATTGGAGAAAAGTACTTGAACAAAAAAAGTAATTTGAAAAACCTGTAATGATAACTTGTTTTGTAATCATTAAAAACAAATGTAATTGATTACACAAAATATCAATTACATTAAACAGGAAACAATCTTAAAAGGAAAAATCTTTCTGTACCATTTACTAAGTACATTTTAGGCCGATAGGCATAAATTATAAATTGTCAGAAAGGTTTTATCCCCCAGATATGAACAAGCTATATCCTTCATATCTTGTTAAATGTAATCGATATTTTTTTTTAATCAATTACATTTCTGTCTAATGATATCAAAAAAAGTAATCATTACAGTTTTTTCAATTACTTTTCTTTTAATTACTTTTTTCCAATTACATGTAGGTAATCCAATCAAGTATTTTTTTTTTCAATTACATGTAATTTGTAATTGAAATTTCCGATTACATGTAATCGTAATTGACTTTTTTTGTAATGACTACCTAACTCTGAATAATGGTACGTTATTGGAACGGTCACGAGACAAATTTTTTTTTGTCATTTTGTTTGATATTGTCTTCATTTCGATGTTTTCATATTAAAGATTTTAGCCTCTGATTTATTTTTGTCAAAGAATTCTTTGAGCCAATCTTCACTCCAAAAAATGCATACGCAAAGAATTTAAAATTTTGATTCTTCGATTTATTTTGTAAGTAGATTTTTGGTGACTTTTTGTTCATAAAATTTTTTTAACGATGCACTCGATAAAAAACTAAATCTTGAACAAAAAGTTTTAAGAGTTAAATTGTCAAATTCGATTTAGTTTCTGATTTATACCAAAAATATTTAAAACTGACCATTCCCTAAGAAACAATTAATTAAGTAGCATTTTCGCTTTTTAGCATGCTTATGGGCCAAACAAACATATTCAATAATCAAAACCCTTGCACGAAGTTGTTCCTTTTTACAAGATATATTCGATAGCTTACAATGCAAATGCATCAACATTTTTTGGCGAAATTTCATACGGCGCAGCGCGGCGTAGTTTCAGGAAGACGACGAATTTGGTTCTTATTTATTTGTATATGGACCATATTGGACCATGTGAATAAAAAAGAAGTCAAAGCAATTTTTGGAAGTAGCTAAGGCTAGCTAGTCATAGCTATTGCTAGTATCTAAAGCTAGATAGTTCTAGTTTAAGTTTTAGCTAAAACTTTTATTTTTGAAACCAAAAAGCAAAGCAAGTGCGGATCTGGGATTTTGATTTACAAAAACTGGTTTACTTGCTTTCAATGGCAATTAATGTTTTGATGTACATAAAAAGAAAATTTCGATATTTTAATCAAATAGACGGATTTTTTTTTCAAATTCAGTAAAGAGCATTTTTATGTAATTTAATACACGAAAAGTTCCACCTTGTGTGTTGGCTAGGGCTGGCCACAATACGAAACCAAACGACACGTTGGTAAGTTTCGTCTCGGTATTCTTAAAATTGAAAAATTCCAGTATCGTCTCGGTATCGGTATCGGTCTCGTATTATTCAGTCTCGTTTGGTCTCGTAAAGTCTTGTTTCGGTATTCGTATCGGTCTCGTTTGGTTTCGGTCTCATCTCAGTCACAAACAAAAATAAAATGCACGACTTCGTTACATGTTCTTGATCTTTAAGTTGAACCAATTACAAGAATTGTTTATTTGTATAAATTTAATTAATTTATTATTCAAAAATCTATTTTTTTACCGAAAGTATCGGTAAATTTCGGTCCCTAACTCAACTCGGTCTAGCATAACTCAGTATCGTTTGGTCTCTTATAAAAATTCTCGGTTTGGTATCGTTATCGGTATCGTTTCGAATGCCTTGGCGCTGGTATCGTCGCTATCGGTTGGGTTTCCGAAACCGATACCAAACGATACCGAGACATTTCTGGTATCGTGGCCAGCCCTAGTGCTAGCTCATCTAGGACAGGTTGCTCCAATACAATGGTTTTGATATATCCAAATTCAAATTTAAAATCTGTATCTAAGGATTAAACTTTGTACCTGTAGGTTATTGGTCAAAAAAATCACATAACGGAAATAGAGTGCTTAAATTTTTTGAAAATATTTGGATTATTTTGATGCAATTTCGGCACAAATATTTTTAAGAATTATAAAATAATATTGGATTCCAAAGTTTTACAAACAATTTTTTGTATTTATTAAAAAAAAATATAAAAATAAAATATAAATTTTAATTGTATTCATGCCATAGGTAATTCTTCGATACCTAGCCATATTAGGGCTTTGAACGCACTACAACTGAAGAGAAATCTTAAAACTAGTCAAAGCTTTCTAGTTAGGGATTCAAGAATCTTGATATTTTTGTAGCTTTAACTACAATATTCTAGCTTAAGCTATTTTAACTCAAACAAATTGGAGCTTAAGCTGGAAGAACAAGCTTTAGCTACATGAATTTAGCTTTGGCTATTTTGAAAAAGCTATTACTGCAACACATCTTTCATATGCTAGCTTAAGCTTCTTTATTCACAGCACCCATTATTTAGACAAAAATCAGCTTCCGGCGGACACTTCCTTGTAAAATAACACATTTTTTTGTTTTAATTCATTAAAATTCCTTTTTGGATTGATCCCAGGTGTTTGATTGATTGAACCAAGGTGTATAATTATGTAGGCAATGTGTTCTAAAAGTGTTTGTTATTTTAGGTTGAGTACAAAATTGAATTAAGAAGTATGCAGAGTTACTTCACAAAGAATAAATCAGTATACAAATGGAGTAACTTCTTTAAAAAAGGTTTAATATTCCTTAAACAGAGGCAGTTGAAGTATATGATGAATCGAAATTCGTGCGATCGTAGAAACATGTACTGGCGTAACATTGAAATAATTTCAATATTTGTCTTAAATGTCCTTTAAATCACAAATGTTGTTCTTCAATAGGTACAAATTTCTCAGAATCACTGTATTGTCATAGACCTAGAGCATCTGTCAAAGAAAAAACTGTAAACCTTCATTTCTGGTGATTTATTTTATATTGGAAATAGAGGATTTTTCATATTCACCCTGTACAAGTTTAACTCCTTTTATTCATATAAATATATGTACATAGAAAGAGTGTAAATCACATTTTATTATGTCATGAAGTTGAACATGCATTTAACATGTCATGATCGTGTGTGTACGCTAAAAAATCACTCGGGAAATAAATCAATTTGTATGCATTGGAATACCAGGGTGTAGTGTTGTTGAATGTCATGCAGCCGGGACATACATAAATTGTTGTGCAGCTCGAATAAAGGTGGAATAAGGCTTCAGAAAATGCCATTAGATTGAGTGCGAGTTGCAGTTCACTTAACTTTGGCTTGATTCCCACCGCAACTGAAGTGAACAACATTGCATCTGAATAGAATAATGGGTGTGAGTTTGAAATTGTTGTGGGTATTCAGATTCACTTTATATATACATATGTACATACATTGAAGCGTATGTGATTTGACACAAAAACAGTTTATTATGAATATAAAAAGGATTTATCTGAGGACTAATTAAAAAAAACCGTTGAATAAATAAAAAGAAGCTACTTCAATTACCTGTACGCGAATGTTAAAAAAAAGTTATTTTATTCAAACTTTGGCTGGATGACTTTTAGATGAAGCTATCCATACTCGACAGAGGCAAAGAGAGCGAGCGAGAGTTTATAAAATTTTGGAGACAAAAATCATTTCTAACGCCAATTCTTGATGAATATTATTGAAATTTGGCAAATTTAATGAGTGCTTAGATTTTTTTTTTCTCTTATCAAAATTTCAAAACTCAAAAAAACAGTTCTGTCTTAGTCCGCAACTAATAGGTATTCCAGTAATATTGTGGGGTAATTCGGATTTTGTCCCTGATTTATCTTTGAGGGGTGTTAAAGCCAAATCTGAGGTTTGTAACTAAAATGCGAATTCAAAGTTTTGAAAATGCAAATTCGGGGTAGTATTATTCCTCAAGATAATTTTTTTTAATTGAATTTGTATGGTTAACGGGAACGGGAGGCAACGAGCATAGTATAATTAGGTAGTTTTAAACAAAGACTAAGGCACCAGTTATAGCTATCATTGAAACTCATCCTTGAAAGTTTTTATGATTGATTTGCAGACGATTAGGAAGTAAAATCATTTATTATTTTGATGAACAGATCTTTCTGACTTTTAATCTATAACAATTTTTAACGAAAGCCAGATTCATCTGTAGACTTTTGCATGAGTATTTCTTATAGAAAAATAAAGATATTTGCTTTTAAACATTTTAACTTGGAATTTTCCCCAAGTGGAGATGCATTTTTCCGATGCAGTTAGGCCGGAAAACAAGCATTTTCGAAAACTGATAGTTTTGTAGTCTCACAATCTATTTATTGGGGCCTCGTATCAAAAAAGTGCTCATATTAGTTCTAATAGAGAATATTTTTTTCAACAAAATGAGTATAAATAATTTATCAAAAACCTTGCCACTCAAGAGAAAAATGCAAAATACCGTTATTTTTTTCTAGTTTATATCAAAAAGTTATATACCGCTAAAAGAAAAAAAAATTGTATGTTACTTTGTAGAACGTTAAATAACCCACAAATTGTTAAAATAACATTTCCAACATCTACCGTTTAAAAGTGGTAATCGAAAAATCTTTAATTTTGATACTTTACCTTTTAGAAAAAACAAAATCTTGTTACCTGTCACTTGTATTGAAAAAAGTGTGTTAATATTTCTTTTAGATTACATTGACATAACTTGAGCATGCATCTCCTTACCAATCAGTCGGAGAAAAAAAGTATTTTCACATTTTTAACAATTTTATAAAGTTTTTTTTTTCAAGGTGACGAACGATTTTTGGCATACTCGTTATTTGGGTTATTTCAAAAAAAAATTATACCCTCTGATAGGTTACTAGATCATTATAAAAGGTCGTTAATTTCAGTAATTTTTACCATTGTGCCAAAAAACTTTCGTGACCGTGAAAAAGAAAACTTGAACAAATCTTAAAAAAAGAATCTATAGCTGACCAGTTACTGAAAAGAGATGACCTTGGTATTAATTTTTTTTTTGCAAATTTCCCATTAAGGAGGTGCCAAAAATCACAATGACCTTAAACAGAAACATAAAAATTCATTTTAAAAAAATCTATGGTTGACCAATTACTGAAACTAGCTGACCTTTTATATAGATCAAGAGATCTTTCAGATGGATATATAGATAGATAGATAGACAGATAAATAATTTTATTTCCAAAATAAATTTATAAAAAAAAAACAATGTCGTGCTGGTATTTAAATTAGTATGACAATAACTTGTATAAGTTATAAGAGACGTTGCTATATTCATCGACGAACTGCGATTGCTGTGTACTGCTTATAAAGCTGATCCAGTGCTTCTCCTTAAGCTTAGTCAAAAGCATATTTTGAGAGCTTTGCACCTCGGATCTAGGCGATGTTAGCGAATATGTAACTGAGGATTCCGAAAAAAGCTCCTTCCATTCATTAGCCCAGAAAAGTCCTTCCGAATTATAATTTCCGATAAGACTCTTGAAAGTCTATTACTCAGTATCTTAAGGGTTTTCAGGAAAGATTTTAGCAGTCCAGCTTCTATGTGTAGAAGGTAGTTGGAAGTATTGTTCGGCAGAAGAAAACACCTTTTCAGAAAGAAACGTAGTAACCTTTCAACCTGGGTACAGTACAACATAATTGTTCTCGAAGCGGCATCGTGCATTTTAAATTTGGCTGAGTGACTTACGGATTTGTTTCTTATAAATTGGGACCACGTTGAATTGATAGTATTCTTGAACGTCTTAAATCTGCTATTCAGATGTACTGTCCGAGACATATTGAAACTAAAAATAACGCCAAGGTACTTATACTGGTTTGTAATATCTATCTCGACACCTCTGAAAAGTCATTTTTCTTGTGCTGCCCTGCGTCCACCGTTACGAAAAATTACTATTTTGGATTTATCCAGATTGACTGTAAGATCCCATTTGATGCAATATGCGATGAAATTTTCAATAAGTGTTTGCAGGTTAGGAGCACTGTCAGATAGGATAACTATATCATCAGCATATAGAAGAACGTTGATGTTTAGTCCTTCACCCATATTCCTGCTGGAAGCTCAGAGTGTATGTCATTTAAGAAGAAGACAAACATAAATGCACGCAAAACACATACTTGCTTAGCACCTTTGTTCGTTGCAATAAAATCCGTTCTACTATTGCCATCCCAAGCAAGTTGGTGCAGCAAGTTTGTGAAAAGTTGTGATGGCCAAAACTTTTTGTAAATTTCCCTTAAATGTGGTGCCAGAGATCGCGCGTGACCTTGAGAAAATTTAAGCCCTTATTACAAATTATCTAGGGCTAACAAGTTTCTAGGACTAATTGGCCTTTTCTGACCAATTAATGACCAATGAGAAGGCATTCTCAAATATAAAATTTCCCATATATGAGGTGCATGCCAAAGGTCCAGAGCCAAAGTTGTACGCGAAAAACGAGTATTTTCGACTTTTGACCATGAAAAACTTTTAACACTAGCGAGATTCGTTATTTATTCCATAAATAAAAATAACTACATTAAAAATTTTCACTTGCAATTTTTCGGCAGTTTGGTATTTTATTTGTACATTTCTCCTGGGCTAAACAGCAAAAACTGTAAAATTGTTTTTCTTTGAATACTTTTACAAAAAGGATCAAATTGTGCAAACTCTAAATATTCACAAATCTTCTCAAAATTTGGGATAAGCTTTTACATGATAAAAACTCGGGGCATAAGCAGTCAGGTCAAATATATATTGATTTCGTGCCTTCCAAAATGAAACACTTTATTTAAATGTGAAGTCCCCGTTTTACAGAAACAAAAATAAGCAGTACCACTGAATTCAGGGTCCTCAAATGATTATCTAACTCTCTCTATCAAAATTATGCAGTTCTAGTTACAACTTATCTCTTAAGCTGTAACTAAGCTTAGTCCTTAGCTAGTTTGTAAGTATTTTTGTAAACCTTAGTCTTAATTGGTTTCCTTAGTATAAGCTATTGAAGTACAAACCTTGAGGATGGTACGGATCCTACTCCCTCATGTGTTTTACGCTTAATATATTTAAATACTTAAATTACAAATCGAAACTTTTTTGCAAAATTCATATTTGAGGTTTTTGTTTTCAATTATGGTACAAATAGTGTTAACATGTATTAGTAAATGTGTGTACTTCTTATGTACATAAGTAAAATTTTCATCAAATGATCTTATTCTTTCAGCTTGTAATAAAACTTTGCAAACTTACCTTTAGACAATAAGTACAAGAATACATTTCTGCTTATTTCTATATGATTTCAGACAAAATCTTTTTTGGAGATTTAATATCAATTTATTTCTTCAACAGGCCTAGGAATAAAATGTTGCGATAAAACATGTACAAACTACAAGGTACAATGAAAAAAACTGAATTTTTCAATCCCCCAGTTAAATTTTCCTACCAAACCATATAACGTTTTCATAAAAGTAACCAAACATCAGAAATCGAAAACTAAAAAAGAACTTTTGACCCGACGATTTCTATAAATATTACCAATTACATGTTGGCTTGTTTATCAATAAACCTTGTTTATCTTTTTCCATTGTAACAATGTCCTTCCTTGAATATTAACCACAGAAAAATGAGTCTTTTGAAACCGCACGTAAATACCTATACACACGCCAGCATGGCCCAAAGAATCACCAGCTCAAATACCTTGTGCCGTATCGATTCGATAAAACCAAATGGAATTCTATCTTTGGAAATACGTATATTATGTATGTATAGTTGTAGATGTAGATACCTAACTTTAAATCTTATCCAGGGTATCCGCCATTGACTAACTTCTTGTATCATACATATCTATGGGGACATAGAAGTTCTAGGAATTGGTTAAGACCATGCTGATTGAAAATGAACGTGACTAGAAAACTAGAAAATAGATTCCATTTTTTATTTTATTTTTTCATATCCATGCTGTTGACGATAGGACTAATAAAGAAGAAAGAGGTGGTGGTAATGATGATAGGTTTGCTGCAGCACTGTGGCTCCTTTTGACAAAAGAGATTGCGAAATTCAAACATTGAAGTAGTTATGGTTCCAGTGGAATTTTTGATTTGATGCATGTGTATAAACATCTATACTGAATTGGGACTGAGTTGAAATAAAGGCAAGAAACTTTATGCAGTGGCGCAGCTAGAACATCAATCACAATCACAGGCAAGTGGCCAGCTAAAACAATCACAAGTTATAATCATATTAAACGTTTTTCTGTTTTAGTTCAGAGCATGAACTGTCAAACAAATAATTGTGTTTCTTTTTATATCTGATCGTTCAGAGCTTCAAATTTGTGTTTCTTTTTTAGTTCTGAACATGTTCAGGGAGCACTCTGTGAGCTCAGAATAAAACAGCAGAGTAAACGGAGTAAAATGTTGAACACAGCCGGTTTGACATTTGAAAGTCGGCAAATAAAAACAATCAGCATCAGCACAACAATAATGGCGGAAGAGGCTGGTCGCTCTAGTGAAGAAGGTAAAATAATTTAATCTATAAATTAGTACCTACATAAACATTTTTAGAAATTAAATTTATTTCAGGCGTCAAATTACTTTTTTTTTACTTTTTTTGATTAATAAATTTTAACGTTTGACAGTCTGACATTTGACAATTCAAATTATGACAGTTCAGTGCTCAAGTTGTTTCTTATGAAAATATCGACTCTATACAAATACCTACGTTTCTTGTCCTCCTGATTCTATTTTCGATTTTATTTTGCCTTTTTTACCCATTAGTTTCTTTGTTTACCTTTTTAGCTTTTGTCACCTATCTAGCATTTTTTCGCCGTTTTACGATTGAACAAAAATATTAAAATAAAAAAAAACATTGAATTTGCCACAGTTCGCCAGCATAAATCCCGAAGATGGCTTAACAGATGATAAAAACGATAAATTTTTGCCCAATTTCTTTTTCAAGCATCAAACATTTGGTTGTTTTGGGATGAAGAGGTGCTAACCAAAGGGTAAAACCCCTCACTGAAAAATTATGCCCAAGTAATTTCTTTGGGCAGATATTCTTTGGTGTTTTAAATGCCAGGTTAACATAGTTCAGATGTCAGACACAAAGAAAAAACAATTCTTGTCAAAAATTTTCCAAAAACCGTTCCAAGCTTTTTCGGCAAATTGATTCTCTCATTTCACCAAAATTTGACAGACTGACAATTTAAGCCCAAAAATCTAAGCATAGATCAAATGGAGAAATTTGTTCATACAATGAAAATTTAGTAAATTTTCTTGGGTTTAAAAGCAAATATGGGAATCTACTTGTGTAACTTGCTTGAAACGAGAATATCAGAATTTGAAAAACCGTGAAGTTGAAAATTACCTTGAAAGTCTGACAGCAGAAAGAAAATAGAATGAAATCTCACTTTGGAAAGCTATAAAATGAAACAAAAAAAAAAACCAAAGCTTCCAGCGCCTACGGTTAAGAAAGGCCAAAAGTTAAGAATGGGCAAGAAAAAGAGGAAACATTTAAGCCGTTCGATGGTCAAGAACTCGAACGACAATATTAATATGCAATTTACCACAAATGAAAGCTACATAACAAGAAATGCCACACTTGCCGAATTAAAAATAGAAATAAAGAAGGTTAAGTCCAATAAAGCACCAGGGTATGACTTAATCACGGAAGAAATTCTAAAAATGCTCCCTCGTAAAGGATTTATTAACCTCCTTTGCATAATTAATGCCGCTCTAAGGTTAGAATATGTTCCGAGCCAATGGAAAGTTGCGGAAGTCGTAATGGTTTAGAAACCTGGCAAACCATCGAAAGTCTGTTTGGATGCATTGGAAGCGTTTGACATTAACACCTTAAATTAAAATTAAGACAAGTTCTGCCTGAAGGAACATTCTAAACGAATATCTAAATAACAGACTTTTTTATGCAAGACACGGAAATCACTAGTATAATTTCAAAAATAGGGGCTGGGGTACCATAAGGAAGTGTATTAGTTCCAATTATTGACAATATTAACGAGTCGAATTAAGTATGCTAGTTATGATTTTTGCTACCAAAACATTCAAAAGGCTCCATAGTTCACTAGTTGTTTTTTGCTTCTTCATTTCTATTTACTTGGTTTGGTTATTCGTATTACTTTGGACTTTGAGGTTTGAGAGTTTGCAGCTCTAAACCTGCCGCTATGCATGCATCCAAGTACGATGGGGTTTATCAAACGCTATATGGGTGGTGGCGGTGTGTGATGACCGAGTCTAAAAATGTAGCGCGTACCAAAATGCACATAATTTGTTGAAGTTTGCTTTTTTTATGCACAAAGGGTAATCACCTGAAATTTTAGTATGGATTATAATATATTTTTGATTGCATAGAAAGAAAAGATGGGATTTGGTCGATTCTAACAAAAAAAAAAAAACACAAAAACCAAATAAGTTTACGATAAAATAATTCTACATTTTAGAACCTGAATCTGTCATTATGGATACTCTGTTTATCTTCATAGTAGAAGTTAAGGAAAGGAAACAGCAAGAATACCAAAAAAAAGTGTTTAATATAAAATGAGGAAACAAGTGGATCTACGGTGATTAAGTGGGAGAGCCACATGCGATGAAAATACATATAATAGTTACCCAAATTGAGAATCCCACTCACAACACTAAGAAGTAAGTTCAACAAAAATTGCTGACAGAAATTTGTTATGTTCTGAAAAGCAAATGTGTGTCTGAAGCCGAATCTTAAAGCATGAATGTCTTTTTAATTTTAACCTTGATAACAGCTACTCAATAAAATAAACTTTGTTTTTAAAAGAATTGTTGAATCTTAAACTTAAACCATATCCACTTGATCAACATTTACAATGGCATCTCTACGCAGTTCTAAATTCTATCTTGTATTATGTAGTGTTTTCGAATAGGGTCCTTGATTTAAGAAAAACAACAACAAAATTTCAGCCACGAGGCCCATTTTTAAATTCATATAATAGGGTCAAAATTTTGAAGTCCTTAGATTGAAAAAGGAAATCGTACTGACCTGCTAATGACTGTGAATCATTGATTAGGTATATACGGACTTCTAGTTATATGACATTTCCATACAAAGTTAGCGACAAAGGTTAGCGACAAATTCAGGCCTACCGGTGAAAATATAAAATATTTTTGCAGCCATATGTTGCAGATTTGTGCATAGCTGAATTTTCATTTATAGAAACTAGTATTTTGGTATTTCTCATAAGAAACCCTGTCATCTACTGTTACAGATAGTCAATGATTGCAGTAATGCTGGGGACCAGACAAAAAAATAGCTTAAAGATTTATTTGACATTTCCATTCCATCTAGGTTAAAGTGCGTTCAACAATTTGACTTTCATAGGAAATTTCAAATTCCATCTTGTCTAGATTTTGTTTACTCGTGTGAAAAGCTTAAGAGATTAAAGATCAAAGGAAAATAAAGGCTCTCCTAAAGCAAAGCGAAATCGGAGCGACACATTCGCAAAGATTAAAAGACAGATACAAAATGCCAAATAACAAACAACTTACGTCAGCGAATGTTTCACGTGCGTCGATTTGGGAGAACCTGGGTTTAGTTTTTGAAAGACAAACGAAAAATAATATTTTCAAAACCCAAATGGAAGGCTTTCAAGAAAACTGCTAAGGGCCCAAACGTACACGTGAAATCGGAACGAAGTATTCGCAACGATAAATAAATGATAAATCCACAATATTGAATAACAATAAAAAAAATTCTCGTCAGCGAAATTTCGTGTCGGTTTGGGAGAGCCTTTAAAGTTTAAATTCCTCCACCTACTTTTTGCAAAAGTGAAAAATAAACACTAAAAGCTTGCAAAAAAAAAACAACATATCATTTTTCTCATACACAATTTTCGAAGCGGTTCTTGAGCATAGATACTTAGTTATCACTTTTGTATTTTTTGTTAAAAGTAGCTGAATGTAGCTAAGTCTGGGAAAATTTTCGGATTCTTTTATGGGTTTTCTTGAAAAATACCCCTCAACACTGGTTTGAGTCACTAATAACGAGTTTAGGGTGATTATAACTCACGAACAAAATATTAGAGCGTATATATTAGACTCAGACAAGAAAAAAGATCGTATTGTAGGGGGGGCTCTATTTCCCCCCGTTCAGGCAGGAGTGGTTGTTTCCAAAAATATTATGTAATATTTTTTAATCTTATTGAATATTTGTATCTAAAAAATATTTGATTTTCAAAACAAAAATTTGAAATATTTTTTAAATATCCAACAAATATTTTTTTTTGAAAAATTTTTGTAAAAGAAACTTGCTATTTGTACTGTTTAGAAGCTTCTGTATGAGACAAATAATTAAAATCAGGATAACCGTTCTGAAAAAAAAAATCTAAAATAAAAGAAATGGTTCTCCGAGAGGTACTACTTATTAAGCATTTTTTGAAAGGTAGTCTTTACTGAAAGAAATTTATTGTGTTTTTTTTTTAAGAAAAGTAAGATTTTGTAAGATTGCTTAAAAAAAATTGTATGGCAGGTACGGTTGTTTTTAGTCTAAAATTTTTTTTTAATAAAACTTGTGAACAGAATCACCAAAAACCACTAAGCTCTTTCTATCGCAAGTAAAAATGAGTATGAGGGTCTGCAGGTACATGCATCTTGACATCGAGTACAAACATTTGTTTTTGGCGTCTAACAGTGGTACAAAATGACTGTTCGTTTCAAAAATCATAAATTTTGAAGGCATTAGGATATCACTATAACATTTTTTTTCTTCTTAAAGGAAATTTGTTAGGCAACAAATAAAGTGATTTTTAAGAAATCGAAATCAATGGCTGACATCAGATTTTCATATAAAAAGGAATTAAAGAAAGTCTTAAAAAAAATCGTTAAAATTTCCAAATTTTGTAAAAAAAAGTGTATGTTTTTTTAAGGATGTTCCAAAATGAAATTATGAACGACAGTGGATGCATAAAGTTATCGAACCAATTGTGTATGTTTTCAGCAGGTTTTAAAACGGTTTTTTTTTTATTTTGTGGCTTATCGACATACCCTTTAAACTGTTTCAGTGACCAACTTTATGTTAAATAGTGAGGAAAAAAATAAACAGACAAAGATTTTAATAAAAATAATAATGCAAATTATTATTATTCACCTTTTAGACGAAGGGGAACTAGGCATCACTAAACATGTTCGCGTGAGATACTATTTGGCCATCTTCTAAAACTATTCTTTGTTTGTACACACTTTTTCCGGAAGATCCATCGCATCCCCATATTTGCTTGACAAATTGTGGTTTGTTGGAATTGCTAGAAGTTCCTGGTTACCTTGGTTTTTTTTTAAATTCTTTTTTCTGTTTGGGTAACCAAATCAACAGAAGTTTCGGTGTCTTGCAAGTTTGAGCGAGTGGCTTGTAGATTTCATTGAAACATTAAATCTTGCAAAAACGTCAACGTTATGGCTTCTTAAGAATTTCCTCATCATTTTATATTTTTCCTTGGAAAGCCCCATATGAAAATAGCTGTTCTTAGACTATTGTGTTAAGGTCACATGCAGTTAAATTCATGGAAAATGATGCACTGTCATTTTTCTTAAGTTCACAGACTTTAATTTTAACCATTCCAAGAATTAAACTCAAGATATGAGCTTTTTGAAGCGAGCCCTATGGTGCATCTAAAAGCTAATATCTTGAATTCTGTTATAAGGATTGTTAAAAATTCTGTTGACTTATAGAAAATGACAGAGAATCATTTCCCATTTTTAATACATCAATTTAAGTGCATGTGCCCCAAACACAATAGTCTGAAACCGCTATTTTTAAGCCCTTGACCCTACCACAGGCGCCAAAAAAGTCCTGCAAAGTCAGCTCAAGTTTTTCCTTTTGAAATAGAGTTTTGTGCAAAATGTGCGTACATTCGGAAAAATTATGCAAAAATTTGAGAGAACCGGGTCTGTAGGACTGTGAAAACACCAGTGCATGCTCGTGCAGCTCGTACTGCAATTTTGCTGCTGTTCGCGATGTGCGAAGAACCACGCTCACCTAAATTTCCTAAATAATTTGTGTTTTATTCAAATTCAAGATCGGCCCTTAAAATTAAACCACCCTTTACTTTGCGGAGAGAGCTATAGTACATCAGATAGTACTCATAAAAATCAACAAGATATCATCATTAGTATAGTATTATTTTTAAGTTTTCCAATTGTTAAAAAAAAATTAACTGTTTATATAAGAACTTTTTTGGTAGCACTAGCTTTTTTTGACGAGAGCAAGTACCTTTATTTCTGAAGGTCTGTCCACCAGACAGACTTTGCCAGAATAAATAAAACATAAAATTTACAGTAATGCCAAATTTTGACATTTACAAACTCGAACTAAGTATGTTCATCTCTGTCTGTTTTAAATAAAAACTACTTTTTCAACATGTCAAATTCAAGCCTTTAACCTTTACTTTATTTCATTTAAGCATGGCTTGAACCATTTTTTAATCCCAAATAATGTATGCAGTTTGTTAGCTTTAATAAGGTTTTTCAATTTTTTTAAATGATCCTTTTCGGTAGGAAATTTAATTTTAAGTTTTAAGCGTTGAATTGCCAAATTCGGCTAAGTCTTATAGGTACCTATATTGAAAAGTGATCAATGAGACTAAACGCAAGGGAGAATTTAGTAGCATTTTCGGTCTTAAGCATGCCTATTCCCCAAACAAATAAATTCAATAATAAAAACAGTAGAACGTTACTGTTCCTTTATTCCCCTAATTTTCCGATATATTCAATAGCCTATATAGTAACACACAAAACCACTATACAAACATGAAATTAATACAAAATTGAGTCATGGGTACAGGTATTAAACGAGTTAACTTATAAACAAAAAACATAAGGTATAACTAACCTCTTTGTCCCGTTTCTTGAGTCAATGACGCAGAGAAACAACATACATACATACATATGTACATATGTAAATGCATCGGTCAAGGTTTTCTTCGAAAAATATATCAAATTGACAAAAAAAACGCGGAACCGAACGAACAAAATCCCAACAGCTATCTGCCACACTAATTTATTTGCATTAATGTATCTTTGAATCTTGTTTTTTTTTTTTTAAACCACACATTTTGAAGTTTTTTTTTCGGTAAAAGAATACAAAGCACAAAATCACACAAAAATAATAATAATTAATGCTTACCTCAAAATATTTTATACGGTTGACTCAAATCGCACTTGATTTATTGGATTTGCCTGGAAAATAAATAAAAAAGATATGAATATTGTTACTCAGAAATAAAATGGGCTTTAAATAAATATAAACAACGATTTAAATAGAACTTTTAATTAGAACTTTGATTTAAATAGATACAAAACGTGGTAGGTATTAAAAATATAACACCCTTACTTTAAAAATATATTTTATAAAGAGGGATAGACAGTTCACAAAACTTTCTCAATGTTTACATTCAATTTAACAGGTAGAAAATAAGGTTCTCTTTTAAAATCTTACATGTTTTGTTTTTTTTTCAGTCAAAATCAGCGATGCTAACTGAGGCTTTTTCATGCCTTTTAGGCATTATTTGTTTGTTTTTTTCCAAAGGCTTTTTTTTATTTCAAATATCTCTTTTTAGATAAAAACTGTTATGATCTGCAATTCAAACAAACACAAATATCCTTGTTTCATGATTTCAAGAACCAAGATAATCTGATGGAATAAACCCATTTATGTAGTTTATGAGTTTTTTTGTAAATTCTTCTCGATAAAAAATTAAAACCGACCTGGATTTAGTATTAAGATAGTCCTTAGGCCGAAAGGCATTAGCATTAAGTTATTATAATTTAACTAAGAGCGCCCGATTAGGGCCAGTAAGTTAGTTTTAAGATATTTATAAGTAGGCTAGTTTTTATGAATTTTTGTCTAGCCTTAAGATAGTTTTAAGAAAATTGAAAAATAAAAATGAATTAAAAAAAAAACATTTATGTAACTGAAATGTCATGAATTTAGTTTCTTTAAAGAATTTTTTCCGTGATTTGATAACTTAATTTCTATTTGGAAATACAATTTTGTTTTTATATTTGAGTTTAATTTTTGAAAATGCATCTTTTTACTCTAAAAGGCAACTTTTTTGTCAAGTAAGGCATTTTTTCGTCAAAAGTGGTTGGCAACGCTGGTCAAAACACATATTTGCTTGGGATACCTTAAGGCTTTTTGTTTATAGAAAAAACATTAGGTACACATTTAAACCAATTTGCAATATTAAAAGTGTTGTTCTAATATTGTATAATTGTATGGGTTCACATCACATTAAAAGAATCAGTAGAACAAGTATACACATACCGCTATATAACGAAATTGTTTAAACGAGTGGCACAAAAACACAAATCGTGGGAGAGTATAAAATTGTTTGCATGACCACATGCAATATTTTTGAAATTTTTTTATTAAGTGTTATTTCTATTGTACCTACTTTATAACCAGTTTTTTTCATTTCATTCATTGATAATTAAATTTTTATTTCTCGCAGGTATAGGTTTTTGGTTATAATTGTATACAAATCCAAACGCAAAATAGTTCGACTACCTATGATAAAAAAACTAACATCTGCTAATTCTTAAATTCCAGCGAAAAAAACTCAATACTTTGGTATTTTTCTTAAGATTTATTTGTTCTGAATAGGAAAACAGAAACAAAATGAGAGCAATCTAACAAAACAAAATAACGATTGATATGTTTTTTTAGGTGCACAACAGTTAGCCTTTGGGTCTGAATTTTTATTTTAAAGGTGGATTACGTCACCTTTGGCCATGGTAACTACTTCTATACACCGTGGCGTTATGTCAACCAAGTTTTGACATTCTTCTTCTTCTTCACTAAAAAATTCCCCAATATTTGTCAACGTCTAGGCACCAAAGATCTAAAACTTTTCGTTTCAGATCTTATTTTTTTTAAGCTTCAGATAGCTCTGTACAATATTACTAAAATTGAATTCAACTGTTTGAAAAATTAAAAATGTTTGTATTTAAATGCCAAAATCAAAAACATCAACCTTCTTATCGTACACAAAACCTATAATGCAACATTTGTACATATGTACATACACATGCTATCATGTTTCGTCTTTTCTATCTTACACTAAATATCGATTGAAATACGAAGTCAAATCTTGTTATTTTAAGATTAAAAGTTAGAAATAATACTAGAAACTTAAATGGTTTAATGAACACGCTCAATTAAACCATAGATTCTATATTGCAGGTACTAAGCCTCTGCTAACTCTATAACTAATCCATTAAGCTTCTCAACGTCGTTCTTAATAAAACACTAACGACCGCTTCACTCACTTATTTTCAAATATGTCATCGGCGCGGTGTTCTTTTAACATATTAATTAGTTCCTCCTATCAACATAAGTATTTCGGAAATAAGGCAAGGTAAGGTAAATGAAGACAAAGTCTGCTTCTTCTGGAAGCAGAAGGGATATAAAATAATAACAATTAACTTACTAGACAGTTTATATGCAAATTCAACTTCATAAGACTATTTCTATGTTTCATGAAAGCACTGATGTTTCTATCACTTTGTATTCGTTAATTCGCCTGTTAGGTCCCTTTTACAGAAACAAACTACAAAAAAAACCTTGACATAGTTGCAGATAAACAGATAAACATAATAACATAATAACTAGGCTAAGTTTTTCTTTGCACTTGTTTCAACAAAATTTTGTTTCCAGGAGCTTGTTAAATAAATGATTGCAAACAAGCATGTCTACTGTACATTTATGTTTCATCTCTTTTTTAGAGCTGGATGTAATATCTGTTGTAGTTTTAAAAACTTTTAAAACTAAATTGATAATTTCAACGACTATAGGAAAAGTTTTTCATAAGTTTTTATAAGTACATATGTCCATGCACAAGTTTATGTATGTTCATATTCATATGAATGTACTTTAAGTGCTTTTTTTTAAGAAAAAATATATTTATTTTTAAATTATAAAATGAGTTTAGAAAAAAAAGCAAAAAGTTTTTAATATTAATAACTTTGTAACAGTCTGCAGCGAACGGGTAACATTAGCCGTGTTTTGTTGAGAAGTTGCCGGCCAGCCAGTTGAAATTTTACACGCAGTGCAACAATAATCACTAACTGTCAATAACTTTACCTTTTTTCTGCTGTCAAATATGACTAGCGAACAGTGCTTTGGAACAGTTTGGAACTACGAGTATGAATTTCTCATACAAAAAAGCTTATTATTAACTAATTTGTTCCCTACCGTTTTGTTGCAAAGCTTTTGCTCGACTGTGTATACTTTTCAACAAAACACGGCTATTAACTCACCAAATTCGGTTTTCAAACACTCATATTTTATAAAACCATTTATACCACTTCAAGCATACATTTTATAAATCAAGTCTTGTATCTGTTACATAGATTTCCAATATTAACAATTGGAAAGGTTTCATAGAGCAAATGCTAGGGAACAAAGGGTAACATTTTCACTTTTTTTTTAACTTGCGATATATATTCACAAGTACATAGGTTCTATATGGCAAGCAGTGGCGGATCCAGGGGGCCTATACGGATTGAAGTCCCCTCCACAGTCGATTCGTAAAATTAACCTAATAACAAAATACAACACATAACTATGTTTCAATTTTGTATTCGTTTTTAAACCCGCATTAAAAAAAAATAATACATGTAATATTTGTAAAAGTCGGAAGAGAATGGGACAAAAAAGCAAGATGTGAGCTAAACAAATTTGTTATGATAGTTGTGCTCTTAGGAAATTGTACTATTTATTCTACACTCTGAAAAATTTCCTTGTTACAAACATTGCGTATTTAATACTGCTTAATTTTAGTAGAAATTATTCACTACCAATATTCATTTATGGGATATAGCGATTAGCTAGGTCTCTCAAGAATTCATGGCTTTAGAACACATTTTTTACCAAATTGCTTGTGATTATGGTTTTTCACTGTATTCAACAAAGAAAAAGTTTTGTTCACAAATTGCCAAAGAATTTAACAGAAATGTTAATTGCATTAGTGAGTAATTCTTTAATTGTTTGTTACAAACAATATAGATTATGCTGACAAAGAATGTGAGGATGAATAAGTTGCGAAGTTGGTGTTAATATTCAAAACTGATAAAAACACGTTCTTTGAACTTTATCGTCTTTTAGTTCACACTGTCTTATATCAGTAAAGTTAATAACATTATGCAATGTTGGTGACATTTTTGGTAATATACCACACAAGACTTTATGTCTAATGGTAGGCCCCAGATTGACTTTGAAATTTTTAAAACTGAGTACACATTTAACTATGAGTATTTAATTTAATTAATAATAATATTTAATAATAATGATTTTACCTTTATTTGGAAGTGAAAGAATTATAAATTAACAATTCTTCGCTTCGCAATAAATTTTAAAGGTAATATTGTTTGTCATAAACACTTTCCGTTTATGGTAAAAAGTAAGCTTTTTGCAGTTAAAATGAAAGTAATTTTGCAGTTTTAGAATTAAGTTCTAGGAGCAAATAACCTTATTCCTTAATGCAATGGTTTTAATCTTTATTCTAAGTTTTAAACTTTAAGAGTCAATCTGATAAATTACTTCCACAAATTTCAAAAATACTTATAGCGAAATATTAGACAGCTAATCTTCAATGCTTATTCGCTCTGAGCTAAAAATAATAAAACGAGTTGTGAGAGTAAATATTGTTTGCAGCAAGAACTTTTCATTTGCAGTTTAAAGTTTTAGTTTTTGCAAACAAAGAATTTAAAGCTGTTATTTAAATATTGAAACATTGACTAAAAGAAGCTAAAGCGCTTGGTGCCTTTTATCTCTTGTGGCAAACAGTTTCTTTCTTGTGAAACAGAATTTTTTGACTCAGTGTAGGTTGGGGCTGAAATATTAGCATGAAAGTGTGTTTTTCAAAGCCCCAAAGGAATGGGAAGAAAAAACGCAGAAACGCAAATTAATTTGATTGTACTTAAGCTCGATTTATTCCAAGCCCTGTGAAACAAAAGAAGGATGAAAAATCGAAGTAGGGACTAAGCAACATACGCCAAAAATGTGTGTTTCCAAGCCCTACAGGAATCGATACAAAAATTAAAATGGGGCTAGCAAATATGCATGTGGGATGTTTATTTTTTTCAAGCCCCAAGGAAATTCTACGAAGAAAACGAAGTTGGGGCTTAACATATATCGGGTTCTTCAATTAGAAAAAGTTTTTTTAAATAAAACAAAAACGGTTTTGGATATCAATGAAATTCTTTATTCCTGTGAAAATACGTTTGATGCCATTATGTATCGAACTCGATTTCTTTTGCATGGCCACCACGGGCACGCTTGCAGAAGTCCAGACGCTGAACCCAATTTTTGACGGTTTTCAAGCATAAATCGGCCGATACTGCTGCAATTCCACGTTCGATATTCGTACGAAGTTCATCAATCGTCGCTGGCTTGTTGGCATAGACCCTAGACTTCACGTAGCCCCACAGGAAATAGTCTAACGACACCAAATCGCACGACCGAGGCGGCCAAGCGACTGGACCATTTCGTGAGATAACATGTTCTCCAAACTTGGTTTCCAATAAATTGATTGTGACATTCGCTGTGTGGCTTGAGGCGCCGTCCTGTTGGAACCACATGTCCTTCAAGTCCATATCATCCAATTGGGGCCAAAAATATTCGGTTATCATTGAACGGTAGCGATCCCCATTCACAGTAACGTGCCGGTCTTGGTCAATACGGAAGAAGTACGGCCCAATGACGCCACCGGTCCATAAGCCACACCAAACCGTAATTTTTTCGGGATGCAGTGATGACTCATGGAGTACGTGTAGATTGCTGCCTGACCAATACCGCATATTTTGTTTATTGACGAAGCCATTCAGCCACAAATGAGCCTCATCGCTGAAGATGATTTTTCGATGAAAATCCGAATCATTTTCAAGTTGTTGCTCAGCCCAATTCACGAACATACGACGCTTCTGTAGGCCAAGATCTTTTCGCAAAATTGCCACAACGACGTCACAGAGATGCCCAACGCTTGAGAACGACGTGTGAGAGACAGATTTGGGCATTCTGCAACTGAAGCCTCAGCGGCCAGCGGCAGCAATATTCTCGGCACTACGGGCACTTTTTTGTCTCACCGGCACGGGAACATTTTGTACTGATGTGCCTGTGGATTCAAATTTTTCCACTAGACGCTCAATTGTTGATCTGCTAGGACGATTATGACGACCATAAATTGGACGTAGCGCTCTTAACGTTGAGGCCACTGGCTCCGAATTTCGGTAGTAGATTTTAATAATTTCGACTCGTTGTTGGCTCGTATATCTTTCCATCATGAAATGGAAAACCTAACTGAAGAGAAATGCCAAAAGAACGGCAAGAAATATGGCGTCGTTTGCTGTCCCTGTCGCTCTACTTTTGTAACGTCCCTGTTGAAAAATGTATATTAGCTGTTGTTTTCCCAAGCTTTAAGGATAATGAAAATTTTATTTAATTTTATTCGGCTTAATACGAGCCAATTCTCAATCTAACTTCAGAACTAAGAACTTAAGCTAGGGTAAGTGTGGAGGAGAGCTATTCAGAAGACGGAGTTTTGGGGAAGGAGTACTGAGGTTAAAGTCAAAAGAGTTCATGTTAAAATTAACACTTCGCAGCATTTGAGAGCGAGGTTCGTTTGAGCCATAGGAGGTCGTGTTAGTGGTAAGATAAAAAAGACGACGATTTATTTCGCTTCGTTCTTCCAAAGAATTCAACTTGATTAGTTTAAGGCGGTCTAGATAGGGAGGCAGCATCAGAGGATTGTTCCAGGTAAGGCCTCAAAGAGCAAAACGAAGGAAACTACGCTGGACGCTCTCGATTCTGGAAATGTGAATAAGTTGATAAGGGGACCAAACTTGAGAAGCGTATTCAAGGAGTGGACGAACAAAGAATATGTTAAGGGAAAAAAAACAGATGCTGGGGATTTAACAGTTTACATTTCAACTGCGTTTTTTTTTTTACGAAAAAAAGCTTTGTTTTTGTTCAAGCCATTAGATCATAGTAAGGACAATGTCTGGTATTTTCAATATTATATCTATTTTTATAAAAATTGAAAAACCGAAATACAGAAAGTTGGTGTTGAAAAGTGAAAAATATTACCTTTTGCCTTGAAAGTTTCTTTCCAAGTTAAATTTTTAGTAAGACATGTTTTGTTTTAGCTGAATGAATCAATAAATGAATTCTAACTACCTTGGTAGAATTCATCATTAAGGATTGTATTGAATTTGAACACAATATTATAATACATAACACATAATTTTGTTTGTTTCGTTTGGACATAGCTGAGTCCAGAATATTTTTTAAAACGGTGTTTCCAGTGCCAGTGCCAAATAAACACTCTTTTATATATAGTTAATAGGAAATGAATTTTTGCAGCTCGAAGATATTTTGACGATTTGAAAGGCTTCCTTAAAACGAAGCAATTTTTATCTTTTTGGTTTTCCTTAAAATAAAAATAAATTGATAAAATATTCATTTAATAATTATGATTAGGAATAAATGGCGCGGCTGTAAAAAGTTGCTGTAACCACCATTTTGAAAAAAAAAACAAAGCCAAAAATTTTATAAAATGATATTGTTGAGTTAAAGTAATATTCAGAGAACACGTTTTTATATGATATTTTCTCCACAAAAATGTTATTTAAAAATTGGAGAAAAATGTAAGAGCTTAAATTCAGCACGATCTGCGTACTGCTTCAATGATAAACTTAAAAAAAGATCAGAATGCAAATAAAGATATTTGTATTTCCCTTAAAAACATCCTACCAACTTTTTTGTAAGCACACCGATTACAACCGCTCCATTCCTATCAAAATATTTTGTTTGGATTATATTTGCATTATGAAAAATTTGTTTGACTCTGCCGACTGGCTTATATTCCAAAAAAAGAAAAATAGGATTGTACTGATAGAAATTGGAAGTTTGTATTGAGGGTATTTTAAACGATAGGAGCCTCAAGCCCCCCCCCTTCCCACAGCAAAATCCTGGATCCGCTACTGATGCATTCGTAAGAAACGAAATTTTGTCATTACGATGATTGGAAAGACGAATCGATCCAGCCGTTTGGTTGCAGCCAAAATGGCTGGATGCATTTTCCTAAAACTTGTAAGACCACTATGTATAGTGGTTTTTGGTAATTTTGCCCAAATATATTTTGAAAACTACTGTTAGATTTTTATAAAACTAGGTATTTAAATTTTTTTAACACTCTTTTAAGTATTTTAAGAATAAATGACGGTGCTTTCCATACAAATTTTAAAAAACCGATAAGGGAAATAATATTCTCTTTTTCTTTAAAACGGCTCCTACGATTTTTATAAAACTTTTTCTGTATGCCAAGGAATATAAAAATTTACATAAAACAACTTTTAATAGTACCTCTCATAGAATGTTTTTTTTATATACAAAATATATTTAAATACTGCTCCAACAGCCTTAATTTTTTTTCTGTACAATCATATTCAATCAGGAAATAAGATGGTATTCTTTTTTTTCATCTCAAACTCTCAAGGAAGTTGTTTCAGCCAATTTAAATATCGTATTTCATGCTACTAATACATTCAAAATTCAGGGCTCTGGACCTGTTCGATGTTTAAATCTGACGAACGAATGTTCTGACTTGTTATTTTGAAAGATCATTTTTAGAAATTTAAAGGCTTATTGAATAATTTTATACATTTAAATCAAATTATAAACAAAAAACAAAATCCATTGACAATCTTGTTTCAAAAAATATAATTGTCGAAAAGTAAAGATAAGTCAATTCTTTATTTAACAGCATAATTATTTTACAAAGTTGGCTGTAACCGCACAATTTACACACAGAGTTATGATAATAAATCTTACTACTGAAAAAGTGTTTAATGTTTGAAAACAAAAAGAGTATATTAATAATTGTAATTGAAAGGAAAAGCTGGTAAAACCTTCCATATAAACAAAAAAAAAAAAAAAAGGAGAAGAAGATATTATGTTTATAGATATATAAGTATTATTAAAGTATAAACTTAAAACTAATATCACAGTATAGCTTGAATGCAGAATATAATGATTGTATAATATTCAACAAATAGAAAAAGGCTTCTAAAAACCAAGTGAATATATAAATAAATAGCAAGTGAATATATAAATAAATAAATAAATAAATAAGGAAACAATAAATAAATAAAGAAACAACAAATAAATAAATAAACAACAAATAGCAATTGAATAAATAAATAAATAAATGAATATATAAATAAATAAATAAATACAAAAACAAAAATAAATGAATATACTAGTTCACAAGGCTCGTAATCAAAGGATTATCTGACATAGAACAGTTACATGCGTATTTTTCGTAAATATTACAGATTTTTAACGAAACAGTGTCGATGTTAGACATGTCATGAAGTTCAAGGGTTGAGAAATGCCATGGCAATTTAAGCATTAATTTGAGAACCTTGTTTTGGGCTATTTGTAATTTTCTTATATGTGTCTTAGCACAATTCCCCCAAACGGGGCAGCCATATAACATAAATGATTGAAAAATTGTTTTATAGATTATAAGTTTATTTTCTGTACTTAGCAGTGATTTTCTGTTTATAAGGGGATACATTATTTTAATTGTTTTGTTGACCTTATCTAGGGTGTTAGAGATTTGCTTGTTATATGTGAGTTTTGTATCTAAAGTTATTCCAAGATATTTGGCACTATCATTCCAGGTTATGTCAATGTTGTTCATTTTAAGAGTGTTGCTAGGAAGGAAGCAAGACTTCCTTTTTCTTGTAAAAAAGATAGCTTGCGTTTTCGTAGCATTTACTTTAATTTTCCATTTGTTAAAATAACATAAAATTATATTCAATCCTGATTGTAAATTGGTTTCAATAACGGAACCAAATACATCCGAAGAATAAATTCCTGTGTCATCTGCATATATAGCAGACTCACAATTGGGAAGTTCCGGAAAATCGGAAGTATATATATTATATAAATATGGACCCAAAACTGATCCCTGTGGTACACCCGCGGGAATATTATGCTGGGAGGAAAGGGCATTATTAACAGAGACAACATATGAACGATCTGTTAGAAAACTTTTTATGAGTCGTACAATGTAGATTGGAAACTCAAAACCAATCATCTTATGCAGCAAACCATCATGCCAAACTGAGTCAAAGGCCTTTTCCACATCTAATAGTACTAGACCTGTAGATTTTCGTTCAGCAAATGAATTTGATACATATTTCGTTATTCTATCAACCTGATGGATCGTACTGTGGTGATGTCTAAACCCAAACTGTTGCGGTGGTAAAATATTTTTTTCTTCTAATACTTTACTAATTTGTATGCTAATTAATTTTTCGAAAACTTTTCCCAAAGAGCTAAGCAAGCTAATTGGTCTATAATTGGTAGATAAATTTGCAGAACTTCCTGGTTTGAGAATTGGAATTATTTTCGCTTGTTTCCAATTTTTAGGGAAGTATTGTATTTTGATGCATGCATTAAAAATAAATAATAAAGCTTTCAAACCGCGTTTGGATAGCTGTTTCAGATATAAATTCTTGATGTTGTCTAGACCAGATGATTTGCGAGCATTAAGATTGGATATCTGATCTACAAGCTGTTCGTAGGTGATAAAATTGCTACTATCAACTTGTATTGGAGCTAAGCTTAAGCTATTTACAGTACCAGAAACTGTTGATATAGTGTTATTGTCCCCTAATCCACTAGAAACTAAGTGGTTTTTTAGAAAATTAGTAGCCAATATATCGGCTTTTTGGGTGCATGTGAATGAATCATTTTGTAAGTTGTCTAAAGTAGGAATAGCTGTAAACTTTTTTTTCATAATTTTGGTAATGTTCCAAAATGGCTTGCTGCATTTGTCAAGGTTTTGTAGTTTATGATTCCAGCTGTGGTTACGAAATTTTTGTATTTCTGCTTTAATTTGTTCGTTAAGAAGCTTAAGATTTTGTTGATAAAAGTCTAGCCTGTATCTTTGCCAATGCCTTCTTGTTGCATTACGTACTTTAATCAAATTAATAATGTGAGTTGGAAGTAGTGCATTGTTAACAGTACACTTTAATCTTTTTGGCACCGATTGATCAATGGCATCTTCTATAGTTCTTGTAATTGTTTTGGTGTAATCATCTATTTGCGCACAATCGGTTATAGAACATAATATTTGGTTTTGGCTGCTTAGATTTATATCTATGAGCCTACGATATTTTTTCCAATTCGCATTTTTGAAATCTAAGAAATAATGCTCTGACTTCTCTGGCGTTTCAAGTAAACCACAAAGAACTGGTAGATGATCCGAACTCAAGTCATTAATTACTATGGGTTGGGTGAAAATTTGAGGGATATTTGTCAAAAACAAATCTAAAGTAGATGGCTTTGATCTACTATTATTTGGAACAAATGTTGGTGAACCAGGATATAAAATTTGAAACTGGTGACTTACATTAAGATCATAAAGAACGTTGCCCCACGCATTGGCACGAAGACATCCCCAACTTCTGTGTCTGCAGTTAAGATCACCACCTACTAAAAAATTACTCCGTAAATTGATTATCTTAAGAAAGTCACTTTTGAGCCAAACTCTTCTATTAGAAGAAGAAGATCCACCGGGAAAATAAACAGAGAAAATTGAAATACTCCTGCCGTTTGAGAAAAACAACTCGATTCCAATGTTTTCAATTAATTTTGTGTTTATACTGGGTAATAGGTTATATTTTAAACTTTTTTTAATAAGTATTGCAACCCCACCGCCTATTCTATCTTGTCGGTCGACACGGTGACATGAATACATATTATTTGAAAAAGATATTTCAGGAGTTAACCAAGTCTCGCAAACAAGGCTAACATCGACATTATTTTTACATAAAAAGGAAAAAAATTCATTAGACTTATGGCGAATGCTTTGTGCATTCCAACATACCACATTTAGTTTTACTGCCATTACTTTGTTTTAACATATAAATACTTTAAAGATAATTGTGCGATTACATTGAATTGCTCGGATTTATTTTTACATTTTGAAAGTTGACTTGTCATTTCTATAATAAGGGATTGCATTTCCTCGAGAGAGAAAAGATCATCTTCTGCAGATGTAGACGATGATGCTACAGGTTTTATTGTTGGAATTCTATTTGAGCTTAAGTTATGACGACTCCTCAACTCCATAGGTGCATAGACATTGTTGTTGATGTTGTTTACTCGTTGCGCAGCTTTTACCTGCGTTCTAAGAGGTGGAAATTGCTCCATTGAGTATAACTCAACTGATTTTGGAGCTTTCACCACAGTTGATCGTGGAGAGCTTCTGGTAGAAAGCTTTTCTTTCATTTCCAAAAATTTTATTCTGCTTATGCAATTGCTGTCAGTCGACTTATGATTTTTGTTACAATTAGCACATTGCACCGTATCAGAAGCTTTGCAGTCGGATGTTTTATGATTACCGGCGCAATTTGAACAAAAAGTCTTAATATTACAATTACGCTCACCATGTCCATACATCTGGCAATTTCTGCACTGTGTAATACTATTTTTTGGGCGACGCTTGTATTCCCATTTAATTTGAGTTTTAAATACGGATTTATAGTTTTTTCTGAGATCACTCATGCGAATCGATGCATTTTCCAAGTGAACAATATAGAACGTATCTATATAGTGCTCGTAACGCTTAGATATCATTTTAATATCAACACACTTCAGGCCAATTAAATTGAGTTCCTTTTTTAATAATTCAGTTGACATTTCATCAAGTCCAAAAAGAACAACTTTGAAAGTTTTATTGTTTTGTAAATCATGAGAAAAGAACTGACAATTTGCAGACTTTAGTCCCACAAGTGTATTATTAAATGATTCGATGCTGTCACAAACAATTTTGATTCCGATTGAAATTTTTTTAATGGAATAGTTTTCAATTTTTAATTCGTGCATAAGCTTATGAATAAATTCGGAATTTTTTTGCAACACTTTAATAGGAGGCACTACACATTTTTTTGGGGTTAGATTGTCATTACACGTGTCATCAGTTATATCCGTATCAGGCAAACATTGAAGTGGGTTCCAATAATTACTATTGTTACCCAATTTAATATTTTTTGAAGAAGACATGTCTTCTTCAGTTGGCGTGCGATTCCTCTTCGGAATTTCGCTTTTTTTTTCAGTTAATGCTAAAGAACTTATTTATTAGCTCGGGTCAAAAGAAAACACGTCGTATACAGACGAAGATCTGACTCGTACTGAATATAATTGTACTACATCCTAGACGTATGAAGTAAGTAAGGCAACCTAAACTCTTTAAGTTAATAATAAATTGCAATTGAGGTGAGAGTCCCATTTGTTGTACGAGCCTTCGTAATGCTGTTGTAACTATATATGAAGGCTTTTCGTACAAAAAATGACTACAATTCCCAAAGGAACTTCTTCGATGCATTTAATATACTCTGTCCAGAGATTTATTACATATTTAAAGAAACAAACTTAATTACAAACAATATGTGAGCATCAAGACTACTTGGGTAGTCGTGGTTCTAGGTATTCACATTAATTAAACCACCCTCCTCAGGACCATCTAAGCTTGTGTTGTTTGTGTTCATATAAATGTGTAATAAAATAACATTTCGTTGAGAGTGTTGAGGGTTTAAGAGGTGATAGATACACACCTTGACGCTATAGATATTCGTGTTCTGTATACAGACTTACATATATGTATATGTATATGAAGTTCATATTAAGAGGATAAAAGTTGCACTTTAAAGCGAGACACGGACGTGAGTGCTCATTTGTGTACTGTCAATTATTTGGGGAGGTTTTAGGGAAAGAAGATGAAACAATCAGCACTTGGAGAAGCTACTTTTATGATTGTAAGGGCATAGATGGCAGAGTTGTTAAGGGTTAAGTCATGTATAAAGTTCTCATGTTTTTTTAATGACAAACAAAAAAGTGCACAACTGGGTAGCACGTATTTGCTCTGGTGGATCAAGTGACTTACATGATTAAAGGCTCTCCGAAAACGGTGCGATTTATAGTTGAGACAACGTCATTTTTACCTGTAAAATTTTATTTTTATCGCATCGAAGCAGAGGTTGACTCACCACTTCACAGGGATTTTTTTATTCAGAAATTAGGTATTGACAGTACAGAATTGAAAAAGAAAAAACTCTTTTCAAAATAATGTGTTCGAAAAATATATCAACATATTGCAACTCAGCTATTCACTGATCGATTTTATGAAATTGCCAGGTGATAGCTGAAACAGAATTCAACAAGGAATAAATATTTTCGACAGGGTGTTCCAAAAAAAAAATGTAAACTTCACCAAAGGTGATAGCTGAAGGGCGGTACTTACAAAATTAAAAAGGAAAACAAATATTTTTGACAGTGTGCTTCAAAAATATGTCAACTTCGTTGTAACTAAGGCGATTTCAATGATGGTAATGATTATGACCTATTTTTAAAACAGATTGTTTTAAAAATATTTCAGTGATGAACTGATGAACAGTTTTATTAAAATCACTGAAGAAATGAAATTTTTTTTTTAAATACCCTGTTGAAATATTTTTTTCTGGATTTCCTATTGGATATGATTAAAATCCATCAAAGAACAACGAACTTGCAATAAGTTGTTATATTTTTGGAACACTCTTTTTTGAAAGTATTTATCGGCGTTAGAAAATAGCGCTTAAATCGATTTGGAAATAACGCCAAAAAAATCACTGAACAAATTATTGTTGTATTTTTTTTTTCTAATTTTGGGTGATATTTCCTTATTCCACTTTCGTTCATCAAATGAAACAATGTCCAAATTGATAAGTTAAAACAGCTAAATGGGAAATAAAGCCCAAAATAGGAAAATTTGCCAAAAACAACTGCAATATAAGAAAATATCGCCCAAGCGTAAATGCAAAAAACCAAGCTCGCACCCACCCCAAATCCAATAGTGTGTCCAAGCAGGGGGGCTGCGTACATAACTCACTGCTTATTCGCGAGTTTTTCAGTTTCACAAACCAAATAAAACCTCTCCTTTACTTAGTCTATGAAGTTTAAAAATTCGCAAATAAACACTGATGTAAGTACACTGCAATCCCCCTGCTTGGACTCACTATAGGATTTGGGGTGGGTGCGAGGTTTGGTGTATGCAAAGTTTCTTTGGCATTTTAAAATTCCGAAATTAACATAATATATCCAACAATAAATGTAACTGTATCATTTTGAGATCTTAAACAAATATTACCTTCACGAAAATTCAAAGTTTGGAAATATCACCCAAAATTTTCTTCGCCTTAATTCTACAAAAACAATTTACATGCTAAATATTTGAGCGATATTTCCATTTTATTATTTTTGTTCAAAATAGTTTTTGTCAAAATTTCCAATTTCTTCCTTAGGTTAGGTTAGGTAGGAGGGTTAACAGTTGATCTTGTTTTCGTCGCACTTAGAACTATGTAGATCCATTGTGATACCCTAGGAAGTTGTATTCCACTTGGTGTAAGAACCTATGTGTTCTGTTAACAGTCAACCCATTTAGAGGCGTTGATGAAGTTCAGAAGGCTATTAGCCGAGGTTCTAGAAAGTTTCTCTAGGTCATCATACGAGTAGAAATGATTTCCTAGATGTTTCTTTCTTAAATGAATTAAATGAATGTGCTGGGCAGTGGCAAAGGAAGTGTGAGGTATCCTCATATGCTTCTTCGTTGCTGCGCCCTCTGCAAAGGTCGTCAGTACTGAACCTCATTTTCTTTTTGTGGTACCTCAGTAGGTTGCGTCCGGTGATTATGTTGCAAGGGAACGGAGGTGTTTCTTGTTCATTTGCATAGTTTTGTCTGCTCTCTGCTTATTGAAATTTGGCCATTACTTTCTAGTTGTACCGTATGTTTCAAGCAGATTCCAACTTTTATTGGTTTTTTTCTAATATTTTGTTATTAATATCCTGTTTAATGCTACAGGTTGGTACTTAAATATATTGTTCGGCTTGACTTGAATCAAGCGACGAAATCGTTCTCGCCAGCTCATCAACTCTCTCGTTTCACTGTACATCACTGTGACCAGGAACCCAGCAGAGTTTAATGTTATGCTGCATGCCAAGAACCCTAAGCTCTTCGCGACAGCAATAACATGCTTCATGATATTTGCGTAGCTGCTTTTGCAACTGCCTAGACCTCAGCTTGGAAGACGCTGCAAAAGTCCGAAGTCTGAAGGAGCTAGCAAGTCCCAGAGTTTCCGAGAAAATTTCTGCAACAACTCCAGTGTCCCTCTTAGAACCATCAGTGAAGACAGTTTTTATAGATTTATTACTGAAAGGTTGGCAACTTCTTTTTTGTATTTGGGCTAAACAAATTTTTTTGGGACGATGATTCCAATTTAATTCGGGCGCTATTTCCTTGGGTATTATTTCTTTACGCCGTATTTATCTATTTTTAGTTCCTGAATGTTTTGATGAAAACATTCAAGGAACAATTTAGTTTCGCGGGTTTTGAAACTTTTTTTTTCGAAACTTTGTTCTTCTATACTTTATCATGCGAAGTTTTGACTTTTAAAAATTTTCTTTTTTCGTAACTTTGTCGCTCCGAGAATTTGGGTTTTCCTTCCAAACTTTGCTTGTCCATATTTTTTAAACTATTTAAAAAAGGTGATCCAAAATTTCATATACTTAAAGAATCACTATTTGTAGGAAGAGCCGAAATACCTCGACCTGAAAAAATGCATTTTTGAATTTTTCAATTTCAATTTCTTTATTAACAAAAGTATTGCTTACAATGATAAGATAACAAAAATCTTTTAAATATTGAAAGCCTTGAGTTTAGGTTTAGTTGAAAAATAGTTTGGAAACTAAAAATAAAACGACAAGTAAGTTTAAAAATATTTTGCAAACTAAAATTAATAAAATTACAAAAATACAAATGAATATACAAATGATAATTATTGAGTTAAATGTAATCTTAGAAATTAGATTTTAATGTTTATAATGTGACTGTTTCATTGGACAGATATTTCAAAAGACAGGATTTAAAATGAATAGTGCTTTTAACTCTCCTAATGTTGATAGGTAAGGAGTTCCACAAACGAACAGAGCTAACAAGAAACTGGCGTTCTGAAGTTAAACAGGCATAACTTGTTTGTATTAACATACATGATCTTGCTGATTGGAAAAAACGTAGCTTCTCATATAAATATTCTGGTTGTTTTGTTTGCATTATGTTATGTAACATACATATTGCTCTATATTTGAGTAAATTATCAAATGAACATCCATTGATTTGTTTGAAGTAGATGGAGACATGATCATATCTGTTTAAATTATAAACGAAGCGTGCGATGTTATTATATGCAACATTTAGTTTTCGTTTAGAACAAAAGTCCGGGCAACAAAACACCTCACAGCAGTATAACATCGTTGGCAAAAGCAGAGTTTTCGCTAACAAGAGCTTTATTTTTAAAGGCTAAAAATGCTGTGTCATCCAAAGAGCACGAAGTCCGCCATAGACTTTGCCAATGGCGAAGTTTATATGAGCAGACCAAGTAAGAGTCCGATTGAAAATCAAACCAAGATTCTTGGCGGACTCAACATATTCAATTGGACTTTGGTCTAGGCGGATTGTTGGGATCAAAGAAATGTCTAGCCTACTTTTATGTATAACAAGAGCTTTTGTTTTTTGTGCATTGAGTCGAAGGTCATTTTGAGTTGACCAATCAAGTATGCGCTGTAGGTCTTCATTCATTAAAATTGTAGCCTCGCTTATCAAGTTCAGAGGACGACTTAAATGAATTTGAGTATCATCAGCAAACATGTGCATCGAACAATATTTTACAACTTTAGGAAGTTCATTCACATATAAAGAAAATAGTAACGGACCGAGGATGGAGCCTTGCGGTACTCCACACTTAACTTGCAATGAACTTGAGCAATTATTTCCTGCTACAACTTTTTGCCTTCTCCCTTACAAATATGAAAACATGAGTTTTGTTGCAGGTAGCGAGAACTTGAATTCTTTCCTTAGCTTTGCACAAAGAATGGAGTGGTTGACTGTGTCAAACGCTTTTGAAAAGTCAAGTAGGGTAAGAATTGTAGCATTATTTTTATCAACTGCCATTCTTATTTCATCGACAACCGATATTAATGCAGTTTTGCAGCTCCTTTTCGGACGGAAACCAGATTGGTTTTCAACCAGAAGTTTTTTAGTTAGTAGATATTTTTGCATTTGAAGGAATATCGCCTTTTCAAAAACTTTTGAGAAGAATGGCAGAATTGAAATCGGTCTATATTCTATTACACTTCCACTCATTTTTTTAGGGATGGGAACAATTTTAGCTTCTTTCCACTGCGAAGGGAAAACAGATGTTGTTAGAATGAAGTTAAATATGTGTGTGAGGTAAGGCAGTATATACGGAAGCAAAAGCTTTACAAATTTAGGGTGAACTTCATCAAGCCCCATAGCGTTTGATTTTATAGACAAGATGGCTTCAACCACATCTTCATCACTAAGTCTGGTAAAATCATAGTAGGATTCAGTTGCTTCATCCGGTGACTGGTCAAATGTTGGGAGATTTTCTGAAGACGAACTACTTTGCACCAAAAAATTAAAATTGAGTTGGTCACAATTTATACTATCGGGGATACTCGGTTCTTGTTTTCCTAATCCAACCTCTCGAATTTGTTGCCAGACTTCCTTACTTGAAGAACAACCTCCAAATTTTCTGCTATAAAAAACCTTTTTTGCAGTCCTAATTTTTGAAACAAGCATATTACGAAGTAATCGATATCTTTCATAAAACTCAGCAATCCTATACTTTTTCCAGCTTTTAAAGGCATCATCGCGCTTTTTTATGAGCTCCTGGATAATTTCAGTAAGCCACTGTGGTGATTTACATTGAAATTTTTTAGATTTTAAGGGCACATGTTTATGAAAAAGTGAAACCAGATTCGTTTGTAGAAAATTAGTTTGGTCATTTACTAAATTATATAAATGAAAACCCTTCTTGAAACACCTTTTATTAAGTGAAAATAAAATGTGTTTGCCTTTGAATACTTTTTTAGACTGTAACCAAAAATATTAGACTATGCACAACGTAGTTAAACCATCGTAAAGCTTTGCCACACAATATTTTGAATCATTCCGAAGCTAACGACAATTACGATAGTTTTACTACGTTGCATAAATACTCTTATTGTAAAACTTTTTACAATATTTTAATTCCAAAACTAATCATCAAACACAAAACATTGACAAAATAATGAAAACTGTCAGTATGTGTTACTTTTCAAATCGTTATTGAAAGACATCACTGTATGTTTATCGTTCTCAATTATCATTGTTAAGAGCCTGAGCGCAAACAGTGTATGTAGAAATCTAGTACACTAGGCTAATTACATATTTTGCTAAAGCTTAACATTAGGATCACATTCTACACATAAATGCCTCAGTCTCTGCACCAACATCTCGCTCACATTGTTTGATGCAATTTTCCTGGCTTATTTGATGAGGAGCATAGGAAATGAAAAATTATTGTTAAGTGGTTCAGAACGCACGGAATAGAACTGCAAAAAAAAAAATTGTGCTCTGCACACTCTTTGTCAAGCATTTTGAGGATGATAGTTGTAGTAACACGGCCTCACATAACGAGAACAGTGAATCTAATTATAATTTTGTTTTTTTGCAGAGCAGCTCATCAATCTTCAGTGCGCACCAATAAAATATCATGAAACCTGATTTCTCATTATTGTTTCAAGTTTAATGTTATTAATACCTGACGATGATGTGAGCTAACTGGAGAAGAAGAAGCTTCATCAGGTGCAACAGAGTCATCATTATCCTCAGTCAGAGCGTAGCCTAGATACCCCGATGATATGGCTGAAAGATACAATGGAAAAATAAATCTCATTTCAGCGACTACACTATATACAGTGCCGGATTAACTATAAGGCGAAAAAAGAAACTGATTATGGGCTCTGGCGTCACTAAGAATTTCAACTTTTTTTTCTCAATTTTTCAAGTCACTAAGAATTTCAACTTTTTTTAATCAATTTTTTAATCTTGAAAATGAGCGAGACACACCGGATCGGCCCTCTTTATTTAAATGAGAATGAACGCACACGCTACCGAAAAATCGCATCGATTAAAAGTCGAAAATTTGTTCCATTTTAAGATGTGAATGTCGAAAGTTAAATTGAAACATACGCAGTTAGATGTTTGTGTAAATACGAGTAGTGTGACTAAAATATTCATAGTCACTATTAGAAAAAAACATGCACGCACTTGTGATTTTCAGTCGTAAGATTATTTGGCTATAAGAAATAAGACACATGGTTTCAAATGTGAATGCGCACAAAAATAGAGCCAGATTTATTGTTTGAGCGTTTTTTGAGTCGGAAAACTAAATAGATTGCTTGCGTGCATTCGCATTAAAGGAAGACGGACACAATCCCGAAATTAAATTCTGAGTCCAGAATCCCGAAAACCCAAAATCCCGAAATCGCAAAAACCCGAAATCCAGAAAGGCCAAAATATCGAAACTATATTTGAAAAAACGAGTAAATTATAAAAACGCACTAAATTTGAAAAAAAAAGTTCATGCGACTTCTCTGACGAACTTTATAAAAGTTCGATAAAGTCTCGATATAATTAAGTACTTTAAGACAGAAAACAATGAGTACATTCACATCATCGATACCTGATTCGCTTTTGTTCTTTTCAGTTTTTCTGATGTCAAAATATTTTGATGTACCGATAGCGTATCGGTATCGGCAAAATGTTGTAGATCTGCCCTAATGGAATTGAAATCAAATAATTTTAATAAATTAATAACAGAGTAAAGAAGTACTTAATTTTGAAGTATTTGCATTCCATCTACATGCAAAAAGCATGAAATCATGGGTTGGAATAAGAGCATAATCACTAACTGTAGGTACATACAAAATATCAAAAAATTATATAAAATGAAAAATTTGCGAAAATTTTGCATTTTATATAAGTTTCCAGATTTTCGATTTCGGGATTTTGAGTTTTCGGGACAACAATCCCGAAAACTCAAAATCCCGGGATTTTGGGATTTTGAGTTTTCGGAATTCTCGGTTTTCGGGATTCTGGGATTTCGAGATTCTGGGTTTTCGGGAGTGTGATTTGTCGGGAATTCGGGTTTTCGGGATTCTGGGTTTTCGGGATCCTGGATTTTCAGGATTTTGGGTTTTTGGGATTTCGGTTTTCGGGATTTTGACCCCAACCCCACATTTAAAGCTGTATGCTGTATTCTAAGCGATTACAGAATCGCACGATAGGTAATCGCAAGTGAGTACATGGCTTTAATTTCTTGCGATACCGATTTTTCAATGGCAACGACTTAAAATCCCAACTGCGGTTCTAGCCTTACTCCGCTTGGCGTGGGGGAGGGGGGGAGGAAAAGAAATTCAAAAACAACCGCCACCCTAATATTGATATAGTTTATTTATAGGGCCCTAGAATTTTACTGTCAACTTAGTGCGGCCGTGAACAATATATGTAAATATCTACATAAATATAGCAGCAAAATATGCTGCACATTCCTTGCGTGAATGTGCATTTTTGAGAACACATAAATAAGTTTATATACATTGGCTAATTAGCCTCATATACTCTTTTTTATTCAACGTCCAAATCTGACCTATACACATATGTATAAGTACGAATATACCGATCGTCTATTATATTTTCTGTATCTAGGAGTACTATTTATGATGTTCATTGGTTTTTTTAAACAGAAAATTACAGATTGGATTCTCCTTCCGAGGTTAGCAGGTGACTGAAGTCTTGCGGTTTTAGTGTGATAAAGTGATGTAATAGATAAATTATAGTCCACTATCGGGTGAAGAATGCAAATGTTTCACACACAATGAAAGGAGTATGCATGAGAAGATAGTAGAGGCATCGGTGCGATTTTATTTTTTTGTACATCGTGAAAACTTTGTTTTCTCGCAACATGGACATACAACACCATAGAGCATAGACCATAGACCGTTAGAATAAACAATCGTTTGGGTTTGCAACGGAAATCTTGGTTATAGCTACATACATAAATGTAGTAAGTACATACATTTTTGTGTAATGGTAGTGTTCGAAAATAATTAACGAAGCATTACGCAGGGATTATAATATCTAGGCACAAGAAGTGTAAGGTAACCAAATACCTTTGAGAGTGTTCTGTGACCGGTAAGTTGCGCATATGTTTGTCATGTGTAAGTATATACAATTATTGTATATAAATTTATTATAGGGATGGGAAATCTGATTTATTGAATATGTAGGTATGTTATTTGTTTTTTTTTTTTAAGAAATATAATATTGTATTTTTACTTAGGAAATCAAAGAAAAGCAAATTTAACAAATAAAGTTAAATGATTGGCAGTCATTAATTAATTTACCTTTCATTAAATCAACGAAAAATTCGTTAGTCCAATGATTACACTTTATTTAAAATATACCATTTTTGATGAGAGCTTCAGCATTCAAATGAAAAGAGCATTCATAAACATTTTTAAATAAATGATACTGTAAATCTCATGCACTAAAGACAGGGAAAATACATTTTGGAAAAAATGAAGATTTAACGTTGATTAATGAAAAAAAATATTAAATCGACAAATAATTCTTAGTTTAAAAATTTCAAAATAATTACGCCTGAGGGATTTCAAATAAAATGGTAGCTACATTTTATGTCTGTATTTTGTGTCTGGATGGATCAAAACTGTTTGCGCTTTTAAATGTATAGAATATTGAATAGACCTTTTGAAAAGGAACAATAATTAGGTGCAGGGGTTTTTATTATTGAATATGTTTATTTGGCACATAAGCATGCTTAAAACCGAAAATGCATTCTTCTCAATATTTTTGGTATATGTGACCAACCAAAAAAAATCCAGAAATAAAAGATTTTTGAGCATAACTTTTTTCGGAACAAAGATACGTTCAAGACATGCGAAAAAAATGAAGTAGAGTCTTGAGGACTTAAAATGACAAGATAAAAAACCATATCAATTAAAAACTGTTAGAGTTACAGCTATTCAAACTTTTCCATTTCCAATAATTTTTCGCATTTGTTTCCCGAAAGACTATTCTTGGGTAGTAAATTACAAGTCTAACATTCCTTGCAGCTAGTACCAAGTCCTATATAAATTGGACCATAGGCGTTTAACTTCTTTTTAAATACTTTTTTATGACTGTAATGTATATATATACTTCATAAAAATCATGAGTTTGAATATTTCAACGAATGCGAAATTTGTCATATTGTACCGAAAGAGGGGCATTCGATTCGAAACTACCAAAAATTATAAGAAATGATAAATTTTGAATGGGTATTCAGTCAAAATAGACATAAAAATTTGCAAAAGATTAAAACAGTTTTTTTCTTAAGACTATTCGTTAAGGAAATATGGCTTTTTTAAAAGTGGTAATTTGACGGAAATATCGGTTTTTCGGGAATAGCTCCTTAACGGTAAATGTTATCGGAAAGTGTTTCAGGAAATGTTTGTAGTTATTTTGACTCCTTACTTAAAAATTAAAAAAAAATTGTTCCAACATTCAACGTTATCAAGATATAATTATTTTTAGAATTTGTTCAAAACACAAAAATAATGGTTTTCTGTTTTTTACTCGTAAATGACAGGGGTGTTCAAAATAGGTGTATGCTCATTTTGTACACGGCAAAATGTTCTACTTAAAAGGAACAGACGATTTTTCCCATACGAGTGTTGAGTTATAAGATATTGCGATTTCAAAATGGCCAAATGTCGAAAATATCGACTTTCACTTACAACTTTTAAACAATTGATGTTATCGAAAAGTACTTTATGCTAAGTTTGGAGATTGCGTCAAACTCTAAAACAAAAAAGTATGTTTTGAATTCAAATTTGACCATTCAAAAGATATACATATTTTAAGAATTTGGTTTAAACTAACTAAACCAAATTCTTAGAATATTTGAATGGTCAACTTAAGAACTAAAAAAATATTTTTTGTTTTAGAGTTTAAACCAATCTTTAAGCTGGCCATACACGACAGAGCCAAAGAGCCAAATGACCCAGCGCCGATTCAAAATTGGCCGTGTGTGGGGTGGATCGGCTGCCGATCCATTTGAATTTTCAGCCAATCTGAAATCCAACCGAGCCCAAGCCAAATGGATCAGATGGCTCGGTCGTGTATGGCCAGCTTTAAACTTTACATAAAGTACTCTTCGATAACATCAATTGTTTAAAAGTTGTAAGTGAAAGTCGATATTTTCGACTTTTGGCTATTTTTAAATCACAATATCTTATAACTCAACACTCGTAGGGGAAAAACCGTCTGCACCTTTTAAGTTGAACATTTTGCCGTCTACAAAATGAGCATACAATTATTTTGAACACCTCTGTCATTTACGAGTAAAAAACAGAAAACCATTATTTTTGTACTTTGAACAAATTCTAAAAATAATTATATCTTTTTAACGGTAAATGTTAGGACAACATTTTTAGCATTTTCACGTAAGGGGTTAAAATAACCTACAAATATTACCTGAAAAACTTTCCGATAACGTTCATTTTTAAATCCTACGAAAACAAACTTCTTCATTTTTTGTACAGAATTGCATGATCTACAAAACTTACTCCTTTTATCTGTCGATATCATTCACCGTTTAAAGTTATACGCCAAAAAACAACTTTTTTGACACTTCACCTAGAGGGACTTTTGCCAATTGATTTGCCATGCCAAAAGAAAGGTCTATACCAATTTTGAGTCTTATCGGAATTTTGACTAGGTCAAATGTCTAAAAAATTAATTTTTAATCAAACCTTTAGTCTCTCCTTTATTTTGTCTATGCATGACTTGACCCAATCTTTACTTAAGAAAAAGTTATGTGCAATTTAGAAAAAAATTCAAAAGCCTTTTATTTTAAAATTTTTGTATGTTAGTTTTTGTAACTTTTTCTGCTTAAATTATCGTATACAATTTTTCAAACTATCCATTTCGACAGAAAATTTAATTTTGAACAAAAAGTTTTAAGTATAAAATTGTCAAATTCGGTTTAGTTTCTAGCGCAATACCAAAAATATTGAAAAGTGCTGGCCACTTTTGTGACCATTCTCTCAGAAACGCATGTGTGTAGCATTTTCGCTTTTAAGCATGCTTATTATGTGCCAAAAAAACATATTAATAGAAACCTTTGCACGTAGTTGTTTCTTTAAATATACCCATTTTCCGGTTAATTCAATAAAGACAACAATTATAGGTATTTTTTTTTTTTAATTGGATTTAAAAAACTTTCAAATTGTTTGTCATTTTATGAACTGAACACTTTTTCACTCACAAAACCTACCCAAGCTATATCAAATAAAAACAAGTTGTTTTTCTCATCAAGAAAAAAAGATTAGATATGAAGTTTGTAGATGACTCAATCAGTTATATCGATTTGGTTTGAAGATGGACTTTCAAAACAAACGGCTCATTTATCTTCAAAATGGAAAGGCATTAAAACATTAGTTTTTTTACAATTTAAAGAGACGTCAGACATTGCAAACCAACAAATTAAGAATTCAAACAACTTTTGGGCATTTGCTAATGCTAATGCTAGACTGAGTCACATTTGATTGTACTTTTATTTCAAACTAGTTTTTAATTAAATTCATTTTTTTTTTAGATGAAAGGTCGAATTTGAGAACACCTTCCCCTTTTCTTGTTACATTCATCGCCATAATACAACTGATATTTTTCGTAAAGGAGGATTGAAAAAAAAACTATGGAATAAAATAAAAGTACCAACATATTTCCAAATTTTTAAATTTTGTATCAACTTTTGCATTTCGAAAAGCGAAAATCAAACTGAAAAAGAGAATTAATCGGTCAAAAGTTTAATTTCGCAAGTTCATTTTGGTATTTGACTTGTACCTTGACCTTGATACTAACAAAGCATATCGGTTAATTAATATGCCTTTCTATAAAAACTGTATTTCTTGTTTTTTCTTATAAAAACCACACCCGAAAATCATTTAATTAAAGGACGTGTTTAATATAACCATACAAAAAAAATCCATTCACAGTTACTGAAGAATTAAATTGGAACTTCCAAAATCCTATGGTTTATGGTTCAACATTTAAAATGGAGGCACTTTTTTGATATGATTTTTAATGTATCTACATAATATATGCACTTTTCCATTGTCCATACGATATAATATAACCGCAAAGTGAGTGGTCGTTAAAGTTCAGACAACAAGTTCACTTTGACTTGCATAAAAATAATAAACAGGCCTTCCAGCGAAATTTATTGAAACCAGCTGCAAAACTAAACCGTTTTAGGTACATGCACCAATTGGGAAAAGGATAAAGTGTTTATACTTTTTTTTTGGCGGTGGGGGGTCTTGCGTTAGATTGTTAAATGTTTTGAGAACAAATCTATGAAGTTTGGTAAAAAAAATTATGGTTAGTTTGTATGCAATTTTTTTTTATCAAACTAATATAAAATAAAATATTGAAAAATTAAGTAAGTATCTATTAATACACAGTCCTGCAAAGAATTTGCAACTTAAGCCAGCAGATCGTGCCATGTCATACAAATTGTCTAAAAAAGTAAACAGTTAGTTTTTAGTTTTAAATGATTTTTATTTCATGAAATATTCAATAGTTTTGTCTAGCTTTCATTATATGGCATGGCCTATGCCGTCTACCAGTCGGCAAATAATACTTAAATAAAAATGTTATTTTAACAATGTTTTTTTTTCTGTGTTATAATTTGTTTTAAAAAAGTGAAAATTCGTGTTCTGTAACTCAATGCTATTTTAACGTATTTGTACAAATTCTCCCAGTCAGCTCCTCCATTAAGGATATCGCCTAGTTTCTACAAGCATAGGACATTAACCCACAAAATGAAACACGTTCTCACTTTCCCTAAGGTTGCACAAGTCGCACGTTTCATGTAAATCGCTCCTGTGAGGTATATGATTCAGGGGGAGTAACTCTCCTTGTGTTTTTAAAACAAGTGACATGAGGTCGGTTGAAAATTCCGCCCTGAACAAAGTAAACAGCAAACTTCTTTGTACAGTTTTGAAAACCTTATTATAACAGTTTATCACTGTAGAAAACAAAATAAAATATTATTCACTTCAACAAAAGAAATTGAGATAAACTCAAAAAGAGGGGATATTTGATGTGCAAAACATTTGCAACTTCAAGCAATGTCTTAAAATTTTCTTACATGTCTGGTATGTCATTCCACTCCCCATTAATTTCAGCATAAGGATAGCCCTTCCGCTTAAAAACTTGGCATCGAGTTCTTTTTTTAACTAGCTCCCACAAGCTTTCTAAAGGGTTAAGGTCTGGAGACTGCACTCGCCATTTCAACACCATGACTTTTTCTTAGAAAGTCAAAATTGTGGCCTACCTTGTCTTATGCTTGGGGTGGTTGTCATTTTCGAAGGTTCAGGCAAGTGGCATTTCCCAATCGGAATAAGGAAGCATGGCATTTTTTAGAATTTCATAGTTCATTATGCTCTCCACTAGTCAAATTAGTCTTATTCCTTAGCCACAGAAGCAGCCCCAGACCATAACAGAGCCACAACTGTTCCCCTAGGATACTTTGGATTTATCACCTCTAGGTCTCCTGACATATTGCCTTCCATCCGATCCGTGCATGATAAATTTAGATTCACCAACAAGACTTTCTTCTGATGAATCTTAATTTAACATGATCGGATGGAAAGCAGAATGTCAGGAGACCAAGAGGTGAGATACTATAAATCCAAAGTATACTAGTAAAATTATTTTCAATCTCTGCCTCTCCGATATTTGATTTTCTATATTCTATTTTAGTAGAAAATTTAAGTTAGCAGGGCAACTTTTACCCACGCAAATGGGACCTTGACAGAAATTTCCAAAAAATTTCGATTCTGCAGTTCGCTAAACAAGGGTGCAATCGAGGGACCTGGTAACTTCATAGTGAAGTTATCAGGTCAGAATGAAATATTTTTTAAATTAAGGACTTCAAACTTTTAACTTACGTATCCTTTCGTTGAAATGTAAAAAAATGCTAATTTGGAGATTTACTGCAAGTTCCCAGCATTCTTGATTCCTGAGATACAATTTGTGACCTGATAACTTCACAATCAAGTAAGCAGGTCACTGCTGCACCTTGCAC
Organism: Dasysyrphus albostriatus; assembly: GCA_946251815.1. Lineage (NCBI taxonomy): Eukaryota > Metazoa > Arthropoda > Insecta > Diptera > Syrphidae > Dasysyrphus > Dasysyrphus albostriatus. The sequence continues at coordinate 70,448,047 of OX276337.1, read as the reverse complement.
CCTTATTTGGCGAACTGAAAAATCATAAAATGCTATAAAACTGCAAATTCCTTTCAAGGTCCCATTTTCGTGGGTAACAGTTGCACTGCAAACCTTATACAGACGTCGATTTGACCCCCTCAGACATTTACCTGTTGAATTTTCTGAGATAGATGGTCTCTAAACAATAAACTACAGTCGATCGATGCTTAGAAAGTAAAAAGTTAATTTAACCCAGACAATCACTCAAAATAGACCTCTCGGATCCATGCCACCTTTCGAAGTTGGACTATATAAAAACCTTTCTTGACTCGATTCATGAATATTTATTGATAATCACTCATTTTCGTTTAATCAATCTAACAAAACACTCGACCTGTCTAAATTGATTCAGCAATAAACCTTGAACACCTTTTAGACAAAATAGATAAATACTTCCTTTAATAAAATTAAGTCATCAAAAGACTTATTGTGAGTGTTCACCGATTTGAGTATAGTAGAAAGATGAGCAGAAGTAAAATGTTGTTGGATGTTTTAATATCAATCAAATTAATTGCCCAACTATACCTACTCATACAATTCGTGGACCAATTTAAAAAAAATAATATTTTTTATTTGTGTTGCTGTCACTATTTTATACATCATAATGTAAGGTGGGGGTATTGTTTGCACTTACCATTGGGGTGACTGCGTATAATGTACAGTTGAAAAATATAGATTCTATCAAAGAGCAACAATCAACTGTAGAAAATCGAAAGGGGAAAAGCTGTGAAAAAGGAAGACAAAACACAGTAATTCTAGCAGAGCTTGAACTCATGATTTATGAATGAGGGAAATACAAATAACAATAATAATTGAGGATAACAATTTACAAAATGATAATAAATTGCACAAATATAAGGCAATAAATAACCGGATTATATCAAACAATAAAATATTTTATATAGAGGTGTGTTCATATCTATCTAAAGCTATTAAGTATATATGTATGTAGGTAGAAATGTACATATGTATTTCAAAACAAATAAAAGTTGACTAAAATAAGAAATCTGGCCATCATATTTAACAACACCTAAATTAAACTCTTTATGTTATAATGAAAGGAACTAGCACTTTAAAAGCAGTGTTTTTCAAACTATGGGTCGCTTCGCAACCCCCTAGTTGTTGCCAAGAATTTCTCAGGGGGGTCACGGTCGCAAGGTGGTAGGATTGAAAAACAAAGGTTGTAAATCCTGTACTAAACGAAAATAAAAACATAATATATTCCAGTGAGACCGGTGTTTCTATTTCGGTATTATTAAATAAATGTTCAAATCTTTGTTATTAAATCATTTTCGTTTCAAAAACTCCAAAGGCTTATCAACTTTGTTGTTTATTTGAGAGATGTTGCATTAACTTTGTTGGTTTTATAATTTCAGTTGTATAATACTTCACCGCAAAACTTCACAAAAATATTTAAGGTAATTGTCGTCATAAAGTCTATTTTTAATCGGTTTTGCTTTATTTTCTCTTGCAAAGCTGCGACGACGGTCTTTTGAGAAACTTTTTAATTTTATCCTCACTCGTAATTATATTTATCCCGAAAGGTTATACATAACACTTTATTTTTTTTTTGTCAAAATTAAATGACAATTCTGATCCGCACACGCAGACATTAATGAAAAATAAATGAAACTGAACCCTGCTGTGATTTCTTTTTTCATTTTCGACAACACGTAAAAATTTCATCGCGAATAATTGCAATCTCGTATAATGCACGGGTATGAGAGGGGTTCAGTGAACATACAAAGATGTCAATTTTTAATTAACTGACAAAGGTTTATTTGGTAAACGTGAAATATCTCCCAAATCTTCAAAATTTGCTTTCAGAATCCAAAAGAGATAAAAAAAACTAACTCTGCAAAATTTTGTGAAAATTTCATATTACCAATTATGAATATTAGCCCAGCAAAATTAAAAAAAAAAATGACAAACTACGAAAAAATTCCGACAATTTGGGCCGGGTTTAAATTTTTTAGGAAAGGGGGGTGGTTTAAAGGGCGTAAAATTCAGTTTTATCTTAATTTCTCGAAAACTAGAAGTTTTTTGAAAAAATGTGAGGATATAAATTGTATGTAGCTTATGTTATTCTACACATAATATACTTTTTTCATACAAGCAATAGATTCTTAGAAAATCATACGAGAACTTCACGCTGGAGTAAATTTTGTCAACAAAATTTATTAAAAGTCCATTAATCGATGCGCAAAATTTTTGTACGATTTGAGTTTGGTTACATCTCCTTTTTATAAAACAAGTTTTAGGAGTGTCCAGGGTAGGGGGGAGACCGTTTTATTGAACAAGAATGTCATTGGGTTTTTATTCAACAACTCGATGAAACTTCCTTTTACAACTAAATCATGAAAAATTCTTTCAAAAACTTCTTTTAATTCCAAAAGTTTTTGAAAGAATACTACTCCTGCGCCTGCAGCCGATAATAGAAGAGAAACAATTAATACCTGCGCATCAGTTTGGATTTAGAAGCAAGCTTTCGACGATTGATCAAGTGCATAGAATTAAAGACGTAATTGAGAGAGCTCTTGAAGTAAGGAAAAATATGTTCGACAGTCTTTTTGGATGTGTCGAAGGCGTTTGACAAGGTGTGACACGAAGGCATCTAATTAAAATTAAGACAAGTTCTGCCTGATGGACTTAACAACATTCTAAACGTATATCTAGATAACAGACTTTTTCGTGTAAGACACGGAAATCAATATTCTAATTTAAAGGAAATAGTGGCTGGGGTACCACAAGAAAGTGTATTAGATCCAGTTCTGTACCTTTTATTTATATTTTGTTTATTATACACGCGATATACCTCTAAAACAAGACACTATCGTAGCCACGTTTGCTGATGATACTGCAATACCAGCAAGAGGCAAAACTATTACGAAGCAACAATCAAATTACAAAAAGCTCTTCATAATGTCAATGAGTAAACAAAAACATGGCGAATAGCGCTCAATGCAAAAAAGTCACTCCACGTGAACTTTACGTATAAAAAAATAAATAGATTACCCGTCTTTCTTAATACCACTCGTGCGTGTTCCATTTGCAAATGAGGCAAAGTATCTGGGAATGACTCTAGACGCGAAAATAAAATGGAAGCCGCACGTAAAAAAGAAATGCGAAGAACTAAAAATTAAATTAAGAGACATGAACTCATTACTCGGTAAATATTTAAAGCTTATTATTGAAAATAAACTGATTTTATAAAGACAGCTACTTAAACCTGTTTGGACTTATGGTACACAACTTTGAGGTTGTACCTGCGATACTAACTTAAATAACTTACAAACGTTAGGAAATAAATTCCTTAGGTCATTTGTAAATGCTCCGTGGTCTATAGGAAATGAAGATCTTCACAGGGGTCTCGGGACTGCTACGGTTCGGGACGAAATACAATGTTTCGCGCGAAAACATAGAAATCGACTATTAGAACACGCTAATTCAACGATTATTGACATTCTTGGCGAGTTGAATTTAGTACGCGCGCCGTCTGCGAAGAACAAAACCTTCCGACTTGGTTCGGTGAACAAAAAAACCGCTTTAAAATCGCGGATTGAGCTGGAACTTTCATCGGAAAGTAACCTGCAGATGAGTCTCAACTTAGTTACAATCGGGAAGTGGAGGTGGTTTTAGTGTCTAGTCTCACATACCTATGAGCTTGCGTTTTTCGGTCCTCACAGAGCCTTATATAGGTTTTGCACCTACCCACGGGAAAATAAATACAAAAAAAATTGAAAAATTAAGATAAAACTGAATTTTACCCCCCTAAAATAATTAGCCCTGTCCAAATTTAAGGAATTTTTTCAGGAAATGCTTAAGAATTCAAAACAATGCTCTCCACCAAAAAAGCTTTGCTGGAATTTTTTCAAAGTGAAAGTCCAATTTTTCTGGGCTAATATGGGGGTCACCAGAATGTCTTTACTCACAAGGGGTCGCGTACTCAAAAAGTTTGAAACACTGTTTTGGAGGAAGTGACTAATTCGATTTTGATATAGTTAAGGGAATTCATGGTATAGATTTTCTCGGTAAGGTGCCAAATGCCAGTTATAGTGATCATTGAAACTCATCATTGAATATTTTAATTATTGATTTTGAGATTTTAAGAAAGTGAAATTAGTGGAAATGTTGGTGCCAAAATCAAGCTAAAGTCTTAATTATTATTTGGAGTCAAAAATAGATATCATTTTGGCCTAGCTCGTCACATAAAATTAGTTTTATTATTTCAAAGGTTGAACTACCTTACCAATGATCATTGAAATATTCAAAGTCTTTTTATGTGGATGGTTGGACCTATTAGACATTTTTTTTCTCAAAACATTAATTAAGTCATGAGCTTTAATTCTCTATCAAAATAAAGAATGAACAAATTAACAAATGAACATGAAAACACCTCAAACTGGCAGAACAAAATTCTCAATGATGAGTTTAAATGATAACTATAACTGGGGCCTGATCAAAGGAAGAATATCCACCGTGTTTTAATTTTCTCATGCCTCATTCCCCTCCTATCCCAAATGATGTATTTGAAAATCGTGCTTCAGTATTTTTGCTTTAAGAAAATTTCTATTCTTTTCATTTCCGGTCATGCATTGGCCAGCGCAGTCTCCAGGCCTTAACCCTTTAGAAAACTTGTGGGAGCTAGTTAAAAGAACAACTGGGTGCCGAGTTTTTAAGCGGAAGGGCGATCCTTATGATGAAAAAAATTGGCAGTGAAATGACATACCAGAAAATATTATTAATAACCTCATTGCATCTATGTCTAGAATATGTGCAGCTGCGAGAAGAAATAAAGGGTATGGCAGTTAAATATTAGTGTTTTCTTGCATAAAAGTTAGAAAATTTTAAGACATTGCAAATGTTTTGCACATCAAATATCCCTTATTTTTTAGTTTATCTCAATTTATTTTTGTTTAAGTGAATAACATTTTATTTTGTTTTCTACAGTGATAAACTGTTATAATAAGGTTTTCAAAACTGCACAAAGAAGTTTACTGTTAGCTTTTTTAGACAATTTGTATGACATGGTGCCATCTGCTGGTTTAAGTTGCAAATGTTTTGCACAGCAGTTTTTTCAAAACTTCGCCATATTCTTGATTTTCTTAAAGGCTTTTACCAAATAAACAGAAACAGAACTTCTTTATAATTTTCATCAAGATCTGACTTTTTGCAGGTATACAAAATCAATCAATCGTTTAGTATTACTAAAAAAACTGATATCCGTTTCCTAAGGAGCACGTGTAAGCTGACACGCGGATAGACAACTTGTTCGTTTGATAACTTTATTTATTTATACAGATAGCAGATCTTTCCAGTATTTATTACTTCAACATATTCACCACTTCATCAAATTTTGGTGATTTTCTTTTACATGAATTACACACAAGCACTGATTTGCGAAGTGTATGGTGTTCGTAGTAAACGGTTCCATGACATGTATGCGTGTATGTGTTAAAAAGTTATTGGTTCATTAAACGCGGAATTTGGCGAGTTGAAGTTATCCGTATGATACCACACGTCAGATACTATCATACATTTGTTAATAAGAATTGTTATCAGTCGATTATTAATATGGGGGTTACAGATTAAGAAGTGCACATATTTCCGTAGGTGTTACTCAGAAAAAAAAAGACAAAATTTAAAATACAAATTAAGTAATGAGATACACATACAATATATATCTGTCTATGTATCGTTACGTAAATATTAATGGGAAAATATTTATATACTTTTAAAACTTTCTTCCCTAGGAGCAGTTATCATTTATCATTAAATAATCTCATGCTCGTAAAAGTAATTTAAGAATTTCTTTTGTTTAAAATTGAAATATAAACAGTAATTTTCGCCCAAAATTGTAATAAAAATAACTTTTGTTGCCGGAGTCCGCTGCCACAACCGCTACCACGTCACGTCTGGTATCACGACGGTCATCCAACTATCTGTGCAATGAGCCAAGCAATCAGCCAACTAACATACAAGAGAAAAAAATTAGGTCAGATCGAATTAAGACCAAACATACATACAAAGCTATAAAAATAACAAATACAAACTATTTTGCAATGTGAAATACAATTAGTGACGTCAATACTGCTGCAACCAGCAATGGCATGAAGTGGCATTAAAGTTGTGCAGCAACATACTTTCACTACAATTGATCGGCAATTTGGGCATACGAGGGGGTTTAATAATAATAATAATATAACATTAAAACGATCCCGATATGCTATTCATCCATTGCAAAGACAATAAGTAGTCCCCAAAGTGTAACGAAACGTTACAGAATGCTAATTAATGCATACTTCGGATATGAGGTTGCCAATTCTCCGGCATGTAGAGCTGCCACAACTTGGCACGTCTTTCACTCCACAAAATCCAGGTCCATGTCGAAGAATTATTTGCTTTACTATTTGATGTAGCGTAAAAATGTAGTCCAATTTAGACGTTCCTTTTTGTTTAAAACAAACCCAAGAAGATACATTTTTGAACTTCTCAACTGGCAACTGCAAATGTTAGATTGCTCTGACAGCGGGTGGTGGGTTAATAGGGGCAGAATGTAAACAAATGAACCGAGAGAGAGATCAGGATTTTGTATTTGGAAATTCATTTTCGGAAAATGTGAAGTAATGTGTGAACAAATTGTTTGCCGGTCAATTGAATCCGTTTTGTAAACATAAACGCATTCGTACATTATTATACAATTGTATATCTATTGCTGTCGACTGGCTTCGTTTTTGGCACTTAGTTTCGGTCAGATAGACTTTAGTAAGTTGTGTGTGATGTGGTGAATGTGGTCCAGGACCAGGTGCTCAGTAATGATTGTAAAGTTAATTGAACATATAGATTTGAGAAAACGTTGCAGTTGCAGACGCATATCTTAATGTCTGGCCTTGTTTACACAGAAATACTAATCGGTGATTGTGTTTTGAAATATTGGGTTTACAATAAATCGACCTAAATGAATTATACTTAGAGAATAATTTTTTACTTGTGGTTAATTTATTTCATGGAATAATACTCGTATTTTGAAATAATCATTAGTTAACTAAAATTATAAATTTTAGAGAAAAAAAAATCAAGCTTTAACGATTTTATTATTTTTGAAATATTCAAATGATGGAAAGCACCACAAAAAAACAAGGAGGAGATTTATGACTAGAACTTTGCTATTTCATTATACAGTAGTAACAATTTGGTTTACTGACTATCTAAATTAAAATGCGCGACTAGATCGCACGCACTTGCACTTATGTTCAAGTTGCTTGGAACTTAAGAACTTTTTTTTTCATTATGCGCGCACTAAAGGGGTTCTGACTACCCTTAAGATGATTGAACACAGTGCGAGCGTAAAGAAAAAGAGAAGGATTTAAAAGCAGATACGGATGTATATTGGTTTCGAAATTCTGAATATCAAAATGGGAGGGAAAAGCATTCGACGTTCGTGTGGTTCAGCTACAAAAAGGATCTCTGTAGTTAATAGTACGTCCGAAATTGGGCTCAAGGATAAACTGATGAGAATTCCTGGCAGTGCGAGTATTACGTTGGAATTGTTTAAGGGGAGGAATGCAACTGGCTATTTCGCTTTATAAAAATAGCCCCAAAATAAGGTGAGGCATGAAACATTACGTCGATGTTCAAGAGACTCGAATGTTTCCGTTAAAGTACTATCACCTAACATTTTTAAAGCTCTTTTTTGGATACGATCCAAGAGACTTAAATGGGTTATGGAAGCGCCAGCCCAAATGTGAGAATTGTATTCAAGCTTTGGGCGAACGAAGGCTTTGTAGATTGCAGTCAAAACAAAAAGGGGAAACAAAATTCTTGCATCTTCAAAGAAAACCTTAACACTTTGCTGCGTTTTTGGCGAAGTTGAATATGTGTTCATTCTACAGAAGGTGATCTTTGATGTACATATCCAGAACTGAAAGCTGTTCAGATTCCTCGATGCTAGTACCTGATAGTATAGATTGTGGCATAGGGGGCGGGTTTTGCTTTAATTACAACAGATTGCGTTTTTGAAGCATTAAGTTCTACACGGTTTTTAGATCCCCACTGGACAATCCCGTCAAGATCAGAATTTAATGAGTTTATCTACGCTACTGCTCAAGCTCCACATCCGAAGTGCAGGGATGTGAATCTAGAAACGAATATGAAAAGCTGAGGGTGCTATCATCAGCAAAACAATTTAATGGATTAGAAGTTTAAGATAAAAGATCATTAATAAAAATGAGAAAGAGAAAAGTAGGAAACAAAACGGAGCCCTGGGGTACACCAGCATTTATTTTATGAATATCAGACTTGAAACCGTCCAATACAACTTCTATTGATCGGCCAGAAAGGTAACTTTTAATCCAACGAAGAAGAGATTCATCGATACCAAATGCACGCATTTTTGACAGAGAGCTTGATGCCAAACTCTATCAAATGATTTTTAAATATCAAGTGCAATAATCTTACTTTCTCCAAAACGATGTAGAGATTTGTTCCACTGCTCGGTGAGATATACCATCAGATCACCAGTGGACCTATTGATACGTAAGCTATACTGCCGGTCATTAAGAAGCTTCCGATCTTCAAGATATTTCTTGAGCTGATAGTTAAACAGCATTTCTATGGCCTTGGAAAAAAGGGATGTGAGTGCAATTGAACGATAGTAAGAGGGAGAAGATTCGCTTTTTCAGGGACAGGCTGGACAAGTGCTATTTTCCATGCACTCGGAAAGAGACCAGTAGAGTAGAACAGATGGTAGAGCTTACGCAGTGGCTTTGCCAGCGTTAAAGAACACCTCTCTTTAGAAAAATGGAAGGGATACTATCCAGGCCAGCGGATTTGTGTACGTTAAGATCTTTCAAAACTCTTGCTACTGCACGAGTGCGAAATGTGTCCCATAAAATCATTAGCGCTCTCAAGTACAGGCGGAGTCATTATACTCTCGTACATACATGATACAAGCGTCGAATCATCAGCAAACTGTGCTGCAAGAAAATTGGCTTTCTCTAGTGAGCTGACATAGGGAGTATCATTGAAGAAGAGCGTTGGAACCGAAGATGAGGTGGAATTACGTACGTTTTTTTTACAAATGACCAAACATTTTTGCTACCTTAGGGACATTGTAGTATTTTTGCCTTCATTTCTGATCATTCAAAAATTTGGTGCATCGAATATGAACGTTACAGGTCTTTCGAGCTTGTTTGAACTTATTCCGGTTTTCCTTAGTGTTGTTGGCTTTGTATCTTCGGACACTTACTTCTCTCACCCTGATAACCTCTTTGCAGCTCGAATCAAACCATGCATTCTCTTTCGGTTTGATAGATTTTATCCTGTTTGGAATAAAATTTCCCATACCGTTGAGAATTAAATTTGTAACCATATCTGCACTGGAATCTACGTCACTACCGAGGAAGCATAGCAACCAGTTAAAGTTTTGGAAGAAATTACTGAGACCCAAGTTTCTTTTGCATTCTTTAAGATAAACCCCGGACACCGACGAACGAGCCTACCTCACCCTCGATAAAAAAGCATCACAAATTGGCGCCCGAAGAGGGACCTTTAGAAGCTTTAACCGACCTCCACTGACCAGAAAGGTACCACCGACCTCCGTATACCGTATACCGACCGCCAGTAACCCAACTTATATCTATAATAGCTTATAAAGTTATTTCCGACAATCAGTCAACCAGTTTTTCGTCCAATATTTAAACCGACCACCGCCCCATGTCCGACTCCGAAAATCAAGACCATCAGTACTTGAACCCGTACAAAATCTCAGGTTCATCTACTTCCTTAACAAAGCCAAACTCATCGAGATGCTTAACGGTCATAATTTAGATGCAACCAGAGCCGTGTCAGTCCCTCGATAACGCCTAAGCCGACATCTCAAGAAAGTTCACGATCACGGTTCCACTCAAAGCCTCTGTGAACATTGGGAAGGCGTTGTAGAAGAACGAAACAATAAAGACATTGCATCCAAAAACATGCCTGAACCGGGGATCAGGGAAGGTCTTCTAGTAACTTAAAGGTACCGTGGAGTAACCATTCCTTGACAATTTTCGATGTGTGCTTGAGGACCTTGTCTGGTTAGAAGACCTATGAATTAGTTAATCCCCAGTTTCTCAACACTACACGACGTCAAAAAAGACGAGGTTTTTAAGTCTAGAAGACGACATTCAGCCTATAATGTCATTGCTTAGTACCAAGAAAAATAAAAAATAGGGTTCAACATTCTGGTAAACGATCCTCCCAGTGGACGAGAACAAATTAGAGATTTTTGGTCAAGACAGCCACCAAAAATATGGGAACTGAAAAACGCACAATTTAGCAGATTTATAACACGACAAAACAAGTTTTGGTACTGGTCTGTGGCTGAATGGCGTCATCTGTAGTTGGTAACCACATCTTTATTTGCAGTACGAAAAGGAATTAAGTTTACCTAAACAACAAAAGATTAAAAGTGGATATTGGGAGGACAATTCACTAAAAGGAGGACAAATTACTGTCCTCTTTAAGAAAACAAAATAAATAAAGAAGACATGATATCGAAAAGAAGGACTGTCCTTACAAAAAGAGAACGGATGGTCATCGTACTTGTAGTACCTATTTAAAACAATTAAAAATGAAACAGCCAGTAGGTACTCTTTCATTTACATTTAGTGCTGTCTCAATCAAATTTTTTTTCATTTAAAACAAAAATTCAACTTAAATTTTGTTTCTTACTATTATCGCTCTCGTAAATATCCTCAAATTTATTTAAAGGGAATTTGTTAAATCCACCTCCAGCTAAAATCAAATAAAATGACAGTTAGATTCCCATAAAAAAAAACTGTACCCGAGGGACTTTACACGTTCCCAATAATTCTCGAAGGAACGAAACATTACCAGGGAAATTTCATTACTTAAATTGGAGGTAATTTTTCATTCGCAATACATCCAAATAAATGTTGTAAGATTTGCCGCAGCTTTTAAAAATTAATTTTTTTTTCATTTTTGGACCATATATTTCGAAAAATATGTTTCTGTAGAACCAATCTTTCTTATTTCGACCCAGTTAAGACTAATTAACAATTTAATGTGACTCATTCTTTAGTCACAACAAAACAGCAAAAAAATAAATAAACAAAAAATAAACTTTGCAAGCCAACCAAAAAGTCAATATAGTGTTGAAAGTTTTATTTTTGTATAATATAAATTATGCCCTTAGCTAAACAAAACAAAATAAAATCAATAACGGCTACAAGAATTACCATTTTATTCATGAGCCAGACTATTATTTACCAATTCACAAGTAATGACGTCCCCTTAATATAGATTCGACCCAATAACAAGCATTTCACATACAGTGACTCGAAAATATAACATTTTTCGATTTATTCGGTATATAATTAGCATACAAACGACTTGGCAAACCTTTAATCTGAATACAGAAATAAGATAACAAGAGTCGAAAAGCATTTTCTATAATTTAAACCTATAAAGCCTATTTTAAGAAAAGTACATACATAGGTGGGATTCCTTCAAACCCTTCGTTGTTATTATTATATTATTAACATTTGATTTAATTATATGACATTTATACAGAATATTTTAATACGAGTATGTCAGAAATAAATCATTTTTTTTCAATTTGAATTAATTTGAAACTTTGCCAGAGAATGCTGATAAAATAGTTAAATCTACTCTTAATGTTGATGAAAATCATGTAATTAATCAATCGAACCAGGGTCAGAAGGTAGATAGGTATATAAGAGTGTTAATCAAAGTGATTAAGTTTTTGCTTGTCATAAATGCAAGTAATATAAGCATTAATTATTTTTTATTTTAATCATGCTATAGGGGCAGTTTTGCATCAGAAAGAAATCAATCTATAGATTTCAGAGAAAGATAAAATAACATAATTGATGAATATTCAGTTACATCTTTTCTTGCTGCCTATAGTGTTTTTAAAGGATTTTTAAAATCCATTACAGCTTTGTTTTCTACAAAGCAAAATCTGCGGTTTTAACTTGTTGTTGACACACAAATTTTTAAAGCCGAGTCGCGTTAAAGGGAAAAAAACTCGATTCATGAAGATAAAAATCTTTCAAAATAAATTAACACTGACAGCAAAATTATTTCTCCTAAACAGAGTTAAACAAAAGAAAGGTACAAAATTTAGCAGAAAAAACTAACGAAATGAAAGTGTTGTTTATTTTAATTCATTTTTAATCAAACAGTTCCATTTAATATTTAATTTTTCGATAAATATTTCATGTGTCATAACATTTAATAAAGAAAATTCAGCAACGATTAACGCTTTCATTTTATTCATGCTCTAGCTAACATTAATTCATTGCTCGTTTTGCTAAAAAATAATTATTTTAACGAAAAAACATTACAAAAAACTTTATATAAGTTCCGCTCAATTATAAAATACCATTAGAATTAAACCCAGGTTGGTTAAGTAACGCTTGTCATATAAATTGATTCGCATGATGAACATATTTGATATCAGATTTAATTTCACAATACACAATGCATTTAAATTTTTAAATCAAGTTTTCACACGTTTTGAATATTGAGTAACTAAGAAATATAAGAGAAAATTTCTCAAGTAAATCCACCAAATTTCAATCACTAACCATTAAACTCCAAATTTGGAGTTGTTACGATATTACTCTACTTAAGATATTACAAACTTCATGAACTTAGAACTTAAGATTTGACATAGATTTTTATGCTAATGATTATGTCATTTAAAAAGGAACTAAGAAATAGGTTTTTATTTTAAAAATCAACGAATAGGTTATTGAACATGAGAAAGCCGCAGAGTGCTATTAAATTAGAGGTTGCATTTTGGAGGGTGGGGGTGTGCAAAAGCACCCTTTTCAGTTTTTTGCATATAACTTGAAAATGCAGCAAAATTTCGAAATAATATTGAAAGCTTTTTTTGTAGACAGTAAAATTTACCATAGAAATGGATCATTAATTTTTTTTTTGCAATTATTTTAAATTTAGAAAAAAATAGATGGCAACCCTTAAACTGCAAAAAAATTGAAATCTCTCTATTATTTTTTAGATTAATGGTCAAGAATGAATCATAAACCCAGTTTGAGCGTATTTTCTTATAAATTTCTCGAAATAGCCACAAATGCCATGTTTTTTACTTTATCCTAAAATCAGCTTGGTTTGAGCGGCCATTTCTTGGTCGATTTTTATCCAAAACTTTTTCTAAATTTGTCATTTTAAAGAAAATTAAATCATCTTTCTTTTATATGGAGTGATGCTTTCTATTACCTTTCTTTGCAGGTTAAAAGATACATGCAAATAAAAAAAAAATGTGATTTTTCACTTTTTTTTGCAATGATTTTTTTTTAATTTAAGGAACTAAGAAGAAATTTCAAAAAAAAAATTCCAATAATCCATTTCGATGCTAAATTTTGTGGTCAGCAAAAAAGATTTTCAACATCATTTCGAAATTTTGCTTTGTTTACGAGTTATATGCAAACAACTGAAAATGGTGCTCCCCCCCACTCCAAAATGCCCCCTCTAACTTAATAGCACTCAGCGGTTTTCTCATGTTCAATAACCCAATTATTGATATTTATTTTTATTTATGGTTCTCAAGGTCACTCAAGGTCATGCGCGATTTGTGGCACTTCATTCAAGGGAAATTTATAAAAAAAAGTATACCATCCGAAAGATCACTAGATTGTGATAAAAGGTCAACTATTTACAGTAATTAGTCAGCTATAATTTATTTCTACGAATTTTCAAAATTAGTTTCAAGGTCACAAAAAAACTTTTGACACCTCATTTTGGTCATTACAAGAAATTAAGTATGCCATTTAAAAGACCACTTCATGGTCATAAAAGGTCCACTATTTTCAGTAATTGGTCAATCATACATATTTTTTAATGAATTTAAAAAAATTCAAGGTCATTGCGATTTTGGAACCTCAATTATGGGAAATTTGCAAAAATTGTTTACCATCTGAAAGATCTCTAGATCTATATAAAAGATCAGCCATAGATTTTTTTAGTGAATTTTTAAAGTTTTCAAGGTCAAAGCGATTTTTGGCACCTCGTAAATGGGAAATTTGCAAAAAATATATATTATATGTCTATATTAAAAAATCAGAATCAAAATCAGGAATTGGTCGGCAAAAGATTTTTTTAAAATGAATTTTTGAGTTTCTGTTCAAAGTCATTGCGATTTTTGGCACCTCAATTATTGGAAATTTGCCAGGAAAAAGGCCAGCTAGTTTCAGAAATTGGTCACCTATAGATTCTTTTTTACGTTGAGAAACTTTAAGTCTATTTAAAAACTTGGCTCCTTTTTTAGCATTTATGTTTTTGCTGTGATTTTACTACTTTTTGCAAAAATTTTATTGTTATTAAAAAATGTTAAGAAGAGGGTGGATGCCACGCCTCCTAAGTAGAAAAACCCAAACCAACCCAGCGATTTATGAAGTCCTATATCTCAGAACAAATAATTTTAAAGATATGAAATTTCGTGAGCAGATTTTATGTCACTAGCTAAGAAAATTCTGCGAATCTGAAGTTTTTCACTTTATTGATACTGAAGTTAGAAGGATTCCTTAAAAAGGGTGTACTGAACTTGACTGGGCACTACCGTGCTCTTTGATTACGATGATGATCCTGATGATGCGATGGAGAATTAGAACCCTTAAATTGGTTTTAGTCAAACCGATACCAGCTGTGAGTTTGTGCGTTTGTACAAATATTTATTTAAAAAAATAGACATACTCAAAATATTTGTTTGAGATTTTTAACTTTATCAACGAATTTCTTAACGAATTTATTATTTTGGATTCGTGTAGAAATATTTTCGAACAAATATGGTCCCGAAATTTGGTCTGTCTGTCCGTCTTTACCTCGACCTACAGCATAAGCAGGGTCGGGTATGAAATCCCGAATGCCATTATCCAGAATTTCAAAATCCCGAGTGGACAAAATACCGAATAGCTAAAATGCCGAATGCCAGAACCCCAAATGACAGAATACCGGATGCCAAAATTGCACGGGATTTTGGATATTCAGGATTATGGCATTTGAGATTCTCATTTATTGCCATTAGGGATTTTGTACCTTTCCCTGATAAGCCAATGAAGCGATTTTCTTAAAATTTTGAACTTGTGGGTAGTTCCCTCGGAAATAATTTTTTGTTAGCATGAAAACTTATGGTACCTGCGAAACAACAGTTTTAGAAAAGCTTATGTTAGCAAGTTCATGCGAACCAGTCTTTTATTTTAGTTTTATAAGTCATTCAAAATATTGGTACAACAAAGTCAACGTGTAATATTCAGAATAGTATCTCACTTCTGCAAAACTAATTTATCTTATATCCCTCTTAATCTGCAAAACTAATTTATCTTATATCCCTCTTAAATTATATCAAATATCATTAAATCAAGTTCATTTTGTCACATCTCCGACCTTCCATGCATATCGATATCTTGATGTCCAACAGATACTAAAAAAAACACAATTGCCAGCTCAGGCTACACACGAGAACAATACAATCTTTGTATAATTATTCGCGAAGACTAGAATAATAGTTGCGCAAGACCTGATGATGACGTCGGGAAAACCTAATGATCTATGACCACACACAGAAAAAATAAAATGCTTGAAATAAAAAAATCCACGACTAACGTTTCGCTCCAGATATAACCCTGAACTTGACATCGGACCGAACACCGAAGCTCTTTGCTTGTTTTATTACGTAAACGTGAAACCGTTAAAGTTCGTCTGTTTGTTGTTTCATTTCTTTATTGTTTAAATCTTCTCTAAACGGTTCCTACTGATAGATATTCCAAATGTAACTTGCCCTTCAACACCACCAGCCGACCACACTACTATAGTAATAATAATAGAGAGAATACCACAACCGGTAGATAAATCACTCAATTTCTATATAATAATGTCAATTAGTTGGATTCAGGCTGAGGGCACAAGTCGATTTAATCCAACTAAGAGTCAGTCAGGTGTGTCAGCAATGGATACAAGAAATAAAAAATGCGATGACAAGTTTCGGTAATTGTGCTTCGCACGGTTGTGCTATTAGCTGATTTAAAGTTGCTTAAAGCCCACTATTTCTACAGTGAACTATCACATTCTACTATGTCGGTATGAAACTCTTCATTTAATTGCAACCAACAACTGCAGAACTACAGCGCCTTATATACAGTAATTGTTTATTTGTTAGTAAACAGTGCTGATGGTGGGCCCGAAAGCTCATCCGGCAAGAGTAGTCGCAACAACTGTACACCAAATGATTGTTATCGTCAAATGAATGCACGTTTTTTCTACCTATCGTTTTTTTGTTAGTTGTTTGTTTGTTATTTTTGTATTTCCTTCTTTGAATTTGAACTTGAATTTCCCACGTGAGTTAAGCAGTGCATGACCGTGTTGACGACGACCGACGCCGACGACGGGAAATTGATTGTTAAAAAGGTGGAAGCTGAAGGTTGGCCAGACATAACCGAAATGGTGTTTTTAAATGGTTAAATGTAAGGTTATTATTTTGTTATGTTTTGGTATGCATACATATTTTTTAATTGTATTTTTGCAAAATTGGGAAATTTTTGAGATACAATTGTTTTAGTTTTAAACTTGAATAAAATGAAAATTGACAAGACATTTTTCTTTAGAAAACTATTCAAAGTTGCTAGTGGATTAGGCAATAAAAGAACTAAACGGAGAGCATTAACAAGTGTCGGCGGGGTACTTAAGTGGTCGTACAAACACAGGTTAATACAAAGGAATCCATGGTGTGTCCATGATTTTACTTATTGAATAGTTTCGTTCAGTTCACTTTACCCTTATTACTGAAAATGGTTTTCATTAGATAAAAAATCTTTCTGCGAACATCAGCGCCTCTTTCATTGAAACCCTGGCTTGTGGCTTGTGTCTATAGCTCCCGTAAGGTTCAAAAGTCAATCGCACACGAGGTGTTGTAGCTGAACGTATTCTTTGCAGCACACAAGCTACAAATTGCAAATTCCTGAGATATATTTCACCGTTTTTTTAATGTTTTATATTTTAAATAAAATTGAATTTTATTTGTTATAGTTAGGCATACAAAAAAGTGAAAAATAGTCATATTTAAAAAATCATTTAAGAAAAAAAACATGTTTTTTTCATGTTTAATATTTTTTGCAGAACTGAACCATGAATTCTTTAGTACATTGCCCACTCTCCACTCATTAGTACCAACTCGAGGTGCTATTTTAAACGCGGAAACATTTTCATAGTGAATGTGGCTTCAATATGAGGCCTCGCGACTAAAGACACGTGCACTTCAATCTGCTTACTGCTCATTTGTCTGAAAAAAATGATGAAGGGTGTTTTTTTTTAGACGTGTTTTCAATCTGGCAATACTTTTTCGGAGTTGGTCTTTTTGACAGCTGTCACTTGATTTTTGCTCAGTTTGGTTTTGCCATTTCACAGTGAAAACTTTTGGTGAGCGCATTATCTCTTGTCTTGGGCCTGTGCCACCAAGATTGTGCGATTTAACACCGCTGGACTATTTTTAGTGGGGCTATGTGAAGTCACTTGTCCACGCATTCCGAGAAGATTGACGTTTTGGAAGAGTATATTCGTCGCGTTGTTGCTGACATACGGCCCCAATTGCTGCACAAAATGGTCGAAAATTGGGCCCCTCGGCTAGAATTTATTCGAGCCAGCCATAGCGGCCCGAAATAATGGCACGCCCTTACCTAATAAAGCAAAATTCTTGGCCATGACATTAAATTATATGCGATTTATTTGTTCTTGAAAGCCACGCGTCTAAAAAAAACACCTGTTAGTAATATAAGGAAAAACAAGTAGGATTTACTTCTAAACAATGAAAACAGGTATAAAGAGATGTGTAGATAGTTTTGAAAAAAGTGGTGAAATGCTAGGAATTGGAACACATTTTGTATCTCTATCAAGACAATAACCCCAAGCACTTGCCTGAAATTAATAGAAAATAGCTATTGCACAATTTACCAAAGGTGATAAAGATCCCATCACAACCACTGGATCTAACACAGTGGATCTAAGCACATAACATAATTGACAATTTTTGGCAGAAATGGAAATTCACTAATCCAAGTTTTTCAATGTAACTGATTTGAAATAAAACAAGCTGAAATTTCACCAAAAACTTTCTTGATGCTGTTCAAAATCGTCTTAAATCAGTAATACGACAAAAACGGATTCTGTACAATTCCAAATTCTGACAGAAATTTGATTTTCAGCGATTACTGATTGAAATTTGGTGGGTTCACTAGTCAAGTTTTCATACATTAGAAAATGTGACTAACTAAGCAATTAAGAGAAAATTTTTCAAGGAAATCCACCAAATTTTAATCAGTAATCAATGAATTCCAAATTTCTAAATATACTTTGATCTTCTAGGCACTTCAAACCCTAACGATCTATCAATTTTTATCGTTCTACAACAATCAAAAGTGTTCCATAAAATTTATATGAATTTTTGAGAAAGTGGTTAGGTGTCATGCCCCCTAAACGAAAAATTGTAGATTTTCTATTTTTCCTTTGTACACAGCACAAGACTTACCGTTGTGTGATTCAAGATTCAGATTCAGATTTCAAGATTCTACGGTGTCGCGAAGCGCTAAATAGTTTTGATGATCTGTTAGAGAGTCAGTCAATCAATTAGTCAGCAAGTCAGTTAGGGTTTTAGTGATTTTCAAAGTCCTTTATCTCAGGAATTATTAATACAGGGTGGCGCACGAATCGTGCTACAAAAATAAAACGTAATAACTTTTTTTCTGTGTGAGTAATCGGCTTATTTTTTCTTTTATTTTGTAGGTTGCTATTTAGATTTGTAAAAATGGATGCTTGGGATACGGAGAAAAGAATTTGGATAGTGCAACGGTGCCATGCTTTGCAGTCCGTCATTTCCGTCCAAAGGGAATTTAGGCGGGAGTTTGGCGGGAATCCCCCGAGTAGATGGACCATTATGAGGTTTGTAAACATGTTTGCCGAATCTGGAAGCATCGCACGAAGGCCGTACCATCGAGATGCCAATGTTCGGGATCAGGTTCAGGTTCCGTACAAAGTCCAAATTACTAGCAAGTTAAACCCTCAGGATTTGCCTGTTCGCCTGGAATTTTGCCAAAAAATGATATCAATGGCCGAAGAAGACAACACATTGATCAATTGTTTGTTCATGTCTGATGAGGCCCATTTTGATCTTAACGTCAATGTAAACAAGCAAAATTGCCGTATATGGAATAAGTCTAATCCAGAAATGCTCCATGAGACGGAACTGCACCCAGAACGAGTCACTGTGTGGTGCGCAGTTTCATCAAGGTGTATTGTCGGGCCGTACTTCTTTGAAGAAAACGGTGTAACCGTTACTGTCAATGGGGACCGTTATTTAAAGATGTTGAAGGAGTGTTTTTACCCAGAACTGCGCCGAAGACGTATACCATTCAACAGCGTTTGGTTTCAGCAAGATGAAGCAACTGCACATATAGCCAGACCAGTTATGGCGGAGCTAAACAAAAAATTCGCAAACAAATTAATTTCTAGGAACTCCACTCTTCGCTGGCCCCCAAGGTCACCTGACCTGACAGCACCAGACTTCTTTTTATGGGGTTATGTCAAGCAAGAGGTGTATAAAACGAAGCCCAGGAATTTAACTGAATTAAAGCAGTCCATAACGACAATAATTGAGGCGATCCCAACTTCAACTCTTCAGGCCGCGATGAATAATTTTTTGATCAGGTGCCGCATATGCGTGGGAGAGCGTGGAGGTCATTTGCGGTCTATAATCTTAAAAAACAACTAATTATTTAAAATAAAATTTAATTTTCTAACCAATAAAAAAAAATAAATGAAATACATCGATTAAAAAAAAAGTTATTTGAATTTCTTATTGTAGCACAATTGGTGCGCCACCCTGTACTTTAAAGATGAAATTTAATGAGCTGACTATTTGTATTTGTATACGTATTTGACTAGCTTAGCACATACTGCGAATTTCTATGGGTACTGAAGTTAGACGGGGATCGAAAATCACATGAGTTCATTCCTTTTAAAAGGTTGTAGAACCGCGAAATTGGCTGGAAAGAAAAATAGATACAAAATGACAGTGTAGCAATATATCTAGTACTAGAATCTAATAGGCGTCAATGGTGAATAAATCAAAATTCACACCATCCCTCAGAAAAAAATTGCACTGTATTATTTTCAAGCTTACGATGGCTTCTTGTAAGTACTGTATTGAGTCGTCTGCTGACATATTTTTCTTAATCGGGATTCATCTTTGATTGTGATAATTGTTTAAAAAAATGGCTGACACTTTTATTTCCAATCTTAATAAGGTTTTTGAATTGTTTGCTTTTTATCTCAGGTTAAGTTGTTAAATAGAAAAAACTGAAATTTCATAAACTATACAACAATTGGGAACCAAATTTCTCATGAAAGATCATGAAAGTACCCCGTTAAACAACGTTTTAACATCATAATAAACTGGAAAATGTAGGTACTTTATTGTTTCTTAAAGTTAAAAAAAACACAAAAAAGTTGGGTGTAATGAATTTATCTTAATCAAAAGACTCAATGAATAAATCTTATATCAAAGAAAAAAATGTCTCTTAGATCTTTAACTTTTTTTTTCAATTGAAGGTTTCAATGTTTTTTTATTTTCGTTTTGTTTTATTGAATATTTAAACTACTTTTGAAAAGAACTATTCAACTTCCTTAGCTATATTATTTGTCGCATTGCATCCAATTTGTAGGTCTTATTATTTTGTATGTATATAGTTATCCCAGCTTTTTTTGCAAACTATAATCAAACAATGCATTTCAAGACTGTTGCACCATTCAAGTAGTGCTAGAGGGCAATTTTAATTTTCTTTTGATTGCGCTCCCATTTACTTTTTAATTACTGAAACATTTCAGCCTACATCATCAAATTCACACAAACACATTCATAACTATTCAAGAGGATAATTTATGATTGTTGCACTACGAAGACTATGACATGTATCTAATGCAATTTGCACTTCTTGGTTAAGATTAATGTTAGTCAGCTTCACCATGTGAGATGTGCAATATCAACATCTCTAATGGCACCTTTAATGCCATATCAAACCGATATGTTGAAAAATCAGAGTTGCCAAGTATGTGTGATTCTGGTACTTATGATGGTTTCCCTCAAGTCATATGATTAAATGTCAAAATTGAGATATTAAAGACAAACTAAATTATTTTAACAAGGTGGCGCAAAATCAATCATTTAATCTCGTTTTCGAATTACTTTTATAACTTTATTTGGTCCTTTACAAGTTTTTTTGAAAATTGGGAAAGATGATATCCGTCAGTGTTGATACACATTTGTGTCCGTTTTATCGCATTTCCTATGACTTTCCGCAAGATTTCCGATGATAACTGTTCGCATGTTCCTGTCAAATGGGCTGCTATTGTCTGAGGCTTGTTGGCATGAGAATGTGACTTCAAGTAGTCCCAAAGAAAGGTGTATGAGATGGGTAAATTGCGCGATCTTTCTGATTATGTCAAATAGCCACAACGGGAGATTACACGACCAGGGAACGTCAGGAAACGTCTCATTCACAATATCCATTGTGGCTCTTGCGGAATATAACCACGCCATTGGGGTGTCTACTAGATACGCCCCAAAACATAGCTCAGTGTAAAAACTCCCAAAGATTTGATCAAGTAACCATCAACTGCGACTTGAAAAATTTGTGGATGAAGTGCAACGAAGACCATATCTCAGGGGGAATGCAAGTTGAAGGAAAAGGATCAAGCACAAACTTAAAGGAGTTTGGCCGCTCATCAAACTTCTTATAATGTAAGGTCGTGTTCGCTAAGAAGGAAGAAAATAAAATGGCAGAATCATCACATATTCATAACTATTCAAGAGGATAATTTATGATTGTTGCACTACGAAGACTATGACATGTATCTAATGCAATTTGCACTTCTTGGTTAAGATTAATGTTAGTCAGCTTCACCATGTGAGATGTGCAATATCAACATCTCTAATGGCACCTTTAATGCCATATCAAACCGATATGTTGAAAAATCAGAGTTGCCAAGTATGTGTGATTCTGGTACTTATGATGGTTTCCCTCAAGTCGTATGATTAAATGTCAAAATTGAGATATTAAAGACAAACTAAATTATTTTAACAAGGTGGCGCAAAATCAATCATTTAATCTCGTTTTCGAATTACTTTTATAACTT
Organism: Dasysyrphus albostriatus; assembly: GCA_946251815.1. Taxonomy (NCBI): domain Eukaryota; kingdom Metazoa; phylum Arthropoda; class Insecta; order Diptera; family Syrphidae; genus Dasysyrphus; species Dasysyrphus albostriatus. The sequence continues at coordinate 70,425,799 of OX276337.1, read as the reverse complement.
TATTTGGTCCTTTACAAGTTTTTTTGTAAATTGGGAAAGATGATATCCGTCAGTGTTGATACACATTTGTGTCCGTTTTATCGCATTTCCTATGACTTTCCGCAAGATTTCCGATGATAACTGTTCGCATGTTCCTGTCAAATGGGCTGCTATTGTCTGAGGCTTGTTGGCATGAGAATGTGACTTCAAGTAGTCCCAAAGAAAGGTGTATGAGATGGGTAAATTGCGCGATCTTTCTGATTATGTCAAATAGCCACAACGGGAGATTACACGACCAGGGAACGTCAGGAAACGTCTCATTCACAATATCCATTGTGGCTCTTGCGGAATATAACCACGCCATTGGGGTGTCTACTAGATACGCCCCAAAACATAGCTCAGTGTAAAAACTCCCAAAGATTTGATCAAGTAACCATCAACTGCGACTTGAAAAATTTGTGGATGAAGTGCAACGAAGACCATATCTTAGGGGGAATGCAAGTTGAAGGAAAAGGATCAAGCACAAACTTAAAGGAGTTTGGCCGCTCATCAAACTTCTTATAATGTAAGGTCGTGTTCGCTAAGAAGGAAGAAAATAAAATGGCAGAATCATGGAAGAAAACTTGTCAGGACTTCGAAGTCCAAGTAGTTGGTATCACATTGAAATCACAAGATGGGAAACATAACCAAGTCCTAGCGTCAACAATTTCAGAAGACAGATCCGAAACCGAAATAAACGAAAGCAAAATAAAGGAACAAATCGGGACCGATCTGACATCAGAATAAAGAAAGCCGAAGTTTTAGCCACCATTATTTTCGAACAATACACAGCGTTTGGACAAGGTTGAAATTATACCTTTTCTCGAAGAAGCATGCACCAGACATAACCCTTATCAGTGAAACAACAGTAACTTCAAAGAATAGGTACAAGACCTTCCGAACAGACAAGGAAGGAGGCAGAAGAGCCATGGTGCTCCTCCTTATGAAAAATATTAAACGTCTGTGAAGTTAGCAGAAAAATTTTACCTAGGCTAATGGGACCATTTCAGGAATTTTGTAATTTTTTTTTGCATTTTGTATGCATTCCTATTCGGGATTTTGCAGTTTACCAAATAGTGAGTGTAACCCACTGTGAAGTTAGCAGTGCATGTTTTTTTCTCAGAATATGGGGCTAGCTATGGATCTGAAATGAGTCTCTGAGCTTGCAGTTTAATTTGCATTTCAAGAAAAACTAAGGTCCAAATTTTGAAGTCCTTATTTGCAAAAAAATTTAATAAATTAATTTTTCACTGCTAACTTCACTGTGAAGTTAGCAGTAGAGTAAGTTACACTCACTATTTGGTGAACTGCAAATTCTTAAAAAATTTAAAAAAAAAAACTGCGAATTCCTTCCATGGTCCTATTGGTCTAGCTAAAAATTGTTCTGATAACTTCACAGACGTGAATATTAAAGCCTGTCAAGTCGTAATTCCCAAAGTCGTTAGAAGAAAAGTCGAAGAGAACTAGACACTAATTAATTTCAGCTTCTTCAACAAATGCAGTGCCAGACGAACTAATGATAATTATGATCTTTTTATTTTTAGCAACTTACCCACCCAGCACACCAATGGATATATACAAAGTGATTTAAATGCCCGACATAACCTTATCCAACGCCATGCTGGATTTAGGTATAGGTATTTAACGATGCATTTCGGGGTGTGTGTTTGGGCTTTGAACTAAATTGGAATCAATTGATAAACTCAGAAACGCGTCTTTTAAAACAAAAATTTAAACTAATATTGCGAAATAATTTGAAAAGTTAAAACTAAATTAAAATTATTGGAAACAAGGTCTTTTTTATTGATTTTCTACATGTGTCTAATTTATTTATTAGTCGACAAAATGCAATAAGTTCCTATAGTATTTAAATAAAAATATCAATTGCATAATATGTACTTACATAAGTATGTATGAATCATAATACTTTTGTTTTTGAAGCGGCAACACCGATATTATTATTGTAGCACTTCTGAGTTTGTGTTGTTTTCTTTGATTGCAAACTGTGACCGCGATTGAGATCTTATTTCAATTTCAAATTAGAGTCATAAGACGACAGGTGATGAAGAGTGAGGTGAGGATGGATAATTTAATAGTACTGGTGTCATAATGCTGACAGCATTGAAGATTCTGTAGATGTTTTGTCATTGATATTAACCGCGTAAACATGGAGCGCAAGATGTATTGGTTTAACTCACATGAATTCAAGAAGCGTGTGGTTAGGAGATTCTATTGTTTCTCAAGGTCTTAGTAAACCAAGTGTAAAGAAAATGTTTAATTATTATTTTTTATGATTGGAACAAAAAAGTTATAAAAAATTATCTATTTATGAATCGAGTTACTTTTCCGCTAGAATAAAACTTGGTCATTAATATAGTGAAGGTTCCTATGCAAAACTTTTTTTTAATTTTTAAAATTTCCACTGAAGATTACTTTAGATTTTACTTCTACCCACCTATTATTTTGTTTAAATTGTAATTTGGGAATTAATAACGCTCATCGACCCTATTAATATAAAAAATAAAAAATAGAAAAGAAAAATATCAAACACGAAAATTGTGTTGGAATGCGTTTCTTATCCTGACAAATGAATTTTCAGATGTCTCGGTTTCTATATTTCTGGATATGGTATCATTTGGAACAAAATTTTCAGATTTGCGCCAGCAAAACCTCATTTAAACGTTCACACCTATCATATCCAACTTTATCGAAAAAACTAGATTTTAATCGAATCTGTTATTAATCATTATAATAATGAAAAAGTCTAACAAAAACAGCCTCGTCATCCGTCGGCAGATAAAATCTTAACTTCTAAGAAAACTGTCACACCTAGTTTTAAATGTGGAAACATTAAAAATAACAAATAACAGCTGTACACGTTATGATAGGCACCACATAGGTGTTTGGAGGAATTGAAACAACAAACTGAACTCTCAAGTGTCAAATTGCAGGAAAACTAGTTTTTGTTGGTCACCTTAGCATACCTGGAGTAGCCATATAGCCTTCAGATAGCACCTGAGCGAGAAGATCTCCACTGTGCATTCATATTCCATAGACACCAACAACCAGTGGTCCTATTATCGCGATATAATCAAAGAAGCACAGAAATCACCACCTACAACATGCGTTAATGCTGCAACAACAAAGATGAACAGCTAGAGAGGAATATCGGGCAAGGAGAAGAGAGGAAAACAAAACCCGGTGTCGAAAGAAGATGGTGTACGCACCCTTCCATTTCAAGGAGATCGAAGAGTGAGTCTCTCGATCGAAACAACACCCGGGAGTTTTATAAAGAAAAGCCAAGCAGCTAGCTACTGGTTTTAGCACCCGAAACAGGCTCAACGAAACAGCGAGTGTCACTGAAATACAGGGAATAGTAGAGCAGCATTTCCTGCAGCTGATACATAAATAGGCATCACGTTGAGCGAGAAATAGGACAAGAAAAGAAACCACATCCAATCAATGAAGACCAGTCCTACCACGCAGTCTAGAAATTGTAGACTTTCCTATAAAAAAACCTAATTCTTTGTTGGCCGGTGATTGCAGTCTGAAACCAGCTCATCAAACATCTTATTCTTTGGACACAGTAGTTTTAATTTAAAACTACCTTATCAATGGTTATTTTAAGAAATAATCCAAAATAATAATTCGGACAACAAATGGTTAAGAACAACAAGACCTGATAGTTTAACAGCGGAGCTCTTCAAGCACGAAGGGGTAGTAAGTGAGAGGAAGCATGCCCGATGAATGGTCTATCAGTTCCATATATTCCATCTACAAAAAAGGTAATCCTGGAAGACCTATCAAGGCTTGTCCTTGATAAAAGTTGCATACAAGATCCTATCCAACGTACTGTGTGAGCGTCTTAAACAATTCTTCAACTCAATATTCAGCAAGTAACAGAGTGGCTTTCGGCAAGGCTGATTTACCATATACTTAATATTGACTCTCGGATGAATCTTGGAAAAGACCATATGAATTTCAAGTCAAGCCTCACCATTTAATTATCGACTTCAAAGCCGCACATGATTACATTCATTGTCAGGAGCTCTACATATGACGATAGCTGAATTCGGGATCCCGACAAAACTGATCCATATTTGTCGCGTGATATTGGAAAATACGGGATGTAACTTTGTAACTAGGAAAAAGTTGTTCTGAACTATTCCAAACATGCACAGAATCTCGTTCTGGAGCAGAAAGTGCGCACGGTAGGCGATGACACTGAAGGCACATCTGTCCAACTTCTAGGATATGCCCAGGTTATCGACATTATCGGGTCATTATAGAGTAATGCATGGTAGAAGGTATAAGTAGTAATTAATCTGAGAAAAGACATCTTGGTGGAGATCAGACGAAGAATTACCCTACCAAACCCGTGCTTTTTCGGTCTGGCAAACTTTATTAAACCCTTATAGTACCAGTCCTGCTTTATAGCGCAGCCCCACTTGTTGGGCGATAAAGGTAAAAAAAAGAAATTATACTGGGATCTTTAAAAAGAAAAATTCTTCGATGGATATTTGGTCAGGTGACGAGGAGGAAGAATGGAGGAAAAGATGCAACCGCGAACTCTTTGTATACGGATTTAGGCTATAAAATAAAAACAATTCGACCACATCGAGCGATTGGACAATAATGCTCTAGCGAAAAGTTTTTGAATACGAGACCCCAGGTTCGAGAGAAAGAAGAACACAAAACATTCAGTCTAAAGACCAAGCCATTGAGGATGCCAGCAGACTTGGTCTAGATGACTGGAACAAACATGCTTGAGACTGTAGGAGAGGATAAAAGGTTACCGTGTCTCAAGCTGTAGAAAAGTAGAAAGTATGTTTTTGATATTTTCAATTTTCTCAAACAAAAAAAACTAAAAGACTTTAAGGCTTAACGACTCTTAAGAATTGACATTATGCCAAAAGCCTGTTACTTTTTGTCTGCAATTTATTTTTGAACTAGTTCTTGATGGAATATGTTGGGGAGTGTCCCCCAAATGTAAATTCAAGTTGGCAGGGCGGGGGTGCGTCAGCGTCAGCCGCCTTCTTGGGAAACACTTTTTATCAAATCGTCGGCTTAGAGTGTAAAGCAGCTAACTCAAATTTTGCATTTTTTACAACCAAATATTTTAAACATAGTGTTCGCAATATTTGAATAAAACCAAAATTACATTAAATATTTTTCAACACTCGTTATTGCCAAATTCAGTGAAATTGAAAAGATTTGATACATTTTTGTATTTTTTTGCAATTTTTGAAGTGGTCTATAATGGGAAAAAAAATATGGAGTTAGGCGCTTTACACTCTAAGCCGACGAAATATATTTCGTAAACCGTGCCATCATACGAAAAAAAAAATTATTTTGGAACCTAAAATTCCATTCCTTTATTTGCTTTTTTATATCAATTTGTAAATTAAATTCTTATCACCCACATATTTTTATTTTTTGTTGTTTCAAATCATTAATAGTATCTACAGAGAAATAGCACACTTGTATATTTCCAAAATATGGACAGAGGCGAATAGACAAAAGTCGAGCAGGAATTCTTGATAGATTTGAAATTTTTATGTCCCCTGATAGGTCCATATCGGTGTAACTTTAGACCAGGAAAGTCCACCATCGACCAAATATTCGCACTGCGACAGATCTTGGAAAAAACCCAATTTCAAATCGATACCCACCAACTTTTCATCGATTTAAAGGCGGCGTATGACAGCATCTATACAGACGAGCTATATAGAGCAATGTCTAGTTTTGGCATACCTCCCAAACTCGTCCGTTTGTGTAGGATGACGATGGAGAATGCACGCTGCTCCATCAAGGTCGGCAAAGACCTCACCGATACCTTAGATGTCAAAAAAGGTTTTAGACAAGGCGACGCGCTGTCATGCGACTTCTTGAATGAACTGTGCAAAACTCTCACGTCAACACTATAGAGGCACAAATTTCTAAAAGTCCGCCCTACTACTCGCTTATGCCGCCAATATTGACATAATCTTACGAACGAAGCGTAATGTCAATGCTGCTTTCGTGAGTATTGAGGAGGAAGCCAAGAAGATGGGTTTAACGGTGAATGAAGGCAAGACCAAATATATGCTGTCAACAAGAAAGGACATCCAACACCGACTTCTCGGTCAGAACGTCACTATAGACAGCTATAATTTTGAGGTGGTCAGAAACTTTCTCTACCTAGGCTCCGCTATGAACTATGAAAAGCCAACGACTGAGATGGCTGGGTCACCTAGAGCGAGTGGACAACAATGCTCCGGCCCGGAAAGTCTTCCAATCCAACCCTGTGGGACGGCGCAATAGAGGAAGACAGCGCAACAAATGGCGCACGCAAGTGGAAGAGGACATCAATCCATTTGGCGTGCGAAACTGGAGACAGCTAGCTAATAACCGAACCGGATGGAAAAGCTTGTTGGTTGAGACCCTAGTCCACCTTGGACTGTAGTGCCACTTTAAGCAAGCAAGTAAGTAAGTAAGTAAGTAAGTATGTCCCCTATTACAAGACGACTTTAAGTCATGACTTTTTTCGAAATTCAATGAGTGCAAACGAGAAAAAACATCTGATCTCCCCTTTGCATTTATTTAATTTCGAAAAAAATCGTGACTTATAAGTCGTCGTGTTATAGGGCACTATCAAATAGGAAAAACAAACATAAACATCAAATAGAAAAATATTTAAAAATAGACTTTCGCAATATCGGTAGTCGACTTTAAGTCGATTCTACTTAGGTCTAATTTGAAAAGACTCTCCCAATAAGATCTTCAATTGAAAAAAAATTAAATCCCGCTTATTTATCTTTTTCTGGTAGAAAATCCTTATTTTTTAAAAAAGCTTTACCTTGTGAATACGCAATTGATGGACATCTGATGTAACAGCAATTTGCCAATATTTAAAATGTTTGATGATCGACTCTCGATTCAAGTCGGGGAAAGCTGTCTTACACACACTTTTAAAAATTAAAAAAAAAATATTATAATGGACTGGGATGGATTCTGGGGAATATATGCACTGCTGATCTAGTTTGAGGACTTTTTTCAAGGGGCACTGGTAAGAATTTTAATTTGCTAATAATAGATTATTTACCCAAAACGGAACAAAAGTCATGCTAGACAAAAAACTAAAAAACACTTAATCAATATTCAACTTGCCAATCGAGAACAAAAAATTAACTGCTGCCCAACCATAACAACCGCCTTCTAAGAAACGGTAGGTACTAAATAAAGTTAAATATTTGTTCTCTTCCTCAATCTAGATTTCTTTGTTAATAGTTTCATTAAGAAGTATGTAAGACGCTGCATAAATCATTTTAATTCAATCATAAGACCACACTGAACTGGCGAGCAAGTTCACAAATAAGGTTAATCGCAGAGACCGGATGTTAATGTCCATATTTATTATAGAACACTTGAAGTAAATCGGAATGTTCTTTAAAGGCAATGATTACTTTGATTTAATATTTTTCTTTAAGTATTGCTTGATGTATTGTTACTTTAGAGAAATTATGTGTACAAATCTCGCAAAGTGAAGGAAGACGATTTATTTAATTATTGATTAAATAGAAACAATACCAAAAAACTGCAATGCGAAGCAAGGCCAACAATCTACAATAATTTAAAGAAAAGAGATAATCACAACAAACCAAATTAACTCTTTAAATGTTCTAAAAATGTACTAAAATATTTTGTTTGATGAACATAGTTATAATAATAAGTAAAACTACCTACAATATTAGTTCATACATTTTGGACTTTTACTAATGCTCCTGAAAAAATCTAGAATTTTAATATTTCCGGGTTTTACAAATACAATTATCGTTAAAATTTTAAATTTCATCGAACCATAACAAAAAAAATAAGAGAATCTACAAGTTAATCAATTAATTGTAAATTGACATGACAAACGTGAAAAGAGTCCGTATGAAGTAAGATAAATTGAATTCACAATTAATTGTAGATTTTTGTAGCTAATTAGGTGTGGAAAAAAGTAGGTATAGGGGCTTAAATGACATTGAGAATTCAGCTATTAAAACAAATTGAAAATGTTGACAATAAGTTTTGAAAAGAAAAAATATCACAAAAATTCATATTTTTATTTTTAAAAAATGGTAAGGAAGCTCTAGGTTGACATTGCAAAGTCAGCCATTAAAAAAGAAATTCTAAAATGAAAAATTAATTGAAAGTTTTCTTTTTAATAACTTTGTTGTGGAATAAAAATGTTGAATCTTTATGTCTTTCAAACAAAATATTTAGTAGATCTTAGCTGATATACTCTAGCCTCTAGTCAAATCCTCGTTAAACAGTTTTCATCTTGCATGCAGACCCACTGTTTGCTATTGTTTGCTTATTTGAAAAGCTTTTTATTTGACCAGAGAGCATGTTTAAAAAAAAATATTCGTTTAAGTAATGTATTTGTTAGTATTTGTCTGTTTTTTGCTAATATGCCAGCTCCAGTATATAGCACGGTTAATTTTTCTTAACTACCATAAAAAAAATTAGGTAGTTCTTTACGACCAACAAGACGGAGGTAACCATGAATGAACATAAGCGTGTGCCTCGTACCGTTGACCATCAGATAAGCTTTTTTAGAATTAATTAAAAAAGTGTTTCATAAAAATAAAAAGACATTTTTGAACTGAGTGCAGTAGTTTAAACAAAACAAAATTGCATCAAAGTGATAGCGAATACCAAACAAAACATTGGCATTCTCGTTTTTTACTGTGTGGGATACTGGTGCCGAGATATGCACACAAAATTGACAAAATGCATTTACAGACAAAAAAATACTGTGCAAATTCATTTTTAGGCACTTGTGATTTTCTGTCGCGCGATCATTTAGTCGCAAAACATGGAGCACATGAGATTAAATGAGGATGAACGTACATGATGCTAAGAAATCATACTGGGTTGCGATCAAATTTTTTAGTCGCAACGACAGAAAGTCGCAAGTGCGGTCCTAGTAGCCCAGGAAAATTAGACAAAAAAATGGCAAAACTACGAAAAAATTCAGACAAAGCTGAATTTTGGTAAAGAGCTTTGTTTTGACGTCTTTAGCATTCCCTGAAAAGTTAAAGGGGGTTAAAGGGGGTAAAATTTAGTTTTTTCTTAATTTCTTAAGAGCTATAAGTTTTTTTTTTTAAATGTGAAGGTACAAATTGTAGCTTATGTCATACGAAAAAGATTAACATACTTTTTTTTCATAAAAGCAATAGATTCTAAGAAAATCATGCAAGAACTTCACGGTGGAGAAAATTTTGTCAAAAAATTTAGGCTTCAGGCTAGGTAGATCAACGATAGACCAAATCTTCACATTGAGGCAAATCTTAGAAAAGACCAACGAATTTAAAGTCGAGGCCGACCATCTTATAATCGACTTCAAAGCCGCATGATAGCTTAAGTCGCCAAGAGCTTCTATTGGCGATGTCGGAACTCGGGAATCCGAAAAAACTGATGCAGCAATATGCCGCATGACGTTACAAAATACTCGGTGCAAAGTGCAAATCGGCAAAAGCTCATCCGAGCTATTCTAGTGGTGTACAGGGTTCAGAACAAGGCGATGCGATATTACGTGATTTCTTCAACATAGTCATGGAGCAGTGGCGTTAACTTGAAAGGCACTATCTTCAACAGGTCTTCTTATCTGCTTGGCTATGCGGACGACTTCGACATCACCGGCCGCTCCAAGCGAGCTGTACTTGAAGCATTCACAGCCAGTGATGAACAGGCGAAACGCGTTGGTCTTGAAGTGAATGAGGACAATGAGGCGCAATTCTCTAAAGTACAATAGCTCCCTAAATTAATTCATCATTTCATTAATATAAATTAGTGTAACACCAATTTTAGGAATATGCAAATATAATTTTGTTTACTTTAGATTAACCTTTATTTTCATCTTTTTTTAGTTTTCAATTCCAGAAAGCATCCAATGCTTGGTGCGTTGTAAAAACCTTGAAAATTATTAATTTTCCCACAATTGATTTTTATTTTGTATTTGATGATGTCAAAAACATAAACAATCAAGAATTCTCGGTTTCTTTATGGGTTTTTAGAAAAAAAAAAGAAAATTGAATGAAAATCATAATAACACTTCGACTAATATCTACTCTCCACCAGCATAGTCAGGTGTCATAAATCTTTTATATTCTTTCATCTCTGCAAAGGGCAGAGAAATAGATTCATTATCTCTTGGAGCATTAAATAAGCGCTTCCAAGGCCCTAAGCTAATGCACCGTCTATCTCTGTCATGTGAACTTGCGCAGTCATGCTCTATAGGGCGGTACAGTACATGCATCAGTTAGTACCATAAAATACTAATACTTAAGATACTGAATCTTAAAGTACAAAAAGATGCTATTGAAGATGACCAAGAAAAGAAAAGAGTGAAGGCTGAAAGTTAATGACTTTGAAATTAGCTGGGAGAGGTCCAAAGGTTGCTCAGATAATTAAAAAGCACATGCATTTGAACAAAAAAAGAAACAAAAAACACGAAGACTAGAAGGTACCTATACCTACACAACCAACGGCAATCACCGATTCATTGATTCAATGGAATTAGAGAGCATTATATTTATTATGTCCAAAGAGTCATCATTTCTAATGGAAGCCTAGAATAAAATCCAGTCATCGCATCGGTTTCGGATGGCAGTGGTATTGGAGTGAAATGGTTTAGGCAAGGAGGCGGACTTTGAAGCCCATTGAGGTCAGCTGAAATTCATTGGAAGAGAAGTTTGCTTTTCCCCAGAAATTTGTGATCTGTTTGAAAGGTTTTTGTGGTTTGCACGTATACACGTTCCATTTGGATTTGCAACGTTTGTATACGAGTATTTAAACGTATTGGAAGGAATGTAAATGGCTGAAATCAAAGACCTTATGCAACTTGTTACTTTAGAAACACGAACTGGATTGGAGATTGTGCAACTGGCAATGAAAGTTGGGTGAGTTTAGGTTTTCATAGATGCAGTGATGCGGCGAGATTACAATTTACTAATGCCAATAAAAGATAGGGTTCTATTGCGCGGCCTTTAGCTTTTGATTTTAATGACAATAAATAAAACTGCACGATTCTGTGCTTTTGATTTGCATCCTTGACAGTCAAATCAAGTCAAAGCACACACCAACCCAACCATGGCATGATATTACGATGTTGATTAATTTTATTACGATCAGAAATTTCCCTTCCACTTCGATAGGCACTGAAATGACACTTTGATCTGAATGGTATTTGTATTAAGCATATGATTAAGGAAATAGGTAATCAATTTTAATAAATTAAATGGAGCAGTTGGTAGACTATAAAAACAGAGCAATGATTAGGTACGTTATCGACTATCGATTAAAATATAGCAGTTTAATATGAAATAACTTTCGTTCAGTCGATGTTTATTTTAAAGGTTAACATACAAAATATGTAATTGATTTTTCAAGGTTTAAAGTCAACAAATAATCAAGCCATATAATATGTTTATTATAATTATAAAGTGCTTCAAAAAATTATAGATGCTCTTATCGTTCAAGGCTATTCAAGGTTTATTAATTTATACATATATGTATGAGTTCAAAAAAATAGTAAACAGAGATTAAATTCTGCAGAATAAACCAAACAAAAATTTTAAAAATATCTGCAATAATAACACAGCCTTATTTTATTTGTCATAAAATGTACACGGTACCGAAAAAATAAGGCCAACTTTTAAAAACTAATCTTAAATTCACATTGCTTAATTGTATTAAAACCAATTTTTAATAGTTGGTCGTACTTCAAAAAAGTTATTTTGGTAAAGCGCATAAGGCAACGAACGAAATATAACAACCCCGATTTTAAACTATGCATTAAAAAACTCCAAACTTTTAACTGCTGACAAAATAATTGGAGTTAAGTAAAATTTAAGTTCTAAAAGAAAAATCATTTAAATAAAATTTACGACTGGGTCGCACCTGCTTGCTCTTGTGTTCAAGACGCAGAGGGTTTAAGAAAATATCAAAATTATGAGAGACAAATGTTTAACTTAAAAGCAAGAAATAAAATTAGTTTGTATTGTATACAAAATTCTTCAAACATTTTAAAGAAAAGGTTTTAGTATGCAAATGTTGAGTATTAATTTATTTGCATATAAAAATTAAAATTTTAGAAAAATTATCAACCCGTTTTAAAAATAACGAATTTTCAAAAAAAAAATTTGGAAAATTTGGATATGCAATATTTTTTTATTCTTATTTGAAATTTGTATATAAAAAAATTAATTTAAGTCGGTAAGGCCGACAATCAGAACATTCAACTTTGAATAGTTGCAATTTTTATATTTTTTGGCAGTATATCGAATTAATTATCTATTTTAATTTAAGTATATATGAAACATTTTATCAAAATCATAGAATGCTTTTTTAAACAAAAAAATATTTTCTTTAACGAGTTTTTAACGGAGGGTACCGGTTTTTTTTTTTAATAAAACTAAATTTTTTTCTCAAAATACTTCAAAAAGTGTATAAAACATTCTTAAAACAAATATTCTAAATATTTGATTTTCAAAAAAAAAATTAAACATTAACAAAGAAAGAAAAACTATTTTTATTGTTAAGAAGCTTCTAAAGGGTGTCTTTTTTAGAGGTATAGAACTTCAAAATGGATTAAAACAAAGATGATTTTTTTAAATTGACATGCAATTTACTTTATTCCAAAGATAATCTTCTGCGTTATAATTTAAATATGATTTCTGGCCACGGCTGCCTCGGACGTAGTCTTATCTTGAGGTCCAATTTTCGATTACTGTTTCCAACATTTGAGGCCGTATATCGGCAATAACGCGGTGAATGCCCTCCAAGTAGTTAATCGTTTCGGGCTTATCGGCGCTGACTAGCGACTTCACATATTCCCACAGAAAATAGTCAAGCAACGTTAAATCGCAAGATCTTGGAGAAAAATTCACGGGTCCGTAACGTGAAACTATGCGGTTAGAAAACGTTTCCAATAAATGTAGCACGAGCTGAGTGATATGTTGCGCCATCTTGTTTAAACCACAGCTCCTGCACATCATGGTTGTTCAATTGATGAACGAAAACTCAGTAATCATGGCTCTATAGTGGCCACCATTGACTGGAACGTTCTGGCCAGCATCGTTTTTAAAGAAGTACGCACCAATTATTCCACCAACCCATAAGACACATCAAACAGTTAGTTTTTGTGGATGTAATGGTGACTCAACATACTCTTGTGGGTTGTCATCACTCAAAATACGGCAGTTTTGTTCATTGACGTATCCATTCAACCAAAAGTGAGCTTCATCGCTAAAAAAAATTCGCGCCATACATTACGTAAGTTTTCGAGATGTTCAAAATAAATTTGCACAATTTGGAAGCATTGTTCAGGCATCAGTCTATTCATGTTGAAATGCAAAACCAAATTAAAAATAAATCACTTGACAGCTGACAAAATGGCCGCCAGTTAAAATAGTGTTGCCAACCTAAAGTTCTATAACTCCTAAAAAAACTATTGTAATATGAAAAACCGTTTTGAAGAAAATCGAAAATGAAAAAAATGGTTCTTTGGGGAGGTACCATTAGTTTCCAATTTTTGGGAAAATGGTTTCCCATCCAAAGTTAGCCTTTACCAAAAAAAATTATTAATTTTTTTAAAGAATAGAATAGAATGTGAAGCCGTTTTTATGAAAAGTAAGATTTTGTAAAATTGCTAAAAAAAAAAATATGGGAGGTACCGTTTATTTTGAGTTCTAAAAAAAAAATTTTTAAAAATATGTGGACATAATCACCAAAACCACTATGTGCCAAGGTTTTAGAAAATCGATCCAGCCAGTGCATCGACAAAAAATATGAATGGGCCTTCGAAGGTAATTGTGTTAACCAAAAATTAGTTTTCACCTTAGATGCTCCTGGGATCACATATCACCCTGCCAGACTATTTAAAAATTTTAAGTGAAAAGCGGTTTTTTAAACAGTCTGGTAGGGCGAACTATTTTCAAATGATCTCAGATTCCCAGACATGAGCTTATCTAGGAAAGGGTGAAACCAATTTTGGGCAAAACGATTAGGTACCCTCGAAGTTGCTTTCACATCTTTTTGTTTCGATGCACTGTTTAATCACTAAGACACTTGTTGTGGACTCCAAGACTTTGATTTTTGAAAAGCCTTTAATGAAGCTTTCGACGTTATCATTCATATCTTGCAGTCGACTCTTAGTCTATAGCTAAATGTTTAATAATTGATTATTGAAAAATTTTAAACAGAAATACATATATTTTTTGTTTAAACTCAGATAACACTCTGAACTTAATTTCACTGACACCATTTACCTTCATTGTTTTTGAATATATAAACGCCAAGATTGATTATAATAATTTTATGGTTACAAATATTCGAGCTTTTTGTCTTCAAATAAATTCAAAACTCTTAAAAATGCATCAAAGGCTTTAAGTTAAATCTTAAATAAGAAAAAATATCCATAAATAAATGATAAACCGTAGAAATGTTGTCAGTTGTTTACATTTTTAGTTGACAAATTTTTGTTGTTTAACAAAGCTGAGACATAATGTACAAATAAGGTCAATTATGACTTACTTACTTATAAGTAGGTTTATGAGCCTCATAAGCAAAAAAATATACTTTATGAAAAAACTTTATCGACCTTGTCTTGAACTCGTTTCAGATATGAATTATTGTAAGCAAAATTAATAAAGAGGCTTAACTGGGTCGTACTTACTTCCTCTTTTTATGTCAGGTTCTTATTTTTGAAACTATTTATACAGTAAGTCAAGTTATTCAATATGAAATGCTATGCTTAGAAAAAAAAATGTTATAAGATAATTTTATTAAAGTTTAAGTACAATGTTAAAATTTCCAAACAATTTTTGTTAATTTTTTTTGAAAATCAATAAATTCAAAAATAGGTTCATGATTTTTTTTTTTGAAGGGGTCCATTTCAGTTTATATTTCAAATGAGATTAGCTAATAGAATACAAACCTAAATTTGTACATATACTTTGTTTTAAGCGAAAAATTATTTTTAATTTTTAAGCATTATTTTATTTTTTTTAATATAAAACTTTATTACATTTTTCGCTCCGTTAAAATATTAACTTATTCTTTAAAAATCTTCGAAACTTAAGCAAGAAGGTAAGTGTTTTCCACTTTATTTAATTTGCAAGAAACCAATACCTGCCCTAAAGAGAAAGTAAAAACATGTTTTAAAAATTGAGTTCATAGCACTTATACGCTATTTTCCGCAATCTAAACTGATCATTTTTGAATGTAGGCTTTGACTTAATATATGTGAATAAACATTCTTTCAGAATTTGCTTTACTTGATGCCTAGTTAAATACATCTTTAAATGTTTATTTTAAACAAACTGATGAAGTTAAAATTGGTTTAGAATGTAGTGAACAGAACCCATCCGCCTACACAAATACACATCACACTCAAATAATGATTTAAATTATTTACTTTATGATAGTTTCATCTACAAATTACCTTAGTAATGCAAAGAAATATTCAATACAAGGACCACAATCAAAATTAATACTCCCATAGTTTGGTGGGTTTTTGAAGCTCAACTTAGAATAGAAGCAGGCCAACATCCCTAAACTACTTGTTATTTGTTAAGACATACTATTACAGTGCTTTGTATATTTTTTTTATGAATTTTCCATTCCAATTCGGGCGTGGTGCTTAACTGATAACTTAGAATTGTGATTTTTAGATACACAGCATTCTTACTACCCAAAAAATTTAATATATAATAAGCACTTTATAAAAAAAGTACAAAGAAAACTTGGTTTCACACAAAAAACATTGAAGTGGAACTAAACAAATTAAAACAATAAGAGCCCTATCAATAACAAGTACCTACTCAGTGCTTCTAATTCACAAACTAACTTAAACTTTGATCAGGGAAATAAAATGACTGTTTGAAGTCAATTTAAATAAGTCCCCGGGATTTTTTTTTTAGTACTTTTTCTAATTTTTCTGGTTGATATCACGCAAAAAAAACTCATCTTGTACTCAACCCCAAAGGTAAAAATTTTATATAGAAATATAAAATTCCGTAACTCTGCCTATTTAAATATCTCGACGGTTAATTTTATGAGAAAAAGTAACTTAACATTTTTTGTAAGAAATTTTCTAAGCTACAACGTAGTCTGTGACATTTTTCTGTAAGAGTTAACCGTTCAGAAGATATTCCTTAGAAACCGTTTGGGGGGCCTTTGACCGGCGCTCATATCGATGAGGATTTTTTACAGTTTCCTTAGAGTGTACCAAAATCCATTTTCGCCATTTTTTCAGTAATTTTGCTGATTTTCAACTCTTTGATATTAAATAATTTAAAGATGTGGAGAATTTTTTTCAGAGCATTGTATCATAGGTACAATACATACATACATACATATATGCAAATTCTCTATGCGCAAGTTGAGGTTTGACAGCTGTTGGCAAAAAAGTAAACGCTGCCGATGCCAAAATGTAGGCGAACAAGTTGTTCAGGTCCAGGAACGCTATCACAGACCACTCCACAAGCAAAGTGCAGAGAACTGGATTAATAATAATAAGAATAATAATAATTATTATTATATTATTGTTTTTTTTTTCTTAGTATGTAGTTACATAAAGGTATACGGATTTGTGTTTGTACAAGTATGCCTTGGGGTTATTGCTGCTGTCACCACAGCAAACTTCACCGACGCAACGATACAGACCAAGCGAAAGACCACCCGACATTTTGTCCGGCTTCGTTGGCTGGCATCATAAATTTAAGCTTCAGCCACACGTTAGAGCTGTTAGCTCGTAGTTTACATGTTGATGGTTGAAACAACAAAAAAAGACTATACCCCAATCATACGAGTATGTATATTCAGCGTAAAGAAGTAAGTAAACAAGCTTTCATTCATTAAATGTGACACGACCGCGTCAAGATATGGCAGCCGCAATGTAAGAAGTGGCCAGCTGTCAAAGTCAGCAAAAATAACAGTTTACAAAAAAAATTATTTTACAACACTGTTAAATTCAATTTATTCAATTTTCGTAAATTTGTCATTTTACGTTATTGGAAATCAGCAGTTTAAAATCGATTGTGGTACCATTAAGTAGTTGGTAAACAAAAACGTTTGTAAAATATTTATACTCAAATAAAGTATGACAGTTACAAATAAAAGGATGCGAATAAGGCCGCATATTTACATAAATTCTCAAACTGATCACCAATAAATAGTTTAGGACGGTGGTTTTTCAAACTGTGGGTCACGACCCCCTGGTGGGGTAGCCAAGAAATACTCCGGGGGTCGCGGTCGCAATCCGGTTAGATTAAAAAGCAAAGGTTTAAAGTCCTGGACGGCTTATTATTCAAAACTTTAAAACCATTTTTGAGGAATTGTCGACATAAAGTCTACTTATCTTTTTTAGATTTGCTTTTTTTCTGTCACTCTACTTGTTCCGGATATGCAAAGCCGCGAAAATCTTTTGGGAAACTTATCCATTTTATGCTGACTCTTTTTTTTGATCAATAAGTATTCTTACTTGAAAAAAAATGTTACGAAAATCATCTCATTTCCCATACAAATTCACAGCTCGAAATGAGATAATTTTAACCAAATTTTTACCTTTCAGATGAAAACACATTTTTCATAATTTCCAAAGCATCATTTCAGCTCTAATGAAAATTACTGGATGTTATGATTTTTTTTATTTTCGGCAACAGAGGAAAATTTCACGTCTGTGAAGTTAGCAGGGCAACTTTCAATCGCGCAAATGGGACCTTAACAGGAATTTGCATTTTTTTGCATTTATCCGATTTTGCAGTTGGCCAAATAAGGGTGTAATCGAGTGACATGCTGATGGTATCCCTTCTACTATTTTGAAAAACTGCGTTACTCACTTGACGTTACCTTTGTCCGTTATTTTTAACTTATCAGTGTCCTCTTGTGTATTTTCATCTATTTAGAAAAATTCTTTCATAATGCCTCTACATAAGAAAAGTACTCGTAAAAACAGATGAAATTAAAAATTATATACATATTGCTAGATTATCGGTTATTTTAAATCTTTTAGAGGTTATTATCTGTGAATCTTTATGTTTTTATGTGAAATAATTTATAGCTCCAAATCAACATGGTTTTACAAAAGAGAGCTCAACTGTTACTTTTTTACTGGAATCGGCAGAACATTGTATTAACTCACTTAAGAACAAAAGGTAAGAAGATTGCGTATTTACAGACTTCAGTTATGTACTTATTAAATCAATTTATTTTGGGCTACTGAGGATACGATAACTTTTAATAAGAAACAATTGCGTCCAAGAGTTTGAACTTTGAAATATGTTTGTTTGGAGCCTTGCGTTTCTGAGGGAATGATCTTTACCTATCTTTTAGTGTTGTACTTAGTATTATTTTTTCTTTCTATTAACAAGTGTTTTGCCTTTACCAAATTGAGATTGGACAGTGAATTAATACTTTTTCTTTCTCATTTTTATATTTTCAAATTGAATATCGCAAATTCACAGAGAGCGACATTAAACTGCAATTATCTAACTCATTGGGGCATATTCATAGATGTTGTTTAAGCTGTTGCTAAAAAAAATCTGGAGTTTACCTGATGAAGTTTCCATATGAAGACTTCAGATTTGCAAGCAACAGCTTAAACAACATCTGTGAATAGGTCCCATTTAGTTTATCCTCCGCTAAATACATACATATGTATTGTGTACTTGTATCGATATTTGTAACTGTTCCAAAAATAGCAACTTACCTCACAGGTGTAAGCAATAAGATAACATCACAAGTTTTCAATAGTCAATTATTTACCTGAAAAGATTGAAAAGAATTTGATTTGTCATTATTTGTAGCTTATGAAAAATTATAATTATCTCTTGAAAATATGAAATCATGATTTTTTTTACATTTACCTATGCAAAGTATTTATCATAGTTACACACACTAACTACATAACAAAGAAGAAGAAATTAAATTCAATTACCAGTCAGGCCTGTACATACTTCACATTGTAATAATAATACATTGTAGTAATAAGGTTGGAAGTAGACGTTTTTGAAAATCTAAGTATGTAAGTTAAACTGAATTTAATACAAATTTCGTATGGGAAAGACCCTATGTCACTGATTAGTCCTAAATTAATTAGACTAAAGGCTATTAATAGCTATTTTGAATTGATATAACTATTTTTACATGGCTGATCCACCAAAAAACCTTATCGCTCTAAAGGCATAAATAAACAATATAAAAATGGAAATCTTCAGCTGTCAGTTTGATTTGCCTACAAGCTGAAGCGAACGGCTGTGATGCTTAGATTTTCAGAGTATTAGTGAAAAGCAGTAAAAAGAAGCACACATAGAATCAACTCGTCATTCAACTCAGGTCCTGTTGTTTTTGCAGTTTACATCTATTCATCGACACGAAGTGAAATTACAAATAAACCAATGAAAACAAATGGGTTTCGGAGGGTGAAACGTACAAAAGATTGACTTCTTGATAATTGATATTCTCTGTCTGAAGGTTTTTGGAATCACGCTATAGCTCGAAGAGGCAAACGATGTTATCAAGCTTTCGACCATTATTTAAAGAACTTAATGTCGTAAAGGACCCAATATAAAGAAAAAAACTTTGTATAGATAGATGAAAATTGCGAAAAAAACCTTAGAAAAGCATCGAACTCAGCTTTTTAAGAAGACAAAATCGGAGATCAAGCCGGTTTACGCAATATTCAAATACTTTTTATATGATCTGATAAAGAGAAGCAATTTCTGAACGGCCATCACAGCAGAGCAATATCCAAAATCTTTGCTAGAATTAGTATCTCCGAACTTTATCTTTAATATTTTGAAAAAAAGTACTTTTTATTTCATTTCAAGTCAAAAAATTATCTAATCAATGCAAAACTGTTAAAAAAAAGTGAACGGGAATTCTTGTTTTAACTTTCATTTTGATGCAATGTTTAGGAACAACACAATAAATTTGTTTCCTTATTTGCTTTCTAAGGGTTTGAAAAGTTTTTTTTTACTATATGGCTGTACGACCTTAGGTCTTTTTTACAAATGCAACCTGAATTGCATGGCACTAGTTAGAAAGAGTAGAAGGATAGGAAATTAAAATTAAATTAAATCCCACGGGTGTCGTCCAGTTAAGCTGGGGGACCCACACCTCTAAATCAGCAGTCAAGCACTAAACACAGTTTGATTTACGCAAATTTACGGAAATATTTATTTATGTTATAAAAGTCTACAAATCTGCATATCTATGAAAGTCATGCAATCAAAATTTGCAAAGAAAACAAAATTTAACGAAATATTTCATAAAGTATCTTTGTACATATTACTTTTTTTACCGTAGGGAAGGCTAAAAAAAATCTCTACAAAATCTCGCCAAAATCTTCTAAAAAATGTATTTAAATTTCAAAAACCGTCCCTAAATTTGAACGTCATAATGTGCTGACATATTGGTAACGAAAGCCAAAAGTATCTTTTTTCATTAAATTCAGATAAACTATGGAAAACAACACAGCAACAAATAAAATAAAACTTTAAATAAAAAAAAAAACTTTAAAACTTTAAACTTTAAAATAAATAAACAAATAAAATAAAACTGAATTAAGAAGTTATTTGGCCATAACATTTGCCTGGCTTAAAAAATTCATAAAAATGACAACCTACAGAAAATAAAAAAAAATTGTCTTGTGTCATTTCTTGAAATAACGCAATAACAATACTGCAATAAAAATTGGTTGCAAACAAATCTCAAAACAAAAAACATACAGCTGTAGAATGCTTTTTGTTTTAACTCAATACGACCAATTTTCACAAAAACGCTTAAAATAAAATGCAGCATTATGTTCAAGGCTTTGAGGGTTTAAGAAAATTATATGAAAAGAAATGGAAATTATGAAAGAAAAAGCAATTATGAGAGAAAAGTTTAAAAGCATAAAATACTAAAATTAGCTAAAAAAAAACTTCGTTAATTCTTTATTGAACATGATTGTATGGACAAAAAAAATCTTAAAACATTTAAAGGCAAACTTTTGGTGTGCAAATCTTAAGTATTTGTTTATAAAATTAAAATTTGAAAAAAAAAATGTCAATCCGCTTTTAAAGTATCATATTTTCCTACAAAAATGTTAACCTTTTTTTGAATTTTTTTTTTGCACGAATCCAAAACTTGTCTTATAGTACCTATATAGCAAGTAAAAATTGAATAAAAAAATCTTGTTCTGTTCATTTTTTTACAAGTATATATTAGCTATCCTAGTATCAGGTTATAAGCTAGTTATAAGCTTCTTGTTTTTGAGAAGTCATATGAGTTCTATTAGTGCGTTCATACGATTTTACGATTTTTTTGACGGATCATATATGGACTCATATATGTGAAATCAAGCTCTTTGGCGGGTATAGCGGCCATGTTGTTTAAGCTTAAACCTGTATACGTAAGGTTCAAGTTCAAATACAAGTACAGTTACTTTTGTACTTTAAAATGTGTAGGTACCAGTACCAGTACAATTTCCTTGTAGGTACTTGTACTTTGAAATTTGAAGTACCAGTACCGGTACTTGTACTTTAACTTATAATTCCATAAAATTACATATACATGAAAATTTTGGATTGATTACTTTAGTATCCATGAAGCATACTTAAATGCTTTTCAATTCCTTTTTAATTCTAAAACGACTTCTAATTCTAAAGGAATTTGTAATTTCAAAAGCACTAACATCCTTATTTATAAACTCGATTTGGCGCCGGAGTAAAGTTACTCTTGCTTTACAACGCCTCTAATTCTGGAAAACTTATTTAAAAAAAAATATACGAGGAATATGCTAAAACTGGTTAATAGGAGGTATAAAGCCGTAGTAGAGCCGTTATAATACATACAGTGGAACTTCTATAAGTCGAACTCTCAAAATGAAAGAAAAAAATTCAAGTTATAGAAACTTCGATTTAAAGAAATGAGACAATTTTTTTTTCATTCAGAAATTTAAAAAATAAGTGTACTTGCAGCAAGTCAGTTTCTCCAGTTGTTCTTGCAGTTCTTTTAGCTTTTTTTTAAGTTGTCCCTGAAACTGGCCATTTGGAGACAGCTTTGTGAACACTTTCAAGGTTATTTTCTTATTTTGAATTTTTTGTTTCGCGAAGTTTAAGAATTTATTTTTTTCTGTTTCTGTTCTTCAGAATGAAAATTGGGCTCTGAAGTAAACTAAATTTTGTGGTCACATTTTTTTTAACACCACTTCCAACTTAATTGATGATTTTCATTTTTTGTTCGAAAGTCGAATGCTTTATTTTTTTTCGTATATTTCTTCGTGAATTTCTTTTTTTCTAACAAACCAGGAACTTCTGCTCATACAAACTTAAAACTCATCCAAAATCAAAGTTCAAATCAAAAACATGCAAGCTCTAAACACAGGCATCCATCTTCCTCAAACAACTTTCGAAATTTAGCATGGCAGGCACTAAAGTACTCTTCAAAAAATTAAAACAAAGGGAGCTTTCCCGATTTAGAGCAAAGAATTAAGAGTGTATATACCGAACAAACGACATAATCATAGTAACTTAGTGATTTCAAAAAAAAAAATAATAAGATAAAAAGTTCGAGTTAAGGAGACTTTTCGGCATCAAACGCATCGAAACTTCGAAAAATATAGAAAGTCGAGTTACAGAAGTTCGAATTATGGAGGGCAAAATTCATGAAAATAAAGTTGAAAAGCCAAAAAAGCCTCAATGAAATTTTGAGATACAGAGAAATTCGACTTAAGAAAGTTCGAGTTATGGAAGTTAGACTTAAATGTCATTTTGACATAACACTACCAAAGATTCAACTAAAAATTATAATTTATTAAAATGAATAATTGTGGAAATCAGCTAGGGTTTGTGGACGTTTTTAATAACCAGATATGTGGCGTAAAGACGGAGTAAATGCTTCAACTCAGTTTAAGTATATTACGAGGTTGAAACGAGCATTAGTGAAATCTAATAAATTAGGCTATAAATTACTAGCTCTCTAGCAATATTTGTCAAATTTGTTGTTAATTGTCTAATAGTGTATGAGAAATCACTTTAGATGTTTATTGCGTTGACAGCGCGTGTAAATCACCAAATTATAGTTTCTTTCCACAACTAAACTTTCCAAAAGGAGAAGTCAATTAATGTTTTTTTTCAGAAAGTGGGAAATCCTAATTTGATTTCAAGTTAGCACGAAATACCTGATTTTTACTTTCAAGCTAAGCGTTACAATTTGTATAGAATATTTTTTTCTTTCAAAATTAGTTTATAACAAAAATGCGATAGTTAACTGTGTACTCTGTTTATCTTCTTTCACAAAATGTAGTGCTACCTAAAAAAAAAATATTAAAGCAAATTTTTTTATAACAAATTTACAACAATAAAGCTACACTTGATTGTGTACCTAGTCACTTTATCTTATCTCGCACTAAGTGTAGTTCTCACTTGATAGGCGTCAATAAATTATAGGCCGCTTGAAGAATATGTAAGTTTGTGTGACTCAGTCGTACATAATTGTTTGAGTTTCAGCATCTTTTCTTTATATGTATGTTTTTTTTTTAAATAATAGCAAAAACATTTTTACCTTATTTTCCAAAGACAATTAGGTAGATTAGGTATAGTTATCAGTTTTATATTTTATCTGCTGTATAGTTTGTGTGTAGATTTCTACATACACATAGATATGACAATCGCTTCTTATGTCATCACCATAGCGGCGACTTCGTTATTGACTGTGCATTTTAAATTGTGGATAGACTAATGCAAGCGGATAGAGCATTTACAACCCCGACATATGTATACGACTTGATAGCAGGCAACTTCGATTTTTTGTATATCGTCACGTTGCTCCTTATCGGCTGGCAATGATTTGAACTATCATTCATTATTTTAGTAGTTGAATTGCGGTTCAACGAACCAATTACAACGAAACGCTCATTAAATTGATAAAATATAAAAACCACATGGCGTTTTGTTAAACAATTAAAATTCGATTATTATTACTAAAAATAATATACAAGTTGACTGCAAGTTTACAAAACTTTTGTTTATTTATTGGATGACATTTGAGAAAAGTTGTCAAATTAGTGTTTTTCATTGACAGAGAATTAAAATACGTTGCTGAAAAAATTTCTTGGTCAGTCTAAAGACGAAGTGACATTTCGTTCGTCAATTGAGCTAGTTTTTACTTTCTTTAAAATTTGCTTTTTTTCCTTGACAACATTTAACAACAGTTCTAAATGTGATTTTATGAAATAACGGGAAAAAATTCGTCTGTCGTCAATTGATAAATGAAAAGTGGAAACCTCGCATAACTCAAAAAATGATAAATTGTAACTAAGTACAGGGTGTCCGCCGGGAAGGTATACTAATTTGTATATACTATACTAATTTTTGATTAAATGGAAGAGAATGGATCTTGTATTGATAAATGTTTTATTTTATGTCGACAATTCGCGACCTTAGGACAACAAGGTTCTAACTAACATTCTTGTCAAAATTGAGTTGTATATTGAATCGTACTACGCACTTTTGATTGCCAGAATCCATATCGTTCTATTTCGCACGGTTGCGAAAATAATTGAAGAAAAAGCAGTAAACTGGGTTCTATCTACACATATTCCATTCGATATTCAGTTCACAAGGTTCTAGCTACATAATACAATATTGCGTACTAAACATAAATAAAAGAAGTAGTAGATAGAACCTGGTTTCTTTGAAGATAGAACCTTGTTGCTCCAAGGCATCCCACTACTCGAATCAAGTGCGTTGTGAATTATAATCTAAACCGTGAAATAAGGTTCTATCTGCAGCTAAAACTAAGAATCTTGTTGTCGTAAGATCTTATCCAAGTACCTCATCGTTAAGCAAAAAAGTTCTATCGATTTTTTAGAACTTAATTTTTTAATTGTAAATATATAAATAGAAACAAAATACTGAAAAATTAAAGTACATATTTGTATATGCCCACGTCTCGATTGAAATTAATGTGTAAGAGTTATTCAAGGCGAAATAATCAACCTTAGTTTTCTCGAAACTGATGTATGTGCACTTAGAACCTTCTTGTCCTAAGGTCGCGAATTATGTATGAAATACAATATCAGGTAAATGTCCGCATCTGTTCTTCTCACAAATACCAGCCCTTTGGAGCACATTTTTCATTGCATTCTCACACATTTCACGCGGTATATCATTAATTTCATAACGAATATTTTGTTAAAGTTGCTCAAGCGTTTTTGGTTTGTTTGCATAAACCTTACTTTTCAGATATTCCCACAAAAAGAAGTCCAGGGCAGTCAAATCAGGTGACCGTGGATATCAATCAACATCAGCATTTCTTGAAATAACTTGTATAGGAGAGAGTTCTCGCAGTAATTACATTATAATCCTGGCTGTATGCCATGTGGCCCCGTCTTGTTGATGCCACATGTTAATCAAGCCCTAAGCATGCAGTTGTGGCGTTAAAAAATGTTCAAAGTTGTTCTTTTAAGACCAAGCTCCTGAGCACGGCGTCGAATTGAAGTTGATGGATTGCTTTGAACACTTCCTTGGGCAGCATTTATGTTTTCAGCCGATCTTGCAGATCCTCTTTTTCAGAAATCATTCACTACACGATAAATACTGCGTTTTGTTGTTTCTCTCAAAAATTTCACGTAACTTTCTCATCGTCAGTTACCGATGATTTATTTTGATAAAATGTTTTTACGATTAAAACAAGTTTGTCTATCGAATATTTTTCCATAATAAATTTGCCACGAGTCTACTTCACGACTGCCAAATATGAATTGTGAAGACTAATGTTTACCAAAATGGCGACAAAACAAAGTAGTATACCTTCCTGGCGGACACCCTGTATAACATTGTGATTATGATAATTTATTATTTCTTTTTGTACCAAAACATACATGCATCGAAATCTCTTCTCAATTTGAAATACACATATCATATATCGAAATTTTCGATCGTATTTATCTCGAAAAAAGAAATTTCGAGTTATGACAGTGGAATCCAAAAATTCTGTTTCTTGCCGAGGCCCTAGAAAATTTTTGATAGTTACCTTGCTAGCATAAAACTTTCTAGGGCCTCGTCAAAACTAGATTGATTTTCAAGGTCGGTAGGTTCCCTTTTCAAAAACAAAAAATTCAAATTTTTTTTTTTTCTTTTTTAAATTTCAATCTTCGTTTTGGTTCCGATAGATTCAGCGTTGAAAATTTCTTTAAACATTTTTCATCTACGTTAACTTGACGTGGATACACGTTTATTAGTTGTTTTTTCCTTATTATAAGAAACAGCTTCGTAATTTCATCTCAAAAACCTTTTATTAAGTATATCTTTTTTCCTTTAATTGCCAACCAACTCATTTTTTATCTATCACTCCGAATTTAAATGACAGCGGGATAACTAAAATCACAACTGACACCATACAATGCACTACATCAGCATCATCATCGGAGTCGACATTTTTTCCAAGGACAAAATATGGGCGTCGTCGTTGCCGCGCTCTGCGACGTCGGAAAGGTCTTATTTCCAAATAGATTGTGAGGGTTTAGAGATTTCTATATATACCACATTTCGTTTGATTTATTTTTGTTTGTTCTCTTTTAAAGTTTTTGAATTTTTTATTATGTATGCACAGAGAATTTACTACGTATGTATACATTTATATATTCATTCTCGGCTTTCAGTATAATAAGGTTTCTGATATCTTTACTGCAAAGGTTGAGCTGGGCAAAAGTTTTGTTTTATATATAAGCAACAATGAATTTCAGCCATCAAAATGAAATTTTGCTTATTCGGATGGGTACATCTACATAAATTATGTGGATGACTATACTAGTAGTATAAAATCTTTAAGCATTTTTTTAATAAATGGAAATCTGTACGTCTCCTAAGAAAGGCAGATAGATAGAGGTATATGTATTTGGAAATAAAGATACATATATGCATTGTCTTCATGTAAGACATTCATACAAGGAATATCGATTGTAAATGCTTTGTTGATATAATTAAAACCATTTTAATATGGCATTTTTATAAAACAAATTACACTAATTATTTCGACTAATTAAATCGATCGTAAAACTAATAATGGAGTGATTTGTATATTTTTTTTAAATCTAAACAAAAGCTAGAATCTTTAACAATTTAAACTTTATAGACACAACAAAAATATTGCATTTTTAAGATATCTTGTTTTGCTGTACTAAATATAGTTTCGAAACCAAAAAGAAGGTTTTATTGAAGGTAAGAAGGGGTGGTGGAGGCGTGTATTTAGTAGACTAAATACAGGGTGTCCGCCGGGAAGGTATACTACTTTGTTTTGCCGCCATTTTGGTAAACATTAGTCTTGATAGTTTATATTTGGCAGTCGTGAAGTAGACTCGTGGCAAATTTAATATGGAAAAATATTCGATAAACCAACGAGTTTAAATCGTTTAAACATTTTATCAAAATCAATCATCGATTACTGTGAAAAAATAAAAAACTAATAATGAGTGACGAGGTCTATTTTCATTTGAATGGATATGTGAATAAACAGAATAGTCAGTTCTGGGCAATGGAAAACCTTCAAATTATTCATCAGTGATCTTTGCATCCATTAAAAGTTACAGTCTGGTGTGCAATTTGGTCAGGAGAAATCATTGGAACTTACTTTTTTGAAAATGAAAACGGCGTAACGGTAACTGTGAATGGGGAGCGATATCGCGATATGATTGAAAACTTTTTAATTCCACAATTGCATGCTTTGGGCTTGATTAACATGTGGTATCAACAAGACGGTGCCACATCGCATGCAGCCAGGATTTCAATGGAATTACTGCAAGACCTCTTTACACAACAAGTTATTTCAAGAAATGGTGATGTTGATTGGCCTCCACGGTCACCTGATTTAACTGCTCCAAACTTCTTTTTGTGGGGATATCTGAAAAGGAAGGTTTATGCAAACAAACCAGAATCGCTTGAGCAACTCAAAAAAAAAAAATATTTGTGATGAAATTAATGAAACACCGGGTGAAATGTGTGAGAATGTAATAAAAAATGTGCTCAAAAGGGCTCGCATTTGTGAGACTAACAGATGCGGACATTTACCTGATATTGTATTCCATACATAATTGCCGACATTATATAAAACATATATCAATATAAGATCCATTCTCTTTCAATTAATCAAAAATTATAAACAAACAAATTAGTATACCTTCCCGGCGGACACCCTGTATAAGTTTCTTGTTCTTTTTTTTTCCAAATCATTGTTGGTTGTTCCAGTGGGATTTTTATATCTCGTCTAGAGCTTGGCCATGATACAGGAAAAGTCTCGTTATCGGAAACCGAAACGATACCGAGACGATACCATCTGAAACGATAACAAGACGAGACTTCGTTATACGGCTAAGGCTATACTGAATTTTTTCAGATTTTGATGATACTGAGACGATACCTAAAAAAAGTATCGTTTGGTTTGGTATCGTGGCAAGCCCTAAAAATAACATTATCTAAGATACTTTTGTACACGTATTGGTCTATTTTTCCATTAATGCGATGAGGTATTCCAACCCCAAACCAGCAGCAGAAAAACAAACCCACACTATCACATTTCCTCCACCATGCTAAACAGTTTTTAAGAAATAGCGTGATTGAAGTTGCTTGCGAAATGATCTTCTAACGTGCGATATCCCATCGATAAACAGCCGCCGCCGCAAAGAAAAACCATTTTAAGTCGAAAAACTTAAGAGATAATTTTCTCGTTTTCGCTTCGCTTAGCAGTTATAACGGTTTGATTTTGGCACCCGTTTTTTTTAATCGACTCTATCTTTTCCAAGCCCCGGCCGATTATAAAATCTTATTTTATTCAAACAATTTCTTCTGCGAGTTACGGTTTTCCCGCCTTAATTATCAAACCCGTTTTTTCTCGTTATTGAGTTGTTTTACCCAC
Organism: Dasysyrphus albostriatus; assembly: GCA_946251815.1. Taxonomy (NCBI): domain Eukaryota; kingdom Metazoa; phylum Arthropoda; class Insecta; order Diptera; family Syrphidae; genus Dasysyrphus; species Dasysyrphus albostriatus. Next base: position 70,396,852 of record OX276337.1, on the reverse strand, counting down.
CTGCTTTGTATATTAGTTTATTAAAAAAGTACGTTAATGAATAATTTTTTTCTCTTTTTATGAAAGTTCAATTTATAATCTTAAAAAAACGACATTTTTTCGCAATAAAGTTTATTTTATTTAAATCTACATGCATATATACATTCTTCACCAGGCACATCGGTAGTGGATCCTCAAAATAAATAATATCGTATTCCTATAATAAAACAACTATTGATGAACATAGTATTCCCAGCCAGAATTATGAGATAAGTATTTTTAAAAGCCTCAACTAAATGCCTCAGCTATTCGTATCGCAATTAATCCAATAAAATGAGAGAAAAATGGAGTAAATAAAACAGCAACGACAACAACAGCTGCACTTAACAAATGTAGTCGAACAGCTATTAAATCAGACTACAAACAGTCACCGAGGAACGCAACAGATAACGTACATATGAACACAATCAAACATGACAACAAATTTGTTATATAAAACAATGTGTATTGTATACACTAAAACAATTTAATAAAAAAAAATGTCATCTGGATAGGGTTTCGTTTACTCTAAATACAAGTAACAGAACCAACAATAAACTTCAAACTGCTTAACAAAGCTCGTGTTTTTGTAAGGGTTTTCCAATAAAGGCAGGGCGATCGAAATGGAATTAGAACAAGCTACGTGTGAGGCACGGTTGCCGCTGTGCGACCATGAGACGACTTTTTTAAAAACTGGCTCTTTTTATCCTTTTTAAAAAATTATGCGACTTTTCTGACCCTATCTCTAGAAAATTACAATTCTTATTTTTTAGGAGAAAAAAAATTCCCAATTTTACATTTATATAAGGTAGAAACACATATCTATATCGAGTTGAAACAGGCTTGGCTTATGTCGATCGCACACACTCAGTAGAACTGAGTCAAAATCTTGCTAACTTCTGTTTGAAAAATATTCCAATACTTGTTTCATACTAAATATTATAAACCAATTTTTATTTCCAATATAAAAATTGGTGCAATGTTTCAAGTAAAGCATTCATGAACAAGATTGAACTCGAGGATTTGATCAGACTTGTTGTTAGGATTAAAGCGAACATTAAAAAAGAGGGTTTCACAATTCTTTCTTGCCATCTGTCTGTCTGTTTGACTAGAACCTAAGCCGTTCGACAGATTTTCTTTAGTATAGGTACATAGTGATATATGGGCATTCCCCCAAAAATAACGATACCTGTCATAAATTTTGTTCTTAATTTAAAAAAAAAATTCTGATAAACTTTTAGATTACTTTTCTACAAAAAAATCAATCAATTACTTTTAGTGCGAAGTCGAAATACCATTTTTTCAAAAAATTGTTACTAATGGTATTTCTCAAAGAACTTTTTTTAGTTTTCATTTCCTTGGAATCGGCGTGACTGTTTTAAAAATTATTTGTATGAAGAAGCTTCCAAAAAATTCATAATTTTGAACAAAGCGTTTTTTGGAAAATGAATATGAATTAAAAAAATTGTCTAAGTACCATAACCGAAACGGTTAAATATCTAATTAAATATTTTTGTGTAAGGCTTAAAACTCATACTTCCAACTATAAACGGCTAAAAATGACGAACTTAAATTGCATTACAGGTTTCAAGCAAGTTGCATATGGTACCTAAGTTTGAAAGCCGCAAGTTCAATATTCTATGTAATACCAAAAATACTATAACTTATGCGTGCGCTTGGTAAAATAACATCATTTTTAAACAAGAAATCTTTCTTAAGTTTTTTTTTAATTATTTAAAAAATTAAAGTGCATTTACATATCTCAAAACGGCTTAAATGAATACGTGCCCTTTTTCCGTATGGCTGCAGAAGGTTTTTTTATTTTGAAGTTTTTCATTATTTACTGATCGAATTTGAATAATTTTTGAATACAACAAATATTTTGTGAATTCTTAATAAAAATTTCAAATATTTTTTTTTCAGAATTCGATTCTATCGCAATTTTTTTGTTGAAGATTTAATTTTTCCTTAAAATTTTTTTAAGTAACCGCTATAATCATTTCCAAAGTATTCTTTCCAAAACCTCTTTTTTTATAAGAATTCAGATAACATTCCTTTTTTCAGCTAAAACTATTAAAATAATATTTTTAGAAATTTTATTTTTAATAGATTTTGGTTTACAATGATCACTTGTTTAGTGAAAAAAAATCTACAAAATTTATTTATTTATATATATATAAAATATATTTAGCGGCAACACTGGTGTGAGGTATTAACGAAATTCGTTGTTATTTGAAATGCAAAATGCCATAATAGCCGCGTTTTGTTGAAAACTATACACAGTCGGGCAAAAGCTTTTCAACAAAACGGTGCGGAACAAATTGGTTAATAAAGCTTTTTTCGTATGAGAATTTCATAGTTCCAAACTGTTCCAGTCACATTTGACTGCAGAAAAAAGGATTGTTGTTGCACTGCGTGTAAAATTTCAACTGGCCGGCTGGCAACTTTTCAACAAAACATGGCTAATGTATGGAATATGATATCGTTCATATGTCCAGAGCCGCTTCGAACGGCGGCACTGATCCAAGAGGTGTCTCTTCCCCATTGATCAAGCTGAAATAGAACAATGGCTTGGGTACAGTAGCCTTTGAGAACATTGGCCGATTGTGACTTATGTCAATGAGAGACGATATATGTGCGACGTTAAAAAACACCGGTAGAAAAAAAATCAAACAGAGTCAAATCACTCGATCTCGTTGGCCAATTCACCTAGACACGGCTTGAAATTTATAAGTTTATCCTTTTTGAATCTTTTTTGTTATTTCAAATAATAGCCGTGTTTTTTTTGGAAAAGCTATCTGTAGTACACTAAGACTTTATACGAATAATAAAAACAATATCGTTAGTAGGATCACTGCCGATGAAAGCTAAAGTAGATAAAGTAGATGCGGATAAACTTTTGACGATTGTTTGTGTATCGAACTTGACTGAATAGAATTTTGGTGTTTCTTATTGGTACGACTGATAGTTTTATATTTATCTCGAATTTCCATGGCTTTGTTCGTAGAGCTGAGTTATGTTGAGTGATTTGCCCCTGTTTAGGTAGCCACTTTTGACTTCTTCATGACGAAATAGTAGTGTAGTTGAAATCTTGTATCAACAAATTCATCGTCATGGCGTAGTGATTAGTGAGGAATCACAGTCTAAACATGGTCTTTCATAAGTACATGGTTGTTTTGTTTTAACTTTGCGACAAAGTGAAAAAACGATCCTACCTTATCCTAAAAAGAACATGGACTAATATTAGTTAAAATTGTCAACTATCAAACGTTAATTCGCAATTCACAACATCAGGACGCATTCTATGAAGCAACGCGAATGAGAAACTCGTTTGAATTTAACTTGACTTTTTTTAGCACCCATTTTACTGGATTTATGTTTTATGATACTGTATTTATCGGCAACGAAACAAATAGCTCATATGAATGGAATGTAAAAACTCACGATGATTAGGAGTTTGCTATTAGCAGCATATATGAAAAGCACTTTAACGTAAGTGATAATAAGTAAAACTTACACGTTTGTGTAATCTCGACTAAGGATTAGTTTGTACAAACGTGGTTCAAATTATAATGTTCAGCAATTTTAACTTACTGCTTTTGTTGAATTAATTCCAGTTGTAAGAACATGGTTTAAGTTTTGATCCGTGATTCAGCATTTCTAACTCACCGATTTCAGCGGTTTAACTGAGGTTCAACGATATGGTTCAAGCTTGTAATCGGTCATTACAACATACAGGAACCTTGAATCATCGTTGAATTTCAGTAGATCCACTGAAATCGATGAGTCAAAAATGCTGAACCACGGATCAGGTTTTGAACCACGTTGGTACAACTGGAACTAAAACTAACTGACGTTCAAGGATGGTTCAAGCATATTTGGCTACTATCACCTACTTTCACTATCGTCGGACCTCAGTTAATCCACTTAAATTGATGAGTTAAAATTGTCAATGGAAAATTAGGTACATACCTTAAAAGTAGCAATACAATCATGTCGTTAGTATAATTATTATTAAATTATCGAATTCATCATCAGTAAATGAGCAATTTAAATATATACATACATTAGGGTTTAGTATTTAAGTATGGATGGGCCTAAATCAGCTCTAAATAAAGAAAACAAAATTCACTAATTTTTCAGATTCCCCGCTGTAGGGGTAAATTAAATTCCCCGTTGTTTTGCAAGCTAAGACATTCGCGTAAGATCTGCCAAAAAAATTACACCATTAAGGTGGGAAGAAGAAAAAAAATCTTACCAGAGGGGGGTTATATCTCCCTCCGCTTGAACGGGAGGGTCAATTTAATAAAATAATTATGCATAAATAGAAAAAAAAATAATTAAAAAAACAACGGCAACACTTACAGTAATGTTTTGTTGCTTTTTGGAAAGCTAGAAATCCATTTTTATAGTTCATTTTCAAATAAAGTTGTTTAAATAAACGATTTGAGCAAAAGCTGTTTTTAAACTTAAAATTTTGAAAAAAAAAATATTTTTCTTCAAAATGTTGAGTTTAAAACAATTTTTTGCGAAAACTGTTTATCAGAAAAACTATTTGAAAACAAACCATAAGAATAAACTTGTTCTGGTTTTCCACGAAGCAACGAAACAATATTATAAGTGTTGCCTTTGTGTTTTTGATTATTTTTTTACTATTTAGTTTAATTTTTTTTTTTATAAAATTCACCTTCGGTCTAAGCAGGGAGAAATATAACCACCCTCTTGTGGAATTTTTTCTTGTCAACTTCCTTCCTACATGCTCTGAGTTTTTTGTCAGATTTAAATTAGGAATTTTTGTATTTAGGACTGATTTAGGCCCATCCAAATATAAAAAAAAAACTCAACAAAAAACGACTATACCCTAATGTAAATTCACATAGAAAAGTTTTGTTTTCGCATTTCAATGGTTTTTGCTATGCAAATCATTTAGCAAAATCTTATAGCATCGATAGTGTTGAAGTGGGCGTTAAGAAATTTGCCTTGTTTTTTTTTTATTGCATCACAAGCATATTTTCTACCTATAAGCGACGACGACTACGACCTAACGCCTTAAAGATACAAATACGCATTTCGAGTAATGACGACATAAATGTTGCTACAACTTGATGGCTTGATGCGGAGGTGTTATAAAAGCATACGATCTGTAAACTTGTTTTAATATTGAAAAAATAACCATTTTTTATTGCACTTTGAATGTCGTATACCTATCATGGGTACGGGTAGTAGCAGTGGCTTGAAGGGAAGAAAACGAGTTTTTAACACAACATGTGGTGTTTGTTGCATTTGTCTGGCTACCTATTATTTTCTCGTAAAATATAATTTTTTATTATTGTTGTTTTGGGTGAGGGTACAAAAATTTAAAGATGATGTCAAGTTGTGCTAGTTTGTTTGTTAAAGCTAAATTTTGAAATCATTTATATGCTATTATGTAGGTATGTATGTATGAACCTACAAGTATATACTTTTTTACTTGCAATGCATTCGGGCTGCACATTTAATTAAACTAACTACCAGAGATAGAAAAAATTGGATTAATATTAAATTCGTCAAATTTCATTTTGGTCTTGGTCTGAGATTTTTTTATATTTGTGTATTTTGGTGAGATTCGCCATTTTACTTCAAAAATAACTCTTATCTGTTGACTTTATTTTTAAAGAGAAAAAGAAAATGATCAACTTAAAATACTTTTAATTGAATAATTTTTGAATGAACAACAACAACTTGTCTGTATTACCACCGTATTATAGGCTGGAGTTATTGCTATGTATTTCACGAGTGCCAACTCGATCATCAGACTCCTTTTGGTGGTGCTTAGTCTGGTTATGCTCGTATTAATTGAAAAACACCATGAACTTTGCGATTCAGAGGCCGATGCACTACACACCGTGCCACTGAGACCACATGATTAAAGATCAATCTCAATGCAGGTTTCGTTGAAAGAACGACTGAACAATAGCAAGCTTGTCACTGTTGCAATTGGCAACAGCGACAAGCTTGCTATTGTTCAGTCGTTCTTTCTTTAAAATACTTTTCATAGAAAATTATTCCAATACAAAATAAGAGGAGTACTTTCTGCTCCCCGAAATATTTCAGTTCTGTTCTGTTGCAACACGCAAGTCGTCGTGAAGAGATAAGAATTGATTTTCAGTTCAGGTTAGAATTAAGGGTCTCGTTGTCTCGACTTCATATTGCTGAAATCTTGCCGTCTTTTTTAATTTTGAATAGAGCACTGAACAGCCTCTGAACCGAGCGAGCTCTAAGCGCTGTGAATTATTTTTGAAACACCTCTGAAAACTAGCAGTCAAAATGCGTCTGTTCAGTGTTTAACTCTGTCTGCTGTTATTTTATTCTGAGCGCTCTGAACAAATTCAGAACAAAAAAGACCAATTGTAAGCTTTGACGCTCTGAGCTAAGAAAGAAACATGGAAACAAGGAAAGTTATGGATACGTGAAAAAAATTCGAGATAGCAATCAAACATGACATTACGATGACAGAAATCACCAAAAAAGTGGCAGCCAAAATTATGTCTGTTCGGCCACAGCCTTAACGGCTGCATAGATTTTGTTAGAACTTGGTACATAGTGATTTTTCGTGATTCTGTCTAAACGTTTTTTTCATATTTTTTTAGAACTAAAAATAACGGCATCTGCCACACAATTTTTTCTTAGCAATTTTACAAAATCTTATTTTTCTTAAAAACTCATGTTATGGAGTTCTTAAAAAATTTTAATAAATTTCTTTTGGTTAAAGCTACCTCTGGATGGGAAACAATTTTTCAAAAAATGTATAACAATTGTATACCTCCCCGTATACCATTTTATTTTATTTTTTTATTTTCTTCAAAACCGTTATTTTAATTTCAATACTTTTTTTCTAGTTTTTCTTAGTAAAATTTTCAAAAAAATATTTTTTGGATTTTTAAAAATGTTAAATTTTTTTTGTCAAAATTAAATATAACCTATGAAAACTAAATGATAAAAAAATTTAACTTTATAAAAAATAACGGTACCTTCCATACAAATGTTAAAAACCCGTTAAGGGAAATATTTTTTTCTTAAAAACGGCTCCTACGATTTTTATTAAACTATTTCTATGCTAAAATTAGTGCGATAAACTACTAAAAATTAAAAAATTACAAATAGCAACTATTAATATAGTATGCCTCATAGAACTTTTTTTTTTAATTTTGAATTTTTTCACTATCGGCTTAACAGATTAAGATTAATTTTTTATAGGTACACAAATTCAAATAAGATTAAAAAATATTATTATTATTATTATTATTTATTATATTAAACATTAATGTACAATATAATACTTAAAGCTAATAGCTACCAGGGCTTCTAGCTTGATTAAAAAAAAAAATAATCCTTACGAAAATTTTCAAAAAAAAGTTTTTGTATTTTTAAAAAAAGTTTCAATTTTTTTTTAATTTAATTTGTTTACGCGAATAAATAAATACTTACGATTTACATACAAAAAAATTGTTGGGGGTTGAAGAGAGTTTCAAACACTTTTCAATCTATGCCAAAGACGTAAAGTAATTTTAGCTTCCATTTTACATTAATCACGTTTATTTTTGTTTTAATTTTTATTTTTGTGTTGAATTAAGTTCGCACAGCTGATTTGAAATGCCAAAAATGTCAGAAAGCTGTACAACACATTTTGGGCGAGTAGGAAAATCACGTGCAGCATTTTTTTACAGCTATTCCAGTTGCAATTGTAGCAATCTATTCTGGTCAGGCAGTTAGAAGCTACTGTGCTGGCAAAAACATTCCGGATTTTTTGTTTTCAACTTCATTAATAAATTGTTGTTTTGTTTTTAAAATGCAAAAAATTTTAAATACTTATGATTTTTATAGTTTAATTATTCAATTAACTACTCATAGGAATAATCTTCCGTTAAAAAAAGATCCCCATTTTTGTTTGCACACTCTCAAATGAAGGGTAGGTATGCGATAAAAAAATATTCGCGTTTTAGAGTGACATTCTTAATAACCCGATTTCAACCCGATCGAGATTTTGAGCTATTTTAAAAAATGTGAGTTGTGAAAAGAACGCTTACCTCGACAAAGTTCTCTTTTTGCAGATTTGAAGAATGAGCCTGAGAGCATCCTTGCTACTATTTTTGGCAATTCGATTACAACAATTTGCGTTTTTATTTTTCAGCTCCGTGCATAGCACTGAACTAGTGAGCTGTGAAAAAAAGATCTACGTTTCTTTTTTAGCTCAGAACACTCAAAGCGCTTAACTTCTGTTTCTTTTTTAAATCGGAGCTAGCTCGGAGTACGCTCCACGAATGGAGTAAATACACAGCTGAGAGCGCAGCCAACTTCGCTCTTTTGTTCACTCATTTCACATGGGCGCCTTCAACACTTCAATTTCAGTTGCATTTTTTAATAAAAAATAATTTTTCGAGTTTTTGATTGGGCAGCTATGATGTTTAACAGTCAGTACTAAATTATGGTGCGTTGAACGCTTCGCAATCGTATGACAGTTCAGTGTTCAGATGTGTTTGTAAATTATATCAGAGAGCTTGGTCATACTCTGCTCAGAGCTCAATGCTCTGCTCTGAGCTAAAAAATAAAAACGCCTAATGCTTCATGGGTGTCGAGCGGTTATAAAAATAACGGCAACGAGTTGTTGAATAAAAACCTAATCACTTTACCTTTACCCCGTTTTCTCAAAAATGTCCTACTTTTTCGACTCAAATCTTTTCTCGATTTTAAATTAGCAGAACATGGTCAATTGAATAATTGTTTTTGCCCCAGATCTTCAAAAATTGTTTCAAAATTGGAGCATTTAATTGCATTTAGGCGAGCATTTATTTAATCAAAACGATTTGAGTCAAAAAATAACAAAAAATATTTTTCTAAATTGTGAAGGTATCTATCTAGGTACCTACCTATTTTTTAAAAAAATATTTTCCTTTTTTTTTTCAAAATTGTGTATTTTATATATATATTATATAAAGTTGTCTATCTACCTATGTACTATTTGTTTTTTTTTTTTTGTAAAAATTAAGTTTTTTCAATTTATTTGTTTGAATCGTAGAGCATTTAAATAGCGCATAAATATAGGTCCGAATCCAATTTTCGTACCTACCTTATCCTTATGTCTTAACCATATTTTAGGAAACTGATTTTTCCAAAAGTACCTACCTACTTGAGCATTTAATTTTACTGTTGGGCATTTAATTAGCATTTAATAAGCGCTTTATAATGCTATCACAAAATATATGTTCTGTTCACTATGCTCCGCTTACTTGATGACATGAAGAAACTGAATTTTACTCCCTTTAGCCCCCCTAAAATTTTGCCCCGGCCCAAATTTACGGAACTTTTCAGAAAATGCGCCAAAACAAAGCTCTCCACCACAATTCAGCTTTGTCGGAATTTTTTCGAATTGAAAGTCTAATTTTCCTGAGCTTTGTTCAAAATTTAATATTTTTGAGTTATTCCTTTGTACCTATACAAAATATACTGAGATAATGCTATGCCGGTCTTGTTACAAATGGGAATTTGTACTTATTTAATAGTAAAAATGTCCCTCAACATTGAAAACATACCTATATGATGATAGATGAAGTAGATTAAATGTATGTAGGTTACGTGTGTAAGAATAAGAACTAAAACTGTGCTAGTTATGCTTACATGTTATGTAGGTACATAATGTATAGTTAGGTAACTATATTTAATGTCTATAATTTTGTATTCATTGTTTTTTTCAACCCAATAAATTTAATTATCAGGATTGTATACAACCAATAAGTGGAATAAGTGGATATAATGATGAAACACTTTAAATTTTGTCGCAAAACGTTCAACATTAGTTGGTAGACCTTCTAGACTAAGCCTAGTTTATTTCATATAAGAGTAAGAACACTTGAGAAGAGATATATAGGTAGGTACCTGCCTTGGTAAATAGGTACACATAAACATCAAATATCTCTTCCATACCCACACCCATATTTTGTTCCAAATAAGACACATAAACAGAGGATAAACGAAAAGTAAAAACAAAAAAACAACAACAAAAAAACTAGGATACTGACCTTTTCTATGTTTCATCCTTATACATAAATGTACGATGTAGGTACTTTGTACAGATTGAAAAAATCTTTCTCTCTTCCTCTGCTTTTCTAAATTATGTAGGTATCCCCTGTTCTGCTTCTGTTTTATCAATTAATTCGAGTTTTTTTTTTTGATAAATCCATTAAAAATATTTGTTTAAAATAACACCATTCAAATTTACTATTAGAAAAATGCACTGGAATCCTGTTTTTATAATATATTTTAAACAGGATAATGAATTATTATAAGATGAATCATACACTTGTCTCACACAGTCAAGAGAAATTGATTTTCTTTTCTTAAAATTTTTTATGCACACCTTTTACCGGATTTTAAGTACCGCTACCGGTCGGTCCATTGGAAACACACACTACGAAAGCTTAAATCCTCTTTTTGTCTACTTTTTTATATCTCAATACCAACACACAAACAAACACGTACAAGAGTACCAAAAAGGAAGTGACAAACAAAAAAAGCACAGAGCCAACAAAATTCAGGAATTTTCGTTTTTCGTCTCGCGATCCATCATGGTGGATGCTGATTCCATTCAAATGGCTACTGCAGCATCCTTTTCCCAATAAGAGAAACACCACACAAAACAAAATACCCGATTGGAAAAAAAAACAATAATTATCCCTGGAGTACAGGATTTCCACTTGTCGTCTTCGACTTCGTCGTTCGTCGAAAACACACACACATTCAAAAGATTTCAATAATCAACATCGAATACCAGCAAATCCTTTACACAGTGCGCAGGAAAATGACTTTCGCAAGGACTGAAGGAAAAATAATGTAAAATGAAAACATTATAGAAATAGCAATAACTTTTTCTTATTTTCAATCAAATTACTGAATCAGTGCCAAGTTAGTCTGTTCACAAAATTTAGAAAAAATCGATGTGGATGAGAAGGAAAAACCGGTTACAAAAAATCAAAAAATTCTTTATTCTGTTGACTCCACTTGGTGTGCCAGCGGCGGCGGCGGCGACGACGACAGCGACGAAGACAGAGCAGCAATACTTTCTTAGTAACTTAACACCAAAAGACAGTGGCTATCGCTCTTTTTCACTGCGAGCAAAAAATGCACTAACACCAAACCAAAGCACAAAAACAACAACTCTTCTTATCCAAATCTTAGCTGAAAAATGGACTCTCCGAACTCCGAGTCGTGGTAAGATTTACAACGATATAAAAAACGGCACAAAATCCCAGTATGAAAAGTTGTAAAAAGAAAAGGTAAAAGATTCGCCAAGTGGAATGTTAAGTTATGTATTCATAAAACAGTGTTTTTTCTTCTATCGTTTGGAGCTTAAAACAATCGTTATATATTTTTTTTTTTAAATAACCCTTTGGGGTGAGTTGGTGGAGATTAATTGTTGTTATTCTCCAGCATTTAAAATTATATTTTTATTTCACTTTAGATGTAATCAGAAAATCAATACACCACTAATCTAAAACCGACAGCACTTCCAACCGTATTAACGTTTCAAACTCAACTGTTAAAGACCAAACTGTATGTAGGCGGAACACGAAAGAGCCCTGGCAAATGCTTGTGTTTGTGTTATGTCTTGTGCTTGTTTAGTGTATCTGGAAAAATATCCCTCGTTTCATTTTCATATTGTTCACCTTAGCGTTCTTCTCTCATCTCACATACATACAACATACAAACAAAACAAACATAAAATCAAAATGTAGAGGTTTCGTCAAGAAGAGAAAAATTCCCATCTAAAATTTCCCTTAAAATATGTGTATATCTTCTCTTTTTTTCCAAATGTTGTTCTAGTTTTTCTTCTCTTTTTTATGTTGACTTATGTTCACGCTTGCCACTTATTCGAATGGTCATTTTTTGTTTAATTTGGTTTTTTCTTAGAAATGAAAAAGGAAAATCTCTTTTTTACTTTTAATGTTTTCAAAAATCAAATAGGAATATATATGTATACCTAAAGCACTTTTTTTGAAAAGTAACTTCGGTGGTTTCAATTTAAGTAATCTACACTGGTCACAACGGTTATTTAACAGAAGCGAAAGTGTGGTTTTCCCAAAGGTTGGTGTTGCTCTGAATTCGATTCTGACCTCGTAATTTCTCCATCACATCAAGTTTTCGCGATATCTAATCCCGAAAATGAAAATAAATTTTAGTTTAGCTATATTTCTGGTTATATTTCTCTGACATAAAAAGAGTTCAATTTTGTTGACCAGTGATGTTTCATTACTTTCATTTATTTGTTTAGATTTTTTTAATGTGAGTTATTTTTTTTTTTCAAAGGATCAATTAAATTTAATAGTTACTTTGTCAGTTTTTTGTACCTGTTTTTTACATGTTTTTGTTATTTATTAATTATTAAAAATAAGCCGTCGTAAACTTGTAAAGCTTTAAACTTCGTAATTCTGTCAAAATTTGTATGAGAAATTTGACAGACTTACGCAGTTTACAACTTTACTACGTTTAAGATGAGTTTACGCTTTTGCATGAATACCCTTAATATTTGAGTACACAAATGTGATGAATTCATTATGCGTTTGCAAAAACGATTTCGGACATTAGTTACGACTGGTCATTTTAATTTTTAATTTTGGATACGAATTTTATTTTCAAGTGGCAACCGTGTTATAGTATATTTGATATAGTGTATGGGTATTTTATACTTTGCATTTGCATGTTTGCATAGATTTACTATCACCAAAGATAATATTATCTTAGCTATCACTGACCCCACCCCAGTACCCGCGCAGCAAAAACTTGCGAGTTCCAACAGATATGTAGATGGTTACACATGCATCTAGAAATTATCTAAAAAATGTATTTTGAAAGCTAGCTGCATAAATGTATTAATGTATTTCGCACGATCAAAAAATGTGTGTATAGCTATATGATGCTCTTTTTTCCAGTATGAATACTTACAACGAGGCAAAAGTTATCAGTTATTACTTAGTTACTTCATTGTTTGCTATGGATGGAAAATTCTAAATTTATGTTTAACTTTAATACGGTAGGTACTTCTACCTACCTATTTATTTTTTAAATGAAATTATTTTTCCTGCTGATTTTGATGCGCTAATTACTAAAATGCCAAAATAAATAAATCGATTACAGCCAATACAATTTGTAAGTTAGGTTATGCGAGGTAATCCTCGTTAGTTAAACCAATTGGAGCTTTTAATAAAGCGATGGAGATTGTGAATGTCGATTTTATTTAAGTCACTGGGATCATTAAAGAAAAAATGTCCTAAGTGTGTTTTGCGTCTTTGAGAAAGAGCAGGACATGAGCAAAGAAGGTGTGGGATAGTTTCTTCCTCCTCCTCGTCCATGCAGCTTTTGCAGAAATCATTTGAAAAAACACCGAGTCTATTGGCGTGTTTACCTATGAGGCAGTGTCCAGTAATGACACCAATTGTGGAGCTAATATGCAATCTACTCAGAGATAACAAACATTTCGATCGCTTCGGATCCAGTGTTGGCCAGATCTGTTTTGTCGCCAGACAAGTAATGATACCTGTCCATCTGCTTTTTGTCATCAGCATGGAATCTTGCTTAAGCATAAGTTTACATGTAGCGATCGGTATTCCAATATTCATCTTGTTAGGTGATATTGGTGTACTAGTTCCTATCCTGGCGAGTTCAGCGGCTTTACAGTTTCCTAGAATATCTCTGTGTCCCGGCACCCAGAAAAGGTGAATGTTGAACTGTTCTTCCATCTCCATTAGAGCCGATCGACAGTTTCGGGCAGTTACGGAGTTTGTAGAAACAGATCCTAATGATTTAAGGGCAGCTTGGCTATCTGAGAAGATACGGATATTCAAAGTAGATATTATGTTTTCTTCGATCCAAGATAAAACTTCTTTTATCGCCAGGATTTCCGCTTGGAACACGCTACAATGATCAGAGAGACGGAAGGAGAGACTAATGTTTAGTCGTTCTGAGTACACGCCGCCACCTACCCCCTCTTCGGTTTTTGAGCCATCCGTGTAGAAATGAATTGCTTCATCTCTCAAAAATTCATTATTTTCCCAAGTGGATCTTTTTGGAATTACTTGAAAATTTTTGCCAAAAACCGGCTGAGGGATGGTGTAGTCGGAGTGTTTAGGGATTGATTCGAATTTGTTCAGAATGATAGTGTGGCCAAAAAAGTTATTGGACCATTGAGAAATGGCTCTGAGACGAATAGCTGTGCTCGCCGCCACTTGTTTAGTGTATATATCGAGGGGTGTAATGTTAAGCAGTATGTCTAAGGCAGCGGAAGGTGTCAAACGGAGAGCTCCGCTGATACACCTGCAAAACGATCTCTGTACTTTGCTTAGCTTATCACGATAAGTTATTTTATCTAAAACAGTCCACCATACTGCCACCCCATAAGTGAGTATCGATCTGATGACCGCTGTGTATAGCCAGTGGGTGATATTTGGCGACAAGCTCCATTTGTTTCCAATTGCTTTTTTACAGGAGAAAAGTGCCACTGTGGCCTTTCTAATTCTTTCTTTTATATTTGGTTTCCAGCTCAACTTTTTGTCTAAAATCAGACCCAGATATTTAGCTTGATCTGAGAAGTTAAGTGAAATACCATTTATTGATGGAGGGCCTATATATATATTATTATATTCGGAATTTTATATTTCCTTGTAAAGAGGACAAGTTCAGTTTTGTGGGGGTGTAAATCCCCCACTCCACTCCCCCACTCGAAAACCACTCCAACGATTTAAATTTTTTTTCATGTTTTTATATAATCAAATGACAAACTTGTTTTTGGGCTTTAAGTTTTTAAACTAGTTTTTTTATACAATTTAAATGCTTTTTCTGTATTTAAAAATTTTTTTTATTTACTTTCATATTTTGAAAGTTCTTAATTCGAAGCAACTTAAACATAAGAGCAAGTACGTGCGATCCAGTCGTGCATTTTATTTTTTTTTTTTTCATATCTCATAAGCTTCAGAGTGGAAAAGTTTTAAATATGGTTGATTGTTTTATATCTGAAAAGCACATGTGCGTGTGTTTGAAAGCCTTGATAATATTACGGTTCATGTTAATTGCTGCAAAAATTTATTATATAAATGAACGCATGGCTATGGCAGTATTTCGACGTCGCACAGTAGTGGTCGGAAATGACTATTTAGCGCTAACTAAATCTAAACTTGCGAAAATAAAGATAAATCTAAAATCTAACGTTGTTTAAATGAATGATTAAGTATAAGACTATTGGAAAATGAAACTGGTCAGTATTTTTTCAAAATATTTAAAAAAATTAAAGAAATACATTAATATTCATTTTTCACTGTTGATATTTATCACTTATTACTTTTTAACAGTAATTTTGTGTGATAGAAATAGTGAATTCTTCAAAAAAGTGTAAAACCTATCACGATAAGTTGAGCTATACCTATTAACAAAAAAAGTTAGCAAACAAATAAATACATAAGAAAAAAAAACAACAATTCAGTTTAAAAAAAGAAGAAGAATACTAGTTTTCCTTTCATCCATTCTCGATATTTCGTAGATTATTTCTCTAATCATGTTAAGAAAAAAATTGTTCTTAGGGAAAATTCTATACCCGCCCTGGGGCGGAGAAATTTATGATAAAATTTACATTCAATCTAAAAAATATTAAAAATCAACGAACTACAAACAACTTTTTTAAAAGAAAAGTTTGCTTTGTTTGATATTAATTTTTGAATAAAGTTGTTTTAGTAGTAGTTTTTGGGAAGTACCCACCATTTTTTTTAATTTGTCTAAAAATAAAAAATTCTTTTTCATTTTCTTTTCAGTAAATGACTGAGAACTATC
Source organism: Dasysyrphus albostriatus (assembly GCA_946251815.1). Classification (NCBI taxonomy): domain Eukaryota; kingdom Metazoa; phylum Arthropoda; class Insecta; order Diptera; family Syrphidae; genus Dasysyrphus; species Dasysyrphus albostriatus. Next base: position 70,380,985 of record OX276337.1, on the reverse strand, counting down.
AAGAGCATTTAATATTTCAAAATGAGCTTGCGAAAAAAAATTATTTTTTTTCCAAAAATACTGACACTGAAATTTTTGTTTCAATTATTCTTATTCCAAGCGCTACTACAACAAAGCTATACCAATTACATCAAGTATATCACTAACCTTAATTCTACAACTACATACATCAATAACTGATGATAATTGTAGAATAAAGTTGTAAAATGTAGTTGATGTAGTAGCGCTGAAATTGGGTCCAGAAGTAACGGGTGATTTTTTAAGAGGACTTTAGAACTTTAGAACTTTAAAAAAAAAAACACAAAAAATTCGAAAAAATGAATGAAATATTTATTTGAATCGATAGTTTGAACCTTGCAATTTAATGTTTAAAGATAATTTCATGCAAATGTTGACCGCGGCTGCGTCTCAGGTAGCCCATCCGCTGAGTCCAATTTTGGCATACTCTTTCACACATATCGGCCGGTATCTCACGAATGAATGCATGGATGTTGGCTTCCAGTGCGTCAATCGAAGCGGGCTTGTCCCTATAGACATTAGCCTTGACATACCCCCACAAAAAATAATCTAATGGTGTCAAATCGCACGATCTAGGCGGCCAATTGACCGGCCCGAAACGTGAAATTAACTGTTCACCAAACTCGCCTCGCAATTGCGCCATTGTTTCGCGTGCTGTGTGGCATGTGGCACCGTCTTGTTGAAACCACATATCATGCAAGTCAAGAACTTCCATTTCGGGCAAAAAAAAGTTTGTTATCATCGCTCGGTAGCGTTCACCATTGACAGTAACGCTGCGATTCGCATCATCTTTGAAGAAATATGGCCCAATAATGCCGCCGGTCCATAAACCGCACCAAACAGTGGCTTTTTCGGGATGCATTGGTAGCTGTTGCAATGCTTCTGGCTGATCTTCACTCCAAATGCGGCAATTATGCTTATTTAAGTACCCATTCAACCAAAAATGAGCCGCATCGCTGAACACAATTTTTCGATAAAAAAGCGGATCCTCGGCCAGCACGAATTTTGATAGTAAAATTCAATAATTTGCAAGCGTTGTTCATTTGTAAGACGATCCATGGTTAAATTGCAAACCAAACTGAAGCTGTTTGACAGTGACACAAGGTACTAAACACACGTCAGCTGTCAAAACCAGTGTTGCCAAAACCAAACCAGCTAAAAATTCACCCTTTACCTATCATGCCTACAACACTAGAACCACTTACATTAAAAACGAACACTTACGACAGAACATTAAGGAATTTAAGACTAACGTCAAAAAAAGCTTCTTAGTAAATATGAACGATTTTAATGTTAAGCCTAGTATACGCTGCTGAGGTGAAACGAAAATTTTCTATGGTCTCCAATTTGAGAACGAAATCAGAAACGAAAAAAAAATGTGGAGAGTTTTAACAGAAAGATGTCAAAATAAATTTAAAAAAAACAGTTCAAAATCTTAAGTCAATGTTTTTTCTCGTTTGATGTGAAATTTTATTTTTTTTTTTGTATCGTCCGGTGTGGTGTAAAGGGTTCAAAATAATTGTGTGGTCATTGTTCTTCAGTTCTTTTTCTTCAATTTTCATTTAAAGAAAATCCAACCGCAAAATAAAACAAACCGTCAAATTTCCGTCGGAAATAATGTTACTGCCAATTAATTGTGTACGAAAAATAAGAATGGAGACTTGGATCTAGTAATCTACCATCACAGTACACAAATTTAAGGAAACATTATTAGAATTTTTACTTTTGTTCAATCAATTTTTGTTGTTGTATGTGCTGTTTTATTGACATTTCACTATCGAGTTGCGTACTACATAACAAAAATTACAACGAAATTTTTCGTTTCTGATTTCGTTGTGTCAATTTCTGTATGAAATTTTTCATTTCGCTTTAGCTGCGTAGAGTAAGTTGGGGTAATGTGGTATAGAAGGGTAATGTGGTCTAGGCAGTTTTCTCAAAAACCAAGCAGGCTTCTACAACGGTTCTTGCCTCAGCAGGCGGTGATTATAGTAAAAGTATTAATGCGTATGGAAACAACTCAAAAACCGTCCATTAATTCGACCAAATTGTTGAAATCCGTAATTGTGTACAGCTGAGTTTTTTTTGGGTGGAATAAAATGTAAGGGTATTTATGCAACGTCGTAAGTTTACAAATTGTGTAAAATGATAAGTTAACCTTTTTTAAACATTTGATAAAATGCTACGTAATTCAATCAGAGTAAGAGTTTGGATAAATTTAGTTTGGTTAATTTTACGCAACAAAATCCTTTAAGTTAAACCAAATTGTTTAAATCATTTCCCATACAAAATTTGGGATCTGTAGCTGTGCTTGCTCGGAATGGCTTAAAAACATTCGCGAGATGTTCAGCGAAGAGATCAGCCTTTTGTTTTGGGTTTCCGATCCATTTACCATCTTGAGATTTTACTGGCGGGTTTTGTGCCTGTGGTCTTTTTTGGCGCTTAGCTGCTTTCCATAAGGAGTATTCCGCAGAAGCATCCGCCGTTAGACTATTCAAGAATCTACTAAGTGAATCACTTTTAAATTCATTCTTTTCTTTAGTTCATTGTTAAGACGGTTAAAAACTACCTTATCACCTGGAAATCTCGTAGCTTGACATTTTCTTCGAGCTCTTCTTTTCTCCAAGATCAGCTCCTTTATTTCGACAGGATATTTTATTTCTTTTTCTCTTGAGTTCGAAATTTTTGGAGTACTTTCTTCTGCAGCCTGTTGCACATCAGCAATAAATTGTTCTGCTTCATGATCAATCTGTTCAATTGTTTGCATAGGGGATCTTAGGTTTATAAAACTTTTAAGTTAATCTCTGAATTCGTTCCAGGATTACTTTTTTCTATTATTTCTGCCTCGCTCAGTGATAATATTACTGGAGTATGATCTGGCGATAAATCGTAATTACCTTCGACACTTATATGGTTTCGTTTAATACCTTTTACTACGAAAAAGTCTAAGGTCTGGTATTTTTTTAGAATCAGATGGCCAATATGTTCGCAGTTGTATTTGCAGCCTGCTTGATATAGCCATTTACCTTTCGTTGTTATGAGCCTAGATCCCCATTGGGTGTGTTTAGCATTGAAGTCGCCACCAACAAGGAAGTTATGTCCTAACAAATTTAGGAGTTCTGCATAGTCTTCTTCAGTTGGAGAGCGCCTCGGAGGGCAGTATATAGATGCTATCTTAAACTCTTTCTTTTTTATACCAATACTAATTGTTGTTACTTGCATGTTTTCATTAGTAAACTTAGGCTCTTCATAGTGTGTTAAGCACTTTTTTATTAGTATTGCTGATCCTCCCCTAGCTTTGTCAGCTGGGTGCGGAGCGTGATAACACGTATAGTTAGGTAATTTTTTTATCAAGATTTTGTTCTATAGCGAGGTGAGTTTCGGACACCAAACAAATGTCTATATGCTCTATGTCTAAAAAGATGTTTAGTTCTGATACATGCTGTAAAAGACCGTTTGCATTCCATGTTGCGATTTCGAGTGTTCTGTCCATCATTGTTTTCTTAGGGTGACTTCTTCGCTTAGCTGTTTTATGTTTAAATCTTGTTTGTCAATCCTTTTCAGGATAAGTTCAAGTATTTCTTTAATAGATGTTTCTTCGTTCTTCCGCACATTTTTAACAATCTGGGAATAGGATTTATTTTCATCACTTTTTCTTAGTGCAATTGCTTTTGGCGGTTGATTTTTAGTTTTGTTTTCAACGACTACTTTTTTGCTTTCAACTATTGCTTTTGTGTTTGTTGGGTTTCTTAGCTTGTTCCCAGTTTTGTTTTTTCTTTTTGTGTCTTGGAATTTTTTGGCAACTGGACAACCTCTGTAACTCGCAGGATGGTTGCCTTGACAGTTAACACATTTGGCTTTCTGTTCTCTGCCCATGGAATAGTTTTTAGTTGCATGCCTGCCTTCGAATTTAACACAAGCCAACTCATGATTGCAGTATTTTTGTGTATGCTGAAAGGCTAGACAGCGTGAGTGAAAATACAAAATGGGACCCGAAAGAACGGCCAGAAGATCCAATTATGCTGTAAGAAATGATGAAATTTGCATTTCATTTGCCTTCAAGACATTTGCAGCCCCACGCGATATAGTATACCACATTAGACAGCAAGGTGTACCACACTATCCACTATTTTTCAAAAGTGACACTTTCGAGGTCACATCATTATTTTGGCAAAATATATGTAAGTTACAGTTAGAATCCGACAAAATCTACCAATAATGGGAGCGTTCGTGTCATTACTTTGTCTGTTAAGTCAAAAACAGAAACATGTAATACCACAATACCCTAACTTACTTTACTATGGTTGATATGAAATCGTCCGTTATGGTATTAAGGGTTACAAATAATAGTGTGGTCTATGCTTTTAATTTGCTTCTTCCTTCATTTTCCATTTAAAAATAAAATCCAACTGCAAGATCAGGCAAACTGTCAAATTTTCGTCAAGAATATTGTGTCGGACAAATAATTGTGTGTGAAAAATAAGTGGGAATGTGGTAATAGGAATTTACTACCTTTTTTTTAATTGACATTGCGCTATCCAACTCCGTATTACAAAAAAATCACAATGAAATTTTTTGTTTATGATTTCGTTGTGTCATTTTCTGTATGGAAATTTCCGTTTCACTTCAGCTGCGTACTATGCTTAACTGTAGAACAATTTGATTTTTTTTTGCAAATTCTTGATTTTGTAAGCTTTAAGTTTTCATTTTTCATTTTATTTTGCTCATTTAATACCATGTTATTTTGTTTGCCTCTTTTTTTATTCCAAAGCTTAAATAATGATTTAGTGCAGTCAATTTGTGCTCAAAAAGGATCTTAGAGAGCAAATTATTGGGTTGTTTAGATTTTTCTTCTCTTTTATGTTTTAGTCGCAAACCTCAAATTTGGATTCCGCATCCCCAAAAACATAAAAGAGGGGCAAAATCAAAACTACCCCACAGTTTGCATAATAAAAATACAATATGACTAGAGTAATTATGTATACTTTAAATTGTTTTGTAAAATTGACTTACTTAGATAGCCTATTATGAGATTTCTCACAACAAGCAAACTCATAATAAATCAATAAATAGTTACTAGTTACTACTATTCCAGAATTTCTTTTGTGTGCCACACGATAGCCATTCGGGAAATATAAGAGTACCGGCGTGGCGGCGACAGCACTTAGAATGTCAGTTTACCAACACCATTTGGAAATAACTCGAGGACACCAAACCTGGCCCTGACACCAAAAAAATTAAATCAATCAGAGACCATCCTTCACGAACAAGAATTCTCGACAACTCCTGCTGAGAAATCCGAAGCGTTTGTCGACCGGTCCGAGAAAAGTTTTTAGGAGAGTTTTCATACCGCCTTTTCATTTTATAATAACATTTTTCCCAAAGTGTTGACCGGTGAAAAACTCAGCTTATTTTGTACTGAATGTGCACCGAATGAAAAAAAAAAATTGACAGAAGTTTTTGCGGTATTTACGAATAATTTGGTTTTGCTTTTAAAAAAATTGTAAAATTGAATAAATTAAGTCGATTCTATTTATTATTTTGAAATGCGTACTTTTAAGAAGATTTGAGTTATTGAATGTTTTCTCCATGTTTCTAGATACCTACTATGGAAAAAGGAGAGCAGATACTGGCTTGGAAAGTATCTTTGAAAAAACACAATTTTTTGTCAAGACTTCTTTTTTCAGATTTAAGAAACCCCACTTATATTTTGCGAAGTAAAGTTAAAAAAAATTTCCTACACTATCGTCCTCTAAGGGAACAATACATTTGCCAAATAAGACAAAAGTATTATGGTTTTTATTAGCTCATCATCAATGAACGCCAATCAAAAAAACTTTTTTTAGTGTGTTCATCTATAATTATAATTGAAAAATGTGTGTCGTGATCTTAATCGAAATTATAAACAAAGAAAATCAATAAAGAAGTGCATTGCTCAAATTTTATTCATGTTTCTGGTGTTGTTTATCTTTTTGATAATTTATCATTAGGCTTTCTCAGGCAAAATTTCTCAATGATAAATATTTTTTTATATGACAAAAGTTTAACAGACATTTTCACATTTACACAAAACTAGAATCGAAAATTGAAATACATATTTATCACTTGAAAATCTTTTCATCGCGTTAATCACCAAACCGCAATAGCCCCCCTGGAATGGGAAGTGCCAATATCCCTAACTAAAAGATTTAAATGTTCCATAATTTTGTTGTTTTCCAGCTGACTATAATCTTCAACAACTATCTGAGCAACAGCTATGTACTTTAATGCAGCATGATGGAAAACGGCAAAAGTTATTCCTGGTGGAAATTACTATTGAGCTTGGAGTTTCGACTAATTTAGGGTTTTATTTAGTTGGAGCTGTGATACACAATTCAAGCAGCGATTTGATTTAAGCTCTTTATATTGTTTTCCCTATTAACCCGAGAGCCCGCAGCACATTTTGGGTGTGAATGATAGCAAACAAAGAAGTATTAAAGAACCGAAAGCTTGAGTGAAGGATATTCATAAAATCAAAGTCTTGCAGCACTCGATCGGGGATTGAGTGATTAAACAGTGAATCGAAAAAAATACGAATGTACCTTCGAAAGTAATAGCGTTAGCTGAAACTGGTTTTCAAAATCTGCTGTGTCATCTAAGTCAGTATTAGTGTTTATGTTGGAGCTTCGCTAAGAACAACAACAATCAATGTAAAGTCTTCTCAGCTTTGCTCACATCGCTACTCGAATTGCTTATCGCAGCTCCAACACAAACGGTACCTTTAGTCAGAATAATCAAAGAGAGTTCTTTAAGTTTAGGTAGCAAAACAAGAATCATCATAGTTGCTATTCGCAGAAGACTCCATCACATACCACCTCTTCTTCCTATTGAAATTGCTGCCAGGAGAGTGCAGGAGCACATTAAAAGTATATGGGAATACTATCTCAAATGGGGACTCAAACCATCACCAAAGCCAAACTCATCTGCTCCTGAAAACCAGTGAATTTCATTAGAAGAAGATAATCTACAATACGATGCCATGATAACATAAAAGTCAATCTTACAGACAACACCGAAGTAGCAGTCAAATCTTCAACCAATTAACTTTTCCAACAAGCTGAAATTCAATAAACAAGCAGACATGATGTGGAAAAGGGCCAACTTTTCGCTGCTTTTGGTTCATCCGCTACGTAGGAGGCAAAATGGGAAAAGTAGGAAAATTAAGTTGTTTGATGACAAATCATAACACCCGTTCAGGTTTCAACACCTTTCCCATCTCGTTTAAGTATATCACTTCAATGTAGTAGAAAGCTATATACGGGGTCGATATACTGTAATTTAATTCTAAGATCGATGCCATTATGAATATTCTTGGTGAAAAAATTTATTTGTCATCAAAGCTTACAAATTTTTTTAACGTTAAAAGTTGAAAAAATGATACACCTTGCACTCCAAATATTTCCCTCTCAAAATACGAGTATTGGATAAGGCTAAGATTAGATTTTTAGGTGAAAGGTCAATTTTGCAGTTTTTGAATGTAGAACTATTTGAAAAATATATTTTCTATACTTTCTTTTCAAAATAACTTATTTTCGTTTTCAGATTTTTAGCAAGAAATAGTGTTTGTAAGGCTCTATCCTAAGTTGCTCCCCTTAGATACTTTCAATATTTTGAAGATTTTGAAAATTTTAACTTTGATGTAAACTTTATTTATTGGTAACAAACACAAACAAGCATTTAATAGAAAATTCAGCAGCATAACAAAAAACTTTTATGACGTTTTATTTTATTTTATTTTTTTTTTTTATTTTTCTTATTTGATTTTATTTTATTTTACATACATATTTATTTTGCTAACAAATAATTAAATAATTAATTTAAAAACTGAAACTTTTACCACAAAAAAAAATTAAATTCAAACTAAATTTTATGTGTATATTTTGACACAATGGTCATCAATAATTTCTTTCCACAAACTCCACTTCATTATTTAAAAAAAAAAGTTATAAATAACTTTTACGTCAGCTGCTGCAACTTTTTTCGATCTGCATCAATTAACAGGACCAAAAAATTCATCCACCATGCAATACAGACGCATTATGCATTTATCATCAGTGCTGCAAATCAGATCTCTAAATAACTCTCATTCCATAAACGAACAATCAAGCGATCCGACAAGTGTATTTTCAGGTGTTTTTACGCCAAAACCAAAATGTTTCTACACCATTATCTTGCTGCAATGAAAAGAAAAGAAGACTTATACACGACGACCATAACGAAGGGAATAATTAATAACTACGAGTATTTCCTCAACAATTTAGAGATTCTTATCCAGATCTTTGGCAACACAAACATTGTTTTTGTTATAAGTACTTGTAGAAACTTTCACTCTCCCTTACAAGGCACTACAAATCAATGCAGATACACGTGGGTGATGTATTTAAGCTGCAAGTACAAGTTGAAATAAAGTGGACAAGGCACCATGCCTGTGTCGCATTGTATAGCACAAGGCTTTAAAGTTTAATTTAATTCAGAAAATATTATTAAATAATGACACTAATACTAATTAAAGAAACAATTTAGGAAAAAATATTATATAACTTGGGCTACTATAAAGTGTCCATAGTAAGCAAAAGTTGTTTGAGAATAAAAATAATAAGAAGAGGACTGTGACTGTGGGAATAAAAATTCGGGTGAAATTCTAGGGCTACGCAAGGGAGACCAGGTAGGGGCAATATCAATATTTCGGTATCAAAACAAAATTATTTTTTGAACGAGTTTGAATTTAAATTATGCAATGTCTCCATTTTAAGGAATTCATCCAATCTGGTAGTTCAAAGCAACAAATAGTATTCATACGCAAAGTTTTGATAAAAAAAAAAAAAAATACGAAACCAATAGGTACCCTATTGCAAAAACACTAGAAAATTCAACAAATCTATGTTACTTCAATGTTGTTGGTCGATCTCTTGTCTAACAACTGCAATCGCTGTTACACTACTTGAAGATGGTTGTTTACTGCAGATAAGCCCATTAGGTCAGAAATACAGTCTTATATCTCATTTTCATTCATTTTCATGAGTACATATAATGTGTCTTTTGAAGCAAGTGGCATCGTGGTTTGAACTTATTGTAACAAAATCATAATGCGATTATAAAGATTCAAGTTTTTAATTAGAAAAAATGTTCGTTAAATGTTTACTGCAGGAAGTAGTGACATCAAGTTCATTTGAAACTCCTATTGTAAATATTTCAAATGTAGCACTATGGATTTTATTTGTTTCTTTGTACGTTTATATAGAGTTGTGTCCTTATTTATAATTCAATGGGTCTACAGATAATTTGTTTGTTCCTCTTCTGACGTTTATTCATTCTATGAGAAATCCGACTCAACTCGGCAAACTTCACTTTGAAAAACTACAAGCAAAGATTTAAAAATAAAAACAAATTTTATAGAAACCTTATTTCCATGTCCATGTGAAATTCCAAAATTCTATTTTTTTTTTTTTTTTTTTGCTGACTGGTACACACTGGTTTGCAATGCTCTTCGATCCCGAGCCCACTGCCTCCAAGCATCCAGATCGGACTTTTTGTCGCTTCAAACATGGTTTTCCAGGACTCTGTTATTGGCTTGAGGCTAGAGTACTGTTGCTCATTCACATCCAGATATACATTCAAAAGACATCCTTTTTTATTATGCATTTAACATAAAAATTATGTCACAAAATATAGATATTAAGAAAGGTCATAAAACATACAAGTTCAAATTTATAAATCTTAAAATATTGATAGTTATTTGATGTTGAAACGTGTATGGCAAATACTTAATTTTAATATAGTGGTGATAGGTTTAAATAAGATGTAAAAAAATAAATTCTTGTACATACATACTTATAAATAATGATTCCTTAAAATTATAACCACGCTATCAATAAAAAACGCTTATTTCTCCTTTAGTCCCTGATTTTACTAAACTACGGAATAAGTTAAGCCACGGGTTAAAATTTCTCAATAAAATATACTGTAATGGAAAATTTAGTTAAAAGAGAGAAAAGAAGCGAGTAATTGAAGAACCAATTACGAAGCAAGTTTATACAAATAAATTATATAAATAATATGTCTGTTCGCGTACCTCCCAAAACTACGAATTTAGCACAAAGTTCTGTCACAGCTCATATAAAAAATAAAATTAGTAGAAATTCGTATAATTATGGGAAGAAACGAACAGACCTAATTTTTTTCCTTTCATTTTTCAGAACCTAGCGAAATCATTGTGCATAGAAGAAAAACATGTTATTGAAAATGTAAAACTAAACCAATAAAAAATGTGGATACTAGCACCAATACACAATCACCTCGTTAAACCATCTGTTTCGGTGGTCTAGCTTAGTAAATGTCATTTTGCAGAAATTTAGTTTGATTAGTAACATTTTGCACTTAATGCACGGAATAAGGCTAACTTTTCTTTTTTCCTCGTTTTTTTTTTTAATTTGGCTGTAAGTCTGCAAAGATAGTTATTTTCAATAATGTATTAAAGTCCACTAACTAATTCGCAATTAATTAATTCTCAGCAACCCGGTTGGTTTCCTCAGTGTAAACGCTGCCAAGAATTCAATCACACCCAAACCTATTGCAAAAAAGAGCCAAGGTGTGTAAAATGCGCTGGAAAACATCTAACTGTTGACTGCAACAGAAAAAGTGAAAGTCAACCGACGTGCATTAATTGTAATGGAAATCACCCAGCAAGTTATAGGGGTTGTGAAGTAGCTAAAGAATTACAAAAGCGACGATCAAAATCTGCCCAAACACAAAGAAACCCACCAAGGCAATTAGAAACCGCAATTCCCAAGAGTGCCAAATCTACGAAAGGTCCAAAACCTAGTATCCGCAAGGAAAAGAAAACAGTGTCAGTACCTTCGGAGAAAATATCGAAGCAAGGAAATGCAGAAACATATGCCCAAATAGCAGCAAAAAATATACCCGTAAATAAAGACACTGAAACAGACCCGGTTTCGAAAGTCTTTTCAATAATTTTATCAAAACTTCAGGAACAATGTGAAACAAATAAACTTATCTTTGATAGGTTAAGTAAGCTCGAAAATTGTTTTCGACCCAAACCTCTTTCAAAAAATATATGATGGAAAAGCTTAAAATTCTAACGTGGAATGCCAACGGATTATGGCAAAAACTTGGAGAATTGGAGATGTATATGCGAGAAAATGATATTGACATATGTTTGGTATCAGAAACGCATGGCAAAAATTAATCAAATCTTAATATCCACGGGTTTCATGACTACCACGCCATTCATCCGTCAAACAAAGCAAGAGGTGGATCGTCATTGTATATAAAAGAATGCATTGAACACTCGATAGGCCTCAAAATAGAGGCGGAAACAATGCAATTGAGTAGTGTACAGGTTAAAACTAAAAATATTCCTCTCAAAGTCTCTTCCATATATTGCCCTCCGCGTTGCAAAATTGATAAGAGTGAATTTACGACATTGATAAAGTCACTAAGCCCAAATTTAATTGTTGGTGGTGACTTTAATGCAAAGCACACCTTCTGGGCCTCACGATGCATATCTCAAAAGGGTCGCATGCTGTATGAAGCAGGAATGGAAAATAATTGCGACTTTCAATCGACTGGCAAGCCAACTTACTGGCAAACTGATCCGTCGAAAATACCTGACCTAATCGATTCATTCATGGTAAAAGGAATACCCTCTAACCGTATAGAAATTTCAGAGGGCTATGACCTCTTCTCAGATCATTCTGCCGTCGTACTCACTATGAGCGAAAGCCTTGTTAAAATTGAAAAACCACCCAGGTTAACAAACAGTAAAACCAACTTGGATGGATTTAAAAAAGATATCGAGGACAACGTTGAGTTAAGGGTATCATTACAAACGCCTCTTGAGCTTGAAGATGCAGTAGATACCTTTGTTCATATAATACAAAAAGCAGCTTGGGATAACACACCTTATCAAAAGCTAATGCCTCGCTTTAAAGATATAAAAAATCCGCAAGAAATAAAAGATTTAGTGAAAGAGAAACGAAAAGCACGTAAAAAATGTCAGCAAACCCGTGCTCTTCAACACAAAGCTCATTTAAATCGCTTGAGTAATATGCTAAAAACGGCGATATCAGATTTCAAAAAGCTTGAAGTTGAAAATTACCTTGAAGGCTTGACAGCAGGGAAAGAATCCAATTACTCACTTTGGAAAACTATAAAAACAACAAAAAAACCAAAGCTTCCAGTGCCTCCGATTAAGAAAAGCCAAAATGAATGGGCTAAAAGTGACAAGGAAAAAGCGACGGTATTCGCCGATTACTTAGAGGAAACATTTAAGCCATATGATGGGCAAGATCTCAACGAAAATATTAATATGAATTTTACCTCTAATGAAAGCTACATAACGAGAAATGCTACACTTGCCGAATTAAAAAGAGAAATAAAGAAGCTTAAGTCCAACAAAGCTCCAGGATATGACTTAATAACGGCAGAGATTTTAAAAATGCTCCCTCGTAAAGGGTTTATTAACCTCCTTTACATAATAAATGCCACTCTAAGGTTAGAATATGTTCCAAGCCAATGGAAAGTTGCGGAAGTCATAATGGTATTGAAACCTGGCAAACCATCTCACGAAAGAAGTCTTACAGGCCGATTTCGCTTCTTCCTATTATATCAAAAGTTTTTGAAAGAATACTACTCCTGCGCCTGCAACCGATAATAGAAGAGAAACAATTAATACCTGAATATCAGTTTGGATATAGAAGCAAGCATTCGACAATTGATCAAGTGCATAGAATTACTGACGTAATTGAGAGAGCTCTTGAAGAAAAGAAAATCTGTTCGACTGTCTTTTTTGACGTGTCGCAGGCGTTTGACAAGGTGTGGCACGAAGGCCTCAAATTCAAATTAAGACAAGTTCTGCCTGAAGGACTTTACAACATTCTAAACGGATATCTGAATGAAAGACTTTTTCGTGTAAGACACGGAAATGACTATTCTGATTTCAAAGAAATAGTGGCTGGGGTACCACAAGGAAGTGTATTAGGTCCAGTTCTGTACCTTTTATTTACACGCGATATACCTCAAACAGATGACACTATTGTAGCCACGTTTGCTGATGATACTGCAATACTAGCAGTAGGCAAAACGATTAGCGAAGCTACAATTAAATTACAAAATGCTCTTAATAATGTTAATGAGTGGACGAAAACAGCGCTCAATGAACAAAAGTCAGTCCACGTGGACTTTGCGTATAAAAAAATAAATAGATTACCCGTCTTTCTTAATACCGCTCGTGTTCCATTTGCAAATGAGGCAAAATATCTGGGAATGACTCTAGACGCGAAATTAAAATGGAAGCCGCACGTGAAAAAAAAGAAAGCGATCAATGAACAAAAGTCAGTCCACGTGGACTTTACGTATAAAAAAATAAATAGATTACCCGTCTTTCTTAATACCGCTCGTGTTCCATTTGCAAATGAGGCAAAATATCTGGGAATGACTCTAGACGCGAAATTAAAATGGAAGCTGCACGTGAAAAAGAAATGCGAAGAACTAAAAAGTAAATTAAGAGATATGAACTGGTTACTCGGTAAATATTCAAAGTTTAGTATTGAAAATAAATTGATTTTATACCGACAGGTTCTTAAACCAGTTTGGACTTATGGTATACAACTTTGGGGTTGTACCTGCGATACAAACTTAAATAACTTACAAACGTTTGAAAATAAATTGCTTAGGTCATTTGTAAATGCTCCGTGGTATATAAGAAACGAAGATCTTCATAGGGATCTCGGGATTCCTACGGTGCGGGAGGAAATAAAAGGTTTCGCGCGAAAACATAGAAATCGACTATTAGAACACGCTAATTCAACGATTATTAACATTCTTGACGAGTCGAATTTAGTACGCCGTCTGCGAAGAACAAAACCTTCCGACTTGGTGCGGTGAACAGAAAACCGCTTTAAAACCGCGGATTAAGCAGGAACTTTCACCGGAAAGTAACCTGCAACACGTTACTTAACTTCGTTAAAAATAAATTGCTAGATAAGTTTCAACTTAGTTGCAATCGGGAAGTGGAGTGAAGTTTTAGTGTAGTAAGAATCTCACACTTCTATGGGCACGCGTTTTTCGGTCCTCATAGAGCCTGAATAGCAGGTTTGGCACCTACCCACGGGAAAATAACCACAAAAAAAAAAAAAAAACGTTGTGAAAAAAGGGTGGCACAATTTTGTTTGTTTGTACTTGGACTTTCAGCCTTAACCACTTTAGTGATTTGATTCAAATTTTGAACTTGAGGTTTTTTTTTAGTTCTCTACAAGAGACAATGACTTTCTTTTGCAAAATAAATACCATAAGACCGATATAGAAAAGCTCAGTTTTCTCAAAAACGCCTTCAACGATTTTGATAAAATCAAATAACTGTGTTTTTAGACGTTTTTCTTTTTTAGCTCAGAGCCCGGAGCTAGCTTGGAGTGCTCTCTATGAGCTCAGATTAAAATAACCAAGCGAATGGAGGAAATAGCTGGTCGCAGCCAACTTCGTTCTTTTTTTTCCATTTAACGGGTGCCTTCAACCCTTCAATTTTAATTCACATTTTTAAATTTTACGAGTTTTTGATTGGGCTTGGAGATGATAAATAAAAGTCAGTACTCAATTATGGTACGTTGAACGCATTGCATCATTCAGTGCTGAGATGTGTTTTAAAATTATATTGGAGAGCTCTGGTCATACTCTGCTCAGATCTAACTCTGATAGCTCAAGCTGTACTCCAGCTCTTCTCAGAGCTAAAAGAAAAATGTGTATTGTGGGTAGAAAATTTTTCTTAAGAAAATCTGTTACTAATGGTACCTGCCATAGGTATAACGTTTTTCTGATTTTCAGTTTTCTCATTAACGGCTGAACCGATTTCAGTAAAAAGTTATGCAAAAGCTCTTTCAAAATGTCAATAATATTGCATACCAAAATTAAAAAAGAAAATAAGTTTGGATTTTAAAAATCTTCTTTTTTTTGTATTATTATATTATATTTTTTTTATTTAGAAATACTCAAAATTGGCATACAATTTTTTACTTCAAATAAAACAAAATAAATACAAAATATTTTTTTAAGAAACCGCTGCAACGATTTAATTTTTTTGTTGCATATATGTGCTTAGGGTGGTCCTTAAATTGGACGTAGTCTTGGATAGCCCTCATTCAATTCAAAACCTTGAAAAACAATTTCCCTAATTTTTATTTCACCCCCCGGTCTCCCTATTTTCACTTTAAGGTACTAATTATGGGTAAAATTAGAATGTATAGATTAGATTCAGACGAGAAAAAAATTGTATTGGAGGGAGGGTCTATTCCCCCCGTTCAGGTGGGAAGGGTAATTTTCTAGAAATTTGGCCAAAAACAAGAAAATATTTAAAAAAACGGGAACACTTACAATGCCACGCTTTAGCTTTTTTTTAAAGCCACAATTCGATTCTACAATATGCTTCCTGAATAAAGTTTTTATTTCAAATAGTTTTTGAAAGAATAGTTTTAATCTTATAAAATTATGATTTTTGTTTTTAAGTTTTAAGTTTGAAAATTATTTTTTTTAAAACTATTTGAAATAAAAACTTTATTTAGGAAGCATATTATAGAATGAAATTTGCTTTTAAAAAAAGCTTAAGCGTGGCATTTTAAGTGTTTCCGTTTTTTTTTTAAATAATTATTATCTGTTTTGATCCAACTTTTGAGAAAATCCTCCCGCCTAAACGGGGGAAAATATACCCCCCTCCCATACTATTTTTTTCTCATCTTAATCTAATCTAAACGCTCAGATTGTTTTTTAGCGTTTTATAAGAATCACCCTTACCCCATAGTTAGTACCTTAAAGTGAAAATAGGAAGACCAGAGGGCTGAAATAAAAATCTGAAAAAATTAGGAAATTTTTTTTTCTATGTAGAACCATTTGATGCCTACCCATCTCAGAATTTACAAAAAAAAAAACAATATAAGGACCACCCTAATGTACATACATACGTATGTATTCATATTTCTTCAAGTACGTAATCAAATAGTATACTTTTTTAGCTCTAAGATATTTAACGTGTTGCTTATACAATAAAAAAAACTATTTTAATCCTTTGATAATTTTTTTTACAATTTTCTTGCAATTTTTTTTAAAGTTGTTAAGTAAACTGGAGCATAAGAGCACGTAGGTACATGCGATCCAGTTGTGCATTTTATTTATTTGCGTCACTAATTCGGAAATAATTGGCAACTAATGATGTGATACGCTTAAATCTATGTTTCCAAAAATGTGTATTAAAACAAACACCTATATTTTTACGGTTTTTGTACACATAAATACTGCTATATTTTCGACGTTGCGATACTAACTGCACAAAACTGAAAAAAAATGGTTCCAGTGCGCTCTAGAGAATGAGATCAGTTTTAATTTTGTTTAACAGAATGTAATTTAAATATTTGAAATCATAAATTATTTGTTACCAAGGACTTTTGAATTGGTGTGAGACAATAGTTCACTAGGGCGTATACGTACTTTCGTATTTTATTGATTTTTTACCTCCTGTTCTTCTATTCTTGCTTTTGCAATCTGCAAAAGATGCATGGTATAGTGTCAATAATTAAATATTATGGCATGAATATTTGTATAGCCTAATGGTTGTCTAATTTAGGTGAAGAATTTTATCATATCGTCTTTTAGATCCAGTTCAGTTTATACATTATGTGGTCCTCATAGCTGTTTGATAAATTCAACTAAAGTTAAAGATCAAATTGTTTAATGAACTCACCCCTTTGTATAACAAAATTTGTTACTTTTTTTTAAATATACGTAATGTACATACATACATAACATTTATGTAAAACATTTATATGTGTATGAATATTAAATTAAATATGCAATATGCTATTCTTTGCTAATCTAACAGAGTGAATAGGATAAGATATTTTTCATAGTTTTCATCTTTTTAAAAATCCAAAAAGAAATCCATTTCTTTTTTTGCATTCGACTAGAAATTAATAATTACTCTGAATATGTAACACAAAATTGTGTTAAATAAAATAAATAATGCATACTTTTTATTTAAAACCTTGGTTTAAAACTGAAAGAATAATAACAAGCTTGTGTGTGCTTATAAAAATTCTTGTCGCCTTTGCAATTGATAGACAACGATACCTGCATTGGATTGAGCCAATCATATGGTTTCGGTGGCGCGATGTGTAGTGCATCGGCTTCTGAAACGCTTGGGACATGGTTTGCTTCCCAGGATGACGGCAAATAGTGTTACAGTTAATATAAGCATACCAGACCTAGCACCACTAAAAGGAGTCTCAAAATCGAAGTGGCAATCATAAGTAGCTATAGTTTTAGCCTAATTTTGGTGGTAATAACACAAGTTGTTTTTCTTTAAAAATAATTCAATAAAAATAACTATGATTTATTGCTGTTAGTATTACCGTTGTTTTCAAAAGTTTTTTTACCATTTTAAATATTTTAAGTAAGTTTTAAGTAGTATCTATGGTCATTTTACAAAAACATTATAGATTACCTTTAATGTTTAGCTCATATTTCATAATTTCAAAATTTAAAAAAATTAAGTTTAATGTGTGTCGATTTCGAAGTTCTTCCTTTTGTAGCCAAAATAATTGTATTTAGTTATTTACCAGGAATCAAATATGCTAAATTATGCATGATGAATGACAAATAACTCAGATAATTGTTTGAACAAAAAAAAAAATTTTATTACACAATAATTACAAAAAAAATTGTTTGTAATTATTTTCACGATATGAAAAACTGCAAGTTCATCAGGAAAACAAAAACACAAACATTTCTGATTGGCATATGAGGTTTGTTTGGTACTGTCAGAAATCGTGGTGGTCAGTTTTTGTCCTAGCAAAAATGCAGTATATAAAATTTTTCTACCAAAGACCTACATATTCCAATTTTTACAAGCCAATAGCCGGAAGCCGTAAGAACAGAATTGAAAATGAGTGGATAGCATTTTGATGAATGATAATTTTCTGATCCAAAAAATAAAAGTGCAGTAGACTCGATTCAAAAGCAGTAGATTTATTTTTCAAAAAAAGTACACACATAAGTGCTATTGAAATAATGGCAAGGTGGTAACGCCGTTTATAAATAAAATTGACGTTTCTCACAAAAAGTGGTGCAGTTCATGGTTCAATGCATTTGTTAATTTTTTTTTTAACTTTCCCAACTTTGATAGAATTTTCCCCTCTCTTCAAATTTGACATTGACAGGTTTTTCATACCAAACAAACCTACTACATGTAATAGGAATTCGCAAGTTTTTCAACGGAGGGGAAATTATTTGCTCTCTCGATGCATCTTTTTTGGGTTAAAATACAGGACTTTGTGACAATTTGTGAAAATTTGCAAGAAATTTCACGTTATTAATCACAGCCATGTATTCTATTATTGGAGCATGGATCCAATCCAAATTATGTAATGAACAAAGCTTGTTTGGATGGCAAAAAACCATTCACCAACGAAACTTAAAAGAGAGAGAGAGAGAAAAATATAAAAATACATTTATCTCAAAATGCCAAAAATGCATTATAGTTTTCCTGCCAAAGGTAGGCTCTACTAAAAGTAGTTTATTGATTTGTTTACGAAAGGTTGTGGAGCCGTTTTTGAGAAATATGCGATTATATGAAATTGTAAAAAAAAATAACGTTATTCTTGGTTCCAAAAAAACAAAAGTTACTTTTTTGTTATTTTAATTTCCTACACTTCAAGAAAAAAACCATAGAAATTGGAGCAGGTTCCCCTAGTTCCTGAATAATGCTATGGTTCCTCGACTACCAAGTTGCAGACAGTTATTGATTCAGGCGTTTAGGTTGTAGCCAAACAGAAAAACTGAATTGTGAGACCCACTTTTTTCACAATCATTGAAATAATAAGCTTGATCAAAATCGTTTATTTGATTTTTGTAAAAATGTGTGAACTTCCCATATAAAACCTAACACATGAGTACATGAGTTGAAAGCTTGAGTAAAATTTATTCAGCCGGATAGATTAAACACTGCATCGAAAGCAAAATATAAATGC
Organism: Dasysyrphus albostriatus; assembly: GCA_946251815.1. Taxonomy (NCBI): domain Eukaryota; kingdom Metazoa; phylum Arthropoda; class Insecta; order Diptera; family Syrphidae; genus Dasysyrphus; species Dasysyrphus albostriatus. The sequence goes on along the minus strand of OX276337.1, from coordinate 70,361,903 downwards.
AATAATTATTTTAGCCAAAATTGCTTTTTACCCCTCCCTAGGTAATGATCTTGTGATCACAGATCACAGAAATCTTGATCATTCGAGTGTATAGTTCGCCTTGTCAGACTGTTTAGGGAACTCGTTTTTACTTTAAGTCGTGAATTTTTGAAATGGTCTGGTAGAAATACACCCTCAAATGGTTTCACATCCGTTATCTTTGATCAAAGACCAATTCCTAATACCAATTTCAATTTATACATACTTCAAACACTTCTTGATTGTCAGTCGAAAAGGCCATTATAATATTGCAAACTTTCTAGATATAAAAATGTTAATAGTTTCTAAATTCAGTTTTAGTAAAACCATGGTAAAAGGTACATACAGTTTAGGTCACTGGACTAATTAGGTGTGTTCAAGTCATAGATTATTATTGTTTGGCTTACTCCCATTAGACGTCATTGGAACTGCTACTCCAGAACTTATGTTGGGTCCTGCAAGTATACCATTAGATAAATATGACAAATTGCAGATTTACACTGAAAACAAACAAAGTAAAAAGTTGTATTAAAAGTGAACATGAACATGAATATTCATCTCAATTTTACTAAAAAAATAAAAACAAACACAGTTTTGCAGTTATTAGTTGTTATAGAGATTTTAAACTAACCTTTTTTTGTTCTGACCTTGATTGAATGATGACACTATTTTGATTGGCTTAGGTAGATTTTTGTAGATCTAATCTATCCGGTTGATATTAAATAATTGTAATTTGTATATTTGTATATTAAAATTATGATTGATTGGAAAACTGTGCTATTTGATGTGATAAACGCCAGGAATGTTCCACTACGTCACATCACATGAATTATAAAAAAATGGAATCACGTGACAGCGAGGTAGTGGCTTTTTCCCACGTCCAATTGGAGCACTTCGACGCACCAAACAAAGTAGAAACCCATGTTAAAAAATCATAAAATTCATGCATTGGCTCCCCTGAAAAGAGAATTTTAAAAAATATGAGTACATGTAGGTATAAATATAATTTTGGGTAGTGTGATGTTTCTAAACATTTAAATGAATCAAAGTTTTGCATAAAGTAAAATCAAATCAAGATTAGAAATAAAATAACTTTTTTTTAAATTTTAATAACAAATAAAATCATGACTGGGTCCCACGATCTTGCTCTTATATTCAAAACGCTGAGGGTTTAAAAAAAATTGTATTTAAATACATGCAAATTATGAAAGAAAAATGTTTAAAACCATGAAATACGATATTTAAATTACCTTAACCAATTTCTTTGAAAGTTTGAGATGAAAAAAGAACACCATCTTAGTTCTTGATTGAATATAATTGAATGGAAAAAAACTAAAATCGTTAGAGCAGTTTTCTTAAAAAAATAATTTTTATATAAAATTATTAAAACATTCTCAAGCAAAGCTTTTGGTATGCAAATTTATGTGTATACAAAAATAAAATATAAAATAATTACCAACCTGTTTCTGTGATATTGGATTTTCATAAAAAAAAATTGAAACTTTTTTTAAAAATTCAAAAACTTTTTTTTTGAAAATTATGATATGCAATATTTTTCATCTGTATATAAGAAATTAATCTAAATCTGTAAAGCCAATAAATAATTCATGATTTAAAAAAAAAACTTTCTATGTGAGATACTATTAATAGTTGCTTTTTGTAAATTTTTATAATTTTTGATTATATAGCAAAAGTTTAATTAAAATCTGAGGAGCTGTTTTAAGAAAAAAATATTTTTCTTAACGGTTTTTTGATATTTTTGTATGTTTCTATCTTTAAGTTAAGGAACATTTGTTTCTTAAAATACTTTGAATGACGTAGATCGAGTTTTATAAAAATTGGTCATGTACGAGTAGTTTTTAAAATATTTTATTTTCAAAAAAAAAATTGAACAAAAAAACCATTTGTACTGTTTAGAAGCTTCTTATAAAAAAAATTATTGAAATCAGGATTACCGTTTTTAAGAAAATCGAAAGTAAAAATTAATAGGAATTAATTGAAAAGTGGTTTCCCACCCTTTACTGAAAGAAAGTTATTAAATTTCGAAAAAAAATGTATCAACAAAAGCACATACATTAACATGTTATAAGTTTTCTTAAAGCCAATATCCCATTCTTTTAAAGTTATTTCAAAAGAATATTTTTTGAGAAATTTAATTTTAAAGCGAATATTTTTGAAAAAAATATTATTTTTTGTATAAAAGTTGATTTTTTTCAAAATTTAGCGTAAATAAGGAATACTGTTTTTTCAAGCTTTAATGCTCTTATCAATTTTTATTCAAATATGTAAGACTAAATGTAAAAATTTCTACCTGTTCTTAAGCAATAAAAAAACTGGAGATATTTTTCCCCAAAAAGTCGAAAAAAAGGATTTATATATGAATGGGAATTTTGTTTATATAATATAATTTTTCACAAAAATAACAAAAAAAAAGGATTTTTGCCAACACAACAAGCAACGAGAAAAGTATATCTGTTTTTTTTTAATTTCTCAAAAAGTAAATAGATTTTTACATTCGGTTTTCAATATTTGACTGAAAAATTGATAAGAACATTGAAATTAAAAAAGCAGTGGTACTTATTAACGCGAAATTTTGAAAAATTAACTTTCAAACAAAAAATAACATTTTTTTTCAACAATATTCGATTTAAAATTTAATTTCTCAAAAACTATTCTTTGAAATTACTTGATTTAAAGAACAAATAAAGAATGGGATATTGGCTTTAAAAAAAAACTATAAAACATTATTGTATGTGCTTTTTTTGATTTTAAATAAATTTTTTTCCGTTTTATGTCAATTTTTCAAAAATTACTCCCCTTGCCTCTGGAGGGGGAAATAGAATTTCTCCCCTATACAATTTTTTTCTAAGAATGAAATCATCTCCCAAAATATCAACCTCGAATTTGGGGAAACCCAGTATGCACCAACATTTTTACAGGGTATTTTCTGGCAAAACTTAGAGAAAGGAGTTCGCTTGAGATCGCCTTCCATTGTACCTAGAAGGTTGAAATTTTGTGCCTATAATACAATTAACCTAGGCAACGAAATTCTGTGGTGGGCCGGTCATAAAACAACAAAATGTTTTTTTTTGACCACCCTAATGTGCATGTGTCTGTATAATCTCGAATCTTTTCTAATTTTAATTTAATACTAAATCTCTTACAGGTAAACTAAGCCTGGACCCAAAAGCTAACTTTTTTCATCTTTAATGGAAACTATTTTGACCTATAGTCGAGCTGCACTAGCTTTTTGTTTTGTTTAATTTGTAATATTGTGATGTTTTTAAAAGAAAACAAGTTTAAAATTGGAAATCAAAGATTTTGAAAGTTTTAACTCGAAGGACATGACTTTTCTTAATTTTTCAGTTGTTTTTTTATTTGAATTGTCATTGATTTATTTTTACTAAAGTGTTTTAAATATCGGGTTAGACTATCAGACTGCTTTTGGATGCCAAGAACGAGAATTTTTAAAGAAACAAAAACCTATTTGAGTATGTTCATAGTTTCACAAAAAAAAAAATATTTTTAAGTTCTTATTAAGCACCTTATTCCCTACAGTTGAATCCCCAATGGATTTTACTTCGGAGTTGACTTATCACTCTCCTAGCCAAAGTCCTTTTACATCAAACCGTTTAGTTAATTTGCAATGTAATGAAACTCATTTGAAATGCCACACACATTTTTTCTTACCACAAACTGATGTGCGTTTTGATGGAGAAAATTCAAAACATAAGCACATGATATTCGCATATGGTTGCAAAAATGGTATATTCCACTTTTTTATTCGACGTCAGTTTTATATAACCGTCGCGTTTCAAAAGAATTTCTGCACCAATTTGGGTCCATAACATGCTTTGACATAACTCTCTGACAAACGTATGGTCTATAGATGCAGTACTCAATGATGCAACTCTCATCGTTAGATGCTGTTCAATCAGGATCGTAGGATCGTGTTCACTATGATGATGATGATGATGACCATCATTCCAAAGAAAGTAGACAACCATAGTCAACAGCGAACACAGATGTTTGTCCAGTTTATACTCAGAGAAGAAGATGGCTTCACCTTCTCTATTTGTAGGTAATTCCATACTTGATGTCTGCGATATGTGGCTTGAGCAGTTTTGGGCATTCGATTTTGGTGGAAATAGGAACCAAATAACAAAAACCTAGATTCTTGTTTGGTTCAGCAAAATCATAAAGAACATTATTTCTTTAAATCGGGAAAGTTCAAAAGTGTGACTGAGCCACCTTCAACCATCAAAATCAAACTGAGATGTTTTGAGGAAAACCACAGCTGCACAAAGCGTTATTGATATATTCGATGTATTCAGTTTCAGATGGTGATGAATGGTCGGTTGTAATTACCAAAGTGTGGAAGAGAAGAAATAATTTAATTAAATATTCAAATCTTTTAACTTGTAGTTGCGAGTTTAGGTAGTTAAAGTATCTTAAGGAATACGTAGTAAATTTTTCTGAAAAAAATGTATTTAAATAAAATTAGGTATAAAAGACATTTTTACTTTAAACAAAACAAATTATTACATGATATTCACCCCTATTATAGAATCCGACGAATGAGCTGCGGAGGGAGTCAGACTTAATTTTGATATTTTTACTATAAGCCAAATGTCAAAAATGATTCAGATTCCCTCCGCAGCTCATTTGTCGATGATTGTATTTTTTCTTGTTGTGGTTTGTGACGCAACCTTACCACTACAGCAGCATTTTGATGCAATTCATGCAAGACAGCTTGAACAAAAAATCGACTGTCTATTTCATAGCAAGTACTTAATTAATAACGGTTGTTGAGAAAATTTGACAGCAAAAGTACACTGGGCACATTGAACTGTAAGCAAGGCAATAACGAACAATTGGTTTCATTACCATTTAATGGGACTATACAAGTGAACATTCAATTTCTTTAGTTTTTTCTTGTGCTCTTTATTTTGTTTTATTTTTTTTTTTTTTATATTAAAAATCCTTTCTGATGAGGATGCCCAAAAGACCATTTAAATTGTAGTTTAAGCTGATTGTCCATGTAAATGTTCAAACTAAATTTGTTTTTAACTATTTTTTAATCGTCTATCAAAGTTATTATGTTCATTATTATCGGATTAGAATTGAGTTCGATCATTTTCAAGAATGCAAATGCAAGACTTGTTAACAATGATGGAAGCAAAGATATCAGCATACTCAATACTAAATTTTTAAATTTTTTAACAATAGTTTAAGCATAAAACTTCATAAAATAGGCCCAATCTATCCAGTTTTAAAGGAAATTTTCTAGAATATCAAATTTAATATAAAAAGAATCAAATTCTTAATATAATTTTAAGGAAAATTTTTGGTATGCAAATCGTAAATATTATTTTATGCATATCAAAATAAGAGATATAATTTGGGAATAGCGAATTTTCAAAAAAAAATGAAACTTTTCTTAAAAATTCTAAAACTTTTTGATATGCAAATTTCCTTAATGTTGTTTAAAATTTGTATATAAAACAAATTTTAATCTGTTCACCCGATAATGAGAAAATCCAAAATTAAAAAAAAAGTTCTATATTTTTACAGTTTTTGGTAGTACATCGAACTAATTTTAGCATACAAAAAGTTTAATTAAAATCGTAGGAGCCATTTTTAAGTAAAAATATTTTCCTTAACTATTTTTTTAACATTTGTATGGAAGGAACCGTTATTTTTCCCATAAAAGTAAATTTGTTCTTAAAACACTTAACATGGTGTAAAAATTCCCTTAAAAACCGAGCTCTATAAAAATCGACGATTTAGTTTTCATAATATTCGATTTTCAAAAAAAAATATGAACATTTTTTAAAAATCCAAAAAAAATCCAAATTAACATTCTGAATACAAAATAATAGAAACCAAAATAACCGTTTTAAAGAAAATTGAAAATTAGAAAAGGTTCTTTGGGAAATACCATTAATAACCATTTTTTGAAAAATGGTTTCCCTACCGTTGGATGGGAAACAATTTTTATTTTACCAAAGTTCTGGAGCCATTTTTAAGAAAAAAAAAATTCTAAAATTGCTTAAAAAAAATTTATATGGCAGGTACCGTTATTTTTGGTTCTAAAAAAAATTTACAAAAAAACTTGTCTGCAAAATTATCAAAAACCACTATCTACCGAGTTTGAAGAAAATCGATTGAGCCGTTTAGGCTATAGCTAAACAGACAGACAGACAGAATTTTGCCACCCACTTGTTTGGTGTTCCCTATCATCGTAATTTCATATTTGATTGTTATCTTAAATCCAAAACTTGCCTTATAGTACCTATATCGTAAGTAAAAAATTATTCACACTTTGATCACATTAACTTTTATTCTTCTGGTTCAAAGCTACGACTCAACAATATGGATCGAAGATATTCCTACCATTTTTTCTTTTAGACTATTTCATAAATTGTTAAACGAAAAGTGAACAAAGAACTAAAAAGAAATTATTAATTCTTCCATTACTTAAGTGTAAGTAAACTGTGCCTTAATGTTAACAATTTTTTTTCGTTAACATTTTTTAATGCAATATTATTTCTGCTTGTAAGAAGCACATGTGTGCAAGGTTTCAGGATTTTACTATCGAGCCATTTATGAATTCAAATCCAAATCGTTGGATGAATTTCAAAAACAAAAATTCTATTTTCACCTTCAGGGAATTTAATAAAACTGGTCTATTTTTAATTTGAAGCAAATCAGTCCACCCACCATTTCGAACATTAGCTCAGTGCACATTGGACACAGACGCACAGACCGAGGTACAATGAGTCGAAACCCACTCTGTTGCCTTTCTCCAACATCTTTATGTTCGGGTTGATTAAGACCTTGATTTTTTTGGACACGAAACCAAAAATCAAGGGCGTACTTATTCTATGTAGCAAGTAAAGAGAATATAAGAAATAATCATCAATATAACCTTATTAGTAGAATTCAAAGTCCTTAAAAACTTCAAGCATTTATCAGAATTATTGAATTAGACAAAAGAATTATAGGTACATATAGGAAGTCAATCAGTAATCGTATACTTTTATTTATCAAAAAAAAGACCTGAAACCAAGTCCAACTCTAGTATAAGTGATTATCATTTATATTTTAGTATTAGTTAGTAGATATAATTTAGTAGTTATAAGTTAGTAGATATATGTAGATGTACAGTAAATATGAACATACTTGTACATAACTCAAATTTTTTTGTAATGTGCACGAATTAGCTTTTTTCCAGACGAAAGGTAATTCAAATTAAATTCGAATCAAAATTCAATTTTGAATATGCGACAGAAAGGATAACTGATATTATTAAATAAAATTTCCAGTGAGGTTTGGTCTTCTATCTTTCTACTTTTCCCACCCTGAGAGAAAGGAAGTTGTACAGACGAGTTATTTATCATAAAGTTTAATATATGTAGCTAAAGTTTCAGGTGCGGTTCCGAAGAGGAAAAAGGGCAGTCGTTTTATGTATAGTTGAAATTTAAAATGCTGTTTTTTTTATTTTATTGCTGTTTCATATTACCAAATAAATGTTTTCAAATCTCAATTCTACATATCGTCAGCTTTAAAAACCTCGTAAGTCTAATGTTAAAAATTGTTTAGAAGGTACAAGCAACAGGTTTAAAAGGTAATAAAATGGAATTCTTGGATCGTAAAAGTTTCTATATCTAAAAAGAACCATAAAATTGCTACGAGACAATGATTTTTTTTTAACTGAAATTCATCAAAACGTCATTTAAGCACTTACGAGGTTTTGACATCTGTCATCAAGCCAATATTTCTTGTGAAGTCTTGAAATTCTTAATTTTAGCCAAAAATGTCTCTATTTACTTCTTACCATATAATTGGACACATACATTTTGACGTTTTTATGATACCTTAACTTCATTGGACACAAGTTTCTCTTGATGCTGATTTCCACATTCGTGTTACATTTCTTCATTTCAGTGGAAAATTCATGTTATAAATTAAATTTGGTATAGAAATTATGTTTTTGTGAAGCCAACTCAAGTTTTAACACCTGAAGCTCGAAATATTAAAACTAGTTTTGGATAAAACTCGAAATTCATAAAATCAGAATGATGATGCCCTCTTCCTTTTTGGGCACAAAAGTTTCTGTAAAATTTTACCTTATTATTTTACCTCAACTCAGCCCCCAAGATTAATGCAGTTTTATTTTTATAACTTTGATTATAACTGACAGACAAATTAAAATTGTGGTCATAATTAGTCACTTATATCGTTTAAAAAATTACGTATTGGCAAAAATTTAAGCGCAGTTATTCCCCAAGCTGCCTAGACTAACATTAGGAAAATTTGACCATTTTCAATTTTCATCTATGCGCCTAAAATTGAGGAAATATTCGAGTTCGATTTGTATGAGTTTTGTACCGAATCTTAGAAAAAATTGATTTCGAAAAGAAATTCATGTGACATTTTTCTAGCAAAATATATTTGTCAGAAAAGTTTGGAGTTTGTAAAATTTTTGTAAAAGAAATAAAATTTGTGTTGAAATAAAATTTTATTATGATAAAAATATTGTTTAATTTGTTTTTTTGAGTGAAAAATATTATTTTGGATCACTTTTTGTAATTTTTTTTTTTAATTTATGAACTGTTTAATATGAATGTGTTAAAACAAATTAAAAATTACTTGGGAATTTCATATCACCTAATCAAGTTATTGAGATTTCCGAAATGCAAACTTTATACTTTTCATTTGTTGAATATTTCTTAAAAACATAATTTTTGATTATAATTAGAGGAATTAAAATATAAATGGTATACATTTTATATACGATTTTTTTTTTTAATTCCTAGGTGGATAACCAAAAACTTAATTCCCGAGAAACAATTTTATCTAAATAAATTTCTGCGGAAACAAAATAAATAGGTAGAGGTAGGTATTCGATATTCTTCGAATACATTTTTTTTTTTTCAATCACTGTTGTTAGATAAAATAATTAATTTTATCGATTCGTGTGTGAAAAGCACCGTGAAGTCTATTATTATTATTAAAAATTAATGCACGGTGATTGATTTTGTTACTTTGTTTTTATGAATAACTTTTTTATAGAGCAAATTTTGATTCAGACTTTAAATAGAATTAAAGCTTTAATGTGCCTGCATTCATAATTAATAAATACTGCACTTATCGCAAGATAATTACAGAAAATAAAATCAATGGAAATTAAATAATATTTCTCGTATGGAATTTCCGTTTTAATCAAGCATAGAGTTGCTTGAAAACAATTTTGTTCACTTTAAAAATTGTACTTAATTCTACAGTTTAATATTTTTTTTTTAAACAGAACTTACATTTTCACTTTCAACTTTTTTTTAACACATTTAGAACAAAAACTTAATAACATTACTCGTATATTAAACAAATTATCATCCTGGAGCAGTGGCAGTCATAATATTTACGTCATCGCGAAACAAACCTCCGTAACAAAACCAACTGTATTGGACAACCGTCAAAACTAAACTAAAATCTTGACGCTGTAATTCGGAGAAATTGGCGGTCAAAAATGGTGAAGCTTTAAAATTTTTAATTTGCTGATTCTGAAAAATACATCTTTTTTTAAATATATTTTTTATTCCTGGTCATAATGCAATTATATCAAAATGACAAGAAGTCAACTCAAGCGACCGATGGGACTCTGGAAAATTTGAAACTCGATTCGCTCAAGTTACGGCTATGTAAACAATTTTTCAACTAGAAACGTTTTTGTAGTGACACAGGAAGAGAACACGGATGAAAGAGGAATTATTGTTTTTTTTTTAAGATTCTTATTACTTAACGTTTGAAAGGCAGACAAATTTCTACCGGTGGTGTTCTAGTCTCGTCGCTTAAGAAAAATGATATCGAATAATGTGATCATTTATTAAATGTGACTTAGTTTTTTTTAGCAATAATGTACAATATATTTAAATCAATAGGGTAAATAATTATTGTATCGACATTTTTTTCTAACTAAGCCGAAGCCACTATGATAAAATTCGGTAACTTTATTTTTGAAGCATAACCAAATTATAATTTGATTAAAATAGTTGAAAAAGAAAGTATTGAAAAATAATTATGAATTTGGAGTAAATAAGAAAATTAAATTTACCTGAACTTTTAACTTAACTTATATAGCTAAGAATTTTAATTTTATGTTGGAAATTTTTGCAATTATGTAAGTATTTGATCTTAAAATACAAATGAAACTTACACAGATTTTTCGATTTTATCATCACTGTATTCTTAAGCTAAGTGAAAAGAAGAGCGTATGTTTTTTTTAAATTCATTTTTATTTTTCATATTCTTAAAAAAATCTTAAATCTAGACAATAATTCATAAGCCGTGTAGGTAAGGTTAGACAGACAAAAAAAATATTTGTTTCAAAGATAACTACAAATATGAACTATTTCGTTTTTAAAGAGTTAAAGTATGATATTGTAAGTGTTGCCGTTGTTTTTTTTAATTTAATTGAATTCTGTATCAAACTGCCCCTCCCGCCTTTATAAGAGGAAGTATACAACTCCCACCCTATACGATTTTTTTGTCATGCCCAACCTACACGCTATACCCTTTTTCGCACCTTTTACAAAACACAATGTATATATAGTTTATAAATCTAGTAAGCTATATATTTTAAGAAGTCCTGTTTTCCTTTAAAAATTGATCCACCGATTTAAAAAATTAAATCAGTAAATCACTTTCAGTTAAGGTTACCTTTGGGTAAGAACCCTTTTTATGCATTAATAACTTTTATGTATTATATATAATTATATATGTGGACCTGATATTGTTTTAATTGTTAACGGTTTTTCAAAAGTCAGTTACTTATTTCATGTAAAAGTAACGGCACCTTTACAACCACCAATACAACGTTAAAAAAACGATAAGGGAAAATCAAATTTTTCTCGAAAATAAATCTTTCCATTTTTATAAAATTTTGTCTGTGTTCTAAAATAAGTACAGTTAACTGTTGTTAATTACAATATTACACCAGGCAACTTTTAATAATAGCTTCAAGAGCTTCGGCTTCAAAGCTCTTTAATGATAAATAATGCAACTCCATATTTGGACATTGCCTTCCTACGCAATATCAGCTGAATGTTTCGTGAACTACGGCTTAGAAGTAAGCTTCAATATAATGAAATGATACAATTACCTTTTCAACGATGTATGACAAATTCGTATTGAGAAGTGGACCAACTCCCACAAATGTCTGCCCATTGTCCCTTACATGGTATTTATTTATATCATAAATGAAAGACTTACAATTAACTGAGGATTACTCAGAGAAGAACAGAGATATCGGAAAGACTTACACAGATTTTAAAAGAAAAAATTAGTTGTTTTGAAAACCATTCAAAATTTGGTTTAAACAATTCACCTCGCGTTACAATTCATCTTTGAAATCACCAAAACTAGGACTATTAACACCATAGTTTGATCTACTGAATAACTTCTTACTTGAATATAACTAAAATTTAATTGACACAGAGCTGATGAAAATGTTATTGAACCGTTCACTATTTCAATAATGTATTTTTTTTTATTTTTATATTCAAAATGGGTATCGTGGATCTTGTAAGGGATTTTAAATGTAGTAATTTTTGTTCTGGGACATTTTCCAAAATTGAAATAAGAACCCGCGGCCGTTTTAAGGTTAAAAAACCACAATTCGAAAAAGTGGTAAAAAAAACCATTTAAATTTACGTCGATAGGTAGTCATAATTACCTATTATGTTTTATTTTGGATTATTTTACTCATTTGTATTGACTGTATTTCAATTTAAGTTCGTTGTATAATTTTATTGGGCCAATTCGACCATTCTATAAAGAAAAAAATAATCGAAAACGGCTAGAGAACATTTTTTTCAAGGATAGTTCATAAAATACTTCCTTAAAATAAATTTTTAGTTACATACAGCCATTCTTCTAACCAGTTAAATCTACCAGAGACTCCTGCAACAAGCGGTGTAAAAAATGGGCTTCAACTTCTGGCAAATGAAATTTTTGACGATGACGAAACGGATCGTATCTACTACCCTTTCTCTGAGGAAGATATAAGTGCCAAAAACAACAAAGTTGGCAACGATGGCCAAAACTCTTCTTTTGCAACAGTAATAGCCGAGAAGGAAGCAAAAATGTTGACCCTGAACTTCAACAAATGGGTTGAACAAATCAACCAGATGTTCACCCAGATCTATCAGATGAATCAGAATACGAAATCTAATGTTTATTCCTAATTATTCTTTATTAATTTTAAGACAATATTAACGTAAAAAACAATGCTAAAAGAAATCATTAATCAAATAAAGTTTTTTGTTCAGTCTTTTTTTTCAATATTTTTGGTTTATTATTAATTTAACTTTTAAAACAATGCAAAATTTAGTCGATTTAAATTTTTTTTATAATGAGCTTATAGTTTGATTTATTTCCTTTTGGTAAATTTTAAGTTTGTATCGATTTTAAAAACAAAGTCAAATAAAACTCTATACTGTTTCTCTTTTTTTAAAATTTTTTTTTTTTTTGGAATTTCTTTTTGTAATTTTTTTTTTGTTTTTGAAATAAATTTAAAAAAAAGATAGTAAAATTGGATATCTCAAGGCTTTTTTCAATTAAGTCCTCACTTGAAAGATTTTTTGGGAGACAGCTTTGAAGTCTTTTTTTGCTCTCCTGAAAAACAATCAAAATTGGCTTAAGATACTAAAAGTTTTCAGTCAAGAAATATTAAGAGCTAAAGTTTTCACAAATGTCTGTTTGCAAGAAAATCAAAACAATTTTTTGTTAACACTCTATGTCTATAGCAAAGTTGGGAAGAAATGATAAAAAAAAGTCCAATTTCAAGTACTTGTAATTACTTATTTTTGTCAATTACATTTTCCATGATACTGCACAAATAGTTCCCTGTAGTGTTAAATCTCTGTAAGTGTGTTATTTTAAGCTTATTAACATTTATTATATTCACTTTCATCAGGTTTTGAATTTACTGTCATCTTTTGAATAATCTCCTTTTGAAAATATTTAAATTAATAATAATGAAATGAGCAAATTTCTCTTGGAGTTTTTGTCTATTGGTATTAGTTTACCAGCTAGAATACCTTTTTTTACATTTATTATTATTATTATTTTAATGTTTAAATAATGAAAACATGTAATGAATTACAATCCAAGTAATCAATTATCTTAAATGTAATTAACATAGTGCTTTCCTTCAATTATTTCCAAAATACATTACTATTTTCAATTACATGTTATTTGAAAGTAATTTTTTCAATTACAATTACAAGACATGGAAATGTATATTTTTTCAATCATACTCATTACATGTAATTGAATTGGAAGTTGAAATAATTTGCAAAAAGTAATCATTATTTCCCAAATCAGGTCTATAGGCATAGACAATTTCTAATGTAGTTTTTCGTTGAAGTCTGAAGGATTTGATTTTAAAATCTAGAATTGCTGTCTTGAGTGAAACATCTGAGCATATTTTTGAGTAGATTCAGTTGACACACATAGCATAGGTTCACTCATACACCTAAAAATGTCATATATTGCGTAGTCTTGACTTTCTGATGTTACGTACAGGGCTTATGTCTGTACGTACATATCTAAAATTTAATAAACAGTAAAGCACCCAAGAAGATAAATCATAGGGAACACAAAGAAATATTTGATTAATCTTAGCTTTCAAATATGTTTTCTTGCCATTTTCAGAAAATTCTTTTGCAAAACGATATATGCTGCAAAAGACACGTTTTGTCGCGGCAAGTGTGGGAAATTTTCATCATGAATTATATTTTACTTTTGAAATTATTTTGCGATTTTTGTAAGTTTTTGAAAGATGTGTACGAGTATCAAATTAGCAAATATATTAAAAAAAAAAGGTAGATAGATAACTACACGTATTCTTAAAAGTTCGAGGTACCTCTTTACAAATGCCTACATACATATTTATGTATAATATATGTGTTCATATATAATATTTATGTATGTACATGGACATAGGTAAGCTTGAAAAATATGTGATTTATTTTATGGGTCACTAAAGAATTTAAGCTAAATTCGCTGATGAATCAATTTGCGTATAGTTCGACTAAGCTTTGTAGCTTTTGAAAGTGTACATTGTATTTAATGTTTAAAAAAAACCTAGATTTATTCTTTCTTCGCAATACCTTCGTTCCAATAAATTTAAACTGATATCATATGCATAAAATGAATGTCTGAAGTTCTTCTACACAATTGAAAGTGGATAAAAAGAGAATTAGGTATGTATTTACGTACCTCCCTGGTTATTTCCTTTAAGTACCTTTGCCTAAGAACCATACACCCCAGTATCTAAATGATAACAATAAATAGGTACATACATATATGTATGTAAAAAAGTGCGTACCTATGTATAATGACATACAGTTACATTTACTAATGTGATAAACTGATAAAAGTAATTAATAGCAATATAAATATTACTGCGCTATACAATAGGAAATTAAATAAATCCTAATAACAACGAAAACCTAAATTCAAGCCGTTGGTTTTCATATAGAAAAATTTTCATAACTTATAAGATGCAGAAAAAGCAGAGAAATTTTAAAACACAATAAATAAAAAACAAAAAAGAGGTAGAGTCTACTTTTCCTGCTTGAATTTTGTTTTTTAATTTTTTGGCAAAATACAAAAATCGTCTCAACTAAAAATAATATGAAATCGAAAAATTAAGTTTCTTAATTCAAACAAAAATGTTTTATTATTTTAAATAAGGAATGCAAATATTCTAAAAAGTTTTTTTTATTTTAACTTTTATAATTTAAATTTTTACTCTAAAACATTAATCAATAATTTGAAAATTGGTTCTTAAGAATTTCTTAAGACTTGGAACGCACAGCTATCAAAACAAAATGCAAGACTGGGTCGCACGTACCTGCTCTTGAGTTCAAGGCTCTGAGTGTTTAAGAACATTATATGTAAATACATGGAAATTATGAGAGAAAAATGTTTAAAAGCATAAAATACCATATTTAAATTAGCTAAAATAACTTCTCTGAGTTCTAAATGAAAAAATATGCCATCTTAATTCTTGATAGAAAAAAAAATTAAATCGTTGGAGAGGTTTTCCTCAAATATAATTTTAATTTTTTTAATTTTTTTTTAAGGAAATTTTTTTGTATGCATTATGTGCATATAAATATAAAATTTCAAAAAAAAATGTCAATCCATTTATGAGATACAAACTTTCAAAACAAACATTTGAAACTTTTCTTCAAAATTCAAAAACTTTTTTTTTGAAAATTTTGATGTGCACTATTTTTTAATCTTATTTGAAATTTGTATGTAAAAAAAAAATCGAAATCTATTCCAGCGATAGTGAGAATATAAAAAAATTAAAAAAAAAACTTTCTGTGAAAAGTACTTTTAATAGACTATTTGTAAATGTTACAATTTTTGGTTGTATATTGCACTAATTTTAGCATACAGAAAAATTTTAAATCATACGAGCCGTTTATAAAAAAAAAGTATTTTCCTTGACGGATTTTTAGCATTTGTACGGAAGGTACGGGTACCGTTATTTTTTCATAAAAGAAAAATTTTTTGGTAAAATACTTTACAAAGTGAAAAAACCCTTAAAAACTGAATTTTATAAAAATTGACCGTTTAGTTTTCATAATTTTTGATTTTCAAAAAAAAAATTTACATTTTTTAGAAATCCAAAAAATACATTTTTTTAAAATTTTAGTATGAAAAACTATTGACATTGCTTAGAAGCTTCTGTTTAAAAAAATCTTGAAATCAAAATATCAAATCAAAAACTAAAAAAATAGTTCTTTGGGATAGGTACCATTAATAACCCAAAAAAAAATGTCCACGAATTTAAAACTTACCTTATTGTACCTATATCGCAAGTAAAAAGTAGGATCTCTTGGTGTCGAACATGACATTCATTCTAATTCAAAATTAAGCGTTCTATTTCTTGTGACTGGTACCACGGAAAATTGCAAGTGGGTTCCAATCCAAACCTAACGCTCTTAAAAATGTTTAAAAACAATATTTTACTTTAATGCAAAAATAACAATGTCTGCCCTACAGATGTGAAATATCGGGTTTTTTGATAAGAGCGCTACAAAAGTTTTTTTAAATAAAACAAAAACGGTTTTGGATATCAATGAAATTCTCTATTCCTGTAAGTACGTTCGACGCCATTATGTATGGAACTCGATTTCTTTTCCATGGCCACCACTGGCACGCTTGCAGAAGTCCAGACGCTGAATATCGGCCGATACTGCTGCAATTCAACATTCGATATTCGTAGGAAGTTCAGCAATCGTCGCTGGCTTGTTGGCATAGACCATAGACACGAACTCTTAATATATTTTTAGACTGAAAAAATAGCACATATCGTATTTGTGACCTTGAAAATATTAATTCAAGAAATATTAAAATCGTGCCGCTGCCAACGGCGGGTGACAGTGGGACGATCTGCATATGAAATAAAATGCACGACTGGATCGCACAAACTTGCTCTTTTTGTATACGAGTTTGCGGTCATTTTAGTGGAAGGAAACTGTAATTCTAAAGTTCCATAAAACGAAATTGAACTTCACACCATGTCACCTCCAACTCGGCTATGATTACGGTTTAGAAAACGCTCTTTTCATCAGAGAAAAAAATTTAAGCCACTGTTTTTTCCACGTCAAATGTTGTTTGCAAAACAACAATCTTTTTGTTTTTCTTTCTTCGTTAGGCAGTGGTTTCTTTTGAAGTTTTTATCTTTTTAGGTATAGGAAATCAATAATGACTCTCCGAATTGTTGAAACACTTGCATTGACACTAGCTATAATTTCATTATTTTGGGAACCGAAGCTGATGATATGGATGCAATTACTAAAATATTTGGTCTATCAGTTGCAGAAGAGGAATACTTCTTGGGCCCTTTCATGTTTTCACCATATTTTTCTTTATTTCTCAGATAACTATAAAAGACATTGGCGCTTCTTTTAATTTTTTTAGAAATTGTATGACCCGCTAGTCCAACGTTGTGAAAACTATTAAAATTCGCTTTCTCAACAGCGCTGAGAGCTTTTCTCCTACCTATTTTCAACTTATTAAATTTTTTTCCGTAAATCTCAATAACACATGAATAAAGTCCAACGAAGTTTTAATAGCTTTAAACTACAGGGAATTCAATGTGAAAAGTGACGTTTTAAGCGTTGTACCTTTTCAAATGAACTAAAAAAGGCATAACTTTGACTTGCAATTAAACAAGTTATAATAAAAGAAGTAGAAATGGTAAAATTTAGTTTGAGTTTTTCTAATTCAATCTCAAATTGAATGCTTATCTTATACCATTTACAGAAATGTATTCAGTTCACTCAATTAACAATTATTATGTAAGGCAAGGCAAGTGTAAATAAGATCTCGAAAAACCATTTTCTTTTGAGGCTTTTGGTAACATTTTTTTTAACAGTACCATCAGCCAGCAAATAAAACATGAAAACGAAATAAAGCCAAATTGGTCTTATTTCGTTTTCAAACGCGAAATAAAGCTGAATCGAAAATTTGGCGTTATTTCCATATTGAAAACGAAATAAGGCCAAATTTTGTATTTTTGGCTGTATTTCGTTAGGCCTTATTTCACATCACCGTTTACCCTTGTTAACTTGAGTGGTTTTTGGGCAGGAGGGGCAATTTTATTAAAAAAATTAACGAAAATAAAAACGAATTAATTGACACACAACGGCAACACATGCAATATTGGTTTTAAGTTATGTATATAGAGCTAATTTCTCAACAATTAAGCTTTTCTTTAACAATTGTATTGTATGGAAGGTACCGTTATTTTTGGAGCTATATAAACCCCAATTTCCTATGTAGGATATTATCAAAAGAAACCTCTCGTTCAATATAAGAAGAAAATCAGTTCAGTGGCTTAGGCTGTACGTCGAGGTACAGACAAAGCCTATGAGCCTATCTTTGCAACAAAAAAATGTATGCGGAATTTATTAAAAAAATTTGAAATCTTTTATTTTTGTTATAGTTTGTTTTTGTTAAATCAACCATTTCGATAGAAGTTTAATTTTGTAAGTGTAAAATTGTAAAATTCGACTCAGTTTCCAAGTTATACCAAAAATATTGAAAAGTGGCAAGTTTGACCATTCTCTCAGAAACGCATGGGTGAATTTTGTTTTTAAGCAAGCTTATGAGCCAAACAAACATATTCAATATAAAACTCTTGCACGTAATTGATCCTTTGTGCCCCTCTCATTAATGGATTTTTTTATTAAGTTTTTTAGGAAAAATACTCTCTTAATCTTTTTAGTTAGAAACACTTTTGATAAATCTTTTCAATAACCAAATATTAAATTTCGTCGTGTATATAAATCCATTTTTGTAACTAATAGAAATACTTTTAACTTGAATTTTATTCAGTGGCTCCAATCAAACCGAATAATTTTATTTTTAAAATTATCTTGATTTGCTATTATAATAGAAAGGCCAAGAATGGTTTTGTTATTTTTGGTTGTGGTTTAGTCCTACAATAGTAGAAAAAGTATTTTCATTGTGGTGCACTTGAAAAACGAAACAAATGCATTTTTGTTTTAACACTTTAATAAAGCTTTACTAAGTATTCTGGCTTCCGACCAATGCAAAAATAGAAAAAAATATTGCAATAAGAAATCTAAACGTTCTCAAGAATATTTTATTTACAGAAATGGCAATATAACATCATTAATATGTACATTCACCGTAATATCATATACAATTTTACAATCTACATAATACTAAACAAAAAATGTTAGATAGTTATGTTTGTATGTATAAAATAAAATTGCATCCCTATATAACGTAATCGAATGTCCTCCGTTTGGTTTTCGCCAAAAAAAGGACAGTGCCAGTGGTACTTTGGGAAGTTGCTTTTTGTCTATTCATATTATTACGAACATCATAGCCCGTCAAGTGCATAAGTCATTTTAAGTGGCCATAGTTAATGTATAGAAATATGAATATGTTAACGCTGTATTGGCGTTTAAAAAGCGTCAATCTGGGAACCTGATAATTTAAAGCCTATAAACATGAGGCTTAAATTATGATTGGAATAATGTTTAAAAAAAATTAAAAAGCTCTTGAAATCCGTAGATCGTACTGGGTCTGTTTAAAACCATACCGGGACCTTGGGAGGGTTCTTAAATCTCCCAAAACACAATGCTACGGTGTTGGGAGACTTTTTGAAGTTAGAATAAAGCATAACAAACACTAATAATATAATTACTATGCGGTATTGCTCTATGCAATTGCATTATATAACATTGAAATGTCTTCTTTTCAAAATGCAACGCAGTGAAACGCCCATATATGTATATTAAACGTTGCTCCTGAGTTGCATATCTTTCATTTGACATTAGTTCCATTAATGGCTGCTAGCGCCCTAAAATGCACATTCTGCTTTTAGCACTTTCTCAATTTTTTTTAATGGATATCCCGATTATGATTTAACATAATTCAAAACTTTTCAATCATGCCGTTAACTCAAGATGAACCTTTTCTTTTATTATTCTGATTTGATAAATTTTTAAGGCAAAGGAAATAAAAATTAGGGCACTAGCACTATTTACTCTATAGGCCTAAAAAATATATACATTTGGTGGCGCAACAACTCGTGGAGAGTTGAGAGGCCGTAGTGACTTACAACTCTCAACCATTCCTGGGTGCGTGTTGTTAGAAGGAATGGAGGGGACCTGCATTTTTTTGCCGATTCCGAACGTCTAGATGAGAAGCACTTATTCATGACAAGTATAATCTTGGAGGATTTGTCCTCGCAAGAGGCAGTGCCTCTTAAAAAACATTTCTGTTTTTAGTTCGCACCGGCTGGGAATCGAACCTAGACCCTCTGCATGACAGTCCAACGCACTTACCATCATGCCACGAGGTACTACACTCTATAGGCCTAGGGCCCAAAAAAGTCAAATCGGCCGCTGGGTGAGTAGACATTTCTTTCAAAATTTAGCCGGCGAGCGCGTTACAGTCAATGACGAACGCTATGGCGTATTAATAAGCAATTTGTTGTTTTGGTTCCAACAAGACAGAGTCAGGGCTAACATATGTAATATATATATTCAGTTGTATTTATAAACTTTGTCTAACTTAAGACAGCCGTCCAACTCCAAAAAGTTATTTATAAACTTTATTTACTGCTATCCTAAAGCTATCTAACTTGGACAACAGCATCGGTTGTCTAAGACTTGTGTGACTTTACATTTTATTTCATTAAATAAGGCATATTTCCAAATGTTTAGGACTTTTAAAAAACTGTTAAACAGAGAATATCAATCATTAATATTGTTTATTTATGGTTTAACTAGTCGACTGTCTACAAAACCTAACAAATAAGGCTGATTATGTATATTTATGATGAAAGAATATATGGAATTAATATAAATGCAAAACCAATTAAACAGGGTGTTTATGTTTGTTTCAAAGTGATTAACCCTAAATCTATTGATTATAATAAAAAGATATCCTATTAAACCTTAAAAAACACCCCACCCTATTTTCATTTGAAAGAAGGAATTTTCAGTTCCTTTAATCTTTAAATTCCTTATTGTTGGCAATAAGTTATTTTTTGTATCACTTTTCTAAAAAATTAACTATTTTGAGCTTAAATTAAAGCATTAGTTCAGTACCGTGATTATAGCTAAATTGATCTCGATCACTCAAACGAACTTAATTACCCACCACTACACTGTCATCCTTTCCACTGAAAGGTTTTGTAGGATAAAATATTTATATTAAGGCCTACAAAGCCTTTCGCACCATCATATAGATATAGGTAATGAATGCTACGACCATGTAGATAAGCTTATTATGCACATATTATGACTAACGATTCGCCAAGTCGAACGTTCAAATGTGACTATTTGGAATTACCGTTTGCGACTCGCCTGAAATAAGTTAAGTTCACCTTAAATGACTAAAATTAGGAAAACATTCGCCTATATCGTCGATGTCAAACTTTAATTCTTGGTGGTTTTGAACAAAATCGCAGTTTTTATTTTTGAAAAGACGAACGTTCGATTCGGCGAATCGCAAGTCACAAAACGGCCTATGACCTAGAAAATACAATAATAAAAACTGTCTATTATTAGACTAGAATTTCATATTCAATCCAGCTTGATCCATTATAAGAAATTAGCTGCTCACCAATATCATAATATAATGTATGTTTCTATTCGAAGATGATGGTATGCCTTTCCTCTTAGATCTTTTAAACTTATTATTGAAGTTTCAAGGAAAAGCCCTAACTGTATCTTGTGTTATTTGATAAAGGTTTGAAATTGATGGCAACTTGTTTTCCTACAATTCCTTTTCTGATGATATAAGAATATTTAATTCAAAACAAGATACATTCCTTTTCTCAAATTTATTTTATTTAATTGCTTTTCTCAGAATACTGTTTATAAACAATAAAACAAAATTAAAATTATAGTTTTGCTTCCTTTATTTTTTATCTGCAACACAAAAGAAATCAACATTACTTTATTTATCAGATTTAAAATTTTCAGAATAAATACCTTTTCCTATATACACAAGGTTTTAACGAAAACGGCACCAACTTGGAATCTTTTCCGACATTCTTTACCTTTTTGAATTGAAAAAAAAGGAATAACTTAACCGAGGCATCCTTTTTGACCAAATCAAAGCCACAGTTTTCCAACGACTTGATGAACTGCCTCACATCATCGAAGCGAGACTCAATCTCTGCAGCTAACAATATACCACCCATTTTTAGGCAACGGTTTGCCTCCAGAAAGTAATCATTTAAGTTTGTACCCATGAGTGAGAGACAGTAGACTGCAACGTTTAGACACTGGTTATCGAGCGGAGTGTTGGCCATGTCAGAGGCGATGATGTCTTTCCTACAGGCCACAAGGTCAATGGAAAACACCTTATTGGGAATTGATTCAGCCAGCTTTCCCTCTCCACAGCCAAAGTCACCTATCACTGCATCTTTGGGTAATTTTTTTATGAATTTGATAATTTTTTTTAGTGGATTAATTGGCCATTTCTGAACTTGATGTCGATATCCTTCGTGATAGGCTTCAAATGCTGATTTGTCTTCCCTGAACAGTTTATTGGCTGATTTGCTACTCATGGTGTAAAGTTGTTCGTTTATGAAACGAAAGCGACCTCCCATTAAGTTTTCTTTTAATTTAGCTTCAAAACTTGAAGAACTTGAAGATTGCGACAATTTGGATGTTAGGACTTCGGTTTTCTTGGACGAGTCTTTCATGGGTTTCAACTTCTTGTTGGGTTTAGTTATACGGCCGCTAATTATTGTTTTGGGTTGTTTCATTGCAGGTGATTCTGTACTCACTGGTGGTGATGGTGGTGGAGCTAAAGGAGGCCGCGGAAACATCTGCACAGAAGCAGGGGAAGAATCATGAGCATCTTTTTTCTTTTTTTTTGCCTTTTTACTAGCAGACGTGTCAGCTTTTTGTTGCTTAGGAACAGATGCAAATTGAATGGGACTTTCACCTTTACCCCAACTATTGACAACGAAAAACTTTTTCATTGTACTTAAGTTTTCCTTAATTATACAAATTAGTTTAAAGATTAAATAAAAATGTTTTCATTTAAGTATCGGCGAAACCAAAGCATGCTTTTTTGTTGTTTTTGTTTTATTGGTTTTGACAGTTGTTGTAGCTGTGGCTTTAGCTCTGTTCCGCAATGTCCTGTATCATGATACAACTAAATAAGATAGCGCATTGCGCATCATTCACATAAAATGACGTCATCGACGCACACAAATATTTTTTCCAAGATTAATAAAACAAAGAATTTTTGACTAAAATTTGTTAAATATGAAATATAATTTCCTAAAAGCAATGCACTTGTTTTTAGGATTCTGCACACACATTCTTATTATAAAAAGAACAAAAGTATCAGGGAAAGTTGTGCGTCGATGACGTAGATCCGCAGAACAAAATGAAAAAAAAAACAGGACGGCGTTATCTGTTTAGTTGTACAATGGTCCTGTATTACACCATGATTCTTTGCTTGCGACTCTTTTTTCTCTGAAGCTGTTTAGATTGGGAAGATTGAGACCTGATTGAGACCCATATGGAGGTCTGTTCGTGTACTTTCCATAACTATGAATTTCTACGAATCTTATTTTTTTATAAGAGCTTTGACAGAACTGTTGTTGTTCCGATGAAGCATTTGGCCAGTTTATATTTCTTGAGCGCTCAGTATTTTTCCTCAATTTTTGGACAGAGCAGGAGAACAAAATATAAACAATATTCCTCACATAGAAGTCAAAACAACTCTCTTTTTCTTTTCTTCTTATGTAATTTACTGCGACAAAAAATAATTGAGCAAGCGAATCCAAAAAATTTCAGTCTCAGTTTTTAAGGGGAAAAGTGAGGAATTTTTGGGAGGAATCCTGTTTATATTTCTGAGCGCTCTGAGTCCTCTGAGAGCTCAGAAATATAAACTGGCTAATTGAAATAGTTGCTGTTTCTATGTGTTTTGAGGTGCCTCAAATGTTCGAATGTAGACACCATTGACTTATTATATATGGACTGCTAGTCGTATGTTTTTTCCATACAAAAGCTCAATAGAAAAGGGTTCAGCTTCTCCTTATCAACATTAAAGCTTCCGTCGAACATGCGGCGAACAAAACAACTATCCAAACGTCACTGTATGTCGATCACTCTATCATACTTGTCAATCAGAGTCAAAATTTATTATTATTTTGATTGAAAAAGTTGGTGTCGTCTTATTTAATTAAAAAAAAAAATAACTTAACAACAATCATGAAGCATTTTGAACTTAGGGGATAGGTATTTAACCTTCCTACTAATATCAAGCACCAAGCATCAACATGATACAAGGAATTGCAAAATGGTAAGTCAAAAACGAACTCCAAAATCAAGTTATATATAAATAAAACGCCCTTCAAACTATCTTGTTTTTCTTCAGAATTCAGAAAGGTGGCGACTGACTAGCAAATCCAATAAAAAAGACACAAACTTCCGCGGATAAAAGAAGCCCTTCTTTGTTTTTTCTTTCTTCGCCAAAGAAAAGGCGTATTTCAAAGTCACCGAAGTTGCAATAAATCAAAATCATGGTTCATAGAAGAAAAAAGAGAAATCAAATATGTACTTAAGTCGATTAATGTTCTAATAAATGTTTTTCAACACTTTTTAAAAAACTTGATTTATTTGTTTGTTGTTATTGTTTTTCAAAATAAAATAAAAACACAAAAGAAACACTCCATTCATTTGTAAAAAGATACCCCATGTCTGCCGCCTTTTCGACGGCAGCGCTAGTGGTGTATAGTAATAGACTGAACAGAAGTGAAGTTGGCTCCTAGCAGTCCATATATAGTAGGTCAATGGTAGACACGATGAGACTCACGAGTCCGGACTCAATTTTCCCAATCTAAACAGGCTCTTTGAAAATCATCCTATGAGTAACGAGCTGTTACACGGAGCTTCTTGACGCTTGATGCACATAGGTTAGCTGAAAAAGCTGATAAGGGAATTGAATTAAAAATTTTATTTGTATGCAAAACTTTTTTCACTTTTTTAACAAAGTTTTATTCTATTTTTATCTACGAATTGCGAAGAGTCTAAGGTGATGTAAAAAACAAATTTTTAGTTGCGTCTAAGTTATTAATTTTCCTTTAAAAAAAAACGACACGGCAAAGCTCAACATGAACAACTCCAACTTACTGTCAAATGTCAGCTGTTTTGAAATTTCTCCTCGGATTGCTGAGTATCCTAGAATTTTTGGGATAACATCAGATTTGTTTGTTGAGGTGAGGACAGGTGACTTGTCATCATCTGTTTTTAAACAAGGGATTACAACAACAGAAAGTTATCCGGAAAACTGAGAACTAACAAGCAAAGCAGTTCAAATATTCTCAGAAAAAAGTTTTTTTCTTATTTCGAGGTTATTTTCACTACGAATCGTCTTAATTCTTTTTTACATCACACACACCAGCTTTTTTATATTTGTTTGCACTTTTCCCACTAATTCACGCTAATAATTCTTATTTTGTCCCGTGAATGACGACTCATGAACTAAATTGTGTACACATCATCGATCAATCGCCCTACAAACCGAGGGTTGTCAGGATCAAAACATTTTGTGAGTAGCAAAATGTAGAGTAGGTTATGAGTGTCAACCCGTCGTTCAGAGTGTAAGGCCCAATAGGGCTTTTTAACAAACAGCAATACATCTCTGTTATGGTCATTTCTAAACGTCAAACTCAAGAACTTGGCTCTGATGACATTCATGAACACCCATTTTGTTTTTTATGTTGGAAGAAAATACACTCCACTTCAACTGAATGAGCACATAGATTTTTAAACGTAATGGTTTGTCCATTTTTTTTAAACATTGTACAATGTACATTGTCCTAAAATTATTATAAACAATAAAAACCAATTAAAAAAAAAAAATTTACTTCCTCTTCCATTAACTCTTATTTTTTTGCTTATTCAGTTCACTGCATTTTTCCGAATGGAATGATTTCAAGAGAACCGGAGAAAAAAAGCAGAGCTTTGTGAATTAATTCTTTCTGTTTTCTTTTCCCAACACCGTTAACAAACAATAAGGATAATAAAATGATACATTTCTAGACAATGATTAGAAAAAATGGTCAAATTAAGTGTAAAAATTTTAAGAATTTTTGGAATTTTTGTTTGCCTTGAAATTGCAACTGTCAAAGAGCCAAATTGTAAGCTGTCACTTTTACTCTGACAATTTGATAGAGATCCCTATTCACACAGAACTGGTATATGGTTTCGGGGTGATTCTGGCATAGTGGATGCAATGCCACGTAATGAAATTCACATGTCCACTTATGGGGCAATACACACATAGAAAATGTGGCGGGGATATGGTGCGCACTGCCATTGCCACGCTGTTTCGCTGCCACGAACGGCGTACATGGAATGGCACGCCATAGTGAAACTGGCTGAAGTATTTGTGTTATTTGGTTTTATATACAAGTTCTGATTACATAACAATATATGAGTTAATTGATATAATTATAAAAGCATTATGTGAAAAAACAATTAATAAATATAATCAGTAATCAAAATTGAATTCTGCGATGAGATTCAACTGACAGCTGATAAGTTATCTGATCAGTTACTACGTTTACATGTGGTGTTGAAGCCAGCTTGAAGCTCGCTTCAACTTTTTGTTAACCTGTGCTTACGATCTGTAACTCTCGCATCGACAAAACCAGTCGAGAAACGAAAGTTGAAACAAATTTGTATAAGTTTTGTTCCATTTTTCAACGTTTCTAGACCAATTTTATCGATGCGAGAGTTACAGAACGTAGGCACTGGGTCGAGTTGAAATGAGTATGACTCGACTCGACTGCACTCTCGAGGAGCGGAGTCGAGTCGAAATTTGTGATGAAAAACCTGGGTGGAGGAGTTAGTTTTACAGATCATGCAATATAGTCTGTTTATTTGCATGTTTGTGTACAAATACAGCTTTGTTTTAATATATTATAAGTGTTGTAAATGATTGTGTTAATTCAATTGAGTTTGTATTGCATTGAAATAAATATATTTATGTCATTCATTTTTCTTGAATCTCAATACTATTTCAACTCAACTCAAAATGAAGCACTCAACCCAAGTGACGAAAAACCTGGGTCGTATATTCAACCCTATTTCAACTCGAGCTGTCAAACCTGCTTGTAAACGTAGGTTACGTAGGAAGAAAACCAACTTTTGAACAGCACATGAACGCTGTTCAAAGCATGGCCATACGATTTCATGTGCGTGTGAGTTTTTTGTCTGATTTTCGTTATTACTGGAGGTAAAAATTTCTACAAAAGTTGTTATTTATTAACGTGACCTTTATTCCTATAATTTGAGTTGAATATTATTGCAAAATATTGAAGTAGTGATGAGAGAGAAATGAAACGCAATGACATAATTTGTTCAGCGAGAAAAAATCGACTGTTTGTTGATTGGATTGTGTTTGCGAAGTTGGGCATCTGTATGTCCTGTGCAGTCGTTTAAGTACAAATGATTTGAACGACTCGATCGTTCTGATGAACTCGTGCGGCTTCGGACGAACAAAATGCTTGCACTGTAAAGGTTAGACCGCTTTCGACGGAACTGCACTTCAGCGGAACTGGACGGCAACTAAATTTCAAAACAAATTTTGTATGAAATTGTATGAGCTATATCGCAGTGAGCGACAACTGAACTTCACTGCGCGGCATCATGCGGCAAAGTTGATAATTCTACCAACTTTGCCGCCGCCAGAAGTTCCGTTCCGTTGCTGCTAGTGCGGTATAGTCACTGATCTCTATAATACACTGGATAGCGTGTCGACATAAGAAAGTTGCTTCCATTTGAAGAATTGTTATATTATGAAGCTGACCACTTATTTGTATAACAATATAACTGTATAACAAGTTATACAAAATAATCCACTATGAAGACGTCAAATCTCCGTTCGTTGCTCCCCCCAAAACTGTTTGCTAACATTGTTGTGTTTGTAATTTTATTTCTTTCGCAAATGGTTAAATGAAACGGAATTACAAACGTAAAGAGTGTGACAAGTAAAATCATAAAAACACAGTATATGTAATCGCATTCTCCTTCTCACACTTCCCAACTAACAAAATTGCTTCGCATTTCAGACATTAAAGTGTTATTTGTTTCTGTTTTCTGGTGCAAATTATATCAGCTTGAAAGAAGTGATGTACCAATGTTACTTTAATCTCTCTATAATGCTCTTATGAAGTAACCAAGATACTTTCGCTTCAATAGTCATCCCGTAAAATTATTATACAATCTATATGTTAACCTTTGTTTCTATAGTGCTTGTATAAGTGAATATGATGAAGCCAAGCTATAATCGGCCATTTTATATTCATTTTAGTACCCTAGCATATATACTTCTTATTATTGTCAATGTTTAAGGTTGGTATTAATCAATTAATAAATCTATTATATCTCTATTTATTTAATTAATGTTTTTGTTATAGACATATACTAATCTATTATTTTATACTTTTCTTGAAGACATTTTTTTTATATTACTGCAAGCTTCTTGTCTCATACAAGACAATTAGGCCTATTCGGCGTGATCTTTTATTCTGCTCTTCTGTTATTCCGCTATGAATTTCCATACAAAAGTTTAAGATGTCAAAAAATCTTTTATCAATTTTAATTTTGGTATTCTGCTGACGTAAATCTGTTATTTAATCTGCTAAGAAATCTGTTATGAACTGCCAAACTTTCGAACTCATAGCAGAATCTTTTACAAATCACATTTTTGGTATTCAGCATGCCAAAATCTGTTATTCAATCTGTTATAAATCATAAGAGAATAGAAGACAAACTTCTGTGACTTTTATCATAAAAGATTTTAATAAGTACACACGTTTATCAATTAAAAATTGATATTTATCTTTTATTTCATCAACCAAATGTTCTTAAAAACGTAAACAAATATATTGTAGATATGTATTTATAAACAAATTATCAAATAAAATAAAATTATTTCTGTAGACGGATGCACAGGACCAGTAAAATCGGCTAAGTGGAGCCTGTTGAGTGTCCTGAGCAGTCCTAGTGTGTTTCTTTATCACGACCGCACCAAAAACAAATTTATTAAACATTTAGAAATTTTTATTATACTTGTTTTAGTAAATAAATAGAAGATTAATTTAATATTATTACTTGTTTTAAGCTAATTATGCTCAGAATTTCATCAAAAACTAAATCTAAATAAATTTTATAACAGAACAGCTGATTATGACAACAGATTTTAGGTCCGTTCGTTGACTGATTTCGTTTTCGAAGTTTCATAACAGATTTTTATAAAAGTTCGAACACCTGAATACAAATCAGGGTTCGGATGTTAATCTAAATGGAATAAATCTACTCCGAATTTAGGTAAACAAATAGAAGTACTATGATATTTTATTCTTTCAAAATTAAATGAACTAAAAACACACTAATGCTATCCGACAAAACTAGCAAAAGAACAGAACGTTACGAATGTTTTGCGTTGGTTCTGGAGAGCCTCTACTTGTGTCTCCCAAACCAACGCGAAACCATCAGAAAGAAAACTAAAATTTTATTGGTCAGAATTTCTTTACATGGCGTTAAATGAAAGCAACTACAATGAGGCGATGGGAATTCGCTAGAATATTTATTCACTTTGGTTTGGGAAAGCCTTCTCACCGCTTAATCAATTTATTCACCAATTTTTTGGTTCTCTCCTCAAATGGTAAGAGGATCCAAAAACACACCACACGAGACCTATAGCTTATTTTAACCACTTTGAAAAATTCAAATGAAAAAAAAAATTTGGCGAGAAGCGAGATGATGGCAAAACATGCTCAATGCAAAGAACAGCGTCTAAATGGCAAGACCAAAGCGAGACCATAGCGAGAAAACCACGACATAGATTCCCGTGTAAATGTGCATGGTGAGAACATAGCGAGACGAACTTAATGACCACGATACTGGGAACTACGTTTCGACGACCACGGCGAGACATGTGAGTCTTCAGTAAGCCAATTCGTTTTCAAAAACAGTGCATGAAAATTATAACAAATTTTTGGTTAAACTTGGTTAAAAAATTTTAGGTTTGATATCACTTCTTGAAATTAAAATGTCAAAAAAGTGAATAATATGAAATTCAGTATTTATCTGGATTTATTAACTTAAACTGATCTCCGGAATGCAGTTTAAATCCAATTTTGCATTAAACGAGTGAATAAAATGGGCATTAGCAGATTTATAAAACTTTGACTCCCCGAATCTTATTTTATTAATATTTTGTAAAATATTAAAAATAGCTATCATTGAAACTCATCATCGAAAATTTTAATGATTGATTTTGAGACATATAGAGAGCAAAGTCATTTATTATTTTGAGTAAGAATATATAAAGTTCGAGACTTAATTAATATTTCTAGTCAAAAAAAATAAAAATTTTCGAATAGGTCAATATTTTCCCCAAAAAATGACTTTTAAGATTCCAGTGATCATTGGTAAGGTAGTTCAATCATTGAGAAAAGAAAGGTCATTTTATGTGGAAAGTTGGGTCTATTTGAAATTTGTTTTTGACTAAAAATATTAATTTAGTCAAGAGCTTTATTTCTCCATCAAAAAAAACAAATGATTTTGCTTTCTAAATGTCTCAAAATCAATCATTAAAATTTTCAATGATAACTTTCAATGATAGCTATAACTGGCACCTAAGACCAATTTTTCCAAATCTGCTCCGAAAAAGTACTGCCAAACCCTGTAACTGGCTGCTCTACTGGCTTCCCAACTGGCTTCGAAAAAAGCAAGCCAGTTGCTTCGGCTTGTATTTGTCGGTAAAAAAGTGTGAGTGTATTGCGACTGGCTAGCCAGTACTGGCTCGTGTGGCCTCAGGGTAACAGAAAATTCATAGCAGAATAACAGATTTGGCAGAATAGGCCTAAATTCTAGATAAAAGTGATTCCAATTTAATGCATTGAATTGTATATCTGAGATTGGTGGAGCGGTTAGCGAGTAAGGCAATTGGTTCAGAGGAACACGGGTTCGATTCCTGACTCTAGCAACAAGTTTTTTTTATTTTATTTAATGTGAACTTCCTTAAGACTATTATAATTAACTCCATAAAGGTACAATAGGAGTGAAAATAGGTCGCCTTTTTCACTCTATGGAGTTTTATGCAATGCTTATATCCATAGGTTGAATGAAAACGAAAAGCATCTATGGAGGACTATAGAAGCGAAATTGTTAGTTGGGTTATAAGCTGTTTTGTTCAACTTCTTTGCAAACTGAAATAATGAATGGTATAATGGAATAATGGTTCCCATCTACATACTTACTATAACCTATTTAAACACCTTTCTAATGATATAATTCTAGTGCCATTGGAAAATAATAGCACAAACAAAATACACACAGTGAATAACTTAATAAAAAAAAATAACAAAACAAACTCCACAAAGTTTTTCCCTTTCATATCATTGGTCTGTTTTTCTTTCTTCAGATTGACATCTTGGAAACAAGTTTTTTTGTGTAAGTGTAGACATCAAATTATGAAGCCAACCACCTAATTGTCATCTTCAAATGGAAGCAAGGAAACTGCTATAAATTATAAGGAATACACTATCCAGTGTATATAGAGATCAGTGGGTATAGTAAGCATCTCGAAACGTTGTGTTGTTGTTGTGGTATAAGGTTGTGTGGTATAGGTTCAAGGAGATGATTCGTGACGTCATTGCGAGTGAATGATCTCAAATGTGTGCCAGATGGAACAAAAACTAAGAAAAAAATATTTTTTGAATTTAAAGTTAACAATAAATTATTTATGTTTTAAGATTATGTGTTGTTGAAATTTAAAGTGAAACGATTAATGATTATTTTTTTAAATATGGTGACTTTTTATAACATACTCAACATACCTTGTATTTTTATACCATGAGTGATAAGTGTTTGCTATATGTTTGTTTACAAATTCCTTTGAAACGACTGATCGCATTGAAATAACGTTTCGGGTATTGGCATCAAAAATTTATCAAAATCGGCCAGTAGGTTAAAAAGATAAGAATAAAAGATTTTAATTTAAATAACTGAAGCACTTATTTTATTTATTCATTTACTTATTATGTATTTCGGAAGCTATGCTTCGATTTTCAGTGCTTAATATAAATAATAATACAAACAAAAAATTTGATTGATGTATAAATACAAAAAATCAATACAAACAAAAACAAACCACACAAACAAACTACAGCGAATATAAGGCCTATTAGAATTTTTGATTGCATTATTGTTTATATAAAGCTTACTGACGATAGAAGCATAGCTGTAAATGTGTTATTAGTGCCCTATTACACGACGACTTATGAGTCACGACTTTTTTCGAAATTAAATGAGTGTGAAGGTAAGATCAGATATTTTTTTCTCGTTCACACTCATTGAATTTCGAAAAAAAGTCACGATGATTTTATTTGTTGACAGGTAATTTATATAATGGAAATAAAATTTTCAAAAAAAAAATACGATAAATTGAGATTAATAGATGAAGCAATTGATAATCTGCTGTCTGGAATATTTTTCATTTAAATTTTTTGATATTTTTTCTACAGAAAATCAGCTCTCATCGTTAAAAATTCCGTCGCATTGTGAATTGGGGAACGAATTTATAACTAGAAAAAGATGACAACGTTTCACGTTACGCTCTCGTCTCGTTTCCTCCTCGCATTGTGAATCAGGCTTCACTGATGGCTCAGTGTCAAGCTGACGAAGGCGGAATGCTTTGGTCTTTCGTGGGACAAGATTCTCCGTTGAATTGTATACAAAACATGTGTTGAAGTTCTGGAAACTAAATTTTAACTTTGCTTAAGATATTTAAGCACAAAACTTTATGAAATGAATGAAAAATTATAGCAAATAGAATGTATTTAGGCCTATTCTGCGAAATCTGTTATTCTGCTATGAATTTTCTGTTATAAATCATAAAAGATTTTCAACATAAAAGATCTTTTATCATTTGTATTCAGGTATTCGAACTTTTATAAAAATCTGTTATGAAACTTCGAAAACGAAATCAGTCAACGAACGGACCTAAAATCTGTTGTCATAATCAGCTGTTCTGTTATAAAATTTATTTAGATTTAGTTTGTGATGAAATTCTGAGCATAATTCTGAGTGATAATTAGCTTAAAACAAGTAATAATATTAAATTAATCTTCTATTTATTTACTAAAACAAGTATAATAAAAATTTCTAAATGTTTAATAAATATGTTTTTGGTGCGGTCGTGATAAAGAAACACACTAGGACTACTCAGGACACTCAACAGGCTCCACTTAGCCGATTTTACTGGTCCTGTGCATCCGTCTACAGAAATAATTTTATTTTATTTGATAATTTGTTTATAAATACATATCTACAATATATTTGTTTACGTTTTTAAGAACATTTCGTTGATGAAATAAAAGATAAATATCAATTTTTAATTGATATACGTGTGTACTTATTAAAATCTTTTATGATAAAAGTCACAGAAGTTTGTCTTCTATTCTTTTATGATTTATAACAGATTAAATAACAGATTTTGGCATGCTGAATACCAAAAATGTGATTTGTAAAAGATTCTGCTATGAGTTCGAAAGTTTGGCAGTTCATAACAGATTTCTTAGCAGATTAAATAACAGATTTACGTCAGCAGAATACCAAAATTAAAATTGATAAAAGATTTTTTGACATCTTAAACTTTTGTATGGAAATTCATAGCAGAATAACAGAATAGCAGAATAAAAGATTACGCCGAATAGGCCTAATTATCATTTTTTATCAACATTCCACCTTTATTTGGTATTTTTAATCGATTTTTGAATTTGCACATCAGCAAGAAATTGCAATTTGGCTGTCAAATGAACAGCTGTTTTAGCAGAGAAAGAACATTGAGAAATGAATCCAAAACAATTTCGGCTCAGTAATCTCCTTAAAAAATCTCAGTGCTCCTGTGAGATTTTTTGTCCCACTTAAAAAATCTCTGAGCGCTCAGAGATTTTATTTGGTGAGACGCACCTAAAATTTCCTGCACCTGCCATTGACTTATTATAGTAGGTCAATGGCACCTGCTTTTAATGTGGATCATGTGAGTGGGGATTTCAAAGTACCAGCTGATTTGTTTGTTTGTCCCGTTTCACACGAAGAAACAAGTTGCTGGCGATGTTTTTGACGTTTTCTTTTAATTTCCTTAAAAATCTCCTATACTTTTCACACGAGGAAACAAAATCTAGACAATTTTGAGATTTCCTCCAATTCTATTGGTTGAACTTACCTTAACCGTAGATGTGAAAGGAAATGTCAAAAAAATCTCTTCAAATCCTCGACCGGGGAGATTTTGTTCACCACTTTTTCCTTCTGCCCTTTTTACCAAGGAATTGAAAGCAACTCAGTATCCTCGTGTGAAAGGGGACTTTGGGATAAAAATAAGCTAACACTTACCACAGAAGTACTTTTCATATATTTTTGGATTAAACGTGAACGACATAAAAGAGAATAAAAAGTGTGAATTGATGATAAATTTGAATTGAAAATGAATGCAAACAAATGAAAATTGAAACATTAGGCGCGTCTCACCAACTAAAATCTCACTGAGCGCTCAATGTCAGATTGACGGAGGCGGAATGCTTTGCTGGGACAAGATTCTCCGTTGAATTGTATAAGCACGTGTTATAATTCTCGAATTGAAATTCGGGAAACGAAATTTCAACTTTGCTTAAAATATTTAAGCACAAAACTTTATGAAATGAATGAAAAATTATAGCAAATACAATTTATTTTCCTTTTTATCAACATTCCACCTTTTTTTGTATTTTTTATCGTTTTAGAATTTATACAACAGCAAAAAATTCCAATTTGGCTGTCAAATGAACAGCTGTTTTAGCAGAGAAAGAGCATTGAGAAATGAATCCAAAAAATTTTCGTCTCAGTAATCTCCTTAAAAAATCTCAGTGCTCAGGTGAGATTTTTTGTCCCACTTAAAAAATCTCTGAGCGCTCAGAGATTTTATTTGGTGAGACGCGCCTATTTTAAACTTGAAATTGCATATCTGAAAAGCAATGGCCAATCCCGTTAGCACAAAGCTGGAAGCTGCACTTCTCAGTTCTTTGTTCTGACACTTCTGCTCTAGTTTTGTGTAATCAAACTCAGCATATTTGTGGTAAAATTGATCACTTTTCGCGTCTGTTTATAAACTAATTTACCAACCACTTTTGTTCTAAAACCGTTCATACGAGCTGTTGTTGTATTCATACTCTTCTTTGAAATTGAATGTCGATGAGGGTTGACGACATAATCTATGAACTATTGAGTGGTACGCGTCCATTTTAAACTAGATGGGCAAAACCACTGATCTCTATAATACACTGGATAGCGTTTCGACATAAGAAAGTTGCTTCCATTTGAAGAATTGTTATATTATGAACCTGACCACAATTTATACAAAATAGTCCCCTACGAACACGTCAAATTTCCGTTCGTTGCTAACCCCCCCCCCCCGAAAGTTCTTTGCTAACATTGTTGTGTTTGTAATTTTATTTCATTCACAAATGGTTAAATGAAACGGAATTACAAATGTAAAGAGTGTGACAAGGAGGTAAAATCGTAAAAACACAGACTATGTAATCGCATTCTCCTCATCACACTTATCAGCTGTTTTGTTCAACTTGTTTGCAAACTGAAATAATGAACGAAGTCGATGATTCCCATATCCCATCTACATATTTACTTTTACCTATTTAAACACCTTTCTATTGATATAATTCAAATAAAAAAATGTACGCAATGAATAACTTAACGAAAAAAAAATTATAAAGTTACAAGGTTTTTTCCTTTCATATCATTGGTCTGTTTCTCTTTCTTCAGATTGAAATTTTGGAAACAGGTTTTTTTTTGTGTTAATGTAGATGTCAAATTATGAAGCCGACCGCCTAATTGTCATCTTCAAATGGAAGCAAAAAAAACTGTTATACATTATAAGGAATACACTATCCAGTGTATATAGAGATCAGTGGGCAAAACGAATCACTTTTCACTTGTTATGTAATGATTCTCATGGCGCTCTGACCATGAATTAATTTTTTGCTTCATTGGTTTACAGTTTCATGGAATGCCACGCAAAACAATGGACCAGCAATTGTTTTGCATGCGAAAAAAGTGTGGCCAATGTGTTTTTCGGCTTGAGTATTATTCAATTATTAATTATTTTCCATTTTTAAGGCTCATAGTTTATTAATTTAGGGTAAATTAATGACTCAATGGTTGGTTAAAGCCAAGGCAAACATTTTTTGCCATGAATATTATACAATTTAGTACACAGAATAGGTGGAAAATTGTTTTGAAAATTTAGATTTTTTTTCGCAAATTAGACTTAAAGTTAAAAAATCGAGACCCAAACAAATAAAATAAAAGAGGCTGGGTGCGACCCACACTTGTCACTTCCCGTTGGTGCATTCGGAAGCTATAGGCCCGATGTTATTTTATTTTCAAAAAATCGCCTACTAAATATCCAATATCATTGGGTGTTCACAAGATATTTGAGAAGAAAAAAGGTTAACAATTTCAAGTAAAGTTTTTTTTGTATTTTTTTACTTTAAAAAATCAATTTTTGTTGAATTATTTTACAAAACCAATCAAATGACAATTATGAACTAGTGAAAAGAATTTTATTAACCCGAAGCCAACACAATGATCTCAGCATATTTGTGAGAAAAAAAATTTAACGATTATGGTACAGTTTCTTGTTGTTTTTTTTTTGTTGAAAAAAAAAAAACTATTTATGTGTCGAATTTTTTGCAAATCATATAAATTATTAATTATAAATAATTCTGTAAAATTTAATTAACCCAAAGCCAACATCGTTGTTTGTTCTAAAGATAATTGAGACGAAAAACAATTTTCAACAATTATTGTTTAAGTTGCTTGTAGTTTTTTTTTCGATAAAACAGAAAATAGGTACTTCTTGTTGATGTTTTTTACAAACCCTATCAAATATCAATTATTAACTAATATGTAGGATTAGATTAACCGGGAGCCAAAATAAAAAAAATTCAACACAATATTTATTAAATAATTAGTGCATAAAATACAATTACCTCGAAGCCAATATCATTGTTTGTTCTCAAGACTTTGAGAAGAACCACTTTTTCCAAAAATTTTCAGCGAAGGAACGAACGCACAGACATCTCTCTAAAAATGATGGATTCCGATTCCAGGGAGCTCAATTACAATAACTTCCAATGGGAAGTTAATAAATGTGTGACAAATACATAAAACGACTGCGAAGCGCAAACCAGTCGTAAAATGAAACGAGTATCATTTTAAAAAACGACTATCGTAAAACGTAATCGCAACATAGCCATTACGATTTTGAACGATGATCGTAATTCATGATACGGGCCCTGGATTCTCAATATTTTAGTCGTAAATTCCATTTATTTACTGAAGAATTGCAACGCAGATGATGTTTTCGAATACGTGAATTCTTATAACACAATGTTAATGCATTAAAACTTGTATTTGTGTTTTTGAGCAGAACAATGAAGACTTTTGTAGTTGGCGTTTAAGAATATTCTGCAAATACATTTTTGATGCAGAGACGTTTTCTAAGACACCCATAAGCTTGTATTCTTTATCAATAAACTGCAAATTTAAATTCACTCATTCAATCATTAATAAAGAAATCTAGCATTTTTGAAATTGATCTCGCATTTAAAAGATAAATAATGGTATGTTTTAGTATTTGTGATGATTATAAATAATAATAATAAATAAGATATGTATATATTGATACATGGTTATAATTTTCGTGGTTTTAGTTCGCAAAATTGAAGTATTTGAAAATTGCAAAATTTTGATAGTGCGATACTTTCAAAAAACAATTTTGAAATGCTGGCAGTTGAGTCGTATCGATTTATTTTCATGAGGCAATCTATATAAGGATATAGAAAAAACGATGCCAATTATTCAAGTCAAATGAAATTGCGAACTAAAGGGCTATTTCCAATTATTCAAAAAATTCATTATTATTCAATTATTTCAAGCCCTTCCCCTTCGCTTCTAAATTTAAGCGCTTATCCAAGAACTGAAAACAAAAGACCAAAACGCTTTTAACAAATCGCCAATAAATTTATAAAAAAAACTGAAACAAAAATATAAATAATCTTGGTACTGTTTCTATGTATGTATAAAATTATTATTCTTCCTTGTTCATTTTTGATTTATTCTTCTTTTTATTTAAGGGATTTAACAAAAACTTAAAAATGTTTGTGTTTATTTTTCTGTTAATCTTAAACTTTAAAATTTATCTATAAAGATGCCGTCTCTAATATTTATTTTGCTTTAATTCGTAGTTTAAACTTTAATAATAATAGTAGATATATGTATGTATTTTGTGTATATATAATATTCTGTGTATACATAATTTAATAATTATTAAACATGTTTATTTGTGTATATTGGTAAAACGATTTCAATTTAAATTTATACATTATTTCTATTGATGATTTTTTGTTTAAAGTTAAAGATTGAAGTAATTTAATTTACTTGTGTATATTTTGAAAATGTTTTATTTTTCCTTCTACGTTTATATTTTGTTTATATTAATTGAAATAAGTTTGTTTTCGTCCCTTTTGTCTGTGTATATATATGTATGTATTTTTTTGCAAAAAGGTATGGTTTAAAAAATGTATATATAAAAAAAAAAAACAAATTAAGTAACGTTGAAATAAATTGCATGATATAAAAATACAAATATTGCTTACAAATAATGCTGAAAACGAGTAAGTTAATACAAGAAAAATAGTAAAATACAAGAAAATAATAAAATAAATAAAAAATACAATTTACAAAATTTATTATTTTATGCTTTCTATACATAATTCCTATGTATGGTATTTTAATTAGGTTGAACTCCTATTTACTAATTTGTATCACTAAATTATTTGAATTTAAATATATAATGGTCATACTACTGCCCAATAATAATTTTTATTTATTTTGTTTATTTATGTTATGTGTTTGTGATTTTTTGATGAATTTGTTTGTTCGTATGATACAAATGTTTTTTTTGTTACTTTTTCAACAGTTAATATAAAGTATAATTTACAAATTTAAATTTTGTTTTCTTTTTTTAATTTATATTTTAATTTTAACATTTAATAAATATCACCAATGTTTTTTTTCTTATTTTTTAGTATAATTTGTGGTTGCAAGAGTTGGCTTTGCATTAAAGTTATTTAAAGAGATTCTTTTGCAATACTTTTGAAACTGACTGCACTTCAAACAAAACAAACAAGAATTCTGTGTAATGCGTACAAAGTAAAATCAAATGGACCATTGGGTCACACATTTAAGTTGTTTGCAACCTTAAAGCGTTTAAAAATATGGAAAAAATTATAGAAAAACGTAACGAAGCGTGTTACTCTTTAAAGTATGAAAAAAAAGATAAGAGCTTAAATAAAAGAGTGCCATTTGATTACTTGCGGATTAAGGGCGCACTGCTGAACCGAACAAAGTCAGAAAAAGGAAATTGGAAGATAATAAGACGTTTAGTAATAGCCCTTCCACACTAGCCCACTGAGTATTAATACATGTCAAAAAAGTGGGGGGAAAAAATGTGTATAGTGTGGAAACAAAATATGACAGGTATTAATACAAGATGTGACAGCCCATCTTACACAGCTTGACAGTTCTCCATACATGATTCGACATGTATTAATACTTTAAAATGTTTAGGGTTGGTTCTAATTTTGAATATATTTCATCTGTGTGTCAACACAAGTTTGGCATGTATTAATACAAGCCAGTGTGGAAGGAAAATTTGAAAGTCATATTTCCCACAAATTTGACAGTCGCATTCTTTCCCACTTTCAATTTGACATGTATTAATACTCAGTGGGCTAGTGTGGAAGGGCTTTAAGTAAAAATTAAAATGAAAAACTATAGTTGGAAATTATTCACAAAATTTGCAACAAAAAAATATGACTTGGTCTGTGAGCCCTCCATTTACAAAAAAAATTACCGAATTCGAATGAGCCGGCAGATTATCAGACTCAATTTTGACATTTCTCTCATAGTAAAAATGTCAATATTGATTGGAATCGTTAGAGCCGTTAGCGAGAAAATCAAAAATAACGCAAATGACAGATTCCGTTAATAACAGTTTTGGTAATGCCTCAATAACTCATTGATTTTTTTTTATCAAAATCGTTAAAGCCGTTTATGACATTAATAAGCTTTTCCTTAAGGGGATGGCAAAAACCGTTATTTTTTGAGCTACAAATATTTCAATTTCCCTTCCAGGGAAAATTAAAAAAAAAATCATTTTAAAACACTCAGGCAAACACATAACGTTTCGGAACATCACTGGTCGCTATGTTGTTAGGGACTAACCAAAGTGAGTTTCACCTATGACAACAATTGCTCAAAATTGCAAGCTTATTATTTCTACATATATACACACTTTTTTTCCTCCGACCAATACGCATTGACCTAAATCGATGTACAAAATGTACGTCAAATTTTACACCTGTTCCACACGAGTTTTAGATGACAGACAAACGGTTATTGGTTCAACACCTCTATTATTGATATGACTTGCAATTTTACGCAAATGCCCGGTAAATTTGTCTAGCTACGCAAACAAACAAAACTTTAACATTTAGGGCTTCTAAAAACCCAAAAACAATAGGGGAACAACCTTTCCATCCCCTACGATTGATATTTGGTGCAGTGTGGGCCGGTGTGGCAGTGTTATGGATAATAATTTCTTTAAGAATGGTTCCATTTCAATCAATGTGAATGAAGAAATGAAATGAATGAAGAAATGGAAACCCACAGTCACCGCCACAGATCATACAATTTTTTGAGAAAATAAATTGGGCGTCCATAATAAAAAAAACTAGTACCTCTCAGTGGTCGAAATTCGACCTCTTTCTATTATTGTCCTAACGATAACATATAAATATAAAAATTAGATTCTGCCAGGGTGTTTGGCTATACCTTACAAATAAAAAATAAAAAAATATGAAAAGTATGAAACGTTACCATTAAGTCGGTTTAAAAGGTAGATATAGAAAAGTGTTAACGCATTAATATATAGATTAATATTATACTCAATAACGATTTATTTTGAATAAAATGATATAAAAGTAAAAAGAATTTTTGAAAAAAGAAAAAAGATTGAAAAAGACAAAGCCAGTTAACTGAAACTGGACCTAAAATTACAAAAACCATTATATCCCAAAAAAAAGCGAAAACGAGAAAATTACTTCATAGGTTTTACGACTTAAAATCCGTGGTTGTCGTCAAGAACCTGATAAGTCGAGTTACCTAAAGTGAATTTAATTTATTAATAGTTATTTTATAGGTTTTTCGCCTGTGTAGTAGTTTTCTTATACATTTGCAAACACATGATGAACACTTTTTTCACACTAGCAATGTTTTGAAAATGATATTAAAAATGAACCCCGGGCTGGTTCTTCACGACCGCCACGGAAATGACCTCAAGGTATTAGACTGCGGCGGTGACTGTGGAACACTCATTGGAAATATTGCATATACATAATATGTAAGTATTGTGTCATTTTCCATGAAATATCTTTGTTATTGTATTTGTATATTCTTTTTGGGTAACTGAGAAGCGCATTACATTGCCTTTATTGTCTTTATATATTTAATGAATTATTACTTACAAAAAAAAGAAATAACAAACTATCAGCTAGGTTCAATAAAGAATGGAATACATTTTTTATCAGGGATCCATATTTAGGTTCTTAATTAAATATTTCCATGTTTTACTCAATGCAGTCTTTTCAAGAATTTTTCACAATGGGGCATATTCATAAATGCTGTTTAATCTATTGCTCGACAAAACTGGAGATTACCTGATGAAGTTTCAAAAAGATAAACTACAGATTTGCCTTGCAACAGCTTAAGCAACATTTATGAATCCAATAAGTAAAATGTATGCTATGTATTTGAGACGGTGTGCCATGATTTGTATGTTTAAAACTTGTTCAATTTATAAACTTTTCTGTTTTTCTTTTTATGAAAGTGAATCTTTGTTTGTAGAACACCTCACTTTTAAATCACTTTAATTAAGAACATGACTGTAAGAGGTGTAACATAAAATTACAGCAT
The DNA here is from genome assembly GCA_946251815.1 of Dasysyrphus albostriatus. Lineage (NCBI taxonomy): Eukaryota > Metazoa > Arthropoda > Insecta > Diptera > Syrphidae > Dasysyrphus > Dasysyrphus albostriatus. The sequence goes on along the minus strand of OX276337.1, from coordinate 70,320,177 downwards.
ACATTTGCAGGCACAAAAGGTTTCCGTTTTCAAAACATAAGAAGCTTGTGGGAATAATTCATAGCAATATTAAAAATGTTTCCAAGGCTGAAACACGTACCAGGTCAATCACAACTTTTTTGATTGAAGAGGCGTGTGAAAATACGTCTGTCGATTCACGTGTTTTTTTTCTTTGCTGATAGAAATCAAAGTGTTTTTTTGCGGCCTCTTCTTCTCTTAGAATAAAAATGCACAAAAAAAGTCAATCATTGATTACCCTATATACAAACAGTTATAGTAGTTATAATTCTGTTTTGTCTATAAGTGGAGATGTTGATCTTCGCTGAATTGTAAATGTATTTTACACAAAAAATTATTTTTTAAGCGAAGATAAGTTCACAAAAAATTACGTTTAATGCGTTATTGTAACACAATTAAATATTAAATAAGACGATTTGATGAATAAAGTGAACAGTAGGTCCCCTTTCACACGAGGAGGGAAGCTGCTAGAGATTTGTTGACATTTTCCTTAAATTTGTTCTGAAATCTCTTTTCACAGGAGGAAATAAAATGTCCAGAGATTTTTTTTAGTAAATTTTCATTTTTAAATCTGTTGGTTGAACGTGTTATTTGTGTATATTGCTACTTCACTGATACTAGTCAAAAATATGCCCAACAGTTTCATTCAAAAGAGAAATTCTGGATTTCGAAATCAAATCTTTGAAATATGATTAAAAAACGTATGATAAACAAAAATAAGGGAACTTGTAGGAAAAAAAGTGTTTACATGTTTAAATAATAATTTTAATTAAATTAATTTTTTTAAATTTAACTTGATTTTCTTAAGAATTGCCTTATATATGTACATAAATATTTCTTGAACGATTCGGACTCACTGAATAACAGAATTAGACTTAGAGAAAATCAAAAAGTAGCATTTTGCAGATATTGAAAAATGTTCAACCTGAAGTGCAGTAAAATATATTTTGTGTATGGCCAAAGGGTTTAATTTTGTTGTCTAAAATATAAACATTAAGAAAAAATACTTATCTTTATGGTTTTATATCTTCTTAAAATGTATACGTTATATTCTCTTTAAATAAAATTACATATATAAATTAAAAACTTCTTTCAGCATAAAGAAGGGAATGTCTTTGTTTAAAAAATGAACTTAAAAACACATCTTATCTCTCTCACAAACGCACAAGCCAAACTCTTATTAAAATAAGTAACAAAAAATAAAAATTTTCAACAACAACCAATTCAACTGACCAAAATTATTCGTATAGATAATAAAAAATAACCTAAAATGTCTTGGTTTACTGCAAAATGTCTTGAATATTAAAACTGTCATTATCCAACGAATTCAGCAAGTCTTGAGTAGAGAAATTACTGGCGTCACCAACGGGCAAATTGTCAAAAAACTCGAGACACAGATCGTTTGTATTGCCAACGACTGAGTTTATGGCCTGGTTGATTGAAGAAGTAGCTGTTTGCATTGATGTCGGTGGTGCGGATAGCTGTCCACCCGATATAGCACCTTGCACTGCGTTGGGGTTATTTCCGGAGGCCCCGGTCATTTGAATCATTTGCTGGGTATGCTGTTGATGGGTTGTTGTAGTAGTTGTTTGTTGAACGAATTGCTGCTGCTGCTGCTGTTGTTGTTGTTGTTGTTGTTGTATTGTGATTTGTTGTGATTGAGACATGTGCATGGAAGCCATTTGCATTTGAGTCAACATATTCTGTTGTTGTGGCTGCTGTTGTTGATGATGCTGTTGTTGTTGTTGTTGTAGCATTTGTTGCATTACAGCGGCCTGCTGATTCTGGTTCATGTTGCCCATCATATTTTGTTGCTGCTGGCTTTGTTGTGCAGCAACGAGTTGATTCTGTTGTTGTTGACGCAATAGCTGCTGTTGCATTTGAGCAGGTGTCAATTGCATACTTGGATTTGGAACCTGAGACATACTGGGACCACCCCCGGCTGCTGTGTTCGACATAAATCCACCTATTTTTAAAATAAGGAAATTAACTTACACATTTTATATAATATAAAATTTTAGGGTTTCTAACCTGAATTGAAGCCAGAATTCGGGGGCTGTCTTATTGGACCACCACTCTGTACACCAAATGACATATTTTGCTGTTGGGACATCATCATGTGACGCCATTCTTGTTGTGAGCCCATTGGCATTCCTTCGGGAGTAACTTGTACATTAGGTGGACGTTGGGGTCCAGCTCCCATGGGACCACCATAAGGCCCCATAGTTGAGCGAGGGCCACCTCCTGCGGAATGTTGCATATACAATGAATGCTGCGGTCGCATCATTGGACCTAAAACAAAATACAAATTAATATAAATGCTATTATTTATTATAACAATAATCTTATTTTATTTTACTAATATTATAAATTTGAAAGCTTGTGTGTTTCGATGTTTGATAGTGAATCACGCTCAAATGGCTGAACAGATTTGATTGGAATTTTGAAGGGGTGGATATTTAAAATTAGAATATGCTCTACGCAGTGTTTTTCAAACTTTCGTCGCCAATAATTACTCGGGTTGCGGTCGTGAGCCGGTGAGTTGTAAAATTAAAAAACAAAGGTTGTAAGTCCTGTGCACTGACCCTTATTATTCAAAGCTTTAAACGATATTTGAGGATTTTTTTAGTTTTGACTCACTTCCGCAGCTTTCTCTTATACGTTATTCCGGATTGGCAAGGCTGGGATGGTCGTTTGAGAAACTTTTGATCTCTCGTAAGGATATATGTATATGTAATACATGTTATGTATATAGGTTACACACAACACTCACTTAATAGTTTGATCAATAAGTTTTCTCCTTTGAAAAAATTAAATGACGCTCATAAGAGTCCAAAAAATAAAAACTACTGCAAGTATTATTATAAAATAATTTTATTTATTAACAAAAGGGTCGACGTTGGAACTTCGTTCTTTCAAAAATAAAATTAAAAAAAAAAACAGTCGACTATCGATTATAAGGAATTTTGCCGGTGGCCCGGCGAAGAGGACGGGTAACATCTAGTAATACACAGATGAATTGCTCGGCACTAGTACAAAAGGGTAACCTATTTAAGGTTGTTATTATATTAGCTTTTAATATCTACCAACAATTTATTATTTTATTATCTTCTACCAGGATTGGGATCTGAATTAACTTTTAGCACTTAATGCAAAAACAAAATCGTGGAAATCTTCAAAACAAATTTGTAGCGCGTGTTAAAAGTTAATCCAGACTCCGATTGCAATGCCACGCTTTTACATCATATAAATTGTGTAATGTGATAAATTGATGGGTTTGATTCAATTAAAAGTTTATTTTCTTTTTTAGAGCATTTAAATAGAAACTTTTACCATTAATTATTTTTTTTTTGGCAAAAATATCCTTTTAAGCTTTTGCTGACAAACATTTTTGGCAACACTTTTTACTAAAAAGTTTTTGTAGGGAAAAGTGTGTTAATCTTTGAATGAAAAATGGGTACGTTAATGTTTATACACAAGCTTATTTCTGTGGGGCACTATATTTCGGTATGCTTTATGAGACTTAAATGAAGGGAACAAATTTATATATGTATGTATTTATATATTCCCATTCCCATCTTCAAAATCACGAGTTTTTATTCTGTCTATTTTCTACTATCATGTTAAGATTGAGCCCGGTATCACGTTAAAAAAGGACAAGTTGAAGTAGTGCGAATAGAAATTATCTTTTTTTTATTGGTGAGTCCCTAATTTTTTTTAACTAGAACTGAAATCATCCTCCAGTTTAGATAATAAATATTAGCAATCTTACCAGATGGTGGTATGGGCTGTTGACTCATTCGCCTCATGGCAGCTGCTTGCGCCGCTGCATTTGGGAACCTACCGCCGGAATTCTGATGCATCATTTGAGCTTGCATAAGCTGGGCCTGTGTTGCTTTATATTCAGGAGGTGGCGGCCGATTTCCGCCGATGTGTTGTTGCTGCATCGCCTGAGCTCTTAACATTTGTTGCTGTTGTAAGAACTTGGCCTGATTTATTCCCATCGGTCCGCCCGACATCATCATCGAGTTCGGGCCCATTCCAGGTCCACCAGGGGCCTGATTCATTGCGTTGGGGACCATTGAACCCATGCCACCCATTTGCCCAGGCATCCCACTCATACCACCCATGCCCATTGCACCAATCCCACCAGGGCCACCGTTACCATGTGCCATTTGACCCATGGTCTGAGGCATATTTCCAGCACCCATGTTAGCATTCAAGCTTCCCTGATTCATTGGCACGTTAGATGAGGCTGCATTTGCTGCAATTTGAGTCATGCTCGCCATAGAACCAGATGCTGATGGATTTCCTGCTGATTGGTTTGAAACATTTGTATTGGGAACATTGTTAGAAGCAGCGCTGACTGTTGGGCCACCACCAGGTGCTCCAGAACTTCCCATACTAACAGCATTGGCGGCAGCAGCAGCAGCCGCCGCAGCGGCAGCTTGTGACTGTCGCTGTCTTATTGATTGCTGTTGTTGTTGTTGTTGTTGTTGCTGTTGTTGTTGTTGTTGTTGCTGCTGCTGCTGCTGTTGTTGCTGCTGTGTAAAGCTGATCGATTGTGTCTGAGACATGGTGTAGGAGTCATTTCCAGGGCCTTTTAGTAAGAATTTAAATAAATATAAATGCAAAATGTAATTTAAAATTTGTGATAACCTACCAGAGGAATTGCTAATGTTTTGATTCGATTGCTGGTTCTGTGGGTTATTGCTTAGATTATTGCTTCCTTGCTGCGCATGTTGTTGATTTTGTTGCTGTTGTTGTTGCTGCTGATGTTGCTGTTGTTGTTGCTGGGCCGCCTGCTGTTGATTAAAGAAAACACCTTGCTGTGCCGCAACTGAAACATTGCTCTTTAGGTCACCAGAAAGATGTAAATGCTGGCCAGCTGATACCTGATATAAAGAAGCAAAAGAGTATCATTAGATTTTTATTTGCATACTTTGAATTAAAACACTCTAGTTTATTTTGAGTCTGGAAGGTTAACAGTTATAATATTTCTTATTTTCTTTTAGTTGGGTAACAGTCACTGTTTGGACAAAACTTGTTTGTCAAATATTGCAAGAAAAAAATATATAACAGTCCAGGATCACACAGAAGTCCAGGATCACATCGCCATACTATAGTGCCCATATAGGCAAGGAATTTAGTATATTTTTTAAAATTCTCAAGTTGTTTAGTAAAATTGTATTTGTGTGATTCTCCGCTAAGAGCTCCTTTTCGTGGCTCCGGTGGCCAAAAAGGTTACAAACCTAATAAAATTAAAATATTTTACTGTTGATAACTTCGTGAGAAATATTTCGAACTGGCACACTAAATATGTAGTGTTTAATCGAAAAAAAACATTTAAAGGCCAAATGTCATTTACGTAACGTATGTCTCCTCCTCGTTAAACTCGTCACGTGTGTCATTTAAGTGAGTATTGTTTTGTTACTTGAGAGTAGAACGAAATTATTTTACAACAGTTTTGTGGTGCCATGCTGCACAACTACTCATACCAAATTTGAGAAATTAGTGTAAAGCAGCTAACTCCTATTTTGCATTTTTTACAAACAAATATTTTAAACAAAGTGTTCGCATAACTTGAATAAAACCAAAATTACATTTAATATATTGCAACACCCGTTATTACCAAATTCAGTGAAATTGAAAAGATTTGATAGATTTTTTGTATTTTTTAGCAATTTTTGAAGTGGTCTATAATGGTAGGAAATGTTTTGGCGAGTCTAAAAAGTTCAAAAATAAAACATATTGCGTCATTTCCGTGTCCTGTCTCTGAATTACGATATAATGACAAGGTGTTACGGAAATGACTTAGTAATGGATTAGTTACAAATCCAATTTTTAATCGTCATGACGAGTCAGTTAGTTGTTCTGTTCAATCATTCATTTATTTATTTAAGTAGCAAAATACATAATTTCTTTTATCGTAAGAATATGCTATTTTAAGAAATTTGAAGGCCATTCACATGAGAGCGACCAACCAATGAACGGCGAATAACCGAACAAATCAGGATTTAACTCATTTTAAACATACATTTTTCGAAAAGACTAAACAAAATGGTAGAAATCTAATTAACGCTTATGATGAGTTACTAAAATTTGATAATATAAGAGAAATTTGAGTTAGAAAATTGGCCGTCGCGAGTAAATTTAATTCGCGACGACAAATTTATTAATTCAAATTTTTCTTAAAATTAAAATGCAAATTTTAGTAACCCAACATAAGGGTCAACAATAACTCGACCACTTTATCTTGTTTTTTTTTTTTCGATTAATTTAGGTTTATAAATGTGTTGGTCACTCTCTTGTGAGTGGTCCTTATAAACATTTTCCTTTTTAAACTACTTAAGTAGGTTTTTGTGTGTAAATGGAAATCCACAAAAATGCAGTACATGCTGCGAAGTATACATCAATTTATATTGAATAATTTTTTGAAAGAACAACAACAATTTGTGTGCATTACCACCAAGTGTAGTGTATAGGCCGGATTTTTAGCTCTTTCACGAGTGCCGTCATCTGGTCATTCCATTTAGATTAGATAGATAGATTTGGTGGCGCAACAGCTCGTGGAGAACCATGGCCTAGTGACTTACAACTCTCAACCATTCCTGTGTGCTTGTTATCGACAGGAATGGAGGGGATCTACAATTTTTTGCCGAGTCCGAAGATGAGAAGCACTTATTCATGACAACTATACTTTTGGAGGATTTTTGTCAGTTCCTCGCAAGAGGTAGTACATTTCTGTTTTTAGGTGGCAGTGGCTGGGAATCGAACCCAGATCTTCGGCATGACAGTCCAACACACTAACCATCATGCCACGAGGTACTGCGAGGTACGAAGTCATTTCATTTACAGGCACAAAACCGTACTTAATTTGAACGTTAGACGGTGTTCACATTGGACTGAAAAACTGGATTTTTTTTTACGTTTCAGCATTTACATCTTCCTTTACTGAAGAAGTGGGAGCGAGATGTGAACACTGAAACGTCAAAAAAAATCCAGTTTTTCAATCCAATGTGAACACCGTCTTAAGCTAGAACTATAATATCTCTAGAGCGCACCTTACTTAAGTAATATTGACATTTTATGAAATAGGAATGCCAAAAACATATATATGATAAGTACAGTATGGGTGTGTTGCCCTTTTGACAGTACGGAAAGTTACTTTTCTTTTGTTTTTGACATTATCTTCAGTGCTTTTTCGACAATTATAGTTCTACCTTTATTCTTGCCCAGCGTAACTCCTTCAACTCATCCCCCCTTGTTTGACAAATGAATCGTTGGCTTACGAATCGACGCATGGGAAAAAAAGGTTATATAAATTCTAGTCACTGTTGCAATTGATAAACAACGAAACCGGCACCGGGACTGAGCTAATCATGTGGCGTGGTGTGTAGTGTACAGGCTGCTGAATGGTTCACTCCCAGATGACAGCCCTGAGTTTTTCAATTGATACATCAGTTCATTATCGGAGGCAGAACAATTTACATACAATTTTTAAGTTGCATTTTCGATAAGGGATTTCAAAAGATTGACATTGCTTGCTTTGTTCATAAAGTCTGTAATAGCACCATAGTAAATCAAGCATCATCTAAAGAATTTAGTTTTGACATGTATGGAGCTTAAGATTGTGAGTTTTCGCACAATCGTACCAAACAGGAGCATTGCATTGGAAGATAGATTGGAAAATTTGTTTTGCACAATGAAATTATCTTTTATTTGTTAAGTTTAAAACTTCTACATATCGATGGGTACAGAATTTTTTTGAAAAGATTTATCTTGTCAATAGTTAGATATGTGTTTATATTCTATAATGATACTTCATCTTACTATAGCAAATTATTCAGAACTTTAACTGCCATAGTTAGTAAGATTGACTTGTTCTAAATTTGAAAAAGTAAATTAAGTTGTTCATTGGCGAAGGAGTTCAAAGAAGTTTAATTAAAACTTTATTTTAGCTTTATTTTTCTTTTATGGCTTAAGCAACTTTTTAATTGCCTCTGCACAAAACCTTATAGATAGGTTTTTAACAACAAAACAAAAATACATTTCCTGCTATTTTATATCAAAAATAAAAGGATAATATATTTTAGCTACTCATTCAGTATCTTTTGTTTATCATGTCCAACATAACCTACAGATTCTCATTTTAGATGTGCGCGATATATTTCTATTTTTTTTGTGTTCCATTTTGTATTGTCTAGCAGTCAGTTTTATGTGTGCCAAAAGATTTATGTTCTCGTTGGAAATATTATTACAAGGATAAACCTGAATGGTATTTATGTATATTCACCCGAAAATTTCATACCAACAGAAATTAACTCACATAAAATGTAGGTATGTGTATAAAGAGAGAATAACAGTATGATTATAAAATAGAAAGGGTCTTTTATAATATACCTCTTCCTACACCTATAAAATGCCTGTCTAGGTAAAACACGCGTAAGACCAACATCTTTATAATACAGATAAGGAAACCCTCAATCGAAAAAGTATGCAAAGTATATTCAACACAACCTTACAACCTTGTGTTATCCTCAGGTATACTATTTACTTAATTCACCTTTCAGATCAACTAACGTCTATACAAATGGAAATATAAAATAGAATACAAAAAAGCGCTTTTAAAGCTTTATTGGGTTCAATGTTGAATTAGAAAAGTAGAAAGCAGAAGCTATTATACCAAACAAATATATATGTATGTGTATAAGGGTGTCCCGTATTTTCAAAATTTTGTAATGAATTTTGAATATGTGCATTCAGGCACAAACGTTTTGAAATAAATTACAAAAAATAGTCTCCAAGTTTCAAGCCTCTATCTTAATCCTTAAACGTCTCGAATTTATTTTTAATTCTTCCATTAGAGATGCATTTGGTGTTGTATGCTTTTATAAAGTTTAAAAAAAAAAAAATAGGGAAAATGCCAAAAGTTGATAGAAAATTCTCAAACTTCATAAATCATAAATATCTTAAGGGTCGTGAGGAGTATATATCTATAAAAATATTTTTAAAATTTTGAAGTCATATTTACCCAGCATAGTTTAATATTAAAAACACAAAAACAAACAATTTAATTTTAAACTGGGTATGGAAAATTAAAAATTAAATCGGCATGGGAATATCTTTTTAATTTATTTCAAAACAAGATTTATAAATTTTGAAAATACGGGGCACCTTAATGTATGTTATGTAATGTGATCAAAGTACACGGGAACATAAGAAATTTGTGACCAAGTTAAAAGTTGAAAGAAAATTCGAATACACTTGAGTAAAGATGCCATTTAAATCGTGACATTTAATTTTGTTTGTATCTATCAGTGTTGGATTTAGATACTAATGTCTGACTTATTGAAAGAAAAGACGTTTTTTGAAGTTCCTTAAAATGTTACTTAAAAAATAAAGGCTCCAGGGATTTTAATAAGACTTAAAGGGTCCGGGGTAAAACGGTCCACTTTTAAAAAAATTAAACTTATGATGAATCCGATCTGTAGGATAGCTCTTTCTAGAAATGAGGCTTATGTATACCTACTTAAAAAAAAAACATTTTTCAAAAGTTTTGTTTTTAGCTCAACTATTGATCTGAACGATTTTTAAAAATAAAAATTTGAGCCAAAGCCTAGCGACATGCGCCTTTAACAATAAAAAAATTGGTCCTATATTCTAAATTCTTCTTCTTGAAGTCCTGTCAAAACCAATTGAATTTCAAAAATAGTTCAACGTTTCCTAACGATTCCACAAATTAATTTTGTAGTACCAGAAACTAAAAAAAAATTCTTTCACTTGCTTTATTCTTTTAACTTATTAGTCCTACTTCTTAATGGAACAGTATTTTTCCAATATAAGGGTGGGTTCGCGGGGGCCCAGCCAAACAGGCGGGGAACAGCTAGTAAAATATATTTTCATATGTAATTATTTTATTTGTGAAAACTTTTTATTAAAGATATTATACAATCACCCCTCCTATTATGAAGAGTTTTCAATATAGCCCTAGAAAGTTTTACTTTGGAACTTAAAAGGCCCTATCCAGGTTTTTTTCCACTGATTCAAAAGTGTACACCATTTTTGATTGACACTATACATACATTCATAATGTAATATAATAAAATAAAACATTTTTAAAATTCATTTAGAAGTGTGGATAGATGTAAAGCAGAACTGCAAATAACTTAAGGCGATATTCTATTAGCATATAAATATGGCAAATTTTCCATATAAATATGGCCCAAATTGGTCATATAAGTGTGAAAAACATATTTATATAAAATACATATACATATATGACGCCATAAATATGACCATGATTTTGGGACATATATATGACAAAGTGTAATATCGAAACAAAGGCGTTGTCATACATATATATTTGGAAGTTTTGTGCCATATAGTCATATAAACATCGTTTGATTTTATATGTCCATATATGTCATATAATTTTATTTTTATCGTTGGCATTTGGATCAAATTTAATAACAATTCTTTGGTTTTATCCTAACTGTTATAGTTGTTTTTGAGGACCTCGGTTTGCCTTTTTTTCGTTGCAATTATGTTGGTAAAAAATGCAATAAAACAAACATTAGCGGCCATTATCGTTTTAAATGACAAAATATAGTAACCAAATTGTAGAAACAGTTGCATTTTGGTAGAGCCAGCAGAGAGCATTAAAAGCATAATTATATCTAAATAAGAGATAGTAGTAAAAGGGTCTGTAATTTCGCTGCACTTATGGGACAATTTTTGAATGTTAATAGATTTCATGTCTGAAAAGGAATTTACCTCGAACCAGAAAACACACTTATGACAATTTGGTCATAAGTAATAACGCTACCAATTCATGCTGGCAGAAGAAAGTGTTAACGCTTCACTTACACCGTCAAGTCTTTTTAAGAGCTTGTAATCTATAATTAACTTTCTTTCCACTCCAAAAAAAAAATTATTCACTGCCATTCCCGAAATTAAACTTTTTCCGTGTCTTTTCCTTTCCTGCTCCTTCAGTCTAAAGGACAAGTGACAATTTAATAAAACGAGTTTGGAAAATTATTGATTTTGACAAAATAAATTTCCGAATAAAATATAATTTGTCAAATAATTTTTGTTATCATATTTTCATATTTAAATATCAAAACTACAGTGTGATAGTCAAATTTCACCTTGTCATATATATGAACAAAAACTATTTGTCAGAACCATTTGTCATATAAATTGGTCATATATGTATGGCATGGTGTAATACAAAGTGTCATACAATGAAAAGCTTTGCCATATTTTATATGGCAGCATAAGCCATATTTATATGATAATGTAATATCGCCTTTAGCGTTGAAGCAAATGTGAAGCCACATTACTAGGGCAACGCATCCATCTCAATATTTCAGTATAACAATTGTTGAATGAATAGCAATGAATAAATTCCGTCGGCACGGAAACAAATGAATTTAGTAATGTCTACCTATACCATCAATGATATCCAACCAATTCTAATCCAGCCCTGTGTACATTTCAAAATTCGTTGCTTCAAGTAAAATATGGTGACTGACTATACAATATTGCAACATTTGGAAGGATAGAAGCTTTCTTAAACTATCTATAGTATAATGCGTAACTTTAAATCTGATGTATACAAAACACATAAACAAGATGTAAGCTTTCAATTAGGAAATTGAAAATATATTTTTTTAAGTTGGTATCTATGTATAAAAACAGTGACAGCAATTGGGTTGAAATATAAGCTTCAGATTTGTGATTTGATATGATTTCCCCAAGTGAGTCAAGGATATATTTTTTTATTTAAATGATATTCATAAGTATCGCAGGTAATATGGCAATTGGACATTAAATGTGGAAAATAAAAATAAAAATTAATTAAAATTTTTGAAGTCATGGATAAAAAAATATCATAAACAAGGATGTTTTTTAAAGAGATATACAACTTTTAAATGAAATTAAACACAAATTTGGATTTTTTGAAAAGAAAATTTTCTGTCATTATAGTCTAGGAATATTTACAAAAAAAATCCGACTATTTTGAGGTGCCCCACGAGCAATAATCTAACGGGTTAAGATCTCGTGACCATGGTGGCTATTTACCAGGGCCTCTTTTATCGATTGATGGAGCACCATCGTGCATGTGTTGCAACAGAGGACAAATCTTCGAGGAATTCTAGCTGGTTATTTATTTCTTAGGAAATCGGCATAAGACGAGTCAATATAAGATTCTTTGTGGGAGAAATTTCAACAACAGATTTTTTTTATGTTTTTTTGCTTTACTATAGGTGTTGTATGCATGAGAAAACAGTTTATCAAAATCGGATTTGATACCAATCAACCGAGATAATTAATCAATGCAAAAAGATAAAAAAATGTTTTCTTGGTTTAAGTTTATTTTTAAATAAAGAATTTTATGAACTACTTAATCATGAACAATCCCCTTTTGATTGTCATAAAGGAAAGTATCTTATGTCTGTTTGTCTTTAAGCAATTATTTGGCGTTTGTATACTTCCACCCACCGATGCAATTAAGTGTTAGACAATTAAACAGTTTTTTTGTATGTGTTTCGTAATTTATTACAATTTATGCATCAAAATATAGCAATGAATAAATTCCGTCGGCACGGAAACAAATGAATTTAGTAATGTCTACCTATACCATCAATGATATCCAACCAATTCTAATCCAGCCCTGTGTACATTTTTTTAAGTTGGTATCTATGTATAAAAACAGTGACAGCAATTGGGTTGAAATATAAGCTTCAGATTTGTGATTTGATATGATTTCCCCAAGTGAGTCAAGGATATATTTTTGTATTTAAATGATATTCATAAGTATCGCAGGTAATATGGCAATTGGACATTAAATGTGGAAAATAAAAATTAAAATTAATTAAAATTTTTGAAGTCATGGATAAAAAAATATCATAAACAAGGATGTTTTTTAAAGAGATATACAACTTTTAAATGAAATTAAACACAAATTTGGATTTTTTGAAAAGAAAATTTTCTGTCATTATAGTCTAGGAATATTTACAAAAAAAATCCGACTATTTTGAGGTGCCCCACGAGCAATAATCTAACGGGTTAAGATCTCGTGACCATGGTGGCTATTTACCAGGGCCTCTTTTATCGATTGATGGAGCACCATCGTGCATGTGTTGCAACAGAGGACAAATCTTCGAGGAATTCTAGCTGGTTATTTATTTCTTAGGAAATCGGCATAAGACGAGTCAATATAAGATTCTTTGTGGGAGAAATTTCAACAAAAGATTTTTTTTATGTTTTTTTGCTTTACTATAGGTGTTGTATGCATGAGAAAAAAGTTTATCAAAATCGGATTTGATACCAATCAACCGAGATAATTAATCAATGCAAAAAGATAAAAAAATGTTTTCCTGGTTTAAGTTTATTTTTAAATAAAGAATTTTATGAACTACTTAATCATGAACAATCCCCTTTTGATTGTCATAAAGGAAAGTATCTTATGTCTGTTTGTCTTTAAGCAATTATTTGGCGTTTGTATACTTCCACCCACCGATGCAATTAAGTGTTAGACAATTAAACAGTTTTTTTGAATGTGTTTCGTAATTTATTACAATTTATGCATCAAAATATAGAAAAGAAGTTACGCATTTTTTTTGTTGGTTTACTGTTTTTTTCAGTGTTTGCTGTCTAGAACACCTTATTTTTTAACAAACTCCACACGAAAAATGCAACACTCAAAAATATGCCACTTTTCGGGCCAATAGACAAAATTTACTACTTGAAATAAAATCTTCAAACTTAAAAACTATATAAAAAACAATTGGTCTAAGACAAAAATAACCAAAGTTACAGATTTTTTTCTGATTTTCAGGGTAACCAGCCGCGACTTTGAAAAAATCGCAACACTTAAAGGAGCCAAAAACCAAAAAAAAAGAAGACTTTTGTTGGGATTTCTTCCACTAAATATCACTTTGAGGCTTAAAATTGACTCGTCTAAATAGTTATAATGATATATTATTGATTCATTGTAAAAAACGACATTGTTTATTTACAGAAATACGCCAGCATTATGACAAATAAATAGTGAGGTATTCAACCCCCCTGCTTGGGCTCATTATAGGATTTGGGGTGGGTGCGAGGTTGGGTGTATGCGGAGTTTCTTTTGCATTTAAGGAATCTGGATTTAAATAAACTATGATTAAAAAATACCTCCTATAAAAAAGAATCAGAGAAAAAGAAGTGAAGTTGAGTCTGATACCAAGTGGGCAAAATCTCCACTCTCCAAGTGGAGATCTTTCTCACTAAAAAGTGCAATAAATTAACTCTCTAGGTGAAAATAAATTGCACTTTGAAAAGTGGAACAGATTCCTACTTATGATGGAATAAACTCCCGTGTGGAGCAGATGCCCGTGGAATTGTTTCCCTGCGCCATTTGTTGGTTATGTGTTCAGCCCAAAAATATGCTGCCAGCTCTTAGACCATATGCTTTAAGCATAGTTTACAGTTCCTGCGCGCAAAAAAAATCTTTACAAATATTCTTGCAAGTCAAAAATAATTGAGGTGAAATGCAAAATCAATTGTTTGCAAGTCAAAAAAAAAAAAAAAAACAATTCCTGGCCTGAAATGTCATGCAAAACAATGGACCGGTAAATTTTTTTGCATGCGAAAAAAAGTTTGGTGAGTAAATTTTTTTGTTGGATGTTCGGTTCACACTTATAAAAAATATATTTTCACCTCAAGGCATTATTTACGTGCAAGTGGTTTTTGCATCCCAAAATTATTATTTAGTTTATTTCTTTAAGGTAAATTAATGACTCCATGCTTGGTTAAGGCCAAGGAAAACATTTTTTGCCTTTAAAATTATACAATTTGGTGCACACATTTAGAAAAGTAAAGATTGTTTTGAAAAATTTGTTTTTTTTTCGCATGGGAACTGTAAACTAGGCTTCATGAACATAACCGCATTGAATACACATTTTTGACTTTGTAAATGTAGTTTGTATGGTACAAAAACGATTTCGACGACTTTAACTTAAATAGAATTCTAGAAAAAGTGTGACTCTCAATTCGATTGCAAAATCGTCTGGTTAAACCAAAAATTGTTTTAACTAGGCAGTTAGTATTTCAACTAAAATTTTGCGCCAAAGATGATAGTTTTTTTGTGTAAAACGTACAGCAGCGCACCTTTAGTATCGTAGTAGAGATCGACACCTATGTAAATTCATTTTAATTACAAATATATACAAGTACATGTTCATATAGTCGAAACTTAAAGTGGACAGTGATTTTGGGAACTTTTATTAGAATTAGGGTTTTCACAAAAAGAAGTTTGTACAAAAAACTAAGAATTGAAACTAGAAAATACTAAATTTAGCATTACCTACATCGGAAATTAAAAAAACTAAGTCAAAATAGACTGAACATTTTGACAAAATATTAATGATGGAAGATGCCAGGTCTGAACCTTGAATCCAAATCAGGAGCAAGTGAGAGCCTTTTAAAGAAACAAGGTCAAGGCGTCAAACATTAAACAAATTAATAAATAAAAAGAATAATTTTGTTTAGCTTTTCAAGATGCCAAGAGAAATTATTATTATTACTGAGTGAATTTATTCATTATGTAGATTCAAACTTACAAAAAAGTCATGCGTTAAACAAACAGCCAGTTGTTCTCATTAACTAAACAAATCGCAGCCCTTTTCAATGCATATAAAAGTTGTCAACTTTTCGTTTTGATTAGTAGGTAGGTAGTCTATTAGATTATAAATGTATTTTTTTTCATTTAATCACTTAAAGTGAAATTGCAACTATACAAGAATACAAACTACAATATATAAAATGAGCGCGTGTGCATGTTTTTGTGTTTGTAAGGCTGTGCAAAAAAAACAAAACAAATAAATAAAAGCAAAAGAAACTCAGCCAGTGAAACGAGTTGAGCTTCATAAAAAAAAACTAGGTATCAGAAAGTTTATAATGAAAAACACCGGAGGGATTTCTTTTTTTTAAGTTTTCATTTATATTTAACGTGACATAAACTTAATGAACAGGATGAGGAAAAAGCAATTTCAGTGATTCTATTGAGAATTTGATGATGTGCATACTTTGTGTTGGCAGAAATTGAATATTAGAATGATTTAGAGTTGAAACGTTTTTAAAATTAATAATCAAATAAGAGAACATAAATTAAAGTTTTAAGGTTAATGTAAAATTAATTAATTATTATGAATTATGTAAAAGGTAAATAACTGATTTTATTTCATATAGCACCTTATTAAGTGTAAATGGGTATGAAAATCCTCGTCTATCCGTGGTAGTAAAATCGATAAGTTATTTTGTTGTTATTTTTTAAAAATTAAAATCAATTTTTAGATGCAAAATTTGGTTAAGTGTACTTTTCATTTCTCCCGTTCCTTCAGCCATAGGATAAAGACGGTTGTAAGGGGGTACAGGGAACTAAGTCTCCGGGAATTAAGTCCACCGAGGAACTTAGTTCTAATTAAATGGGAATTAAACTAAATTTAGCGAAGTGGACTTAGTTCCCAGGCAAGGTGAGAAAGTAGTCCACTTCCTTATGAGAACTAAGTACACATTTTGAAATATAAAATTGGAACTAAATTTTAAATACCTATTTATAGATCTCAAAATGACATAGTTCCAATTATTGTATAGGATAAATTCAAAGTTTCTTTAGATCCCAATGCTTTAAATGCAAAAGAAACTGCATTTTTTTACTTAGAAGTGGGAGTTAAATCCACCTTTAAAGGGAAGTAAAACCACTGCTTTTGAGAAATTTAACTCCCACCCTATGATGACTAAACACAAACTAAAAAGTTGCTCGAGTCGACGATTGAATAGTTTCTGCATGGAGTCTCATATGAGACTACAGGACTCATTTTTGCAACCAAAACACTGAAAATTGCGTGTGCGCGACTAGCCTTATTCGCAAACGAATTGGAACTGTGCAAGTACAATAGAGTACTGTTTTAGGCTTTCTCTCATCGTTAAATGATGATTTCTCATCTGGACCAGATGGAATTCCTACAATATTATTAGAACAGTGTGTGTATTGTTTATTTGTTTAACTTTGTAAATGCATTTATTTATTTTTATGCCAGTGTTATTCGCATAATTTTACTAACCACTAATACATTCACTTATGATGAGACTCTGATTGTAGGTTTGTAGCTTTCTCTAAGCTCACAACAACAAAGAATCTGAAGTGAAAAAAAAAAATCCTACATCGCTACAACTTTCCGCGAACGTTATGCTTTCACCACATACGTGAAGTAGGCAACTTATATACATGAATTAGGCCAATTTTACTGTAGGAAATAATTTGAACCTTTGAAAGAAATCTAAAAATAGGTCGATTAGATAACACAAATAAAAAAAATAAATATTAAGGGTATTTATGCAACTTCGTAAAACCCTAGGTAAGTTTATCTTTTGGTTAATGAACTGTCAAATTTTGTATGGCAAATGATTTACACATTTTGGTTAAACTTATCAAAGGATTTTGTTGCGTTAAATTAACCAAACTGGTTAAACTTATCCAAACGTCATTGTGACTCTTACTCTGATTGAATTACGTAGCATTTTATCAAATGTTTAAAAAAGGTTGTTCATGCAAAGTTTGTGTAAACTTATCATTTTACTCAATTTGTAAACTTACGACGTTGCATGAATACCCTTATTACTTGTTTGCCTGGGTTTGTTTTATGATTTTTTGTATTCGTTATGGTCCAATAAATGATGAACAAAAATACACATCCTCCCAAAAGTTTGCTTTAGTAGAGTTGGTAGTTAGAATATAGTTTCCATAGCTTTCAAAGGAACAATATTTTTTTGTTTTAATATCAAAAAAAAAGAGGAGAGGGGAGGAGAACTGTTATGCCCATTAGGTATTTCTAGAGTTCACTTGCGTAACAAATTCACACATTTTCTTGGCAGTTTAAGGATGTTAAAATGTTACTAAGAGAGTGCTAACGCAATGCAAATGCATTTTTCGAAACACATACATAAATATGTGGTTACTTTATCAATATTTAGAATATTATAATTTTTAAAGTTTTTTAAAAAAACTTCAAAGACATGCCTCAGAAAATGGAAGCGGCACGTTTATTTAGAAAAAATTCAGAACATCATTGGAGCATACTCAGAAACACAAGGAAAGCATTTTAACTAGGACTTTATGGACTTCGGGAGTGGGGGTCGTTATCAAAGGTCAGTATAGTGAAACCATGATGGGAGATTATACTAGAGGTTGAATTTCGGAGCAAAATCAGTGTATTTGTGGTTAAAAATTGGGGATCTAACCTAGTTACCAAATAAAGGGTTTTTCGAAAGGGACGCTACAAAAGTAGAGCGACAGGGACAGCAAACGACGCCATATTTCTGCCACTCTTTTGACATTTCTCTTCAGTAAGGTTTGCCATTTCATGATGGAAAGATATACGAGCCAACAACGAGTCGAAATTATTAAAATTTACTACCGAAATTCGGAGTCAGTGGCCTCAACGTCAAGAGCGCATCATAATCGTCCTAGCAGATCAACAATTGAGCGTCTAGTGGAAAAATTTGAATCCACAGACAGTACAAAATGTTCCCGTGTCAGTAAGACAAAGAAGTGCCCGTAGTGTCGAGAATATTGCTGCCACTGAGGCTTCAGTTGCAGAAAGCCCGAATGTGTCTCTCACACGTCGTTCTCAAGCGTTCTCTGTGACTTCGTTGTGGCGAATTTTGCGAAAAGATCTTGGCTTACATCCTTACAAGATTAAATTGACGCAAGAACTGAAGCCGCTTGACCACCAGAAGCGTCGTATGTTCGTGAATTGGGCTGAGCAACAACTTGAAAATGATTCGGATTTTCATAGAAAAATCATCTTCAGCGATGAGGCTCATTTCTGGCTGAATGCTTCGTCAATAAACAAAATATGCGGTATTGGTCAGGCAGCAATCCACACGTACTCCATGAGTCATCATTGCATCCCGAGAAAATTACGGTTTGGTGTGGTTTATGGGCCGGCGGCGTCATTGGGCCGTACATCTTCCGTGATGATCAAGACCGGCACGTTACTGTGAATGGGGATCGCTACCGTTCAATGATAACCGAATATTTTTGGCCCCAATTGGATGATATGGGCTTGGAGGACATGTGGTTCTAACAGGACGGCGCCACAAGCCACACAGCAAATGTCACAATCAATTTATTGGAAACCAAGTTTGGAGAACGTGTTATCTCACGAAATGGTCCAGTCGCTTCGCCGCCTCGGTCGTGCGATTAGACTATTTCCTGGGGCTACGTCAAGTCTATGATCTATGCCAACAAGCCAGCGACGATTGATGAACTTCGTACGAATATGGAACGTGAAATTGCAGCAGTATCGGCCGAGTATGCTTGAAAACCGTCGAAAATTGGATTCAGCGTCTGGACTTCTGCAAGCGTGCCCGTGGAGGCCATGCAAAAGAAATCGAGTTCCATACATAATGGCATCGAACGTACTTTCACAGAAATAAAGAATTTCATTGATATGCAAAACAGTTTTTGTTTTATTTAAAAAAACTTTTGTAGCGCTCTTATTGAACAACCCGATATTTAAAAAAAATGGATGAACAGAATAGGTGGAATATTGTTTTGAAAATTAAAATTTATTTACTTTTTTTGTAATCATTACACACAAATGTAATTGATTAAACAGAATATTAATTACATTTACCAAAATGTGAAGGAAAAATCTTTCCGTACCATTTACTAAGTTCATGTTAGGCGGATGGGCATAAATTATAGATCGTAAGAAAGATTTTTATCCCCCATATGTAAGCAAATTGCCTTCAAATCTTGTTGAATGTAATTGATATTTTGTGCAATCAATTACATTTTTCTGTAATGATTACAAAAAAAGGAATTATTACAGGTTTTTTTAATACTTTTTTTGTTCAATTACTTTTCACAAATTACATATAATTAGTAATTGGAAATACTCAACTACAAATTACATGTAATTCGAATTAATTACTGATTACATGTCATTGTAATCGATCCTGTAATCAATTACAAAATGTAATATCATCACAATTTTATTTAATTACTTTTTTTGTTCAATTACTTTTTTCTAATTACATGTAATTAAATCAAATAATTGTTTTTTTTTCAATTACAATTACATGTAATCAGTAAATCAAAATTTTCAATTACAGATTACATGTAACCTTGACTTTTTGTAATGATTACTATCAAACTCTGATCCCAGATATGAAGTTCGGATTCCGGGAAAATCACTCAACCCTGTTGAAACTGGATTTCTAATAAAACTCGGACATTCTTCCTTTTCCAACCATAGTGCAATTAATCCACATCCATATTGTACAAACAAAATTAACAAAGAAAAACTTAAAATCACAAATCGAATCGGATTACAGAGTAGTAATCCAGTAGTTTTGTAAATATTTGGACTAAAACTATCATTTGCATCAAATTTTTTTGTAGCCGCAATAAGATACATACTTCAAACCGGCCAGAACACATCCAGACTCTCCTTTGTGCCGACGCCTCCATCACGAACGCCACATCCATGTACCAATATTTGCAGCTAGAAGAGTCGAATATCAGAATCAATCAAAATCAATCTGCTAAATCCGTACTGATTTGTTTTAGACGACCATATGTCTAGAGAAGTAGATGAGGTCGTTCAGTCACAAACTGCACGAACACCAAGATCATTCTTTCCGATGGAACGCAAGTGAACGCAAGAAATAATGTCAACTATCTGGGATCTGGGAGTACAGTTTAACGAGATATACCGATTCAATCGCAAAACAAAAGCCAACTTCATCTTCCATCACATCCATCCGCTAATGCGATGACAGAAGGGACTAAACCAAAAGACAAAGTTCCTTCTATTCAAGTAACTCATCAGACCGGTAATTACCTTCTGCTTTCTCATCTGATATATCACGACAAAATCACATGAACAAACTAGCCAAATTCGTGAGAAAGATCTTTCAGATCTGCACGGGATTGCACTTCGACAAGATACGAAAGAAACAAGTCAGCAACAAGAGACTCATTGAAGAGGCTGAATGGCTGAAAGCCATCTAAATTTGCTTTGAGTGCCATTATTTCACATATCTACTATGTAAAGGGTGTCTTTTTATACGTGTGGTTATCAATCTAGCAATACTTTTTTCGAAGTTGGTCTTTTTGACAACTGTCAGTTGATTTATGCTCAGTTTGGTTTGCCATTCCATAATGAATAGACTTAATCCTGAACAACGTTTACAAATCGTGCAAATTTATTACCGAAATAATGGTTCGCTTCGTGCGACGCATCGCCACCAAATCAATTTTTTGAAGGAAGCTTTTGGTGAGCACATTATCTCGCGTCGTGGGGTTATTTTTTTGTGGGGCTATGTGAAGTCGCTTGTCTACGCAGATAAACCCGAGACGATTGACGCCTTGGAAGAGAATATTCGGTGCCTCACCAAAAGTTTACTTCAATAAATTGATTGTTTCGTGATGCTTAGCGCGAACCGAACCATTATTTTGATAATTTAATAATAAGTTTGTTGTTCAGGAGTTACATCGAATTTACACGAGTGACAAATTGCCATTAATTCAGGTCATTAAATGAAGGCCAAATAATGGCGTTCTGATGCTCTGTCATTATACTAACAAGGAATGAGCAAGTTCATTCTTTACTGTCATTATTTGCAAAATGGTGTCACTGTGCATTTACATTTCTTCATTTTAATGAGAATTTTTAACGCCAGTTAGTTCTGTCATTTATTTTATGACGAAAATTATGGCAAATTTTTAATTCATTTACACGATTATGTCATTAATTGCGAGAAAATGGAAGAAATTATGACGATTTGTCACTCGTGTAAGTCCGGCATTAGTCTTTTTATTATGAAATGGCAAATCAAACTGATCATAAATCAAGTGACAGCTGTCAAAAAGACCAACTCCGAAAAAAGTACTGCCAGATTGAAAACCACATGTATAAAAAAAAACCCTATACATGCTCAACAGACATAAATATTGTTTGTTCCTTTTTCAAAAAGAAAAAAATTATTGAAACAAAAACTGCTGCAAAACACTGCAACATAATTATAAATTTTCAAAATTATTATTAACCTTACTTATTTCCTTTACAGAACACCTACTACATCCGAGTCGACATTGGGTAATGTGTTCTTCAACATCACACATCAGCCTATCTGCTGTAATAGCGAGTAGCCTCTCAAATAGCCCCACGGAGCACTCTCAATCCACTAAAAAGCCTACCGCTCAGTTCAATTCCATCATGCATCTAATGGGTAATAACAATAAAAACAAACTTCAAAGTGGCAACGACAAAAATGTATTTCAATTCAACATTCTAGAAATCTAGATACTCGCTCCTTCTCTTTTTTCCACAGAAAAAAACATTTGTTGCATTGTCTGTGGTTGGTGGGTTGGTGAAGGCATGAGTGGTGGGGTGAGGTGCCAATGGGTTGCCTTGCGTACATACAACTTGAATAAAAGCATTCGCAACAAAATATCCCACCGAAAAGTGGTGAGTTTCATAACATGTAAATCTGGCACACTCTTCTATCACTGTAAACTACATATACCCGAGCTCATCATGAAGCACAAGTACTAGCACTACATAAACAACATGTCATAGATACAAAGTAAAAGAAAAAGAGAATAGAAGCGGTGATAGAAAATAAAAAGGATGGCGAAAGAAAAAAATAGAAAAAAAGATACATTCGCGTCATTCATGGGTCATTGTTCCATAAATTGTTTAAACACTTTTCTCACAGAGCCATATTCAAGTCTATTAAAGAAAAAAAAAAGAATAAAATCTTTTAATGCAATGTAGAATCCAGCAATGTGAATGTATTTGAATTTGAAAGAGATAAATACTGAAAACGTATGTCAAGTTAGCGGAAAAGTGTCGATATGACGTTGGATGCGCGAGTATGCTCGTAAAATTTCCATATCTGCTACAAAAGCTGGAAGCTCCCAGAAAATGTTGATTCTTCTAACCGCGCATATCTATCCTATATATTTTTGAATGTTTTCAATTGCAGAAACCAACCCATTTAGGGTGAATGTAGAATGGCAAAAGCACATTGTGAATACCTTCGTTCGATGTGGGTTATTCACATTCGTCTTTGTTTGAATACCTAAGATTGGTTCAATGCTTGCTCTATGTTAGGCCGTGATGGTTCCGAACCCATTTGGGTTAACAATCAAGTTAATTTTTTACTTAAATGTGACTTTCACAATAGGAATATTCCGCTCGAAAAATTTCACTTTTCAATTCTCGCACACACAATATGTTGAACACTTCTTGAAAAATTTCTATAGTAGAAATGCATTTTAATTTCCAAATGTGAAAGATTTTGACTTCATTTGCAGCTGCATGTTGTCAAAAGCATCAAAACACAAAGTTTGTTTGATATCTCTGTTCCGTTTCTGTTTGACTTGTCAAATAAAACAAGCAGCCGTCTTAATTTCAAAAAATGTGTTTTGGGTTTTGAGAACTGAGAAGTTATGAGTAGGTACATGAGAAGTCATATGGCTTCTTCGTTTAAGTGCCTTTTACTGTAAAAATTTCTGTTTTTGAAGGGATTTTAAATTTTGATGAAAGGTCTAGAAACAAAAAAACAAAATAACCAACTGGTTTTTAAAATATCGAATTTGTCAAAAAATTGTGTTAGAGAAGAATAAATTTGTTTCTTCAAGCTAAAAATGTTGTACTTCACCCAGGGCACTTTGTTCAGGATGAATCTATAATAAGTTTTTCACAGATTCTGATTAAATGGAGTTAATCAACCAAATTGGCTTATTTGCGATTTCGATAAATTAAAAACTCAAAATATGGATTCATTGACTAAAATTTTTGTTAACAAGCACATTCGAGGATTTAGTCACAATGATCATTGATTAAAGATGATTAGCTGTGAACAAACTGCCCCTTAGTATCATAATAATATTGACAGGTTTGATTAAAATTCCAATACATGTTAATATTTATTTACTGTTCGATTGAAATTATTCTAAATTCCAATTTGAGTTCCATAGAGACTTTACAATCAAACAAAAATCTAATTCCTGTTTATATTTAGAAAATTCCATCTCAGAAAACTGAACTCGTAAAAATGATTGTTTAACATAACTATAACAAAGAGCACATCAAATTATTTCAATTTCAAAATGGATCTCTATCTGTCGTCCTTTAACACACAAACACAATATTTACGAGCAAACATGTGTTGTGTATATATACATATGTATATGTAAATAAATATATATTATCCATATCAGCACGCAGGACGTACTCTATAAATTATAGGGCAATAATTATAAATTAAATTTCCCGTATATGCCAGTGGATCGATTGCGATTCAGGCTGCACCCATAGACTGGCAGGCGGGGGATAAAAGTTTAAAAGATGGAATGAGCAAAAAGGATAATAATATACCAACATTTCAGGAATTTGGCAAATGTTTGGAGCCCCATAGGCAATGGAAAGTGTATGTTCATTAATGCACTTAATACGATTCGATATAAATTTATTGATATGAGCCTTCTTTGATACACACTCCTTCCGCATGTTGAGTTATTCGAAGGGAGATGAGTTGCAAAATGAAAGAGGGAATGAGTGTTGAAACCACCCGACATTGTTGGGGGTTTTCAGTGTCATTTAGGTGCACAGGACGTTGTGTTGTAACAATATCTGTGAACATAGAATTTATTTGGTCAATAAGTTGAGAAAGGGGATCAGTTTATGTGTTTTGGAACTGTCATACAAAACAACATTGATAATTTCATCTGTTGGGCTTGATTAATAGGAATTAATGTTAACTATTAAAAAAAAAGATTTAAAAGAAATGCAACGCCCTGAACCAATTTCTTAAACAATAATTTGAAATAAGTATTCTAAATTCAAAAGTTGACGAACAGTTCCAGTATTTGAAAAAAATAATGTTCTAAAATGGTACTGCCCTGATTCTCCTGTGCGAAAAAATGTCAATAAATTTTAGAGGTAACCGAGTAGGGGATTTTATAGAAAGACAGCCATCGACATAAAATGTCAAGTCAATTTTGTTCATATCAGGAATCGGTTGGGAATTGGCAAAGATAGAGACAATTAAAAGAACTGCGTACTAAAATCATAAAAACTGTTATAACTGCTAAACGAAGCGAATACGGGAAAATTACCTCTTAAGTTTTTCGACTTTAAATGACCTTAATTGTAAATGAACCCATGGTTTTTCTCAACGGCGGCGGTGGCTGTGGGAAACTCTGTATAATATAATTAGGCCCTACAAAAATAAGATAAGGCCCCAACAAATTTTGACATCACAAATATGTTGGTGCTTTTCCTTAACGTTCATTTATTTACCAAGATTACTTACAATTTATTCAATAGCCAATAGACTAAACTTAAAAATAAATTAAATAAAATATGAAACATAAAAGCGGCGCAACACCCCGTGGAGAACCCGGGGCCTAGTGACTTACAACTCTCAGCCTTTCTCGTGTGCGTGTTGTATAATATAATATTTTCGACGACAGAAAAAAAAGACAAATATGCGCCTCTATTTTAATGTTTAATTATTAATTATTTTTTTTTGCAGAAACTGCTCTAATGCAATTAGAAAACAAGCAACATCAAACCAATAATAAAGTTATTTTTTTATAGGAAGGTCTAACTAACTTCGGTTGCAAATATGTTGTTGTTTTTATTTCACTTTACTTTAAAAAATTGCAACTATCTATATCTCTTTGTCATCTTATTTTTTACCGTTAATAGTTTCTGGCTAAAATTTCTAGTACAATTTCTGTTTCAACAAAGATAAATCAACAAAATCTTTGAACTCCCTCAGTAGTCAAATCGGAATGAACAGTGCAAAAGGAAAAAACATAGATAGCGTTTTCTTTTCATTCTGTTCAGGGTTTTTTCATTATGGAGTCTAAGAGTTTTCAACGTCCTACCCCTTACTGATTTTAAGAAAATGAGTTTTTGTAAAATTATCGCCGATTTTCAGTTTTTGACTAAAAATGAACTCAAAAAAATTTTTCAAAAATTAATTTTCTACAACTTAAATCTATAAAGTGCCCTATTACACGACGAATTATGAGTCATGACTTTTTTCGAAATTAAGTGAGTGCGAATGTGAGATCAGATGTTTTTTCTCCTTCGCACTCATTGAATTTAGAAAAAAGTCATAACTCAAAAGTCGTCGTGTATTAGGGCATAAAGAAAGGACTGTGATATTTTTTTCTCGTAAAATTCCCAATATTTTTAAAATACATATGTACATCAAACATTTTTTCTTTTTACGAGTATTTACTAGAAAGGCACAAGAAGTGTGCATTTTTTTTAGTTATTGGGCGCCTTTAGTGTTGGTTACCAGTTTCTCAGTTTATCACTCCGGTCGTAGAGAACAAGTTTTCAGCTGCAACATGCTTCAACTTTGACAAGAATAATTTCTCATTTTTCATAGACACCCGTACCCAACTTTCAAGTGAAGGTAAGTGTAGTGTTTACGTTTTCAATGATCTTTAAAGTAAAAAAAAAACTTAATTTGTTTCAATTAATGTAAAAAAACAATAAAAGCGACATGTTCATATGACTTTACAGAAATTGTATATGCATTGCTACTGTCTTAGAGGTTTGTTTTTGTTTTTGCTATGTATAGAGTACCTTTTTTTTGTATACACAATGAGTGTTGATCCTAGCGGAGTGGTGCTTTTCTATTTAGACTTAAATCTAATTTTATTTTTTTTTTAACAACCATATTGAAAAGTTCCAAACAAATTGTTCAGTTTTATTAATTTTTAGTTTAGTTGAAAATGGACGAGCTATGTAACAAAAACTTTTTTTTTCTAAAAAATACAAGATGGGGCTAACGTCAACAGCTAGACAGTCAAAAACTTTTTTAAGATTTCCCAATTCTTCCCATCCTAATTTTAGTTTTTTTTTGTAGGTATAGGTACCTATTTCAAAAATGTTAATTACTGACTTCAACGAGTTAATATATTATCACAATCTTTTCTCCTATAAATTTGTAGTCTGTTTCATTTTGAAAACAAAAGTAAATATTCTTTCTTGAAAATTGTAAATCAATATTCTTTACAAGCTGATTATGAGCTTCCGAACATAATTAGACAAAATTTATAAAACCTCTATCAAAATGCATACATGTAGTATCCTATAACATGAATATTATGTATATATATACTATACATATATGTATGTTAATATATCTATGGTACCTACTTGGCGAAACCCGGGCCTTATATGTAAATTGTTTGTGAAAACCATTTACAATGTTTACGGGTTTCCTGTTAATCAAATTTGTCATAACCAAGATTTATCTTTACGACATAAACCCCTTAGAATGCTAAGAATTCTTTCAAGGAAATAATTTGTGAAAACTCTAAATTCTCTACATAAATAATAATAGTATTTAAAAATAATTTTAAGAAGATATATGCTTAAAAGTCTTAAGCTTTCATGGCAGGACAGTAAGAAGGAATAGAAAGAGATGAAAGAAAGAAGATTTTTTTTGTGACACATCGGGGTTTGATTTTATTCCACAGATATATTTTTTTTTTTTTACTTAAAAATCATTGCACTTTATCGCCTAGTTGTTAGGATAATAAAATACTCCTATTGCGAATTTAAAGTGTTGGTGCCGCACATTCAGCAACCATTTACATTTGCGATAAACATAATAGGTAAAAGACTAACAGGGCATCAAAGTGTATTTGACATTTTAACCATCCTGTTCTAAATTTGTCGTTCCATCATTTTAGCAGAAAAAAAAACAACCTAATCACCTTTAACCTCTTTAGATCAAGAGCCTACTGAGTTTGATGGAATTTTATCCCACCCCTGCTTTGACAGCATCCCTTGAACAGAAATACTAAACTCTGAATAAAATCTGAAAAATTCAAATAAGTACCAACCCGTGGTCCTTCTGGCATTGTATAAAAGCTCTGTAACTTTTCCAATGAGGAGAAAAGCTTATCTACGCTCCCTCTATTTCTGCATAAAATACTCAAATGATGGGGGAGAATTTAGAAGCGAATACTCCCTTTATACCTACACAATTCCAGTCCTGTTCCCGTGAGCTTTTTCAATACGATTCACCTACGGTAAGTAGTTTTTACATTTTACAAGTATAGGCACCATTTATGCCCTCTTAGTAATAAAGTTCTATTATTGAAGGGATATTGTACAGTTGGTTGGTCCCCCTCCCTTTTTTTTCTTTGACTTCGTCCTTGTCGTTATTAAAAGGGGAGCAATTTCATTAGAATCATTTCTAGCCCGAAGATTGTTTGCCGTTCACAGGAAATTTAGGGTGAGTAGAATAAGCAGAGCATAGGCATACGTTATAATATCTATTCGTAGTTGTTGGGTGTTGCTTTTTTTGTTGTTCGTGATACACTAATATATATAATTCGTTGCAGGTAACCATTTATAATACCTGAAGTATCAATTAAAAGCGTTTGGTTTTACCTAAAAAAATTTACTTAGCTCGACTTACTTTCATTTTCACTATCATTTCTAATGTTTATGTTTCTACCTTATAAATTTTGCTCTGTCACTCCCAGCGGCCATACGACCAGAGGGATGAAGGTGACAACAATTTTAACCAAGACAAAATAATGCTGTTTCCACTATAGTTTAGTCTCAGTTTTGATTGGGTATATTTTTATTTTCGAATTAAGTTCTTTTAGTGAAAAGTTTTGGCAAAAATTGTCTCTAAAAACGCATTTAGCTAACTATGTGAAGTCAGAACCCCGCACCTCGAATTTTTTTTGGGTTTTTCTTATCGAGCTCGTTAACCCATCATAAGGATACGTTGGCCCAACCATTAAAATTGTTTAAAATGTTCGACTTCTATTTTTTTATAGCAATCCTCGAAAAACAAAGTCCTCTAGGATACCCAAATAAAATCATAGGGGGTTCGGGCTGGTTGGGTTCTTTTATCCACCAGCTCAACAATGAAATCCATAAAAACAATTTTTGTACACTTCGAGGCAAAAAATCACCTTCCTTTTTTGCACTGAAAAACAAAAAGTGATCCAACGCCCCCGTAATGAAACCTTAGGCTGTTGGAGTAAATTTTGTTCGTTTTTCTATCCACTTAATATGAAAATCCTTAAAAAAAGTAAATGAACGCATTTGAATGCATCCCTTTGATTTTCATTTAGGGGGTTTTGAGCCCATTTTGGTTTTTTAGTACAAAAAAGAAAAAAATGAATTACTTTTTCCCTAAGGATGGGCAATTTTTTTTGGGTTTTGGGTTTTCATATTGAGTCGATGTGATGGACAAACGAACCCAACTAATTTCGACCGAATAAGATTAAACTTGGGGGCATTGCAGCACTTTTGCCTTTTCAGTGAAAAAAAGGAGCATTTAATATTTTTGTCCTTGGGGGTTGACAAATAATTTTTTTTATGGATTTTCATGCTGAGCTGGTGAACAAACAAACACACTTGACTGCATTTCCCTTAAATTTCATTTGGGGTTTTTGGAGCCCTGTTTTTTGGTGCAAAAAAGAAAAGGGGCGATTCCATCATCGCGGGCGCATCATTAGGACTCATTTTAAGTAAATTTATAACTCTTGCATCGATACAATTGGTCGATAAACGATACGAAAATGCACTAAAATACAGGGCTATTATACCATACAAAATATTTCTGTTTGTTTGACTTTTGCTTCAGTGGACTTTAAAAATTATGTAGATCGTTAAATTTTGCGTTGACACCAGTCTTTATATTTTGATAAAGTTTATGTTTTTCTTACTATTCCCGTCTTTACAACTGACCTTTCTTATCGTAGCCTTTTTCAGGCTCTAGAGTGCATGGGGGGGGGGGGGGGTGTGAGAGATTGAAAATATAAAATGTAGTCCTATCCAACAAGAGTTTTCGCGTAATCGTCTGATATCTAGTTCTCGATATAAAACCCAATTTATGTAGCATTTCATTTCAGGGTTTAAGCCTGGTAAGGAGCAACCTTCCTCTTTTCTTTGTGTTACTGTTGCCTCTATGGTAACACTTATTAAAACGTATTTTAAGACAGGAGTACCAAAGCTCAAATCGTTAGTTTTAAATGACAGATATGCTCTTATTTCTTGTACTTTCGCCCAAACTATAAGAGGTCAGTAATGTCAGGAACAAACTTTATATACGGTTTAAATAGGAAATCAGCTACCTTATTGTAGAATATCTTTCCGTTTCGAGATATATTTGTCAAAAAAACAATTTTTGTGACCCCTTATAACTGACCTAGCCACATAGGAATATTAAGGGTTATAAGTTACATCAATGCCAAGATTATAGTACCTCGTGCAATGATGGATAGTGCGTTGGACTGTCATGTCGACGGTCTGGGTTCGATTCCCAGCCGCTGCCACCTAAAAAAAAAAACAGAACGAGGTACAGCCTCTTGCAAGGAACTGACAAATCCTCCAAGAGTAAGTTTGTCATGAATAAGTGCTTCTCATCTAGCCGTTCGGACTCGGCAAAAAATTGTAGGTCCCCTCCATTCCTGCCAATAACACGCACACAGGAATGGTTAAGAGTTGAAAGTCACTAGGCCCTGTTCTCCACGAGCTGTTGCGCCACCAAATTTATTTTTATTTTTTTAATCCCAGGATGCATACCAAAAACCAGCCTGTTACACATTTTTTGCTTTCTTTGGTATTTTAATGTCTATTCTTACTGGGCTATTGAGTGTTCAGGTTAAAATGAACCATTCCTTTTTATTATTCAATTCCAATTACTTAAACAGAAACATGTTTTTCCTCTCAATACACATATAAACATAGAAAGGTCATACAAAACAATATTTAATAAAGGTTCAAGTGAAAATCCTGTTTAAATTATAACCAATTATTGCTTCATTTCTTTAATTAAAAACTTCATAGAATTTTCTTCCCCGTTTTGTTGGCCTTCCCATTCCCAGAATATCACCTTAACAGTACTAAGTGTTACACGTACCCCTTAAAAAAAAACATTACCGTCATATGGCTGCTTGGACGCACACACCATCCTACACATGGAAAAAATATAAAGTAATTCATTAGATCTGGCACAGTCAGGGCTTTGTATTTACTTTACATTTTACAATTTTTTATAACTAGTCTCGTTCTCACCTGTGTCGAAATTCGACACCACTCAGAAAATGAAAGCTAGCTGCAAAATATATTTGAAATTTAAGACAAACAATTTTTTTTTATTATTAAAATATAATTATTAAGAACGTGCAGTGCCAGTGAAGGATTTTTGTAGCAAACAAAACTTTTGAAGAAAAGGTTTTTTAGAAAGTGTGCTATTTTGCGAGTTTTCCAAATCTTATATGAATAGACACCCTAATCTTCATCAAATAGTACTGATACAAATCTAAAACATGTTAACGTAATTTAAGTTTTTTCTTCGAAAAGTGGACTTAAGCCGTTTTTTCCCTGGACCCTTCAGATAAATTTATACAAGAGCAAATAATTATATTAACTATAATAGTGATCTTAGTAACAGTTGCATGTAGCCAATAAAAGTTAGTGGCTAGAAAATTACATTTCAACAGGAAAATAAAGATAGGTATTTGTGTACCTACATCTAAATACGTATTTTTAGTGGATCATTCATATGATCAATGCACGGCTTAAAATGTTTGGGCCGAACGAGCACACACTTATCATAAATTCTTGCTTGACTTTATAATAAGATAGGCTGGCGGAGAGGAATTCGAAATGGCCGTGGACCCCCAGAAATTGTTTCTAGTTAACAACAATTTAACAAAGTTTTTAAACCAAAGGCTTTATTTTATTAACGATTTTTGTGCACGAATTGAAATTACAAGATCTTGAATTTTTAGTTCAATTGAGCTCAATACAAGTGCATGTCATATTCAAAAAATAGAATCTAGAACGTAGCCTTAGGGCAAGTTTGTTCACATCTTATCATCTTTAATCAATGGTCTACAACAAAAACCGCCTTTAAACAGAACCAAAATTGCTCTAACACGTCACGTTTTTGAGATATTTCATCATAAACATGTCAAAAGCGTTGATGTTGAATTACCTCACCACTAAATATATTTTTGCAAAACTACTAATTGGATATGAAAGAACTGACTTTGATCTGCCTAAATCATTGCAATTTTTGTCAAAATTATTTTTTTTTCTCAAAACAACAAAGTTTCCAAAAAAACACTTTAAAAAAAATTAATTAAATTTAGTGGCGCAACAGCTCATAGAGAACCAGGGCCTAGTGACTAACAACTCTCAACCATTCCTGTGTGCGTGTTGTTGGCAGGAATCTGGGAATCGAACCCAGACCTTTGGCATGACAGTCCTACGCACTAACCATCATGCCACGAGGTACTACTACTTACCAGGCCAACATAACCAAAAATGGCCCTATTCTTCAACTCATTCATATTCTTCAAAAATCAATGTAACAATGAGACTAAGGGGCTCATTCCGTACTTCAATTATCGCCGGACGATAATCTTGCTTCATACAATATTGAAAATGAATTCGTAGTTTTGTAATTTTTTTTCTAATTTTCCTGGGCTAAATGTGTAAACCCTAGTACACTGTTGATGTGAAACGAAATTTTTAGTTGGTTTCCAACAAGACAAGACAACGAAGCGGAAAAATATCCGTTGACAGTTGCACAAATTCAAACAAAACAAAAAACTTATAAGCAGCCATTCTGTAATGAAGAAAACGATAAAAATAAACCCGAAAAAACACATATGTCATTTTTTGGCACACAATAAATGGTCTGGGTAATTAATTGTGTACGAAAAAAAGAGTGTAGACTTCTCTAAATAATCTGCTACAATAATCAATTTCGCTCATCGAACCAGCGTACTGCAGAACGAAAACTAAATATAAATTTTTCGTTTATGATCTCATTATGTCATTTTTGTATGGGATTTTTCGTTTCGCATCAGCAGCGTACTAAACTTAAACTTTAATAAGTTAGGTAAACATTTTTTTTATGGTTTTATTGTTTTAAAAGTGAATTTTTGTTTGTTCTGTTAAAAATATATGAATAACATGTTTGTTTTAAACTTTTTTCAATGAATAAATGCATTATCTGATATTTTATCAATGAATCGAAAGATAAAAATTATTTGTCTACCATTTTTAAGAGATTTTCAAAAAATAGTGCAAAAAAAAACCACCTCATGTTACGGCATTATACGGTAAAAAAAAAAACAGCACTTATTTCCATACCAAAACCAGGAAATAATTTTTTTTAAGGTTTTTGTTAAAAAAAACTGTTGCAAACATATTTGGGGTACCGGTACACTCAAATGGCCAAGATATCCACGCAATGGAAAAAGGAAACTAACTTAAATGCCAGGAAATATTTTTTAAATGTTTTCGTTAAAAAAAGTGTCGCAAACCTATTTGGGGTACCTGTACCACCCATGACCAAGATATCCACATAATGGAGAGAGGAAACTAACTACAATGCCATAAAGAAACAATGAAAGATCAAAGCCATGGCAGTCCGTTATAAATATGACACTTACAAAAAAAAAATACAGGTGATTTTTTCTAGGGTTAAAAACCGTTCAAGTATTTAATCAGAACTTTAGTAGTTGTAACTATAATTGATCTGCATGTCAAGACAAAATTATTAAGATCTGATATATTTTCATTACTCAAAAAAATTCTACAAAGTATCTAATTCTCAGTCCCCTGCCCGTTTTCGGAAAAATTCTTACACTTCAGTTATTTAAGCTCCAAACCCAAAACGAATAGATCTATTTATTAAGGATTATCCGAGACCCATCCCGGACAAGTCGCCAATTTGTAGGATTATCCGAGGTCTATTCCGGTTGAGCCACCAATTTGTAGGATTGTTTGAGGCCCATCCTGTACGAGCCCCCAATTTATAGGATTTTTGATAGCCATCGTTAAATATTCAAAGTCGTGTTTTAGACTTTGAATATTTAACGATGGATGGGATGATACTTATGTCTTTCGTCTTTCCTTATGAAGTTGTCTAGGGTTCCGTTTCGTTGTTATGTACTTATGTAAAGGGCACTTTCTAGAAATCATATGACCTGTAATTTTGGTGTATTTTTGGTCACACTAATGCAAAATTTTTTCTACAGTTTCCATAATCTTGATAAGATCTACAGACAATGGGAGTACTTTTCATACTACTCAAAAGTTGAGGAACGCAATGAACTCTTTTATATCTGCACAGTGCCTCGAGCAGTGGGTACTTTGTAAAATGAAGTTATGCAAATTGTGGCAGTAATAGGGTGTCTTAACAGCGTTTTTGAATTCCCTTTAGATCTTCGTAGCACCACCCAGAATTTCGGAAAGAATAATAGGACATCGGTATGTTCCTATTCCTACACATAACGTTCGAGTTCGAGCAAAAGTTTCAACCATTGCACACAGGTAAATTTTCCCAAAAACATGGCCAAAATATTTCTTGTGTTTATTCCATTTATTATTGCATGATTGTACCAAAATAAGATAATTTTCATCAAATTTACCATTTTCAAGTAAATTTACACGAAAATTTATTAAAAAGAAGAAAAAAATGAAAGAAGTTGTTTTTTTTTTTTAACATTGCACCATAGGGTTTGTTTCATTTGACATTTAATAATACAATATTTATACATTTAATATATTGGAAAAACAGTTGAGTTCTAGGTATTATAAATAAATAAATAAATAGGCATAGATAACAATAATATACATAAATAAACTAAAATAAACATGCGTGTGTATGTGCGTACATCATTCAGTGACTTGTGAAACTGCAACTAAGTCTCCTTGCTCGATCTCTGGTTCTATTAGAAACTGAAGTACCTCAGACGGAAATGCATTTCCCGTTTTAGGGCTTAGTTTTCTCAAACCACTTACAAATGGGTCAGAAGAAACCAACAGGTTATGAAACACATCTTCCATATTTTGCTGCCTCGAAAATTTTCTTGAGAAACTTTCTCGAAAACGTTTTATGTCTTTGTTCCGTGATTCCTGGGCTTTTTCGCCGAGCTGTCCAATCGGAAGAATGGCTTCTGATATAATTTCAGGGCTGTGTATTAATATTTTGTGTACACTTGTAGGCATATTATACCATGGGTACAGTTGCACAAACATATTTGCTGTATCAATACAATACTCCTTAAATCGACCAATTTGTATTGGATATCCACTGGATATTGTTAGCAAAACAACCCTAAATCGACAAATGATGTTTTCATTTATGTTGGTTATATCCGAAGAAGTAGCAGAGTCATGGAAAAATCGACGGGCAGTGTTGCCATCGTTCGTACTACCATAACCTGGTTTTGGTTTGTCGACTAAAAGTCCCATTCGAATTCTGAATGCTTCTTGAATCCTTTTCTTGTTTTCTTCGACTTTCATCTTGTTTTCTTCACCACGAGCTTGCCATTGTCCTATAGGCAGTTTGTAGGAGACATGGATTAAACATTCAAAAAACCTTATCCAAGCATGCAAGGAGGATAACCCAAACCTCAGCTTTGACTTGTCTTGAACTTGTTTGTTCAACACCAAATCTATCTTATTGAAGTCTTTTGATGTTAGACCACAAAGATAACACCTTTGAGTTGAAGAGGTTTCAGTTATAGCATTGCAGACCTTACCGTCTATCATTCTAAGAAGCATTTTATGCTTTACTGAAATACTTCCGTTCCGATCTACTAAAGTTTCATTTAGAAGAGATATTTGGTTTTCGATGTAATCGAATTCTCTTACAGTTACATCGGTTGTTTCGTGGACGAATTGAAGTCGTATTGGTCTACAGAACCTTGTGGATGATGGATGAGGATTTTGCCACAGTATAATTTTTCTATGTGATTCTGGGTCACCTGACACTAGCTGGATAGGAACAAAAGATGTTAAGAAAATATTAGCATCTGAAATGTTTGGATCTGAAAAACGTTGTTTATATTCACACATGCCTGAGCTTCCATCACAACCCCATTTGGAAATCAGGTGAATGTTAGACTTTTCATTAATATGCAATGTTTCTATAACATCTCTTATTCCATGAAACAAACGTCGAATTGTGTGATCCAATAAACTTTGAAGAGGTGATTCTGCGATTGATTCAGTTATAACCAAGTTTTCAGGATAACATTTTTTCTTTGCTTCTAAAACAGCAGCATAGTTTGGATACATATGGTTATTGTGTTTTATTGCAGAATCTCTAATAACATTGTATTGGAACTTAGTTAATTTCCCTTCAATAACTATAGAGAGAGCTTCTTCTGCTGTGTATGGAATAATTTCCTGGTTCATTTTTTTCAAAGCTTTTTGGTATTTTTCGGCGCGTGAAGGAGTTGAAAAAATTATATTTTTCATCACATTTGATGAATCTAGTTTTCCTTTTTCTCTAAGTTGCATCTGCGCAGCATAGCTTAATTCTTCGGCATTATAATTAGAACGCAAATCTTCTGTTTTACGTCTCTTTGATCTTTCGCTTAGGTCCGAAAAATCTATTTGAGGCCGTCCAACAAAGCCATGGGCTCGGCATGGAAACGAAATTTCATATTGAAGCCAATTTGTATTTTGTTTTAAGAAGTTGTTGTAATTTCTGGAGGCACTCAGCCATCTTCTTTTATGTTCATAAGCAAAATCAGTTAAATTTTTCTTTGTTTGCTCTGAAATATCAATATTGGTCTCATTTTCAACCTTTTCTACCAAAAAGTTAATTTTGTCTATAATGTTACGAGACGTACAGCTTCTAAAAAATTCAGAAAGCTGATTTCTTGAAAGAAAAATGAAACTTGATTGCGATCCTGTGTCAATAAAAAAAAATCAAATTAAAAAAAAAAAAAAAAAAATCAATGACCTCAACACCTTTTAAAGTCAATATTTTAAAAAGTCGCAAAAAGTCGCAATGTTTTAGGATTGCTTCCTATAAAGGAAACATTTACCTAACTTTTAACACTATTTTCAATACAAAACAATGCAAATCAACTTAACTTTTTCATTACTTAAGATGATTTTTTTTTTTTTTTTACCGCACAAACACATTATCTTAAAAAGCTTAAAAATTTACTTTAGACTTAAAATATTGCAAAAAAGTGCCATTATCCTTTTTTAAAATACCACTAGCAACAGAATCCATATTAAATTATTTTACAAAGCGCCAACAAAAAATAAATAAAAAACAAAGCAAACTACTTCTTACCACGAACCAAACTAGCTACTGCACTCGTTAATTTAAAGTTTCTACTTTGAAAGCATCTACTGATTAAACAGTTACAATTTGCATCGTATGATTAATCAGGTTCAAAGCTCATGTTATTTGTAAACAACTTGGCATTAAAAAAAAACAACAAATCTTAATTTTTTTTTTGTAGTTTTGGCCATGAATTTGGGAAAATTTACCTGTGTGCATTGCTGGGATAAGATTCTGTGGCCAAAGACAAGTTAAAGGTCGTTATCTGAGTCAGAAATGCATTTGCAGAATATTCCCTGAAAAAGTCTTCTATTCAAAAAAGCAAACAAAAGTTTTTCTGCAATAGCTCTGTGTTCGGTAATTGAGTTTGCTAAAGTCACATGTTTGAAAATATCATCTACAGTGCAATTCCACCGCACCGTAAGAAAATCGAGTTGACGGAACAAATAAGTATTCAGAAGCCAGAGAATGAGTGCGTTAACGTCAAATGGCCTTGCAGGCAAAATTGACTGGCACCGTATCGTTAACAATCAAACAGAGGCAACAAAAAAATGAACAAGAAACCAAGTAAATGGGCGAAAACCTGTAGTTTCTAAAATATTCGATGAAGTAAATTTTGTTTGATTTGTGGGTGAATAGTTAGGAAGTTCCTAAAACTCATCTATGAAAGTGAAAAAAATCTTCACGAATACACTAGCCGCTTAGTGTAATACCATGAGAAACGTATGTTATGGCAAAAAGGATGTGCACCATAGTTGCATACTGATCAGCACTCGAAATACATAAGAGAGTCAAAAGATGGGGACAAGCTAGACTGTGGACACATTCATTAAATTAGCTCACCAGAGGGGAAGACATACGAAAGTTACTCTCGAGAGTTTTCTAGTGAAAGTGCTGCAAATGGATACGCATCTTTTTATAATGAAGTTTTGTGGTACCTATTTCTCAATAATTTGCATCTCATTTCAAATTTATTTAAATATCTTAATCTTGTTCATATGAGCATTTAAAGCAAAGTTAGAATTTTTAAAACTAATTAAATAGACAGTTTTTGAAAATGTAGATAAGCTGCTGTCTTCCACGTTACATTTAACTATTAAAAAAAAAACACTTACATATTTGTAGAGGAGGGTTGGGGCATTAACTTTTTGGAACATTGTTTTTCGAAACTGTGTCACTTTTCAATCACATTTGCATTTTGAAAAGTGAAATCAGATCGATGTGGAACTCAAACTGCTCTCTAGTATAAAATAATTTGACTATTCTCAAAAAAATATTACAGAGGAATGTAGCCTGACATTTATTTTAAAGACCTTAAATTTGAAGATTGGGCTCTATAAAACCGACGTTATAAGCCTTACAATTGCTCAATGTGAAGGCTATTTTTGCATACAGGAATTTTTCTCCACTTCACATCTGGGAGAGGCGAGATGAATCTTTTAATAATTTCGTGAAATGAAAAATCAGGAATATAAAAACGTAGTCTTTTTTTTCACTGTCAAAAAAAAAAATATAAACGTAGAACGAAAAACCATTTTTTGATGACATTTTAATGACATTTAATTGCGTTATACTACGTTCCCACCAAACCGATATCTGAGATTTCAGCTGAAAATTTTTGAGATCTCGAACTGTTGGAGCGCGATTTCATTAAGTTTTCGTTGAAATCTAGTGTTTTCATTTAGATGTTGAGATGAAGTGTTCCATTACTTTAAAATATCAAAAGTGGAGGGAACATAGCAAGGCGAGGGATACGACTTTCTAAAAAAAAATACTTAAACTGAAAAAAAATGTCAGTTCCCGAAACACCTGTTTTCAAAAAATCGTTTTTATTTTTTTGTATGGTCGTTTTCAACTATGTGAAAACAGGTAATAATAATGTGAATAAATAGTTAATTGTTACAGCTATTTGCTTCCAAAAATGTCATGCTGAAATTATCATAATTTTCTTCCATTGTTTGCAGAATCACCAATATTGATTTCGACTTGCACCAGCGTTCTTTGATGGCAAAAAGCACTGATTTATAATTTTGTATATTTAAAAATATATTAATCAGTGATTACTGACAAAAATTTAAGCAAAATATTTTTTTGTCAACTTTTGTATGTAGGTACATGCAAATTAAAATAAATTTCTTCACTAACAATAAAAGCCCCATGCACCGTTGACTGATACACTTCACCGGGCAATGTGTAGGTTGTATCTACTGCTGCCTTCCATGCTTTGAAAGATTTATATACTCAACACACATACAAATATATTCTCATTCACACAAATGTAAGCCTTTTTATAGTTCACCGATGTTTACAAAGAGTCTATTGCATGCAAATTACGTTTGAATATTTGAATTTAAGCAAAAGAAAAAAGTTTTCTTTCTCTTTTTATTTTTGTAGCAGCAACATTGGTTCTGTACAACTTTGCTTTGTTGGAATTTTTGAGTGGATGGTTTACGTAGTCGTGATTACGTTGAATATGACGACGCCAACGATCTACGTAAGGACATCTGCAATAGGAGATTTACGTAAAATATATAAATATCTTTGCTATAAGTGTGTGCGATATATACACACAAGTGAATGATTAGAAGGATATCGTCATAAATGTAACGATACAGAGATGTAACACTGTTCCTTTTTGCTTTTTTTCTACCTATGTATACGTTAATAAGGTATATCTATTGGTGTACATACCGTTATTTAGGTATGTTTGTTCAAAAAGAAATGCATAGCGTAAAGAAATTCGTTTACTTTGTCGAAGTGTTTTTAATTACTTTAGTGTCATAAACTTATCTACAGTTACAGAAAGGAGGGGGTTACCAAAGTTGAAAAATAAAAATCGTTTAACCAATTATAAGTTTTACAGAATTGTAAAAGTATAGTTTATGGGACTCAAAAATATTAAATGGTTTTGATTTAGTGAGGTTGCATTAATTTGTTTATTAATTCAATAAATTGATTCAATTTTTTTTGAAATTTATTCAAGTTAAAGAGTTTGCAAATATCATAACTGTTCAACTTATAGAGCTAATAATGAAAAAAATTCAAGTTACCAAGCCTTGAAAGCTGACTGTTTAAGTTATGGAATACCTATAAGGGAAACATAGCACGTTCAAGTTAGCGAGAGTCTATTGTAAAACTAATTCTTTTGATAACTATTCTAATTAATAGAAAAGGATATTCCTGCTTTGTGATACCTTTCAAGTCTTTGTCATTAAAAGAACGGAAACAGTTCAACAAATTGTGGACAAATTCCAATACATGCTTTCGCATTCATACAATCATTTATATTATTAATGCTTGTATAACGGTGCTATAAACTGTAAACGGAGGCTAGTTAAGAAGCTATTTTTTACTTGCACACCAAATTCGGGAAGTTTAAGTTATCCGCTCACTTTCACACAGTAATGTATTTAAGAGACTGCGTTAAGTTAAAATGTCTCTAGACGCGGAAATGTTTTCTAAAAATGTAATGTGACGTTGAATAGAACAATCTATATAGGTACGAGTATTAAACGCAATAGATTTATCTATTTATGTTTTACGAATGAGGATTAACGTAACGTTAAATTGAACGTTAATAAAGGCTTATACACTGTCATCCCTTGAGAGGTGTTTTAACGGGGATCATGACGTTATCTCGAATGACAAAAATCTCATCTCGAATGCAAAAAATCTCGAAATAAAAATATCAAATTTAAAGATCTCGAACGAAATCGAGAATACACAAAAATCACGAAAGATATAATCCCGCAAAATCTTAAAAAATAAAAAAAAAATCTAGAAAAAATCTTGAATTGGACGAAAAGACTTCAAAATTGCACATCGTAATACCGTTTTTAGAGAGATATTTCAAAAATTGAAAATTGAGTAACCTAGTTCTTGCAATCAGGGGAAGATATACTTACGAGTATTATGAACTAATAGCAGTACTGGAGACATACCAACAGTGACACAGTGTTACAGAGGGTCGGCTATCTTTGGCTTAAGGTTTGACAGTGGCAAATTTTTGGATATACCCTGTTTTGACTGAAAGCGGTACAAAGGACCCAAGAAGATAATTAAAACCCTTTCAACCTAGGAATCAGATCATTTAGTGTACTTTTTTTCCTCTTCAGTCAGTCACACTTTTATAACCGTCACCGAATGGAAGCCTCAACAAAAATATAGAATTATAAAATATAACAAATAAAAAATCAAAGACCTTATATTGAAAAACATACATACATGTCGTTCGGACTCATTGAATTTTTAAAATGTCATGACTCAAAAGTCGTCATGTAGTAGGGCACTTAGAGACGTTCTAAGTCTAGAATAAATAATAATTTTAATATTTAATCTAGATTTTTTGCTTTCGATATTTTTTTCTAGATTTTTGTAATTCGAGTTATGCTTTCTAGATTTTTGTTTTCGGGTTTTAATAGTTCTAGATTCTATTTTTCGAGAATTTTACTTTAGAGATTTTTGCTTTCTTGATTATTGTTTTCTAGATATCGTGGTAGACCCGTTTTAAAGAATTCTAATGACAGTGTTTATATAATGACTTACGGAAAAATCGCTTCTAAGATTTTTAAAAAACAAAATCCAATTTTTGGACTGCAATTGTTTTTTTTTTTTGAGAAATTTATGCTTGTGGTCTACTTATGACGACTTCAGGAAGAGTTCCGCGGACCACCAGCTGGAAACGACTGATCTAGAGAACGGGTGAGCTTGAAAGGTGGATTATTTTTTTTTTTGCTATGAAAATATAAAATTAAAAGTACTATATTATGTTTCATAAAAAATCACTTTATCAATTCGTTTTCAGTTTCGCCTATTAGTCCATTGAAATGTTACAAAATTTGGGCCGAACCTTGCATTTTGGGAAGGACAAATTGTTTATCTCTTGATGTGAAGGGGTTTAAGAGCAGATTTTAAACAAAGGGTGGAAAAGGATTTCCACAATATCTTCAAAATCATTAGTTTTAACAATTTCTTTATAACTTTTCTTGTTGAAATTTAAATTCTCTACTATTTATGCCTGCATATTTTGCATATGCAATATAATAATATTTGCATATATGCATATTATGCATATTTTTGCCGTAAAATTGAAAATAAAGAAGTTGCAGATAAAAATATATATGTTAACATAAATTGTAGGGAATTCAATTTTCTACAAAAAGAGTAAACAAATTGTTTTTAAAACTAACATATATCGTGGAAAACTTTTTCCATCCCTTTGTTTTGAGACTTAAAAACGAGTTTTTGGGATTTTTGGAACTAGGGAAAAGTCGCCATCTTGAAAAAGAGGTATGTTTTGTGTTTATTTAACTTTTTCACATTTCAATGTCCAACCATAACCTTGTAGAATGTAGAGGATCAAATCAAATATCTGCAATATAAGCTATGAGTGATTTCTGCAAGGTTATAGTCACGCACACGCAACTGGTACCGCATTCAAACAATGTAGTCACTTGTTGGCAGTTGGACATTTTATTGGAACAAAAAAATCAAACTTAAGTGCCAACTACAAGAATGCTTATTTTAATTTCATCCAGTAATCGGTTAGTGAAAAATGTACAGATATCTGACTAATGTATATTTTACCTAATGTATAGGATGTCCATCTTGTATCTTAACAAAATGAGAATATTTTCCTCCCAAAAACTATAAAAAAGAGAACTTTCAAATACAAAATAGAAAACAAAAATAGGAAAAACTAAAAAAAAAATATAAACCATAAATTCCTAAACAAGCAAATATAAATTCTGCACTAAAAAATGAAATTCTGTTTGTTAAAAAAAGTATTCTAAAATAATACATATTTAGCCAGAGTTTAAATGTTCCAATTGAAATCTTTTCGTTCGGCTTCATCATTGGAATCTTATAGTTCTAAGTTTTTAGAAGTATCGTTTTAATTTCTTGAAAATTTTTTCTCCCTACTTTTATTTATAAAAATCTTCGATTTTCTTGATTCGTTTCGCTATTTTTCATATTTAGTGTCATAATAGAATTCATGGAATATGAATACTCAATATGTGAAAACAATAATCATGCCCAATAGAAATAGAAAATAAAATATAAAGTGACAGAAAACAACATTTTGTTGGTGTGAAAATGTTAATAGCATCATCAGAAGTATTAACAATGTTATGTTTCAAACTATGAACGCTCAAAAAGAGAAAAATAATTAAAAGTTAGAACATTTATTGGCCTTTAATTAAAAAAATGCAGATTTTCTTAAAAAGAAGGACATTATTTGCATCCCTCTCTCGCATTTTTGATTTTAACGAAATAGTTTCTGAAATGAAAACGGGGGACTATACCTCCAAAAGGGAGACGTATGGTAACCCTACTTATATGTGTAAAACAGCATCGAAAATATGAGCCCAACTTTTTTACTTTTTGAAAAGTATTTTGGCTTCTGGTTTTTTAATTTTTAATTTATCGGTTTTTTGATAATCAATTTAATATTCAACACTGCCTCACACTCCATAATCGAACAATAAAATGCAACTCTCTAACTTTGTATACACACATATGTGCGTATTTATTAGAGTTGAGAAGTAATGATACAAAAAAATTTAATTTTAATTACTTGTACCTAATTGAAATCTCCGAACAATTTTTCGATTACTTACGAAATGTAAATAATTTATTGTTTTTGTCAACTTTTAATAATAATAATGAAAACATGTAATTTTCTTAAATGTAATTAGCACATTACTTTCCTCCAATTACCTACTTGTAAAAATCCATTACATTTAATTTATAAGTAAATTTTTTCAATTAATATCACAGGAATCTTTGTTCTCTTCTTCTTCTTATCATTAATTGTAATTGAAAAAAGTTCAATTACTAATAACATGTAATTGAAATGAAAGTTGAAATAAATTACAAAAAGTAATCATTATTTCTCAACTCTGGTATGTATTCGTATACACAAATATGTAAAAGATCTCGATCGTTGTTATTATTTCTTAAAAGAATTATGTTCTTCTTTAGGAACCAGTTTAAAATCTTCGTTATTTTGATGCTAAAATAAAACTGATAACTACAATTCCTCTGTTTAATAAAAAGAAATAATTTCAGTTAATGATCATTGATTTAATTGATTTTCTTTGTCATTGAAATATTTAGAAAGTGATTTTATGTCAATTTGGATATTACTTCAAACTAAACAAATTTAAAAGGTACCAGAAAAACCTGCCAAGAGCAGCTTGTACAATATGGCATTGACGCTTATGTACCACGTTGGCCGTAGAACTGTGGATAGGCGTTTGTTTTTTCATCGAAATGTCTTCGCACAACTTTGAAAATAGCACCTTCGGTTTGGGGAAAGTTGTTTAAAAGCAGGACAGAATAGATGTACATATCTGATGCATACGAACCTCTCCATCGTATGTGCAAACTTTTTAACTTAAACGCCTCATCTATTGATTTTAACATGAGTAAAATAGAATTAAAAATAGTATTTCGTACCAGTGCTCCACTTTCGCTAATGTAGAAATGTTTTAACTTTGTATATTTATTGTTTATTTTTATGTTATATCTGATTTTGTATTTTGTTGTAATTTTGTAAGTTTTTTGTATTTATGTATGTGCTTGTGTTAGTTTGCTTAATTCAATTAACCACTAACACATGCACTCATGATGAGCCTCTGTTTGTAGATTGCAGCTTGCTCTAAGCTCACTACAACAAAGAATCTGAAGTGTAAAAAAAAAAAAAAATGATGCTGATTGTTCAATA
The DNA here is from genome assembly GCA_946251815.1 of Dasysyrphus albostriatus. NCBI lineage: Eukaryota > Metazoa > Arthropoda > Insecta > Diptera > Syrphidae > Dasysyrphus > Dasysyrphus albostriatus. The sequence goes on along the minus strand of OX276337.1, from coordinate 70,275,251 downwards.
AATTGGTGTTGCTCATTTGCGTCAAAGACCCTCAGAATTCAAAATTTGTTCTTTTGAGATGAATGCGATTAAAAATTTAGTTTTCGTAAAATTTATATGAAAAAGTGACTATAGTGCAACAAATAAAAGTAAGACAAAATATCAAGTAACAATGTTATAAAAAACTTAAATCAAAATCATCAATTATTGAGGTAGGTATGCCATTCTTGTAGCAAATGGGCGATCTTAATTCAGATAATTGAAGATTTTTTTGGTGAATTTTTTATTTTTAATGATTTTCATACGTGTGACATGAAGTTTTAATTAGGGACAGTTAGGGTGGCACATAAATGCATGCAAACAAAACAATAGGTACAAAAATTATAGGAACAAAAAGAGAAACAGACTATTACAATCGATTTAAATTCAATCAATTTTCAATTTGTGTTTTCGTAGTAATCAATCTTTTATATCTGTTCGAAGATATCTATTTCTTCACCCATAAAAGTCGTCATCATTGTAATTTAAAGTAAAAAGACCTCATTTTGATACATATAGATGTACCCGAAGGAGTCTAAAAACAACCATCCTTACATCTTTCAATTACCTCAAAATGTCCTCACAGCCGAAAGAAATCGTTATACTTACATCATTATCACAAACAGCCATTCGTTCATCTTTTACTGTAATATTAAGTGCTTTTAAGTATAGTTTAAAAAAGGAAACCTTCCTCATTTCATTTCGATAGGTACCTACACACTACACACATTTTCCACGCGTCGGCGTTGTGAAAAAAGTTTTCGTCGTGCTTCCAATTTTCTCAATTTTAAGCAACAATGTAACGACCTTATCTGGAAAATAACCCAATAGAAACGACTGAAGGCATCGTAAAAAGGATTGATGGCACTTTTCTTTTGTTTACGTAGTTATACTACGAGATTCATTTTTTATTCGACCATACGGTTTGGAATAAGAATAGGGAACAGAACATACAAAGACAGTACAGAGAACCTATATAGCACGTACGACGTTTTTACAAAAAGATACAAAACTAGACAAGACGGGGAAGTTAGAAAATGCAAAATATAATTTACACGAACACCATTCTATTTTATTAAACATCAAAATTTATGTTATTAATTCGCATGGGGGATGCAGAACGGATAATGGAGCTGGTGTAGGGAGGTAGAGAATCGGCATAATGGGACAGCATGTATATAATATACATTGTATTTGCGCAAAACGCGGTGAAGTGATACTCTTTTTTTTTCTGGCTATACATACCTACACTTCAAATATTTGACTTGAATTTATTAGCACATTAAAAGGTCTTCTCTCTACTATGATATTACTATTAATGGTTCATACCATGCAATGTTAATTTTTTGATTCACAATCTGCAGGCTTTAGACCTATAGGTGTGCAAACTGCAAATAATGATGATTAATTTACAGAAAGGCAAGCAAAACAACAAGACAGACAAACAGAATTTTAGGACCAACTTTTATCGTATTCTCTGTTATCGTAATATGAAGTTTGATCGAAATCTCGAACAATTTTTTCAGCGCGAATATGAAATGTGCCACATACCTATATCGCAAGTATAAATCTTGTATGAGGGGGAGGACTATTTCCCCTTTTCAGTGGGAGGACAGTTTTCTAAAACAAAAAACAACGGCAGCAATAACTGTTTCAAGTTATAGCATTTTTTAGAACCTTACATTTTTTTCGAGATATTTGTCAAAAACCCATCTTTGATACCTTTGACCTTTTACAACTGCCCTAGCGGTCATCGGATTTTTGGTGACTTTTTTGAGATTGTAACTAGCAACAATCTCTACGTGTGTATTAATAATGCTATTTTTATGATAACACATATTTGGTCTTGCCCTTGTTTGACTCCAACCAACAAGTTTTGCCTCAACTGATATTGATTTCGAAATAGTTTCTTTGCCCAAGTTTTCGGGTACATCTATGACAAAAATTAACTCCTGAGAATGAAAAAGTTACATGATCTCGTAATTTCTGGCTTTCTTAGTTGCACATTGGACTACGACATTCTTGATGGGATCTTAAGCTTTATCGGTAGATAAGAAGTATAAGTTAAAAGTTTTTGAAAGGGGCTTTGAAGGAGCTTTAGGTCGATTTCTTTGATTTTAAGAGGATTTTCCACATCGAATATCGATCCTTACATCTGTATTTTCTACCGCACCAGAAACAAATGCCGCAATTTTTGTATACCTTATCCCATTTATCGTTTCTTTGGATCAACGTAATATCTGCTTTATACAAAGGCCGAATTACCGCTTCCGTGACCGACTGAGTGAGTGCCATTAGTGATCGAATGAACGAGTCACCATTTCAAGTTATGTTTTAGCAGCATGACCGGCAATACCAAATTCAGCCACGTATTACTCGAAAACTGTTGAAGGCAATTCGGCTCCAGGTCTGGGTAGGCTCAAACTTTAGGGTAAAACCTTGGATATAAAGTGTTTTCACGTACCCGAAATATACTCTCAATTCGTTACCGTTTAAAGTTCCGGCCGTGTTGCTTGCCATTTGAGGTTTATAACTATTACTGTGTCTACGTGGTTAGGGGAGCTAACCCAACAACATAACTCTAAAACGCGGAGAATCAGTTTTTTGCTTATGACACGTGAATAGCAGTCGGATAATCCGATGCCACTGCAAAAACAAAATAAAAATTGGACCATCTTTTAAATAACTATAAAAATGACGTCTGTGAAGTAAGGAGAACAATTTAAAGCTCGACCAATGGGACCATGGCAGGAATTTGAAGATTTTTTTTTTGCATTTTTAATGCATTTGTATTCCGGTGAAAGACTGTTGAAAAAGTTTGCTATCATAAAAACCTGAACAAAGTACAGAGATTAGCCTGTATATAAATAACTGGGGCACAGGGGTCTACGCCACAAGCAAGGCTGAAAATTATTCTAAGCCTTTCAGTCCTGGAAGAGCACATAAGATGTACAGCAACCAATGGCACACTTCGACTCAAAGAACTGGGCTCTTGGAAGCACGGAACCTTTGGTCGGACTCGATGTGACGACTGACTTACCAGCTCTAATATATTTTAACAAAAACTTCTCTATTTTAATACCCCAATTCAGGGGGTGTGACCCGAACTCAATAATCAGTGAACAAGGAATCCCTTTCTACATCGATGGGTTAAAAATGGAAGAAGGAACAGGAGCTGGGGTATTGTGTGACGCTCTTAATATCAGAGAATCACTTAAACTTCCAGATGAATGAAGTGTCTTCCAGGCTGAGATTAACGCTATTGAAAAAGCGGCAAAAATGGTACACAAGAAAAAACTGAGCTCATCGGATATCACATTTTTCGTGGACAGCCAAGCTGCTATCAAAGCAATAGCCAGTGAGACTATAAGATCTAAGGCAGTAGAAAAATGCCCAGGCATTCTGAACATCATTTGCAACACTAGCCAAGTCAAACTCTGCTGGGTTCCTGGACACAGCAATATAGAAGAGAATGATATAGCAGATGAACTGGCAAGGACTGGGCCAGTATCAAATAGAAACAGTAGAAGCCAATTATGTAAGGGACCAGACATCCCGTGATTAAAAGGAAAATAGACCTAATAACGAAAGAGCAAATCAATAACTCCTGGGCGACCAGGAACGAATTCGTTATCTCTAGAAGTTTATGGTCTAGAATTAATAAAAAGAAAACTCAGTACATTTTTCGCTGAGTAAAAAGAATATTAGAATCTTGATAGGTTGACTAACGGGTCACTGCGCAATTGGTACAATGGCCACTAGAATTTGTGTATTCGCACCCGATTTCTGTAGGAGCTGTCAGGATGTCAAAGAAACAGAAAAAAACAAATCGCTTCCGTTATTTTGGAAACAGGTTTGGATGAAGAAAGTACAGGCTGGTTCGCAAACGAATCGCTGCTTTTATTTCGTAAGGGGATCACAATGGACCAATAGGCCCCTGTGTATGCAACGGCCTCAGTGCTGTACACACCCCTCCCAACCTAACTATTCCGGATTTTGCAGTTCATCAAATAGAGAGTGTAAACCACTGCACTGTTAACTTAACTGTGGAGTTAGCAGTGCATGCCCTTTTCGCAGCAACGGAACTAGCTAGAAACTTGAAGTTAGGTTCCAAATTAGCAGTTTGATTTGCATTTCAGAAAATATTAAGGTCCAAATTTTAAGGTCTTTATTTGAAAAAAAATCATTTTTTACTGTTAGTTTCATATTTTAGCAGTACATGTCTTTTTTCAAGAACTGAATCAACCAGAAAATTGCAGTAATGTCCCAAATTTGCAGTTTCTTATATACTTCAAAGAAAAACTCAGTTCAAATTTTGAAGTCTAAATTTTACAAAAAAATCGAAAGATTCATTTGCAGTGTTAATTTCACTGCGAAGTTAGCAGAACAGTAACAAAACTAACTAGAAAATTGCAGTAGCTACCGAAATTTGCAGATTTTTATTCACTTTAACAAAAAACTCAGTTCAAATTTTAAAGCCAAAATTTGACAAGAAATCAAAAGCCCATTTTGCACTTTGATTTCATTGTTCAGTTAGCAGTACTTGTCCTTTTTTCAAATTTTGAAGTCCAAAGACAAGAAATCGAAAGATTAATTTGGACTGCTAACTTCACAGTGAATTAATAGTGAAAAATAAATTTTTCGATTTTTTGTCAAATTTGGAATTCAAATTTGAACTCAGTTTTTTCTTGAAGTGCATACAAAACTGCAAATTTGGGACATTTTAGTTTTTGAGAAAAGGACATGCACTGCTTGATATCACAGTGAAGTAAGCAGTACAGTCGGTTACATCAACTTTTTGGTTAACTGCAAAATCCGGAATACAAATGCATAAAAACTGCCAAATATGGTTTTTAACTTAAATGAATCAACAGTGTGTTAGTTTGTGATTCTGCACACTGCCACGGCTCAGGATTTTGAATCATATAAAATTTATCAAAATCGGTTGAATATTTTTTTGAGAAAATAGTACCAGAAATATTTTTGTATGGCTTAACCTGCACATTATGATGAACCATATGTTATTAACACGTTTTTTTACTGCAAATCACTTTTTTTCTTTAGCAATTAACATTATTGAAATGACTTAAATCGGCTTAAGAGCTTTAGATAACATACATTTTAATAATGATGATTGAGAAATCAAATTCTATGTTTGTATGTAAATGTACGTATCTGCAACAATGCTAGCAACCCCTAATGAAATCAAAATTAATAAAACATGAACAGTTATTTTTCAAGATAATAGTAAAACAATAATGTAATCTCTGTCGCCATACCAACAAGACGACGAAGCAGAAATGAAATGAAAGAACAACAGCAACAATAAAAAAAACAAAAGAGAAAATCCCACCACACTTAAATTATTTCATCCCCTTTGACAAAAAAAAAAAAATATTGAGACGGAATATGTAAATATTTGAGGATTGAATTTCTGTAAAATCTGTAACATATTGCAGAAACTCCACTGCGCAGTTACTGTCCGTTGTCTTATTTTTCCTATCAATTTGCATCAGAAATGTTGACAAAATCTGCGAAAAGTTCAACATTTCTACAAAGCCGACAACATGTTGCAGGAACACACATGCGCAGTGTCATTGCTTTTTTTTTCCGGTAAATTTCTATCATGCTTCGGAGATATGGCGCATGAGCATAGAAAATATTAAAGTCCTTTTGCTTCTCCTCACCCACATCGAGCCAGGAACCAATAATCAAGCCCTCTGCACAAATCCAACCAGTTGTTACTTAATAGCTTTTTTACAAATGACCATTATCATTTAGTAGACAGCACAGTAACAGTACCTACATCCCCAATGAACTGTGTCTTTATGACACCCCAGAATGTCTGCAAGCAAAATTTGTATATTTTGTTTATACATTTAACTAACCGTGTTGTAATCTGAATAGAGATATACTTTGACACCAAGGGGTGTTACAACAACAGTGGTGTGCAGAATTACATGACATTATTTGTAATTTTATTGATTCATTTTAAAAGGATATCCCAAGCCAAGAAAGTTATTAAACTTTTTGTCCGCTTTCGGAGATTAAGTTTGATTGGGAACATCCAAAAGAAATTATAATAATAAAATTCAAATACTCTCAAGAAATGAGCTTTTCCTTCTGCGTCTTCACAGTTCCACTTTCCCACACATTAGAAACTTCAAAAAGAAAAATTATAAATATATGTGTGTGTGTTGTGAATGTGTATCTGTGTGAAAAGCAAACAAGTGCTTTAGGAAGTTGTTTGCCGACAAATAGCAAAATGATATGTTAATGTTGGTAAATCTACCTTCCAACTACCTACTATCCCTTGTGAACGTGCTGCCCCCTTTCTAATATTTCCACAGCCCCACATAGAGTTTAAGACATCTTTTATGCTTGCAGAATAGCCTAGCTATGGGGAGGTTAGGTACTGGCGTGGCGGCTGTAGTTGTTAGGTAGTGACACAAAACACAACAGAAGGATGCATAATATGGAGGAGACTTAGACTGGGACAGAGGCTGAGGGTGTAGGCATGGAGATGGAGAGGCTTGTTGGATTCGACGACGAGAAAATGGTTGGAGGTTTGGTTGATTTCAGAGCTTATTGGAGTTAAGTAATTGAAGATGTTAAAAGCTTAAATAATATATTCATTCTGGCTTTCATATTAAAATTGCTTTACAGGTTGGTATAAGAAGTGGCAAAAAGGGCAGGGGCAAGGCAGATGGATATGAGAATAGGGCGGTTGATGAAGATTGTGTAGGTCGTTTTTCGGTCGGTCGGCAGATCTTCTTTTGCAATATTTTGCTCCGCAACAAAAAATTAAGGTATAAGAATCTTTACATGGTGATAAATAGAGGTGGTGCGATTTGACTTAATATGTTTCTGGAGCTATAATGGAATGGTTGTTATAGCTTTAATAAGGCCAGAAATATAGAGCTTTTTTAGGTGAACTATTTGAGAAAAAAAAGTGGAAGAGCAATTTAATTAGGATTCTGAAGATGTAGATGGGGGAAATTAATATTTTTAAACGTCAAGTTTGAAAAAAAATTGACACAAAATATTTTCCTTTATTTTTCTAATTGTGTATAACTAAGATTTTAGTTTTTTTTTTGTATGCCTCTTTGCATATGTATTTGAGCGATAAGACTTATGTCTTCGAGTTTAAATCGCAAGCAACTAAGAGACATCTGATTTTGATTTCAGGCCTTCAATGTTCGTATTCTACAAGATTAAATGCATTGATGATGAAATTGCATTGTCGTTTGTCTAGGGAACTATTGTGTACTTCTGCGTTTTTTTACGGCCCTATCATTTAAGATGTATAGGATTCAAATGCGGATTCCATATGTGAACACCTAATATGAAATTGTATTTATTTTTAAGACACATACCCTTTAAATCTGAATTAAACCAATGGCCATTACTGTTCAAGTGTTCAGTTACGATTGTTTAGGTTTAGTTATTATTCCGAATGTTTCACCTTGGTTTGGGAGAGCCTTAAAACAGCAAGTTTGTATTAAAAAAAATACACACAAAACTGGAGTTTATTTTGTTATACCCCAATTTATTCTAGCAACAGCTTATTCATATGGTCTACTAAAAATAAGTTAAGAGAAAAGGAGTTTTGGCAATTTTCAATTTATTCAATAAATTTAAATCTATGCAACTATCAGATTTTTAAATTTTGACTTAATATTTCTAAAAGCATTACATTTTTAAAACAGAAAGTAGAAAAGGACAAAATGGTCTACAATACCAACATAGACGAGACATACGTCGTTGGGAAGGTATTGGCTCCGCGAAATTAAGCCCTAGGAAATAAGGCCACAAAAAAAAATAAATAAGACCCCAAAATTGGGGTAGTTTTTCATAATGCGATTATGCCCCAATGAAATAAGGCCCAATCGAAACGAAAAAAACCCAAAATAATGAAAAAGTCCCCAACGTGTTTTTTCTTTCTTATTTTCCAATAATATAAGACCCCAATCAGTTTTTCTTTATATTAAGTTTTATTTTAAAAAAATGAAATAATACCCCAAACCATCAAACAAATACTTGGATTCTATCCAGTACAATTTTTCTGCCCTTCATCTATAGATTCAGCTTGAATTTTCAGGTTACATTCAGCACACATTTTGTAAATGCTTACAAGACAACGGAACAATATTTGCTGATGGCTTTCAACACGATCTTTTTTCAGCTATTCTTTTACTTTCTGCTAGCTTTTTGTTCTCGATTAACGGATTTTCATAATACTTTATGTGAAAACAATGTTTTGGCAATTTCCACTAAAGTTATGAAAAATGAAATAAGGCCCCAAATTGCTTTTACAAATAAAATAAAACTAGGCCCCAAATTTAATGTTGGAGTCTTTTTTCAATGGGGCTTTATTTCATAACGCAATAGAACAAAAAAGACTCCGCGAATTAGGACTCTGGAAATAAGGCCTAACAAAAAATTAAATAAGGCCCCAAAAAATGAAATAGCACCTAGGATAGCTCTAGGATTTTGTTACCTACATCTTAAGCTTTTATTTTCATGAATTTTCAAATAATGTGTTAGCAGGAGTTTCCAGGTTATACCAAAAATATTGAAAAATTGCCAGTGTGACCATTCTCTCAGAAACGCATGGGTGAATTAGTAGCATTTTTGGTTTTAAGTATGCTTATGGGCCCAAGAAACATATTCAATAATAATAACTTTTGCACGTAATTGATTTTTATATTCCTCATTTTTCGGTGTATTTAATAGATTATTAACGAGAAAAAACAGAATCAACTTGCCCCTTCAATAAACTCTGTTATAAGTATTTCTGTCGTTTTTTTATGATTTGTCATCTTTTCGGCAAGATTTCAAGAGAAACTAGGTAATTTTTAAAAAGTGATGTCTAATTTTTGCATAGACTTCTCTATTAAAGGCATTCAGCCCTATTTTGAGTTTGACGTGAACAATATTCTACGGGAAAACATTGACCTTTCATATTTCGCCTATTGTGAGTTTCACTCGAAAAACGAAAATTCGCCCTTTTTGTGAGTTCTCATCTCGCAATAGTTCGTAATTAAAAACTTAAACAGTCACTTATTTTTTGACGGCGAACGGAAGAAATTCAGAGGGTATACTGACTGGTGCCTTTGCGCAATTTTTTTTTGTTTATTTAAGGCTAAAGAGAAATTCAGGCGTACCTCATAATTAGCTTTCAAACATTTTTCGGTCGAAATATTTTCCATGTGAAACTCATAATAGGGCTGATTAGTTTGCAGAAATTGAATGATCTAAGGGTAGTGCTTAAAAAAGGTATGGATGATGGAGCAGATTATCAAAGAAGTGGAGACAATTAATTAAAATTTACAAATTTAAAAAAATTATCTAAAACAAATATGTTAAAAAATCACCTTAGCTAGTATCAATCAATTTGTAGAATTTATACACGAACAAATTTCCTATTAAGAAGTCATTTACCTCTATTTACCAGACCTTCCAAAACCGAACAAGTACATATAGGTTTTTTTAAAGGAATAAGAAAAATCCACTAACCTGAATGCCATGTGATCCACTTTGCTGACTTATGTGCAACTGTTGGGTCTGTTTCATTTGTAATGTTGTGGTCCCTGTTGACTGAATGCCACCACTATTTGGACCACTGGCGTTTGGATTGACGCCATTACCAACACCACTCGCTGAATTCTGCCGCTGGGCGTTGGTAGCATTTGCCGAGCTTTGTTGCTGAGAAGGTTGTTGCTGCGGTTGTTGTTGTTGCTGCTGTTGTTGGGGCGGCGGGCATTGCGAGGACATATTAGGTGGGACGCCAGTGTTGACGCCACGGGGTGGCTGCATGAAGTTGGGTCCTGCAGGACTATTGTTGCCCTGCTGCGACATGGGCGAACTGTATGGCGAGTATTGCTGTTGCTGAGCTTGTTGAGCAGCGGCAGCCGATTGCTGCTGTTGCGCTGTTTGCGGGTTGGAAGGTTTAGGGAACCCTGGACCAACAACTCCACCCATTTTTGGTCCCATGTTGGGATTTGGTTGTTGTTGGTGATGTGCTTGCTGCTGATGTTGTTGGTGCGCTTGGTGTTGCTGTTGATGTTGCTGGTGTTGTTGCTGTTGGTGTTGCATTTGAGCCTGTTGCTGCAACCTTTTGAGATCGAAATCGTTTTGAGAAGAGTAGAAGAGTTCCTGTTTAATATCGACAAACGATTGTGCGGATGTGGGACCTTTGTGGTATTGTGGAGGCAGTTGTTGTTGTTGCTGTTGTTGGGAACTTTGTTGCTGTTGTTGAGTACCAATAGGATTTCCGCTGTTTACATTCGAGCCATTCTGACCACCAGAAGACATAAAATCATTTGCAAATGGTCCAAAATCATTATAGCGGTTGTTTGGATTCCCACTACCACCACCCATCATCTGGCTCTGTTGAGGAGGTTGCATAGGAGGACGGGGAAAGTTCATGTTACTCATGGCGTTCTTATGCTGATGCTGCTCCGCCATATGTTTGAGCGTTTGCGCTAGAGAGAGCTCTGTGATTGGGCCGTTAGGACCATTTTGGAATTGATTACGCATCTTGTTCAGTCCTTGGTTATCACCCATTCCCGTTCCAGCCATTCCTGGCCCTCCGCCAAATGCCGAGGCAAATTGGGCCATAGGATTCTCTGATTTTACATTGAGACTGCTCATTAAATCCTGAGCACTTGGCGGCTCCACCTTAATACCATCTTCGGTTTTAATATCAAGTAGCGGTTTCTCATCAAATCCATCCAAGAATCCAGGATTGAAATCCTGCAGATCAGATATCAACTCCTTAAATGTATCATTTCCTTCATCTGTATCGTCACCCATAAGATCAGGAAAACCAGGAAAGTTACCATTTGGTCCTCCAACATCCTTTTCGAGCCCCACACCCAAATCAGAGAAGTCATGATCTGGTTCCTGTTTGCATTCAACGAGATTGGCTAAGCCACCCAGCGTTGATGCTTTATTATGCCCACCCATTAGACCGCTGCCGTTTCCTTGTTGTCCACCACCCATGCCATTATTTCCACTTAGATCACCGCCATGCCCAGGAACACCACCACCTTGTTGCTGCTGTTGATTACTTCCGGAGTTTTGCTGTTGTTGATTCTGACCACCACCACCACCTTCACTTTTAACAGATGTATTTGTAAGTGCCTTTACTGTGACATTTGTGCTAATTTGTTGGGGCTGTGAGTTTGCCGCCGAAGTTGTGAATTCTAATTGTTGAACAATTTCTACTGAGAATTTGGTTAAATTTTCTGAACCATTGTGTTGTAGCTTGACGGGGGGTTCAAAACTGTCAGCCCCATTGTCCACATCTTCCGCTGGTCTTTTGAGGAATTTTTGTTGCTGTAATGAAAAAAATGCATATTTAGCAAAAAAAAACAACATGGATGATTCTATGTATGTTTGTAGGTATATTCAAAATATATTTTTTTATTATAAGTTTACATGTTTCGAAGGTTCTGACCAATTAACACACTTAAGTTCTTCTTACTAACTGTGACTTATTTAAAAATAATCAAAACAAAAAACGCCCATCAGAAGGAACCTTAACCTATGGTCACTTCTTAACTTCTATGAATAAGGGTCTGTTTATTCACATCGGGTTAAAACTGTAAAAAGTTTTTCACAGGCTCTGGTTAAATATATATCGATAACTTTTCAATCATGTCTGATGGAAATGTATTCAATTCTTCTTTCTTTTGGACTTTAAGTCAAGTAAAATGTGGGTAAAACGAGCGCCGTTTTAAGACTAAGAGCGGCCCTGAAATATTTGTTTTCTATGGGCTCTCAGGTAGAAAAATATTCAACTACTATATTCTCAGTACCCCACAAATTTTCAATTTTCGTAGTCCTGTTTATTGCTTTCCTTCCTTCCAAACCAAACAGTATAGACTAATCGCTTGTGTACTCGGTCGTTGCTTTTAAGGTCATTTGAGAAAAAAATCAACTCTTACTTTATTTTCCATAGGTACCTACATACAAAATTTTAGTTAACAGAGTATAGTAACGGGTGATTTTTTAGCTGGTTTGGTTTTGGCAACACTGGTTTTGACAGCTGACGTGTGTTTTGTACCTTGTGTCACTGTCAATCAGCTTCAGTTTGGTTTGCAATTTAACCATGGATCGTCTTACAAATGAACAACGCTTGCAAATTATTGAATTTTACTATCAAAATTCGTGCTCGGTTCGAAATGTTCATCGCGCGCTGCTTCCATTTTATGGTCGGCATTCTCGACCTTCTGAGCAGTCTATTCGGAAGATTGTGACCAAATTTCGCACCAAATTTACTTTGTTGGACATTAAACCACCAACACGTTTACGTACTGTGCGTAGTGAAGAAAATATCGCGGCCGTATCAGCTAGTGTGACAGAAGACCGCGAAATGTCGATTCGGCGCCGTTCCCAGCAGTTAGGCCTTTGTTACAGCACTACGTGGAAAATTTTGCGGAAGGATTTGGGCGTAAAGCCTTTTAAGATACAGCTGGTGCAAGAACTAAAGCCAGCCGACCTACCACAACGCCGAATTTTTGGTGAATGGGCTCTTGGAAAGCTGGCCGAGGATCCGCTTTTTTATCGAAAAATTGTGTTCAGCGATGAGGCTCATTTTTGGTTGAATGGGTACGTAAATAAGCATAATTGCCGCATTTGGAGTGAAGATCAGCCAGAAGCATTGCAACAGCTACCAATGCATCCCGAAAAAGCCACTGTTTGGTGCGGTTTATGGGCCGGCGGCATTATTGGGCCATATTTCTTCAAAGATGATGCGAATCGCAGCGTTACTGTCAATGGTGAACGCTACCGAGCGATGATAACAAACTTTTTTTTGCCCGAAATGGAAGTTCGTGACTTGCATGATATGTGGTTTCAACAAGACGGTGCCACATGCCACACAGCACGCGAAACAATGGCGCAATTGCGAGGCGAGTTTGGTGAACAGTTAATTTCACGTTTCGGGCCGGTCAATTGGCCGCCTAGATCGTGCGATTTGACACCATTAGATTATTTTTTGTGGGGGTATGTCAAGGCTAATGTCTATAGGGATAAGCCCGCTTCGATTGACGCACTGGAAGCCAACATCCATGCATTCATTCGTGAGATACCGGCCGATATGTGTGAAAGAGTATGCCAAAATTGGACTCAGTGGATGGGCTACCTGAGACGCAGCCGCGGTCAACATTTGCATGAAATTATCTTTAAACATTAAATTGCAAGGTTCAAACTATCGATTCAAATAAATATTTTATTCATTTTTTCGATTTTTTTGTGTTTTTTTTTTTTTTAAGTTCTAAACCTCTTAAAAAATCACCCGTTATTAATCTCTAAGCCATTATCATACCGTGTGCAGAGCATTTGTTAAAATTGGTTGGGAAAACGCGACAACAGATTTCAACGGCTTGTGTCACTTCTTGTCTTTTTCTGAATATCGATGATTTGAAACTTCACTCTACTTTTAACCGAGAAAAGTGCTTCAGCAAACATGAAGCTTTTCGAGCCTTTTCATGCTTTGAAAACAAAAATGTTCTTAAGTCTTAAAGCATCGGGAAGCAGCCTACAAACAGAACCAATTTTTTTGTTATGGATTTTCAGTATTTTTTACCATCTTAATCTCTTATAAATTGAATTTCGATGAAATTACGAAATATTTTTTAAAAATAACAATCCAAAAACAATGTGCTATATTTTTCTTTAATGGTTTTTGAGTTTAAGTTGTTTATCTTTTTTTTCTCGAGTTTTCAGAGACCCAATGCTCGGGGCTAGAAAACTTATCTTACTCGCCTGTCTCTACTCTCTACATTTGTAAAAGCATTTCACTGACAATATATATTGATAAAGAGAGTTTACACTGGTCGTTCAAGAAAAATGTTGCAGCAGTAAGATGTATTGCTGAAGAAACAACGACATCAATTAATATTTGCTCATAGCAATTAAAGCGAAAAATTTATTCAGAGTTCTGGTAAAATATTAACAATCTACTAAAAGAGGAGGTAACTCGGAGGTTTCCCTCCCGACGGTTTTCACCTTGAAGTGGTGGGGGGGCTTACGTCTGACCCTCCAGCAACCCAGCTGCAGTGTCAAACAACCAAGAAAAACCAAAACAGAGATGTAAATCGAACAAATGAACTATGGATAAAGTTTACAAAGATGATGAAAATCGAGTGAGGATATGCACTCAAGTGTCGGCAGAGGTCACGGCTGTCGGCGAGGACTTGGCTTCGAATGAAGCTAAGTCGCCAGTGACACAACATGTAAACACCGAAAAGAACGACAACAAATGCCAACAAACAGACGGCATTCCAGCCTGTAGCAGTGATGCCAAAAATATTGATGAGGTATTTTCCGAGTACCTCATGGATGTTTCTGACTCTGAGGACAATGCTGTGGGAACTGGCGGAGCAGAGCTAGCGCCTGATGAGGAAAATCAAATCCTCAATGACGACGACTACCAATCCTTCGCCAGTTCGGACAGCTCGGACACAGATGTCACAGTGACGGAAAACCCTGCTATAGGCCAGTTGGAAAAAGCTCCTATAGCCAAAATCCTGGTTCCACCAGGTGCCAAGGCAACTTCGACTCCTCATAAAGGATTTGGCGATTGTGATCCAACCAAAGTCTGTGGGGACGGCCTAGGATCTTCTAAGAATCGATGCTCGTATGGGCCAAAACCGATCGAGGAAAGAATGGTACGTCCCAACACACAGAACGAGGGAGGAGATCATGACCCAAACCTCCTTAAAAGGATAGAAAATGCTAAAAGAGCCGTGCGCAGGTATGGCCAAGGTGAAACCAACAAACTTAGTCTCAGGGACTGGAAGCGTTTGAGCTGGGCTCGAAAGCTTCTTGCCAAGACTGAGGCTAAGAATAAGACTTCGGTCGAGCCCAAACAGGGCGGATCCAGACCAAATCAGGAACAATCTGCAAAGCAGGGTGCCCCTCCCTCCAATTTGGCTGCTGGCAGTAATCCTAAAGTGGGACCAGGCAAATGTCCAAAGCACTTAAGGGTCGAGCATACTGAAACCAGCAGTCAAAGAAAGAGGACCAGGCATAATGACTCGACACCCCAGCCAACGAACGCAAATAAGAAGCCAAAGATGGCCGCTACTTTGGCTGTCGTTGTAGCCGAGAGCCTTCAGGTGGCCGTTATAAACGAGGGGAGCACCGAAAAGCGGCTAACAAATGAGCAGTGGGCTCGGGTGGAGGTAAAGCTTCTGGAGTGCATAAACTCTGAGATTCTTGCCTTCACAGGTTTTGTGCCAACTTTTGGGCCGTTGTCGACCATTAAAGGATTCAAAATCCTTTCCTGCAGTGACGAACCCACACTGAAATGGCTTCAAGCCACCGTCAATGGTATGGAGGGGCTACTTGAAGGGGTCACTTTAAAAGTTGCCTCCAAAAGGGACCTTCCCACCAGACCAAAAGTCCGGATAAATGTTCCGGGCCCAGGCTTGACAAAAGAATTGCTGGGGAACCTCCTGCGGGGTCAAAATTCCAACTTCTCTAGCAGCGACTGGCAAGTTCTTAAGATGGAAGCACCGACAAAATCAGGGCAAGAAGCTATACTGATGCTTAATAATGAGACAATGGCAATGCTTCCATCTAATGGCTTCAAACTGAGAGTTGGTGTTAATGAAGTCAAGGTGCGGCCGGTAGCCAACACACAAAACTTAAAACACCAAAATGAAGTTGCTGCAAGTCAACCTTCAGCACAGTAAGTTGGCCTCGGCCACCTTAAACTCCTTCTTGGCAAAGGAGAACATTGACATTGCCCTCGTTCAAGAGCCCTGGGTTAACAGTGGCAGAATCTGCGGACTGAAGTCCAAGGATTACACAATTTATTTTAATAAAGGGCCTACAGAAGGTAATTATCGTAGTTGCATAGTGGCGAAAAAAGTTATAAATCTTTTCCTCTTATCTTCCCATTGTAGCGCAGACATGACGACGGTGAAGTGCGAAAGAAAAGGGGCCCGCCCCTTATCTTAGCCTCCATCTATATGCCAGGTGATGAACCGGGCCCTCCGCCGTCAACTGCCCTTGATGACCTGGTAACAGCAACAGGTAAGAATGGCTGGGACCTTCTGGTATGCTGCGAAGCAAATGTTCATCACATACAGTGGGGGAGCACTGATATTAACGCAAGGGGTGAGTCACTTTTTGAATATATTATAAAGAAAATTTTTTTGATTTTAAACAGAGGTAATGAACCAACCTTCATTACAAGAAATAGAAGGGAAGTGCTCGATGTGACGCTTTCCACAAATTCTGATTCCATTGTAGTCAAAAACTGGAAAGTCTCAAGCAATGTTACATTCTCAGATCACAGAATGATAACATTCCAAGTGGAGCACGAAATAGACAGCCCAAAGCCCTATAGAAACCCCAGAAAAACAGACTGGGTAGCCTTCCATGAAAGACTGGCCTCATCTTTGGGCCGTTGTGAAAATATGCCTCTGTTAAACTCTTTGGACATTGAAAAACATGTCAGGAACTGACGTCAGCTATTCACAGAGCTTACGAAGGTTCTTGCCCCATTACCAAAGGGATAGGCAAATTCAACCCCGTTTGGTGGACTGAAGAGTTGGCCACTCTAAGGACAAAATCTAGGAGGCTTTACAATAGAGCTAAACATAGTAATGAACCTTCTGACTGGGATATTTTCAAAATCAGCAAAAATGAATATAAAAACAGAACTACGTATGCAAAAAGAGCAGCCTGGCGGAAGTTTTGTACAGATATAGAATCAACAAATGATGCTGCTAGGCTCAGGAAAGTCATGTCAAAGGTCCACACACCCCCTGGTTTTCTTAAAAGACCGGATGGAACCTGGACTGACTCCTGCTCGGAAACCCTGGAGTCTCTTATGAGCACCCACTTCCCAGGATGTGTGTTTAATGCATCTTTTATGGATAGGGGCCCCACCATAAGCCAGACTTCTAGCATTGGCAGTCAAATAGTAGATAGCCGAAAAGTAGCCTGGGCCATAGACTCCTTCTCAGCGTACAAGTCTGCAGGGCCTGATGGAATAATTCCTATTATGCTCCAAAGCTCTAAAGACGTCATTGTACCATTTCTGGTGAAAATATTCAAAGGATGTTTAAACATCACTTACATTCCATCTAGCTGGAGGGAAGTCAATGTCATTTTCATTCCGGAAGCTGGCAAGCCCACTCACACTGAACCGAAAGATTTTAGACCTATTAGCCTATCTTCTTTTCTTCTCAAAACCTTAGAAAGGCTGATAGAAACGCACATTCGCCTTATGCTTAATGATAGTGTTCTCTCACAGGCCCAGCACGCATATGTAAAGGGCAAATCTGTTGAGACGGCACTTCATGAAGTGGTTGGCACGATTGAGAAATCAATCCATTTTAAAGAATATACCTTGGGAGTATTCCTTGACATAGAAGGGGCCTTCAACAACGTTGAAAATCGTGCAATACGACAAGCCCTAGACTCTGTCAGCATTGAACCGATGCTGTCAAACTGGATTGACTCCATGCTTCAAACTAGAACTGTTAATGCAGAAATGGGTGATAGCAAGCTTAAAGTTAGGACGTGTAGAGGTACACCACAGGGAGGAGTCTTATCTCCTCTGCTCTGGCTTCTTGTCGTTAACCAGATTTTAGTCAATTTAGGGCAAAGCGGCGTCAAAATCGTGGCGTACGCTGATGATATAGTTATAATGGCATCAGGAAAATTTGTCCCCACTCTGTGCGAGCTCCTACAAACAGCCCTTAACAAGCTCAGTAATTGGGCCAGTAGCTGTGGACTTAATGTCAACCCACTGAAAACAGAACTGGTTCTGTTTACGAGAAAACGAAATATTCCAAATATAAATACCCTCACCATCAATGGGACGCCACTCCATATAACTGGTACGGCGAAATATCTTGGTTTAGTTATAGATCGTAAACTTAACTGGAAAGAGAACATTAAAGAAAGAGAAAAAAAAGCTGCAATAGCCTTCTACACATGCAGTAGAATTTTGAATTTGGGAAGAGATGGGGTCCCAGCCCCAAGACCATTCATTGGATGTACACAGCCATTGTAAGGCCTATCCTGACGTACGCCTGTCTGATTTGGTGGCCAGCCTTGGATAAGGTAATCAATCTTAAAGCCATGACCAAAATTCAGAGACTGGCATGTATCGGCATAACTAGTGCCATGAGAACCGATCTGTTCACGAAAGAATTGGCGGCCAAAAGTGCTCTACGACTTAAAGAGTGCAAACATTGGAAAAAGGGCCTATAATGAACTTCACCGACATAGACATTCAAACAGACTATATTTCACCGCACATAGATTTTAACCCAGTCGCACTTACAGATATTCCAACAAGGGAATTATGGAAGGAAAACCGGGTCCTAAAAGTAAATCGTGTATCGGTATTTACAGACGGTTCCAAAACGGACGCTGGGGTAGGATTAGGCATCTTTTCAGAAAATCCACCCCTAAACATATCGTTGAGTCTGCCAAATTTTTGCAGTGTTTTCCAAGCGGAAGTGCTTGCAGTTTGCGAAGCCGCAAAATACCTTTCCAGATATGAACTGACGAACAAAAACATTGACATCTTCATAGATAGCCAGGCGGCAATCAGAGCCATTTCGTCAATTGTCACGAAGTCCAAACTAGTCGATCGTTGCCGTAGTGAATTAAAATTACTCGGCGTAACAAATTCTGTCATCCTTCGATGGGTCGCAGGACACCGTGACATTTATGGGAATGAAGTGGCTGATGAACTGGCCAAAAACAGTTCATCACCTGAACCGAGCCAAATTGTACCCTGGGTACTAATGCCACTGGAGCAAGAAAAGTACAGAATTCGCCAAAGGTTTCTCAAAGCCGCTAATGACAAATGGTCAACTATTGATACCTGTCGAGTTTCAAGAAGTCTTTGGCCAGATACTTCAATGAAAAAAACAGAATATTTACTGAAGCTTAGCAGACCTCGACTGTCCCTCCTGGTTGGAATCCTTACGGGTCACAACTCGATGGGAACCCACATGAGCAGAATGGGCATCAGCACATTTGACTTACGCAGAGGGTGTCAGGACGAATAGGAGGAAGAGGGCTCATCTCACTTCCTTTGTGAATGCCCCAGCCTAGCTATAAATAGGAAAAATGCCCTCGGAGAATACTTTTTCGACGAATTGGGTGACATCTCGTCTTTGCCACTTAAAAACATCCTCAACTTCATCCAAAGATCAGGATGGTTTAGGGAGGCATCTCAAATCTAAAACTTCACTTAACCTTCCCTCCTAAACTTCCCATTCCTTCATTTCCCCCACCCTGGGGAGCACAATGGATCCACTCTGAGATCCGAGTGAGGTGATGCGGCTTGCCGCATCATCACCCCACCTAACCTAACCTAACTCGAACAACATTCTCTGATCATTATAAAATGGAACCATAGGCTTGAAATTCCAGATGTGTGAAGTCAGGTCCGTTTGGCTTTCATTTTTAAGTTTTTTTTTTTTACTGTAGCAACCCTCAAAAAACGAAATATTACAGCATTCAGAAATGAAATCTTAGGGTGGTGCGGCTAGTTAGGTTCAATTGTCCACTCGCAAAAAAAAAAAACTTTTCTTTTTTGCAGGTTAACATTAAAAAAGTGATGCAACACCTGCAAATGAAATTTAAGGGGTCGGTGTCAATTGGTTGGTTGGTTTTTCCAACAAATCATTTGTCTGTCAGAAAAAAAAAAATCAATAAAAATGAACCCCAGCATCCTCAAATGCAATCAAATTTGAAAAATAACATTCAAAACAATCGTCAATCGCCAGGGTCATCAGTAAAACTTATATTTGATCGACTTTTGTCAATTCAATTTTTTTCAAGTAGACTCGGAATAAGATTCTTAGTTAAAATCAATTCAATTAGATTTTTTGAATTTAATGTTGATGTATTTTTTCTTAATTGAAGGTCGAACTTTTTTCTTTTTGAAAAACATAGACAAACTTAAAACAAACAAGCCCAATTGCCCCCATCCCTAAAATTTCACCCTTTACAATTTCTTTTTAAGTGTTTTAACTTTCCCAAAACATAAAGGGTGTTTTTTTCAGACGTGTGGTTTTCAATGAGAAATAAAACGCATATTATTTAATGTTATGGCCAAAAATTTAATTTTATTTTGGGCTGTGCGCACCGAACCATTATTTTGGTAATACATTTTGCACGATTTGCAAACGTTGTTTAGGAGTAAGTCTATTCATTATGAAATGGCAAACCAAACTGAGCATAAACCAAAAGACAGCTGTCAAAAAGACAAACTCCGAAAAAGAAAACCACACGTCTAAAAAAATACCCTTTACTTGTATATGGGTGATTCTCAGCAAACTGATTTTAATATGTTCCTCAACAATTTTAGTTTTTTTTTTAATGAATTTTTAAAATTAGTTCCAAGGTCACAAAACAAACTTTTCGCATCTTAGTTTGGTAATTAAAAAAAAACTGTAGGTAAATCATAAGAAAGGCCACTTCATGGTCACAAAAGGTCAGCTATTTTCAGCCATTTATCAGCCATAAATATTTATTATGAATTTTTAATGAATTAAACAAAAAACAAGGTCATATCGATTTTTGGCATCTCATTTACGGGGAATTACAACCACCTGTAAAGCCCTGCAGGTGTCCACTATTTTTCAAAATTAGTTTCCCTGAGTTTCCTTGACCAGTTTCCAAATTTTCCCTGACCATAATATTAAAAAATATTTTATTTTTAATATTTTCTTGAGTAAATAGGTTCGGATTAATATAATTACATAAAATGGTAGGGAATGTACGGCTGCGATATTTGTGTAAAAAACTGTGACATCTGATGGTCAAAACGGAAATTGGTTCGAGCTAGAAAACTTCTTATCAAGTTTTAAAAAGTCAAGGTTTTTGGCACCAACTATGTGAACCACCCGAAGAACCTAGTGTTCGTGATAAAAGGTCAACTATTTTCGGTAAATAATTTTTGTATAAGAATTTTTAAAGTTTTTTTTTAAGGTCACACAACGAATTTTGGTACTGAATTGGTCATAAAAGGTCAGTTTGTTTCAGTGTTTGATCGATCAGCCATAAATATTTTGTAATGAATTTTTCAATTTTTTCATGGTCAATAAATAAACATTGATCATTTGAAAAAATCGACATAAAAGGTCAGTTTCAGTAGTATTCAGCCATATAGTCTAGTAACTAAACGTAGTCGTGCCGTTACATAGAAAACACTCAATCAAAACATAACTAAAATTTTTTTGGTACAACAATAGTATAATAAGGTAGCAGTCAGATTTTATCAAGTTCATCCAAATTGGTCACCTTCAGCCTTTAAACAGGCTTTGCTTCTGTAAGGCCAATCATGTGCGTTATTACACTGCACTTCAATCGGAATAATTGGCCACTGATCTCTCCAGACTTAATGTTAAACTTTTTTGATTACCTTGCAGTTTGCGAGAGGCCATAAGCTCTAATCTGCACCATTTGACTTAATCCGACAGACTCAAATCAGGACTACCGGAGGGCCATTCGTCACGTCTGATTAACCGATTAACTGATTAAAAAGCATACTGCTCAAACCGCTTTTGATTGAACTTGTGCTTTGTGGGCTGGAGCCAAGTTCCTTCGAAGTACCGAGTGCTTTTAATAGGTCGTCATTTAGGAGCTACACTTCTATCTCCAGAATGCCTTCTTGATACTGTTTGACCCTTGTGTTGATCTCCTATTCGCAAAAATCGAGTTTTTGGCCTCTCTGGATCCTAGCGATCTTGTTCTTAGATTCTTAAGACTCCGTTGCCGAGGAAAAACACATTTCATCGGAAAAACACATCTCACCGGAAAACACATTTTTCAATGTTTCTTGTTAGTGTTACGAGGAAGTAAAGCTTTTAATCTTTCTAGGCTAATTTTTCTTAGTACATTCTTTGGTTAATACCCTGTTGTACGATAGAAGACTCTCATCCCACAGAAATTTTTAATGAGTCACAACATCGATCTTTTGCTTATTCTTATCTTCCTGGCCTTCACTGTCGCAAGGGTTTTCTCCGAATGCAAGTCACCACTGTTCTCACCATAGTGCCGTATCTACCCCCATTTAGATCTACTTTCAAGGCTTTTTTGTCTTTGAGGAAGTTTTCCTGAACCGTTTTTTTTACCCCTCGAATATACGATACTTATTCAAAGAAATCTTAGAGCTTTTAAGCTAACGAATTCGATATTCCTGAGTTGATAAGTTTTTTTACCGAGTGCTTTGATCTTTGACGCTCTGTGCTGCGTTAAATACGATGAATACAAATTTAAGTTGGGCCCTATTTTTAAGTTTATTGTTCATTATTTATGAAAAATTTTATAACAAGCGTTTGCAAGCGAATCTTAGGAAATATTCACTATGAAACGTTTGTAACACAACTTATGGCACGACTACGTATACATCAGATGTTAGACCATGCGTCAGATCCTGATCTGATTTAGAAAAAATAAAAATTCAAAAAACGTAAAAAGAATCTATAGCTGACCAATTACTGAAATTAGCTGACCATTTATATAGGATCTTAGGGTCTTTCAGGTGGAATTAATTAATTGCAAATGTCCCATAGATATGGAGCCAAAATCGCTTTGACTTTTTTTCAATTCATTAAAAAACATGTATGGGTGACCAATTACTGAAAATAGTTGACCATTTATCACGATTTTTCGGATAATATACTTTTTTTTTGTTGTAAATTTCCCATAAATTAGGTACCCAAAATTGCTCGTGACTTTGAAAAACTTTAAGCCTTGATTACAAGTTATCTAGGGATGACCAATTTCTACCATGACATTTCATCATTTTTACATGTTAAATTTAGAATGCGCCCACGTTGAGCTTTAACTTGGGTTACAATAAACAATCATTATGGCATCAAAAATCCCAGTTTACTTCTCTGAATTAGTGATTTTAAATCCGTGTATAAAGTGCCATAGATATCTATGTACTTGTTCCTAGGAGCGAAAATATTTTGTTTAGTTTGAAGCTTAACACAACATAAATTCAATTGATAAAAGTTAAAGTTATACAAAGGTTTATTTTACTAATTTTTTACTAATTTGTTAATATTGCAATATTTACCCAAATATTCATTAAAAAACGTTGATCTTGATTTAATTACAATGTTCGTTATAAAAAATCAGCCTTGTAGCTTTCTCAAATCACTTTTATAACTGCATCCAGTTTTTATACAATTTATGTTTAATCATCATTCATTAGGAATGTTTGTTTGTTTTTTAATCACTTTCACACTTACAGTTACTTTTGCACTGGGTTTCTATTGATAATGTATGTACTTTAAGTCATTTTTCATTTTTAAATGAGCTTTCAGTTTGATTTTTTTTTTTTTTTGTTCAACAAATTATTCGTAGAATTATTCGTAGTTATATTATTTTCTGAGCATCTTCTTTCCTCCTTCGGCTTTTTTATTTTAATCGACAAATTTCGCATTAAAATTCATTTTGAAATAAATAAAAAGAAAACAAACCATTATAATCATTTCTCTCGAATTTTTTTCTTTATCTACAAGTGTGTACTCGTCATTTTCGGACTTATTTCATCCGAAAAACATAAAAGTGTCCACGAAAAAAAATAATAAATTTATTTAGGAGATGTGACAGAAAAACTTAAACTTGAAATGAATAAAAAAAATTATGTACATATATTGTATGTATACTTTCGTAGGTACAGTTGAAAACAAAAACATGAATTTAAAATTTAATTCACATGAACGTGTGAGTGTAAACGTAATGGAAAAGTAGAACATGCCATACACAAATTTGTGTGTACCGGTAATAGAAAAATTATTAGAGGAATGGATACAAAAAATTAAAAGAAAACAAAACAATTCTATAGCAAATTTAAAATTAGTTGTAATAAAACACACAATCAACTATAGTTAAGTTAGGAATGTCTCCTGTTGGTTGTTGATGGTAGAATTTCAATTTTGGTTTTTTTTTAAGCTTTTAGTTTTTTTCAACTCTATTTCTAAATTTTTTAATATTATCATAATTATTTTAAATGGCGAAAACTTATTCAAAGGGACTAGTTTAAGGTATAAAGTCTGAAAATCAAAATAGGACACAAGGAGTAAAACTACAAAATTAGACTATTCTGATAATGAGATCAGTTGAATTGCGTAGAAGAATTGCACAGTGGGACCAAAAGCCAATCTAGCGGGTCAGAAATTCAAATTTTTGTTGACAAAGTGGTATCGTATGTGTGTTCTTATCCTACTCAAAAATCTAAATAGTCCAGTAAGTGCCAAATAAAGAGAATAGTAATTTAAATGGGTTATTGAGAACAATTAATTATTTTTCAAAGTAAGCAATCATTTTTAGGGTCATTGATAAATTTAAGTTGGTGCGCCCCCATAATTTCTTCGAAATACATAAGCAAAAAAATATAAGCCATGAAATTATGAAATGAAAGTTTCAATGTTAGTTTATGGACTTAATAGGGGTTGAACTCAGTTAAAAATATATATGAGCTAATTTTTTTTTTAGAATTTAGACCTTTGAGATGTTTTCCAATGACAATTTTTCACTCCTTTGCATACCATTTTGGACCACTGTCGTCAAAAGACCTGTAAGGTGTTATATACCTACTTCTTTTTCCAAATGGGCAAAAACGGGCACATACAAATTCAAAAAAATGTTATCTTTATTAATTTTAGTTCAATCTTTTTCTACAGAAAGAGTTTCAGTCTACAGAATAAATATTTTATCAACTTTTCTTACTAATAGAGAAAATTCGAGGGTTTGTATAGCTGAAACATCGTAAATCATAATTATAAAAACGCAATCATTGGCGTAAGGGCCACAGGTTGCGTCAGATGTCAGGTTTTTGAGACTGCATAGTGATGGGTGAAACAATGTACAGTAGATCACGGGATAAAATCCCAACATTTGAATGTATAGGTTTGCTGATTTATGTTCAGGAACAGTTCTACTATATGTCTATATATTACCACTGACATCCTCCTCACTTATAGTTCAAATGATTTTGATCGAACGGAAATGCATTCGGCGAAGTCTACCTAACGAAAGTATTTGTGATGATATTCTTTAAAAAAAAATTCAGACACTCCGTTTTTATCTCTCTACTTCAATTTAGATGAAATCAAAGAATTAGAAAAGGAGATATGTAGATATGTTTTAATATAAATACAGGGGCGCTACAACATTCATTTCTTGTACTTTTATGTTTTTAAAATACATTTTTCTCCTTTTTGACAATATTTAAGATTCCCTTTATACTTAATGTGACTTAAAATTTTGAAAAAAAAATTATTTACAAAAATAAAAAAAGTTTTTTCTCAAATATTTACATTCAAACAACTTTATTAAAAAATGAAAGTTGGGAATCAATTGATTTAAAGAAAATTTATTTCTTCTTCTTTTTTTATTTACGGCCATATATTTAACTAGTTAAATTCAGTTTAAAAGAAATTTGTATCAGAAAATTACAAGTAGATCATCTTTTATATTATTCACTTGTTGAGTCCGAATTTAAATTCATCATATTAAATCCATTCAACTTAATGTCTTTTTTGCGAGGTTATATTTAAAATCCACTTAAATCCAATTTAGATCCAGGGTGAATAAAACGACCGTTAGTATTGACTTGGTAATCGCAAATCATTTAAAATTAACGTAGATAGCTTCGTTCAAATTAAAAAATAGATACAAAAGGCATTTTCTTTTTCCAGCTCTGAGCATAGCCTGGAGTAGAGCTCGAGCTATCGGAGTTAGCTCTGAGCAGAGTATGACCAGAGCTCTCCGATTCCGATGCGTTCAACGCACCATAATTATGTACTGATTTTAAATTATCTATCAATGCCCAATCCAAAACTCGAAAAATTAAAAAAATGTGATCTGAAATTGAAGTGTTGAACGCGCCCAAGTGATTTGAATGAAAACAAGAATGAAGTTGGGTGTGCTCATCTATTTACTGCATTAAGTGTTCAAACTTTTCACATGACGAGCTTTCAAATTTGTAAAGGAATTCATTTTTAAACAACTTATATTTATACATAATATAGCCCTCCTTATGCATATAAATAAATAAGTTTTCCGCATTTCTTAAAATGGCTATTTTTTTCGTTAAAAATAAGTCGATGAAGTTTATTTTTATAACAGATATTGGCAATATCCACATAACTTTTTCTGTTTTTTGTTTAAATTCTTGTAACCAAACTGGGATTTCTAAAAGATTTTTAATTAATAATTTAATTCTATTCAAATGAATAGTGGCTTGGTGAAATAAGATGTTTCAACAATTTCTTTTGTAATATTGTTTTTAGATTTAAATCCTATTTCAAGACTTAAGCTACTTTAAAAGATTCTTTATAAGATCATATTGCCACAGAATAATATCTATCGATCAAGAAATTTGAAAAAAATATCGGTCAACCAGTTTAGGCTCTAGATCGATATAAAAAGGACGTAATAACAGAGCTATCAGTTATCTACCATACATATTCTGTGTTATTTATATAATGATGAAAATTATAAGAAATTATAACAATTATTAATCGACCACTTAGTTGCAGAGGTCGAAAATAAATCTCAATCTTTTGAAACGTACTTAAAATTTTGCTTACCTGTCGAGATTTTTAAAACTGGTCACCTAAAAACCATTTGACTTAAAAAGAACTTTTTTCGGTTTCTCGCAGTGAGAAACTTTTATTTCGATTTTTTTTAGGTATCGGTTAACCATTGACCACTTATTGCTGAGAGAAAAAAAAAAACTCATTTGGGGATCATTATTTTGTTTTGTCCATTAAAAAGCTCTGCTCTTTGGAGTTTCAAGGAATTGTTTAACACTTTTTAAGCAAAGTTAAGTGGAAGTGCAGTGATCGTGACTCTTTTTGGTTTTAGAGTCTTCACGCATCTGAAAGGTCGAAGATTTCTCGGCGTCATCTTGCCGATTGCATTTACACACCGTTTAATCGTTTCTTGCCATAACAATCGTCTTGCCGTGGCCGTTTAAACATGGTTTACTCATTTGCGGCCATGATGTTCATATCGTGGGGGTCTCGCCGTATGAATTTTTACGAGATTTTCTTGTTTATGGTTATTGATTTATCTCGATATGGTCTTATTTGACAAATTTGCTTAAAGGGATCTTTTAAGGATAGTCAAAGATAGTCAACAGCTTTCTTAAACGACAGGTTATCGGGTGGCTAGCAACTAGAAAAATGTAGCTTAAATGAAACTAATTACTTAAATAGTCGGACTATAGCGAGACCAAAGCGACACGACGATAAGACTTGCACAATGACAAAAACCACGTATAGATGTCACATCGAGACCCAAGCGAAACTATTGCGAGAAAACCACGACACAGATATCCATGTAAACAGGCACAGCGAGACTACAGTAGGACGAACACTTTGACAAAACCACATTTGGAATTTGTAACCACGTTTTAGGCTTAGTTGAACCTTTTTAAATAAAATCATAAAAAAAATTCTGGCGAGACTATAGCGAGATGATGGCAAAATATGCTCAATGCTAAAAAACACGTGGAAATATCACGGCGAGACCATAGCGAGAAAAACACGACACAGATAGCCTTCTAAACGGTTACGGCGAGTATTAAGAAAGATTAACACAATGACTACTTCACTGAAAACAACGTTTTAACGATCCATCCTCGTCGGTGCAACTTTTCTAGCAAATATTATTATGATAGATCCATGAATGTGCCACATTCATGGTTACTGTGCTATTTATGCTTTTCAGATTGGGAGACAAAATCGTATTTCTGGCTTGACTTGATGAGACTTAACTCTACATACATGTAATTCACATTATAAAATATAGCGGTTTTCTTGTATGCATGGCATTTAAACATTTGGTAAACCATGGAACATCAAAATGTTAATCAACCCAAACCTTCTTACTCAAAATTGAAAAATTTGCACATTCATGCTTCTGGAATGAGGGGAATGATATGAACCTACATACAATTTTCAAATTGTAATTTTTCTACTTATACAATTAAAATTTTAATTTGAAATCGTATCGATACAAATCTACTTAAAAAATCTCATTGGGTCTTTAAACGTATTTGGTTGAATTTGTTTGTATTTATTTGTGAATCTTTATATAATTGAAGTTGAAAAGTAAGGCCACTAAATGTTATGTACATACTCGTAAGTACCTATTTATTTTACGATTTTGGTTACATATTTTATGCTTCCATTTTTTCAAAATTAAATGCAAATTTGAAATTCGTATCGAGCAGTCAAACCACCAATGTTGCACGCAGTTTCATTGAGCAATAACAAAACGAAATGAAAACCCATCAACAAAACGGAAATAAAAATTGAAAACAAAATAAAATAAAAAAGCGAGATAAGGAAAAGAAAACAAAAAATAATGAAAAAAGACAAGCGAAATGCAAAGTGTGTTGAGCATAATTCCTGTCTACCAATCTATTTGTGACCGGTTGGCTATGCTATATCTATGTACACATAATGTATATCAACACATATATACATAAGTACATATCTGTTATGTTTGTTACAATACTCAGAACATTTATAAAATGGGTGAGAAGTGTAATTAAATTGAAGTCAATCACCAAAAGGCATAAAAACTCACTCAGTTTGCATTTGTTTCGGTGCTTGCGTTTTTTAATGGTTTAAGACCATCAAGACTCGCCAAGACAAATGCACATGTACCTACCTACGAGTATAAGCAAACTCAACTCAAGATTCATAGAATAACAAACAAAAACTAAATCCAGCTAGTTTTTGAAGCAAAAAATAGAACAGAAATAAAAAAAAAGCTTTGTATACTACTGACTGACTGAGATGTTCTTAAACCACAGCAAAATAGATACTTAAAGGCGAAATAAATTACAGGGAAAAAAAAAAGTTGTAATACAAAGCAGCAACAGATCCAAAGCAGTAGGTTTGATACGTACATTCGACCACCACCACTAACCTATGAGACTATGACTACTTTAACGACGAAAGATTGCGGTATTTCACCACAGTCTAACAAATAACAATGTCTCAACCTGACAGCGTTGCCAGTTTGTCACTTTTAGTGGCTTTTTTGTTTTTAGTATACATAGAAACTTTGATCATACTGAAGGCCCAGCCATAAGACGCATAAGCAAATCTCAAAAGGATAACGAAATAGCCATAATTGACACATGTGCGCATGAATAAAAATTGAAAAAAATATATATCTCCCCTTTCCACTCATTTTCGTTTCAAGTTGTTGTGTTTTTTTTTTTCCAAACTTCTTGTTAACATGCGACAACAATACAACAAAAATATTACATATACATGTTCAGAAGTCGTAAATTGATTCACTTAAGCTCAAAACAGCTGTGAATTCACTGTGAAGTAAGTTGTCTCTGGTGGTATTTTGTCTGTATTTAATCGTTTTATGTCAAATTTACCTGTGCGCCGAGCGACTGGGATTGCTCTTATTAAGGGAAACGAAACTGAGAGTAACTGAACGAAACGAAGTCGGGACTCCATTACACCCCGACTTTAGAGGTGATAATTTCTATCAGAATGCCCATCTTGACATGAAATGTCCAGTGGATTCACTCAGTTTCAACTATCGTTTAAATGTCAGAGATATCTCTCCGCGATTATATCTTCACAGTGATTCCTGTCAGATTTTTTACAGATAAAGATTGTTGTTGCTTTTTGTCTAGAAATTTCATTTTTTGTCTCATAAATTTGTATCCGTATGCCAGTGTTGATGTTCATCTCTGCATTCGGGGCGAAAATTAAGTTTTTGAATGTTATTTAGTGCAATTTTCAATTTCGTGATTTGAAATGCCATAACATGGTTTGTTCGGCGCAGATAGAAGACAAAACACAGCTTCGTTTAGAAGGTGCAACCCAGCCAGTTGAAATATTACACGCAGTACAACAAAAATTACCAGCTGCCAATAACTTTTCCTTTTTTCTACAGTCAAATGTGACTAGCGAAAAGTGCTTTGGAACAATTTGGAACTATGAAATTCTCATACAAAAAGAGATTTATCAACCAATTTGTTCCGCACCGTTCTGTTGAAAAGCTTTTGCCCGACTGTGAGTTTTCAACAAAAACATAGCTTATGTTACATAAAAATATCTGATATTTTGTTGGGCTTAGGTTATAAATATAATAGCGATTGCTTGTATTCCGACATTTACTATGCGCGTTGCAGGCTATTATAGTAACATTAGCCCTGTTTTTAGAGCATTTTTATCTACGATTAGAAAAAAAGCAGCATGTTACAACAAAAAACTGATATAATTCCGTATTGTTGTTAGATTTAAAGCATAGTTTACAGTTCACATGCGAAAAAAATCGAAATTTTCAAAACGATTTCCACCTGTTTTGTGCACCATATTGAATAATATTTAAGCCAAAAAACATTTGCCTTGGCTTAAGCCACCCATTGGGTCATTAATTTACCATAAATAAATAAAAAGTATGCCTAAAAAATGGAAAATAATTATTTTTGGATGCAAAAATCATTTGCATGCACATAATGCCTCCAGGTGAATATATATTTTCTTTTTTGAAGTGTAAACCGACCATCACAAAAAAAAAAATATTTTATTTACCACACTTTTTTTCGCATGCAAAACGATTGCCGGTCCATTGTTTTGCATGACATTAAAGCTATGGTTTTTTTTTTTTACATGAAACTGTAAGCCAATCATGCAAGCAATTAATCTTGCATTTCACCTCAATTATTTTTGACATGCGAGAATATTTGCATGGATTTTCTTTTGCGGATGGGAACTGTAAACTCGGCTTTTTTTCAAGCGAAGATAAAATGTATGCTAAACGAAAGGGGTCATTATACGTCAAATTTACCAACAATTTTAGGTTCTTTTGAAAACATAAAGATAATACTTTTTTCTTCAAAATACGAACATCAGAAGAAATTCATTATCCAAATTTAATTTATTAAAATGTTTTTTCAGAACTGATAGCGGACAGTGACAAATGTAATGATATTGGTATTTAAGAAAAGCGTTGTATAGTTGGCTACGCTTTAGCGTTAAAATAAG
Organism: Dasysyrphus albostriatus; assembly: GCA_946251815.1. Lineage (NCBI taxonomy): Eukaryota > Metazoa > Arthropoda > Insecta > Diptera > Syrphidae > Dasysyrphus > Dasysyrphus albostriatus. The sequence continues at coordinate 70,244,187 of OX276337.1, read as the reverse complement.
TACCTGATTGCCGACACTTCTGTTTTAATTTGTGCCTGTTCTCTAAAATTACAGTGTGTGACAAGATTGTTCTAACATGAATAATTTAAGCTGAATTGAATTGCTTATTAAATTAAGACAAATATTTCCGAATAATGTGGGTACCCTGCACGTAACGTTTCTTAGTTAAGTTGTCATAACTATTTCATGTCAATTTAATAAAAGGCAGGTTTGAAACAACGCGATAGCTTTGAGAAAGTATTTTTTTTTTGGTTATTATTTTCTTTCGTATTTAGCGAATCCAATTTTATCAAAAGTAGCTTTAAAAAACTAATTTTTCTAAATTACGGAGAAATGAAGTTGCTTAAAACCTAAACCAAGATATATTTTCCAGTGGCTTTAACGCCGAACTCGTATCTGGTCTCAGAATTGCTTTAGCACGTCAAGTTTTTGAGATAACCCATTCAAAAATATATCTAAAGGCTAAGAAAAAAAGTTTTATTTTATAAATTGAAAATTGAGGTTATGTTATACCACAAAATCTCTTTTCACAAAACTTGCAACTAGATTTAAAAAAAAAGTATTTTCTTTAATAAAATATTGTTTTATTTGTATAAATATTTGTATTACTCTCTTAAAGTCATAAATTGAAATTTATGAGCATATTTTGGAATAAGGTAGTTTAAGCCGAAGGCTGACAGTTAATTAGTAATTTCTCCAAGATAAATGAAGGTGTTTGAGAGATTTAAAAAGAATTTCAAAGAATTAATGTTTGACGATAAAAATATATTGAAAGAAAATCGCTTCAAAAAATATAATATATCTTTTATTTAAATAATATAACTTTATATTTGCCTTAAAACTTATATTTTTAAATTTTGGATTCGAATATCTCATAAACATGACTTGCTAGAGCAATTCTGAGACAAGATTCAAATTTAGTGGTAGAAACTTTCAGAAAAGTTCAGATTAAGACAAAATATAAAATTTGGTCACACAGTATCATGTCAAATGTGATTATATATTTTTCTGTTTCAAATTAAATTATTTAATTAAATTAAAAAAAGTGTCACGAAAACTAATATTAATAACAATTGTTAAATTTAATATCACAAGCCTGAAGAAGTTGTGTATAACGACGAGAAGTTGGGAAAAGATGGAATGAAGTTGTTTTATTTGCATTTATATAAAAATTGGCAAACAATCCTACATAAACATTTATAAAAAAATATTTTCTTTAACAAAGTCGAAGCTATTTTATGCGTATTAAAGTTGGGCCAAGTATTCAGAAATGTAAGAATAAACCTGGCTAAAGAAATAGAGTATTGTTTTCTCTTATTTTGTTTCAAGCTGTGAGTGCCAAAAGGGTGCATGTAACCCTTTTTTTTTTTGATCTAAGATCGATCAAGAATATAAAATTAGCTTTTCAGCTCAGATATCTTGACTGGTGTCTAGGGAGGCCTATTTAGTATAAATCCTACGTTTTGCAGAATAAAAGGCAAAGAGCTTGTCAAAACCGAAATCGTTCTATATAAACGGGATCATGACTTTATATCGAATGACAAAAAACTCGAATGCAAAAAATTTCGAAATAAAAAAAATAAAAATCTCGAATTCAAAAATCTCGAACCCATAAAAATCTAGAATTTACAAAAATCACGAAGAAATAATCCCGAAAAATCTCGAAAAATTAAAAATAAGTTCAAGATTTTTTAAAAACTATTTTAAAAGTTAAAACTCTAAAAACACGCATTTTATGTTCAATTTATCAAATTATTGACTTTTCTGGTGAAAATAATTAAATTTAACAAATAAAATAAAACTAATGTATTTCAGAACAATTGTTCGTCAGAATACGCATCCAGTGGAATCGCAGCCTAAGGACAACATGAAAAATACATCTTAATCGAAAATATACAAGCTTATTTTATGTTATTATGAACTAATAGCAGTGACTGTAGACATGCCATTAGTGACACAGTTTCACAGAGGGTCTTCTATTTTCGGCTTTAAGAAGCAGTGCAAAAGTACTGTTGTCCAAGAAAACTGTTGATATAGGTGAGTTGCCTAAGCAGTACAAAGGACCCAAGAAGATAATTAAAATCCTTTCAAGCTAGGAATCAGGCCGCTCAATGTACTTTCGCTCAACTTTAGTCAGTCACACTCTTTACCAGTCACCAGCGAGTCATAGCCCCAACAAAAATAAAGCCTTACAAAATATAACAAATAAAAAATCGAAGAACTTATATAAAAACAAAAAGTTAAGTTGCTATAAATATACATTAATGTCATTGTAAACTCTACTCTACACGAAGACTTAAGTCAAGACTTTTTTTCGAAACTTCATGAGTGCGAAGGTGGTTTTTCGCGTTCACACTCCCTGTATTTTCAAAAAAAGTCATGACTCAAAAGTCATCGTGTAATAGGACTTTTTAAGTCTTGAACAAATATTCATTTTCGAGACAATGCTTTCAACATTTTTTTTTTTCTAGATTTTGTAATTCAAGATTATGCTTTCTAGATCTTTGTTTTCGAGATATCGTGGTAGACCCTGTATAAACAACCCATTGAATAACTTTGGACTTAAGATCAAGTATGCCATTTAATTCTTAGGAAAATATGAAAAAGTGTATGCAAAAAAGAAAATTAAAATAGTTGAAGCGGTTTTCTTAAAAACTAATTTTATATATATAAAATGTTGGTTACATTTAAAAAAATTAATATGCCAGTTTTAAATATTTATTTATTCATAAGCCTTGTTTTAAAAATATTCATTCATTGACCCGTTTTTGAAATATTAATGTACCAGAAAAAAAAGAACAAAAATAAAAATAAAAAAAAACTGTTATATGGAAAATGAGGAATAAATGAGGAATATAAGGTAACAGATGTATAAGTGCTAAGACGTAAATATAAATTACGTAAAATTAAAATTTATTGTTAATCCATTTTTTTTTGACATATGTAACTATCAACGAATAACCGATCACCAGTCTTTTTGTTCTAGTTTTATTTATTCTATTCCGATAAACGTTTTGTACTTTCAAATTGAGGTAGATGAGAACTAAAACTCGCCGTATCCATTCCAGAAAAACTCTTGATTACCAAATTAAATTCTTAAATAACTTTTGTATGGGGATACTTAGAAAACAATTTATTTTTATCTTATGATTAAATTTTTAAATCAATTATTTATGGTTCCAAGAAAAATTATATTTATAAAAATTATATTTTAAAATATTTAACAATTAAATTTGGTTATGATGAGTTTTTCTGGCATGAATAAAACGAGATTCGGTTCTCGTTGTCACCATTATTTTATTCTTTTCCGTAATAAATAAAAAGTCCGTTACATATCTATTACAAACTTATTTCACTCAGCATCACAAACATGACATTAAGCTTATTTTATATTTAAAATATCTGCATTAATGTTTTTAATTTTTAATAAGAAAAAACATATTTAAATTTCAGTTAAGTGGCAATACTGTCCGAATCGATTTAAAGAAAAAAACAAAACAAAAAAAAAGCAAGAAGAGAAGGTTAACGTGCGAATTTGTAATTTAATTTTTATGTTGATTAAAGAAAGAAAACAAAAATGGATACTAAACAAAGACAAGCACAAACAACATAAAGGCATAGCAATAACTACGTGCAAGCAATAAAGCTCCTCAGCAGTAAACTGTGAAAAAACATAAAAGAAAAAATATTTCATACTTTCAAATCATCACAATAATGAACTTGGTGACTATAATTTATTGAAATTGGAATAAATGTCTAGAGTAAGTTCTTCATCCAAGTCCCAAGTGTCAAGCAAAAGATGATAAAAGGGAAAAAGGCTTCCGTGCACTTGTCAGATAAATTATACTGTAGGTATGTATTTCTTAAACCAAAACAAGTTAAATAATGTAATAGTTAACTTAACTGATATCTATAGTAGAACCAGTTGAATTGAGGATGAATTCAGATTCAGTGGAGATAACACCGAACCGAACCTAGCGCATGCTTCGCAGAAGTTAAATCAATTTTTTAATACTTTTATAGCCTCAAAATTTAAGATTATAATAGAAAAACTTGTCTTATTTTCAATCTTTAGGAAACAAGTCGACTTATTATAAGGCGCACGGTGTCACATTAAGTTGGGCTGGTAAGGGCGATATATAATTTGCAGTTTAAGATCTGAAAGTTCAGGTAGAGCTATTATTTTTTTTTTTTGATTTTATATTTTGGAGAGAAACAGTAGTTTTCAAATAAATTTACAATTTAACCAAATGGCATGCTGTTAGTCCAGACAATATGTAGGTATAAAGATTTGTTCATCTGTATTAAGGCAGAATAAAATAATTAATGGCGCGTGCGGACGCAGATACCACACTATCGGTCAACACGTTTCAACACGCAAACAGCTATGCATGGAGGCACAGGTTTGCACAACGGTGCAGAGATTGCCCTGGCTCTGAGATGGTGCATTCCCAGTTCTTCCAATATGAAGACTTTGACTCAGCATACAAAATGTTTGCTTGTTATTCTTGATTAATGACTTTTTTGGCATATCTTAAGGTGCGTATCCATTTGAGAGTAAAAATACTACGATCAACTCTTTAACAGCTCTCGGGAGTAAAACTTGCAAGTGGACACACTTTCAGGACTTTTGTAATAAAAGTACTCTCAAATGGAAACGCACCATAAGGAAATAAATAATGGATGTTTCTACAGAGTTATGATCAGCACCACAGTGAGAGTTCATTAACTTATTTTTTTTTAATATGGAGTAAGTTCTTTTGGGACTTATACCTTACATGCACTAATTTTCAAAATTAACCCATAAATTGGGTGAGATCACTTAGGCAAGTGGGATTTAGCTTCGGACTAAGTCCTGTTCTGTTCAAACAAATATGTTGACGTACTTTTTCGAAATAAATACATTATACAAGTTTCAGAAAGTTGATTAACTTATAGCTAGTTTAAAAATTGAAAGGCGTTGAATTTTTTGTGATTTATGGTTGATTTTGGGCAATGTACGAACAGTACTTAATATCTAGATTTCAGAGTTTAAAGGTTTTTTTCAACTTAACTGAAATATGTACACTGTACATTTGTAGGTAAACGTAAAAGTTTTTTTTTGAAAAAAATACAGAAAAATTAATATTATAAACGAAAAAAGGCCTGAATGTCCTGACGTTGGAAATTCTAGCGCCTTTAAACCAGGAGGGTCTTAAAATTATTCAAATTGTTGGTTGAAAAGGCAGGTAAAGTTTCCATTCCACTTATCCTTAAACTTAAAGCATCGCATCGAATTAAAAGCAAATTTCATTAAAATTGAAAAAGCTATTCCTTGGAATGCTTTGATACATCAGTATATGCTGTGAGAATTAGTATTCGACAGTCGTGTTTAATTTGTGTGTATACTGATGTTAATGGTCAAATGTTCTAATGGAGCAAGTCGTTACATTGGATGTTTTAGCCCATTTTAGGAATAAATATAAATTTATAGTAGAAAAGAAATGATATAAGTAGCTACCCAAACAAATTTTAGGGAATGACACCTAGGAAAGATGGATGAATTTATGTGTATGTATTTCTACCAGAGCTGACTTGTAGGAAAAGCTTTTGATAGTCGGCGGAGTTAAACAAAGTTAAATTCCAATAAGTTATAATTTTATTTAAAACAAATAAAACATTAAATATATATAATATTAAAAATATTTACAAAAATATCTTTATTTAAAAAGGAAATAAGAGGATTTTGGCTATAAAAATCTATAGCATTACACTTATTTTTAAATATTTGTTCTCTATGATTTAATTCAATTAAATATTGTGGGAGAAAATTGTTTAAAAGCATAAAATTCTTTTTTTGATCAGCTAAAACATCCCCTTATATAGTTTGAGCTTAAAAAAAACACCATCTGAATTCTTGAACAAGTAGGAATATTATGGTCGTTGTTCAATGAAAATTGCCTTACTCTATTTTTTTAGGAAATCGAGAAAATTCTCGTAAAAACGATATATAATAAAATATAAACATTTTATTTATGTAAAAGATCTCTAAATCGTATGCTCTATAAATAAAACATTTGCCAATTCTGGTCAAGAAAACTCCATGAAAAGCACAGATGTCTCAAAATAAAATAAAATGGAGTTAGGGAGTTTTCATTGAACGACGACCTCTGTATCTATGTTACTCTTTTTGATGGCTATTTCTCATCTTTTTTTCAACTTTTTCAGTTGTGCTAGAAATGATGGCGAAAACTCTACTGGCTTGAATGTATTTTTATATTTCACATGTTCTTCATCAAAATTTTGATTTCAAGATCTATTCAAATCTAGTGCATGGGTTAAATGTTTTGATTTAATATCGGTAAACTTATTAAGATTGAAAGTATCGGAAAGGCATAGAGAAAAATTTAGAAGAATGTTAACTAAACTTTCTTTAAAAAAACATGTATACACCCGAGTGAATGACAAAATTTTGTACAGTTTCAACAAGACAAAAATAAAGGTTTAGAATTCGGAAAAAGCATAGACTTAAAAAAAATATTCCAGTACACGTCGTTTTTCATTTGCAACTAAAATTAAATTCAAATATTAACTTACCCGTTTTTAATAAATAAATTAACTTTATAGCAATAATTACTAATGTAATTATTTTTGTATTATTAACCTAAAAAAAAAATGGTTTGGAAGATAAATGATAAGAAAAAAAAAATGGTTTGAAAGATAAATGGTAAGATTCATTCATTTTCCTGTTTTCTATCATCGTCAAACTTGATTTAAATCTCGATTTTTTTGTATCGAAAAGCTGCCCTAAAGCTAAAGTACTTATGAATGTACATTAGGGTGGTCGTTAAAAAAAGGTCACCATGGATGGGCCTAAATCGGCTCCAAATGTAGAACAAAAATTCAGATTTTAAAATTTGTTCAGATTTTTATTTTCGTCCCCTTGGCAGCTGTCCTGCGATTCGCGTAAAATTTGCAAATAAAATTCAGAGCATGTAGATTGGAGGTAGACAAGAAGAAGACCCCTTGAAAGGGGGGTAACATTTCCCTTCGCATTGACAACAGGGACAGTTTTATATAAAAAATATATGAAATTGAAAAAAAAAAAATTTAAAAACAACGACAACAGCCGCGTTTTATAATCGCTCATAATCCATATGGGTCACCTCATGAAGATAAAACGATGCGGGTTAGTGAAAAAACAGTGCTATATACTCAACCCTTTTCTCCTTATGGCTCACCCCATGGAACATATAAGGCCTGTCTCTTTTCCTAATACTGATAACTACTGCTGACGAAACGCTGACATCATTCACAATGGTAAATAGCCGTTTTCCGGTAAGAGTGAAAACGTGTATCTAGGCTATTGAAATTAAACCCGATAGAAACCTGGATCCCATGTTGTTTTTGTAATACGTGTAAGAAGATAACCTAAACCCAGACCCGGAGATAATAAAACGCAGCTAACGTTAACAGTATTGTTTAGTAGCTTTTTGGAACGCCAGAGGTCCATTTTTTTTTTAAATTCTTTCTTTTAATAATTCGGTACAGCGTTGTTTGAAATCAATCCAGCCGTTTAATTGTCAAGTAAATAGGAAGACACACAAACAGAATTGCGAGACAGAGTTTTTCGAGGTCGATTTCGATTGTTTTTAACAAATAAATAACTTGCCATATTCATATGTATACATGCATATGTAATGAAGATTACATATATCCAATGTATCACAAGTAAAAAACGAGTTAGTTAAGAACCTACTTCATAACACATAAATATAGCATAAACAAAATTCGATATGTGGTCCAATTGTACATTACGTACTAAGTTCTATATCAAAATTAATATACTCCAAATGTTCCTTTGCCAACTCCTCTTATCAAAACAACCCCAACAAATCTCAATACAAATTACAAACACTGCCATAAGGATAGAAGCATATTTTAGAACAGTCAATGTGAAATAAATAGATATTGTTTTCCTACACCCACTTCGAATACAACCTCCATTAAAACGTTAAATTAAATACCAAAGGATCTATAAATCTTTTTTGAGAGCAAATAATATCGCAAAACAACCCTCTCAAAAGCTTTTTCAAGTATAAAAAAATCAGATCATAATGAGCACCCACACACACACACACAAACTACAAAAAAGCTTTTAGTTTAAATTAAATTATTTCTGCGGAAAAATTAAATCTTGTTTATGACTGGAAAAATAATATTTAATTAATCATCTCTTTTTGATTAAGTTTTGGTTTTGATGGTTATGTCGATAAAATATGCATTAACTCATTGAAACCAGAAATTAGAAGGCATATCCGTACGTACTTTAATCAAGCAAAGTTATACCTCAAAAAATTGAAACATAAACAATAGGGTGGAATGCGGTTAAGTGACGGATTTATTTTTCTTTCACTTTCTTGGGTGAATGAATGGAAAAGAAACATTTTGATAAATTGCAGTTTTAAAAATTTATAAAAATAAAATAAAATAAAATTTGTCTATGATTAAAAATGGATTAAAAATGTATGCGTACACTACGAGTAACTAGGTTAGTAACATAATTAATAGTCCAGTCAAGGAAGACTCAAAATTATCAAATAGATGCAATAAATCATGCTCTCTGGATTATTATTTTATATGGTCAGGGTGAGGCCCAGATATAGCATACTAAAAATCCCAAGCCAAGAAGAGGGGTTCAAGGTCCCCTTTTGTCATTTTTCGTGAATATCAGTTGCCTGAAAGATTGAAACCGTCAAAAATATTCTTAATTTTGAAAACTATCAAAGGTTTAGATCTAGCAACATGAAGCCCGTTTGTTATTGCATTTGTTAAAAAGGCATTTGTGCGAGAGGTCATGAATTTTCCGTTAAGTTTATCATTCCCCTGATGAGTATTTACAGGAAATATTTCAATGTAATCGTGCATATATTTTAGCATTTTAATATAAGCTTTTTAAAACTAAACATTTTATAATTTTCTTTAATTTTTTCGTACAGTGTGTTAAATGTTTTTCGGGCAAAAACTATGTAAAAACCATCAGTCCCCTGACATTTAATTGATTTTTATCTCTTGAGGCCTCAGGAATGTTCTGTAAATGCTACTTTTCTTTTTAAGATACTTGGAAAATAAAAAGCACGACTCGGTTACATGAACTTGCTCATATTTTCAAGTGGCTTTGAAATTTAGAGATAAGTTGTACAGGGTGTGCTGCATAAAAGCATTACAGGCACGGGTTGGATAGAAACAAGAAAAAAATCACGTGGGAGGGAGTGCATGTCTCATTAAGATATATGTTATGCCATCTTCTAGGTCTCTTAGGAACGAATCGAAACATGGAAAGACAACGAATCGATTTGGAAAAGAATGATAAGGGTAAGGGTTAAAATACAAAGAGAAAGATTATACCAAATCGCAGGTTTTTTGATTTTTTATCGGGAATATTTCAAAAACGTGATGTGATGAAATATTTCTTAAGAAAATAATCAAGAGGTAAATGTACATAGGTATCATTAAAAATTATGTACAACGTGGCCTTGATACTAAGTTCAGAACTTGTAGTTTAAGTTGTGGTCATTTCCACATCATTTAGGCGGAGTCTCAACTTTCAAAAGGAAACGATTAAAAAAAGAACAAAATTATTAAAGAAAAAAAGACAGTTCCTACAATTATTGTTTTGTATTGTTTTTTTCAAAATCTTTACTAGTTTTCTATTTCATATATTTTTGTTCAGAACTTAGCTTATATAAAAATTAAACTAACTTGAAAACTCAATAATTTTATATAAAAATAAAAATGATTTTGTTTAAAATTTTTGACCATTACTAATACATAAATAACAGTTTTTGCTTTTTAATATTAACTATTAATATGTAGTCAAAAGACGCAAATTTAAGTTTTGATAGTTTTTAAAAAAAGACGCAAATTTTGGTTTTGATAATTTAAAAAAAAAATATCTTCGGATTTTTGAGAAAATTAAAAAAACTTTAGAATCTACTTTCCTTATAAAAATATTTGTTTTGAGATGAAGTGCCTATTAAAGTTTATATTAACAAAAAACACTGAGTTTTGTATGTTTTTGTTTCTTAAGGGCGGTAGTCAGCATACAATACTTAACTGCCTTATTCTGTCGTGCCAAATTTTCTCACCATTTGACCTCTTTTATGTTTAGCAGGGGATTTAGGTTATCAGTAACGGGTTCTGTTTCAGGTGGAAAGTTTATGATGGTTTACATTTCTTTTTAGATCTAAAATATAGTCGTTACAAATAATAGACTTTGGGTGTTAAAACATGACAAAACTGTTTTTTGGGAACTTTCTCATACAAACTTAAAACTCTTCCAAAATCAAAGTTCAAAACAAAAACATAAAAACTTTAAGCTCAGCCACCCCTCTTCTTCAAAAAACTTTCGAAATTTATCACGGTAGGCACTCAAGTACCTTAAAAAAATTGAAACAAAAGGGGGTTTGCCGATTTAGAGCAAAAAGTTAAGAGTGTATAAGCCGAACAAACGTCCAAAATAATCATAGTAACTAAGTGATTAAAAAAAAAGAATTAATAAGAGAAAAAGTTCGAGTTAAATAGACTTTTCGGCATCAAACGCAATTTAAAAATTTAGAAAAATAGAGAAATTCGAGTAACAGAAGTTCAAATTATGGAGGGCAAATCACATGAAAATAAAGTTGAAAGGCCAAAGTTCTAAATAAAATTTTGAGTTACAGATAAATTCAGCTGAAAGAAGTTCAAATTATAAGTTCGTCTGTATATAGCAGGTACCGTTAAGATCGGTTTCCGATAATTTTTTTAACAAAAAGTACACTATACCTACAGTAATCAACTGATTTTTTTTAAATAAAAATCGTTGGAGCCGTTTTAGAGATAAAAACAGATTTTCTTTAATGGTTGTATGGCAAGGACCTTTATTTTTGGAGCTAAAACAAATTTAAATTTCCCTTCTGGAGAGTTACACAAAAACCCCTTTGTTCAAAATTTGAATAAAATCGCTTCAGTGTTAACCACTGAAGCGATTTTCTTCAAACTGTAGGTAGGTAAAGGTACAGACAGACAGACAGTCAGAATTTTGTTTGATTGTTATCTCTTAGTTTTTTTGGCACGCACCAAAAACTTGCCTTATAGCACCTACATACATATGTTGCAAGTAAAAAATTTTTAATCGTTGGAGTAGTTTTCTTAAATTTGTTTATGTATAAAATTTTGCCATGCCATATTTGAGTACGAGTATTTATTAATATACATTTAAAAACTTGTTTCAAAAAATTCATCAATCCGTCTTTGAATATTGAATTTTCAAAATCGAATTATTGACATTTAAATGAGCTTTTGCATAAAAACTTTGCTTGAAATCGATTGAGCCGTTAATGAGAAAATCGAAAATCAAATAAAACGTTACACAGTTTTTGGCAAATTTTCTTCTTATCAAAAAGTATACACCATACATTCTCATATCCCCTGCCTAACACACGTGTTAACTGGCACACGGATAGACCAATTGCCCGTTTGATAGCTTTTCTTATTAATAAAAACATATATCTTTCCAGTATTTATCACTTCGCCAAATTCACCACTTCATCAAATTGTGGTGATTTTCTAATACATGTGTCACATACATGCACTGCCTTACGAAGTGTATACTGGTAATAGTAAACGAAACTACCACACATGTGCGTGTATGTGTTAAGTTATCCATTCATAAAAAGTTAAAGTTTTACGTACGTTAACACACGTCAGAGACTATTACACATTTAATTACAAGTAACAAATGTTTAAACGGTAGCAAGCTGCTATCCGCCGTTTATTAATATTGGGGTTAATAAATCAAAAATCCCAGTGTGTTTTTACGGTTTTAATGTTCTAGATATGTAGATATTTTTATTTAAATTTTTTTAGTTATAAACAATTAATTGTTGTTTCACGATTTCCAAACATGTTTTAAAAATATTTTTTTTAGAAAATTGGTCCTCTTTTCAATCAGCCTTATAGTGACTTTCACCCGGAAAATATTTCACCCGAAAAATTGGTATTCACACAGGATTTCAAAAATTAAATAAATTATGAGTTTCGTTTGCTAAAATAGAGAAAAAATTGCACTAAAAGCAAACAAAATTAATACAAATTCTAACTCTTATAACGATATATTTAATCCAAAATTAGTACTAACTATAAGAAAAATCAAACATGTTTCGGGTGAAACTCACCATAGGCGAAAAGTGAAATTTCAATTAATTAAATATATTCCTTAAAACTGCAAAACTTACACCAACAACTAAAAACAATTTCATTAATTACATAAAGAATAGGTAGGGGAAATTAAAAATTTCTGTCAACAGGGTGATATTAAAAAGCAACACTCAATCACGCTTGTTAAAATAAGTGAGTCAAAAGAAAATACAAAGTACCTATGAATGAACCAAAAAATCCTTGACACAAAAAAAAATCATTCACGCTTTTTAGGCCATACATACAAAAATTAAAAAAAGATAAAAACAAAATACGAAAACCAAATATGTACATAATGTATCATTATGATTAAAAACAAAAATATTCCAAGAGATTTTAAATAAACTTAAAAGTTCATTTAGTTTGGAGCTTAGTTACCTATAGTTATTTATTAATAAACTGAGATTCTGTCATAGGAGGAAAAAAGTGTCAATAGATTCAAAATGTTTACTGGGGGGTGATATTGTCTTTGAACGGAAGACAATAACAAAGAGTAGGTATAATTTCAAACCACCCACATTCCAAAAGTGGTGGGAAAAGAAAACATCATCAAAACAATAGTAGTTCTAGTAACTCCCGCTTAAAAACCAAATTCATTGCCTTTTTGCCTCACACATAGTTTTTCTTATGGAACCAACAAAATGTGAGCAATTTAGCTTGGAGCTGGCCCAAGTGGGGGAGAGAAGATGCCGATTGCATAAAACACAATACGATGATTTAAGAAAAAAAAAAAAAAACTATTGTTCCCAATTTTCTTTTACTATTAATGAAAAAAAATTCACCACTGCTGCTCTTCAGTCTTCACTATCTCGGGTACATAATTCTTCTCACTTTTTTTCTTTTATTCTGTCTCACTTTTTCTGTTTGCTTTGAACAGATATTCGGAGCTACTCTTCTAACGCAACAACAAAATATCACACAAAGTACCGTACCGAAAATTTACAAAACAATTCACTAGCAGTAGCAGTAGTTACTAGCAGCCGAAGTAGCCAAACAGAAGCACAACACACAAGGAGGAAGACAATTTTGTATCTAAAAGATTCTTTACAGGAGATCACAGAACAACTTACTACACAACTCTGAGAGGAAAGTAGCGATTCGCACTCTCATCGTTGTCGTGTGTATCGCTGTCAGTTGAATACTACCCGACAAGGCGATTCCGAAAAGCTGAAAACTGAAATCCACCCAAAGTTCAGTTAGTTTGTATCTGTCTATCAGCAGTATGCATACGGACTGCCAAGCTATTGCCGTGCAACTTTGCTAGGCAAGACAGTCTTCATCATCATCATCGGCAGTGCGCTATTGTTGATTTGAGTGTGCTTTTTCTGATGGAAAATGAAAAAAAGTTTTATTTTTATTTCTGAAGAAAAACAAATCAAAACAACACAACAAATTCGCAAATGACGCTCCGTTTTCTATATAACTGAATTAATGTTAAATAGTTCGATTTACTATATATATGAGAGGGGTGTTTTTGCTGTGCGCTTGGGAGTTGTTAGTACTTAGCCGTTAAGAAAATGTTGCAGCAGACTCAATGTAGTTAAACATTGTTTATGGGGGAAAGTCATCGAATTGTGAAGCGTTTCCATTTTAGGAAACAAAATGTTTCAATTAAATTTATAAAATAAATACAAAATATGCAAATAATTCCAATTCAAAATATGTACGTTATAAAAATTAAAATACACAACTGAATCGCATGTACTGGCTCAAGTTGCTTAGAATTAAAAAGTTTTGAAATATAAAAGTAATCTTAGAAAAAAATATAAAAAAGCATTAACCTAAATCGTTTTTTAAATAAATTATTTAAACAATAAACCTCGAACTCAAAAACAATGCATGCCATTTGAGTACTTGAAAAAATATGAATATATTCAAAAAGAAAAATTTTAAATTGTTGAAGCGGTTTTTTAAAAAAAAAACTATTTTTTATATATATAATTTTGGCAATATTAAAAAAAAAATGTTTTAGCATGCCAATTTTGAGTATATATTAAAATACTTAGCCTAGTTACAAAAAAAATGAATTTTCAAAAAAAAAAACATTAATATTTTTTACTGACATTTTCAAGGAGCTTTTACGTAAAAGTTTGTGTGAAATCTTTTGAGTCGTTTATCGCCAAAATCGAAAATCGTTAAATCGCACCTACGGTGGTACAAATATATCAAAAGGCTAAAAAAACATTTTCTTCCAAATGAAATAAAATCGCAATTGAAAAAAACTCTATTTCTCTTCAGGGGAGAGATACTTCTTTCTACCATTGCTCAATTTAAATCAAATAGTTTCGGGTGTCTGTCAGTTGTGTCTTGAATCATCAAGTAAATTTTCATGCAATTTCACATAGTTTACGAATTTGTTTTCCAAGGTACAAAAGCGTAAAAGTGTGTTATGTCCATTTTGGGCTTAAACCTATGGAGTATTTTTTCAGCTTTCAGAGGAACAAAAACATAAGTGTGAAATTTTTATTCTTTTGTTATTAACAATTAAGTAATTATTATATTACTCTTAGTAAAAACGAACAAAATTAACTGCCCGAAACTATATTCAATTTAGTTTCTATAAACATTTACATTTTTTAAAAAATAGATAAATTGTTTTTTTTAAGAAATATGCAAAATAAAAAATTTTAATGTATTTTCTGAAGCATAAACATTTTTGCACTTACGCCCTTGTACCACCGGCGCGCCGCGGCGGTGCAATATGAAAGGTACCTTTAGTAAAGGCTTTTTTTATCGAAATTTAATCATTTTATTTTATCAAAATCGTTGAAACCGTTTTTGAGATAGATAAGCTTTTCCTTAAAGATTGTGTGAAAAAGTACCGTTCGGTTTTGAAACAAAAAAAAAAATCAATTTCCTCCCTGGAGAGAGACGAACAAAATGATACCCTACTTTTTAAGATATCGATATTAATAATTTGTCTATCATTAATAAATTGAACAACGATTTTTTAAAAAGTTATAAAATCGATTTCTCAGCCTACTAGTTTGAAATGAAAGGCCGAAAGTGGGTGGGGAGTTTTTTCTTAAACATACCAGGTACCGTTAATAACGATTTTTGGTAAAAATTTTTCTTTATCCATACATGATTTTCTTAAAAAAAATCGTTAAAGCCGTTTTTTTATGTCTCGAAAGTTGTGAAACGAACGAGTAATTCTAAAAAATATTTAAAAGTACTAAATTTTAAGGAAAAAAATTCCAAAAAACATTTTATCAATAAACATTATATGATAGAAACAAAGACAAAGTCGAAAAGATGTTTTCAAGTCTTGAAATGATATTAGAGCAGAACTGATAAAACAGTTCGGAGGAGGTTGGTGAAGTTATTTGCACGAAAGAAAAGCTAGTAGAGTGCTTTTCCTAAGGAGCACAAAGATTTAATCTAGGTTCAAATTTGCTTACGCCCAAACAATTTCTCGTACTTATTTGACTTCTTTCGATAAATCTTAAATTGCTAATTTTTCTTCTGGGGTGGAAACCAGGGACGTAACCCTTGCTTTCTTTAAGATTAATTTTAATTAAATTTTTATAATAAAGTAATATTATGTATTCAGATTGCACAACCTTTCTTAAAAGATAATTTCGTCGGTCGCCAACAAAACAAACAAGTCTGCGTATCAATCTGCCTCTATTTTAATGTTCACATTAAAAACGCATTTTCTGCTAAAAGCTGCCAAAATGAAATCAGTAAATCAGCAACATCAAACTATAATAGTCGTGTTTTTTTATACGAGAGTATAACTATGTCGTTAATTACATTTAAAATTTAGTTGCAAATACGTTGTTGTTTTTATTTGACTTTACGTTAAGACATTGCAACTCTTTGTATTTCAATGTCAATATTTGTAAATACACTGTATATTACAACACAAAAAAATAAATGGTGATTGAAGATTTTTGTTTCTCCTTAAAAACAAATAATTCAGATTTTGGTTCATGTTTCTTTTAAATACATTTTTTACTCACCAATGATTTATCATTGAAGTAATACGTTAAAAGGCAGTATATACTTATTTATTCTGAAGGTTAATATACAAAAAACATTTTTCTAAAATTATATAAATTATTCACTGCTACAAGCAATTTTTTATCTGGTAACTCTAAGATTTTGTATCGAGATGCATGACGTTTAATTTTGGTTTAACTTATTTTACTTTGTTATGATGTTTCATCGCAAGTGCGCATAGTTCTCTTTTTAATCCCTACATTCGTCTCGTGTGCATGGTGTGTCGTCTATCGCTATGTTTCTATCGTTTTATTTGTGTCCTAATAGACTGGCGCAACATACATATATGTATGTTTATTTTGCATTTCTGCAAAGTGCAGACAAAAATACAAAAACAAAATATTTATTTCGTATTGCAGCCGAAAAACCAGGGCAACAGGGATGGTTTTCCTCTCTTGGTATTATTCATTCAATATTGAACTTTACCGGTCTCTCCGACGACGCAATCTACCTACGGACGGATACGATTGTGGTACATACAGTTGGATGTGGCGGCAATGGAGCCGAAAAGATTTTTCTCTGCGCTGTTTTCTGTGATTTAAAATCTACGATTAGTTTCCTTCCTTTTCTATGATATGCTATGTATCGGTATGTATTAAAAAAAACATTTTCATACGTATGTTTATATAAATACGAACAAATATATATTCTTTGTATCGTTATATTTTAATGAACTGCTATGTTTTACAGTGCAATTATTTAAACGGCATTAGTTGATTGTAAGTAATGGTATTATAGTTTGTTGAGTTTGATATAGGGAACTATGCAGCTAATAAAATTTGAAATCTGGCATGCATATCCTTAAATAAAATTTTTCATTAAAAATAAATATAATTTATTATTGATGTACGTGTATGTACTTATAAACGCTAAATAACAATAAATAATTGGTAATATTGCTGAAATAGCTCCTCAACAGTTTGAGGTAAAAAATAATGCCAATTGAACTCGTTAGGAAACATGAATTTATACAAAAACATTTAAAAAATTGAGCGGTTTTTAAGAAATAATTATATAAAATTAAAAAATGTGTTTTTACGAAAGTTTGAAACATATTTTAAAACTCGAATTTTTTTTTTTTGATAATTTTGGTAGAAATATACGAGTGTTAAAATTGCAAAAGCTAACTTGAACACACGATAACTTTAACAATCTAATAACTTGAACATGATATTTTTCCCCAAAACAGGCAATTTTCAATGCTCGGCAACTTGAATTTTTTCATTATAGTTCAGTCGAAATAGACACATAAATGTCCAAACCTAGCCAAAACTCCAATAAGTCTGAAAATTTGTATGGACCTTCCTTTGGGCATAACATATAGATAGATATAGATATAGATAGATATACATATGAAAAAGCTATGTAGATCATACAATTCTCTACAAAAAAGATTAAGTCATATTTTTTCGTAAGACCATTGGTTGAGGATATAAAGCTTTTTCAAAAATGGTAAATTGACGAAAATATCGTTTTTTTGGGAATAACTCCTTAACGGAAAATGTTATCGAAAAGTGATTAATGTAATGTTTGTAGTTGTTTTGACCCCTTACATGAATATGCTAAAATTTTTGTTTGAACATTTACTGTTAAAAAGATATAATTATTTTAAGAATTTGGTCAAAAGCCAAAAATAACGGTTTTCCGATTTTTACTCGTAAACGACAATGGCGTTCAAAATAAATGTATGCTCAGTTTGTAGTTGGCAAAATGTTCTACTTAAAAGGTTTCAATGATTTTTCACATACAAGTGGTCAGTTACAAGATATTATGATTTCAAAATTGGCTAAATGTCGAAAATATCGAACTTTCACCTACAATTCTTAAACAATTAATATTATCGAAAAGTACCTTACGCAAAATTTGTAAATTGCGTGATTAACCACTCAAAATAAATAAATATTTTAAAAATTTGGTTTAAAGTCAAAAATAAAAGTTTTTTGCCTAAGATGTCAAAAAAAAAAACGGATGCTAAGCTTCTAGAAGTTGAAATGTACTACCAAACGAGTAGTAAAATTCTGTTCCATACAAGTGGTTGGTCAAAAGATATAGCGATTTAAAAAAAAAAAACTACTTTGAAAAAAAAAGTATTCAATAACAACGGCAGGACTTACACTAAAGTGCTATACCTACCTTTTCTGAAAGCCAACAATCTGTTTTTTAATCCTTAATTTAAATTAAATTATGCGTTTATGTTAATAGTTTTCGAAATATTCGGATGCAAACTCAAAATTTTGATAAAAAAATTTTAAAAAAAGTTTAGACTAATGTTTATTTTTTTGTGAAATAAATTGCAAATGTGGCTTTTACTGGTCAATGCTTAAATAAACTATAAATTGAAAAAAGACTAAAGTGAAAATTACTTAAACTACGTTTTGTTTTTTTATTTGAGTTGTCTTGGATTCAAAAAATATTTAAATGAATGTAAGGAAATTGTTAAACAGATTTGTTATGCTAACAAATATTGAGGAAGAATGAACTTCGTCATAATTGCTGTATTAGGTGAAATGTTTTTTTTTAATTTTTTCTAAATGCGAATTCTGAGAAAATAAATTTTTGATTTGCTTGTGCACATTTTGATGAGGAAACATTTGTGAGATCTAACTATCATCAAAATTATTCAATTAAAAATTTATATTTAGAGTTTCGATTTTGTTATGATTTACGTCATGAAGATCTCATATAAGTAGACTGGCTTATTTAAAAATAATTAATTTCCGTATAGAGTTTAAATTTGGCTACATATGTATGTCATAGAAGCTTTGTTATTGTTTTCTTCTCGTTTTAAGCAATACCTATGTAAGTGTTAATCAATAGTTTTTTCCCTTCAATAAATTATTTTTGAAATTATTCAATATAAGAATTTTATTTATTTTTGCTCTGTGAATGTTGTTATAATCTTTATATTTGTAGAAAATACAACGTTCTCGTATATTTATTTATTAATAAATAATTTTGTATCTTAAAGAAAGTACTCTCGAAGTTTATCTAAATTTTCTAAACAGTGCCGAGATTTAGTTATTTCAGGAAGTGAAGTGAGATGACTCGCCTTACTTGCTGACTCATCAAACTTCTCTCGCATAAATTCGAATTTAGTTCCAAACATGATACAAAGAATAAATATAAGAGACAAAATTATACCTCTTTGTCGTACTCATTACATTTGATATTCTGTTTCACATCATCTCTTATAGATACGAAATGAAATAACAAATACAACATGGTAAATAAACATTGGAATCTTAATAGTAGAGTATCTTTGATTTCAGTTGTTTTTATTTGTTTTTATTTGTCGTAATTAAAGTTTAATGTGTTTTCATCCTTGAGAAATAAAATTTGTATAGTTTCAAAAATTAAAAGAATATAATTTAATTTAATATGTATTTATATATTAACTATTAAAAAAAAGGGAGTTGTTTTTTTAATTTCGTTTCCTATCCATGAACGGGTGTGACAAAAGTTCTGAAGAAAAAAACACAAATACTTAATAAAACATGCAAATTTATCAACACATACATCAAGGAACTGCTGAAATATCCGGCGAGTAATCTAACATTTCATTTAACTCGCCCATTCATTCCGTTTAGTAGTTAAATCGATTTTGACAAAAAGTTAATATTAAATTAATTAGTTTAAACTAGTTAAAATTAGTTAAAATTAAACATGTGCAAACCGAAACCAATATTAAAGTTTTGAAATTGAAAATTTTATTTCAAAAATGTATGAGGACAAAATATTCTGACAAAATTGGAAAGGCTTTCAAACATTTGCTGTTAGCTTTTTGATATGAAAAAACAAAAATTTTTCTAAGCATATTTTAGGCATCAATCTCAAATCCGTCATAATTTTTGACCATCAGCTGCGGTTTTTAAGATATTGAAAATGACCAAAAATGCAGTTTTTCGCTTGTTTAAATTTTTTTCAACCAGGAATATCTTGAAAACCTGACCTGATGGCTGAAAAAAGATGATGGGTTTGATTTTGGAGTTCAAAACTATGTTAAGAAATATCATTTTCTGACCCTACCGAAATTCTATCCTATATTTAGATGCCTGTCTAATTTCATCAAAATACTTTTGCGTCATACATTGGTCGTGTCAGGGGCATCCCCAAATATTCGAGTATACAAATAACATTTTTTTTTTTTGTTTTTGACGTCCAATAACACATTTTTGCAGGTATTGAATGATCGACATCTAAAAAATGAATGCACAACAAGCAATTTATGAAAATTATATATTTAAAAACTTCTTTAAATCTGATTAAAAATTAGTTAACAAAACTTTTCAACGATTGCTTTACAAAGTATAAATTTAAAAATTAAACAAAATTTAATTTAATATTTTAAGCCACTTAAACGTAAGAGCAAATAAGTGCGAAACAGTCGTTCATATTTCATTCCAAGTTTGCAGTGGTTCATATGAAATTGTTTTGAAAAGTGAATAGTAAATAGACTAAAAAGATTGCAAGTTCGGATAAGAATAAAAATAATGATAGCTCAAAAATTCCTTTTTATATGCCAAGAAGATCAAGAAGATAGTAACGGAATAGAGAAAAATTTAAAAATTTTGCTGACCATTTTGTGAAACAATAGTTCACTTGGACGTATCCGTACTTTTTTTAACCGTAACTAATTTTCAAAAATTGTTGGTTGTTAATTGCAAAAACAAAATCTAGCAATATTAAAATCTTGATATTAAATCTGAAAAATTCTAGCCTCATATTCAAGTTTAATATTTATTAATTTATTATTAATTACTTACACTTACACAAGGTAACATAATATCGTCGACGTTCTTTGAAAACACCTTAACTACATTTTAATTTGTGTTGATACATCTGTACTTTTCATAGATTTTTACTAAACAGAATTTGAAAATGTGTAACTTAAAGAAATATTTACCTTATAAAAAGACCAACATAAGATTTAGAGACCTTTTACAAAACTAACATTTTTGTATTTTATTAAATATATCGCTTTTACAAGAAAATGGATTTAGGAAGTTTTCCGAAAATCCGAAGATGGAACCAAAATTCTAAAACGTTTAAATTGTTGCATAAATTAAATAAAACAATAAATTTGTTGTTGATAACACATTTTATTTTATTTAGATAATTGCACATAGTATAAGTATGTACATATGTATATGTATGTATTACTTTGCTTACAATTGATAAGTTTGTTACAAAAATATGTGCTTTTCTAAAATTCTAACTTTTAATTTTCGGAAAGATATCTTGTTTTAAGGAGATTACAATTTCGATTGTTTTTGAGACTCTCACAAGTTGTGATTGTGCAACACAAAATCAGCATCACCTGTTCTTGTGACTTGTGAGGTTTAACTAAGGGTCGGCAGAATCGGATTGTAAGTGCGTAAGTTTAAAATAAATAATAATATTTTTAAGTACGTATACGCCCGAGTGCATCATTTCAAAAAGTTTGGACCAAACGAAATTCTAAAAGACCTCATAACAGAAATGAATTATACAAGTGGAAGATTAAACGTTGTTGATTCATATAGACTAGTGGTTATTTAAATTATCCTTATTGTTATCATTAAGCGATTTGCCATTAATTGCCATTGTAAAGTAGACCAAGAGCTGGCAGCAAATTTTGGGGTGAAAGCATAACCAAAATATGAGTCTGCAAGTACAAGTGTCTTGATATGGAAAGCAAAAACAGAAACCTGGTAGGATTTTTTTTGACACCCATAAAGGGGACGACGAGTGTCGAAACAAATCTGTCAGACTTTACTAATGAATGCGTATATACATATATATATACATATAGGGATGATGTCGAACCTGTCTATAGGCAAAACAAGCAATTGATTTGGCTTTGGCAGGGCGTCAAAAACGAAGAAAATTAAAGTACTAAAGCAACTTTTTGACCTGTTCTGAGATTTAGCTAATTTGAAAATGCAGAGAATGAGTGAGATGATTCATTTTTTTTTGTCAAAATCGATTTAGCTAGTAAACGGAGTGAGTGGGTGAGTTAAATGAAATGTTTGATTACTCGCCGGATATTTCGGCAGTGACTTGGTATATGTGTCGATCAATTTACATATTTTATAAAGTATTTGTGCTTTTTCTCAAGAGCTTTTGTCACACCTGTTCATGGATACGAAATGAAATTAAAAAAACATGAGGTCTTTATGACGTGTCGATCAATTTACATATTTTATAAAGTATTTGTGCTTTTTCTCAAGAGCTTTTGTCACACCTGTTCATGGATACGAAATGAAATTAAAAAAAACATGAGATCTTTATGACGTAAATCATAACAAAATCGAAACTCTTAATGTAAATTTTTAATTGAATGATTTTGATGATAGTTAGATCTCACAAATATTTCCCTAACAAAATGTGTGCAAGCAAATCTAAATTTGTTTTCTCAGAATTCACATTTAGAAAAAAAAAATATTTCACCTTATACAGCAGCTATGACGCATTCTTCCTCAATATTTCCTCAATATTTGTGGGCATAACAAATCTGTTTGACAATTTCCTTGTATTCATTTAAATATTTTTTGAATCCAAAACAACTCAGCCAAAAACAACAAAAAGTAGTTTTAGTAATTTTCAATTTTCTCTTTCTTTCTAAGCCAAATTTGCAATTCATTTCACAATTTTGAAAAAAATTGCTCTAAGCCTTTTTATAATTTTTTTTTATCAAAATTTTGAGTTTGCATGCGAGTATTTCGAAAACTATTAACATAATTACACAATTTAATTTAAGTTAAGGGTTAAAAAACAGATTGTTGGCTTTCAAAAATAGGTATAGCACTTTATTGTAAGTGTTGCCATTGTTATTTAAAATTTTTTTTCATTTAAAGTTTTTTTTTTTTAAACTGCCCCTGCTTCCTAAAAGGAGCGAGTTAGACCCCCCCTCGTACAGTAAAAAAATGCTTATTTTTGACCGATCCACAAAAAACCATTATCAGTTTTTGGTGCCAAAATTAGTATCTAAAAACTTTTTTAAATGTCAATAATTGCATATCAAAATTTAGTATGTGATCTATTTTCTTGGAACTATCTATTTACTTGGAACGTTTATAAGTGTACGGGAACCAAGTTCCAAAAAAAATAGATCACATATTAAATTTTCAAAAAAAAAATATTTTTTTTAATATTTTATTCAAAATTTTGATATGCAATTTATAACATTTTAAAAAAGCTTTTTGATACAAATTTTGATTGAAATTGATTAAGACGATAATGAACGAAAACAAGAGACGAAAATAAAAAAAGAAGTTTCATAACGGTAGGTATTTTTAATATCAGTTTTTGGTAAATTTTTTTTACCAAAATGTGCACCATACCTACAATAACAACTTGCCTTTTAGTACCTACATATGTATATCGAAAGTAAAAATATTATCGGCCAATCAACGTAAACATAGAAAACCTTATAACACTCGCAAACACGTTCAAATTGGTGGCTTAAAGTGAACAAAGGTTAGTTTTACGTGTTTGCGCATTAATGTAAAGTTTCCTTGCTATTGCATTCCTGGGAAGCATTTCCCTAACGGTATAATATATTAATATACTTGTGACAATTACCGTTTTTGTCGTAGATGGAAAAAAATCATTTTCCCTCTAAGGCTATCTCAAAAAAAAATATTTTCTAAAATTTTAAGAAAATCGCTTCAGTGGTTTAGTTTACACAGATCGAGGAACAAATTTACAGACAGACAATAGACAGATGGACAGATAGACAGAAACCACCTTCTTTTTAGCGATTTTTAATTATTACTCCAAATGTTGCTATAAAATGGTACTTACTATATCATAAGCAAAAATAATTAATATCATGTAGTTGGTAGATTTTGAAATATCATTATAAAATTTTCTAAAAAATATTATTTTTTGCAAAATTTAAAACTTGAGTTCAATTTTTACAAATCTTACACTTGTGGTTTAGTAGAAATTCGGTTTAAAATTCAATGCTAAACATTTTAGATTTTGCTTACGTCTGATACCAACAAATAAAATAAACAATCACCCACCACCTAAAGATAAGGGTATATGGGGATATGGGAAATGTGGGAACCAAGTCCATTTAGGATATTTAAGGTAATACACACCGAAAGGTGGAATGCGAAAATTTCCCTGCACAAGTGGCGTCTCTGTGAGTTTATGAGAATATGTTGTTACTGCTGATTACATTGAATGTTTGTTTTAGTGACAAGTGAAACAAAGTGAATGGGGTTCGTACTCCTATAAGAATAAAGGTTTCCAAACGAATGTGAGCGAGAGCGTCAGAAAAGTCTTCCTCATCGACAGCGTCGGTAGTGTGTTAGTTTTTGGTTGGTTTCAGTACTCATGTACATGTATGTATGCATGTATCCTTATGTGCATAAGTATATGGGCCAGAAACGATTGGTACGAAGTGAATTTAAAATAAAATTGAAATCGATCGACAAACGGTATGAATTGAGTCGAACATGGTTCATAAAGAGATTTAGTTGAATTTATTGTTGGTCTTTTGTTTCAATGGTTTTACACAATGCACGGAAAACAATGTAGAAAAGTTCTTCAAATAAACTGATTTTCAAAAACAATCAATTAAAAATCGACAGAACGAACACTAAGCTACTGAGAGTTGTGGGCTTTTAATAATTTTTCAGGGGATTCTCAAGAGAATATACGATATAAAATTGCAGGGTATGTTTTTTGTAATTTGAAAATTCATTTAATCAAATTTCTTATATTAAAGTCAGAGATGGAAAATAATGATTACTTTTTTTAATTTATTTCTACTTTCATTTCAATTACAAACATGTAATTAGTAATTTGACTTTGTTCAATTACAATTACACATGATTGTAATTGAAAACAGATACATTTCCATTACTTGTATTTGAAAAAAAATTCTTACAAATTACATGTAATTGAAAATAAGAATGGATTTTCGAAAGTAATTGAAGGAAAGCACTGTGTTAATTAAATTTAACGTAATTGATTACTTGGATTGTTATTCATTAGCAAAATGCTTCTATTATTTAAACACTAAAATAATTTTGATATAAGTAAAAAAAAGTTATTCTTACTGCTAAACAAATATAAATAGACAAAAACGCAACGAGAAATTTGCCCATTTTACTATTATTAATTTAATTATTTTCAAAAGCAGATTATTTAAAAGACAACAGTAAATTAAAAACCTGATGAAAGTGAATAAAATATATTATAATAACACATACAGAGATTTAATACTATAGAGAACTATTTGTGTTATATCACGATAAATGTGATTACTTTTGTTTTCAATTACTTTTCAATCACATGTAGTTAGTGATTGAGTTTCTTCAATTACATTCAAAATTAGTTGAAAAGTGTTTCAATTGAAAGTACCTAAGTGAAATTGAACTTTTTTTCATTCTTCCCAACTCTAATTAAAATAATAATGGAATTGATAGCCAAAATATTTTTTATAGATACTTCAACGATTTTAAATTTATAATTTGTTCTATTAGGTTTTTAAATTCAAGATCTGTTTAGATATATGAACCTAGATTAAAGAATGGGAAAGAATTGTGTTTTATTTAGGATAGAAATGTTTTCCTCACGTCGTATGCATGTTTTTAAGTAGATTCGGAAGTTCAAATGCAAGGATTTGAGAATAAATTGAGTTTCGAGTTGCCGTACCTATTATTGATGCACCATTGATGCGCATAACGTAACAATTTCAGTTAAGGTGAAGTTCGTATGTATGTTAATGGAATTCCATACAAAGGCAGTGGAAGCTGCGAGGTATACACCAATTTACATTGATAATTAATATTGAACAACAACAACTGGAATTTGCTAACCAAATTGAATGGCTGGAGTAGGAGATATACTTATTAGGATTAATAGTAACGATTCAAGACTAACATACATATCTGACTGAAAATGTAAATTTTTTTAAACTAAGCTTCTTTATTTTGTCAGTCTTAGATAAGCTATGAACTAGAATATTGTTATGTCTCAATGATAAAGTCTATAACAACAAGTTTAAGGTAAGGTTTAAGAAAAAATTTTAAGGCTCTCGCTTAAAGCCGATTAAATTCTCATTTTAAGTATATTTTCCCAGAATTATATCCGTACATCATTAATTCCATATCTAGAAGCAGAAAATGAGCTGAAAACAGAAGGAATCATTTTTGGAATGCCAGCCTGTTACGGCAGGAATGACACAGATGATTTCAAATACGGGCTCAGCATTGATTTTATATTCATGAAATTTTGTCGGAATATTTTTTTATCAAACTGATAACTTAGGGAAGAATATTGTTACATAAATAAAAAAAAGGAATAAAAGAGTAATACTACATTCTCATTACGCCAAATGAGGTTATTTCGTTCAAATTTCTAAATTCGATACGAAATTCACATTTCCAAATGAGATAATTTCAACAAAATTTGTACGCAATTAGGTTGGAAATTAAGTCAAACATATTGAACACACCCAATTTGCCACAGTCTGAAAATGTTTTGTATGAAAATGTCAAAGCTCAATGGATGTAGAAATAAAAAACCCAATAGCATAAAGTATTTAACAGACATTTGATTTTCAAAAATGAAATGAGTTTTCAAACGAAATTACTAAATTACAAATGAAAACACTTTTTCTATGATTTGTGAAATTACCTCACCTCGGCTTTAATGAAAGCGTAGCATAAGATCGCTTTTGTTAAACAACGAAATAAAAGAGTATAGGGACTATGTATAAAGCCTTAAAGCAAATTACTAGGTGGTCCAAAAGTCCCTTTACGTTCCCAAATATGAAAATTTCGAATAATTTACTGCGACAGGATAAGAACTAATGAAATATAACGGATGTTCTTTGTAGACGTGTGGTTTTTAAGAAGAAATAAAATGCATTTAATAAAAGCTTTAGGAATTTAGCTTTATTATAAAGATAAGGGTTTGCCTTTACGTTTTAAAAATGATTTCGGTCGAGTGGCCGCCGCGGATGGCTCGAATAAATTCCAGCCGCGAGGGGTCTAATTTTCGACTAATTTTTGCAGCAATTAGGGCCGTATGTCAGCAATAACGCACCGAATATTCTCTGCCAAGGCGTCAATCGTCTCGGGCTTATCTTCGAAAACAAGCGACTTCACATAAGCCCACCAAAAATAGTTTGCACGATTTTGGAGGCCACGCCACAGGCCCACGACGCGAGATAATGCACCCACCAAAAGTTTCCTTCAATGAATTGATTGTTTTGCTATGCGTCGCTCGAACCGAACTTTTATTTTGCACGATTTGCAAACGTTATTCAGGAGAAAGTCAATTCATTATGAAATGGCAAACCATAAAATTTAGCATAAATCAAGTGCCAGCTGTCAAAAAGACCAATTCCGAAAAATAGCCAGATTGAAAACAACACGTCTAAAAAATCACCCTCTATACATTTCATATCATAGTTCATTTTATGGAAATTTTTACTTGCGTGCATACAGAAAAAATTAATTCGAGATTTTGATCAGACTTGTCATTACCATGATAGGGAAGAGGAAAAAAGTGGGTCACACAATTCTGTCTGTCTGTCCGTTCGGATACAGCGTAAACGGTAGGATCGATTTTCTTAAAACTTAGACATACTGGTTTTTTGTGATTTTGGTCGCACTTTTTAAGAACATTGTTTTTTTAGAACAAAATTTAACGGATTTTGCATACAATTTTAAAAAGATTCAACTGTTTTTTTTTTTTTTTTAATTCAGTATCTCAATTTTTTTAAAAATATTTTAAGAGTTTGATAAACATATTTAAAATTATTTTTTTAAATAACCGCTCCAATTATTTTAAATATTTTTGTTTGAATGCAATCATATTTAGTCAAGAATTAAGATGGCGTTCTTTTTTTCATCTCAAACTCTCAAAGAAGTTGTTTAAGATAATTTAAATATCGTATTTCATGCTTTTAAACACTTTTCTCTCTTTCCATGTCTTTACATATAATTTGTTTATACGTTCGACCGAGTCGTGCATTTTATTTACATTAGGAACTATACGCACTGATAACATTTGGCATGACTTTAAGAAGCAATTTCTCATCGAATGATGACTTTCAGCTCCTTTAAAGTCCGAGGTTAGCTGATGTAAACCTTCTTACGTATATCTTTAAATTACTTTATTTGGTTTTCTAGAAAAAAAAGTAAAATTGATTATTACTTTTATTTTGGTGAGTGAACTACTTCAAAGTTCAACTATCGTTAGGTAACTCAATACACTGTGTAGAACAAATTTTATTTGAAATGTTGTTTTTGATTTGCAACAGTTAACATTAATCAAGAACTTACATTTAAATAATAGTAATTCGTAATTTTAGCTTAAAAAATTATTACAAAATTTTCAAGTGAGATATAAAATCAATATACACAAGTCAGAAAAAGAAATTTCGAAGATAATAAGAGATTAAGTAAATAAACTGCCATTAATTAGGTACTAAAATGAATAAATGTATAGACAATTCTTAAGTAAAAAATAAAGAAATAAAATAAAAAACTATAGTTGAAAAACATGCCTACAAAAAATGTGAAAAAAAAAATACTTGGTTCAGTACAGCTGTGAACTCAATTTGTGGTATGTATTTTACAAACCTGCCAAAATAAAAAGACAACACCAGAGTTAAGAATTTAAGTTTTAAACATTTTTTTATTGTAAATCGTACCAAAAAAAAAAAAATAAAAACATTCAAAATACTTCATTATAGTTTGTGTCAAACATGAACATTCCAAAAAAGGTGCGACCTCAACTTCCGGTGGATAAACAAACAACATGAGCGCGTTCACGTTTGATAGCAATAGAATTATACCTTATATATTATCTATGTATATACATATAAGTTAAACTATGCCTCGAGAGTGTGAGCTCTTTACGTGCTTCATTTTTACTTATTTTGTTTTGCATTTTATTATTTCAAATTTCCATTTAGTCTTTTATTTTATATTTCCTTTGTTCTACTTTGTTGTTATGTAAATATCTACATAAATGTCCAGTACAATATCAAGTTAAAGTGTGTGCATGCATAGCGAGTGAAGGAAAGTTTCTTGTGTGTCTTTTCCTAAATTTCCATATTCAACATTTAGTTTTGTAAGTAGCAAAACAAAAAAATAAACAATAAATTCGGAAAGGGTCTTCCAACAGAGATGTTTCATTTTAAATTAAAGTCAATTTTGATTATAAGGAGATATATTCGTATTTTTTTAATATAAATTGAAAACAATGAAGTAAATAATAGTATTTTTGCAATCGCAAAAGATAATTTTTGTCGTAGCTAGGAGTATTGTAAAGACATAACGACGGTTTGGAAAACAAAAAAGTGCGTCTCGCATTTCTATCTGTTCTGCTAGAGACTAAACTGCTCCCATTACAATTGGTAGGAGAGTTGGCAAATAATGATACGAAAAAGGTCAATTACAAAAACTTTTTCGATTATAACTGATATTCAATTTACTACATGTAATTGAAAAGTGTCTATTTGGTAGACGGCCATCGGCCAAACCAATTTAAGACTTAAGATAAACTTAAAAAGAAAATTGTGAATAGAATTATAATTTTGAAGTCAATAAAACTAAAACTAAACTAAAACTAATTGAAAAGTGTCAATTACTTGCAATCCAATTAGGTGAATATAATTGAAAATCAAAGTTACTATCAAAAAGCTGTTTTGATTACCTTTTTACTATGGCTTTTTTGTCAATTACATTTTACGTGATTTAAAATTATATAAAAGCTTGTAATAGATTACAATTCATGAAATACATGTAAATAACACAGTGCGTTCCTTTAATTGCTTCGCAAAAACAATGTTCTTTTTTTCAGTAACATGTAATTGTGAAGTGAATTATTTAATTCATGTAATTTGTGAGTGAATCTGATTTTCCAGTCGTGCATTTATTTTTTTTTTTTATTTTAAGTATTTTTTGGAAAGTTTGATCAGGCTCTTAATCAATATGAAAAGGTATTAAAGTGAGCATAATAAAACAATCCGGTTTCGGTTGATAAATAAGTTTGATGTGCTATAGGCCATTCGATTGGCTACAAATTAAAGTATCGGCAGTTTAAATTGAGCAAACTAATGGTCGATAGGAAGTCTGCTTGGAGCAGAGTTGGGTAGTAATTATTATATTTTTAAATTGATTATAGGATCGATTACAATTACATGTAATCATTTATTGCCTTTTTCCAATTATAATTACATGTAATTGGAAATTTTTTGGAAATTTTCAATTACAATTAAATGTTATTTGTAATTGAGAATTTTCAACTACCTACTAATAACATGTAATTGACGAAAATTAATTGATAAAAAAAAAATTTTTGAAAAAACTTTTTTGTAATCATTACACACAAATATAATACATAATTGGTTACACAAAATATCATTTTCATTAAACAAGATGTGGAGGAAATATCTTTCCGTACTATTTACTAAGTTTATGTTAGGCGGATGGGTATATTTTATAGATAGATCGTTAGACAGGTTTTATCCCCCAGGTATGTACCCTTCACATCTTGTTTAATATGGTTGATGTTTTGAGTAGTCAATTTCATTTGTATATAATGATTTTTTGCTCAGTTATTTTTTTCAAATTACATATAATTAAATTTTTTTCAATTTAATTAAATTGAAGTTTTCAATCACAATTACATGTACCTAATCAGTAGTTGAAAATTTTCCATTACAAATTAAAAGTAATCGGAATTGACTTTTTTTGTAATGAGTAGTAATCAACTCTGGTTTGGAGATATTATATTATTAAGCATTTACATTTAAAATTAAATATTTAGTGCTTTTTTTTAATGATTATAAATCGATTAGTCGACATTTAAGAAAACACACCTGAAATCAGACAAAGGTTCGCCTGCTTACAAATTTTAGATTTTTTGATTTATTCAACACGTTGAAAGTTTCAGCTACAATTCGTGAAGAACCGTTCTGATGTTTTTTTAGGTCCTAAGGGATGAAATCTAATGCTTCGATCTCAACAGCCAATGAATGTCTTTATTTAAAAACACACATTCAAGAAAATTGGTAACAATATTACCTTTTTATTTTGCATGGTCTTAGAATGTGGTGGCGTTCTGATGAGAATAAAAATTTCCATGTCTACACAGTATACAATTCAGACAAAAAAGTGAGCCAATACCATTTGGTAATGCAATCTATTAAGTGATACGTT
Organism: Dasysyrphus albostriatus; assembly: GCA_946251815.1. Classification (NCBI taxonomy): domain Eukaryota; kingdom Metazoa; phylum Arthropoda; class Insecta; order Diptera; family Syrphidae; genus Dasysyrphus; species Dasysyrphus albostriatus. The sequence continues at coordinate 70,212,790 of OX276337.1, read as the reverse complement.
CACACAAGCATTTTTTTTCGAAAAAATAACGTCGTCGATCAATGAAAACTCCCTAGCTCCATTTCATTTTAGATGTTTGATTTAAAGAAATTTTTCCCTAATAAATAAACCGACATAAGATTAGGAGCCCTTTTACAGAAACAAAATGTTTATATCATAAATTTACATATATTAAATATATCCTTTTTACGAGTTTCCTCGTTTTTTAAAATATGGTGTTATGGAATTTCCACTGAACGAGTAAGATATGGCCTCATGACACTGCCGGTTTTTTTTTTTGTATACGTACTCAGAAAAGTGGAAGTGAGTCTCATTAATCAGAATAATTTTGTGTTAAAAAGAAATCATTAAATGCTTCCAATATTTCCACGGTTTTAGTAGTATTTTTTTTTTACTATTTCAACACGTTGTCGATCCACAAATAATAACTCCTATTGTATTTTACCAATCAAAAGCTTTCGCTCTAATAACAGTTTAATGTTGCCAGTTTAAAAACGGCACGGAATTTTATATTAAACCATCACTGTCTGTTGGAAGACCCTATGCCTATAGGATAAATGCAAATTCTTCTCCGTTGGTAATTTCAACTTTCAATGTATCTTTTCCATTCGTTTTAATTTCATTATAGAAAATATGAAAATAAACATTAGCCTGTACGACGTAGATAGTACCTCACTTACAGTCTGAACTCCTTAAGTGGTAACACTGGCTCTTCGAAGTTTGTATTGTTTTGAATGATTTTTTGTCGCGGCTTTTGTTTTTTTTTACCAGGATATCTTCGAGAGTAATAAATACATACATTGTCAGAGATTACAATGGATTCTTAACAATGAAATACGTTACCCTCCTCAACAAACTTTTTACTATTTATTTATTGAAGTAGGTGAAGTTATTAAAAGATTTTGCAATTTGGGCAAACACTATACTAGCTTTAATATATTATATCAATTAAAGTATACATAAAAAAGTTTATGTGTAGGTATTATTGAATCAAGTATATTATTCTCAAAGTTGCCCCTTTCCACAATATTCTACTCCGTATCCACCCCTGTGTAGGACATTGTAGTATATTATTAAATGCTTTTTCATATGTTTCCTATTTCGTTCCTTATTTTTTCCTACTTCTACAGGGTGTCCGCCGGAAAGGTATACTACTTTGTTTGTCTCGCAGTAATTCGATTGTTATCCTGGCAGTATGCAATGTGGCACCGTCTTGTTGATACCACATGTCAATCAAGCCCAAAACATGCAGTTGTGGCGTTAAAAAGTTTTCAATCATATCACGATTTCGCTCCCCAGTAGTAATGTTTTCAGCCGATCTTGCAGTACGTTTGGGCCTATCAACTACAGGCCCTCTTTCTTCGAAATCATTCACTACACGATAAATAGTGCGTTTTGTTGGCACGTTGTTTCTCCCAAAAATTTCACGTAGCTTTCTCATCGTCACAGTAATCGATGATTGATTTTGATAAAATTATCGAATTATTGAATTATCGAATATTTTTCCATAATAAATTTTCCACGAGTCTACTTCCCGACTGCCAAATATTAACTGTCCAGACTAATGTTTACAAAATGGCAGCAAAACAAAGTAGCATACCTCCCCGCCGCTGAAAAAAAGGATTTTAGGGCCAGTTTTTCAGTGCGAGATCATTCAAGTCTCAGGGTTTAACTTGAGACATGCGTTTTTAATCAATTGAAATCCTAAGTTATTGAGAGACTAAACTGAGGCATGTTTCCAATGTGGCGCCAACTCGACTTCTATAGTACAAGTTATTGAAATCTTTGCAAAGTGCAATTTTCACTGTGGCGACCAACACCTCGTTCTCGACAGTGAAAAGCGTACAAATGTGACATCCAATCGATTTCAATAAACTTTTGATAACTGAAAGATTAAGTTAATCCTCAACTGATAAACAGTTTCTGAGTTTACTTAGGATTATTTCCTTTTCAGTATTATCTCACTTTGATTTAACTCAGAACTGCAAAAAGTGGCCCTAAATGTATAGTCCTTAATAGCTTAACCATATGAGGCAGTTAAAAGAATTTAAGTAGGTAAAATGAATGCAATATTAGAAAATGCTTGAATTCTTTATCTTTTTTTAATCTTTAACCTTCTTTACATTCTTGAAGTTTTCTTATACAGTTAAAGTTAAAACGTTAAAAAGACTTCAAACCTGTTTTAAGGACTTCAATGCAAACAAATTACTCCATTAATGCAAGTATATCGAAGGTTTTTAAAGAATTAAAAAAGACCTTAATATATTAATTTTTACAAGTATTCTTTTAACCGCTTTATTTTTCAATAAGTCTTTTTATTCAACTGATTGGTGTAACTAAAATGATCGCCTAATGAAGAAGTAGCGCTTTTTTTGTAAAAAAAAACATACACTTCGATTTTAGTTCAAATTATTTTGAAGTTGAATAGGTATGTCTATGTATCAAGTAATCTTTACATATTTAAACAAAAAATTATTTTATGTTTTCAAAATAGCTTTTTATGGCCTTTAGTCCTACAAATTAGCGTTTCGTCCGGCTTACTCACTTAGACTCATCAGTGACGTAGTGAGGGCCTTGTCATACGCAATTTGTATTAAGTTCAGTTCAACTTACATGAATTCTTTTACAAAAATCCACTGTAAACTATATACAACAAGATTAGAATTCCTGATCATTAAGCAGGAAATTTTTTTGCCCGGGGCCAGGCATAGTTTCTATTAGAAGGTTTTTTTATAATACAAATTCTATATACTACTAAAATAAATCAGCCAAGTAGAAGATGTTTTATGTTTTGTTTTAAAAATTAGAAAAAAAAATAACATATTTTTACATTCAGTACACATTATATGTAAGAACAAATTACTCATAATCCACTAAAAAAAAAAACAAACATGTTTAAGTAGGTAGTAGGTAAATGAAAATTGACCTGAGTTATACACAAACATTTTTGCCGCCACTATATTACATTGTCTGTCTATTCCGATTAATTTGATTAAATACTTAAATGAAAAAAAAAAAATAATCGTAAAGCTTTTAAATCATAGTAATTGAATCCATAAAACAATTTTTCTGTCCGTATAACCCATGAATCTAATTACAATGAAAACAGAAAAAAAAACTCATTAATTAACACGCGTTTACATCATAAATGTTAATTTTATTATTCTCCCCAGCTTCACTTGAATAAATAAAAAAAAAGACAACAATTGCCGATGATATCCGCGTCAATGTTGATTATTGTGATCGCCGTCACCGTTCGTCGTCATAATGACGAACCCAATCAACATTCATTGACCCTTAATTGTATTCGTTGGGTAGTATGCGTCTTTCGGAAAGGTTTGTATTATCGAATAAGCAACTTAAAAACCAATTGATACAATTAACACACACGCACATAACAGGCACAGATATTATGATGTTGCATTTACATCCCTTTATTCGCATCATGTCAGGTCGGAGGCTTTATTGTAAAAGAGAACCCTATTCGTTCCCGAAACTATGATCATTGTATATTGCAGGGAAACGAATCCAAGTTTTTGGTATATATGTTTTTTTAATTGTTTGCATATGCTGTCACCTTTTGAACTTCCGGCAAATATACTTAATTTACCATTTCCGTCTGCGAATTAATATCAGATGAATTAATGAATGAGTTGTCATGTGTCATTCATCATTGACAACGCGGAAAGCGTAAGTTGAGAAATTGAAATTTTAGATTTGATTGATTAACCATAAAAGCTTAATGGGATTCTAAAAACAATTTGAAAGGAAAACAAATCAAAGCCTTTTTCAGCTATAGTTCACCACGTTAAAAGCAACCCTCCTTTTTTGTTACTCAGTTATTGCAACAAACTCAATTAACGTAACTGCCCGAATTGTTTTTAGTTCATTTTACTGAGGGGGTACTGTAATCGTTGCAATCAATGAAGGTGGCAAGTAAAAACTCAGCTCCGAAGACTAAAAAAGTTAATAGTTAAAAAAAAACAACCAGCTTGTTAAGAAGACATTTGGAAGCCGATATATCGGAAGCTTCCAGAAAATTAAAAGAAAATTCCACCAGAATTAAAATTTCCATCATAATTTGCATTCATATGAATTCAAATAGAAATCACTCGACGGAAATCGGTACCGCCTACTTTTTTTATTTATTTCAGAACTTTCAAATAAAATGAAATGTCAAATCATTCGTATTTTAATATGCGTTTTGGATAATTTTACAAAAGTTCGTAATAAATAAAGACAGTTATAAATATTTGGCAATAGTTTCAGAAGCTTTTTCTTTTTATTTGGAAAAAACATCAATTTCTTTTTTCATTCATTTAAAAAAATAAGGCAAAAACTTCAATATTATGAAATTTTCGATCCTTGACAAAAAAAACTTTTCTGATGGTTTCATGGCCAGCCTTACCTTATTTTTCGAGTTCTAACTCAATTAATTGAGGTTTCAGTGTGAACGCAAGCAAATTATTACGTCTAGCAAGACTTGAAGTTCCTTTTCTGGGCACACATATGTATAACAGGCAGGAAAAATAGGAGTTATTGGTGGCTTCTTGGAGTATACAGGAGACAAGTGCCTTAAAGGTCGTTGCTGAATTGGTGCATATTTTTTGCCAACTCGATTCACCAAATGTTATTAAATCTTACACTAGTAGTCACGAGCTAATAGTCCATGCCCTGTTATGGACTTAGAAGATGCTATCAGTCAAATCGAGCCATGGCTAGAGCGTCTACATGTTTTCGTTACTGGGCCAGAACTTGGAAGTGATTCGAAGATTTTCGTTACCGTTAGCTAAATTATTAAATCATTCAGAAATGTATTCAAACCACGGATAAGCGATGTTTATGGCTTACATCTCATCAGTGGCGTAGTTCTCACTCCGTGTGCAAGAGAATTCGAGGTGCTTTTTGGAAATTCGCCAGATGTAATTAAAGAAAATATGAAAATCCTTGGAAATGGAGTTACAGTAGTGCGTAAAGGATGTCTTGATAAGATATACATCAGAAATACCGCTGAAATCTACCTACTAGAAACAGGCGGACCAGGACGACCAAACCAATTCCACATTTATTAAGGCATTTGCAAGTAGTTTTCTAACCAAGCAATTCAATTCGTCTGCATGCAAAAAATTCGGTCGTAGCATGATTGCGGGGGTTATGATTAATTAAATCCATAACGTGTTTGAGGACTTGTTTGACTGATGACCGATTTTAAGTGGTTATTTAAAAAATATTCAATGTGAAGATAGCACCGCTATTTTCAATTGTTAAAAAAAAAGTTTTTGCTGTAACGTGCCCAACTTTTGCTGCTATTTTTTAGAGGGTAATCATTTTTTAGCGTGAAGTTTGCACGGCCATTTTCGAAAAAAGTTGTACTGTATTGTGCTCAACTTGTACAGTAAATATTTTTGAAGAAAACACAAATTTGCTAGTTTTACGATTATTATGGCCATTTTGGATTTACAAAAAAAAATATAGTTGTGCTGAACTTGTCTGTAAATATTTTTAAAAAATTTTACGATTTTTTTTATATCTTTATTACTGAAAACAAAATGTTGTGCGGTTTTTTGCTCATTTTGTGCTGCCATATTCCGAAGAGATAAAAAAATTCACATATTTGTAACTTTTAGGCCAAAAAACAGTTTCAGCGAAGCGTAAGTTAGAACCGACATTTTCCCATTTTCGATTTTCAAAAAAAAAATTGTGCTGTATTGTGCTCACATATTTTTGAAAAATTCGCGAATTTGCAAACTTTACGGATGATCTTTTTTCAAATTTTGCAATTTTGTAAAAATTTAAAGTTATGTTGTTTTGTCCTGCCATAATCCGAAGACATAAAAATGCTCGCATATTTGCAACTTTTACGGCCAAAAAATTGCTTAACGAAATTTGGAAATTTGCGATTTTTTTTTAAAATATTTACGGCATAGTGCGGCACAAGTTAAGCATAACTTTTTTTTTTTGAAAATCCAAAATGGCGTTGCTAACTTCATGCTAAAGCCCTTCGCAGTTTTATTTTGGCCATTATAGTTGCAATTATTTGATTTTTTTTTTGTTTTTACTAGCATTTTCTTTTTTTTCAAGAATTTTTGAAATTTCACACATTTGCGAATTTTCCAAAAATATTAACGGCATAAGCCAGCGCAGCAAACTTCACGCTAAAAACCAAAACCTTTTAAACGATTTTTCTTAATAATACGACACATGGGAGCACAAGTTGGGCAAATTACAGCACAACCTTTTTTTTGCAAATCCAAGATGGCGGTGATAATTTTACGCACATAAATATTCTTGGTGATTTATGAATACGAATTTTCTTTGAAACGATGTTGTATAAATGTTCAGTGTATATTCTTATTTCGTTGGTAACATAAAATTATGATTTAAAATTAAACCAAATAAAAAGAAGACATGACCGATTATGAACATTCGGAGTATACCTTGTTCAATACATTTTCACTCCCACTACTCCGAAAGCCATCAATTGGCTGAAATGTTTTAAGAGTCTTTTTTTGTTACGAATACAAAGTCATTTGTTAAATAGCGGTATTCGCCAGGAATAGTGTAGATTTGACAAGGTTATATTTTCATATTCGATTGAAATCGAATAGTAATGTAGCCTCCAGAATATCCAATCGAAAATATAATTTTTCAAATTTCTTTGGCATTCTAAAAACTGAAAACACTCTTTACAACCAGTTTTTTTTAGGTTTATTAATACATATTTGAATGGTAATAAGTTCTTGCGACGGACAACAACTCTCCTTTTAGAAATAAAATAAATTTTTTATTACAATCGTAAAAATGCTTCACAAAAACAAGCAATTTGCTGAAACTTATAAATCAACTTTACACTTGGGTTTCTATCAGTACTCGCAACAACAATCCCTCAAACACAATCTATATAAAGTCCAATAAAATGTTCTTTTTGGACGTTATTCCATTACCCAGTTCTTTATATCCTTCAACTCATCCTCATGTGCTTATTTTTTGAAAGCAATAACTCTTCTCTTTTGTATACATCTATTGATTTTGAACAAAGATAATAAACAAAACGTTCTGGTTTTATATTAAATTACATAAAATTGATTACCAACCTATACTAAAAGTTTCTTTATTACGTATAGCACCATATATAAATACTTCGAACTTTGTACAGGAAATTGTTCACAACTCAAAAAATCAATCAGACTTCTTTTAAGCGTAAATATTAAATATAAAATATACATACATGCCTAAACTGTACAACATTATACATATGTAATGTAGTCTATTGACATTTGTACCTGATAATGTAAAGTAATTGCTATACCTTCTTTTCATTGAGTTAAACTAATCCCAGTTTCACCAATGAGAAAATATGCGAATGCTTATTAGTGGAAAGACTTCTTGACCAAAAAGCAAAATCCTCATAACCTTAAACATGAAAAGCCAATAACATTATCCCAGTTGAAAATATTTTCAGGTAAGTATTATTTGCTGGAGTAAAGAGTGTAGATATAAAAAAAGCTTTGACGCTTTGAGCTTTCGATTTCAATTTTATTGCAGTGCACAGTTGGCAAAAAAGCCTTACATTAACATTTGATTTTAATCAACCAACAATACAAGAGCAGCTTGCTCGCTATATTGACTGGTAAAAACAAACTCGAGACATTTTTAATGCTAAAAAATATTTTTATGACTACTTACATTCTTCTTTTCTTGATATTCATATACATACATATGTATGGGATATTCGCAAAAAAATGTATGCCATCTAATTGGTCAGTAATTACTTTAACTGTAACTTAAAAAAAAAACATTGAAACATGTACATATAAAATAAAATGCAGAACTGGGTCGCATGTACTTGGTCTTATGTTCAAGAAGTTTAGGGTTAAAAAAAAAATTGATATAACGACATGAAAATTATGAGTGAAAAATGCGTCCAATACGAGTTTTAAATAAGCTAAATAACTCCTTAAATAGTGCCTTGTATGGACAGCAAAATTTTAAATTTTTGTAGCAACTTCGAATCGAATCGACATCGAATTTTCCAAACAAAATTTGAAACACCTTTAAAAGTTCAAAAATTTATTTTTTGACAAGCAATATCATTTTGTCTTCTTTGTATATAAGAAAATTGTATAAAAAAATCCGAGGCGGTCGTGAAGAACCAGGTAAGTCAAGATACCTGAAGTGAATTTTTATTTTATTAAAAATTGTCAAATAAATAGTTAACAACATTTAACAAAATTTAACGTTTGTTTAATAGTTTCCTTATAATTTTGTCAACAAGTATGGTTTTGTAAAAGATATTCTGACTTATTGTGAGTTTCACGTGAACGAAATTCCACCCGAAAAATTGAAGATTCACTTTTCGCCTATAGTAAGTTTCACTCGAAAAATTGGAATTCCCCTTTTTGTGAGTACTCATTTCGAGAGAAATGTATCCTAATAAAGGGCTTCAATTTTCAATTATTTTTTAACGGTGAACGGAAGGTAAACACAGTGTACTTGTGCCCTTTGCGCTAATAATTTGTTTATTTTAGGCTAAAAGAAGTTCAGGCGAAACTCATAATAGCTTTTACAATTCCGGAGGAACAAGCATTTTTCAGGTGAAATATTTTCGGGGTGAAACTCACAATAAGGCTGATTAAAAATAAACTCCGAGCTTCTTTAAGGGTGTGAGTTACCTGGTTCTTCAAGACCGCCATGGAAATAATCTAACCCCGTGCAACTGATAGTGAGAAAAATTAAAATAAAAAAAAAACCTTCAATAAGAGGTATTTATACATAAAAATAGTTTCTTAGTGTAAATTTTTATAATTTTTGGTAATAGATCGCACTTATTGCACTTCAAATGGAATGGAATTGAATAGAAAGAAATGCAAAGTAATTTTCATACTCTAGACTGAGAGAACCTCCCTATTTTATAGAAGATTGATTGAATTGTAGTAGTAGTACCTCGTGGCATGATGGTTAGTGCGTAGGGCTGTCATGCCAAAGGCCTGGGTTCGTTTCCCAGCCGCTGCCACCTACAAAAAAAAACCGAAATGTTTTTTTCGCGAGGTACTGCCTCTTGCGAGGAACTGACAAATCCTCCAAGAGTATACTTGTCATGAATAAGTGCTTTCTTATCTAGCCGTTCGGACTCGGCAAAAAATTGTAGGTCTCCTCCATTCCTGCCAAAAATACGCACACAGGAATGGTTGAGAGTTGTAAGTCACTAGGCCTTGGCTCTTCACGAACTGTTGTGCCACCAAATTTATTTTTTATTTTATGACTGAATTGACACCTTTCATGACTTGGGAATTTTATTTGACACGAATCTGTCATTTAATCCTCATATTGACATGATTACAAGTTAAGCGATCCCAATCAACATCTTCCGCCATATGAAAATCTAATGAAACTACTAAGGCTTTCTACGCTTAAGAAGAGGAGGGCTGTGAATAATGTTTTTTTCCTATTTCAATTTTATCGGGGATCAATTTATACTCCATACATGCTGAGTATGCTGAACTTAAACTCCCATTCGAGGTTAACCCGTAATCCTTCTTTTATACATTTTCCACCAGAGTTAATGATGGACTTAACACAGCCTTAAATATTATATGCAATGATTTTAATTGTTTGTATAACTTAATTGATTTTAACATGTCGAAAAATAGTTTTTAAAAAATATTACTATCCTGTTAATTTTTCATTATAAAAAAAATCGATCATGTCGTTTCGAAATTTTTAAGTTTTCAAAAATAAAAATTGAAATATTTTTTTGGAAAATTTTGGTACACAAAATTATGTTTGCCCGGGGCCAGGTATAGTTTTTATAAGAAGGTTTTTTATATACAAATTCTATATACTACTGAAATAAATAAGAATATAAGTCTTAGCATTAAAAAACCTTCATATAGAAGCTGAAAGTTTTTTGCCTGGCCCGGGCAATTATTATCTTGTTGGATATGATTACCAGTGAATTTTTGTCAGAGAATTCATGTTAGTTAAACTGAACTTAATACAAATTGCGTATGACAAAGGCCCTCACTATGTCACTGATAAGTCCAAGTGGTGTAAGCCGGACGAAACACCAATTTGTAGGACTAAAGGCTATAAAAAGCACTTTTGAATTAAAAATAGTTTAGAAATAATCAATAATTAAGGTCTTCTTTCTCGTAAACTTTGTCTTTTTTAGAGATAATTTTAGGAAAACTTGAATATGCGATAATAGTTTACGTTTTATTTCATAAATAATACTAGTTAATTCGAATGCGGTGTCAATAATAGATACTTGCTCTATTATTATAAAAGCTTTTGTCGAGACGGGGATTCCCTTTATTAAGGTGCGAAAGATAGTAGTCGAGACGACTACTATCGTCAATGATGATGTAACGACTAATCTACATGACGATTGAAATTATAAATATTTTAATTGCATTAAACAAATATTAGTTTTCTAATCTTTTGAAGATCATGATCAAATTCCGAAGAAAACCCCCTTCGAAATCCTGGTGTTTTACGTATGAAAATGTTTAGTGTTTAAATATTTAATTTTACAATTTAAATTGTGTTGACACTTGAACCTTTCTATAGATTTTTTTACTTTGAAAACCAAAGCTTATTTCCCAATTAATACATAGCCAATTTTGTGCAGTTGAGTGTCAAGTTTGCAAGTTGTCTTACAAATATGTATGTAATTTAAATATAACACGAATTTAATGAAATCAAGAACTTTCTGAGCAGTTCACAGCTACATTTTATTATTTGTATATGTATTTAAATATTTGTTGAGATTTCAATAAATAAATTAAAAAACCTATTGAATCCCAGCAATTTTAAAACGATGCATATTGTAAAAGGCAAAGTTTTAGGTAAACATACACAGTCGTATTGATAAATTTTGACTAACTTTAGACAGGATTCCAACTCCAAAAAGTTATCATTAATATACTTTGGAAAGTTGTCTTACTTGGACAATGGCATCGGTTGTCTAAAATTAGTCTGATTTGACATTTTATTTAATAAACCAAAACATATTTCCAACTATTTACGACTTTTAAAAAACTGTGTAACCGCCTGAAAAATCGAATAAATAAGGCTGACAGTCTCTGAAGACATTTCATTTTGACGATTGTTATTGAAAAAAGGATATCAAATCTAAACCACTTAGGGCCAGCTTTTCAGTGTTGACTCTGAAGTTAATCAGAAAATGAAATAATTCTGAAAATAAATTGTTCCTTACTGATCTCAGAAACATATTTCAAAGGAGGATTATATCGTGCCGGTCTTGATCATCACGGAAGAAGTATGGCCCAATGACGCCGCCGGCCCATTAACCACACCAAACCGTATTTTTTTCGGGATGCAATGATGACTCATGGAGTACGTGTGGATTGCGGCTTGACCAATACCGCATATTTTGTTTACTGACTAAGCCATTCAGCCAGAAATGAGCCTCATCGCTGAAGATAATTTTTCGATGAAAATCCGAATCATTTTCAAGTTGTTGCTCAGCCCAATTCACGAACATAAGACGCTTCTGGTGGTCAAGCGGCTTCTGTTCTTACGTCAATTTAATCTTGTAAGGATGTAGGCCAAGATCTTTTCGCAAAATTCGCCACAACGAAGTCACAGAGAACGCTTGAGAACGACGTGTGAGAGACACATTCGGGCTTTCTGCAACTGAAGCCTCAGTGGCAGCAATATTCTCGACACTACGGGCACTTCTTTGTCTTACTGACACGGGAACATTTTGTACTGTCTGTGGATTCAAATTTTTCCACTAGACGCTCAATTGTTGATCTGCTAGGACGATTATGATGCGCTCTTGACGTTGAGGCCACTGACTCCGAATTTGGGTAGTAAATTTTAAACCTTACTGATGAGAAATGTCAAAAAAGCGACAAGAAATATGGCGTCGTTTGCTGTCCATGTCGCTCTAATTTTGTAACGTCCCTGTTGAAAAACCCTTTACTTGGTGGTGTTTGGTAGAAAAAACGTCCATTTGACATTGAGATAAAGCCTAAAAGGGTCAACCGATTTTCTTCAAATCTGAGATATGTTTCAAAGAACATGTTCATAAATATTTCAAATTTGAAGAACATGGGTCAACCCGTTTAAGATCTAGCTCGGTGTAAAACGGATGTAACGACGTACATTTTGAAATGGAGTTATCAAATTTCTACCAATCACCACAGATATATCTTTCAGTTGTCAAAAATCTATTGAAATCAAAGTGCGACACTATGGAGATCAGCTTTTCACACTTTTCATCATCGAAATCGAGATGGCGCCACAAAAAAACCTGTTTACCACCAAATTAGGTGGGTTTTTGATAGAATTAATTTAGGATTGAAATTGACTGAAAAATAAATTTGAGGAAATGACTTGGGTTTAACCCCGAGACTAGATTGGCCTCGCATTAAAAAACTGGCCCTTTTTGGACAATTCTTTAAAAGAAGATATTATGATGTTAAAAAACGAATTTACTACTGAAACAAAGTAGACAAGTGTAGACTGAGAACTTCTAAGGTTGGCTTGATAATTAAGAATCTCTTTGGATATACTGATTCAAAAGAAATTAAATTAACTTCAATTTTCAATGCCACTAGCTTTTTAGTCAGAGTTTAAGGGAGTAAAAGCCAGGTAAATGGGTTAATATTTAGCGTTCGGTCATCGCTACTTTTTATTTTCCACACAAATTGTAAAAACAATCTAGTTTTCGACGGGGCACTGCAAATCACTGCATATAGTATATTTACAAGGTGCTATCAAGGGTTATGTTAGGTTAGAAAGAAGGGCTGACAGTTGGTCTTGTTACCGTCACACTAAGATCTATATAGATCCGTTATGATACCCTCGGAAGCAGTATTACAATTAATATAAAAACCTGTTTTCTGTTAGTAGTCAAGCCATTTAGAGGCGTTGATAAAGTTCAGAAGGCTATTAGCCGAAGTTCTAAAAATTTCCTCTAAATGAAATAGAAATGATTCCCTAGGTGTTTCTTTTTTAAAAGACAAAGTGCTGGGCAGTGGCAAAAGAAAGTAAGGTATAGTTAGGATAAAGGGTTACTATCAAAGCTCACCAGGCCCTTGCTAATTAAAAAACCCCCACCCTCGAGTGACAACAAAAAAAAATTGTCAAATTTAGCACAATCGCTTGGATTTATCAACCAAATTGTCTTATGGTTCGTCGCCAGTTGTTTTTGCTGGCTCACAACAAATTATAACCGTACCCTACATCTATTTTAATTTAAAAAATTAATGAATATTTATTTAGTTTCATGAGTTTCACCTAGAAAGTGAGTGCAATGCTTTCTATCTACCTACCCCCTTAATTTGGCAAAACTTGCCATTTTTCAAGGCGGGTATATCAGAGGTAATTTTTTACTTACATGTTCAATATTGACTTAAAGTTTGGCTTACCTGAAAAGAAAAAAAGGAAATTAAATATGATTAAATTCAGATTATAAACAAAAAAGAAATCAGTGAAAATCTCTGATTTTATTCAAAATCATTCAATCAAATTTAGTATAATTTTGTCAGTATTCTATAATATTACTCTATTGGTAAGCAATTCTCACAATAATTATTAAACAAAACTTGTTAACATATTAAAATATCTAAAACATCCTTACCCAACCAAATTGTCAAACAAAATAATATATAGAAACAAAATTCTGCACAGCTCTGCTTAAACCTTGAACAGTCACCCTATCTAAAACTTTCCAATTAAATTTTTAATCGTTTTAGTGTTTATCAATTTTCAACTGCAAGCAACCTATAAATAGCATTAATAATTAAGTGTATTTTTAGTTGCCCTGAACTTTCAAAACATACACGTTTCTTGCTCCCTTTTTTATAATACCAACAAAGCATTTCCTTAACAAATCACCCACTCTCCGATATTTTTTTCTGTTGTGTCGGTGAGGGTAAAGCTCAAATCCATCCCATTTGCCGAACACACAATCAAAGGAAAGGACCTCTTTCGATAAACATGAATCTGTTGGGACAACAACAAACACTCAGGTTCAGAATATACATATGTACATTTAGGTAGATACACAGACACCAAGGATTTTGGAGGCTTACGTTACTTCTAAGTTTGAGTGTTGCCTTTAAAATAAAATTGTCGTGCGACTACAAGAACGAAACCCCCTATAAATCGTATGAGTGTAAAGTGCGATTCAACATGCTGCCTGCCAGCCTGCCTATACCATTCCAATTTGTGTTATGTATACACTCACACTTTACTGTTTTTACTGCTTGTAGTATGAATGCCTTAAAGTCAACATAATCTACGACCCTATATCGTTATTTGCCTGGGAGTAATATGCTGTTTTATTTAAATCAGCAATTTTTTTTCCTTTGGTGTTCTTTAATTATTTAATTATAATATTTTATTTCATTTGTGAAATGGATTTGCAAATAATCACCTTTTTGATGAAGGAATTTTTTAGTTAGTTAGTAGTTTATGTTACTAGGCATATTTTCTTGATAGTTTATGGGATTGGATAGTAAAAATGACATCGATTTAAATGTCAATAATGACTCCAACAATTTCGAACTCAAGAGAAAAAGAAATAAAATATCCTGTCGAAATAAAGGAGCTGATTTTGGAGAAAAGAAGAGCTCGAAGAAAATGGCAAGCTACGAGATTTCCAGGTGACAAGGCAGTTTTTAACCGTCTTAACAATGAACTAAAGAAAAGAATCTGTGAATTTAAAAGTGATTCACTTAGTAGATTCCTGAATAGTCTGACGGTGGATGCTTCTACGGAATACTCCTTATGGAAAGCAGCTAAGCCCCAAAAAAGACCACAGGCACAAAACCCGCCAGTAAAATCTCAAGATGATAAATGGATTGGAAACCCAAAACAAAAGGCTGATCTCTTCGCTGAACATCTCGCGAATGTTTTTAAGCCATTTCCAGCATGCACAGCTACAGATCCCTTACAGTTTGTTGATAGAAACGACGAATGTGAAATTCCTTTTGTCACGCTCAAAGAAGTAAGAAGTATGTGTCAACATAAGTTGTCTAACAAAAAATCACCAGGGTACGATTTAATAACTGCTCAGGTTTTGAAAGAAATGCCTTCTATAGCCTTCAAAAAACTCCAATTTATAATAAATGCATGCCTTAAACTAAGATATGTGCTACATCATTAAAAAATTGCAGAAGTCATTGTTATACCTAAACAAGGTAAGCCACCAACAGAAGTAACATCTTACAGACCTATATCGCTTATACCAATCATGGCAAAAGTTTTCGAAAAACTGCTTCTGAAAAGACTAAGCAAAATAATAGAAGAAAGAAGACTAATTCCGAGCCATCAGTTTAAATTTATAAATAAACATTCCACGATAGACAAAGTGCATCGGATTACGGATGTTGTGGACAAGGCACTTGAAGAAAAACAAGTATGCTCTGTTATATTCTTAGATGTTGCTCAAGCCTTTGACAAGGTTTGGCATTTGGGACTTGAGTACAAACTGCAAAGGGATCTTCCCAGGCAGTACTACGAAATACTGAAATCCTACGTTACGAAGAGACTCTTTAGAGTACGGTACGACCAAAATTACTCGGAACTAAAGAAAATTGAAGCCGGTGTACCACAAGGAAGTGTCCTAGGACCAACCCTGTATCTGTTATACACAAGGGATATTAGTGGACATCAACGCTGTCATGGCCACCTTTGCTGATGATACTGAAATATTGGTACCAGATAAATCCGTTAAAGGCTACACAAAAACTGCAAAATGCAGTCGATAAAGTTAGTAATTGGACGCAAAAATGGCGAATCAAACTAAATGAAACAAAATCGACGCATATAAACTTTACAAAAAAAAAAAAAAATAAACAATGTTCCAATTCTTATAAACAGTACAACAGTAACTTACTCAAATACTGCTAAATACCTTGGAATGACTTTGGATGCAAAGCTTAAATGGAAAGAGCACATCAAAAAGAAAAAAGACGAACTAAACTTGAAGTACAGAAAAATGTACTGGTTATTAGGAAAGAATTCTGACCTATCTATCCAGAACAAGCTAATGTTATATAAGCAAGTACTGAAACCCGTTTGGACATATGGCATCCAACTATGGGGCTGTACAAAGAAAACAAATGCTTAACCCATCCAAAAATTCCAAAGCAAGGTCCTTTGCGGAATAATAAATGACCCTTGGTATATAAGAAATAGCGATCTACATCGTGACCTTCAAATTGAAATGGTTACAGAAGTGATTCAAAAATAAAAAATGTACGAGACAATGTTCGGAGATTAAGAAGAACCAAGCCTCATGAGCTGATGGTCTAAAAGCTATGGGAAAGTGTTATAGCTTAAACTTCCCACAATGCGATTTATAAATTAAGAAAGAAAAATCTTTCATAGATTGGTGCTGATTCACCGGTGGTTTTAGTGCGGTAAGAGTCCCACACTACTTGTACCGATTCTTACCGAGTGTCTTTTGAAGATTTCCATCGGATTAAAAAAAAAAAAAAAAAAAAAGATGAAATAACTACATATATTACCAAAACTTTGTCATTAATATTCGTAGATTGTATGGAAACACAAGCGCTACAAACAGTCAAACAGTATGTAACATTAAATACACGATTGGGTCACATGAACTTGCCCTTAAAATTTAAGGTATTTGGATTTTTTTATATTATAAAGGGTGTTTTTATATACGTGTGGTTTTTAATCTGGCAATACTTTTTTCGGAGTTGGTCTTTTTGACAGCTGTCACTTGATTTATGCTAAGTTTGGTTTGCTATTTCATAATCAATAGACTTACTCCTGAACAACGTTTTTGAATCGTGCAAAGTTATTACCAAAATAATTGCTCGGTTCGCGAGACGTATCGCGAAACAATCAATTTACTGAAGGAAGCTTTTGGTGAGGCGCCGATTATTCTCTTCCAAGGAATCAATCGTCCTGGGCTTATGTGCGTAGAGAAGCGACTCTACATAACTCCACAAAAAAATAACCCCATGACGTGAGATAATGCGCTCACCAAAAGTTTCCTTCAATAAAATGATTGTTTCGCGATGCGTCGCGAGAACCGAAACATTATTTTGGTAATAAATTTGCACGATTTGCAATTGTTGTTCAGGGGTAAGTTTGCTCATTATTAAATTGCAAACCAAACTGAGCATAAATCAAGTGACAGCTGTCAAAAATACCAACTCCGGAAAAAGAATTGCCAGATTGAAAATCACACGTTTAATAAAAAAAACCTTTATAAGTATGCAAGTATTTATAGAAAACCGTAATGGGACATGAAACTTATTTTTCAATTGCAAACACCCTTGTTTTTCTAAAAAAATAAATTTTTATGTATACACACTTTTTAGTATGGCAATTTTTTATTTATTAATATACGAGTACATAGATCAGTAATAAAACTTAACCATTTGAAAGGTTCTTCAATAACTTTTATTTGTAGTCATTTTCAATCATTTTCCGGCAGAAGGCATTTTTTGTCATGTCCGTATTCTTAATCGAAACATTATAATACTTTTTATAAAATAAAGAAAATCTAATCTATCTTTCTATCTCTATCTATTATGATTTTTTGTTATGTTTCGGTCAACCAGTGAGATTTATCACTGAGAGAAAAAAAAATAACTCATGTGTATCGATCAGAATGTTCGTTAGAATCAGAGTTGTAAAATACAAAATTTTTGTACTTAAAATAAATCGCTGGTTTACGGGGGGATCTGTCTCGTGGTTTCCTCGCTATAGTCTCGCCGTGAGATTAACAATGGGTTTTTGGCTATAGTCTCACAAATTTTTTTTAAATAAGATTTTTCAAAAAGAGTAAAATATTAATAATGATAAAAAACGTGTTTTTTTAGTGCGTTGGTCGTTGTGTTCGTTCTGCTTTGAACTCGCCGTAAGCCCATTAACATGGGGATCTGTGTCTTGATTTTTTCGCTATAGTCTCGCTTTGGTCTCGCCTTGACATTTGGAAGTGGTTGTTGGCATTAAAAATGGGTTTCCTTCATCTCCCCTTTGTCTCACTACAGCGACGCGAAAGTTTTTTTTTTTTAATATTTAATAATTTAATAAAATATTTAATAAAAAATATTTAATATTTTTTTAAATGAGCTAACAAAATTGAAAATGCTTTGAATCGTTTCAAGCGTGATAGCCGCCCAATAAGAGAGAACTTCTCACTACAGCTAGGTAGCGTTGGGCCTGGTTTAGACGGCAATGCACCGCACGAGATCAAAGCGAGATGACGTCAAAATATTTTGAATGACCAAGTGTAAATGTCACGGCAAGACCAAAGCGAAAACATAGCGAGAAAACCATGATACAGATTCCCGTCTAAACGGACACGGCAAAAACGCAGCGAGACGAACACAATGACGACAACAGTGGAAATTACGTTTGGAAGACCATGGCGAGACTTCAGTTCAAGGTACTGGGCATAGAGTACCTATATTATCTAGAGTCGCGACTCGTACCCCCCTTGCCTAAAACACCCGCAAATTTTATTTGAGCACATTAAGAGAAAACTCTCTTAAATTTCCTGTCCGTGAATACGTGTGATAGCTCTAAATGTGACGTTTTCAACTTTTCTTTTAAATTTTTTGTTGTTTTCAGTCTAATGAGCCAAAATCCATTATGTTATCATTGCATTGGTGAGGTTCCATTTAAAATGCATTGGGCAGCTAACACATGCTCAGCCATGTGGAGGAAATACTCACAGTGCAGTTTGTAGGGAGAAAGAGAAAAAGCCCTGAAGTCGGTTCTCTTGATACTCTATGGTACTGGGTTACTTGTACTACCTACCTGAAAATTTATAAGCCTGGTTACTGTGAATGTTTATATTTTGTAGGTAGGCCCTGCATTAAGAAATGCAGCTAATTATGCGTTGAAGTCATCGGTGAATACTTCCCTGTGGATTTTGAGTGATTTTGTGCAATATACAGTGAAAACCATTTTTGATTTATTTTCCATTTGTTTTTTTCGTAAAAATCTTAACCACTGAGAGATATTTATAAAAATAAAAAAATAATCTCAATCTACAAGTACCTTGTCTACAGTTATTCAAAGTCGAGGGCCGTGGATCGATAGATAGACGGAATTGCGGGACCAACTTTTTCGTGTTCTCATTCCTTCGTAGTGTCAAATTTTATTAAAATCTCGGGATCTGACTTGCCCTGATTATAAAGTACCCAAATTTTTATTGTAAGTAAAATAAAGGCCGATCGCATTGTTCAAAATAAAATTGTTGGCCGATCTGATCAGTAACTGGGAATAAAGTTTAGTTTAATGTTGCATGGCACATAAGTTTTAACTTTTTAACGTGCTTGTTACAAAGCTGAATTAGTGGAAACCAGATGACATCCTGTTTTATTCGAAAGCATTTAAGATTTTTTTTTTTATTTCGAAAGAATTTAATTTTTTCTCTAATAACATCCATGGTTAATTATGAAAATACCTTAGTTTAAGTTTTTTGTTAATTCAATAAATTGAACAGAAGTAAGGACCTGTGGCTCAGTAGTGGATTTAATTTCAGCTGAAGATGAACTGAAAAATACAAAAAAGTTATACGGTCTTTAAGTAGATACGAGTCAGTGCCAATTTTTAAATAGGTACCTACATAGAGGCAGTTGAAGCACGTACGTTGTAAAGAACATATGGAAATAATGTTATTCAGTAAAAAATCCCAATTTTCTTTACACCACATTAGGATTCATTCAGTGTTTTGCTTTGACAGAAGGTTTCAATTATAGATTCAAATATGAGTTCATACATAGAACTACATTCAATCAACAATAGCACAAGTTAACTCAAAAACTGCTCGTGCTTTAAGTTTTACAAATAACATTTAATAATAAAGGTTATTTTTTTAATTTGTAAAAGGAAAGGAAATATTTGTCACAAATAAAATCAAAAATGCATTCGAAATTTTTAACTTCTCCTTCAGGATTGTTTTTCAAAGATACTTTAATCAAGTTCTCTGTCTTAACCTGGCTTTAAAATAAAATTTCTCGTGTGCCAGTGATTCCAATGCGAAACCATCCTTAGTCTTAGTTTTTGCTATTTGAATTTTCCCTGCTTAATTTTCTTTCTCCAGACATACCTTTTCTTATATATGCGTTATCTCAAGTCAATTTCAAACCATTCACTCTTCGTTTTCTTTCAACACCATGTACAAGTACACACAGTATGACCTCTAGGCTCTAGGGTTCGACATCGAAGCCTTTTGTTGTGCCTTCCATTTTTATGTATCTTTTGCATTATTTGTGAGCAAGCGTGATTTTCGAAATAATATTGTCACGCAGTGTCCTAGATTTGACTGCAGTTGTTATAAATGCAATTGAAGCTGTGGGTATACAAAAGTGTCGTCACTAACTTTTGCTATTTTGTTTTCTTTATCTTGGTTTAAAATGGATCCAAAACAATATGTATCAGATAATATCATTTTCATACTGCAATCAATTGAATAAGAAAGTTTATTTTTAAATATACAGGGTGGCGCACCAATTATGCTACAATAAGAAATTCAAATAACTTTTTTTTTAATCGATGTATTTCATTTATTTTTTTTTATTGGTTAGAAAATTAAATTTTATTTTAAATAGTTAGTTGTTTTTAAAGATTATAGACCGCAAATGACCTCCACGCTCTCCCACGCATATGCGGCACCTGATCATAAAATTATTCATTGCGGCCTGAAGACTTGAAGTTGGGATCGCCTCAATTATTGTCGTTATGGACTGCTTTAATTCAGTTAAATTCCTGGGCTTCGTTTTATACACCTCTTGCTTGACATAAAAAGAAGTCTGGTGCAGTCAGGTCAGGTGACCTTGGGGGCCAGCGAAGAGTGAAGTTCCTAGAAATTAATTTGTTTGCGAATTTTTTGTTTAGCTCCGCCATAACTGGTCTGGCTATATGTGCAGTTGCTCCATCTTGCTGAAACCAAACGCTGTTGAATGGTATACGTCTTCGGCGCAGTTCTGGGTAAAAAAACTCCTTCAAATCTTTAAATAACGGTCCCCATTGACAGTAACGGTTACACCGTTTTCTTCAAAGAAGTACGGCCCGACAATACACCTTGATGAAACTGCGCACCACACACTGACTCGTTCTGGGTGCAGTTCCGTCTCATGGAGCATTTCTGGATTAGACTCATTGCATATACGGCAATTTTGCTTGTATACATTGCCGTTAAGATCAAAATGGGCCTCATCAGACATGAACAAACAATTGATCAATGTGTTGTCTTCTTCGGCCATTGATATCATTTTTTGGCAAAATTCCAGGCGAACAGGCAAATCCTGAGGGTTTAACTTGCTAGTAATTTGGACTTTGTACGGAAACAAGTTTAAACCGTCATGAAGTATCCGTTGTAATGACCGTCTACTAACTCCAATTTGCCCCGATAAGTTTCGGGTCGAAACGCTCGGATTGGCCTGTATTGCAGATGCTACTGCTGCGATTGTATCCTGAACCCGAACATTGGCATCTCGATGGTACGGCCTTCGTGCGATGCTTCCAGATTCGGCAAACATGTTTACAAACCTCATAATGGTCCATCTACTCGGGGGATTACTGCCAAACTCCCGCCTAAATTCCCTTTGGACGGAAATGACGGACTGCAAAGAAGGTACCGTTGCACTATCCAAATTCTTTTCTCCGTATCCCAAGCATCCATTTTTATAAATCTAAATAGTAACCTACAAAATAAAAAAAATAAGCCGATTACTCACACAGAAAAAAAGTTATTACGTTTTATTTTTGTAGCACGATTCGTGCGTCACCCTGTATTTACAAGACCTCAGTACTTAAACTCCAAGTGTACCTATGTACTTCCTAATCATTAAGGAGAAATCATCTAAGGAAGTTATAAGAATTAAAGTAAAAAGAAGGCAATATTGGAGACTGCCCGAATTTTTTAAAGTCTTGCACATTATTTGAATGCTTGGTATACTTTCAATGCAGTTGAAATTTAAGCCTTATTGTATCACTTAAAAATTGCTTTATAACAATCATAATTAAATTAATTTTGGTGGGGGCAAAAACCCCATTTGTTCAGCTTAATACATGCTAGTTCGTAATCTAACTTAAAAACCGATAATACTTGATTGAATATATTTTAAAACCGTTCGAGCGTTTTTTTTTTTTTTTTAATATTTTTTTATATATAAATTTCTTAAAAAATTTGAAAGGAAAACTATTGGTATGAAAATCTTAAGTATTTATTTATTTGCATATAAAAATAATATCTCCAAGAAATTGTCAACTCGTTTTCAAAATATCGAATTTTCAAAAAAAAATTAAATTCAAAATTTTTCTTCGAAAATTTTGGTTTGCTATATTTTTTATATCTTATTGGATAATTTTATTTGTAATTTAAAAAAAAAACGTTCTGGGAGGTACTATTAATAGTCGCCATTCGAAGTTTTTTTATAATTTTTGTTAATATATCGAACAAATTTAAGAAAAAGTTTTATAAAAATCGCAGGAGTCGTTCTAAAGAAAAATATGTTCCGTAACAGTTTTTTAAACTTTTGTATGGTAGGTACCGTTTGTTTTTCATAGAAGCAAATTTTCGTCTTAAAAAACTTAAAAGAGTGTTAAAAAAACTTAAATACCCAGTTTTATAAAAATCAACCATGTAGTTTTCAACATGAACCTTTTTGAAAATTCAAAAATACAAGAAAATGCGAATAACCGTTTTTAAGAAAATCAAGAATAACAAAATGATTCTTTGGGGAGGTACCATTGATAACCATTTATTGAAAAGTGGTTTCCCATTCAAAGGTAGCATTTAAGAAAAATATGGATTTCTTTGTGAAAAAAAGTTGTGGAGCCCTTTTGGAAAATTGCTAATGAAAATAAATTTTAATTCTAAACAAAAAATTTTGTGGGCAGAGTAACCAAAAACCACTGTATCACGTTTTAAAAAAAATCGATCTTGCCATTTAGGCTGTATTCGAACGGACAAACAGACAGACAGAATTGCTAGACAAACTTTGCTCTGCTCAAAATCTAGAGTTCAATTTTCTTTACGAATGCATAACTTGCCATATAATGCCATGTAGTATCGCAAATAAAAATGACGCAACGAAAACATAAACGAAAAATTTAATATACTACTAAAATGTTCCACGAGGGAAATTGATATTTGTAGAAGATTATTTAGAGAAATCTACACTCCATAATAGGGGCTTTTGGGTTTTTTTGATTTCTCGAAATGAGCTGCGTTGCCAAAAAAAATTAATTTGATAACTACAATACGTCAAAAAACTTTGGATTTAGGAGATGTCTGTTGTTTAAAAACGATTTTGGCAAATAACGGACACCCTAATACATGTATACATTAGGGTGGTCCTTAAATTGGACGTAGTCGTGGATAACCTTCGTTCAAATCAAAACATTGAAAAACTATTCCCCTAGTTTTTTCAGATTTTTATTTAACCCCACAGATCTCCCTATTTTCGCTTTAAAGTACTAATTATTCTTACAGGATTATTCTTACAGCACGCGAAAATAAATCAGAATGTATATATAGATTCAGACAAAGGGGGGTCTATTGCCCCCCTTCAGAAGGGAGGTGTAATTTTCTAGAAATTTGGCTTAAAACAGAACATTTATCAATTTTCGCAATTTTGTAAAAAATTAAAGTTGTGCCATTTTGTGCTCACTTTGTGCTGCCATATTCCGAAAAGATTAAAAAAATCGCATGTTTGTAACTTTTACGGCCAAAAAATAATTTTGCGAAGCGTGAAGTAAGCACCGCCATTTACGGTTTTCAAAAAAAAAATCATAAATTAATTTTTTCCCCAAAAGTTACAAATACGCGATTTTTTTTTACCTCTTCTGAATATGGCCGAAATTGAGCACAAAACAGCACACCTTTCACTTTTAAGTAAAACAATATTTAAAAAAAATCATTCGTAACATTGTCAAATTTGCGATTTTTTTAATTTAAAAATATTTATAAGGAGGCCTGCTTCACGCTAAAAAAAATGGATACTCTCTAAAAACCAAATCTTTAGTACGATTTTTTTTTTAAATACGGCACATGGCAGCAGAAGTTGAACACATTACAGAACAACCTTTTCTTTTGGAAAATCCAAAATGGCGGTGCTAACTTCACATTCATGAAATTAACGTGGTAGTCGCTTGGAGAATGATACGTTGTGATGTGTATGCTTAAAGCTCAAGCGCAGTTTATGGCTCGCTTATTACACTTGCTGATGTTAAAAAAATACTAGCTAAAAATGCATAAAAATTCCTTCACAAAGGTAAAAAATTCCTTGGCGGAGCAAAATCGCATCGTCACCTCCAAGTGGTGCCCGCTGGATAGCCAATTAGGTGAACTAACGACGAGCGTTGGATCTATTGGATCCAAGAGCTGAGACACCTGAGTTACCTTCTCAGGAACTAGGAGCATAAGATAAGACATCGCTCTGAAGAACCAGCTCTCCATGAAACCCAAGAGCGTCTGACGCATAATGTGAGGCTCATTGGTCAGCGTCTGATCCCATAGAGGCGGCTGTATTAAAGACCTTGAATAGAATAAGTAACGAAGCTATTTATGGGTAACAAACAAAAGTTACAAAAAAAATAAAAAAAAAAAGGCAATGAATAAAACAAATAGTTATTGTACCCCAGGTGGCAATCCAGATAAACTGGTAAATCCACTCTCTTCGGAGATCGGTCCTACGGATTCTGGGGAGGACCAATTACTGCTAACAGGAAGTAGACGGAGTTCTCAAACACTGAGGACTCCACCAAAAATATTCTCAAGGGTCACTCCATCGAAAACCCTTACCGAAAAATCAAATGACAAAGAAGTCATTAACGAAAAAGGGACCAAAATCTATGAAAAGATCGAAATAAAAGATCCGCAGTGATCCAAAAAAAGCAACGAGATCCACCAACTTGAATCCGAAAATTATTTCGAGGAATGGCAAAATGAAATAATAGCCAGAAAAAAACTTGAAGTGCTCGTTGAAAGTCTTCAGCAACAAGTTAAGAGACTTGAAGAAAAAGTCAGCTTACTAGACAAGAAAACTTCAAATAATGACAGCAAGACTAGTCCAAAAATACTTGTAGTGAAAAGCCCACCAAAAACCATTGAGTTTCATACTGATGAGAAAGAGCGTAAATCCAAAGTTTTTGAAAAACTGCTTCTGAAAAGACTAAGCAAAATAATAGAAGAAAGAAGACTAATTCCGAGCCATCAGTTTAAATTTATAAATAAACATTCCACGATAGACAAAGTGCATCGGATTACGGATGTTGTGGACAAGGCACTTGAAGAAAAACAAGTATGCTCTGCTATATTCTTAGATGTTGCTCAAGCCTTTCAAGGTTTGGCACTTGGGACTTGAGTACAAACTGCAAAGGGATCTTCCCCGGCAGTACTACGAAATACTGAAATCCTACGTTACGAAGAGACTCTTTAGAGTACGGTACGACCAAAATTACTCGGAACTAAAGAAAATTGAAGCCGGTGTACCACAAGGAAGTGTCCTAGGACCAACCCTGTATCTGTTATACACAAGGGATATTCCAGTGGACATCAACGCTGTCATGGCCACCTTTGCTGATGATACTGAAATATTGGTGCCAGATAAATCCGTTACGAAGGCTACACAAAAACTGCAAAATGCAGTCGATAAAGTTAGTAATTGGACGCAAAAATGGCGAATCAAACTAAATGAAACAAAATCGACGCATATAAACTTTACAAAAAAAAATAAACAATGTTCCAATTCTTATAAACAGTACAACAGTAACTTACTCAAATACTGCCAAATACCTTGGAATGACTTTGGATGCAAAGCTTAAATGGAAAGAGCACATCAAAAAGAAAAAAGACGAACTAAACTTGAAGTACAGAAAAATGCACTGATTATTAGGAAAGAACTCTGACCTATCTATCCAGAACAAGCTAATGTTATATAAGCAAGTACTGAAACCCGTTTGGACATATGGCATCCAACTATGGGGCTGTACAAAGAAAACAAATGCTTAACCCATCCAAAAATTCCTAAGCAAGGTCCTTTGCGGAATAATAAATGACCCTTGGTATATAAGAAATAGCGATCTACATCGTGACCTTCAAATTGAAATGGTTACAGAAGTGATTCAAAAACAAAAAATGTACGAGACAATGTTCGGAGATTAAGAAGAACCAAGCCTCATGAGCTGATGGTCTAAAAGCTATGGGAAATTAAGAAAGAAAAATCTTTCATAGATTGGTCCTGATTCACCGGTGGTTTTAGTGCGGTAAGAGTCCCACACTACTTGGTACCGATTCTTACCGAGTGTCTTTTGAAGATTTCCATCGGATAAAAAAAAAAAAAATTAAAAAAAAACAAAGGTAAACAATTCACCAGTCACAAACCAAACTCTTTGCAGGGACAATAACAAAGAAATACCGCATTTGGTTCGGTAAATCTGCTAACAAATAAACACACTTTGAACAGGAAATAGAAAAAAAAGAACGTTTGCAACAGTATCAGTAGTTAGATTGGCTGGTTGTTTGAAATTGAATTAAATTGATTTTCTGTCTTATGCTTATTTGTTTCCAGTTTTTTTTTAGTTTCTGTTTCTTTGAGTGTTGTTGTTTTGTCACAAAATAAATCAAATTGCATTTCATTTCATTTTGATTTGTGTCAAAAGTTATGACAGCCAAGCAACGCACTGATTGATGGGTTCAGCTATATATTCAATTCTATTGCAAACATAAATTTAGAGTTATTCTTAATTTAAGTTGACACATTGGGTTGCAATGCAGAATGTATATTTTAGTCTTGTCACTCAATTCCAGGTTTAATTTGGTATAAGAAATGTCATAGAAACTCTGCACGAAAAAGAAATTTTCAAACCAAAATAAATTACAGCCTAGTTGAGAAGATTGAATTTAACATTCATCGATTCTTCTTAGACTATTGGAAATTCCTGACAGTCCTGACTTTAGTATGGTGTATTTAAACTCTTTAAATACTCGTACAACGAAACGTAAGCTATGAAATAGAATGGAAGAAGAGAATTAGAACAATTACGATATGCAACACGTAGTATTGCGCGGCAAGAAGATGTGGTGAATATCGGTACAGAGGTAGGGTAGGGAGAAGGAATAGTTGCTACCTATTCGGAAAGGAAGAGGTTGGAAAATGAAAAAGAATGTCAAGTTCCATAGGACGCGTGCTGCTTGCGATCCTCGGCAATCAGCTCTCCGAAATGGGGGATCTTGCCGCCCGAAAGAAAATACAAATCAGGGCAGAGAAATATTCAAAAATGTCGGCAGACGACAAGGAGCAGCTGGTGACGATGCAAAGTCACATTTAGTCACCCAAACCTAGAAATCTGTGGCCATGTTTAGATCACTTGTTTTTCACATTGAATTTTTTAAACGGTCTGGCAGGGCGAACTATTCACTCAAATGGCCTCGGATTCCGTGATAGGCGATCCGAGGAGTTTATCTAGGGAGGGGTGAGAACCAATTTCGGCTAACACGATTACCCTGCAAGCTGCATTTATATTTATCAATGCACTGTTTAATCACTAAAGCTACAGTTCAGGGCTGCAAGACTTTTTTTAATAGCCTTTCAAAGCTTATACTTCTTTTTTTTGCTATCACTCACACAAAATCTGCTTTGCGCACTTAATCTCGTTGGTTGTAGAAAATAAAATTTGGAATTATCTTAATTTCTTTTCTATTTTCTGATTAGTATGATCCGCCAAGGAGCAGAGCTCAGGCGGGGGCAACAGTAGGTTAGCATCACCAAATTCAATTAATGTTATTTGGTATAGTTTTGTTTGTGTTCATTAAGAATTTCTTTGAAAAGTTATTGCAACATCTTTTCATCATAACAGTGTAAAAGGATTCTTAAAAAAAATAGCACCCAACTGCAAACTTAATATCAGCTTGGTTTGAATTTAAATTTCTCTATTTTGGATGGAAAATTATTAAATTGTTTTTGTTGTCATCAAAACCAGGGTTATTAACAGTCAAGTTATAGACACTTCTTATTATAGATTATAATAAGACGGTTAGAATTTAGTTCTACTACCAGCTCGCGGATAAGTAAAATCAACTCGGTATATTCCAGTTTGGGTCGGCCAAGAAACCAAACCAAACCAAACCACACTGTCTCAGTATCATTAAAATCGAAAGATTTAAGTATTGTCTCAGAATAGCTCCCGTTAGCCTCGTCTCGGTATCGTTATTGTTATCAGTATCGGTCTCGACTGACTTCATGTTCTTGAAGTCGCGTGATATTGTTTAGATTTAATAAAAAAAATCTTTATATAAAATATGCATAGTGAATGAAAGATAATGAATGGGGCATATTCATAGATTATCAGCTAAAACAAGCTGTTGCTACACAAATCTAGAGTTTACCAAGGGAAGTTTCCATATGATAAACTCCAGATTTACTAGCACCAGCTCAAACAGCGGTTCCCAAACTTTTTGAGCTGTGGAACCCCAAACAAAGTCTATTTTGAAACCCGAACACTTAAGTGCATTTAATATGAGCTGCGAACTGTGAATGCGAATAAACTTGCTTATATCGGGTTGTTCAATAAGAGCGCTACAAAAGTTTTTTTAAATAAAACAAAAACGGTTTTATGGAACTCGATTTCTTTTGCATGGCCACCACGGGCACGCTTGCAGAAGTCCAGACGCTGAACCCAATTTTCGACGGTTTTCAAGCATAAATCGGCCGATACTGCTGCAATTTCACGTTCGATATTCATACGAAGTTCATCAATTGTCGCTGGCTTGTTAGCATAGACCATAGACTTGACTTAGCCCCACAGGAAATAGTCTAACGGCGTCAAATCGCACGACCGAGGCGGCCAAGCGACTGGACCATTTCGTGAGATAACATGTTCTCCAAACTTGGTTTCCAATAAATTGATTGTGACATTCGCTGTGTGGCTTGTGGCGCCGTCCTGTTGGAACCACATGTCCTCCAAGTCCATATCATCCAATTGGGGTCAAAAATATCCGGTTATCATTGAACGGTAACGATCCCCATTCACAGTAACGTGCTGGTCTTGATCATCGCGGAAGAAGTACGGCCCAATGTCGCCGCCGGCCCATAAACCACACCAAACCGTAATTTTTTCGGGATGCCATGATGACTCATGGAGTACGTGTGGATTGCTGCCTGACCAATACCGCATATTTTGTTTATTGACGAAGCCATTCAGCCAGAAATGAGCCTCATCGCTGAAGATGATTTTTCGATGAAAATCTGAATCATTTTCAAGTTGTTGCTCAGCCCAATTCACGAACATACGACGCTTCTGGTGGTCAAGCGGCTTCTGTTCTTACGTCAATTTGATCTTGTAAGGATGTAGGCCAAGATCTTTTCGCAAAATTCGCCACAACGACATCACAGAGATGCCCAACGCTTGAGAACGACGTGTGAGAGACACATTTGGGCTTTCTGCAACTAAAGCCTAAGCGGCAGCAATATTCTCAACACCACGGGCAATTCTTTGTCTCACTGGCACGGGAACATTTTGTACTATGCCTGTGGATTCAAATTTTTCCACTAGACGCTCAATTGTTGATCTGCTAGGACGATTATGACGACCATAAATTGGACGTAGCGCTCTTAACGTTGAGGTCACTAACTCCGAATTTCGGTAGTAAATTTTAATAATTTCGACTCATTGTTGGCTCGTATATCTTTCCATCATGAAATGGCAAACCTTACTGAAGGGAAATGTCAAAAGAGCGGCAAGAAATATGGCGTCGTTTGCTGTCCCTGTCGCTCTACTTTTGTAGCGTCCCTGTTGAAAAACCCTTTATAATTCCAAGCGCAAATATAAACAAATTCTTGAATTTAATTTTTAAACACGAACTAAATTTAGTTTAAATTATTAAAATTAGCCTTAAGAAGTGTTTAATGAAGAAAAATTAGAACAAAACAGAGCAAAACAGCACAAGTGTGTGGAAGCTGTCAAAGCCAGAAAGAACAGAAAATTTTAGCTTTGTGTTGACGGGATTGGCCGTTGCATATCAAATTTAAAAATGTTTGAAATGTTATTTTTGCCATTAATTTTCATTTCGAATTTAGTATCAATTCACACTTTTTACATTCGTTTATGATTTTTCCTTAATATTTAATTCAAAAATATTAAGAAAAGCAATTCTGTGATAAATTTTAGCTTGTTATTATCCTACACAAGGAAATCAGTTGGTACTTTGACATTTCTCATTCACTTGCTCCACTTCAAAAGTAGGTGCAGGAAATATAGTTTTTAACTGTTCTGAAAAACGTCATGGAAGATGGAACAAAGTGACAGAATGTAGAGCAGTTTGGGGCAAAGTTTTTACCCATGGAACACACAACATTTTCTGTTCTTTCCTTTAATTTTCTGTTTTTTTAGTTTTACTTCAAGAATTTTACGGAACCCTGAAGATTGGTTCACGGAACCTTAGGGTTCCGCGGAACACAGTTTGGGAATCGAGGCCTTAAGCAACATCTATGAATATGCCCCAATGTATTCAAGAACAGTTTTCTTCTGACGACTTTTTTTTTAAGGCTTCTTATAGGACAAAGAACAGTTTCGA
Source organism: Dasysyrphus albostriatus (assembly GCA_946251815.1). Lineage (NCBI taxonomy): Eukaryota > Metazoa > Arthropoda > Insecta > Diptera > Syrphidae > Dasysyrphus > Dasysyrphus albostriatus. The sequence continues at coordinate 70,182,240 of OX276337.1, read as the reverse complement.
TTAGCTATCCGACACATTAATATTGACGCAAGTTCATAATTTCACAACTACTTTATGGCCCATTTGAATGTGTTGTTGTCCAACAATTACTTTTTTGTTTTGTGGACTATGACCCTGCTGCACCATGGAGAAGGCAGAAGGAGGATTTCAATTAAGTCACTTCTACATGGTTCATTTAAGAAACAAGTCTCAAAATTTCATCTAAGTTATTGGTTTTTAAGAAGCCAAGTATAAAAATGGGCGTGGTAGTGGGCGTTATTTGTTTTCTTAAATATTCTTAATTTTTTCCCTGCTAGAGAGAATAAACTGAAAATTTTCTCGTTGCAGCCGTTTCCGAGAAACCGATAACATGAATTGTTTACTTGAAATAATTGTGACAATATTCAAAAATCAATTTTTTTTACCGATACTAAACAACACACCGAGAGTCTCGGTAGTTTTTGGTCCAAAAAGTATAGCATTGACGTGATATCGTCTCGATATCGTTTCGGATACTTTGGAACTCGTATCTTTTTGGTTTCTGAAACCAACACCAAACGGGGTAGAGACTTTTCTGATGGTGTGGCCGGGCCAGCCTTAGTTTGAACTCCTTTTACTTGTCCGCGGACTGGTTCGAGTACCTAAACCAAACATTTGGTCTTGTCAAAATCAAATGTATTTTGATTTAAATCGTTGTTAGAAAGCCGGGTAACGTGTTTGAGGTACCAAGTTCGATTGTCTGCAGACTTCTTTACTACAATTTCCTTAGGCAGTCAAAAAGTAAAAAAAATCTTGAAGATACGCTGCAGTTTCTTATGAAGTTATTAGTGCTAAATGAGTGGATTCGAATTGAAACAAATAAGAGAATTTCTCTTTTCAGAAGTCAGAAAAGGATTTTTGTGACAATGGAATGGTTTTAGAATACTCCCGGATACTGGATGCTTCTGGATGTCCGATGTAAAATTACATATTTTCATTTACGCACAAAGTGCTACAAACACGATAAATTTAAAATTACTTTTGAATTTGGCACGAACTTTAATAAAGTAACAGAGATGCATGATGCTTAAATTTGCAAAAATTATTTCACTCATATTAAATTGACTTAAATTTTTCGACAGTACTTTCATCAATTTTATGTTGAGTGCTAAAAACCAGATGGCCTTCTAGCTTTTGAGCGAAGTAAAAGGAGCGGGTACGTATTAGAATGCTGATAGATATTTTTCATTTCTCATTACTAATTTCATTTACGCACATAAATAGATATCTCTTTAGAGAAAAAACTCCCTCAAGGGTTGATCCTAATATCGGAAGCACAAGATGACAATCTCTTCATTTAACCCATCGTTATTTCGCAATTGGATAGCGTTGTTAAGCAACATGTGACATCATTTCAGTTATTTTGTTGTTGCTGATTTTTTTTTTCTCTCGGCATCTCTTTGCTTTTCAGTGAATCTGGGCGCAGGGTGTCAAATTGTTGGTTTTATATCTCCTGCTCTATGCCTTTCGAACTTTGAACATTTTGTTGCGTCGAGGGAACACCCACCCCTTTCTAAGTTGTTGCTGCTTTCTTTTTTTTTTTGTATCGTAACTTCTTACTGTGACATTAGCATTAGAGCCGTAGAACGACAATGATGATTGTTATGACCTATTGACTTCTTTGCGGGGCGAAATAGCGTAAAAGTTAACGGGACTTGTTTGTATGTCGATAATTGTAAGCTTTTTTTATACTTGAAGCATAAAAGTTTCACTTTATATTCGTGGTCCTTTTTTTATTATTTGTGGAATAAAAAGATTTTCGTTTTTGTTGAAAAAGTATTAATTCGTAATTAGATGTTTTCTAAAAGAAAAAGTTTTCTGAATTTAGCTAATAAATTCCTATTTCTGTTCTTATATATGTATGTGTACACTGCTGGACAAAATTAGAGAAACGGTTTCTATTTTTTTTCTTTGGGTTTATTTATGTTTTAGGTTTAAAAGTGTTCTTATAGTTAGAACACAGATTTCAGACCATTTGGCCTATAATGGAAATGTGATTAGAGTGAAATAGTGACAGAGTTTCGAAAGGCAAAATTTCGAAGGACCAAGTTTCAAAATGAGAAAGTTTCGAAAAAATAAAATTTCGAAAAGAGAAAGTTTCTAAGAGTCAAAGTTTCGCAAGAGAAAATTTCAAAGAATAAAGTTTCGAAACAAAGTTTCGAAATCCTCGGAACTTCGTTGTTCCTTGACCGATTTTAATGAACATGATTTGAGCGAAGTTCAGGCAGCATGTGTATGATCGACAACCCATATTCTTACAGTGAATTGGTCTTAATAGTACGTTTTCATTAAGCCAAATGAGTTAATTTCATTGAAAATTTCCAAATTCGATACGATGAGATAATTTCAACCATATTTGCACGGATTAAGGTTGGAAATTATGTCAAAATGAATGAACACACCTTACACAGTTTGAAAAGCTCTGAAAAGGTTTTGTATGAAAATGTCAAAGCTCAATAGAGGAAGCAACAAAAAACCAACAACAAAAAGAGTTTAACAGCCAGTTGAAATTCAAAAATGAAATGAGCTGTGAAACCAAATTACAAATAAAAACACAATTTCTGTGATTTGCGAAACTACCTGATTTCGGCTCTAATGAAAACGTAGTGTATAACGCTAAATGTATTACAATTCGTAATTTTTCGAAACATAAAGAAACGATACAGAGAAAAGATAAGAAATCATGGATAAGGTAGAAAAAAGGCTACGAAACAAAGGGACTATCGTCTTTTAGTTAGTTATACCTTCAGACAGACTTCTGGAAGTGCAAAATATTCGAGTATCCCCGAAAATGTTAGACGCTGAATAAAGGATTCTGGATTGAGACCGTAAAGACCACTTAAGGATCCTTTTCACACCACACGCCAAAAAGTGGAAAAAGTGCTCTCCACTGATGAATTTGACTCAGGCCAGACGACAGGCAAGTAGAAGTGTAGAAGTGTTCCACGTGTTTCTTATGGTGGATGTTCAATAAAGAGCTAGGGAGCATATATCTTGGAGCCCCCCATTAAGTTGTGTGTCATTTAAAATGAGTTTTTGGCAGCAGAAGAGGACAAGTAGTTGTACTATTTGTCTCAAGTATCGGCAAAAAATGCAAGATAGCGCTCGTCCCTACTTTGCGAAAAGAGTATCTGCGTATTTTTCGAGGGGCCCATCTGAACACCCTAGTCTGGTCAGCTTGCTCCCTGATCGGATTGCCATTGAACATTTCTAGACATGTTTGGCTTGTCAAACAGTTAAAGGAGGAATATTCAAGGCCATCGATTTTAGAAGAGCTAAATAGAGCTTTGTTTGAAGCATGAGACAAAATTACACAGCAACACATCGACAATGTTATCAGAGGTACTTGCATATGCCCTGCCGACGTATTTCTGTCTTAATAGCAAGAGTAGGGAATACCTAGTACTACCTAATTCATATTCATTTTCACTTTTTGTATTAATGAATTGAGGTGGTTGTACCCCTGACACAAAATTTGGAAAACCATATACTATTTTCAACCCCCCATTCCTCAACATGGGCGTCGAAGAAAAAATCTTTACAGACTTTTGTATTCGATATCAATATGCTGGCACTAGCAAGCCCTCCTACTCATGTTTAGGCTATACCTACGTTCAACCACAAAATTTGCTGCCAGCTCCAAGTTTAAACGGATTGTGTGACGAACACAACTTTTCATTATTATAATGTTGTGTTTGATTAAAAGATCGAAATTTCCGTTCAGACGAAAACAGTACTCTCCCTGAAGAGCAAATGAAAATGGACCAACAAAAATATAAATATTTTAAGAAGGTATACATAAGTTAATATTTTTCCCCAGAAAATCGTCCCTGCCACCAGGTGATAGACTCAGATGTTCATATGTATATGTAGATTTTCTTCCTCCGTTTTTTTTTTTAATAGAAAATTCAAATTTATTATTCAATAATTCAGGCTGGAAACTTTGGAAAGTTCATTCCATGGTTATGGTCTTTTTAAGCTAGTTGCATAAGAGTATTACCCCAAAAGATTTCTAAAAATACACTTTTATAGCTATATAATTTAATCAAAATTTAAATCTAATTTTTTCATAACAAAAACGTACGCAACTAACGAAATCGACCCCCGAATGAGACTCAAATCGTACATTATGTCAAACATTTTCATTAGCTAATCATAGACACATACCTTTCTAGTTTTCAATGTGAACGACTAAACCCACAAAGTGAGAGTAGAAGCAATAATTGAGTATAACCAACAAAAACACGAACGTGCACCATTCATTCATCCAAATCATCCATCTATCTATCAATCCTTCCATCTATTACTTTATCTATAGCAATGTGGTATTCTCTGTGTCTCTATACCTATACGCAGTGCTGAATCTAATCATAAGTGAAAATGACTCGAGGTTTCATGAAAAAAAAGGGGCGCTAGTCGCTCGTGGGTAAAAAAAAAAATAAATTTGGTGGCACATCAGCTCGTGGAGAACCAGGGCCTAGTGACTTACAACTTTCAACCATTCCTGTATGCCTGTTGTTGGCAGGAATGCTAGATGAGAAGCACTTATTCATGACAAGTATGGTAGAAATGGTGGCACGGGCGTATTACTCGCCCAGTACCCAATTAGCGCTGAATTGCACCGTTTTGACAAGAGGGGGCACCGCAGTCACTGTGGTTGTAATGAGCAGGTTATGCGAGGAGTCCTTGCTTGATAACCAGTTGTTAAATACAAACATTTCTTTACCAAAATAAGGATTTGCCTTAGCTTGATCTGAATTGGTTGTTTTTGTATTTACCTCGATCAATGGTGGTGCATGCCCGTTTTTAGCGTGGAAGAGCCACGTGTTAAAAAATGTATAGCACACCTTTGCCCTTGGTCGGAGAGTTTAGCCCAGGAGCTACTTAACCGATTCTTTTCAAATTTCTTTCAAAAAATAAAACTCAATACAATCCCCACAGCTCGTGAAGAACCAGGGCAGAATGAATTACAATTTTGAATCATTCCGCATGATATTCTTCTGAGCACTCAAAAATAATTGCTTCTTTTTTTTTAAATTTCGAATATTTCATCATTTTTTGTGACAGAAAACTTGACAATTGTCGAATATATTCTGACAATTAAACACAATTGATTATTTTTGGGACCGAAATTTTACAATTACGAGTATTATGGGTGTTTAATGAATCTGTTCCGAACAGAAAATTACAGAGCAGAACAGAAAAGTACAGGAGAGTGTGTTCCATGAGGAAAAACCTTGCCCCAAACTGTTCTACATTCTGTCACTTTGTGTTCCACGACGTTTTTGAAAACAGTTTAGAACAAGATTTCCTGCACCTACTTTTGAGATAGAGCAAGTGAGTGAGAAATGTCAAAGTAACATCTGATTTGTTTCTTTGGGATAACAATAGGCTTAAATTTATCACAGAAATACTTTTCTTGATATTTTTGAACTGAACATGAAGAAAAAAACATAAAAGAAAGTGAAAAAAATTGGTATTAAATTCGAATTGAAAATTAATAAAAAAAATAACATTTCAACCATTTTTAAATTTAAATGTCTCACAATTGATAGGCAACGGCCAATCCCATCAACACAAAGCTGCACTTTTCTGTTCTTTCTTGTCCTGACAGCTTTCACACACACACTGCTGTTCTGATCTAGTTTTTCTTCATTAAACTCAGTTATTGTCAAAATGTTATTTTACAAATTTTCACTTGTCGCCTGTCGGAATTGTCATTTTTTATGAAACAGGGCCCAGGAATAGTGCTAATTAATTTAGGCTTTAATTTGATAAAAAAAAAAGTTTGAAACGCCATACATGTTCCAATATCATTTAAACTATTATACTATTTCTTCTAATTTAGTTCACTCGGGAAATATTAACAGAGTAAGGTTGCAGGTTGTAAATTAGCAACATCACTTATCTAATTTTACACAAAAACTACGTAGTTTTTCAGCGACTAGTTTTCTGCGTGAAGGGTCGACAAAAACGTTAATTTTAAGGAATGTTTGAGATTCTGGAGGGATCAAAACAGAGGGAATGCTTTTATCTATCGATATAATATCGATTCTCCTGCATTGAGCACACCATTCTGAATCTAGTGCAGTGCTATTTTATCATTGGATCCCATTTCTGTTATTAACTTTTAAATTTTTTAATATATATCTAGTTTTTACCACTTATGACAAAATTTGCTATTTATTCTACATGGCTTGGAAAAGTGTGTTCAAAATGTCAGTACCGTGGCATCACCATTCCTTTTCCAATAGAAATGTCCTAAGAAAAGTTTTAATGCAATACTTGCTTCACAACATTTTGCAAAAATTAAGTAACAATACTTATCGCTGAATAAAATAATCATGAATAAACGCTTTCAGAGAAATTATTTTTATTATTGGATTCAAAAGATTTCCCGCTGAACCGCCAAGTTTTAATTTCCAAATTTGTCCCATTTTGTTCCTAATTTTTCTGAGCTGGTTTAGCTACCAATTGAACATGAAATGTGCAATTTCTTATCAAAGCAACCTGAAAAAGCTTGTCCGACTAGCGAGTGGTTTTGTAAATATTTGGACTATCTATCATTTCGTATTCTGTTTTTCATAAGCCACGATGAATCTTAAGTCACCTCCCGGAATAAGTAAAATTGTTTTTGAAAACGAAAATTTATTAGAAATTCATAATATCTCATAGACTTTATTTGTTGTTTACTCCGCGCAGACACCATAAATTCGATGGAAAAAATCCATAAAAGTAACTACACTTGACTTTGACTTGTTAGAAAGTTGGAAGCTGCATAAAATAAATAAACTTTATTGCAATAAATGATGAATAAATAAAGAAAATTTTTCTGTTGGGGATTAAGACAAGAAAAAATGTATATAGACATTGTTTACGGAAAAGTGTGAAAAAATAATAAAAAAAAATAAGTTCTTCTTTGGTTTGGTTGTTTGGTTATAAAAAAAAACTTGTTAAGGTTTTGGAAGGCAGTATTATGTAATTGATATTATTAAAAGTATTCGTATGCAAAATTTTTCGAGCCATTAACAAAATGTACGCAAATAACACAAAAACAAGAAAACTTTCTTTTAAAAATACCAAAATCGCTTTTCCGTTAAAAAACCGTATTGCGTAGGTATTTTTTTTTGTTAAAAAAATCGGAAATACCGCCCTGGTCGTCTTAGTTTTCTGATATTCATAACTAGTCCGGTCCTGTACATAAGCGCCAGCCGGCAGCATCATTGCCGTCGTTTTCATCGTCATCAACGTGAGAGCAAAAATGGTTTTGGCGCTGGATTAGTCTAGGGGTACTGGGTAGGTATCCACTACATCTGGAGAATACATACCTAGTAAAAAAAAATGTACGAAGTGAATCTACACCGACGAAAGAGCTTTCCAGTGGACAACAACAAGATAATCGGTTTAAGTTTGCCCTTTGGCCTGGCCGCAAACAAAACAAATACTTTCTGGCTCACATGCTTTTGCCTCGCATCGCCACGTCGTCGGTCGTCTTCCCGAATCCCGAGCCGCTTCGCCTATAATCATGTATCTGTAGTCAATCAACGCGCGGTTTGTGGGTGTACAGTTGTGAAAAGCGGGGGAAATCCTTTGCTTAAGGTTTGCTTCCTCCCCCTTTTGGTTGGGTTGAAGTTAACTTTTTTTAATTATTTTTATGAGTTTTTCCTTACAGAAATATTGAATTGTGAAATATCGCAAGAGGGGGTAAGAGAGTATCTCTTCTGCGCCTGACCATATCTATAAAGTATATATGTATGTGTGTACGTGTGCAATATCACAGAATTGGGTTGCGGGTCGATTGGAAGACTCTGGGAACGCCAACTCTAGTAGGGTTAGCTTTTGCACCGGGAAAGGATACATTATGTAGATACACACAATTTGAGGCACACGGAATAGATTTTCTTGCTTGTCTTTCGTAATTGGAAATGATCCCAGTTTAAATATGCTTCATAGCGGTGTATTTAAAACTTATGGTTTAATAACAACAGCAACACCATAGAAAATTCTTCCATAACAATTATATCTATAAATAAATTAAATTTGGTGGCACGTCAGCTATGTGCGTGTTTTTAGTCGCTAGAAAGTAGAATAGGGGGGCTCTTCAATTTGTTGCCAAATACAAAGGGCTAAGATGAGAGGCACTTTATAAGGATAATATAGGATTGGACGATTTTTAATTTCCTCACAAGGGACCTCTAGCGTGACTATCGCGGGTACTAAAAAACAAACAATCATATATATTTTATTGTAAATCATAATTACTATGAAAATGAAAATATTAAGTACTATTCAGAGGCCGGTGTACATACTTCTATTCAATGTGCCTAAACAGAAATTTTGTCTTGTTTTTCAAAACGACATTGCCAACAAAATTCGAGATGAGATAAGATACATGACGATACGATGTTAAATTCTGTACCTCTTTCTGCTTGTACATCCATCTACAGTCTAAACCACTAGAACGATTTTATTCAAATTTTGAACTAAAGGACTATATTTTGGTGGCTTTCTAGAGGGGAAATTGAAAATTTTGATTATTTATCTCAAGAACGGCTATAACGATTTTAATTTAAGAGGAACTATTGTAGGTAAAACAAAAAACTTTTACTAACGGTAGGTACATGTTATATAACTGTTTCCAACGATTCCAACAATTGCAATCAAAATTTTTATGCGAAAGCTTCTTTATAATATAAATAATATTACATTTCAAAATTTTGCAAAAAATGAAATTTTTATTTTAAAAAAATATTTATATTTTGAATTATTATTTAAAATAAATATTTTTTTTTTGAAAATATTACCAAGATGGGTATATAATTTTTTGTTAACATTTATATTTCCTCAAGTACCTAATCAGATGGCACCCAAATCTCTTTTACGCTTTCGAATGAGATTAATGCTTCGTTACGACTTTCCATAATTACTTGCATATTTTTAAAAGCTCTTCAGTTCCAAGCAACTTGAAATATAATAAGAACAAGTGCGATTGACCCAGTCGTGTATTTTATTCCAGTCCTACATCATCTCAAGTTTCATTAAAATCTAAGTTCATTTTTTTACGAACCTAAAACTTCAACCCAATTTAATTATGTAAGTAAAACTCTGCAATAAAAACAAACACGGTGAGATTCGTTCTTTCCGGTGAACTCTACAACCTTGATTATTACATTTAATAAAAAAAAAAAAAAAAAACCATGCTTTATTATGGTTATGCATTTTTAACAAAAAAAAATTGGTAAGAAAAAAAAAATAGAAAAATGTCTTCATACATTCTTCACATAAACAGCTTCATAGAAACAAAAAAAAACACTTATACGCCCCAGTGAACTGTTGTTTCAAGACACCACCCTGGTAACAAAATGTTGGTGGAGAGCTTTAGTTTTAAGAACCATAAGTCAGAAGATTTCAATTTTGTTTACTTATTTTTCGAAAAATTTCAGTTCTTTATATCCTCGGTACAGTCTTATTTTATTACACGATTATAAAAAAATTGTTAACAGCAGTGTCTGACGATTGGAAATGGTGAAGGGGTTATAGGGAATGTAAAATAAATCTATTTCCCAGGAGCTGAATTGGCAGTTTTTGGGGGGTAAAAAAAGGGGAGAAGGGAAATTGTATTCTTGCGTTTTCCAACTAAAGTTGAAGTCAAAATAAAATGTCCATATAAAAGTTCCTAATTTTTGCAAACAGACGTCAAATTTAGTCGGAAACGCAATAAAACAATTAAAAATTCATGAAAAAAATATGTGAGGTTGACCAATTACTGAAAATAGCTGACCTTTTATGACTGCGAAGTGGCTTTTCAAATGACATACTTAATTTTTTGAAATGACCCAAATGAAGTGCCAAAAGCTTTTTTGTGACCATGAAGCGAATATTGAAAATTCATAGTGAAAAAACTATGGCTGACCAATTATTAAAGATAGTTGACCTTTTATCATGATCTAGAGATCTTTCAGTTGATATACTTTTTTTTTGTAAATTTCTAATAAATGAGGTGCCAAAAATCCCGCGTGACCTTGATAAGCTTTAAGCCTTCATTACTAGTTATCTAAGACCGACCAATTGCAGGCCTAATAAGCCTGCATTTTATTTATATTTTATAAAAATTCGCAAATTTTTTTACACTCACACTGTTTTTATTACTTATTTTGTTTGGAAAATCAGAAATACAAATTGTATATTTGCATTGCAGCAGTGCCAGCGTACATAGGAGTATTTGTATGCAAAAACTGGGCATAATTATTTTTTGTCTTGATTGCCCTATTTTCATCTCAAACTCTCAAACCCTCTTTTAGAACAAAAAATATTAATTTTTTTTTTAATTTCTCTGAAGGACTTTCGTTTACCCATTTTGTATACATACAATTACCAAATAACTTCTGAAAAATAAAACAAAATGCAATACGAAAAAAAAAAATAACAAAATAAATAGTCAGTTTGAAAGGGCATACAAGTGGGAATACGATATAACCAAAAAAAAAAAACAACATCCGCAAAAATTCACATTTTTTTTTGTTTTTTGAAAAAAAAAACGAAGCTTGATGGTATGCTTTATCAAGCCATATATAAATAAGAACCCAATTTGACCTACATCTCTAAAAAAGTTACTTTCCAAAAAGTTTTTTTTTTTAATTTTGACATTTGAAAAATCGACTTTTGGACGAGTTTTGTAGGCAAATACTCCTATGTGCAGCGGTTTAAATGATAAAATTGATCAGTGGCAAAAGTTTACCGATAATAAATTTTTTGTGATACGAGTATGATGAAGTGAATTTAAAACAAGTTACGTATGAAAAGGGAAACAATAGAAAAAAAGTCATTAAAAGCAAGTTCGAATCTATATAAGATTTGCATTGCATTCGAAACCTGAATATTGCCATTAATTTTGCTTAAATGGCCCTTGTTACCAGAACAAATTAAAGATTACTTTATCTGTTCATACGTACCCATCAGACTTTTTTCTGTAAGGCGATCAAAGGGCGTAGATTCAAATCCGAACAACCACGGACTTTAAATGAGCACAACATTAGGGCAGAAATAATATAACACGTTAAAAAGTTGAAATTATTCTCAAAAAAAAAAAAACGATACTTGCACAAGCGCGAAAAATGTAGGGAATGCATATCTCCCCGTTTAGGCGGGAGGGGCAATTATCTAAAAAGTGACTTAAAATAGAAAAACAAATATTAAAGAACAGTGGTATTATCTGGAGAAAAGTCCTTAAGCTCCTTTTGGGTCAGAAATCCATTCTTCAATGTTCTTTTAATATAACGTTATTTTGATTGATAGTTTTTGAAAAAAAAAAAAATATTTTTAAATAAAAAATAATTATAAAAATAATGATCCTTTTCTTTTCTTTTCTTTTCTTTTCTTTTCTTTTCTTTTCTTTTCTTTTCTTTTCTTTTCTTTTCTTTTCTTTTCTTTTCTTTTCTTTTCTTTTCTTTTCTTTTCTTTTCTTTTCTTTTCTTTTCTTTTCTTTTCTTTTCTTTTCTTTTCAGCTTATGTCTTTTTGTACTATTTTTGATTTCAATATTTAATGCTCTTAATAACGTTAAGTAAAATACCGAAAACCAGATGCAAAACGGACTTCTAGTTTTGGAGAAAACTGAAAATAAGTAAATCCACCTCACTATTTTCAGTTTAGATAGTTTGTTGTTATACAGTCTGTTAGTATAGTACTTGTTATTATAAATTTTACTATTGCAGCTGTTTTTAAGAAACTATTGGGTCTAGAAACACAATTTTAGGCTCCAATTGAAGCCAATTCAGGCGTCCGCCTGAACGGGGAGATAGGCACCCCTTTTCCCACACCATATTTTTCGTCTTTTGTACCAATCTACACGCTTGGGACTTTTTAAGCATCTTATGCCAAGCGTTCTGTATTTTTTATTGTACTTATTGCTTGTTGTTATAAATGTATTATTGATACATTTTGAAAGTGTGTCTCTTGGAAAATCTTTGGTCTACAGAGACGATTTTGGACTCAAATTGAAGCAAGTTCAATTGATTTCAAAGCGAAGAGCATTGTTTTCATCAAAAACTAGTTCTTTAGGTATACTTTATTTAGAGGCTTAGTTACCTTAATTATAGAATTTTTTTTATTTTTTCATACAATGCGTTAGCATGTTTTAGTGTCAAAAAAAAACCTGGTCTCAGCCCTCGCAACTTTAATTACTGATTACTGATTTGGCTTTGAAATTTAAAGGTAATTTACACAGGGTGTTTTGCACAAATTGTATAAATGCCCTAAAGTGCTCAGGTTCAGTCAAAACAAGAACAAAATGGGTGCTGGTTTCCCCATTGAGGCGAAGGATATGATAATCTAAAAAATTAACTTAAAATAAAAAAAGTTATACAAATATTCAGTTCTCTAGAACAAATGTTTTCAAAAAAGATCATAAAATCCTTGTTTTCAATTTTTTTGACTGGCCGATTTCAATGATGTGAAAGGACGTTCAAAATATATGTAGTTAGTTTGTGCGACTATTTGCTTCCAAGAACGTTATGTCGAAAATATTATCATTTTATTCCATTTTTTGTAGAATCACCCGTATATATGAAGTTACTGGAAAGCATGTATTTACACAGGGAAGGGACTTTTGGCCCACCCTATATTATCAAACAAGAAACATTGGAGTGCTTCTAGACTTAATTTCATTTCTGAGAATTATTTCAAAAATAATAAAATTATCTTGAGTAATTAATTAATTAAATTGTAACGTTATTTCCTCTTTAAACACATTTTACTCCCATGCCTACTATATTCGGTAGCCATTGATGTTTCTCGGGGTACCATGGCTATCATATATATGATTGCTATAATATTTTCATAAAATGGGGTGGTAATCAAAATTGGTATTGAAGTGAAAAGTTACGAAGTTCAATAGAAAATGAAAACATCTGCATCCCATGTTTTCCTAGATAAACTTGGTATGAACAATTTCATGATTATTTAAATTTTAAAGCGCATTCACAGAATGTCAGTAATTTTTTAATTTCAATTTTATTTATTTTGATATGGAATGACTTTAATATTTAATTCAGAAAAGTTCACGACAAGCAAATGTTTCACTATCTAGTCATCGTCTCAGCTACAAACACGTTCAGCCTTATTGGGAGTTTACACCCGGAAAAAGTTGACACTTAACTTTTCACCTATTGTAAGTTAAAAGTACTGGAACAATGAAAATTATACTTATTTTGGTGAGAATTTTGGGCAAATGTTTCGTAATTTCATTGTCACTAATTTTTTGATGGTGAACGAAAGAAAAACAGGTAATGCAAGTTTATTGTTAATTTTTAGGGCAAGAGCATTTCGGGCGAAACTCAAAATAGCTTTTAAAAATCCTAGCGAAAAAAACTTTTCGAGCGAAATATTTTTCAGGTGAAACTCACAATAAAGCTGATTATATTGATTGAATAATCTAGAATTGGAGTTCGGCAGAAAATCGTTTGTATAAGCTTTTTTTTCGTTTTTACACTTTCCAATTATTTTTTAACGTAAAATTTGCATACTTTTTTTTTAAAAGTATGCCTTTTATCATCAATTAATTCAGTTGCAAACTTACTTTTGTTAATTAAATGCACTTGAAGTAACTCACCTGAAAGACAAAAAAAAAAAAAGTTTTTGATTAGTATACCTTATGTCAAAATTTTGAAAAACTATTAAAGTAAATAATTCATAAAGAATAAATAATAATCAGTGCATCGCTATCACGAATTTCACAACACAACTTAACCCAAATCTGTTTGTAATGTCAAATTGCATGAGAATTTGCAAAGGGATTGATTCTAGGATAGTTATTATTCGAAATTTCTAGCGAGTTTTAGAATGCGATGGAAAATTTCGTTATATATTTATCATGCTGCCAATGGGAACCCCTATAACAGCTTCATTGAAATCGCTTACACTCTGAGTGAAAGGTGAACATCCTTTTTCCATGTATTGATAATTTTAGTGGACAAGATAGAGGCTAGCATTAATCTTTAAGCCATTTTCATACACTTCTTTAAGTTTGTATCCCTTTTTGTCTATTCTGAGTAGCATGGGATCAATTGAAATCATCTATTGACCGAGAGTGCGAAAAAGGAAAATTTGCCCTGAAAAGTGCCACATGAACTGGCAACCGAAACATGAATGAAATTACTCATGGCTCGTTAAATGCGTCCCTCATAGCAACAGCAAGCAGTGTGAAAAATAGCGATTCTTTGAACGACGCACGTTTGGAATGACTTTTATCAATTTTTTTTTTTGTATAGTTTTGAACCTATGTATGTATTAGGTTAGTTTAAAAATTAATAAAAATTACTAAATTTGTAAAAGAAGAGTTTCTAAAATTGCAATTGGAATAATTAATTTTTGATTCCCTGTCTGCTAATTCAAACAAAGCAAACTTTTTTTTCAACTTAAATAATTTCGGTTTATTAAAAAGAAAGAAACTTAACTTAAATTAAACAAAAAAAAAAAACTTAACTTAAAACATGATAGCTCAATTATCTTCAGACTTAGATCTCAAAAATGTATTTTTATTATTCAAAAAATTTTAAACTCAAAATAATATAAATTCTTACCTTCTTTGCTTTGCAAAATGGAAAGTTTTGGTGTCAGTTTGTTCGGGAATAGTGTAGTTTTAAAAACAATCACTTTTCAACTAAAATAAAACACTATGTGACAGTAAGCGTAATCTAACTTCAATGATTTGAGCTAGGTTGAATTGCTTATTGAATTAAAACTATAATAGCCGCATATAGTGTGGGTAGCCAGCACGTCACTTTTGTTAGTTATGACGTCATAACTTTCTCATGTAAATTTATTTATGATGGAGAAAGAAAGGTTTGTAACAATGTCATAACTTTGAAACGGTATGTTTAAGAAAATTTTAGTTGTAATTTTCGTATTAAGCAAGTCAAATTTATTTTATTATTTTTAGTTTTAGTTTTGGCGGTGTTAAAAAATAAATTTTTCTAAATCATGGAGAAATTTTTATTATTTAATCTAATAAATAAAGAATAAACTAAAATATACTTATTTCAGTAGTATATAGAATTTGTATTATAAAAAAACCTTCTAATAGAAACTATGCCTGGCCCCTGGCAAAAAAATTTCCAGCTTAATGATTAGGAATTCTAATCTTGTTGGATATAGTTCACACTGGATTTTTGTAAAAGAATTCATGTAAGTTAAACTGAACTTAATACAAATTGCGTATAACAAGGCCCTCACTACGTCACTGATGAGTCCAAGTGAGTAAGCCTGACGAAACGCCAATTTGTAGGACTAAAGGCCATAAAAAGCTATTTTGAATCTAAAATATACTTTTCTAGCGGTTTTTGATTTATAAAACTCGAATCTGGTCTCAGAGTTGCTCTAGCACGACAAACTTCTGAGATACCTCATTCTAAAAAAGTTCAAAGATAAAACGTTTTTTTTATTGCAAACTGAGGTAGATCATATTTTTCACAAAACTTGCAACAAGATCTAAGAAAATGAAACTTCCTTTATAAAATGTAATTGGATTTGTATCAATATTTGAATTACTCTCTTGAAAGTCCCAAATTGAAATTTTTTAGGCCAACATATTTTGGAATAATGTTGTTTGAGGTGATTTAAGAATGATTTTTCCAAGATAAATGAAGGTAGTTGAAAAATTCAGAAAGAATTTAAGAGGAAACTGTTATACTTTCGATTGACGATACAAATTTTTTCGAGAAACAATGAAACGACAAATTTGCCCAATAATACATATTTTCAAATTTTAGATTCAAATATCTCAAAAACATGACGTGCTAGAGCAATTCTAAAAAAAATATTTATAAAAAGCCAGCACGTAGGGTAAACCAAAGATGAATTAGTTTTTTTTATTAATTGCATCCATTCAACTAATCATTATAGCCCAAATAAACACATATTTTGGCTCAAAAATTAATATTTTGTCACACATTGTAATAAGTCTTGAAGAACACTTCTATTTTTGAGAAGAAAGTGCAATAGGGCTTTTATCATTGCGTTCAAAATATTTTTTGAGAATTTGGAAACGGAATTCAGGTCGTATTGTTTAAAAAAGTAGGCACTCTAGATCCAAACAAATCTGTATAAACATTAAACGAAAACGACAATTTTTGATTCGATATTTTTAGGTACCGATTATAGATGCCGCATGTTTTTATTTTAATTAAAGCAACGTTGTGCTGATGATGAAATTTTTGTATACTGCTTATATTTAAATTGCATTAATTTATTCAAAATATTCAAAAAACATTGATGAAAATGTTGGTCAGTTTGAAGTTCACAAAATCATATTTTTTCAGGATGATTCAAAACATTCTTATAACATTATTTACAAAACAATCGTTGAAGGAGAATTATCATTAGTTTTTCCTAATATCGACAATATTCTCAAAATTTAGTTGTGTTTATTTAATTACTAACGTCCTAATGAACGATTCTTTTCGAAATGAAATCAAAGTACAATGTCTTAAAATAAATTGAAATGCAATTTAAATAAATTTCATATGATATTTAAAAATAAAACCGAGAAACAATTATTCTGTTAATTCTTTTTATGGTTCTTGTTATTAATTCTGTTCTTGAATTCTTATGGGTCTTAAAAGCTCAGGACCCGGAAACTTCACTTCTCTGTTAAAACTCCACCGATGTACATTAATATTATTTCTAATACAGACACTAAAAAACATTTCTCAAAATTCAAATTCCAACAGAATCTCTTTGATATATTACCCATAATACCCGACATGAAGCTGTTTATACTATATAATACATTCAAACATAAATATTGCATAGCAGGATGATGATGATGAATTCGCACAAAGTACGTGACCTAATTAACATCCTGCACTTACATCGATCATCCATCAATTTTAATTGCCACCTTCACATTGTGTTTAATTAACGAAAACAACAAAAATTAATAAAAACACAAAATAACTTTGTGATTTATATGACGCCAGTCCTGGTCAATATACTCAATTGTAGTCATTAATTTTAAATCTTAATAGTTACAATTAAGTTAATAACATCGAGAATGCTTGCATATTTCCCGTTTTTTGAAGGCATAGGTAAAATATCAAATATAGATAATTTTTGGTGTGTGAATCTAGCCGGACCCGTTCTTTTGTTGTCTCATAAAACCTAGCTTTATTCACAAATTTAAAAATGTACCAATTTTATTTTTATATATATTGGTGTGTGAATCTAGCCGGACCCGTTCTTTTGTTGTCTCATAAAACCTAGCTTTATTCACAAATTTAAAAATGTACCAATTTTATTTTTATATATATGTATATATATATATATATATTTTTTTTTTTTTAATTATACAAAATTTAAAAATGTAGAATATACTTAGTAATAGCGTATACGTCCTTAAACAACTGGTTTTCAGTGTTTGACTTTAAATTGATAAAAACATTGAAAAAAACATTGAAACAAACAGAAACGAACTCAGGCGATTTTTGACGCCCCCTTAAACTTCAGTACCAATAAAGTCAGAAACTTCGAAGGCGCAGTATTTATTGAGCTTGGCGAACACAGTCAGCCCACTTCAATTCATTTCTTTAGAATTTTCCTGAGTGCGAGGGAAAAAACATCTGAATTCACCTTCGCACACTTTGAATTTTGAAGAGTCAGGCGCAAAGAATCATCGTGTAATAGGGGACTAACTGACCGACTGATTAACTGACAGATCATCAAAATTTTGGAACACCTCCTCACACCGTAGAACCTCGAAATTTCGTAGGTGCAACAAAGGAAAAAAATTGGTAGAGCAGTAGGGTTTGAAGCCGATGCAAGGAATAAATAGAAAACTTAAGACTTTTCATTCAGCTGGCGTGGCATCCACACACTTTCTCAAACATTCTTATAAATTATATTAGGTAGTTCGTACTGCTGTAGAACGATGGAAATCGGGGGAACTGTAGGGCTTGAAATACATATGTACAAAGAAAAAAATCGAAAAATTACAATTTTTAGTACAGAAGACTTGTCATCCACCCACTTTTTAAAAAAGTTTTATAAATTACATGAAGCACTTTAAATTGCCGCAGAATAATAAAAATTTGTACAACGATAGAGCTTAAAGAGCAATAAAAACTTAAGATTTTCCATTCAGGGGCGTGATATCCACCCACTTTCTCAGAATTGCTACTATTTATGAGGAGCAATGTAGTAATTCTGGTTGTTGTAGAATGCTGAAATTTGGTATTGCAGTAGGTCTTGATTTTCACTTGGAAAAATAAAACCTTTGAAAAAAAAGGAGTGAATTCACAACAACAACATAAATGTTAGAAAAAGATATAAGTTCTTATAATATACAACAAACTTACGCATAAAAAGTCAGCAATGAAAAGTATTCAGGTCTGTAATACCTATACGCCAAGTTTTAAGTTCATGAAGTTTATAATATCAAATAGCAGATTAATATCGAAACAACTCTTAATGATGACAGAAATTTGGCATCTATAGATTACTAATAGAAATTTTGGTAGCTTAGCATGGAAAGTTTTCTTTTAATTACTAAGTTACTTGCAATTTAAAATTTATGAAAACTTGACCAGTGAATACAATCAATTATTAAAAACCAAATTTGTGTCCTAGTTTTCAAGTTCGACTACTACTTACATCTAAATAAACATATAAAAAATTACTTCGAAAATGTCACCCACATCAATAATTTTTTGCTGAACCACCCTTCTCCGTGTTTGAATGCAATTAAAATTCATACCCTTTTTGTTTATATATGTATGTTTATATTTTTTCACATTTGAATATTTTGCAAAAAGTATCTAATTTCATACCAGTGTAATCTTGCCAAAAGTGTAATCTAGGTCAAAAAGTAATACGAAAAAACGTCTGATTACTATTATAGCTCTGCACATGGGGAAGAAAATGGATGTTACATGAGTACATGGTTGCATCTTAGCAAAACAACAATGGGCGGTCTCGATATTTTCACCTCACCGATTTAATCCACAAAACCATCCTCATGGCAAAGTAAAAAGTCACAATCTTAACAGGCCCCTAACAAACATAATACTCTACATACATACATACATAGTTGATACATAGAAGTATCAACTGTACCAACATCTAATAAACAAACACTAAAATTCTATTTAATCGAGTATCGAGACTCGAACAAACGTCAAAAGATTATCATTCCCATTCGCATTAGGATTCTAACTTAACTTTTATCGGCAGCGATCCTGCGCCGCCGCACCGATGTTGTTTTTGCAAGTCGTATAAAAATCCACTGTGCTACGGATAGCTTTTTCAAAAAACCACGTCTAGTCAGAAACTTCAAATTCGAAGCATTTCCTGATCTAATCATACACAAGCACTTAACCAAATTTAGACTTTTTAGATTTACATGGTAATTTCCGAAATCAAGCACATCGAAAATCGCTAAAACCGCAACTAACTGACAGAATCATAAACGTTATTGAACACTTCGTAGTTCCGTAGAATCGGGAAATTTGAGATTCTATTGCATTCCTCTACAATTTTAGCTTGCAAAAAAGGTTCCTTTTGTGTTGCACACTTGCATACATAGGAAAATCGAAAATTAAGAACACTCCCATTAATAAAATTGCTATCATATGGTGAACTTGCGGTTCCCAACTTTCATTGAAACCAAAGGAGTACACTTTTTTTAAAGAAAATATTTTATTACGAAAAAAAAAATACAAGCAACAAAAAATTACAAAAAAAAAATAATAACTTAAAACATTCAGAAGAAGAAGCATACCAAAATAAATAAAATTAGGAAGTGTTGCGCAGAATATGATCAGAGCTCTCCGATATAAATCTGAAACACATCTGAGCACTGAATCGTACGATTTTAACGCACGTAAATTACACCAAAATAAATAAAATTAGGAAGTGTTGCGCAGAATATGATCAGAGCTCTCCGATATAAATCTGAAACACATCTGAGCACTGAATCGTACGATTTTAACGCACGTAAATTACTTACTGACTAATACTACGTTTACGCTTGAAGCTCGCTTCAACTCCTTGTAAACCTGGGTCGAGTTGAAATGAGTTTGACTCGGCTCGACTGCACTCGAGGAGCGGAGTCGAGTCGAAACTGTTGATGAAAAACCTGTGTCGAGGAGTTGGTTTTACAGATGATGCAATATGGTCTGTTTATTTGCATGTTTGTGTAGAAATAGTGATTGTATTAATTCAATTGAATATGTTCTGCATTGAAATAAACATACATTAATGCCATTCATTTTTCTCGAATCTCATTACCATTTCAACTCAACTCAAAATGGAGCACTCAACCCAAGTGACCAAAAACTTGGATCTAATATTCAACCCTATTTCAACTCGAGCTCTCAAACCTGCATGTAAACGTAGTATAAGTATCAAGAACTCGAACATTTCAAAAACATGAACCGAAATTGATGTGTTGAACGAAAGTTGAGTGAAAAAAGAGTGTAGTTGGCTGCGCTCAGCTATTTACTTCATTCGCTTGGTCTTTTTATTATGAGCTCATCAGTGGCGTTCAAGAAATAAACAATTCCTGAAAATAGCACAGTAACAGTGAATGACAATAGTTAATAGAAATCCTACATAGATCAGATATAATTTTGTAATTTTAAAATCCTGAAATTTTACATTATGATACTTCTTCTTACCATAGAAATATACATAATAGTCTTATTGTATTTTTTCCATACAAATTGTGGGGAATGTTTTGAGTTTTGTCCTGCTTTATGTTTTCGGGAGTGTGCTAAATCCGGACCTAATGTTTGGGACTAAAATCGTGACGCAGCAAGGAAAGTGATAGTTAAATGTTAGTGTATTTTTTTTTTTTCATTAATTCAGTAGGTATAGTTTAATGCGAAGGCTAACAACTAAATACTGATATCTTGAAAAAGAATGAAGGCATTTGGAAGATTTGAAGAATGGAATGACATAAACACTTATTTGTAAAATTATTTTTTTTCCAAAATTAAAAAACGTGCCAGATTCGAATTCAGCACATCAAAGGCCACCAGAAAAATATATTTTGTTTCAGACAAAATTCAAGATTTGTCACACAGTGTTATTAATTTTTGTTTTCGAGTAGATTTTCAGAAAAACAAAATAGTAAATATAGGTCTATTTTCAACTCGCGTTTAAATCGAAATGTGTATACTGTCGATGGCATTTAGATGTTATTTACGAATATTGATAGTTTTCAAGCCAGGAGTAAAAAACCCCAAAAATGCGTTTTTGCCTTTTCTTTTGTGTTGCGTCACAAAACTTCAGTCGCAAACCTCAGATTCAAATTTAGAACACCCGAAAACATATAGCAGTGAAAAAATCAAAACTACTCCTCAATTTGCTTGCTAACCCAAAACTGAGTCTGATTTTTTTTGGATTCAATTGCTTATTTATTTTTTACTTTATTTCATTAAAGTAGGAAAAAGAAGCAGAGAGTTTTCTTGACCACTAGTGAGAGATCCTACTTATATTTTACTCTTCTGCTCTGTCAAAGTGCGGATAAATATTGTTGAGCTCTCTGAAATATATATATTTATAGCTTGAGTTCAACAGTAATTTAAATTTGCCTTTTTTTTAAAAGGAGGACATTTGTTAATAAAGGGAGAACGGGAGGGAAAATAATCGAAAAGGAGGACTGTCCTCCCAAAAGGAGGACGGTTGGGAACCATACTTGCGGTTGTTGTAGAGTTACGAAAATTAGTAGAACAGAAGCATACAAGGAGAAAAATAAAAAAAAAAGTTTTCATTTAGGGGGCGTGGCATACTTCCACTTGCACAGAATTGCTGTTTTTTGTGTGGATCACTTTCAGTTGTAGAATTTTAAGAGTTGTTAGAGCGGTAGGCATTGAATTTTTTATTTTTTTTACTTATTTAGCTGGGCAAAATATTGTCTTTGGAAAAATTAGTCAAATCACAAGGAAAAAAAAGAGACAACATTTTAATCAGGAATATTTAAATATAAAATTTCTGGTTCAATTAAAAGTTGTTTCGATATAACTCTACAAGATCATTGATATTAAACTTCGTGAACTTAAAACCTGCTGTGTACTTTAGACCTCATAACATTTTGGGCTGACTTTTCACGCACATGTTTGTTTTTGTAATTATACAAGTTTGGCTCTTTTTTTAACATTTATGTTATTGTTCTGTTGAAGATTAGGTAGTAGAATTATCAAGATAATACCTTATTTTCTAGCCAAATCAGATATATCAGATATATATGCAAATATAACGATAATTCCCATCATGTTAGCTCTAAACAACATAGAATACATAAATACATTTTCATTATATTTTTTGTTGTTATTTCCTTTGTACCAATACCCTGTATTTTTTGTGAGGAGAGAATATAATAAAGGATTCATCTTTTTGTGGGCTGTTTTATTGTTGATATACTAACAAAATATACAACACCAACCACCACACAAATCGGTGCAACAGCTACGGCAGCAGTGTGCGATGCAAATGGAAATATGTATGTACTAGGAAGGATGGTGATATACCCACTTTTCACAAAGTTGTATGACGTTTTTTTTTTGTACGTTCTTGGCGAGGAAGAGCAAGGATAATGGACGCAAAACAGGAATATCGTGGTAAATCGAAGCGGGGTTTCGCGTTCTTGTTTTCTGTTTTCATACATTTATGTTCATTCAAGTTGCATATTTATGCTGTATGTATATGTGTATCTACCTATGTGTGGTGCTTTTAGTTTAAATTGGAAATATTTGCGAGTTTTAAATCGATTTTACCCGAATGTATGTCTTTTATATAGGAACAAATTTGTACTTTTAGGAGATTAACACGAAAAGTAACACATTTATGTGAAATTATTTGGCTTCATTTAAATGGAAATTTTTTAAGAGAATTGATTGTCTCATTTTAAAAACTACATATATTATAATATATCAACAACAGCAACAGTAGAAAAATATTGTTTGATCCTTTTACCTTTCCTATTATGTTAGTTTGGTTTTGGGTTCTGTGAGCTTTGTCAGGATTTTTTTTAAATAGTTAAATTTTCGGAACGTTTAATAACTTCCTATAATAAAGATAGCATATAACTTTAATAAAAATATAAAATATAGGTTTTTAATAATACAATTTATAATACAAATTCTTGAAATAAATCAGCCGAGTGACAGTGAGGGCCTTTGTCATACGCAATATGTATTAAGTTCAGTTTAACTTACGTAGATTTTTTAACAACAAAAACCACTGTAAACTATATCCAACAAGATTGGAATTTATCAACTGGTTGATAGAACCACAGTTACAAGACATTAATATTAATATAAAATGAATTTAAATGACATTTTAACACTTATCTCCTAGGTTTTGACAGAAAGCCGACGATATATTTATATTTTCTGAAATAGTTGCAATTTATATAAAATTAGCAGTTTTGTTGATGAACGATATAAAAGTTTTAAAATCCGCCCCTTGCTTTGTTTCAGTGACACGCTCCTTTTCTCGGAAGCCACTCAAACGTTTTAGATGAAATTTTCAAAGTAAATTTTCAAAATTAATGTTGGTGGTATCCGCCCACTGCCATACCCACTTTAATATACATAAAGGGTGTTTTTTTAGACGTGTGGTTTTCTTTGTGGCAATAATTTTTTCGGAGTTGGTCTTATTGACAGCTGTCACATGATTTATGCTTAGTTTGGTTATCCATTTTATAAGGAATGGACTTACCTACTCCTGAACAACGTTTGTAAATTGTGCAAATTTATTACCAAACTAATGGTTCGGTGCACGCGACGCATCGCGAAACAATCAATTTTTTGAAGGAAACTTTCAGTGAGCGCATTATTTCGCGTCGTGGGGTTATGTGAAGTCACTTGTGTACGCAGATATGCCCGATACGATGGACGCCTTGGAAGAGAATATTTGACGCCTCACCAAAAGTTTATTTCAATAAATTGACTGTTTCGCGATTCGTCGCGGGAACCGAACCATTATTTTTGTAATAAATTTGCAAACTGAGCCAAGACCAAGTGACAGCTGTTAAAAAGACCAACTCCGAAAAATTTTTTGTTCTGGTTTCAAAATTCTGCTTTTAAAAATTCAGTTTTTTTTCAAAAAAAGTTCTGTTTTTTCAAAATTCAGTTTTTTTCCAGTTCGGCCGGTCGAAATTCTGCTTTTCAAAATTCTGCCATATAGCATTTTTTAAAATTAAATTCTGCCTATTCTGTCTTTTTTCAAATACCTTGTATTACTAACGAAAATAAACAAAACAAAGTACAACTTTTCGTAAACAATTTGACTTATTTCTGGTTTGCACCATATCCATTTATAATCTTAACGTTGACTTACTTTTTTCAAAATAAAATAAATGACAAGCCGCCATGGACAACTTATCTTTTCATTTATTTTTATACTTTTAGAGGCTGTAACTTTAAGTGCATAAATGGTGCAACCCACTTTTTTACAAAATTTTTAACCAGATCGATGTTTTAAAATATTGTGTTTACACTTAAAAAAATCTGATTTTTCAGCATTTTTTTTTTAGATTTCAAATTGGTGCACCAGATTATATTGAAATCTGGAATTTTCAGTGAGATTTCGATTGGAGGGAACATAGCATAATATTAATTAATTTTAAATTGAAGTAGGTCATATTTTTGAAAAACTTAGATGTTAAGTATTTACAATGGTATCTTCGACGGATTTTACGAGCTAATGTAAGTAAAACACAGGAGAATCTTAAAAAAAAACCAGCTACACAACTTTTTCACCAAATAAATGTAATTTTTCTTATAAGAATTTTGTAAAACAGAATTTTGAAAAACAGAATTCAGAATTTTGACAAACAGAATTTTGAAAGCAGAATTAAGCAAAAAGAATATTGACCCTTCCAGAATTGCGACCCCAACCTTTGAAAACCACAGGCCTAAAGAAAACACCCTTTATATTATACACATACATACATACTCCAATTACAGCTCCCAAAATTTGGATTAAATTTTATATTCGGATATAATGTTACCTTCAAAGTTGATCTACAAATTTAAAAATTGTATTTTAATTATATTCAGATACAAGAAAACATTCAAAATTTATCTACAAGGACAAAACGGTAGCGATAGCGACGATTTTTCTCCATCATTTTGTCATGTTGTTATGGTATCGTCTCGCCATGGCCGTTTTTACTCTTGGTTTTTTTAAATGCGGTCATCTCGTCATGGTCTTACCCTGGGCATTTACACTAAGTGTTCTCGTTTCCGGTTATAGTTTGAGCTCGTTATGGTCTCATTTGACAAAAATTGCTTACGGGATAGTCAATAGCGTTTTTAAACGACAGTGTCTTGGGTGGCCAGTGGGCCACTCATGCTACTCCATTGACCTGATTAGGGTATGTTGAGTCGACAGGCAGATGCCAATGCTAACTGTTTTCTTAGGCCAGTCAGAAACAATTGTCAGCAGGTTGGAAAATGTAGCTTCTAAGCTAAAATTTAACTTTAATAACATAACATTCGAATCTAGACTACAGAAAAAACAAACCAAGACGATAATAAGAAAATGATAAGAACTTAGCGAAGATGTCACGGCGAGACCAAAGCGAGACTATAGAAAGAGAATCACAACACAGATCTCCGGCACAGAGAGACCACAGCCTAGAGTAACACAATTACGATTCGAAAAATAAATTAAAAAAAAAAAACTTTGGCGAGACTATAGCGAGACCAAAGCGAGATGACGACAAAACATGCTCAATGCCAAAAACCACGTGTAAATGTCACGGCGAGACCAAATCTGGGCTATAGGGATAAAACCACGACACAGCTTTGGCTTAGCCGTCAGCTCCGTTGGCAATATAAATTTTAATTATATAAATGAAAAAATTAAATATATTCAGTTATTAATAAATTTCTGTTTTTATAAATAGATTTTAAGAAATTGCATAAAGCTTTCTAGTTCGTTCCGTTTAAAATCTCAATCGTTTCCTGCATTGATAATACCTCTTTCCCGTGAAATACAAATCTCTGGTGTTTGAAAACTGGACAAATGCTTATGAAATGGAGGTTGTCTTCCTTAGCTTTCATGTTACACAGAGGACAAAATTGATTAAAACTACCGTTGTACGGTCATCATTATTAAAACTGAAAATGATAATGATGATGATAATGATAATGATAATGATAATGATAATAATGATAGTGATAATGATAATGATAATGATAATGATAATGATAATGATAATGATAATGATAATGATAATGATAATGATAATGATAATGATAATGATAATGATAATGATAATGATAATGATAATGATAATGATAATTATAATGATGATGATAATGATAATGATATTGATAATGATAATGATAATGATAATGATAATGATAATGATAATGATAATGATAATGATAATGATGATGATAATGATAATGATAATGATAATGATAATGATAATGATAATGATAATGATAATGATAATGATAATGATAATGATAATGATAATGAAAATGAAAATATAATGACGACACTATTGGTGAACTTGATTTATATCCATTAATAGAACCATAATTGATATTTTTAAAAGCAGTAATTTTCACAATTCAGATTGTTCATAGGCCTCTAAAAAAATTCGAAATGGGCATGAAGTTTTACAAATTAGTTATAGTCCATGAAAAAAATTTTGAATTTTGGAGACCATTTCTAAAACTATACTTTTGACACGCAAGAATCACTTGTTATCCGTCTGTGCCACCGCGTCACCGATCAATAGATCAGAAGTTATCATTATAAATCAATAAAATCAAATTTGAAAGCGGAAATTAATAAATGACAATGACCCAACAAGGTATTTCAATTTACTTTTTATTTTTTGTTTATTTAAATAAAAATCGTAAAGCAAGCAGGATAAAATATTATTCTTTAATTATCAATTTATTGACTTGTGAATGAAAAAAAAAATAATCTGTGCAGGAATTCAAGAGTTATTAAATGATAGCTGAAATAACGTTTAAATTGTAACTTTCTGTGCATATTAGTAAGTTACATAATAAAAATTAAGCTAAAATATGATATTGTAGGCCATGTCGTTGCCTTTTAATAATTCATTTCTAGTTCAAGTCAATCATTTTTCTCATTCTCCTTTTAATAAAATGATTAAGTACGAAAATTACGAGTATCTATAGAGAAATAAGATTTATTTTCTGAAGAAAAATGGTTGTTTATTAAAATTTGAGCCTTATAGTGGCTTCGCAGTTTTGCGACTTTCAAACTGATACAAAAAAATCGAAGAATCTATAATTACAGCCTTTGAATTGTCTTGCTATCATGTATTCTTGAATATTTAAATTTTCTTGGTAAAAATTTAAAAAAAAAACTCTCTAGAATCCTCCAACAAGCACATTGTTCTTATGGTTGGTTGCCCTAATCGAAAACTTACGTTTTTCCTTTTGATAACATTAAATCCATGTGGGCATTCTTCTGGTATTTTGAGCGAACCGGAAAAACAAAGGAGCTACACACTAAAGTCGGAGATACATACCTACATATTTATACAGAAAACTATACAAAATTGACTCCTTTTTTGTGACAACATCCTGCTGGGATAGGGATGAAAGCGATTTAACATTGATCCGTTCACTTTAAGAGAGGACAATGGTAGGTGCCAATAACGATGATGGTAACAACCGCGAGGGTTGTTTTGTGTTTGGGTGGTGAAAACAATGTCACAGGCCGTCCTCTTAAATTCATTGCCACATTAAGTGATTGGAATATATTTATTTTCATTTTAAAGATTTGTTGGGTGGATGAGCCTCTTTGTTTGCGGTCAGATCAGTTTCATGTCCACCGGTTATAAGTTTGATTGCTTTTTACCTTTTTTCACGTGCTGTTCGGGGAATTATTTATCTTTATATTTATCAGAACAAGATATCGTTGAACTTTTAACTTTAATTGATGATGGATAATTATTATTTAAGTGGTCATAGTCCAGTCATATTTTATTTTTACAAGTAAAAATAGGGGCAAAATCAAAACTACCCCACAATCTGCTCGTTAAGAGCCTTTTTGAGCACAATTTGACTGGGCTATCAATTTTGGCTCTTTTTCAAAAACAAAATTTGAAGAAGTTTTTAGTGGAAGTTGAACAGAATTTGTAATTATTTCAAGCACTTAAAATATTTTTAGAGTACACTGAGGGAAAAAATACAACTTAAAATCTAATAGAAAATATTTGATTTAAAGTGAAAAAAAAACAAAATAAATCATATTTAATTTCACGTTGAAAATATGTTGATTTAAATATGCAACGTAGATTTAACAAAACCAACCTAGTTTCAAAGCGAACTTATTTAATTTTACATTGCAATAAACTTTTGTAACTTTTAAAGTACACTCATTAGCTTCCAAGTGCAACATGCCAATATTTTTTCGAAATCGAATTTCAAATTACATTTTAATTTCAATCAACGATGCTTATAGTTTAATCGACGTTAGTCCAGTCTAATTAAGACTTCTTTTTAATAGAAGATTGTGGAAGCAATTTTTGTCTTGATTTGGTTAAAGTACTATACAGAAAGCCGACCTTCAACCCCTTGCAGGGTTGCCGTTATATTGATTTAAAGGGTGAATTCGTTTTAAACGAATAATATCGGTAATTTTAGATTAATCGAAAAATAAAAATGCGTTCCCAACAAGAATATAGTTGGTTTTACAAATTTAAATATGTGGTATTTTATCAAATTTCGTGTATTTAACGAGTTATAATCAATTATTATAAGCAAAAAAACATTTAATTCACACTTTTTTAGTCAAATAAAAATTTCATTTAAAAGTTCTTACAATAACTATGTATATCCTACTGTTTTATCCTTAACATTTTCTGTTTATAAGTAATTGTTTTCCATTTGTACTGTATTGGTTTTTCTCAATATGGAATGGTAGAAGACATTTATTGTTTTTGAGTTCATTGAGGTAATATAAAGAAAGCTTAGATCCAATTTTTGCGACCATTAACCCTTAACATGGTTGACGCTATCCTCAATAAAGGAAAGAGCAAAAAAAATGGGTATTTTTAATTTTATCGAAAAAAAAACAAACGCATTCCTGACAAGAAGGATAAGTTCTACAGATTTGTTATGTGGTATTTTTTCATATTTTGTGTAGTTAAAAAGCAGAGCAAAAAATGGAGCTCACATATTTTGTATTCAATTTTCGTTCAGTGTCACTTAAAAATGTTCTAATTAAATTTCTTTGAAAAATCGTTAACTAACACTTTTCATGTTAATATTTTTGAAGCCCAAACAGTTGTTTAATTATTTTAGGATTGCAAGGGGTCTTTTGAATCAATAGCAGGGCTCGGTTGTTAGCTGCGAAAACAGACTTTACTCTTCCTCTCAAGATGGTGAAATATTACAGAGCAAGCATAGTCACGTATTTGATATGCAAAATAATATATAAATAATTTAATATAAATATAATTTTGAAAGCCCAAATACATGATAAATCGATTGATCAAACATAGATATTTATAATTCAGATCATTTCTAATGATTTGCGATTTTTAAACTCATCCGTTAAAAATATAAAAATCAAGCAGGTACTTGAAAAAACTGATCTTTAAAAACCCACGAAACTAACACATCAATCGAAAATTTCTGAAATGTGAGTAAGAAATTTTGTCTTACATTCCCAAAAATATATATTTTTCATTACACCTACGACTTTTTTGTAATTGCATAATCAATCAAATACAGAAAAACACCATTCTACTAGAGCATACGATTCTGTACGTGTGTTTGTGAAACATGGATAGGTACCCGGATTCCGTGTTTTTATTATTCGCAATTATTCGGAATGTAAACACACGGATATCCGGATTCTTAATACACGGATTCAGACTATATTTTGGTTTAATAGGTACAAAAGGCAAGTTTTGCATTAGAATGACATTGCGGTGATAGAGAACAAGCAAAAAATCGATTTCGCAGTTTGTATTGCGGGGTTTTAAATATTTCAGCTTAAGAGTTGATTTTATTTTCTTATTTTTCTCATACAGGTGATTCCGTGCCAACTGTGATTCTTCGTGTCCAGTGCTTTTTTTGTTATTTAATTTAAAATGTTCGTATATATTTTTGGTTTGAGTTCGGTAAATGGCTGTCTACTACAATCTACGTTTGATATCAAGACTAAATTTTCCATATGGAATACCATATGGATTGGGAAAGTAAAGTCAGAATGTCACTACAGCGGCATGTCCGTTCCTTGTTTTTCAAATTTAGTTTAATATTTTCTAATGAAATACTTTATTGAATAGAAATGTTGTTCTTAGAAAAATTTGGGTGCAATATTTGCCTAAAATTTTTTGCAAAAATTAAATCAAAATACTTATTTCTGAAAAAATAATAATGAATTTATGTTGTCCCAGGATTAATTTTAATTTTTGAATTCAATAGATTTCCCCGTAAACCGCCATTTTCTTTGAGTTTCAAGACGTTTGAATGGTGGGTTTCTAAAAGAAGCACTATTTATGCATAGTTTACAACAGTCGTTTTATTTTTTTAACGTTGTTGAACTTTATGAGTAATATGTTTTCTTGCGAAGAAAGTGTGTTACAAATTTATTTGTCCGTACCCTGGTAGTAATTTTTAAGCCTGTAATAATATGTTTTTGGTTGATAATCAGAATTTTTTATTTCTTTTAACGGCATATGTTGAAATTTTCTTGGAAATTATTTTTCTCATTAGCATAGCGAAGTAAGGTCACATAAACTGTCTAACTATCAGTACCGTGGCATCGTGAACTTTAATGAAATTATTTCTTGCAATATTTATTTTGTACTAATTTTCTTATACGAACGGTAGCGTTACCATACGCACGGGCCAAACAAAAATTATTCCGTGCAATAACAACTAAGTAATAACCCAGTACAATGAAAAGGGTTGCAACTACAAAAACGAAAAAGTTATAATTTTTTAAAAGAAAATGAAAGAAGTAGAAATGCCAAGATTTCAAAAAATAACACGGTATTAAGAATATCAAGAGAAATATGGTCAAAAAGAGAAAGAACAAAATACAAATAAAAAAAAGTAAAAGAGTTTCACTATCGTCTTTTCCAGTTCTAGTACATTTCACCATAATTTTTGTTATTTAAAAGTTGTAGCAAAATGCTTTTACCGATTTGATACCCTGACTAAATAAAGCCACAAAAACAAAATAAAAAATTGTTTTCAATAAGTTAAAATTTTTAAATTTCTTTTAAAGAACCACAGTTGGCATAGAATCACCCATATGTTATTCATATCATATTGACATTTTGCAATGAAGTTCAATTTTAATTCGCGATATTTTAAGTTAAGTTACGCATTCGAAAAAAAATTTACCTCGAGATTTTGATCAGTCATATAATTACAATAATAGGATAGACGAAAACAAAAGATTTGGATTCAAGTTTTTAGTACGAACCACGATGTCGATGTCGCCTCCGACTACGAGGTGGGTCCGCGACTGAGACAAAAGTTCTGGAGGTGGGTCTGGAACTGGGACAAAGGATCAATTTTATTTTTTTACTTACGTTTTTTTTTCATACAAAAAATTTGTTTTGTAATGTTTGAAACTTTTAAAAATCAATTAAAAAGTGGCCTTTCTTTTTTTCCCCTAAGTTTCAAAAAATTTCATCATGGTTCATATTAACTTAAATAGGATACAATTTACGTATAATTAATAATATTTCCATCAAAAGTGGCTGTGTTCTCCCATTTGTTGCATTCTTTGGGAAGTTAGTGTAGGAACTAAGAACACGGAAATTTAAAATATACGGATACACGGGTACACGAATACACGGGTACACGGATACACGAATATACGGATATTCGTGTTCTTATAACTACACGGATTCAAATACGGATCTCTTAAGAGCACGTGTGTCCGCTTTCTACCCTCCCCCGTTTTGAAAATAGCCAAAATCGAGTTCACTCCTTAAACCAAGATGGTGGAAACCCTGCAAAGGGTTGATAGTCGAAAACTTGGATTCAAGCTTTTTATAAAGTACTGTAATGATAACAAGAAAAAAATGTCTTCCCCAACGTTTAATGAATTCCCATAGGACCTTTGACTAAATATACTGGACTAAGTTGATAAGCATTGTTTTAAAGATGGATGAATTCAAATTAACGACGATAACATCTCAAATGAAGAGAAAGACATGGTTAAACCAAATTATTAACATGTTTGTTTTCAAAGTGGGAAACACTTTGAATTGATGTCATGCTACTTGGAATTAAACATTTTCATCTTCAAAGTGGTTTCCTTTTATTCACCGTTATTTTTTTTTTTCGGAGCGATATTTCGTAGCACAATATCATTACTATATCAGAATAAAACTTCTTAAATTTATTATTATTTTTAATTTTTATCCAGTTATTTCGTATGCTATTATCGTATTAAAATCACACCTTCCACATCATAAATTGTATTTTAAAAAAAAATGCTTTCATGAATTTTCCATCAATATTTATACATTAAATTATACATTAAATTATCACAATCAAATCAAGTACTTTAATTACGAAAATGTTGAATTCTAGGTAAATTATCACTACATTCTTGATAAGAGCATCTTACCAACTCAAAGGCATGGAAACAGAAAAATTTTTAAAACTAAACGTTTTAAGATGTTGATGGTCTCAAGGAAAACAATTCCGTCATCGCAATCTATCGATATTTTTATCGCCATTGACTTTTCCAATAGAAATTCAAAGTCAAACAATGCTCAAACAATAATCTTAGTGATTCATGATTTTTTTTTTTTTTAATATTTTTAAAAATTGGTGGAGCTAATCCGAATGAGCTTTGATTTTTAAATCCTTGTGTTGATGATTTTCCGCTGATGCATAATTTTCAAATTGTCATCAGCACCAATAAAATGATAAAATGAATTCCATATAATGCACACTACTATGTCTTAGGAATTTGCTGGGTGGAGATTTTAACATTTAATTAAGTTTGTAAGTAGGGATTCTTCAAATTTTGTACTACAAATCTATACATTGTCTGTGGGTAATGAAGGGTATATATTATTTTTTAAATAATAATAAAACATGAAGTTATTATCTAAAGAGCATTCTGTTCTTACAATCTGATCTTGAAACTTAGCATTAAGGGTGGTTTGCATAAGATGTGGAAATAAGTTTGAGTTTGGAGGTTGGTTAAAAACAAGATACAAATCGAATAGGAGGAAGGTCTATTTTCCACCGTTTAAAGTAAGGGAAAAATTAGACTTAAACAAAGGAAAACAAATTAAAAACAACAACAACACTTACAATATCATAATACAGTTTTTTATTTGCCATAGGTATTTTAACTACATCACAGTTAAAAGTTCCCATGCGAAAAAAAGATGATAGTTTTCAAAACAATTTTCCACCTATTTTATGCACTATACTGTATAATATTCAAAGCTACAAATGTTTGACTTGGCTTAAGCCTTTGAGTCAATAATTTACCTTTAATTGATGCACTTTAGGCCAAAAAATGTAAAAAAAAAATCATTTTTAGATGCAAAAAAATATTTGCATGCAAATAATGCATTGAGGTTGATATATTTTATGTAGGAAGTGTAAACTGACCATCCAAAAAAAAATATATTTCATTAATCACATTTGTGTTTGCATGCAAAATAAACAATCCATTGTTTTGCATGATATTCCATGACAGACATACTTTTTTTGCGTGTATGTAAACCAATCATGCAAAAAATAATTTTGTATTTCACCACAATAATTTTTGACATGCGAAGATATTAGCATATTTTTTTTGCAAGGGAACTGTAAACTAGGCCTATTAGGCAAATTTTGGATTCGTGTCGAAAAAAAATCGAGGTAACAATCAAACATCACATGGGTGGCACAATTCTGTGTGTGTGTCCGTCTGTAACTTGATCTCCATCCTTAAGTTATTTTGTTCAAAGTTTGGAATTTAAGGTTTTCTAGTAATATCATAGAGGGGAAATTGAACTTTGGGTGAACCCCAACAAAAAATAGTACTTGTCATAAAACTGTTAAGAAAAAGCTTATATATATATATGTATATGATGCAACAAAATTAGTACATTATATTATTGTAGGTAAGTGTACTTTTTGGAAAAAATAAATACAAAAAAATGTTATTAACGGTACCTGCAATGGAAATGTTGTTTTGATTTTTAATTTGCTCATTAACGTCTCAACCTATTTCAATCAAAATATGCAAGAGCTCCTTTAAATTTCTTATAAAATTATCAATAATTTGAAAACAATTTAAATAAAAACATTATTATTTTTATCAATATTTCAAAAATGGTTTGACGATTTTTGGGAACTAGATTTATTACTATATGAATAAATACTAAAAGTTGCGTTTATCTCAAAATGTTAAAAATACAGATACGTTTTGTCTGCTTAACACGGCAGTATTACAGTCTATAAGATATATGTACCTATTGACCCACCATAAAATAAAAAATAAGCTACTTACTTTGATATTTTCTATAAAGTAATAAGTTTTCTATAAAGTAATAAGACATCATCAGAGAATATGGCCGCCCACGGACACGCCCACTTTTGGAATAATGTGGAGTGTGTTGTTTGAAGAAGTTATAGAAAATAGCAGTTCTATCTTAGGGGTGGCAAAGTACTCATGAGCACCCAGATGAAAATCCTAATCTAGCACTATCAAATACATATGCTCTCAACAACGACAAGTAGATACATTTTCCAAAGCAAGTTTGATGTGTTCCATTGACAAAAACTAGCAAATGAGTTATGAGTATTTTGAGAAAGCAGAAACACAAAAGCATATTTTGACAAAAAAAAAAGCATATATTGACCAATTTTTAAGAAAATATTTTTTTAAGGGTCTTAAGATATAGAAGCGGTGTTTTTGAAAGTTTGCAGGTATTACCAGCTAGTTATTTTGGATTCTATTCACGATAGTTTAATGTAAGGCATGCGCTATAAGTCAACCGGGGGCTTTTAACACAAAACATAAAGTGCTTGTTGAAAAAGTGAAATTCAACAACTTTTTAAAATTTGTGTAACACGAAACAACAAGTCTTATAGACCTTAAACAATTGTTTAGGTATCTTTCAACAAGTTGGAAATTTCATAAATCTACCGTTTCTGTAAATGTTGAATAGTTTATAAATTGAAACTGACGGTTGCGGACTTGTTCAAAGTCAACAAGTTAGGAAAAACGCTTGCAGCAGTGTTTTTTAAGTGATAGAATCGGAAAGATTGTTTAGAATTTATTAAGTGATAAGGAAATTGGTTTTTAAAGTGTTTTAGTGCTTTTTTTGTGAATCGAACAAAAATAGGCAAATATATTTTAAGAAAAAAATTACTTTGAAATAGAGCTACATGTGTTGTCCATGTGCGGTGTGCAAAATGTTGATTATTTTACTGAAAGTCCTTTCTACAAATAACGTTCGTCCACTTATACAAGACTTTTCGGAGACGGGTAAGAATTACTTGTTGAACTGTTTGAACAAGTCGACGAAATTTTTTTTCAGTTGACAATAGTTACGGTTTTTATTGAGTTACAGTTTTCACTTGTTGAACAAACGTAGTTGAACAAGTAATTGCTGACTTGTTGACTTTTTGTACTGTGTTATAGGCCTCAGGGAACATTAACTTTTTCTTTGATGAACTTTTAATTTGAATTTTAATTTGAATTAACCAATTTAAAAAATTTCTTCATACAAATGTCAACCGCCATAAAATGTCTGTCTAAAATTTAGTTTATTGTTATATACCTTAAAGAGGGAAATAAAAAAAATCGAAAGATTAACTTAACTACGTGGAAAATAACTTATTCAAAAGAGTCTACAATTGCAAATTCCAAATTTGGTGAGCTCCTTATTTACTTGTAAAGAAAACATGTTTTGAAATATTTAAAAGATTTTGAGAAAATTTGAGTGCTATTAGAAGATTATTTTCCATAAATGCAGTTCCTGTCCAACTAAATCTTCAAAAAGAGTCACTTAGAATATTTTGATTGCATGGCATATAGCGCGGGACAGTGGGGTAGGGACATACCTAAGCAAAACCTTACTTTCGGAGCTTCTTCATCGCTTTTTTTCAATAAAACCAATACTTGCCTTAAAAGCAAGTTTAAATACTTCCAACAGGACAGGTGGAGGGGGAAAATACAGCAACAAGCAAAAATAAAATCATAAGCAAATATTGCAACACAGTTGCCTTGAGTATATAATTATGTATATAGCAGCACACAAAGATACCACCAGCACATTTGACCTCATTCCTATGAGGTAGGTGCAATATGTTTTTAGATATATACTTACATACCATATTGTATAGTCTAAGGTTCGGGCTCTGTTATTGTTTGAGTTATTTTTTTGCAATTCAGACGAATTGCGTCAACTCACTGTGAGATAAACTTAGGCAAGAGAATGCTTCGGAATTATGGAAATGTTTACATTGTGATGTGATTTCAGCTGATTGCAATGTAATTGTACTGTCTTTTTCTTCAAAATTAATTTGCTTGATATTTGGATTATTGTTCTTGATTTTAAGACGTTTAAAAAACAAAATCAGTATTTATATCAATATGAAGTACCTACTTTATGATTTGATTTGCTATTTTGGCAGCCAAAACAGAAACTTCTACATACAAAAATTTGTATTATTAAAATTGACCAGTGAAATATAAAAAGAAATAGAACACATTATGATTTGTATGATTAGAATTAGAATTCGTTTAAATTTTAGAGGAAGTAAACACTGGGCAACAATGAAAAAGTATCATGAACAACAATTTCAACTAATTTTTACTCACCTAATTATCCTGAATACAGATCCATGCCAAACACGTATACCTAAGTTAAGGTTTTCGAGATTCAACCGTAAGTTACATACCCCTACAGCTAACACGTTGATTTGCAAAGTTTAGGTAAGCTGCATCAAAAACACGAACAAAATGGTATCGAAAGGAAGTCGTATCTTCCCCCGTCTATGTTAGAGGGTCGATTTTCAAAAAATAATGATAAGCCATAAAAAAAATTAAACGAGAGTAATACAAATATCATATTTTAGCTCTTTGTTAGTTATTTTAGCACTAATTTTTCTAAATAATAATTTTTAAAATTAAAATAAAAACAAACAAAAAATTTCCCAAGCTCATTTTATTCAAAACTTGTACAAAGTAAGTAGTGCTCAGTGCTCTTTTCAGTTCTTAGTTTAGTTAGTTAGTTTGTTAGGTAGTTTTTTAAATGAATAAAACATCATTTTCTCAAAAATAACTATAAAGAAATTTTTTGTATTCTAGTCATTATTTAATTATTATATAAGTCATATTAGTCATTAGTCATTAACTTTTTCCCTCATTTTCCATTTGCCAAAAACTAATTTGAAGACTATTTTTTAAAACTTTTTCTAATTTTTGTAAAAAAAATATTTAATTTTTGTGAAAAAACTTACTAGATCAAAGTCAAAATTTGTTGCCAAGTGTAATCAATCAGTAATCACTAATCAGTGTTTAGGTAACACTTGTACAGATTTTACTCAATTAGAGCATCATTCTCACTCCAAGTGAGTAAATATATCGATATGCAGGTTAACTCACATTAAAAAAAAAAAACTAAAGCGTATTGGTTAACTCAAGACACAAAAATAGTTTTCTAAAAAATAAAATGCACGACTAGATCGCACGTACTTGCTCTTATGTTCAAGTTGCTTGGAATAAAGAACTTTTAAAATATGAAAATAATTATAAAATAAAATATATAAAAAGCATTTAAATCGTTCTTTTAATTCTATATACAACTAGTTAAAAAACTTGGAGCTCAAAAACAAGTATGAAAAAAAATATGAATAAATGCAAAAAAAATCTGAAATCTTTGGATATTATATTTTTATATAAAAAAAAATAATTTTTTTATATATAAAATCTTCATATTTAAAAAAAAAGTTTTGGTATGCCAATTTTAAGTATGTAGGTAGGTATTTAAATACATTTTTGACCTAGTTTCAAAAAAATTCATCAACTTATTTTTGAAATATTGAACTTTATTATTTTTTTTTTTAAATCCAATTTTTTTTTTCAAAATTTTGACTGCAATATTATTAACATTTTAAGAAAATTTTGCATAAAAATGAGGAATGAGAAAATTGAAAATTAAAAAAAAACGTTATATGGCAAATACCGTTAATTACGATTTTCGGTAAATTGTTTTCTTATCAAAAAGTACAAAAATACATTGTTTTTTTTTACCAAAATGGTTAGAGCCATTTTTGAGATACATAAGCTTTTCATTTACGGTTGTAGGCCAAGTACCATTATTTTTGGTGCTAAAAAATTTCTATTTCCCTCTGGAGAGTTACAAAAAAACCTTAAGTTCAAAATTTGAAGAAAATTGCTCCAGTGGTTAAGCTGTAGGTCGATATACGGACAGACAGACATAGATGTGCCGCCCACTTTTTTCGTGTTTTCTTTCATCGTAATGTTATGTTTGATTGTTATCTCGATTTTTGTTTGTGCAGGAGTCCAAAACTTGCTCTACAGTACCTATGTATATCACGAGTAAAATATATACAACTTTGATAGGAATCTACAGGGTGGCGCACGAATCGTGCTACAAAAATAAAACGTAATAATTTTTTTCTGTGTGAGTAATCGGCTTATTTTTTTTTATTTTGTAGGTTACTATTTAGATTAATAAAAATGGATGCTTGGGATACGGAGAAAAGAATTTGGATAGTGCAACGGTACCATGCTTTGCAGTCCGTCATTTCCGTCCAAAGGGAATTTAGGCGGGAGTTTGGCGGTAATCCCCCGAGTAGATGGACCATTATGAGGTTTGTAAACATGTTTGCCGAATCGGGAAGCATCGCACGAAGGCCGTACCATCGAGATTCCAATGTTCGGGTTCAGGATACAATCGCAGCAGTAGCATCTGCAATACAGGCCAATCCGAGCGTTTCGACCCGAAACTTATCGGGGCAAATTGGAGTTAGTAGACGGTCATTACAACGGATACTTCATGACGATTTAAACTTGTTTCCGTACAAAGTCCAAATTACTAGCAAGTTAAACCCTCAGGATTTGCCTATTCGCCTGGAATTTTGCCAAAAAATGATATCAATGGCCGAAGAAGACAACACATTGATCAATTGTTTGTTCATGTCTGATGAGGCCCATTTTGATCTTAACGTCAATGTAAACAAGCAAAATTGCCGTATATGGAATGAGTCTAATCCAGAAATGCTCCATGAGACGGAACTGCACCCAGAACGAGTCACTGTGTGGTGCGCAGTTTCATCAAGGTGTATTGTCGGGCCGTACTTCTTTGAAGAAAACGGTGTAACCGTTCCTGTCAATGGGGACCGTTATTTAAAGATGTTGAAGGAGTTTTTTTACCCAGAATTGCGCCGAAGACGTATACCATTCAACAGCGTTTGGTTTCAGCAAGATGGAGCACCTGCACATATAGCCAGACCAGTTATGGCGGAGCTAAACAAAAAATTCGCAAACAAATTAATTTCTAGGAACTCCACTCTTCGCTGGCCCCCAAGGTCACCTGACCTGACTGCACCAGACTTCTTTTTATGTCAAGCAAGAGGTGTATAAAACGAAGCCCAGGAATTTAACTGAGTTATGGCGGAGCTAAACAAAAAATTCGCAAACAAATTAATTTCTAGGAACTCCACTCTTCGCTGGCCCCCAAGGTCACCTGACCTGACTGCACCAGACTTCTTTTTATGTCAAGCAAGAGGTGTATAAAACGAAGCCCAGGAATTTAACTGAATTAAAGCAGTCCATAACGACAATAATTGAGGCGATCCCAACTTCAACTCTTCAGGCCGCAATGAATAATTTTATGATCAGGTGCCGCATATGCGTGGGAGAGCGTGGAGGTCATTTGCGGTCTATAATCTTTAAAAACAACTAACTATTTAAAATAAAATTTAATTTTTTAACCAATAAAAAAAAATAAATGAAATACATCGATTAAAAAAAAAGTTATTTGAATTTCTTATTGTAGCATAATTGGTGCGCCACCCTGTATTCAGTTGTTAATTATTGAGTCAAAAATAAAATTAAAATTAATTAAAGCTTGCAACATTAAAACCCAATTTTGAACAATAGATTTGTCAAAAACAAATTAAATCCTTATATGTTTTTATATGCAATATTATTTATATTGTAAAGAAGCGTTTGCACACAAATTTTGATTGAAATCGGTAATTTTTGATTGAAAACTAGGTCATTCTTTCATTTTGCTTCGGAAAATTACTGCTTGCTTAAAACACAACAACGTATACGTTTTCAACAAAATTCATCATAATCGATTTTTTCTGTCGAAGATAAAAATAAAAACCAAAATATTATTATTTTGTATTTTTCGCAATATTTTTGAGGTTATGTGAAAAGGTGATCCAAATAAAAGTTGTAGGTCTCTTGATTATCTAAAACTTTTTTTTATAATTTGTTATGATAGGAAGGCTTCTTTTGCCAGAAATCGGAAGAAAACCTTGTTTTCACACCCTCACTCCACATTTTCACCAACACAACAAACTTCCGGTCATCTGTTGAGGGCAATTTATTTATCCTCTTTTATATGCCAATAAACTGAAAATTTCCCATCACCCCTATATACTGCTAATAATTTTTCGAACATTGTGCCTGTGAAAACTGGTTTGGCACTAGTCTTTTTGCATTCAGAGGTAGATGGCTCAGTTAGAAAAACGTTGCCAATTGGCAATTCCAAGCGAAAATATAAACTAATTCTTGTTTAAACTTTTCAACAAAGTGCATTACCGACGCTATCTACTACAAGAAAAGAAATCGCGGCCTAAGACTTGTTTAAATAAAAAAATGTTGGATTTTTATATTTTCACTTAAGTTTAATAAAAATTGTAAGAGCCGTTATTGAGATATAAATATAAATAGCTTTTTCGTACTGCTTGTGTAGCAACTTCCTTTGGATCTTAAAAAGTTTTAATTTTCCCTATACTCTAGAGATTTTTGAACGAATCCAAAACTTGCTCTTGTACCTTTATATATCGCAAGTAAATAAAATGCACGCCGGAAACACACGGAGTTGCTCTATGACTATGTTCAAGTTTCTTGGATTTTTTAAAAGTTTTAAGGTACCCTTACCCTTATTTTTAGAGCTAAACAAAGTTCAATTACCCTTCTAGAGAATTCAATTCATTAAAATACGAATGTAGAGAAAGATTTTGTCTTTTATAGTACCAGTAGGATAAAAAGCAATAAGTTTACTATATTCAATTAAAAATAAACCTAAATAATATCAGCCTCATTTATTAGATTTTT
This sequence comes from Dasysyrphus albostriatus, assembly GCA_946251815.1. Taxonomy (NCBI): domain Eukaryota; kingdom Metazoa; phylum Arthropoda; class Insecta; order Diptera; family Syrphidae; genus Dasysyrphus; species Dasysyrphus albostriatus. Next base: position 70,140,914 of record OX276337.1, on the reverse strand, counting down.
TGTCAAGTCAAAGACAGTTTTTTTAAAAGTTCTTAATAGTTGGATATATGCCTTATTTAATTATATAAAATGTTAAGTTAGACAAATCTAAATCAACCGATGCCGTTGTCCAAGTTAGACAACTTTAGGACAACAATAAACAAAGTTTATTAATAATAACTTTTTGGAGTTGGACGGCTCTCTAAAGTTAGACAAAGTTTATAAATACGACTGTATATATATAAATAAAGTTTTTAGCTAGTAATGTAAATGAATATAAATACTATTAAATTTTATTTACAACTATGTATATAATGAGATATTAATTATAGAAAATAACCTGTTTGATTTTCCTCCGATTACCTATAATTTATTCAAAAATGCTTTAAGGAGTTTAGCGAAATTCAGAAGTATTTACATTTCTGAAATTTGAAACACTTATAACTTTTCTAATAGTCACTGGGAGAGATTTCCATAATCTCGTAGCATAGATCATAAAAAGACGGGAAGTTGTCGAATAGAATAAAATAAGGTACCAAAATCTTTGAAGTTCTGAGGGATCGAGCAAATGTAAATTATTCATAGATGGTAAAAGGTGTTTTACTTTGAATAATTTTGTGTAAGAATAAACAGCACCTAGCATTAAGATATTTCTGAAGGGAACATCCAAGGACAAGCCGCTGATAATGCGATATGTGCTCGTGTCTCCGAAGTCCATACACATATCTAATCATGTCATTAATAGCGACAGGGAGCTTGTGTTGGGAATGGGAATCAGGCTTGCAGCACACGGTATAACCATAGGCTATTCAGGGCAAAAGCAAAGTTTTTATGAGCCTAAGCTTAGTATTGACTGGAGATAGGGCAGAAAATAACCATAGCTTACGAGGCCCAGTGTAAATTCGACTGACTATCTAATTAGTGTGGTTTTCAGCTGAAAGCGATTTATTTACCTTTATACCCAGACTGTTTACACTGTCGACAAAGTTTAGCTGTGATTGAAGTAGAAAAATTGGGGGTAGGTGTGATGTATCAAACTGCTTTTTGGATATCGCGATGAGTTGGGCCTTTGTTGAATTAAGTGTAAGGCCATTTTGGAGTAACAAATTGGATATCGCTCTGAGATCCTCATTTAACTTACATACCAAATCTCCTTGTAAGCCTAGTGGATGGGAAATATACATTTGTACATCATCTGCATATAGATGTAGCAATACATTCGAACATGCTTTTGGAAGTTCATTTATGTAAATACAGAACAATACTAGTCCTAAAATAGAACCTTGCGGTACACCCATTTTACTAATTACAAAATTACAAAAAAAACGTAAGTTTAAAATCTGAAGAAAGTCGCTTAAGTGATTAAGGCAGTAGTTCGAGGAACAGACAGACACAATTTTGCAACCTACTTTTTTCATGTTTTCTATCATCGTAATGTCATGTTTGACTGTTACCTCTAAATGTATGTTTTTTCACCTACATACAGATATGCCCAAAATATTAGGAACACTCACTACTTTCAAACGATATTTTACCAAGCGAGTATTTCGTTTGAATGCAAGAAGATCAACGTGCAATCACTTTGGTCTTATTCGAAAGGGGTGCAATGCAATGCTTTCAACGATAATATTCAATTCTTCAATTCATTCCAAGCTGAAAAAGTTCCTCGAAGCAGAGGATATCCAATTAAAATGACGCTTAAGTTAGAAGAAGCTTTGTTTAGAAAGCTTAACAAAATCGATTTAATTTTTAATTTGAAGGAAATTGGAAAACAATATTCTTCTTTTTAAGTGGAGCGAATGAATTAAGTTCAAATAAAAGTATTAGGCTCATCAGTTTGATGCATCTTACTGATGAGCTCAGCTGTTGTACCTGAGCGAAACGCAATAATATTGAGTGGAGCTCAGTAAATGCTTTTATTTTAACCAAAATCGATTTATGTAATACAAGAGTTTGGGACGTAAAACATCATTGTTGAAGGCAAAACTGTTCACTTGCTCTTCCAGAAAAGTGCCTTTGTTAAAAAAGAGGGTATTTCCAGATGCGTCTTTCTTTTGCTAAGCTTCACCATATGCCAAACGATTCCCTTCAGGCAACAGAGTGGTGGAGAGATGAATTATGGGCGATGAAATAAATCACTTTGGAATAGCCGTTAAATAGTTTTGTATATGAAAAAACATACACAAACTATTGCTTATATAAATATCAGTTAGTTTGCACCAATTGCTTCCACTAAATTCAAACCAAATAGTGGCTTGGTTGATGTTTGAAAGAAGTGAGTGTTCCTATTATTTTCGCCATAGCTGTACATGTTTTATATATCGCAAGAAAAAAAGTTTCTTTATGGCAGATACCTTTAACAATAGATTTATATAGATTATATTTGTTTTACCAAAATGTATACCATTAAATTTTAGGAACAAATATATTCTTCTTTATTGGTTGTATGCATGTACATAGCCACCATTAATTTTGAAGCTAACCAAATCTATTTACCCTTTATGGTTTAGACTGTAGTCGAATATACAGTAAAACATTTTTGATGCTCTTTTTCATTGCAATGTCAGGTTTGTACAAAGTCGAAGACTTTGCGAATCCAAAACTTCCCCATAGTACCTATATAGACAAATAATAAAGTGTCAATGGACTCTATGACTCTCAAGTATATCATGTAGACGTCTGTATTTAATTCAGAAAAAACTGTAGTCTTGGTTAACAAACATCTCTTTCGTGACAAGAAGTAGGTTGGAATCATTTCTTTTGGTTTTCAAGGAGATTCTGCGGTTCTACTCCTGATTAATTTTCTGTGGGCACGAGCCATCGGTGAACGATAATATTGGCGTTCCTGTCTCTTCTTTAATCGGTGTTTGTTCTTCTTAATATAAAAAATGTCCTTTAATTAATTTTCACATTAATTTTCCAATTCTATTGTTGTATGGAATGTACTATTTTAATTTTGAAAACTTGTTTTATGATACTGGGTCGCGTTAAGAAATCATCCCATATCAATGTTCTGCAATTAAGCTGCAGTTGTTCACTTTTGTGGTGGGGTTTTCTGCTTGAACCTTTTTAAACAGTCATGCGCATTAATATGTTTTTCTGCATGTAATTTGTATGTTAGGAATTTATTTATTTAGATTACTTCTTTTTTTATGAACGTTTATAAGCATAGGAAAAGTGATTTCACCACCAGAAAGTAAATCAGATAATTTGAAAACAAAAAGTAATTCGAATGAAGCCTAACACGACTCTTACATTTGTTGATTTTGTTAAAGATAGTTATAGGGGATACTTAGCTAAATGTTATTTATTATTGTTGCTTTATTAAGTCAGAAGTTTAAAATCTGTAAAAGCATTTAGCTACAACATTTAAAAGAACAAAAAACAAAGTAAAATGAACTGAAATTCGAATACACGATAGTGACGCTTTTTTTTGTAATTTATTATTTTGTTGAAATTCTTCTTTTTAAAATGTATTCTTCCTTTTAACTTGCGATATATGTATGTAGGAACAATAAGGACAGTTTTTGATTCGTGCTAAAAAAATTTTGAGGTGACAATCAAACATGATATTACGATGATAGAGAACACCAAAAAAGTGGTTGGCACAATTCTGTCTGTCTTTTCGTCTACAGCCTAAATGGCCCGATCGATTTTCTTCAAACTTGGTACAGAGTGGTTATTAGTGATTATGCCTACAAGTTTTTTAATTTTTTTTAAACCAAAAATAACGGTACCTGTCATCCAATTTTTTTTTAGCAATTTTACAAAATCGTATTTTTCTCAAAAACGGCTCGACAACTTTTCTTTAAAATAATTCAGTAAATTACTTTTAAAGAAGACTTCATTATTAATGGTACCTCCCCAAAGAACCATTTTTTTAATTTTTGATTTTCTTTAAAACGGTATAACTGATTCCAATAATTATTTTTTATACTTAAATTAAAAAGTTTTTTTTTTTGATTTTTAAGAAATATTTCAAATTTTTTTTCTGAAAATCAAGTATTTCGAAAACGATACCATCGATATTTTTGAAACTCAATACTTAAGTGTTTTTAGTACTCTCCAAAATATTTTTAGAACAAATTTTACATATATGAAAAAATTACGGTACCTTACATACAAAAGTTAAAAAACGGAAAAGGAAAATATTTTTGTTCTCAAAAACAACTCCTACGATTTTGATTAAACTTTTTCCATATAATAAAATTAATTCGATCTACTACAAAAAGTTATACAATTTTGCACTAAGCAGCTATTGGTAGGTATGTACCTGTCATAGAACGTGGTTTCTTTTACTTTTAATTTGTTTTAAAAACAATTGTTTTGCCAGAAACTTAATTTGGAAATAAAACATAACACTTCTATACTAGAAGCTTCAAAACAATACTGTAAGAATTGCCATTGTTTTTTTAATATATTTGCCTCTATTTTATGTATTTTTTTAAAGAAATTGCCACTTCTGTCCAAGCGAGGGAAACACAACATCCCTCCAATAGGGTTTTTTTTTTTGTCATATTTCAACCGCATGCCCTCAATTTTTTTTAGCAAATTTTACGAGACTTAACTAGTATGAAAAAAGGGATTAAACAAAACTATATAGCGACAAAAGAATACAAAAATCTGAAAAAATTATGGAATTTTTGTTCTTCATTTAAAAGCGATTTACGCCCAACCAAGATGATCTTTTTTAACGACCACCCATATATTTATTTTGAACACATTTTTTTTCTCTATAATTAAATAAACACAAAATAGTGAAAACTATTTGAATTTTGATGGTTTCTATCATTAAATTAAGTATTTGGCTTTGCTTTAAGAAAAAGCTTCTTTCACACCATTAAAAGTGCCAGAAAATAAATTTGCACAGTTGAAAGTTTAAGATTTACCAAAATATACTTCGCTTATTTAAAACACGTGGAGTCAATAATTATATAATTTTTCTGGAAATCATCAATCCAACTTTAGCTTTCCAATTTTGTGGCTGACAACGCTGGCTCTGACTACTTCCAATTACCGCTTAAATTGTTTTGTTTTTTTTTTTTTTTCTGAAATGAAGGGCCTATTTCTATTTAATTGTTTTCTTTTAGTTCTTAACATTTTCCATAGATCCATCATATGTATTTGTTCATTACGCGGCATTTATTTTGATGGTTATGCCACACGACTAAGAGGAAGAGAAGTGGAATTGTTGTCGCGAGTTTATTTTCTCTTCTATCGCATTTTCATCCGTAGACCGTAGCGTCTTCAACGCACCCCTCCCATTAAAAAAAAATGCGAGAACAACAGATTAATGCAGCATAACACAGCGCTTTTAAAGCTGAAGTGAAGCTATAGCGCCACTATCACACTTGTGTTGCGAGTTGGTGATGAGGAGATGATGAAAATTCAAAGCAAAAGGAAAGTTCTCTGTCTGCTTAACATTTATGCCAATCCTGAAACTTCGGTCAATTTCCCTCATCTATCTTCTTCTATTCACTAAAAATTTTGTATCTTACATCTCATTCTATCTTTCGGAAATCTAATGTGGGAAAATGAAAACTTTAATAAGCAGTGAAAATAGAGAAAATCTAAAAGACTAAATTGGTTTCAATTTTCACTCTCTTCTTTGGCACATGATTTGTGTTGTAGATATATTATATAGGTACATATGTATATATATTTATGCTTGTTCGTCTGGCCTGTTGATGAATATGGTTAGTTGATAAACATTTTACATATTAACTCTTTAATTTTCGATTTGAATTAAATATTAAACTACTACAGTATGGAATTCAAAATATTATCAAACATAATTAAGCTGCACAATATTAATAATCAACCAACAAATAAAACAGATCAATTAGGAACTTATAAAAAATCGTACGTCAAATGATGAAGACCATGGAAAGGTACATAGGTATTAAAAAGACTGTCAGTAAGTCTTTATTTGAGCCTACGGAATTACTTGAGTTATGGTTATACCCATATCTGACTTGGGTTTGTTTTCTTCAAGGTAAAATAGTCACAAAATGGTAGCATCCGTAGCTTTTTATTCAAGTTTCAATACACACCTTTATTGAAGAGAGCTTTAGGCAAGCAACAACCTACGACCAACGAATTACAAACACAAAAATTGTTAACACGGGCAAATTGTGAAAGTGACGTAATTTGAATCTGAAGAAGTTTAATCCGGTGTTCAAAAGGAGGGCTGTTATAAGAATCAGACCATAGAAATCCTTTCCACATAAAACGAATACCTACGGCTTCTTCTCTTATTGTATGGATTTCGAAAAAAGGAGTCCTCCTTATAAGGGATGTGTATTCGAGATGGAGACAAGCGAAAATAACGTAGGGAATGTGAAGTTCTAAAGTTAGCTGCGAATAGTGAATTGCGATTGGTCGTGAATTTTGACATTTTATTCGCCGACATTATGTATATGCGAATCGTCATAAATATGTAAACCAGTAAAATGGATGTTAAAAAAAATGTGAGGTTAAAGTCGAGCGAATTTTTCATTCGCTGCAATGCGTTCTGATGTTTTAGATTAAGAATTTGACAGTTCCTAGAAAATGTATATTGTTGGTTGCACAGAGAATATGAAAATGTTAGATTTTACAGTTTGGGCTAGATCATTTTTTCTTTTAAGAATTGTTAATAGGATGGTTTATTTTCTTTATCGAAAAGTTAAAGCTCATGCCGAAAGTACTTGCTGAAAGTACTTTAGTACATTTGTACTTTGTAAGTACCCAGAACCATGTACTTGTACTTGAAAAAAAAACAAGTATCACGTACTTGGTACTTGAAAAACACCAAGTACAAGTACTTTGTCAAGTACTTTGTTCCAAGTACATGTATTTGGTATTTTAACTCTGCCCAATACATTTGTTTGAGCTATCGAATAATGAAGACCAGTGCGAAACTTAAGCGAGATGACACCAATACAACGAGAAGCCATCAGCCAAAGCCTTGATCTGTTTTTGAGTTGAGAAAAAGTCATTATTCGATAGATCAACCAGACTACTCAACGAATTGTTCTTAAAAAGTCTTGGAATGGACCTGTACTTGAAAAGAACTTGAATTGGACTTGTACTTGAAAAAGACTTTAAATGTACTTGGCAGTATTTAAGTACACAGTACATGTACTTGGAACAAAGAACTTGAGAAAGTACTTGTACTTGGTGTTTTTCAAGTACCAAGTATATGGTGCTTGTTTTTTCAGGTATAAGTACAAGTACAAAGTACTGGGTCACTGACTGGTATTTGTACTTGAAAATTTACAGGTCTGGCTGAAATTACTTGCTGCAAGTTATTTATTACCAGGTACTGTGTGTGGACAAGTGCTGTACATTTTCAATTCTCTTTCGTTTATTGTTTCATGGGAAATAAATTTTAAATGGATTAATCAAGAGTTTGAAGAAGAATAAGAAAAAAATGACGAATATCGTTATAATGGTGGCAAAGGTGTAAAGCGGTAAAGGTTTAGTTTTATTGAAACTCCCACTGTCACTTCCCAAGATGTGATATTGCTCTAACGATTTCAATCAAAATTTTCCTAGTTGTTTTTGCAATGTAAAGAAAGTCTTTCATTCTTCTTTCTTCAATTCATTTCATATTTTTAGAAGATCTGAAGTTCAAAGCAACTATGCAATACTGATGAGAGACTTCCGGGTAGAACGATCGACAAGCACTTGCAGAAAGTTTAATTCAAGTGATATACTCGAGTGCAAAAGCTTGCATAAACAAGTCAAACCATGCAAGTGTTTCTGAAGAAAGTAGGCATAACTGTCATATCTGGTCTGGCGCATCCAAAATATCACTGCACTTCTAGATGGAATCCAGCAAAGAGCTTTAAAGCTGATCGGTGGCAGATCAATTGAGGAAACATTTTTTAAGTTGGAACACCGTCAAAAAAATGCCTTTTTCTTACCACCGCATAATCACTACTTCTTCCCCCTTCCGATCTGCTAAAAATGCTTTAAAAAAACTTTAAATTTGTTTGGTATTCAAATAATAAAGTACTAATGAGAAAAGAGGAAGGTAGCAACATCATTGTGATATAAAACTCAATTTTTTTTTTGTTCTTAAATGAATTTTGATAATCTTATAGATATTGATAATGATGTTCCTACCTTAACTTTAAATAATTATTCTAATGGTAAAAATGTATTTTTAAATAAATTATATTGTCATAACAAACTTTTTTTCGTACACCAAAATGTCAGAAGCTTAAGAGAAAACTTTTCTGCTCTCATTACTCATTTAGATTCTTTTCTTTGCATGCCTGACTTGATTCTTGTTTCTGAAATTTGGATTTATAATTTTGAAGATGGTGATTACTCTTTGCCTGGATATGATTTTGTAGCTAATACTAATGAAACTTACGCTGCTGGTGGTGTTGGGTGCTTTATAAGGAATGAAATCTGCTATGATTACTCAGCTATTCATTTGGTGATGATGTTATAAAAATTTCTTTTAATATAAATCGCGAAGTTTTTGTCGTTATAAGCGTTTATAGATTTCATAAATATGCATTTTCGGTATTTTATGAGGAATTTTCAAGGTTGTTAGAATGTGAAAACTCAAAAAATTTGTTGATCCTAGGTGATTTTAATATTGATATTTTGGAAAAAAAAAACGATACAGTCTCTTCATTTTTGTATTTAATAGCTTTTTATGGGCTAGTTTCGTTGATTAATGAGCCAACTCGATTAATATCAGGGAAGTGCCTCGATCATATTTTTTGTCGCGTAACAAATAAAGATTATACGTGCTTAGAAAAATGTGTTTTCGATTTTCAAATCACCGATCATTCAATAACAATGCTATTATTTGAATCTTGGGAATTATATTATATTGAAAATGATGTATCCAAATCGTACGATCTTTTTGTTGAAATTATAAAAAGAAACATGGAAAATTGTACTTATTTCTCAACTTATAAAAAGAAAAACAAAAGATTAAAACCCTGGATTAACACAAGTTTACTAAAGAGGATTAAAACTAAGAACAAACTCAGGGTAAAATGTTCCAAGCATAAATTTAATAGAAAATTGAAAATGAGGTACAAAAAACTATCTTCTTAACTTAAAAAGGAAATTCCATTATGTAGAGATGCATACTACAATAATCAGTTTAACAAAATTAAAGGTAATTCCAGGCGTGAATGGCAAATAGTAAATAGTATTTTTAACAAAGCTAAAAAAAAAACAATTGAGCTGTGCATTAATAACATTAGATACAAGAATGATCATGAAGTAGCCTATGAGTTTAACAAGTATTTTGTAAACATAGCACAAGACACTCCTCTAAATGTTAGATCACATTCTTGTCTGAACTGCCATCGTAGCGAGCACTGTTTTCATAGTTTTTTCTTTGAACCAATCACAGCACTAGAAGTTTCTAAAACTATAAATAATCTTAAAAATACTAATAACCTTCTTTTAAAAGATATTAAATGGTCTATTGTTGACATCTTAGCACATATATTCAATAATAGCGTAATATCTGGTGTGTTTCCAGATCAGATGAAATGTGCTGATGTCGTACCACTTTATAAAAAAGGTGGTAAGGATAAGGTAAATAATTATCGACCAATTTCGCTGCTACCGTCAGTAAGTAAGGTTTTTGAAAAACTAATTAAAATAAGGACCGTAAAATTTCTTAATAGTAAAAATTTCTTTGCTCCATCGCAGTTTGGTTTTCGTAAAGAAAATCAACGGAAGATGCACTCTTGGATTTTTGCTCGAACATTTTTAAAAGCTTAGATGATAAAAAATACACAGGAGGTTTATTTGTTGACATAACAAAAGCATTTGATATGGTTAACCACAAAATTCTATTAAAAAAGCTAGAGTGTGCAGGTTTTAGGGGTTCCATACTTTTGTGGTTTACGTCATATCTTAATAAACGATCTCAGAAGGTTAAAATTAATAAGATTAGAAGCAGTGAGGAATATACATCTATGGGAGTACCCCAAGGATCGGTAATTGGACCCTTACTGTTACTAACCTATATTAATTCACTGTTTGAGTTGCCTTTCAAGGGTGTGTTGACAGCTTTCACTGATGATATCGGATTCGCGTATGGGGCACAAAGTGTTTTAGACTTAACAGCCGATATAAACGAGGATTTAAGTATTCTTCGCGTCTGGTTTGCTAGACATGAACTTCTTATCAGCTCTAAAACAAAACTTATGTTGTTTAATTTATCGAATGTCCATAACCTTAATTTAGATGTTTTTTACCACTCTCCGGAATGTGAACGTTTTAAACTATGTAACTGCAAATTTGAATCTGAATTAGCAAGGAATACTTTTAACAATAATCTACCATGTAGTGAGAATTGTTTTCAAATTAAAAAGGTAGATGAGTTCCAATATTTAGGTATAACTTTGGATTCAAAAATGAGTTTCTCTTGCCATACTGAAAAGTTGAGACGATACTTTCGTTCCATTCTAAGGCACTTTTTTATGTCCGCTCTGTTTGTAGTAATGACCTTTTGAAAACGATATATTATGGAATTTTTCATTCTAAGATGCAATACGGAATAACCTGCTGGGGAGGAAATCATTTTAACAAAATTCAACCACTTTTAATATTACAAAAACTTAAGAAAAATACTAAGAAAATCACGTATGGATCATAGTTTTCCATTATTCGCGAGTTTGAAAATCCTTTCTTTACGTCACTTGTATTGTTTTAAGGTATTAAAAACATTCTTTTTGAGATCTGGTCACAGAAATTTAAGAATTATTGAAAATTATAACATGCGTGGAGTTCACTCATTTTTGGTTGGTTAACATTCCTCGCTCACGCACCACTGCCTTTCGTAGGTTTTATAATATAATTTCTTGTAGACTTAATAAACTACCGCTTAATCTCAGATCAGAATTATCACCATCTAAATTTTTGAAAGATTTAAAATTATGGTTGTTCAGCTTTGATCATGCTTGTATTGAGACATTTGTGTAATGTTATTTACTTAAATATCGCATATCGTTTGTATTTTTCTAATTTCAATTACTTAGATTCATTGTATGAACTCTCTTTTTTAATTTTATTCTTTTTTTGAAGGGTCACCCCACCCAATGTTAAATTAAATTGTATTTTTGAATATGAACGGGGCATTTAAAACAATTTTTTTTTATTATAAATGCTTCTACTATATTTCTCTTTATTTTATTGCATTATATGAAATAAATTGTTATTGAAGAATCATTTGAGAAATAAAGAAATGTATCAATCTATCTGTCTATCAATCATTACTTCAGCAATATACCTTTATACATATAGATATAAAGATTCGTTTTTTTAGAAAAAAAATCTTTCAGCAAGTAAACCACTTCAAGCAATCACTTGGAAGTACGTTTTACGGGCCGTCACACCGGTCAGAATTTGCAAAACACTTGAAGCAATCCCTTGCTAGTAGTTTTGAAACCGTAGTATGGGGCAAGAATTGATAGCATCTATCATTTTGTTTACTTCGAGTACTTTAATTGCAAGGTGTGACAACACTTTATTGACGATTAAAGTTATGTGAAATCAAGGCTAGAACTATACAGATTTACAAGGTTTTAAAATTTTTGTTTCAACAAATAAAAATCAGACTAAGCAATAAAAATGGATTCTTGAAGTCCTGATTTGACAATGAAAGGACTTGAGAAAGAGTCCCTAAAAAGATCCATTTCTGAGAAGGACGAAATTCAATTGATGATTGATGGAAGAAACCTAAGCATTTCCCCCCCCCCCACACGATTTTGTTCTGGGAATACCTATATCTAGGAATCATGTCTTACGAGTTACCGTATTGAAGAAAGTGAAATTATAGATAAATTTAAAATAAACAGCAAAAAAAATTCAAAAATTGAAGAAAAAAAATACAAAATATTTAGGTTACAACGACGACGGTTATAATTTAATACTTCGAATAATTTTATAATTTTTTTTTCCTGAAACTAAATGAAAAAAAATGCTACTACTAAAAATATATGTCTGTGTTAATTGAAAGAAATTTTCTCACAAATTCTTCCGGCTTCCTGGTCAATTCAGCTCGGATTTTTTGGCACTCTTTAAATTAAATTGAATGTTTTTGCCTTTTAGCTTAATGTGTTCCTCTTTTGAACCTGTTTATCCAGATAATCTCCCAAATGGTTGATGAGGTCTAGGCCTAAGGATTGTGGAAGGTAATCTAATTGCCTAGATGTGTCATGGAGTAACCGTTCCCTCCTGTGTTCTTGAGGTCGTTGCCTTGTTGGAAGACCCATTAATCAGTTTTAAGCTCCAATTTCGCAACACTTCATAGCTAATTATCTCATTAAATTTTAAGGTAATCTTTATTCCTCATCGTCCTGTCAATAAAGACGAGATTTCCAACTCCAGAAGACGCTATTCACCCCCAGACCAGTATTAAACCTCCTCCGTGCTTTTTGCAAGAAACCTACTGAAAATTTGTGTTTTTCAGTTCCCATATTTTTGGTGGATGTCTTGATTTAAAAATATCAAATTTGCTCTCGTTCACTGACAAGATCGTTTCCAGAATGATAAACCATAAATTTAATATTTCTTGGCATTACGAAGTCTTCACTTTCGATTTTGTCAGAAATGTATGGCAACATTACAATGTTTCCGAGGCAGTTTGATAATGGCCTGGGGATGTATGGAGTTATCTGGAGTTGGAAATCTCGTCTTTATTGACAGTACGGGGGATGTATGTCATCATCTGGAATAGGAAATCTGGTCCTTATTGACTGTAAGACGAGGAATGACGATAACCTTAATACGCTATTTTGAAAACCAAAGCTTTGCTCAACAAAAATTAGAATTTTCTATGTTCTGTGTATATTTAAGATTCTTATACCGCTCCCTTAAAAATATAAAAATAAGAAAGGGTCTAAACTTGGGGTAAAAAATGTATATTTTCCAAAGATGAAGAACAAATTTACGAAAAAAAGCATCAACATTTGATAAAACACGGTAAACTATTTTTTGTATTACCTTTCAAATATATAAATTTAATCAAAATCGGTTGAAATACCCCATTTTACCCCAGACGCAATTACATATTTCGGTCTAAAAATGTGGTTTTATACACTTTTCTCTATCATTGGAACAAAACCGCATCAAAACATTTTGTACTTCATTTAAATTTGATTGGATTCTAGATTTATCGGGTTTTTAAATAAAACATAAAAATGACCACAACCTAAATACATACAAATTAAATCTCTTTTTTCTATCTTCTCTCTTATATGGGGAAACTGTTATATTGGAAACATAAAATGAGTAATCAGGTGTGAATGCGAATGGCAATCTACTAGAATACGAAATCTTAAAGATGTATGGGAAATCTAGTTGACTTTGATGAGAATTTGGGGTTTTGGCTCGAAATCTAGATTTTGATTCGGTGTGAGAAGGCTAATAACAAAATAATGAATTCAAGGAAACGTAACAGTTGGTTGGTGCGGTAGTCCAGTCTGGGCTATGAGCGCCATTAAAAATAAAGTAATTAAGTAAGTACCATTAACAGTTAAGACGTCATAGCATTTCAAACCACAATACAAAAATAACACACCTGGCACTCGACCTCCACGTTGTGTCCGAAGAAAGTGCATACTTTTGGATACTGCTAGCGAAACTTTAAGTCCAACATCTTCTTAGCCCCTGAACAACAAATTCCACAAATATCAAGTGCGACTTTCTGCATTATACACCTGAAGGTACCTACATGGTAACTCAGTACCTACGTTCTGTAACTCTCGCATTGATAAAATTGGTCGAGGAACGTTGAAAAATGGGACAAAACTCATGTATTTTGTTTCAATTTTCATGGTTTCTCGACTAATTTCAACGATTCGACATGCGGGAGTTATTGAACGAAGACACAGGTTACAAAAAATTTCTAACTCAATTTATTTCACGTTTTCAATTTAAAAATTTAGGATCAAGCCTTTTTTAATAATAAATGATATTATGATCACTTTTAGGATATTTTGCAATTCTTCCTTAAAAAGTAACAAAATATAAAAATGGGAGCAATAAATGTTGTTCGTTCCGTTACAAAACTGATTTACTAAAAATGAGATTTTGCATTATACTCATCCTCTTGCTCTTATTTTATAAGATATGAGGTAACGTAATATAAATAACTGCAAAAATGTACTTCTTTAAATCTTTTAAATTTTTAAGATTTTTTTCGTATATTTTAGTGAACATGAATCATCAGAAAATAATTAAAATAATACTTAATGGTAAACAACTTACCACATGAACACTGCTTTGAAGATTTCCCGCTAGCAAATTTTCCGTTGGCTTCTTTTCCGTCGTCTTTTTGGCCGCCCTCTTTGCCTTGCTCTCGAGGAACCTCTTCTGCAACGTTGTTGTCTCGTGATTCTGCTGTTCGCACACATTATTGAACGCCGCCTCGAAGCGTGGCACACAATCTGTCTGTCGTCGTCGATAGTTCTCCATGCGCCTTCGCAATCGTTCCACCACCGCCTGATTCTTTGGTGGCATAATATCACTGTTGCCAAGGCCGGGGCTGACATTCTGCTGGTTAGGATTGAATGCAGCCGCGTGCTGTTGTTGAGAATTTTGTTGTTGTTGCACGTGAAGATTTTGTTGTTGCTGCACATTGTGCAGCTGTTGAGATTGCTGTTGTTGTTGTTGATGTTGCTGATGATGTTGTTGTTGTGTTTGTTGTTGATGCTGGGCATGTAATTGTTGTTGTTGTTGTAGATGGACAAGATTTTGTTGCTGATGAAGATGCTGTTGATGATGTTGCAAATGCTGCTGCTGTTGCAGCTGCAGGTTAAGTTGCTGGTGTTGGTGTTGTTGCTGCTGTTGTTGTTGTTGGGCGGCTGCCTGATTGGCGCTCTGAAATACTGGAAGACCCCCTGCATCCATAAATAGTTTTTATCTTTGCTGAATTTACTTGAATGGTAAGGCGCTTGAAAACAAACGCCGTCGTCCAGACAAAGTATTCACAAAAGAAATTGCAATTCAATATTTCTCTTGGTTTATGATTTATTGGTTCAGCATTCGTCCTTTGTTTTTTACAGTAAGATCACCATTAGAGTCGATTCTGTTCTATTTTTTCAGGACATTTTAATTGTTGATACTATTTTCAAATATCTATATGTATTTTTTGATGTTGTTCTCGAATAAAGAGATTTATATTTTTAAAAAATTGTGGCAAGTTTGTTTGTACATTTCTCATAGTTACTATCTTGATTTTGGGATGTGCTCTTTTAGTTGAGACCTGAAAAGACAAACATTTTTTAATTAGAAAAAATTTTGTTGGAGTATACAGTACATATAAGAACATTTTCTTATTGTAATGCGTTTCTAATAATAAAATGGTGAAGGGTGTTTCGTTCTTAATTAAGGGATTTTATTTTTTTCACGATAATGCCAAAACAAACGCATTGTCAGTAAAGTTTTTTTATTTAAGATCAGCTCAAGGACCCAATGTGTACGTCTGCGGTGGTGAATATGGGACTCTCTTTAGGTACATCAAATCTTTAAAGTTGGAAGCCGCTTGAGTATGAAAGCTAATTCATTAGAACTGGTTGCGTATTTTATTTTGAAGTTAGTAGGCCTTTGAATGTTTGTGAAACTGTTAGAAACTCTACTCAATTCCGTTTGAACATAACAAAAATTAGAAGATGTTACCGTATGGGTACTTGCGCAGAGCAGGAATCTGTGAAACTGCTTGTATGAAAATCAGAAATCGTACTTTTTGTTTGTGTAATTGATGAAAAAGTGATATGCCTCGAGGAATTTGTTGAACTAGTACCTCCAGCTATCGAAACTCGAGAAAAACTGAGCTACTTATGTATTATTATATGAGCTACTTATTATTATTTTCTACAGCAGTGAACGCTGCCATCAGACATTCTAATAATCTTTCCAGTCACAAATAAAAACAAATAATTAATCGGCCTCGCTCTTCCCCGCACTTACTACGCAATTTAATTTTATTGTAAAAGACCGTTCCAATGGTATGAAATTTATATTCCTTCGGCTTTTGTAGACCGCGTTAATTGTATGCACCACAAAATTCGTGTTTTCCGTTTTATAATATGATATATATTGAAATAGTACTTATTATTATTTTTTTAAAACTTTTAAAAATATTTGTTTTAAAGAGATTATGTAAAACAGTGCACTAACGTTAAAAAATACATAGTGGTACCATGGTGCAACCAAGGAAATATTAACTTTACTGTAGGTTTTAGTTTTTATTTATTTATTTATTACTTGTTTAGATTTTCACTTATTGTTAACAAGAAACAAAGACATGCGAGGTCGAAGATTGGGTTTTTCATGACTTTTTATTGATTATTTTTTTAGTCTCGTAAAAGTTATAAGATTTGTTTGTTTTTTTTTTTTTAATTTGCGATGTGCATTTTGATTTGATACGATAAGTAAATATCAATAGTTCACTGTGTAACAGGCTTGGTTCACTGTTTCGACCCCCTGTTACACAGTGAACTATTTTCCATGACCTTTTTAAATATATATAGGTATATCTTTTTGAACATAAAGCCAATAGTTTGAAAATTATGTCAAGTCAAACAAAAAGTGGTTTACTGTTGGACAGTTTACCCTATTAACATTTTTTGTTACCAAGTCAAACTCTCCTGGGTTCCTGGACGGTCACGTGAAAAAGTCTTATTTCGTTTTCTATGTGGAAACAACGCCGAATTTTAGATTTGGCTTTATTTCGCTTTAGAAAACGAAATAAGACCGATTTGGCTTTATTTCGTTCTCATGTTTTATTTGCAGGCTGGTACTGTTACCCAAGAAAAATGTTACCCTTGCCTCAAACGTTTTTTAAATCCTCTTTAAACTTGCCTTGCCTTAACTTAAACACAGTGCTAGCAACCGGCGTAATGGCGCATAAACTGTGAGGTTTTTATGGGGAGCCATGCTGCTGCTCCCCTGCTTGGGCCCACTTTTGGATTTGGGGTAGGTGAGAGGTTGGGTGTATGCAAAGTCTTGAAAATAATGATAGTAAACCATTTGGCTTTATTTCCAAATGAAAATTGGCATTATTTCGGATTTGAAATTGAAATTAAACCAATTTGGCCTTATTTCTATTTTCAAAGTGAAATTAGGCCTGATTGGAGATTTGGTCTTATTTCGTTGGGCCTTATTTCACGTGACCATCCTGCACATCGCGTTCATAGGAATGAGGAACTGGCAAGGAAACGGTCAATATCAAATAGGAACAGGCCAATTAGATAAGGGCTCAAGCATTCGCATCGGAGTGATTAATAGGAAAATAGACCTAGTGACGAAAGAGCAAGTCAATAACTCCTGGCCGCCCAGGAACGACTGTCTTATTTCTAGAAGTTGATGGCCTTTAATTAATGAGAGGAAACCCAGAACATTTTATCGCTGATTACAAAGAATATTAGAATCTTGATAGATGACTAACGGCCATTGGCACAATGGCCACAAGACTGGATGTTTTCGCACCCGATTTATGAAGGAGCTGTCAGGATGTCGATGAAATAGAAACCATTAAACACCTGCTCTGCGATTGTCCAAACCTACAAGCAAATCGCCTTCGTTGTTTTGGAAACAAGGTTGTTGGAGAACTGGACGATCTGGCGCAGAAATTACAGGCTGTAACGCTAGCGAACCAGCCTATTTCAGTTATTAATTTTGGAGCATCTCTGCTTTATTTTGTAAGGGGATCACAATGGACTAATAGGCTCTAATGTATGTAACGGCCTCTTTGTACTAAGTTTGAAAATTTTCCATCTACTTTTACATTTTTTCCGAAATTTTGAGTAAAACACTGAGAATCCCCATGATTTTGTATGGGGGATTTGAAGTGCTTGCTGGTACGTGTTAACGTTGAAGGATTCAAAAAAATGTAGAACAATATTTTTTTAATTAGTATTTTGATCACTTTGCGACGGAGGGGGCGGGGGGTAAAGTGAAAGAAATTAAAAAAATTCAAAAATAAGTGCCACCCTAGTACATATAAGTAGCTGAGGACCAAAACTCGTTATATCCAAAATATAATAAGGCTTAGTGATAGTTCCTTGAAAAGATTTTATTTTGTATAATAAAAGATTTTTAAATCTATATGTTATGATTAAGAGCAAAAATATATTGAAAGTTCCGTTAAAATATATTTAACAATTAAATTTGAATATGAAGAGTTTTGCTACAAATGATTGTAAATAATAAATGGTAAATGGTCAGTTTTTCCACACCATAACCCCCACCCCCCCCCCCACCCCTTTAATGTCTAATATAATAGCAATACACTACTTTCCCATATTTAATGACCCTTTTAAAGATTTTTACAATAAAAACTTGTGAACGTCTTAGTCCCTTTCTTAATGGCATAATCGATAACCTATGATGGATAAGAAGAGTTTTGAAAGCAAACCTTCTGGAAACAATGGATATGGAAAGTTCTGATGCAAATCGCACTGTCGATATGGAGAGTTTTGAAAACAATTATATTTGACATCAATAAAAAAGGGGATTGGAGGGGTAAAGCTGTCGAATTTTCCTTAAAAACTATTCAATGTGCCAAGCTTAACAAATCTGCATCAAAATCTCAATTTTTGATAAAAGTGGATATGACGAGTTTTGGTTCTCATCTACTCATATGTGAACTGATACTTCTTCTTTTAAACCAATCGCAAACGTATAAGGGATAAAAATAACAAAACGAAACTTACAGGATTTAAAGATCAAGGTAATAACTAAATGTCCTGAGAGTTTAAATTTTGTTCATTCAGTCAAACATTCGATAATATGGTCTAAATACCATAAATTTCAGAATCAAAAAATTTCATTTTTTATACAAAGAATGAGTTGAACGAGTCAATTTAAGGTTTGACTTCTTTTTTAATAAGTGTACTTATTATTCAAGAAAAATTATGTATAGTTGCGTTCATTTGTCGTAACACCAGAGTCAGTTGAAAACGAAAAAAATCAGAAAAACACTCGTATTTTCGGCACTATTTTTGATATTAAGGGTATTCATACAAATCGTAAAGACGTCGTAAACGTTGTAAAGTTTTAAACTTCGTAATTCTGTCACAATTTGTATGGAAAATTTGACAGATTTACGCAGTTTACAACTTTATTACGATTACGATGACTTAACGCTATTGTATAAATACCCTTATTGTTTCACATTGATTATGTGAATTGAAATATAAGTCACAATAAGTACTCTTCTTAAGCTTTAATATGTCATATCAAACGTTTTGATATCTTTAATATACATTTTTTTAAAGCAAAAATACTGAAGCACTGAAATGACGATTTTCAAATACTTCAATGGGGACAGGAGGGGAATGAGGCATGAGAAAATTAAAAGACGGTGGATGTCCTTCCCTTGAACTAAAAGGAATATTCTCACAAGGTTTGAAAAACTTTTAGATGTTTTTCAAACCTTGTGAGAGTATTGTATATGTATGTATGTATTGTATATGTATGTATATTGTGCTTAAGTATTTTTTTTTGTTTTTCATTGTTTTAATATGGAATGATTTTATATGATATTGATATTGGAGACATTAAATTAAACGACTTGGTCCACTTTCAAAATAAACAAAATATCGAAAAAGTTACTTGGAACAATTAAAAATATTGAATTTTATTAGTAAAAAATAATATTGTATCATGCAACTTCGTAAAACATAGATAAGTTTAGAAATTGGTTAAGTTTATCTTTTGGTTAAGGAACTGTCAAATTTTGTATGGGAAGATTACTGTAAATTAGAGTGAAGTAATGCCAAATTCAAGTTTAACTCAAACTGAGTTTGTATTTGACAAAAAAAAACATCTTTTTTCAAGAGGAAACGTTTTTTTTTGTTCACGTGAGAAATATGATAATAATTTTCAGTTAAAATATCGTTTATTATATTAATTTTGTACGTTAAAACTATACTCGATCATAGCCGTGAAGTCTTTATATTAAAATGTTGTATAGTTTTTCAACGTTCTGCTTTTTCTTACTTATCTGAAACTAAAGGTTAATCATCAGGTTAATATATGTAAGGTAATGAGACATAGTTTCCATGCAATATTTAACAACACCACATGAATATGAGATATCCCAATCGCCAATCACCAGTTTTAAAATGTCACTTGTAATGGAACTAAATTAGATCCTGTAACTGAACAACTCTTTTTTAAACTTTCACCTACGCAAATAGGACCTTAACAGGAATTTGCATTGTTTTTATTTTCTTTTTTTTTTTATTCCTGATTTTGCAGTTCACCAATTAAGGGAGCAATCGAGTGACCTGATTACTTCACTGTAAAGTTAGCAGGTCTCATAGTGAATCTTAGGAACCAAGCATACTTGGAACTTGTAGTACGGCACCAAATTTGCATTTCAAAATAGGCTAGGTTCAAAATTTCAAGTCCTTAATTTGAAAAAAAATGTCAAATACTGACTTGCTAACTTAACAGTAAAGTTAGCAGGTCAGTATGAAATCTAAAAACTGTAAATTTGAAGCCTCACTGTAAGATGGGTCCTGAGATACACTTTGTGCTATTCTAACTTCACAGTCAAGTTAGCAGTTCACTCCATTGCAATCTTATTAGACCATATACAAAATCAGAAATGGAAATGCAAAAAAACTGTAAATTCCTATCTTATGCTAACTTAACAGACGTACGATGAGAGCGGATAAGTCAACTATGGCTTTTAGACTGCGCTCATAAATAGAAATGTCAATTTTTCATGATTGGTCTCAAAATTTCAGCGGAGATTCCTTACATAGATAAAATTAGATCTTTGATATTGATCGCAATTTTCTGTTTTTATACAAAATGTTTGGAAACAAACATGGTGTTTTGTGTTCTCAATCTAATATTCGAGGTGAAAAAAAAATTTCGTAAAAAAAATTTAATTCCGATACAAATTTGTATGCGAAAAGTATGGCTAAGGTGCGATATACATATGTACGGAAATTTTACTTCGGAACTTTTTTGTAGAGCGTCGGAAAAGCTTAATATGGTTGCAATGGATAGAAAATGCACTTTCATATAGCATTTTTGGCTAAGTGCACCTACTTAAATAAATATTCGGATTAAAGTTGGCATCCTGTTTTTAAGTAGTCGCGATGAGGGAGGTAATCTTAAGGGTTTTCGGCAACTGAAATATAAACTTAAAATGTTTTTACTTAACAGCTGAAGCAAGCTCGGCGGCGTTAAGTTTGAAGAAACTGCGCTTTAATTATTTCCTATTTATTTATAAAAGCATTTTTATTCATGATTTTTCAATCATTAGAAGCAACAGGTCTTTAGATACCTGCATAATTTCTTAAGATAATTAGCAGAGTACTTCATATAGTATATGTTTTCCTGGTCTTAAATAATTTATACGGTATTTCATATAATATGTCTCTAGCACAAAACCTAATGAAAAAAAGCAAAATGGTCGGAACTCTAAACCGACAACCTTTTCCAACTTGAACTTGAGGATTTCAAAGGAACAAAACGTTCGGAAATCCTTAAGATAAACAATATGTCCTCAGCACGCAGCCTAAAGAACCAAACATTCGGAACTCTCACAACTCAAAAGAGGAATTGGTCGAGTAAGTTTTCTTGAAGGGAAGCCTAAGGTATGGTTCGATCGAGAATCTGTACAAGAAACTTTTGTCTCTAAGAAACAACCTAGGGAACAAAACAGTCGAAACACTCAACAGAGAACCTTGTCTAATGAAAACAGGAGATTAGATGCTCAAAAGGGGGTCAGGATTCTTATCGAAAGCTTTATGTCATTAGCATAAAGGAACAAAGCGATTGAAGAACTTAAAGGAAAACCGTATCCAGTGAGCTTCTTGAAAAGTAACCCAAAGAAATCAAACTATCAGTAATCTTTCAAAGAACATCTGTCTCTTAGAACGCAATCTAGGGAGCAAAACGGTAGGGACCCTCTAAGGATAACGAACCTTGTTCAATGAAATTCTTAAAGAAGACCTCAGCGGAACAGAACGTTCAGAATTTCGTAGCGGAGTTCCTTTACAATTTATAATTAAAATCTAGTGCCTGTCTTTCACCAAAAACATCTTTGTGACAGATACATATTTTAACGTTCTACTTTTGATTGGTATCCACAACAATAACAGTAAGCAATGCCTATCTGTCACAAAAACACCTTGTGAAAGTTCTTCGTCACAGTCTGATTTTTAACTCAACTCTTGATTGTATCCAAACCCGAACAAGAAGAAAAGACAATTTTGTGTTTTGTGTACCTCGTGTTATTACATTAGCTGGAGTAAGTCAGTGTGAATTGAAAAGGTGAACAATAATTTTATATGAAATTTTACGAATTTTATTTTTGTTTAAGATAAATAAGAAATTACTATATGGACGATTCTGATACTTTTTTGAGTGAAAAATTAAAAAAACTAATTATTGATTTCTTAAACCTTAATTATCAAATTGAATCTGAACAAAATTTGACAAATTTGACGACTGAAAATAGCGAAAGAAATTTTAGGTCAACTGCTCAAAAAAACTGGAAAAAAAGATAATCTAAGGCAACAGTTTTAATAATGTTGATACTTTTCTGGTTGGATTATTTTAATCTGACAGCAGGATAAGAATTCTGATACCTACTTGAAAGTTGGGAAAACCCGTGAAATTACCATTATTTTTTAAAAATAAGAATATTTAAATTGAATAATGGCAGTTAAACAGCTTTCTTTTCAAATTTCAACAATCCGAATTCTTAGCCTGATGTCAGATTTAAATAATAAAACCAGAAAAAATATAGACATTATTTAAACTTTTACTTTACATCATTTTTTTTTATTTTTCCAGGTTTTGAGTAGCTGACCTAAAATTTGATTTGCTACTTACAGCCGTCAAATTTGTCAATTGTTGTTCAGATTCAATAAGATGAGGTCTAAAAATAATTTGTAATACAAGTTTTTTTTAAAAATAAGCACTAAAATTAGTTCTCATCTTTTGGGAATATTTCTGAATATTTTGGACCATCTACTTTAAATTATGTACAAATTAGTATTGAAGTAATTTTTATATGAAAGATATTCACTCAAGCGCATATTTTAGGACATTTTAAACATAAGCATCACTCGGTTCTTGACTTCGACAATACTTTATTTAAAATTTTGAAATTTCGGACCATGTTCTGGCTTTAGTTGTGAGGTCCCTGTTTGTAGAAGACAAAAGTGGGCAGCAGGTACCACTGAACTCAGCATCCCCAAACCATCAAGTGTTTCAAATTTTATTAATTTATATTACGAATTGGCGTGGAAAATAATAATAATTTTTTCGCCAAAATTCAACAACGGCCCACTGTGCGGTAGTGACATTTTTATACTTTAATCCACTTTGCAAAAAAACTGTAACAGTCAAAATATTTTCCGAATAAATTTTAGATAATTTTGGCAACACTATTCAAAAATAGTTGGATTCATGAAAAATTTAAATGGTGTTCGAAAAAACGTTTGCTATGGCAGTGACCTTTTTTTCGTGCCAAACTGATGTCAAATTTTTGTATGAATTTATGTATGATTATTACTTTCCACCTTATAATAGAGCTGTACGAAAACGAAAATAAAAGCAAATCATTTGATATGATTTTCTTCAAATCTCTGGGACAGATTTTGAATTTAAACTGCATATTCTGTAAGTGAGTTATAACTTTTAAATACCTATATGAAATTTTAAAATTCCTGTAATGTATTTGACGTAAATATAACTGAAATCTATTTTTGTTTTTTAATAATAGTCGAGTTCTAACGAAATAGTGGATAATCTCTAGCTTTGGGACATGTCACGGTAGTGAAATTTGGGATGTTAAATAGTTTTTTAATAATTCATACACTTGTGACTTTTTCAGAATTGAACTTGTCATATATCGAACACATGATCTGCTAGCTAATGCAGTTGTAAAAAGTAGAAAAAATACTTAGTAAATACCTAAAATCAACGTGGGACATAAAAAGTATCAGTTTGCTAAGAATCACCCATATGGGTGACTGTCATACGTCACACGATGTGTGCAACATGGTATGCATGAGGTCTTATTAGAATATTATTTTGCATGTAGATGTATTTGTTGTAACGCTTCGTTACAAAGTTAGGTAATCCTCAACTGAAAAACTGTGTCTCAGTTTGCTGCACATTGGACTTTCATCAGTCATCACATTTATTGAATACATTTTAATAAAATTTAATACTAGATTTATGTACATAAATCTATTTAATAATAAAAAATATAAATATTTATAAGATACTTCAAGTACATATTTGTTTAAACGGTTAAAGTTTTTATAGTCAGATATTTTGCATTGTTTATAGTTGCTAAATAAAAAACACAGGTAAGACAATTCAATGATAACTTAAACAAAAACGGAAAACTAGATAGTTAGTAACTCGTAACGAACTACCTAATTTCAAAAATTAGGTTGAAACCATCATTTCAGTATTGAACTCATTTACCAAGGTATCTACGAGTTTTCACGAGAACAAGAATTTTCAAAAGATCCAATTGCATTTAATAAAGGTACCGCATCATAATCATTTTCAAAGATTGCAATTATCTTAAAAATTGCGAAAATGCAGCATTTTTCCATCCTAATATATTTTGTTTTATTTGCCGAAATATTTCTTATTAATCAAATAAAAAACTTATGTTTGCATGTTCAGTTAGTCATGTCAAAATTTAACGGTACCAAGCAAAAACATTTTAATAAAATTAAGTTATAGGTACATACCTATACATTGTTTCGATTATCAGATTGACGTTTGTTGTGTCCAAAAATAGCCAACATTTTTATATTGAACGCAGATTTCGCTCAATTTTATTTTATTTGAATAATCTTTTAGTTTCAGTTCCATTCATTGATTTTGATTTTCTTCGTATTCTTTTTTTCTCAATTGAATTAAGTTTTTTTCTTTGTATGTATATCACATTGATCATTTAATACTTCTTAGAAATTTAATAAAATCGTATAGGTAGATGTTGAAATACTTCAGACACTTTTCTCCTAAATCATGATAGGCATGTCTACGGAAGCAACAAAAGGATGAAATAAAATCAAGGCTATGAAAAAACCCGAAGAAGAACACACAATGAGAAAAAAAAAAAACAAAACAAATTTCACTGACAACCGCGCGTCGTCGTTGTGGCTTGAAAATCAAACCCACCACCACCGCTACACATGCCATGAATAAACAAAACAATAACCAAAAGCAAAACTAAAACTTAAACTAAAACCAAAACATGAACCGAAAACGAATTAACCCGATAAAAGATACATTAGGCAATTTATATTAAATAAAAATAATAATTATCCATAGGTTGAATGATAGTTTTTCATTGTTTATGGATGAAATTGATAACAAAAACATTCACGACAAACGGAACAAGAATGAAAATCTTATCGAAGAAATATCTATAAATGCATCTGAAAACGAACGAGAGTATAACGAACTATTTAACTGCTTGTAATCTATTTGAACGGATAAATTCAGATTTAAAAACATACAAGATAGAAGAGCAACAACTAGCAATAGCAAGTATCTATAAAAAAAAAAGCAACACAAAACATAACAACAAAATACTAAGTGTAGTGGTCGACAGTTCAAGTACTTTTCAGTGTAGGTTGTGGTGTCGCTCGCTGCTCTAATGCGCGTTATGTGCGAACTATAAACGAACGCTTGACGGCCGGCGACAACGACGAAAATAATGATGATGAGATACGAAAGCGTGATATACTGCATATAAATTATTGAAACACAACAAACAGAGAGCGAGACAGAAAGAACTGGATTACTCCGGTCTAATGTCGATGACTGACTGACTAGCCATAGTCTCACAGCACAGATGAAGCGCACACAACGCGAGTCTGTCGCACCAAGCCAAAGCCAAAGCCAGAGCTGAGCACAGCACAGCACAGCACAGCCCCAGCAAAATCCAAAGGCTAACAAGATACACTTTTGTACAGCTGACTACGAGCAGTTGTAGATACACCACCGTAACACCGTACACCATATCATACAACCAGTAGACAACAGAGCCCCAGCTAACCAGTAACCATTCGGCTAGCAACAACAAAAACATTTGGAAAGAGGAAACCACGAGGAAGACGACAACGACAATAATGATGACAAGGAGGAAAGGCGCACATAGTACTCACTACACCACTCACTCACAAAGTATTCAGCTCGGAGTCAGAGCCAGCATAGAATTGTGTACCTTCAGACGAAGTACGAATACCTACTATCAAATCAATGGAACCGGAGCACAGGCAGATTGGATTGGAGAATGGAAGCAATATGCCTTTGCCTTGTTGTGTGTACTGGTGCTGTGCAGCTCTGAAACATGTAAGATGGAAGTGTCAGGGGAAAAAGGAAGACATCAATGCAGTGTACGTGGAAAACGAATGAGTAAATACAAAGCAACCCTACACCACCGACACCATCGAGAGGAACAAGTGACGAGACCAAATGATCAGTGGCGTCTACTAGAGTTGAAACGAAGCATTTCGAATAAAATAGAAGCAAAAGTTTCCATAGAAAAATGCTGATTATATCAGTTTTTGAAACCTCAATCAATTGTTTAGTAATTTATTGGAAAATTTTTTGAGAAGCAATTAGGATATACCTGTCCTTTTCTGTTGATTAACTCTTAGTTTATTAACTGCAGTACCTACTTTTTAACTGCTTTTAGTCTTTAGGTCACTTTTGTAGTGTTATGGATTTACTTTTTAGAAAGTCTTTTAACTGTAGATACTCGTAACTAAGAAAGAAACACCTAGGAAATCATTTCTTCAAGAACTTAGAGGAACTTTCTCATAGCCACTTCGGCTCATAGCCTACAGAACCTTATCAACACCTCTAAAAGACCTGGCGGCAGTTTCAAGGTTAACTCTGAGTTAAATCAGAGCAAACTAATCCAGAAAATAAATTAACCATGAGTTAATTCAAAAGCAGTTTTTCAGTTGAGGATTAACTTTATATTTCAGTTGTTAAAGAAATCTGAGGTCTTCGATGGGCGACACTATGGATACCACCTTTCAAAGCCTTTCACGCATCGGAATAGAGATATCACCACAACGGAATTGCACTGACAATAACTTCCACTATCGAAATCAAGGGCGCCAGAGCTGAAAAGGCACTCAATTCGGTCCCTGAGTTAACTCACCAAAGTAGATGAGTAAACTCCAAGTTAACTTAGGATTTCCACTGACTGAAAAACTCGTTACTAAAGTTTACTCAGGTTTAACCTCGAGACTAGGATGATCTCGCACTGAAAAACTGGCCCTTAGTGGGATACAACTTCCTTAGGGTATCAAAACGGATCTACATATTTATCTAAGTGTCACCGAAACAAGATCAACTTTCAGCCCTTCTGCCTTACCTAACCAAATCCCCCAAATTTGGTTACTTAAACGGTTCAATATCCAACGGATCAATAGCTTGCAGAAAGAGAAAGTCCCATTAGTTTTTTGTCCAGCTTTCAGGACTCTTCAAGGGTATTTCTCTAGCGGTGATTATCCGAAGTTTCAAAATATTTCCGAAAGAAACGCTTATTAGTACTTAGCTTGGGAAAGATATGGAATTGTTCCCATATTCAATGTTTAAAATGTTGTTACAGTTTATGTTTTCCTGTGAACACGATTCATCAAATTTACTGCCATTTGTTTCTTATAGTCAGGCGGTCTGTTAATTATTTCTAACCAGCTTCTATTCTAAGAGCTAGTTTCTTTTTGATTCTATATAAAGTGAACAAGCCACTCTTTGCCACAGAGTGCCTTCACCTGATCCGTTTATAAATTTGGTCCTTTTTGAGCAATCATTTTCAGTTCGTTGTTGTTTCGATTCATCAGAAAACCAATGATTGCTGGTATTAAATTTCTCTAAGCCTTTTGCTTTGTAAATTTTTCGATTGCTTTAAATTCAAATTCAAACAAAAATACCGTCCTTTTATATGCACTGAAGAACGGGCTTCGTGAGCTTTCTGAGGTCTCTCATAAATCGATGAGTTTTATCGTAGTAGAAGCAAAGATTCTTTCGCAAGTGAAAAAGTCAATGTCCCACGGATCAGTTTTTCGAGATATCCCAATGGAAATTTTCGACTAAAAAATTGTATGTACAGTTAAAATATTTGAAAACAAATCAAATCAGGAAATTATTTTATTGAGAATTCATTTTTAATTTTTGTATTTTCGGGAACTTCTAATTTGATTGTTACTCTTCGCCTGTTCTTTTTAATTTCGGAATACCCCACTGTTATGAAATTCTAATATATTTCAACCAAGGAAATTACCAAAAGTAGTAAATATATTGAACAAAAAGGAAAAAGGATTTTGAATAGAAAACAAGTACATAGTTATTTAAGGCAAACTCAAATTTTTAAACATAGTTTTAAGTCCAGTCATATTGTGTTTTTGCCATGCAAATTGTGGTAATCTAAGGTTTGCAACTCAAATTACGTGGCGCAGATTTTTTAGACGGTTGACTAGTTAGATAGTTTTATAAAAGTCCTTAATATTAAATTGGAAATATGTTTAATTCAATTAAATAAAATATCATGTTAGACAAATCTAAGACAACTGATGCCGGCCGTTGTTCAAGTTAGATAACAGCTTAATGATTAGGAATTCTAATCTTGTTGGATATAGTTCACAGTGGATTTTTGTAAAAGAATTCATGTAAGTTGAACTGAACTTAATACAAATTGCGTATGGCAAGGCCCTCACTACGTCACTGATGAGTCCAAGTGAGTAAGCCGGACGAAACGCCAATTTGTAGGACTAAAGGCCATAAAAAGCTATTTTGAATCAAGTTAGATAACTTTAAGACAACAGTTAACAAAGTGTATTAATAGCTTTTTGTAGTTGAACTGCTGTTTAAAGTTAGACAAAGTTTATAAACACGAATGCAAGTATTTATAGTTCAGGGGCTCTACTATGTCATTTTTTTCTACTTTTGCGTTCATTGGAATGTTTTTGTTCAGTGCTTATTATAAGCGAAAATATGCATTAAAGTGGCATCAAATTTTAGAGCTTCTGATTTTTTTTGTTTTATTTCTATATTAGTGATATTTGCCCCAGAAAAAGTTAAAGAACTGCATGAAAGTTAAACAATAGTTAATTAGTGTTTATAATTTTGCGTCAATGTTTTTAAGAAATAACTACACTTAATTTGATGAATTCTTATACAATTAAAAGGTGAATTTTTACTTTAGCCCAATTTCCAAATTTCTCAACGTTATCCATGGTCATTTAAACTTCCCGTCTTGGGTAAACTGTTATGCAAAATATATTGCTTTGTTTTTAAAAAACCATTTCCATCTTTCTTCTTTTTTACTTTCTAACAACAAGCACTATAATAATACAAACAAAATAAATTCAACCAAAATGGAATTAAAACAATACATAATCCCACTTCAACTTTTGGAAAAAAAAACGACTTAAATATCAGCAATTAATTGTTAATTTATATTTACCACTTTATTACTTCACTTGCATATCAGAATATCATGGCAGCGCACACACAGCTCCAACAAAGAGCATTTTCTAAAACCGGTGCTACTCAGCGACATTTCTTGACGACAACGACGTTGCACACTTCTGCTTATGCTGTTTTTCTGTTCGACTTGATACGTCATTGGGTCTGAACGTGTTGTTTACAATGCGGAAACGTATATACTCTACCAGACAAGAAACTCGCTGCAGATGTGAAACAATCTAGCAGCAGCATTCATGAGATACTGCGTTCAATTCCGAAAAGTCGAAGACTTTTGAAGCCTTAAAACGCTGATGAGTTCTCAAAAGCGTGTGTAGAACACACGACGAGAGCTAGCAATCGTTTTATTAATACAATCGCATGAGAGACCGCAGTGAAGGCTGGTGACGAACGTTTGCGTTGTAATACTGAGTGAATCTGCGACTTGCTTCTGAACCTAAGCGATATTTCGTTGCGCGTCTATCGCAAATCCTACCAGGCAAGCAGAAAATCTAAAGGGGGTAACATAATGGAATTCTATCGACACACTAAGAGAGACAAATAGAGAAAGAGGCATGAAACTGCACATGCACACTGTTAAAAATGATGTAGACAATTTGAATGGAGTGGTGGGATGTGCGATGTGGGAGCAAAAAGCTTTGCGCGTGTCAATAATTTAAATCAGGGTTGCCAAAGATGAATTTAAAAAAAAATTCAATTAATCAATATGTTGGGCAGGCTTTGTCAGTTTCTCAAAAACTAATTTTTGTTGTAAGAAAATGTTGTTGGGACATTAAGGCATTTCCAAAACGTCATCGCAGCCTCTAATTAGAAGAAGTGGTTATGAGACTAAAAGAGTCTATTTTCGTGACGATAAAGTACATTTCAGGCAGCCTATCAGAATTTTATCAAGAGTTTTGGTGGTCTCTGCAGAAAAGATTAAAAATACAAAATTATATTTTTAAATTATAAAATTGAACTATTCAATATTCTGAAGACTTCAAATTGAAACTGTAGATCCATATTTAGCCAATATTTCCACAAAAAAAAAACACTCACAAAAACGCGACGGTCCCAAGACGATACTAAGAAGTAATTAAATTTAAAAAATCTCATTGATATTGTAATTCAACTACTTGTGAATAGAGTTGTAAATAAATAAATAATAAAAAATCAATATATAATAAAAAAATCAATAAATAATAAAAAATCAATAAATAATACAAAATTAACAAATAAAACTATCATTGAAAACGATTTTTTAAAGTTTTAATTTATAATTTTGAGGCCCTTCACAAAATAATATGGGCAAGAAATAAAGTTCGTGATGATTTGAATTACTCTTTTAATTATCAAAAAATGTCGTTCTATTTATTTATTTATTTATTTATTTATTTATTTATAACAAAATACAAGTAATTTTACTCGTATGTGGAAAGTTGGATCACAATGGATAATTTTCGTAATATCTGCTTTCTTCAATTAAAAACTGTGTATGGCAACATGCTCAGCAAAACAAGTTTTTTTTAAGTAGGCAAAAACAAAAAGATGAAAAATGCAGATAGGTATACACAATACAAACGAAAAATGGAAGAGATTTTTGTTGGTCGTCTTCACAGCTTTAATGTCAACAGTTTTTATTTAACTTAGCGCAGATTTCTGAGGTTGCTAGTTTAGATATAAACAGGCGCAAAGCAGCAATGTCTATGCATCATCAACATTCTTTACACATAGTGTGGGTACTATCAGCCTCACTATATTAAAATGGCCCATATAACTGAAGTTCATGTTAACCCATCATATTGTATCTTATAAATTCGTGGGGTATGAACGCAATGTACGTCATTGAGTGTTGATAACCTCCTCCTTTCAATCAGCGACACATGCTTTATTTTCACTATTATATGTGGTCTCCCGCGGACGATTGAGAAGCACTAAGCATAATTTAAATAACATTTCTGAACGCCTGATGGGTACCAGGTGAAAACAGTATGGTATGTGAGGCTCGGAGATTTTAATTTTAAAAATTTATATGGGAAGGAAGCTGTTTTTATTTAGAGTATTTACAAGACACTAAATCAACTTTAAACGATTGCTTTTTTTTTAGCTGCCTAAGCTTTGCTTAAGAGTTTATGTAGTCTTTAACGAACGTTGCGTAAATCCTTTAAAAAACACTCTACGATGCAAGTTACGTAGAATTTGTGTTAAAAAGTTCAAAAAAGGAAAACCTATTACGGTTAACTGTTCGGGATTGTGACAGAAAAAAATATATTGATTGGTAATGTTATCAGTTTTTGTAGTTAACTTGGTTGACATGAAATGCTAAGCTTAATTCTCATGTATAAACAATTAAAAGATCTAAAAACATTTCTTAAAACATTTTCCGATAATGAATATCATCGAAAAAAGCCTCAATGTTAACGAGTTATTCCCAAAAAACAATATTTTCATATTTTTAAATAGCTATATTTCCTTAACCGTTCATTCATCGGTTGAAAGTAATAGGCCTTACAATAACTGTGGTTAGTTTTATAACTTTGAGGAAACTGAAAATATAGGGCAAGTTTTTAAAAGATGTAAGCAAGTATATTGCAATATTATTATATTGTAATGAAATTTTTGTTTATCATCCGAGTCCAAAAATATAAGCTAAAAAATACCTAGTTGTTCGGCTACAGCCTAAACGCCTAAATTACCAACAGGAAGGTATATATAGTGGGCACGCTACCCCCCTTCAACCCCTCTGCCTTGGCTCACAATAGGATTTGGGGTAGGTGCGAAGTTGGGTGTATGCAAAGTTTCTTTTGCATTTTAAGAATCAAGATTTAAGGAAACTTTGAATTTATCCTTTACCTACATGCAACAATAATTGTAATTGTGATATTAATTGTAGGAAAAAACCTCACCCACAAAAGTGAAACAATTTTCCATAAAAAAGTTAATTTATATCCCAACCAAAGTGGGCAATAATTTCACTTCAAAAATGTTTTTTTTTCCCCGTGGGTAGGTGCAAAACCTGCATCAGGTTCTATGAGGACCGAAAAACGCGAGCTCATAGAAGTGTGAGATTCTTACTACACTAAAACCACCTCCACTTCCCGATTGCAACTAAGTTGAAACTTATCAAGCAATTTATTTTTAACGAAGTTAAGTCACGTGTTGAAGGTTACTCTCCGGTGAAAGGTCCTGCTTAATCCGCGATTTTAAAGCGGTTTTCTGTTCACCGCACCAAGTCGGAAGGTTTTGTTCTTCGCAAACGGCGTACTAAATTCGACTCGTCAAGAATGTCAATAATCGTTGTTGAATTAGCGTGTGCTAATAGTTGATTTCTATGTTTTCGCGCGAAACTTTTTATTTCGTCCCTTAAAAAATTGGGTACACATTCATATTTGATCTTTTTGAAAGCTCCAGTGTAAAAACAATTATTCAAATCTGCTTTACCTTCCCTTTTCAAGAAAATTGAAAATACAAAAAATGGTTCTTTGTCCATCCAAAAGATGCCTTTATTTATTATTATTATTATTTGATTTATTTTTTTTAAGTTGTGGAGCAGTTTTTGAAAAAATACGGTTTAAAAAAAAAGAACGTGACTAAAAACGATTATGTACCAAGTTAGAAGAAAATCGGTGTAGCCGTTTAGGCTGCACCTGAACAGATGAACTGGCAGACACACACAGACGGAATATTAAGACCCACTTTTTTTCTTTTCCCCATCATCTTACGATCAAAATCTCGAGTTAATTTTGTTTTCAAATGCATAACTTGCCATATGCATTTGCAGTACCTATGTTTACATCGTAAGTAAAAAATAATTCTTAGACTTTGCAGATATTTTAGACTAGGTTATCTCAAAAACCTAAGGTGTTAGCGCCATTCTTAGGCCAGATTCTAATTCAGTACCTGGAAAACAATGAAAGCATATGTTTGTTTACGTAAAAAAAGAAAACTAAACATTCTTTTTTCTATCATAAATAAGTTCACATGAAATACTCGTACCTACGACTTCATATAACTTAATAACATAACGTGCTGAACATCCACATTAGTCCGCAAGTATAGTTTTAATTCAATGAGCATTTGAAACTAGTTTAAATTATTCATGTAAGAAAAACCTTTTCACACTGTGTAATTTTGAAAGTTTGTCCATTTTTCAGATTTGTTATGTAATATTTTTTAAAATTTTGAGGAAAATAAGATTTTGTTTAATGTCTAAAAAAAAATGTATGGCAGGTATCTACCGTCAAAATAAAATTTAAAAAAACCTTTGGGGGGAATGAACAAAAAACATAAGTTTGAGAACAATTATCCCAGATGATTAAGGCTGTAGACGAACAGACTGATCTATGTTTATTAATTAAAAATCTACTTATTGAAGCATTCAAATTTAAGTTTTTTAGTGGTTGTTCCTACTTTCCAGAAAATGTCACTCTCCTCCGCCAGAAGAAGATTAGGCCCGCCGCCGCCACGCAGCTTTTTTCTTATTCTGATTGAGTTTGACATTTTCATTATTTGGTTTATTAAAAAATTATTGCATCTCTATTTTGTACACTGTGAAAATATATAAAAAAAAACAAAATTAATTAGTGTTAAGCTTTTAAAGAATATCTACAATGTGAAAATTTCTCTACAGAATAACTAAGGCAGAGTATGGTCCAACAACTCTCCTCATTCCTAACGAAAGCTCTATAAGCTTTAAGTCTCACGATAACTTGTTGGAAAATTCTCCC
Organism: Dasysyrphus albostriatus; assembly: GCA_946251815.1. Lineage (NCBI taxonomy): Eukaryota > Metazoa > Arthropoda > Insecta > Diptera > Syrphidae > Dasysyrphus > Dasysyrphus albostriatus. The sequence goes on along the minus strand of OX276337.1, from coordinate 70,106,751 downwards.
AACCTAATTCTTTTGCAAAAAATTGCTTTTGTATCAATAAAAAAAAGTTGAAGAATATTTCTTTAAGAGGAGCTATTATTAAAAATCATTATATATGCAACTTCAGTGCGCATGCAACTAACCATAAAGTCGAAAGATGTCAATCGTTTGGGAAGAAATTTTTGTTTTTTTGATAAAAGAAAGAGATAGCCAAGAAAACTAAGCACTTGATAAACAAACGAACAGCGAACCATAAGTTAGAAAAAGGTTCCTTCTATTTGACACTCTGTTTTTTTTATATTGAAAAAAAGGATAAAATAATTGAAGATGATGCAAAAAGCAAAATTGAGGGAAGAGTTTTGGGCTTCAATGGTATGATCAGTGCTGGATTTTATTATAAGCTACTGGGGGCGTCGCATGTATTGTGGTTTCCAAGAAATCCATCACTCATTTTAAATTCCGGACCTAGTGATTATTGATAGTCCCCTAATTTGAAAAAAAAAACCTTTCGTCAGATGCGATTTTTTGAGAGAAGAAAGGAAGTTTTTTTTACAGCGTATTGAAAGGCCAATCTCGAGAAGTAATAAATGAATTTACTCTATGGAAGATTATATTAATCAAATAATGTGGATTGAATTAGCTTTTTTTTAGCTTCTTTATACCGATATACAGTGAATACATATACATTGAACGTGAAAAAGTGTATAAGGGCTAATCAACAAAATTCACAATCGAGTCCGGAACTGTGTTTCCCGCAACAGCTGGATAAAAAAGGAAAAGCCAAAGGATAACAGGTTTTGGTAAAATGTTTGTTTTGATACTGGGCATGCGAGCTTTTCTGAGCTCCCTGTATTTAGTGCCAGACAACAAACAACACAACAAAAAAGCTGTTTCATAATGCAAAAGAGGAAAACCATGTGTTTGCATCGAAACTATTTGTTTTAATCACTGTAAAGGATGGCAGAGGATGTGGGACATTGTTCATTTTTGTTTCCATACAACCATATACTTGTGATATCCTAAGATAAAAAAAAAACAAGCAATAATTTCATACTACTTGTTCACACTTTGCCAATGACAATATATTGTATTACAACACGAAGTGCCTAATAACAATAAGAGCAAGTTCATGCGATCGAATGGTACATATTTTTTTCTATTTTCTGAACCTTAGAAAATATCCATATATATAACCGCTTGCCGCCTTATCAGAACGAATTTTTTAGGTTGAGGATTATCTTCGTTCGTCAATATCGTAATTTGTGGTTTTATACAATACTTAACGACGCAGGGTGAATACATTTAAAAGGTCTGTCGCATTGTCGCCACGTCTTATAAGCTCACCAAAATGATGGTATACTCTTTTCGTGTTATTTTTCAGTCAAATCGAGTGCTTACCTTATTCATAATTGTTGTTGTTTATATTTCAATTATTATTAGAACAAGAAAAAGGACATAGTAATTTAATGTGGGGAATTTTTTTTAATACTCGTACAAATACAATTTGGAAAACAATAAATAGCCTATTGGATATACCCCAAAAAACGATCATGAGTTTTTATTGAATAAAACCATTTAGTAGGTCATTGAAAATGAGAAAACCACGGAGTGCTATTGAATTAGAAGGGGTAATTTTGGGAGGGTTTTGGGTTTTTGCATATAACTCGAAAACGAAGCAAAGCTGCAAGATAGTACTAAATAGATATCAAGTTTTTATACTGAACAAAAACAAAATATAGTCATCCAAAAATGACAATGACGAAAATTCTCTTCACGGAGGTTGTCTCCACTTGATTTGATGTCATTTGGTTCGGCACTTAAAACTACCTTCAAAACATGTATCATGTACATATTTTTCCGTTATAACACAACTTCCCCCCTAAAAACACACCCATCCATGTGAAAAAGTGTTTTTAAAGACTCTTTTAATTCTTCATCTCATGGTTTGACAATTACAATTTGACCGGTCGAAGAGTAGAGAAAGTCCTTCAAAACAAAAACAAAATTTGATCCCATCATGAAACTTTGTGAAAATGTTTCAAATACCATGAGATGAAGAACTAAAAGAGTCTTTAAAAACACAATTTCACATGGAAGGGTGTTTTTTTAGGGGAAAAGGGGGAAGTTGTGTTATATCAAACGGAAAATATGTGTGGCTGTCACGTTTTTTTTACAAGTGTGAAAATATGAATTTATTATTTGTAAATTTATTAATAGTTCTCACTTCTTTAATTAAAAGTTAGTTTTGTTTTAAAAAAATAAGAATTGAAATAATTTTGATAAAAAAGTATAAGAACTGAAAATTTGGTTTATTTTTAGCGACAGTACTTCAATCAATTTTTTAACAAAACTTTTTGAATGCGTCATGTATATAAAAAAACAAAAAGGGTGCTTTTGTCCCCCCCCCCCCTCTCCTCTCAAAAGGTTTTCTCACCACACATTTAACGGTCTTTAATAAAAACACAGCAAAGTCTTAGTTCCTTTCTACATGTATATCAATAGCCTAAAAACAAAAAGTCACTCTTTGAATTTTACCGTTTTCGAGTTTCTTTTTTCTGATTCGCAAGATTTTTATTTTTCAGTACGAAGTGAGATTTGAACTTGCGAAATTTAGGTTTGCAAGATTTTGATTATTTTTTTAAATTTTAAATTTCGAGATTTGGGTTGATATTTGCAAGATTTTTTTTTTTTGGTATGAGATTATGAAAAGGAAGATTATTATTTTTTGAGAAATCAGTTCTCAAAATTAAAAAAAAGCTAAATTTCAGGACTGAGATTATGGTGTGAGGAATTTCATATCAGATTCATTCATTTCACTCAGATTCAGTCGCCAGACAGCACCAATGTAGACAGTTTTCTTGGGCAACAGCACCTTGGGTGGCTCATTTCGCAGGTTTTTAACCAGGCTTTTAACTTTCTTTTTGGGTTATATGGACCGTTCACGCAACTTGGTTGTTTAATCGCCACCAGACAATAACCTTTTGGATTATGAATAGTGCATATTCGTTACTCAACGAATAATGGGTTTTAACGTTTCAACGTCTTTATTATACACAGGTTTACCCAGGTTTAGACACGGGCAGGTACCAGACTTGTTCTAAAGGTAGTTTTTGAAGCTCCGGTTTTTGAGATATTCATTTTATAACATTTAATAAAACGTTGTTTTTTCGGTATCATTAAGGTTACTTATCAAATGAGCTGTACATTTCTTCAATAAAATTTACCATACACAATTAAGCACATATCAAACTACAAAAGTTCAAACAAGTGATATAAACAAACCAAAAACATGTAAATATAACTCCAAATTTTGATATTTTTGCTGATAAACGCTGAGTGCAAAATTGAGTACATGTGGCTTATTTTCGCTTTATTTGTTTTTTTCTTAAAATTTGTTCCTTTCCGTTCGTTTTGTTGAGAATTGAACATGACATAAAGCGCAAAACAAATTGAATTTGCTTTATTATTTCTGTTGTTATGCAACAATAAGTGCACGAAGTACATACATGTTCTCATTTTTGCTACCCACTCAATACTTCGGAAAGGTTTAAACAGAATTGGGAAGAACAGAAACAGTATTTTCAGAAATCATTACACAAATTTTGTCTTGTAACATGACCTTAAAAAATTGTGAAAAAAATGGTGAAGACTAACTTAGGCAGAGTATCTCGAAGAGTAACAAGGGTCTTTAAAAAATTTTAATCCAATTTTGAAGAAAAAGATTAGTGCTTTTAGAAATCATTAATAACGTAATTAAAATTACCTCTCATAAACGATTATTTATTTTTATTTTCCAACGGGAATATTTAAAATAGCCGATTTGATAGCGCAAAATGGATAACGGAGTTGAGCTCAGAGCCCAAAAATATGGTTAATATCATTTTTCACTAGTCGTGTCAAAAAGTAATCTGACATTTCAAAGGTGGGGCGGTACAAGGAGTATATGTCAAAAATGGCAATTTCTCAGGAAAGGAGAAAAAGGGTTTGAACCTTTTTGATCATGATAGTTTAAGTTGACTTATACTCTTTTAGCCTCTCAGAATTATGTCTCATAGAGTTATGCTACTTATACTGATTTTTCTAAAAATGCCACATCAATTATAGTGTCGACCAAATTTTGGCTTACATATGTACTCCTTCTACCGCTCACCTTAGATTTATAAACATGTTTTTTTATCTATGTTAGATTCACTTACGAACAAAAATTTAAAGCTGACGGCAACCTCAAAAACAAAAAAACGCCAGCGAATATTATTTCTGGATTTTTAATTATTACTGGGAGAAAAAAACACACTGGATCAATTTTCGCGGGTCTTACAGCACTGCACAAAAGAATATTTAAGTTCTTCTTAATGAAAGCAAGATACATATGTATGATATGTATTTGCTAGGACAAAAGAATAGGTGCGTTTATTTGTCCGTTTAAAAAGCTCAATCGCATTGAGAATGAGTTTTAGAAAAAATTAGGCGGTCAGAATATTTCAATAGTCCAGTCAAAATAGACATAAAAATGTGCAAAACTAGCCATAATTCCGATAAGACTGATAATTGGTATAGACGTTCCTATGGGCAAACAAAACAACTGCCAAAAGTCCCTGTCAATCCCACTTGTCATTTAAGAGTAAGACGAAGGAAATCGGTGTTACTAACTTTTAATGAAATCTTAAAATAATTATATCTTTTGAATTGTAAAATTTAGGAAACAAAAATAATTTTTATCTGGTTCAGTATGACATAATCTACAAACTTTGCATAGAGAACTTTTCGATAACATTCATTTTTTAAGAATTGTAAATGAAAGTTCTATATTTTCGACATGTGGCCATTTTCAAATCATAATATCTTGTAACTGAGTACTCGTATGGGAAAAACCGTCAAAACATTTTAAGTAGAACATTTTGCCATCTAAAGACTGAGCATACATTTATTTTGAACACCATTGTCATTTAAGAGTAAATAACAGAAAACCGTTATTTTTAGCTTTCGACCAATTTCTTAAAATAATTATATTTTTTTAACGGTAAATGTTAGAACAAAATGCATTTTCATGTAAGGAGTCAAAACAACTACAAACATTACTTCAATCACTTTTCGATAACATTTACTGTCAAAGAGTTATTTTCAAAAAAACGATATTTTCGTCAAATCACCATTTTTGAAATTGCTTTATATCCTTAACTAATGGTCTTACGAAAAAAAGTGTCTTAACTTTTTCTGTAGAGAATTGCATGATGTACACAGCTTTCTCATTTTATTTTTCGATATTAGTCACCGTTCAAAAGTTGTAGGCCAAAAACCAACTTTTTGACACTTTACCTTGAACAACTTTTTATGCTCGAGTGGGAATGACGGGGACTTTCGGCAGTTGATTTGTTATGCCCAAAGGAACGTCTATACCAGTTTTGAATCTTATCGGAATATTGGCTGGGTCAAATGACTATTTTGACTGGACTACAAATGGGAAGCAATTTTGATAAACTGCTCATACATATCTTAAGCAATATGCCAATGCACCGGTTGGCGGACTCAATGTCACGCCTACTCCAAACATTTTTAGAAAATAATGAAGGATTCCCAGGTAATTAGATTAAGTTAATCAATAAAAAATATGAAAATACAAAAATATTCAAAAAAAATCTTAATTCAATTTCCAAGTTTCAATAACATTAAATGTTATTTAAAAAAATGTTGGTACTATTCTACCGGTTATACACATAAAAAACTGATCCTTACACAAAAATACCTATAACTTTTTAAAGGATAGTTGCAACGTTTCAATTTTGATCTTATTTATTGATCATTTAAAAACACTCTTAAATCATGTGTGATATGAGGGAAAAACGCCTTAAGTTTACTTTTTGATTAATCCATCAATCGCCTGAAGACGAACCAAATATTGCATTAATACTGATTACCTGATTACCTAAGTTACGTTCAGGTGTTTTCTAAAACCACACGTTCTTCTCCTTATTTTCGTTTCCGCGGCTTTGCAACTTGAAAAAAAAAAACAAAATTTTGGTTTTCGGCCAGCTCTAATTTTAATAGGAAATTGTGTTTTTGGCTCTTTGTTGACTTTCATACCGTCGTCGTTCACTGAAAACTTCCTAACTCCATTCCAGTTTATTTTTTAAAGATCTGTACTTTTTATGGATTTTTGCTAACTAGAATTTGAAAAAATGTTCCCCTGTGAATGTGAAGACAATTTGATTAAAAAAAAAAATCATCTGTGAAAGTGGAAAGAGTTGAGCTCATTTGAACTTTTAACTTGAATTATAAAATGTTTGTTATTCAATATATCGTTTAGACGGGGGTTATTCGGTTTCTAAAAGAAAATGGGTCAAGGAGTTTTTAATGAACGACGACTATATGTTGTAGTTTTTTATTAGTAATATGTATTTAATTTTCTTTTTGTTTTGTTAATCACTTGAATTAAGCCAATAAATTAATTAAATATATATGCAATATATATGGCACTTCTCTCTGCAAGATAAACCTAATTAAAAAAGAAAATAACTGGTTCCATCCAGGATCGAACTGTGGAGACCTTCTGCGTGTAAGGCAGACGTGATTTTTTTTTTTTTTTTTTTTAATTCAAATTTTTATTCAATATTAACTTATATATACTTACATGCTAACAAAATTCAGAAAACTAGCCTAATTAATAATACTTAAATATAATACTTACTGGCCCTAAACGGGCGCTCTAAGGAATTCATGATTTCTTAAATTAATGCCTTTCGGCCTATGAACTAATATTTTTTTCCTCTTTTTTTTCGTTTATTTTGTTAGAAAATTAAAAAAAAACTAACATCATTTTCTTTTATTTTATATCTTACATACAAAGTCCTTAAAATAAAACTTAAAACTACCCCTAACCTACCTACACACTACTTAAAACTAGAACAACCACAGCGGCAAAAGCTATGTCCATGTCCATATTATGTGTTGTTGATTTATTTTTGTAAGTTTTTTTTATATTATTTTGTTTTTGTTTTTTTTATATTTTTTTTTTTTTTTAATTTTTTTTTTTTTTTTTAATTTTTTTTTTTTTTTTTAAAATTTTTTTTTTTATTTTTTATTTTTATAGTGCCACCGTCCCTACTCTACTTAACCTAAACCTAAGACTAAAACAAGTATGTAAGCCGGCCAAGGCAAAAACTACCCCACCCCGGTTTACCCCATATCAAATACATTTAGCCACCAAAACTGGTTCTCCTGCTTTCTCCTATCAATACGGTCCTGTTCGGACACAGGCCTACTGAACCGTAGGAGCTCCGCTCCATCTCGGGCGAGGATGTCTCGTTCGTACAAGAGTCGCCGATCCACGGTTCAACGCCTGACGTGGTAGATAAGCGGTACTGCCAATCTATCCTGTATCAGGCCGCATTTATCTAAATAGAGGAATGCCTCTGGTAGGATAAAGCAGCTCAAGCGTGCCATACCGAAGTATTCGTCGTTCGGATAGAACGCCCCGAATATCAAGTTGTTGGTCGAAGTCACAGCTCTCGCTATGTGACCCCGAACAAGTTTTATCACGAAATTGTCAATTCTGTTGATCCGAGCTCCGTTGTACAAGACCTCGTTAGAATAATAATGCAAATAAGAAGATTCTGGTGTCCGATACCAACCGAGACAGCGCCGTAGACACTGCCTCTCGAACACCCGAAACTTCTCTATTTGGGAAGGGGCAATGTTGAACCAAACGGGACAACCATAGACAAGCATTGGCCGTATGAGGGCCATGTAGCAAATAACCTTCACTCTGGGGTCAAGCCGACTGCTGTAAAACAGCCGTTTCGTCAGAGCGAGGGCTCCTTCGGGCCCAACAGTTACCATCTTGCGCCAATTCTTGCACGTATCTCTCGTGGCCTTAGCCAAAGGAGTCCGGAACAGAATTGTCTCCGACTTTTGGACATTTATTTTCAGTTTCCAGTCGTCGCAGTATCGCTGAATCTTCTCGAAGTCACGCTGCAAGAGAATTCTAATAACCTCAACCTTTCGGGCCGTTCTGTACGCAATCAGGTCGTCGGCATACGCTATTGCGTTAGTTAGGCTACCTATCAGATTGCTGGTAAAAATGCTGAAGAGGATCGGCGAATTAACCGCCCCTGTTGAAGACCGTTTTTAATTTCAAAGATGCTGGTAGAGGTTACATTGCCACTTTAGACAACAAACTTTCTACCATTGAGCATATCATAAAGCATATACAATAATGGTTTACTGATGCCTAGTCTGGTGAGTTTTAGGTACAACCCTTCTAACCATACGGTGTCGAAGGCCTTCTCTAAGTCAACCAGAACAGCACCCGTGCATTATTTTTTTGACTTGTTCCATTGGATATCAGAAACGAGTTTAGACGCGGCATGAATACAGTCAACAGTCAAATTTCCGTAAATTAACGCAACTTCGAAGGTAATCGTGTTAGCCAAAATTGTTCTTCACCCCGCTCTAGATAAGCTCCTCGGATCAAATAACATGGAATCCGAGACCATTCGCCCTGTCTGACTGTTTAAAAAAACCGTTTTTCACTTTAAAATTTTGAATATTTTAAACGGTCCGGCAGGGCTAACTAAAGTGCACTAAAATGGTTTCGGATTCCGTGATATTTGATTCGAGGAGCTTATCTAGGGAGAGATGAAAACCAATTTTGGCTAACACAATAACCTTCGAATTTGCACTCTTATTTTTTTGTATACTGTGTTTATTCACAAAGGCCCCGGTTGTGTAATGCAAGAATGAAGCTTTCAACGCCTATACTTCCTTTTTAGCTTTAACTCACACCCAAAATCTGCTGTGGGCTGTCGGTCTAAAAATCTCCACAACTTATCTTAGAAAAAATTCAATAAATTTCGTTTGGTAAAAGCTACTTGAATTGATTGAAAACCATTTTTCAAAAAGGTTATTAATGGTTCCTCCCAAAGAATCATTTTTTAATTTTCGATTTTCTTCAAAGCAGTTAATTTGATTTCAATAATAGTTTTTATTTGTAAAATTAAAAAAAATATATATTTTCTGGATTTTTAAAAAATGATCAAAAAATATTTCTTTGAAAATCAAATATTAAAACTAAACGGTCGATTGTCATACACTGTAAAGTATTTTAAGAGAAAATTTTACTTTTATGAAAAAGTAATCGTACCTTCCATTCAAATGTGGAAAAATCGTTAAGGACAATATTTTTTTTTTTAATTTTTATTTTTTTTTCTACGCTTTTTATTAAATTTTTTACATCATTTCATTATTTGGCCGTTAAGCTCTAAGCCATGGGGTTCACGAGATATTCGGCTTCAAAGCACTTAAAAGAACAATGTGACTCCATATTTGGACATTGTCTTCCTACTCAATACTAGCCGACCCATCTCCAACTCTCAAAGAAGTTGTTTTCGCTATTTCTAATATAGTATTTCATGCTTTTGAAAATTTTTGTCACATAGTTTCTGTCTGTACATAAGATCAAGTACGCGCGACCCAATTTTAAGGTCTATAGATTTGTTTATGAATTTGTATCCTTATGCGAAAAATCGTTCGTGACCTTGAATTTTTTTTAAATCGTAAAAAAGAATCTATAGCTGACCAATAACTGAAACCAGCTGACCTTTTAAATAGATCTTAGGACCTTTCAGTTGGTATTCATTTTTTGCAAACTTCCCATAAATAAGGTGCCAAACCGAGGTGCGCCTGACCTTGCATGACCTTGAGTAACTTTAAGCTTTGATTCCAAGTTATCTAGGTCTGACCAATGTGCCAAGGGTAGAGAGCCGGCTAGTTCCACATTTTTTTCACCACTATAAAGGTACTAACGGGTGATTTTTTAAGAGGTTTAGAACTTTGAAAAAAAATAAAAACACAAAAAATTCGAAAAAATATTTATTTGAATCGATAGTTTGAACCTTGCAATTTAATGTTTAAAGATAATTTCATGCAAATGTTGACCGCGGCTGCGTCTCAGGTAGCCCATCCGCTGAGTCCAATTTTGGCATACTTTTTCACACATATCGGCCGGTATCTCACGAATGAATGCATGGATGTTGGCTTCCAGTGCGTCAATCGAAGCGGGCTTGTCCCTATAGACATTAGCCTTGACATACCCCCACAAAAAATAATCTAATGGTGTCAAATCGCACGATTTAGGCGGCCAATTGACCGGCCCGAAACGTGAAATTAACTGTTCACCAAACTCGCCTCGCAATTGCGCCATTGTTTCGCGTGCTGTGTGGCATATGGCACCGTCTTGTTGAAACCACATATCATGCAAGTCAAGAACTTCCATTTCGGGCAAACAAAAGTTTGTTATCATCGCTCGGTAGCGTTCACCATTGACAGTAACGCTGCGATTCGCATCATCTTTGAAGAAATATGGCCCAATAATGCCGCCGGCCCATAAACCGCACCAAACAGTGGCTTTTTCGGGATGCATTGGTAGCTGTTGCAATGCTTCTGGCTGATCTTCACTCCAAATGCGGCAATTATGCTTATTTACGTACCCATTCAACCAAAAATGAGCCTCATCGCTGAACACAATTTTTCGATAAAAAAGCGGATCCTCGGCCAGCTTTCCAAGAGCCCATTCACCAAAAATTCGGCGTTGTGGTAGGTCGGCTGGCTTTAGTTATTATTGGGCATCATCTTTGAAGAAATATGGCCCAATAATGCCGCCGGCCCATAAACCGCACCAAACAGTGGCTTTTTCGGGATGCATTGGTAGCTGTTGCAATGCTTCTGGCTGATCTTCACTCCAAATGCGGCAATTATGCTTATTTACGTACCCATTCAACCAAAAATGAGCCTCATCGCTGAACACAATTTTTCGATAAAAAAGCGGATCCTCGGCCAGCTTTCCAAGAGCCCATTCACCAAAAATTCGGCGTTGTGGTAGGTCGGCTGGCTTTAGTTCTTGCACCAGCTGTATCTTAAAAGGCTTTACGCCCAAATCCTTCCGCAAAATTTTCCACGTAGTGCTGTAACAAAGGCCTAACTGCTGGGAACGGCGCCGAATCGACATTTCGCGGTCTTCTGTCACACTAGCTGATACGGCCGCAATATTTTCTTCACTACGCACAGTACGTAAACGTGTTGGTGGTTTAATGTCCAACAAAGTAAATTTGGTGCGAAATTTGGTCACAATCTTCCGAATAGACTGCTCAGAAGGTCGAGAATGCCGACCATAAAATGGAAGCAGCGCGCGATGAACATTTCGAACCGAGCACGAATTTTGATAGTAAAATTCAATAATTTGCAAGCGTTGTTCATTTGTAAGACGATCCATGGTTAAATTGCAAACCAAACTGAAGCTGTTTGACAGTAACACAAGGTACTAAACACACGTCAGCTGTCAAAACCAGTGTTGCCAAAACCAAACCAGCTAAAAAATCACCCGTTACTTGTTAAGAAATACAAAAATCCATCGAATCTTTTCAATTTCAATGAATTTAGCGACAACGAGTGTAGAAAAATATTTAGGACCGGTTGTATAAACGTAATTCAAATTTTGATCCGTGGTTCAAAAATTTTTACTCGCTGAACTAGGCGAAATTCCTTAGGTTCAAAGATGGTTCAAGGTTCAAGTATGTAATAGTAGCCAACTTAATGTCTGAGCCATCGTTGAACTTCAGTAAGTTCACCGAAATCACTGAGTTAAAATTGCTGAGCCACGAGTTAAATATTTGTACAACTGGCCCTTAATGTAATTTTGGTTTTATTTGAGTAATCCGAGCACTTTAAAAAAATATTTTTTTTGTAAACAATAAAAAATAGAAGTTATCAGCTTTTCACTCGAAGTCGACGAAATATTCTTAATAAGGATATGCACTCTCTTAGTTGATTTAACGTGTATTCTTTTTGAGATATCTAAATTTTTTAAATAGTGCTTCAACAATAATTTAATTAATTTAATTTTTTAAATACTTATAAAATGAACCTTCACTCTATTAATCCAAAGCGAAAATTAAATGTAGTTTTTATATTAATCGTATGAAAAAACAGTAGTTACTTACAATGTTGTCCACAGTAACAATATAAATTAAACAAATATTATGGTCCGTTGAGCTGCATCCGCAACATAAAGCGCCATAAGTCAACCGTGAAGGTCTCGAAGTCACTAATGGTTATGAAGTAAGTGATTTCTGTTTGATTTTGCATCGTATCACAAGTGCTGATGATAAAATCAAACCGGCAGCAAAAGTGGAAATTTTCAAAAGAAAAAAAGTTAACTTAAAAGAAATGTTTGCAGCAGATAAAAAATTCTACATAGTTTCCTATATCAGAGGAAAATGGTTTTATGCCTAAGCAAAAAGGACTTTATCTAACCACCAGCGATCGGTCAGTTTAAAAGTTTTCTGGATTGAGTTTCAGTTATTTTTCCGAACGTTTTATATCAGTTCTTTAAATGAACTGTTTTATTATGTTTCACAAAGTCACAATTCTTTTTAGTTATACGGCTTTTAAAGACAACATTTGTAGTGCTCTCACCAACTGTGGCCTTATTACACCATCTTACAAAATAACATTTTAATTAGATTAATTAATTTCCTCAAAATTGTTAAAATTCGAGATATTTAGTCGTTTTTATAAACTTTGCCAAGCTTAAGACAGTCGTCCAACTCCAAAAGATGAATGTTGTTTTAAAGTTTTCCTACTTGGACAACGGCATCGGTTGTCTAAGATTTATCAAACCTGACATTTTATTTTATTAAATAAAGCATATTTCCAACTATTAAGGACTTTCAAATAACTGTCTTACTAGTCAACAGCCCAGAAAAGGGTGATTGTTTTTAAAATTTTTTTTACTGTACTTATGTCACTTATGTCACTACTTATGTCAACTTTCATTTCAATTACATGTAATAGGTAATTGAACTTTTTTCAATTACAATTACACATAATTGTAGTTGAAAAAAACATGAATTTCAGTTACTTGTTACTGTTATTGAAAAAATTCACCTACAAATTACATGTAATTGAAAAAAGTAATGGGTTTTCGCAAGTAATTGAAGCAAACTCAGTTTTAATTACATTTAAGGTAATTGAATACTTGGATTGTATTTCATTACATGTTTTTATTAATTAAACATAATATTAATTATAATAAAAGTAAATTAAAGGTATTCTTGCTACCAAACTAATACAATATATTAATTTTGAAGACTTTAAAATGCAAAAAAAATTAATTAAAACATTCTAATCTGAGGAGTTGGAGCAAACAAATATACAAAAGCCAGCCATACTAAAATGACTTCTTTTTTTGAGTTGCTAGCTCTCGTACTACGTGCAATTCAAAGAAAAATGTAATTTGCAAAAACAGTTAGTTAATTACATTTTGTGTAATGATTACTGAAAAAAGTAATCATTACAGACTTGTTGACGATTATTTTTGTTTTTAATAACATTAATGTAATTGAATTACAAGTAATTGACACTTTTCAATTACATGTAATTAGTAATTGAATTTCTTCAATTACATTTAAGAGTAATTGAAAAAAGTGATCGGAGATTTCAATTACAAGTAATTGAAATTGAGCTTTTTTTCTATTATTACTTCCCAACTCTGGTGCAAGGGTTGTTGCATTTGTCATTTAGTACCAAAAAACCGGTTAACAAATTATAAAAAATTGTAAAGTTTAAATGGTTATATCTCTGGAAATTTTAAATAGCAGCTTCTTTTTGAAGATATCATATTAATGATTTCAGACCCTACTTTTTTTTTTGTTAGAGTTGCCCTCATCATTGCTTCGAAAAAAAGTTGGGTGCAGCTAAAAAAAATTGTTTATTTTGGTTTTTGTTAACTCCATTAATTTTGATAGGAAATTTAATTTTGAACAAAAAGTTATAAGATAATCAAATCAAAATCAACAAAATCAAATCATTATTAATGATCAAATTCGGCGCACAGTGGCCCCTATTGACTTTTTTGGTTGCAAAAATCATAACTTTTAAAGGAATGAATATATTATCACAATTTTTGGTGTATCTTTTAAGAAATATTCAAGGCTATGAAAATGAACAGTTTCAAAAAAAAATCACAGGGCGTTTTTGAAATAAGAAGTTTTAGTTTAAGTGGTAGACATAATTGGTATGTTAATTCACAGAAGTCAAAGTCAATATCTGAAGTGGTCCAAGTGTAATTTAAGTTAAACAGTAGGCAAAAAAGAAAACAAACTAATTGGGGTGAAACAGTGGGGGAAAAAGTCTCCATTTATTATTAAATGTTTTCTCTGTTGGTATATAATACAAGAGTACATTAGCAAAATATTTCAGTGAAAGATTACAAATGAAACAGTGGAAACAAAACTTAACGTACTAAAAATTTGCATACAAACGTTAGATTTCTTGGAAACTATCATCTAAATCCGTGTAAATGTCTAATAAGTTCATAATTTCTGAAAAGTTTTGTGATTTTAGATCTTATTGGTTTCTTGAAGAAATATGCGGATCCGATGAGGATGCAAGCATGTTAAATAAGTCTTCATTCTGTCAATTCTTTGAAACTTTGCACGTAACGTACTTTGATATCTATATATTACTTGTAGTCTTTATTTTTAGAATCCCCGGCTCCTTCTGACAGTTCTCCAAGTGGCAGTAATTTATATTGGATGATATTTTGGCTATGAATCAGAATTTTATGCAGAGTAGGTGTGAGTAGTTTTTCAAGTTAATTTGATTAGTCTTGAGATGTTCAGTACTTATCTCCTCTGTAGAAATGTTTAGTTTTGGTTTTCTTTTTGTGAATGTCATTAACTGGCTTCCTTGGCCTTCCTCTTGATGACCTTGATGTAGTTGGAAGATCACTCGTTTCTTCTGTTTGTCCGGTATTGATATAAAGAGATAGGGAAAGCCATTCATCACTCTTTTTTGAAATTTAGTCTCAATCTATGGGATGCAATCCATTTTTGTTCAAGGTTATAAAAAATGTTGTGAATTTACTTTCAATTTCCGATAAATTTTCATTAACTTTTTGATAAAAGTTCACGTTAGGTTAGTCTTTATTGAACGGAAATAGATATTTACAATTGGTTCTTAATTCTATTTTATATTAATATTACATTGATACATTAATTTGTTTTGGCACATTAGGGCCTAATTTTATACATTGTTTTTATTTTAATGCAAAATTATTTAAGAGATTGTGATTGATGGTTATATTTTATACTTTGGAGATGATTCATCTCGGGTTGTTCAAATGCGGTTGTCTTTTTGGAATGATGTGGGGTTTCGGTGGCTTCTAGCCGGTGGTAGTTCGACGCTGCATTTTCACTTCGATAAAAGTTTAAACGAACTGTTTTATCTACAGTATATCCTTTTAAAATAAGTTTTTCATATGCAACTGCTCAACCACTCGTTTATGTTTTAAATGATAATTTCATCCAAATATTTCATCTTTGTATAACTGAAAAAATTAACACCTTAGCTAAAAGATATTCTTATTCTTATAACCACTTAAAATTTTATGACATTCCATTTAAAATATCTGTCTAACTATAAACTTTAAGCCCACTCAACTATTAAGTATACACTTTAAATATTAGAAATTCTTTAAACCGGTTAAAAGCACTTAGCAATTAAACTCTGGGCATAACTACTCATATTCGAAAACAAAAACATATAAAATATACCTGCCTAAAACGTAGGTTAATATGTTTTTCTTTTTGAATTACAAAACCATATAATTAAAATCAAACAGTCATACTTGCGAAACAGAGGAATCATATTATAAATTTTTTTTCTACGCTTGAAATAAAAAAACAAAGAAAAACTTGAATGACTTCTTCAATCAAATCTCTCTAGCGCAGTTCTATTCAACTTTATGCAGCTGCGATTTTTGTGTTTATGTAGAGAAATATATAAATATTTAGTATCTACCAAGTCTGGTTTAATGACTCTTAAATATTAAATAAATATCCAGTTTGAAGTCGAAAAAGTGGTATTTAAAAAAGCATTAAATTAAACTATTTACTTTTTTTTTATTTAAGTAATCAAAAAATATATCAATACAAGTAAAAAATAAAAGTTTTTTTTACGCACTTTTTCTAATTTTTACAAACAAAGCCAAAACAAAAAATTAAAAAAAAGTACTTTTTTCTCACCATAAAAATTTATCAACTTTGACTCGCCTTACAAGGGAAATCATTCATCTAAACTTAATAATTTTTGCAAATTTTGCATTAAAGACCCACCCGAAAAATTAATTTTGCAATCATCACTTTTGCATAAACGGGCCACTGTGCGGCGTATTTTCCAAGCTATACCAAATATTTTGAAAAATATCCAGTGTGACCATTCTCTCACAAACTTATGGGTGAATTTAATAGCATTTCCGATTTTAAACATGCTTATGGGCCAAACAAATATATTCAATAATTTTTTTATCTTTTTTCAAAACTAACCAAAATAAATTATTATAATACGCAGGAGAAAATGTATCAATATATGAAGAGATTTTTTTTTAGATAAGTAAGCTTTATTAAACTGCTTTCCTGCCTGAAAACGAACGCGAACACTGGAATGGTTGAGAATAGCCAGTCACTAGGCCCAATTTTATTGAAATCGATTAACGTTAACACGTGCCAGCAAGCACTTTTGAAAGTGGATGGAATTTGGTGTATAAATTATCATAACACAGATTTTTTAATTACCTTGGTCACTTTTGAGGGGACAAAACTAAAAAAAAATTTAAAAACAGTATTTCCGTTGTTTTAAAATAGCTATATTTATCCATTTTAAGTCATTGTTTTGGAAATTTATCCCTCTCATAACAAAAGAAGAGGAAATACACCTCCTTCTTATATGATATTTTTCCTAGGATATGTCCTAAGATTATTTCATAAAGTATACGCCAATAACTTGATACCATTCATTGAACTTCTTACATTCGAAGAAAAGTGTTCTTTGTATGAAAATAAAATGTTTACCAAAAAAATTAAATAAGGACATTTTAAACATAACCACCGTTCACCCCAGCTTGCTCTCATGGCGTCACTGGAATGACTTTATATACTTTATTTATAAAATACTTCTGAATTGATCAAAAACATTGATTATGCAAGACAATAGCATTATGCTTCAAATGTTTTAAATTCTTACTCGCCCCTATTCATTTTGTCATTATTTTTCTTAACCTTGCTCCTACCGAAAACATATAAATATAACCTTTTTGTATGAAATTTAATATTCTTAAATTTTTTGGTGTATACACTTATTCGCTAATACGCTTAGTTTTCAAAATATTCCGGCATGAAAAAATTGAATTTTGAAAGCAAAATTTTTACAGGAGAATTTTGACCCCAAAGCAAGAAAAAAGCTGTTCCTTGGCAACTATAAAGTAAGCATATAAATCTTTACCTAAACCAATGTGACTACGACAGGAATTTGAAGCTTTTTTTTCTACTTCGAATTAAACAGTTAATCAAAAATTGCGTGCAATCGAGGGTACTACTAACTTCACTTTGAACATGACAAGCACTTTTCTCAGCAATCGGGCTATCAATGAATCTGTAATGAGCCACAAAAGCAGTTTTACTGGTATTTCAATAAAAAAAAAATCATACATCGATATGAAGTCTGCCTGATGGAAACGGAGCGTGTTAAAAATTTGAAGTAAAGAAAAAATTTGCTCCCAGAGACTTGTTATACTACGTTTTCATGCCAAATGACGTAATTTCATTGAAAATTTCCAAATTCGATACAAAATCATCTCTTTTCCCATACAAATTCATATTTCGAAATGATAGTTTCAAACAAATTTGCAGGAAATTATGTTGGAAATTAAATGAAAACCTATTGAACACACCCAAATAGCCAGAGTTTGAAGATTTCTGAAAAGGTTTCGTATGAAAATGTCAAAGCTCAATGCAATAAGAAAGGAAAAAAAAACAACAAAAGTGATTAACAGCAAGTTGAAATTCAACAAATTATACGAAATTATACCAAATTATAAATGAAAACACATTTTCTGTCATTTGCGAAATTATGTACCTCATTTCGGCTCTAATGCGAACGAAGTATTAACAGATTTCAACGAAATTTTACCGGCGTTGGTCAACAAATTAAAATATTTCAAAAATAAGCTTCATATTAGTTGTGAGAGAAAATTCTTCACAACCCTGTTTTAGTTAGTTAGACATAATAGAAAAATTTCACGATATATGTTAGCATTCGGAACAATATTTCGAATACAAATAATGTTCAAAATTTAAACTAACTTCTTGACTTGACAAACTTTTCGACACGTGAAAGTAAGAGTCGTTGTAAGGGTAATTTTCGCGCTTAATTTAAAGCCAATATATTCGCTATTAGCTCTGGTTTTTCAGATATTAGTGTAAGGAAATACAAAAAAAAATGTTCGCCATTTTTGGGGTTATGTTACCAAGCGAATTGTTCAGCACAAACCATTACTCTTAGATCAACTCTTACTAAGTCGTATCAAAAGCCTTGTCAACCCATGTTTTTGCAAGACTTTTTAAATTTATATTAATTGAAATCTAAATAATCGAAAATTGGATAAAAAATCCACGGTCAATCAGTTTTACTTAAATCATTTATTTCAAGGATAATAAAAAATTGAGCTATATCTAATAAATGATTACTATGTATACTTTAAATGCTAAGCGCATAGGTACTCGTATGTACATAAGCACATCACTCGTAAATAAAGACTCAAAAAGAAAAAAAGAAACTTGTGGTAAGATGACACACAGCCATCGATTGCATCTGTTAAAGATTCAGCAGAAACAAAGAAGTTTTCTTTTAATTTTAAACGCTACTTCTCTTGCAGTCAAGTCTTTGTTTTTTATTGCACCCCAAAAGTGTGTGAATAGAGTATACAAATAGCTGAACAAATGAATTAAAGAAACAAACAGGTTTAATCTACTGGAGAAAACAAAAAAAGTAAAATTAAACAGTGCACATTCTTATCGCTAAAACGATAAATACTCGTAAATAGGTCAGCTTCTGCTGCCATCGACGACGAACAATAGTGCAACACTGGCAGTTATGTCAGATGTCACCATCAATTATTTCATGAGCATTATTTACATTAAAACATTCATCATTTTTCTTATTTCCAGTTTATGTTTTGCTTTTTTATGAACATCTAGTTCGTTTCTTTGTTACTAGTTTTATATAAATATCAGAAAACCCATTTTCTTTAAATTAAATATGTAAATACATATTCCAATAAGGCATAGAACGAATTTGTTTATTACTATATTTTCTGTTTTCTTAATAAATCCAAAGTGAGGTATTATTTTTTATTTACTTTTTTTCTTCAGCAAGTAACATACTCGTATTGTATATAGATTAAATTTTCTTCGATTAAAAAAGTTTTGAGACTTAGGCAACTTGTGTGAGCTGGAAGGCGCCCACAAACGTACTCGGGAATTTGAAAAGCTTTTAAATTCATAGAGAAACAAAAATACAATAACAAACATGCTATTTTGCAATTTTCAAGACAAGAATCGTCTGCAATTATGATTGCCTGTTAGTACGGAGTGAATTCATTCCACTGTGGCTTTGAGTTTGTGTGATTTATTTTCAGTTCTCTTTGAAGTTCATAATATTTTTTTCCCATTCACCAGAGTTTAAGACTGTTTATTGATATGAAAAATGAGAATGGAATGGTACTTTTGACGGCGGGGAGAGTGCAGTTTACTTTCTCTCGCGAGATTTATAAGTTTGCTCTTTATGGAATTTGGAGAGAATTTGTGAGAATTTTGTTTACGACATGAAATGCAGCTATCAGCTTAGACATATAAAACTATAATATTAAATAACCCACTAAAATTAGGTAGACGAAAAGGAAAACTAACCATAAGTCGCAAAGTTTGAATAAATGCTCACGATTTTAATACAATTAGGGAATACTAGGATGGCGCTTATTTTTTTTTTTTTTTTTTTTATTTCTTTGACCAATCTGACCAAAAATCTGTGTAAAATTTTATTGAAATCGTTTGATATAAACACGTGCCGCTCAGCACTTTCAATTTCCCATACAAAATACATGATTTCTTAGTCCTTTACTCAGATTTGGTCTTTTAAAAAAAAAAATTAAAGGAACACATTTTTTTTTCTATTTTTGTTAGTGTTTTTTGAAGCGCTGTGTCACTGTGATGAGTGGTCGTATTGAATTGAAACCAAAATCATTATACGGCTTTATTTTTTTGTTTCAATATTTGTTTAGAAAAATTGTTTTTCAGTACCGTTATTGTTTTATTGTAAGAACTGGCACCAAACAGAAAATGTTTGTTGTTTATATTTTTTGAAGGTCCTCATTTTCATGAATATTGTTTTTTTCTAAGTTAATCAAATGATAACATATCTCTAGACTTTTACAGTATCAGTTTTTCTGTAAATTTTAATATTGATTCACAGAACCGTTTTTATTCAACAAATTTTTAAAGTCTAACTAACCAATTAAATCAACAAATTGTGTTGTTCCTATAGGTGCATTCCACAGTGGGACCGTAGTAAGACATAGGTTAAAATTTTGGTATTGGATTTATGGCCTCATATTTCTCTATACCTAGTATTAATAATCATACAACCTGATGCCTCAAAAAAATAAGTCCACGAACAGAACTTCCAAAGTGGAACATGCAAAATAGGTTTTTAAGATATTTTTTGGTAGTGGATTCTTAAATTAAAGGTATTAACCACGTCCATAAAGATTGCATTGATATTTTAACCGCTTAAAACTTAAGAGAGGCTAAAACTGTTTCTATTCTGTCTGTTTTTTTTTTTTTTCAATTTAACGAGACTTTTACCTACAAAGTCAAATATTGGTATGTACATATATGTAGTTTCAAAAACAATAACATCTAGCTGCAACAAGGTGCGCTTCAAACTTACAGTTTTTCCAGTTGTACAGCGAGGTATGGTAATAGGTTCATTGAATTGGGACCGTTTTGCCGATTTTAATGAAATTCATGGATACAAATTTTTTTTTTAGAAAATCATTAGACAAAATTTCCGCCCACTAACACGCTCACTTTTTTTAAAGCACTTCAAATCGCAAATATTTATAAGAATTTGTTTACGAGAACAATATCTTTGGCGCTTTGTTATGTTATCTACTGAATTGGATTTTCTATTCACTTTCTACATTATATTATCAAACACTAACGACGGTTATTTTTTTTTTAATAACTAGTTTTCAATAAAATAGAAAAAAAATATAGCGCCTAATAAAGTTGTCAGTTGATTTGAGATCTGTTCTTAAAAAATGTTTAGACAATTTTCTTTCCAACAAATAATCTACACATTTTTTTCCAGATGCACTCAAAAGAGTTGTCCTAATTTTATTTTTATAATACAAGTATCTCTTACACAAAATATTTTTATAATAAGATATGAAAATGAGCACACTGTTTTTAAATTTTAAGTAAACACATTTTTTTAATTAACATGTATACAATGTATTCCAGAGAAAACAAAATAATTAAATTTCTCTTACAAAACAAAATATTGTTTGGTGTTTTAAAAAGGGTATGATGTCTTATTAATTAAGTCATTTAAACTCAAAAAAAAATCTCTTGAATATATCCGCAAATCTCCGCAAATATAACAAATTAAACAGTTTTTAATCGAAGTTCGAAGTTTAATCGAAGAAGAACAGTTTTATCGAAGCAAAAATGAATTAGAAAAATATTTAGTTTCCAGTGTTTGGTAAAGAATTATTGAAAACAGTGAATAGTATTTATAAGCCAATTCAGTACCTAACATTTCGGTAAAAATAAGTATAGGTAGGTTCACTTTTTTTGTACGGTTGTTTTTCACAACTATGAGTTTAAAATTATTTTTTTGAAGCGCGTTTTATTTTAAATCGTGCCTCCCAACTAGATGAAGGGTCTAAAATTCTTAAATTCGTTTCCCCTGCGAGAATTTCTACACTTTTCAAAAAGATATTAAAAACAAATTAATTTTTTTTTATTTGTGAAAAATGTAATTTTTAATCCATTTAGAGTCAAAAAAGTATTTAACCAATGCGAAACTGTGAAAAAGTCAATCTAACAAAAGTTCCCATTACTTTTTTATGACGTCGTTATTAGCTGAGGTATTGGTAATAAAAGCCAAACGTATCTTTTTACATTAAAAGTCAGATAAACCATTCAAAAAATAAAATGCACGACTGGGTCGCACGTGTTTACTCATTTTAAGAAAAATATTAAGAATGTAAATTGTAAGTATTAATTTAAGTGCAAATAAAAATAAAATTTCAAGAAAAAGTTGTTAACCTGTTTATAAGATATCAAATTAAAAAAAAAAGGAAATGAAACTTTTTTTAAATTGACAATCTTTTTTTTTTGAACATTTTGATATGCGATATTTTTTAACATAAAAAAATAATCTAAATCTGTTCAGCAGATAGTGAAGAAATTCAAAATTTATAAAAAAATTTATATGAGAAGTACTAGTTGCTATTTGTAAATAATTATTATATTATTATTTATAATTTTTGGTAGTTTATCGCACTAACTTTAAGCATACAAATAAGGTTAAAAAAAAAATCGAGAAGCCGTTTTTAAGAAAATTCAAAAAATACTTTTTTTTTAATTTTAGTAAGAAAAACTATTTACATTGTTTAGCTTCTGTATACAAAAAAAACTATTAAAATCAAATGAAAAATGGTTTCCCCTCCAAAGTTAGCTTTTTCCAAACGAAATTTTTTTTGAGAAGTATGGAGCCGTTATCGAGAAAAATTAGATATTGTAATAATAATTGTGCTTTAGCAAAATCGTTATCGTTATTTTTAGTTATAAACAAAAAGAAACAAACATGTCATGTTTGATTATTTCCTCGTTTTTTTTCCGAATTCAAAACTTGCCCTATATTAACATCTTATGAATATATAGCAAGTAAAAATTGTACGACAAAGCAAATTAATGGAAGCTGAATAAACAAGTTATCCGACAATTACATTTGATTGACCCAACAAAAATTATCCACGAAAATGAGGACCTTTAACAAAATACAAAAAACACATTTTTTTTGTTTAGTGTCAGTTCTTATAATAACGCAATAACGGTACTGAAACACAAATATTGAAACATAAAGCTGTATAACGCTTTCTGTTTCAACTCAATACGACCACTCATCACAAAGATACAGCTCTTCAAAAAACACAAAAAAAAATTGAAAAAAAATTGTCCTTAATTTTTTTTTGTATACTTCTAATGAAGATACCAGCAAATAAATTTACTTTTTATTTTAATATATTTACTATATTATTATAATTTATTATACAGGGTGGCGCACGAATCGTGCTACAAAAATAAAACGTAATAACTTTTTTTCTGTGTGAGTAATCGGCTTATTTTTTTTTTTTATTTTGTAGGTTACTATTTAGATTTATTAAAATGGATGCTTGGGATACGGAGAAAAGAATTTGGATAGTGCAACGGTACCATGCTTTGCAGTCCGTCATTTCCGTCCAAAGGGAATTTAGGCGGGAGTTTGGCGGTAATCCCCCGAGTAGATGGACCATTATGAGGTTTGTAATGTTTGCCGAATCTGGAAGCATCGCACGAAGGCCGTACCATCGAGATGCCAATGATCGGGTTCAGGATACAATCGCAGCAGTAGCATCTGCAATACAGGCCAATCCGAGCGTTTCGACCCGAAACTTATCGGGGCAAATTGGAGTTAGTAGACGGCCATTACAACGGATACTTCATGACGATTTAAACTTGTTTTCGTACAAAGTCCAAATTACTAGCAAAGTTAAACCCTCAGGATTTGCCTGTTCGCCTGGAATTTTGCCAAAAAATGATATCAATGGCCGAAGAAGACAACACATTGATCAATTGTTTGTTCATGTCTGATGAGGCCCATTTTGATCTTAACAGCAATGTAAACAAGCAAAATTGCCGTATATGGAATGAGTCTAATCCAGAAATGCTCCATGAGACGGAACTGCACCCAGAACGAGTCACTGTGTGGTGCGCAGTTTCATCAAGGTGTATTGTCGGGCCGTACTTCTTTGAAGAAAACGGTGTAACCGTTACTGTCAATGGGGACCGTTATTTAAAGATGTTGAAGGAGTTTTTTTACCCATAACTGCGCCGAAGACGTATACCATTCAACAGCGTTTGGTTGCCACAAGATGGAGCAACTGCACATATAGCCAGACCAGTTATGGCGGAGCTAAACAAAAAATTCGCAAACAAATTAATTTCTAGGAACTCCACTCTTCGCTGGCCCGCAAGGTCACCTGACCTGACTGCACCAGACTTCTTTTTATGGGGTTATGTCAAGCAAGAGGTGTATAAAACGAAGCCCAGGAAATTAATTAACTGAATTAAAGCAGTCCATAAAGACAATAATTGAGGCGATCCCAACTTCAACTCTTCAGGCCGCAATGAATAATTTTTTGATCAGGTGCCGCATATGCGTGGGAGAGCGTGGAGATCATTCGCGGTCTATAATCTTTAAAAACAACTAACTATTTAAAATAAAATTTAATTTTCTAACCAATAAAAAAAAAATAAATGAAATACATCGATTAAAAAAAAAGTTATTTGAATTTCTTATTGTAGCACAATTGGTGCGCCACCCTGTACATAGATAATAAAAAAATATTAACTGTTATTTATTTTGAATATCTGTGATTTCTTGATTTGTTAAATCTGAAAAATCGGTTTTAAAATCCAAACCGTTTTTATTTTTTTATTTTTTGATTTTTTGTGGTCAATAAAGGAAGAATTCTTTTATTTTTTGTTGAAAAATTCGACTTCAATCACGGTTCAACACAATTTAGCCCTAAAACTCAAACTTAATTTCTTTTAAGTCCCTAAAAAAAAAGGATCCCGAAGTGATGGTTAGAAAACTAGCTAAAACCGGTATTTTATTTACCTGCTGCATGTTTTTCATAAGTTTTGTAAAATCTATGGGTTTTTCCACAAACTTATTAACGGATTATTTGTATTATTGGAAGGTTTTTTTATAATACAAATTCTATATACTACTGAAAAATCAGCCAAGTAGAAGACTTAGCATTAAAGTTGGACTTGTTGAATTATTGATTCAAAATAGCTTTTTATGGCCTTTAGTCCTACAAATTGGCATTTCGTCCAGCTTACTCACTTTGTACTATTGTTACGTTCTTAATAAAATAAAAAGCACGACTGGTCGCACGTACTTGATCTTGTTCAATCTTTTCTTTACTTTGTAGTTTCTGTATACATGTACGAGGGCGGGTCAATA
The DNA here is from genome assembly GCA_946251815.1 of Dasysyrphus albostriatus. Lineage (NCBI taxonomy): Eukaryota > Metazoa > Arthropoda > Insecta > Diptera > Syrphidae > Dasysyrphus > Dasysyrphus albostriatus. Next base: position 70,081,581 of record OX276337.1, on the reverse strand, counting down.
AGTCCGTGAATTGAATTTCTGACATCTTTACTGAAACAGCAACACTGCTCCTGTCAACAGGCATCTGTCAGTTGACTCCTGTCGAAATTTAAACTTGCTGCGTCAGTTAGTTTCTGTTTGACAGCTATTTTTATCAGACTACTCACTAATTTGAGGAGAAAATGGAAAAAAGTGAATTTCGTGTGCTTATTAAGCATTATTTCTTGCGAAAAAAAACCATTACCGAGACCAAGGCTAGGCTTGATAAATGCTATGGGGACTCTGCACCATCGATTTCAATGGTAAAAAAGTGGTTTACTGAATTTCGTTGTGGCCGTACAAGCACTGAAGATGCCGAACGTCCTGGACGCCCAGTTGAGGTCTCTACACCCGAAACAATCGAAAAAATTCACGATATGGTGTTGGCCGACCGAAGATTGAAAGTGCGAGAGATTGTGGAAGCCGTAGGGATCTCGCATGGCTCAGTGGTTTCAATTTTGAATGATCACTTGGGCATGAGAAAGCTTTCCGCAAGATGGGTGCCGCGTTTGCTCACAGTCGACCACAAACGCAATCGTGTAACAACTTCACAGGAAGGTTTGGCGTTGCTTAATCGCAATATGGAGGAGTTTTTGCGCCGTTTTGTAACCGTGGACGAAACATGGATCCATCACAACACACCAGAGACCAAACAACAGTCAAAACAGTGGGTTTCTAAGGGTGAATCGGGTCCAAAGAAGGCCAAGGTGGGTTTGTTAGCCAATAAAGTTATGGCGACTGTTTTTTGGGATGTGCGCGGGATAATCCACATTGACTACCTTCAAAAGGGAAGAATAATCAATGGGGAATATTATGCCAACTTATTGGACCGATTCAATGACGATTTGAAAAAAAAAACCGACCTCATTTGGCCAAGAAAAAAGTTCTTTTCCACCAAGAAAGACAATGCAAGGGTGCACACATGTGCAGTTGCCATGGCAAAAATCCATGAATTGGGCTATGAATTGCTCCCTCATCCACCCTATTCTCCAGATTTGGCTCCGAGCGACTACTTCTTGTTCCCAAACCTGAAGAAATGGCTTGGCGGAAAAAGATTTGACTCCAATGATGAAGTCATCTCGCAAACAAAGGCCTATTTTGAGGATCTCGACAAATCATTTTTTTTGGAAGGGATAAAAAAATTGGAGAAGCGTTGGACAAAGTGTATAGAGCTCAAGGGAGACTACGTTGAAAAATAAAATTATTTTTTTATCAAAAAATCTGTGTTTTATTCCAAAAGTCACGGACTTATTGACCCGCCCTCGTTGTTCTTTTATGAAATAGGGCATTTCTTTGTCATTAAATAAATAATATTAATATTTTTAACCTTTTTCCCAATATTATTTATCTGTCCATTTCTGATTCCATAACATTACATTTGCTTAAAACGTTTAAGAATAAATATTTTATTTCGTAAATGTAGAAATTCTTTCATGTTTCTTTCTCAGCTTGAATTTATCAAAAACAAAACATCGCATTCAGAAACCGTAACATTTAACCCGAAACACAAAATTATGTATACCTGTATGTACCTCAGTATCTACTTAGATAAATTGCCTCATCTAAACACTTCGTTTAATCATGTGTATATTTTTTTCAATATTAAATTGCAACGTACGTAGCTGCGAAGACAGAAAATTTGCATCCAAGAGTAAGATTTCTATACGAAAAACAAATTCGTGCATCTCATTTTCTCTGCGGCGATCAACATTTATTAAATAGCATGCTTGGATTTTAAATTCGATAAGATTTGTATTATTCAATTAAAATGAAAACCAGTAATACGAAGAGTCAGATGTGGAATTAATTGTTTTTATTAAAATTTAAAAAAAAAATTAAGTTGCCTCCTGTGAGGATTGAACTCACGACCCCTGGTTTACAAGACCAGTGCTCTGCCACTGAGCTAAAGAGGCCGATGTTTTTCCAATGGCAAAGTTTGGTAATGACGTTTTACTAAATTTATAGGCCAATAATCTGGACAAAAGCTAGCAACGAGTGGCTATTTTTTTCTTCTTAACATTTGCTTTTTATATTATTTTTGTCATGTAACCTATATTTAAAATTTAAAAGAATTTCTAGTTTAGATTGCATTACGAATATTAATTTAATTTTTCAACGCGTTTGTTTCAGTTAAAGTATTGTGTATAAGGCGCTACACATTCCGTTTCAGTTGGTTAAGTATTGACATTTGTTTAAAATGAAAAAAAATACTGTTTGCAAATGTGGAAAATTCGTTTACACTAATGAAAGAATGGCAAACCAGAGTTAGTTTTTAATGAGCTTCTTATAATAATGAAAAGGTATTGTCTAAAAGGATTTTACTAACCTTTCCCTCATTAGCGGAGTGGAATTGTCAGTCACTCAACACAAAGCCTTTATTTATTAATTTTTATACAGTGTTTTTGCGAATATGTTTAACTTGATTTAATTGAAAATTGACGAGTCTTCCCGATGCCATATCTTTTTGGTGCCAGTTGTAGGAGAGTCTGTTATTTTATTTTTAGTCACACAACTTCTTACCTGGAGTCTCACAGACTCCAGTCTTTTCAGCTCCAGAACAAACAATAAAATTGAAATAAAAACAGTGTACAGTTTAATTTGTATTTTTTATTGAAAATTAACAGTAAAAATACAAACAAAGAATCAACAACATTTATAAAAAAAAAAACGCAAGAGATGTCCTACAGATTCAAAGAAACGAAAAATTAGGCACATTGGAATATGAGATCGGGAAAACCTTGCAACAGAATGGCAACATAAGATTTCAAAATTTGTTATAAAACATTTGTGATTCGAGTAGTGTTCTTTTAAAATTGTTTATTAAAAACAAAAAAAAAACTTTTCTAATAAATATAAATTTTTTTTTAACAAAACAGAGTGAAATTTTCAATTGCACATAAATCCCTTCTAAAAGTGGAACCAAGTGTTCGTAACGTGTTCAAAGCGGAAGCGATTCCATGAGTGTTTTCGCCTGTAAATAGTTCGTGTTTTTTTATTAATTAAAAGAATATCATGATAATTATTATTCGTTGAAGATTGTGTCATTGGGTCAAATGGTTTAAAGCCCTTTCATTTGCGGTTTGAGAATCCATACCGTGCGAGTAGAATTCAGAGTATTCGCCTTTCCAACATAATTGGCCGTTTTTTTTTTCAAACTGATTCTTTCAAAAGCGCGGTAAATTTTAATTTGTTTGTTTAGTCAAGAAAATGGATTTATATAATAATATTTGTCTTTATCCTTAGGTCCATGAATGATAGCTATAGCAGAGCTGAAAAGGAGCCACGACGCCAGCTGGTGGACCTTCAGATAACACGAACCAATATGAAGCAAGGCAACACCATACCAACGCAGTATTTCCAGTAGGCTGAGCGCAGGGTAAAAGCAAAAGGCAGGTCAATTTTAACACAAATCTGAAATCATGTAAAAAAAAATGATTTGCTTACATTATTTTATTTAAGATAAATTTGTTGACAAACATTTTCTGAATAAAATATTGTAGGCACTTGTGGCTGGCGACAGCTAATAGAGATGGCTTTTCGATGTCTGTTTTTGTTTTGTTCTTTTTGTTCATCTGGGAGTTTATTTCTTTATAGAACTTAAATTTAATAGAACGAAATTTGTTAGTAAAGTTATTAAGGTATATTTTTTTTGAAATAAAATATATTTTCATATATAAATAATTATTTTACTTCTTTCTTATGGCGGCAAGTTTGTCATGTAATTTACCAGTTGTTTTTATTTGCCACCAGGTATCGTATTTTGACTTTTCTAGTCGTCAGTAAAAACAGTGTGTGCAAAAAGTCATATATAAATTTGGCGCCCAATGGCGCTAGTAGTTGATACCTTACGAGACTAAAAATAATCACTAATATGGAGTATTTTTTTTTTCTTAAAAATATTACTTATATAATTTTTTCTCTAAAAAATTTACTGATTACTTCTGCGTATATCCTAACTTAATTGAATTTTTCATGTTTTCCCCACTGTGCAGCGCCACATACTAGACACCTTGTCAAATAATGTCTATAGTGAAACTGCGTAACAAATTTTCTGAACGAGTGATTACTCGAAATGGAAGCTAGAAAACCTTGGAGGTGGTGCGATTTAACACTGTTAGATTTTTTATGGATTTTTAATTATTTGATCGTAACTAGAATTTTAACTATTTTACTATTAAGGTGAAATCATTAACTAGAATTGCACTTGAAATCTTAAAAAAAATCTTAAGAAACTTAGTTCTAATTCTAATAAATACAATTTACAGTTATATTCCGCTATTCTGCTATTATCAATTAGATTTAAACGAAATTTTAGAATTTTTTTTGATTTTTTAATTTCGAGATTGTTAACGAATTTTTCAAGAATTATTAGCTCGATTCAGCAACAATATAAAAGAATAGGTTTTAGGCTATTAAAAAAGCCTAAGCACAGGATTTTAAGTATTTCCGTTTTCTTTAAATAGTTATTTTTCCATTTTAATTCTATGACTTAGAAATTTATCCCTCCCACATGAAAGGGGAAAGTACACCACCCTTTTTTAGTTTGTATTTTCTCACACCATGCCTTAAAGTATTGTCCAATGGAATTGGAAACATCCTGTATACTTTTTACCTTTGAAGAAACAGTGTTCTGCATTTGAAAATTGACACTGTATCTAATGAGTTAAATAAGGACATTTCAAACCCAAGCGTCTACTTAATCCCTCTGTCATCATGTCAATTAAATGACCATGAATAAAAATATATTCAGTTATTTCTGGGTAAATTGATCAAAAAATATTAATTGCTTAAGACAATAACGCCGCTTTTGTAATTTTTGACAGTTTCATATATCTTAATATTAATCCTACCGAAAATATGTATATAATTTTTTTTATAGAAAATTTAATATTTTCCATTTTTTATTGCAAAATGTTCCTCCAATATGCTTAGTTTTCAAAATATTTACGAAAAATACAAACGGGAAAATTTCAACCCCCCTCCCCCCTGCCTAAAGCTTACGGCCCTGGGCTGGAGACTTTTAGCATGTTACACATGGGGGTCACCCCTACCACATAAGGCAATAACCCAGAGAGCATGATTTATTGCATTTATTTTATAATTTTGAGTCTTCGTTGACTGGACTATTATTATTATTAAGAAATGGGACTCAAACTATTATTTTTCATACATTTACTTATCCGAGTGTAAACTGTTCCCACTACTCCTATTAATTATTGAAATCAGAAAAAGCATTGGTTTATATTGATTTAATTTTATTGGAAATTCATGCAGTGGTTTGGCTCTGACGCAACCATGAAGGATAGCAGGAATACAGACTACCAGCACGTTCACGCTGGCAAATATAGCAGATACAAAAATTTAAAAAAAAAAAATTTCTTTACCCCAGATGGGACTCGAACCCACAATCCCCGGCTTAGGAGGCCGATGCCTTATCCATTAGGCCACTGGGGCAATTTCCATTTTTGAGGCAAAGTAGTTTTATGATGATGCGATGTGTCAGATATTTAAGTTGTTCTATTTTGGAAGTATGTATTTATTTCAAACAAGCCAAAAACGTACAAATAATAAAATCTACTTGCAATCTTATTCATTTTATGGTCGAAATTTTATGAATATAGAATAATAAAGAGATACAGCATGGGTGTGTACCTCTTTTGACGATATAGAAGGCTACTTTTCGTTGGTTTTTGACATTCGCTTCAGTGACGACAATTATAGTTTTACCTTGATTCACAATTAAGGTGCCGTCACACTAAAGTACTTGCAGCAATTGTTTCAAAAATTTTGAGCAGTGACACCAGGCAATTAAATTGCTTGCTGAAACGACTTTTTACTTGTTCGCTAATAAAATTGCTGCAAGTACTTTTAAGGTCGTCACACCGAGCAAGCAATTAATTGCTGAAATTATTTGCTAAAAGTAATTGCTGCAAGTAATTTATTAGTTCTTGTGTCGACGGGCGTAGTTTTTGCCATTTTTTGCTCAGTCTCGTTTATGTGTTTCATAAGCGACAGGTCAAAAATGAACAATCAAGATTAAGAAGAAGTTATTTACAAAGAAATGGTTTCTGAACAGGAAGAAGATTTGTTTAACTTTCTGATAAAAAAAATTACTAACAACTGTTTTTGACGTTATCTTCAATATAACTTTTAATCAATCTTCTCATTAAATGCTTTACCGAATCCAATCAAAATATTGAGAGCTGTTTTAACAACTTAAAAAAAGAGTTTCATGCTTCCATATATTGTTGTCTTTAATTAAATTAATATTTCTAAAAGATCTGAAGTTCCAAGCAAGTTGAACTATAGGAAAATTACCTCCGATCCAGTCGTTCGTATTATTACTATCAAATAGCTACCATCATGCATTAAAACGCAACATAAAAAAATTCTGTTCTATGTTACAAAATTTGAAACAATAAAATGCGGCTGATCGATGATAAATTTTGGGGGTATGACCAGACCATTTTGGAAACGTGGTACTGAAAACCTAGGTAGATGGAAACGATTTTTTCAGTTATTTTGATCGAAAACATATGTTCGCTTGACAGCAAGTAAAAAACTTGCTTGCGCAAATCCTGCAAGTGGCAAGTACTTGCCGCAAGTGATGTACTTGCGTGCAAGTACTTGCAGGTACTAGTTACACGTAGCAAGTGTTTATTGCGCAAGTACTTGCAAGCAAGTAAATCACTTGCAGCAATTAATTGCTTGCAAGTACTTTTCGGGTAGTCACACCAGGCAAGTTTTACTTGCAGCAATCATTTAACTTGCTGCAAGTACATTACTTGCAGCAATTGTTTCAAAAATTTCTATTTAGAAATATTCGTGCAAGTACTTGCAGAGAGCAGTCACACCAGGCAAGTAAATTGCTTGCTGAAACGACTTTTTACTTGTTCGCAAGTAAAATTGCTGCAAGTACTTTTAAGGTTGTCACACCGAGCAAGCAATTAATTGGTGAAATTACTTGCCGCAAATACTCGCTCAGTTCTGGTTGAATTCGGAAATGGGCGATGATGTGCTTGTACTTGAGAAGAGCCCAATCTCATCCAAGTCCCGCCTGGTTGCTTCAGTCGTTGAATCGGCCAAAATTAGTCGCATGCGCGCTTTCGCGCGTTTGACGATATTTTCATAGGGAATATTGTTGAGCACGCTCATTATGTATGTATTATTATTTCGCTTCTCACAGAAAAATCAAAAAATACGCGATCGATTGCAGAAAGTGATTTCAGAAAGTAAATTGCTTACAAGCGAGTTTAACATTCTGATAAAAAAATTACTTAAAACTGTTAACGGTACCTTCAAAATATAATTTTTTTTTTTAAGTTTCAACTTTTTCATTAAATGCAAGTTGAACTTTAAGGACAATTACGTGCGACCCAGGCGTTCGTAAATATTATTATTATCAAATGGGTACCATCACGCATTAAAAAAGATAACCTACTATACAACACTGATAACAGACTTCTAAGGAGATGAAGGATATTTGTTCAGTTGATCGAAAAATATACTTTCGCTTGCAAGAAAGTAAAAAACTTACTTACGCAAATCCTGCAAGTGGTAAGTACTTACCGCAAGTGATTTCAAGTGATTTACTTGCGTGCAAGTACTTGCAGGTACTAGTCACACCTAGCAAGTGTTTATTGCGAAAGTACTTGCTCGCAAGTAAATCACTTGCGGCAATTATTTGCTTGCAAGTACTTTTCGGCAAGTTTTACTTACAGCAATAATTTAACTTGCTGCAAGTACTTTACTTGCACGGTGTGACGGCACCTTAAGCCCAGTAAAATTATCAAATTTTTTTTTATATGTTCTTAGCAACTGTAAACTTAACAATTTGGAGGAATAATAGGTATAGTGCTATTTGCTTTGAGAAAGGCCTTTTTTCTGTAAAAACTCATTGGATATTTTAATAAAAACTTAAAACTACATACAACAATTTAACAAATTACTCTGCAATATTTTTTAATATTGAATTTTCAGTAAACAAACATTTATTGATAAAGTTATTATGAATTGTTGAACATTTATCTTTGATAAAGTAGCAATTTCATGTACACGTATGGTTGAAAAATGCCAAGCCAAGTTTAAAATGGTTTTTAGGGTCTTGTTTTGACAGATTTGGATTTTTTTATAGTGGCTATCAGTACAAGTGTACCAGCACGGTGATGCAAAAAGCATAGCAGGAAGGAAAACCACTTTGGAAATTAATTACTTATTGTCAAGGCTAAGGTGAGAATTTTTATTTTAAAGCGGTTACAAAATTTTGACTAGAAATTGGGCTTTCTTAATACTTTCTGCAATTTAGTATGAATAAGTCAAGCGTTTATCCAGAGTTACACCCAAATATTTAATTTTTTCTACCCACTGGACTGGAGCGTTACAGACTAAAAGGTTGTTTTGTGGAAGATTACATTGCTTTCGTTTCTTTCAGAAGAAACATGATTGAGTTTTTGAGGGGTTAATTTTAATTTTTCAACAGTAAAAGTAGAGTTCAATAGCATCGAGTGCTTTTTGAAGGTTAAATACAATTTGTTGACAATTTTCGGAGACACCATAAATACAGATATCGTCTGCAAAAAATGTTTTTTAACAAAAATTTTGAATAGGAAAGTCAGATACGTAGATATTGTATAGAAGAGGAGCAAGGACTGATCCTTGAGGAACGCCGGCTTTAATTGAGTGCAATGGAGATTTGCTTAACGAAATTTCGACAAAAAACTTTCTTTTATGTAGAAACTTTGTACAAGTTTAACAAGGTAGATGGGAAAGTCATTTACTAGAAGTTTATGAATAAGGCCATCATGCCACATGCAATCAAAAGCCTTATTAATGCCAAAGGATACCATTCCAACAGATTTTTTGTTCTGAAGTGCTTTATTTATATCTTTGGTTAGTTGTATGACCTGGTGAGTAGAGGAATATTCTTTTCTGAGGCCAAATTGCTCTGGCGGAAGAATGTTTTTGGTTGAAACGATTTCTGTCATTTGAAAACAGATTAAAGTAGGAATTTAAACAGCATTTTTAGATGGACAACATTTTTTGTATGGAATCAGTTTGTGTATGCCTTCTCATTATAAAAACGAGTTTTCGGGATTTTCGGCTGAATAATGATGCCAGAACAATTTGTAGGAAGTAATTTTAATTACCTATTAAATGAGCTCACGACTGATATTATTGGTCACTTATTGTGGGACCAATCTAACTTTAAAGTAGGTACACACTTTTTTCAGAATCGAAAAATAAGTTGATTTATTTTCATTTTTTTTCCGAATTGTTGTTCGAAAAAACAGTTAGTTAAAATTTTGTCCACAAAAACAATATGAATAAAACAAATATGGTCTGTTAAGGTGCATTCTTGACACGGAACGTCATAGGTCAACCGTGAAGGCCATAACACCAACGTTACTTGTTTTTAAAAACTGAGTTATCTATATCCAGTCTTTACTTACGCCGACCATAATGTAAGTTGTTTTAAGGTATTACGAGGAATAAAACTGAATAAGAATTCAAAACTTAATTGGTATTTATAAACAGAATACTGAAAGAAATTATGAAAAATATAGGTAAAGTGTATTTTACATTGTGTGGTGTCTCTGTGTTAATGCGTGAAGTAATAATAATATATAATACGAGTATAATGGTGAATTTGGCAGATTTCATCAAGGCCATTATTTTTCGAATATCGAAATCTTGATCTCGATTTGCAACCGACAAACTTTTTTGAGGAATGCCAATCGATTACAGGATAGTATCCGAAAAAAGATATGAAAGCTTCAGGAGGACTTACTCAAGGACTCAATTCCAGCTCGAAAAGTTGATCCAAAAAGTGGGTGTTGAAAAAGAATAAGAAGTCTTCCTGCGATGACCATCAAGGAATCAAAGACGACATATTGTAAAATACACTTTACCTACAAGAATTTTTTTAGCGGAAGTACGCCCATGTGCTTACCAATTTCAATTTACCTACCATTTTTTGTCAACAAATTCCTTTTTATTTTAACCCACTTATTTATTCTTTTTTTTTGTATTCATATTAAATTCTACGAACCTACCCCAAACGGATTGGTGGTTGCATGCGTGATTGTTGCAGTGTTGTTGCAATATTTCCTTAATCTCTCTATTCTGCCATATTCGTCGATCGTTTTGTCAGTTTATTCATTCGAGCTTATCATCCGCATCTACCGATTGTACATTTTATTCATAAACTAATAATTTTTTTGTTCTACTAATAGATTTTTTTACTTGGATTCGAAAAATCCATTGTCCGTGATTTTACATATCATTTTCTTAAACACCCTGTAGTAAAAAAACAAAAAAACAGAAAATTCTACAAATAAATTATCTATCTGCATTGAACATTTATTTTGAGTGCAATCCATTTCTCAATTTTCATAGATTTTTTTTAATGCAAGAAATTTTCAAATTTTATTAGCATTTTTTTTAATGTAAGCAAATTTTCAAAATCTATTTTTAATGCATACATTTTTTTTAATACCAACAAATTTTCAAATTTATTGCATTTTTTTAATGCAAGAATTTTTTTATTTCGGATTCCCATTTTTTTTTTAAATGCAAGAAATTTTCAAATTACATCGACATTTAAAAATTTTCAAAATCTTTTGCATTTTTGTTTTATGCTAAAAATTTTGAAATTCTATTAACATTTTTTTTAATGCAGCAAATATTGATGATTGCATTAACATTTTTTGTTTTTAATGCAAACAATTTTCAAATTCCATTAACACTTTTTTTTAATGCAGAAAATTTTTTACTCGCAATGCAAAAAGTTTTTGGTCTGCATTTACATTTTTTGTAATGCAATGTATTTTGCATTAACTTTTTTTTTATGCAAAATATTTTTATCCTGCATTAACACATTTTTTAATGCAACAAATTTTCCAGATTGCATATCTACAGTTGTTTTACTAGGTATTCAATAGCGTAAGGTTATTTTCATTCAAAAATCAAAACCTCAAGAGCATAGAGCAGCTGTGCTAAATGACCAAAAACGCATATAGGTTATCTATAAATTATGTAGGTAAGTATATGTACCTACCTAGGTACCTATCTACAATAGATTTCTTTTTCAATAAGCTTCTAGCTACCTTTTCAATTAAAATAATAAATATTAATTTAAATTTATAACCTAATAAATGGAGGTGTTAATTTGCATCTTATCAAACAAAATGCACCAGATGTCCTTTTTCGAGTAGGTTAACAATATCGTTACGAATAAAGAACAATGCAACAGAAACTTTCATCTAAAAAAACTCTCGAGAAAATAAAACAAACAAACAAAGGAAAGAAGAAGGTGATTTCATGTCAACCCTTAAAAATCATAACTGATAGATAGCAAAACAAAAACAACACAAACACAACCAAGATTTTTTTCTTTCATGATTCAATACTTTTGGTGGAAGCAAACTGAGAGAAATAAATACGAAATTTTTGTGTGCCTTCTTCCGCTGCCTTGTGTCAGCAGCCAGCACCCCACAGTTTACAGATGCTTCTTCAATACAAATTTAAATTTTTCTATGTTTACGTATATGTATGTATTGTATGTGTGCAAGAAAAAAATGAACTGCGCATGTAGAGATAAGAGATAAGTATTTAGTTATGTGTTAACAGATGGAGGAAACTGGAATTTCACTTTAAAAGAAATTAATCAATAAATAAATAATGTTTGCACGGCACTATAGTTAAAAAATGTTTACCACTTAGGCCGTGTGCATATTGCGTTAAAATTTTGGTTAAATTTTATCCAAACTAAATTTCATCCTCTCATATAGAGGTGAATAAAATTTAAGGTTTTTGCTGTGCCAATGGAAATAAATGTGATTTTTTGAAACATGCATTTCCCATTAGTTTTGTTGTTGCATTTTTGCAGTAATGACAGTACGCCAAACAAACAATTCTGTTTGCAAAATTAATAAAAATCTGAAAAAGTATTTTCAATAAATTGTATTGATTCTTTTATATTATAAAAAATTATTTACAAGTAATCCAAACAAACGGCGGAGAGAAATTAGAAATTTAATAAGGATATTAGTCGAAGTGGCCGATACTTTAAAAAGAACCACGAGACACTATACAAACAAATTATTGATTTTTTTTTTTAATTTCTTGACTTCATACTTTCGTTTATTAGAATACTATTGCCTATATTCATTTCATTTGATTTTAGTTTCTTTTTAATATTTCCCGCTAGGATTCGTGACTTCACGAAAACAAAATAAAATATTTATCTACGTTCATCTCCCTCCCTCGTTCATGAGCATAGGCATGTCAAAAATTAACCACTGACTAAAATTTTAACGAGCTCCTGAGTAGGTTAAATTTTAGCGTCTATAATTACCTCAGTAATGTCAAAATTTAGCCATGGGATCAAATTTAAACATACTTTGGCACACGGTCTTAATAGCAAAAGTTATTGAACAGCTATAAAGTAAGCAAATTGTTAAGTAATATGAATAATACTTTTTAACGTGTTTATTTTTTGGTTTAAATCCCATGTTTACATATTCTTAACAACATGTTTACGTCCTTAAAATACAGACAAAAATTGTGTAGTTTGTGACACAAGCCCACTGTAGAAGTACCATATGGCCGTAACAATTTTCCTTCCGTCTCCCCTTTGAAAGAAAATATTTAAAAATATTGATTGTTACTATGGTAACTGTGGATATTTTTACAAAAAATACAAAAATCATAAAATAAACTTAGACACAAAAATACATAATTTTTTATTTTGATGTTATTTATAAAATTGTTCTTTCTATCCAAGAGGGGAAGATATTACCTATCCAATAAAACAACCTTTAGAAAGCATTTAGTGCCAATGATTGGCCATAAATTTAAGCAATGGAATATTCAATTTGAAGTCACCGTGTGTCGTCCTTTTTATCGATTCCAACACGTGTAAGCATCTTGTATTGTAGAGCTGGGTAAATCGATCATTTCAAATGATCGAATCGTTCAAGAATCGATCAAAAAGTTGATTCGATTATTTCAATCAATCGATTATTCGATTTTATTTCACTCAGTTCATTATTCGATACTGCTCTGATTAAATTTTTATTTCGATTTCGATCTAATCCTTAATTCAACACTGCACCGTTGATCGAATCTAAATTATTCCAAATTAACAAACAAAACAATTTGATTGGATTAAAAACTGTTAAGAAAATCTCATATTTTCAGTTTTCATACTGCTCCGGTTAAATGTGATTTTACGCCGATTGGTTGACATTTGGATCAAAATCCTGTCAAATCATATTTTGCTTCTTATCTGCCAAGCCAACAACTGTCAAATTTTATTTAAGGATGATTTTGATGTCGGTGGACTAAAAAATCAGAAATTTTTGAAGAATTTTGACTGCTCTAGAAAAAAGGTGATTTTTGGGCAATTGGGTTATATTTGGATCAAAATACACTTATACTGTAAAAATATAGTTTGTCCCCTATCTGTCAAGCCGTCAACTGTCAAATTTCATCAAAGTATGGCTACGATGTCGATCGATTAAGAAACTTCAAATATATCAGAAATTTTTGAAGAATTTTTACTGCTTTTATTGGGTGCTATTTGGATCGAAACACACATATCCTGTCAAAATATAATCTGTCTACTATCTGTCAAGCCATCAACTGTCAAATTTCATTGAAGGATGGCTACGATGCCGATGGATTAAAAAACTTATAAAAAATCAGACATTTTTGACGAATTTTTACTGCTACGGAAAAAAGGTGATTTTAGGTCAATTGGGTGACATTTGGATCGAAATACACAAATTCCATTAAAAAATAGTTTGTCTCCTCTCTGTAAAGCTATCAACTGCCAAATTCCATTCAACGATGGCGACCAAAAATCGAGATTCCTTAATGAAATGATTGAGATTGGATGGAAAATCGAGAATCATCGAAATGATGGAGATTGAGATCGATTGAAATGAAAATTTGTGATTTCAATCATCGGTAATTTTCGATGATCGGATCAAAAAAATCGAATTGCTCTTGATTGACACAGCCATATTGTATTGCCGTTTTTCATGAGATAAATTTTACTCATGTGGATAATCTTGGCTGCTCAATAAGAGAGATTGGAATAGTTTACACTAAACATTTTTTAATTTTCTTAATTCAATTTATTAATAAGAAATTATAATCAAATTTGTTGTGGAATAAAAAAAAACGTGAAAGAAAAATCAATTATTAATGGTTGGCCAATTTAGTTCGGAAGGCTTTTAAACATCAAATTATTCAATATGAAAGCAAAAAGCAGAAAGCAATAATGAAAAATAAAAAAAAAAGAAAATGGTGTCTCATCATTATAAGTAAAAATTGTAAAAACTGCATTCGAATACAACTAAAAAAGTGAAATTTCGTGCAGTGAATAAAACATACTTGTTGAAATACCAAAGTGTTATTTAAAATCAGTACAAATCTTAACAGATAAATCAGGTATTCTATGATTTTTACTTTAATAAAGGTTTTAAAATTGACAGAAGTCAATTTCAGTAAAATAGTACTAATTTCAGTAAAATAATGCGCCATTGTATTTTACTTTCAACGAGGTAAATCATGATACAATAGTTACAAGGTATGTTTAACAATTCATTGGAATTGAGTGGTGACGTAAGTGAATGTAATCTGTTCCTAGATCTGTAGAAGTATTAAAACAATGTAAGCAAACCCATTTGGGTGTGAAACGTACTAAGGTTAGACATATTTATTTCATAATCTTTGGACATAATAATGAAATGAAAATCGTCTTTCATTCGCAACTATGTCACACTAAGGCAATATGGCGTAACTGATTTTGATATACAGCATAGACATTTTCAATGGTTCTATAATAACTCTATGAGTCGCATCGGTAGATTTTTCCAAATTAGGGTAAAGGGGGGTAATTGTGACCTGGGGTACTGCAAACACCTTTTTATTTCAAGAAACTTGTCGTCTGAGGGAGTAGGCACGGATTTTATTATGAAATAAATTATTTTCTCATTTTGCTGACAGGTGGCAAAAATTATCTGTCAACGGCTTATTGTATATTTTGCGTTGACATGAGTCGTTTAATTTTTTGATATTTTCAAATTATTTGAATTCTAAAGAATATTGCAAAAAAAAATAACATAGTAATTACAAATGCAAGTAGTATTTTCGTTCCCTTCTACAATAAAATACAAAAGTTATAGACTGTTTACAATTTGCCCATTTTTTGCTTCCAGTGGGTAATTGCAAACAATATAATGGGGAGAAGGTAAACACTTTGGGGTGATTGTTAACTTCAATTTTGTATGTTTAAATGGTAGTCCTTATAGTATAATTTTAATATTTAAACGTGCCGCGTGCTTTTTTCTTAAAGAAAAGTAATTTTTTTAAATCTAGTCTTTCATTTATAAATGTTTTAAAAATATTTTTTGTTTTGGAATAAATCAAAGACTTTATCAATTTGTAAGCCTTTTATATGGGGTAAATGTAAACATAGTTATTTTGATCTCTTCTCGCCACCAAATACTTTCTTATTATTTTTTTTTTTATTTTAAAAGTTTTAATCTAGTTGAATGGTTTTTTTGACACTTATATACTTGTTTCCATTTACCCCAATTTACACATTTTTTTTCTAAAATATATCGGTTTTTATAAAAACTATGAAACATACAAATATAAAACTTTCGTTTTTCAATAGTTTAGAATACACATTTATTATCTCTGGTAGACATTTTGCGTAATATCCCATAGTTTAAATTGCAAACCCATTCACAGTTGCCCTCTTTGACCCTGTAGATTGTGTGAGTGCCATTATATAAAGAGCCTGACCGTCTAAACTTGACTGTTAGTAGCTACTCCCATTGTATTAAAATACAAAGTATGTTGTGTATGAGATGGGGAGTCGCCATATTTATTTTCGTGGCACCATAGCAAGTGTTCCACAACACAATTAATTATTTACTGTTTTACTTTTAATTTCAACAACACAACTTCAAAACAATAATAACTTATTGATTGACTTTGAATTTTAGCAACAAATAACTTCGAAACATAAATAATTAATTGTTTACTTTTTTTCCACCTGACTAATCTGACAAACATAATAAAAAGAATCAGAGGCTCTGAACTGTCAAGCATATCTTTTTATTCTACCATGCACCATGAACTACTCGATGGATAAAATGGAGGGATGTTGAACTTTTAACATCTTAAAAGGGGAAATAAATATAAACTTAAACATCAGGAAGTTGAAAAGGGAAATTATTTGTATAGTCTGTCAACACTACTTTGTCTGTTGATTAATACCTACATACCTACCTGAATTCACTGTTGAACAAAACGGGTTCTTTTTCACAGGGGAAACACATGCGCTACCTTCATGCATGAACAAAATCATTATAATTTTTCAGTTGTCGTTGAATTCTAAGTGCATCGCGTCGTCTGATTTCTATGGTAGAGTAGCAGTATATAAAATTTGCGAACAAAAGACAATAAAATAATCACATTTAAAAGAATCAATTTTGAACTACACAATTGAACAAAAATATTCAACAGTCTTAAAAATGAATAAATTGAAAAAGAAAACAATTGCTGACTCACTGGTAAGACATTATGCTTCTTAAGAAAAATAATCAAAAGCTGAGTTTTGTATGCAAAATCTTCTAGCTAGAATGCATAATAGCACATTGAATTTAGATCCATAGGTATACCTACCTACTATTATTTATTTATTATTGAAATAGGTATTTATTTTTACATGATACCTACATGTATCCGTTTATTTACATATGTACATATTTTTATGGAGGTAGGTAGGTACCTAAGCATTTATTGATTTTTCTATTTATTTATTATTTGTTGACAATAAATGATCGAATTTAATGTACACAATAATTATGAAGCCGTGAGAACGATAGTGGCCTAGCTGAAATTTTATCGAAATTGAGTTTAGTACGAAAATTGAATATGTATTTATTAAACAAAATGTCTGCTTTTAATTTTTTTTTAATTCCAAGTTACAGGACTTTTTGCATTTAAAAGCCAACCACAAACAAATTAATGGCTTTAGTGTATGTGGCCTATTAGATAACTTATAACGGTATTTTGAAGAATCATGAACACAAAATCAAAAAACTATTGTTATTTATGAGCAATATTGCAAATAAAAAAAAAAACAAAACAATGTGTCTTTATTTTAAAACTACACATTTTTAAAACTAAGTGTTTTAAAGTAACTGTTTCTTATTTGTGCTCTACTGAAAATAATTAAAAATGCAGTTAGGCCACTATGGCTCTCACAGCCTCATCACTACATTGTTTCAAGCTGGCTTAAAAGTTTCAGTTAAGCGAGCAAAAGACGTCTGAGACTTAATATTCATGTTAAGACATGCCTCATCGCAGGTTTCAGTTTTCCATACGATTTGTATATGAAAAAAAAACGCTTGTTTGTGTTTGAAAATTGATTTTTGTTCCCCTTCCGATTTTTCAAAACAGAAATTTTAACAGTAAAAGCCTTCCAACGGTGAAAAAAAAATCAATTTAGTAATAGGAAGTATTTAAACGAACTACATGCGTTTTTTCTAATAAGTTCGCTCTAAAAAAAAATCTTAATCTTGCAAACCTACTAATAAGCTCTGAAATCATCTTCCTTAATCGTTTAATTTTTTTTCGAAATTAATTTTCTTTTCAAAACCAATTTGGGTAAAAAAATGTAAAACCCCGTTTTTGGAAACTTTGCCGTTCTCTATCTTTTAAGACTAAATTACAGACAGTCGGGCCTAAGGCAACAATGGTTCAAAATTGTTGGCTTAATATTTCTTGCACATGTACACACTTTTTTCTCAGACCAATAGGTATTGAAATAAATCAAAGTTTTAAGTGGAACCGCAAGTGCAGTCCTAGCCTAGGGAGGGGGAAGACGCCAGTTTTGTTTTGCTATGATTTAGAATTTGGGGAACAATAATATAAAAAAATCCAACCTGTAACTAATTTTTGTGATGCAAAAACCTGGTATGACTGTACTATCAGTTAAGTAAAGTAAGGAATTAAATTTGTGTGTATTTAAATAAGCTTAAATATTTTTTTTTTGCTGATCAAAATCTTCTTTATATTGACTTTATGTATATTAAAGAGAAATTCCACTATCTTTCAAGTCATATGTTTTTTACAGTGTAAATCATAAAAACTATGTGGCAATTTGAAATGTCTGCGGTTTTTTTGACAACACACAGTAATTAAAGTTTTATGGAGAGGTGGTCATAGATTTATAAAAATCTGAAAGTCAACCGATTTTAATAAAATTTTCAGACATGGTTAAAGAAGATAGCATAAGGTATCGCCAGAGTAAATACACGTCCACTTTAAAAAAAAAAACGTCCACCATGCCCACTTTTGGAAGTTCTTACAAAAATTTTTATTTTGCAACAATTTCTTAGAAAACGAAACAAGTTGCATTAAAAACATGAAAAACTAAAATAATTATGCAAAATGTTTACCACGCCCACTTTTGAGGGTGTTTTTGATAAAAATCACATTTATTAAATTGTTTCATAAAAAATGAAAACAAAATATTTTAACAGAATATGTAGAAAATGCGTTTTTTGACCATGTTGGATAATTTCCTCGACTTTGAAGCCATTTATCAAATAAAAAATTCCGTTTAAATAGGTACCCGCTCATAACCAAACCAAAGATAAAACGATCTGTCAAGGTTTTTTTTTGCAAGACCCAAAACTAGCGAAATATGATTCTTTAAACAATCAAACTCGAAAAAGGGAAAAAAACTACCTTATTATCAGAAATACTAAAAAAATATTCTTTATTTTAGTGCCTCATTTGTAGCGGGCAAGGTAAGCCAATTAAAGATTTAATTTTTTGTAAACTACGCTATAAAAAAAAAAAGGTTAAAAAAGTTCCTCGCGCGGACTCCTATTACATTGACGTTTTTAGAAAGTACTCTCCTTGTTGTTTTATATTCTTAACAATTAAATATTACTCAGACTTTCCTAACAAAAGTTATGATTATCACAATCTCTTTAGTAAAAAGTTGATCCGATAAAAGAGCTGTATGTTTTATTATACATGTTTAAAAATTGAAGAAAAAAATTGCGTTTCTTCGCTGTTTACATATATCTCTTTTCTTCTCCGATGAAATGTTTTGTCCACAGAAATATAGTTAGCGAGTAAATTCAAACACATTTCTTAGAGAAGAAAAGAGATATCGGAAAGATTTAATCAGAATTAAAAAGAAGAAATTAACTTTTTTTCAAATAATTTTATGGGAAACAAATTACCTCATGTTTAAACATAACTTCGGAAATAATATAATATTTCTAGCTATTGATTCGAGTTCAGCGCAATAAAACATGTCGAATCTATTTTATAGAGCATTCAATTCAATACAAAAAAATGTATGTAGTTAGTTTAAACACTTGCTTTTATTAAGTTATTAAATTCCAAACACAAACATGTGTTTTTTTTCAATATAAATCGTATAAAAAACCGAAACCTGCGATGAGATAAGTTTAAACATGAATATTAAGATTAAGAGTCCAAATATTTGCAGACGTCTTTTTTCGCTTACTTGAAACTTTTGAGCCAGTTTGAAAGAAAATCAAAAACAAATAATTTTTTTGAAACAGTCTAATGTACGGACTTATACTCTACAATTTTTCAACAAAAAAATTCAAACTCGAAAATAAATAGTTGCAGCTCCTAAGCAATATAATTTTAATTATATAAGAATATTTCATTGATGCCTAAACTCTGACCAACTTTGACACCACACATAATAGGTTGCCAAAGATTTCCTCAATGAAAAAAAGAAACTCATAAGTAAAGAAATGTTAGTCTATGACTGACTAGTTAAGTAGGAACCTATATATTGAAATGAATAAAGTGTTAATTTTTAACTAAAACTAAATTGAATTGACTTCAAAAGGTTTCGTTAAATAAAATGTAATTTTGTAAAACTTTTTAGTTAACTTCCAGTTTGACTTCATAATTTTCAACGATACTTATGTATGAACCTTCCTTTATGCAGTGATAAGTATAATAATGCGACATAGGAATTTTGGAAACGTGTTCAAATTGCCCGCTTCGTTGCCTCCCATAAATAATCGTTCATCATTATCATGCGTTTATAGAGCTGACCGTTTTTAGAATTACATTTTTTTTTTGTAATTTATTAAAAGGTTGTTTCACAATATCAGGGCAAAGTTTTGAAGAGTTTTCGGACACATATTTAAAAGCAGAGACATTAGTCTAGAAGTTAAAATTTTTAAGTTTTCCGAAAGACGAAAATGTGTGCTGTACATACAAATCTGCGAAAATTCCTTCTGGCTCATTGTACACATTACAACATTTTATTCTCTATAACACCACTGGACGATGTAAAATTTTGTATTATTTCTTTTAATATTTTCAGTTTGACAAGGAGGATCCTTTATCTCCAGATATGGAATTTATAAAGAAAGAGTTAAAATACTTGCGAAGTAAGTTAACTTAAATAAAATTAATTATACATATGTAACTGCATAAGTAATTTGTTTTTCTTCAAAGATGCAATAGATAAACAGAATACATCAATTTCAACAATAGCTGCCATGTTGAGAGAGTTGGTAAAAACAGATGTGTTTTTAACAAAAGTTGAAAGCAAAATTACATTCCCCATTGAAACTGAAGCCGATTTGGAAGAACTTGAAAAGGAAGTAGGAGAGCATCCTGGAAAATATGTAAGCATTTAAAAAAATTAATCAAGTCCTAACATTTTTCATTTTTACTTTATTTGCTAATTTCACGTATTTTTTTGTATACATATAAATATAAAGACCGAAATGTTTAGAGACATAATTTTTGCACGTGGTGGGCTGGAGAAAAATCTTAAACATTTAATTTCTTCGGAAGTTGCTATACTTTATAATTGGGACGGAACAAGTGGCAAAAAGGCATTCAAAAATCTAAAACATGTTAACGTAGCAATGTATAGTAAGTGTTAATTTGACAGTTGTCTTGTAAATACATAATGCATACAAATATTTTTGTTTTAGATGCTATTCAACCAGAAATCTCACAACCTGAAGTCTTTAAAAAAGCTATTCGACAGGGCTTAAAGAGGATTAAAAACCTTCATTTTAAAAGAGTTTCGTTACAAAAAAAAATGGATTTAAAAGTCACACTTGATGATACACTTATATTTTAAGTATTTTTTGTTTTTAATGAAATAATAAATTAGGAATTCATAGCTATACACTATTTTAAGGTTTTGTTAAAGAAATGTTATTTTGCGTTATTTTCAAAAATAAAATGTGTCTTACATGTATAATAGTTTTGTACTTGTAATTGCACTTTTTCTTTAACTTTTTTTAAATTATTTTGTTTCATTAGATTTATAGATATTGGTTTAATTTATGTTCGATAAAAATCATTTTAACACCGACCAGGACTACCAACATGTTTTATTTCTTGTATAATTTTTGATTTCCTTTTTTTTTATTTTTATTTTGCACACAACCTTTTCAACAACATCATTATGTGTGTTAAAATGAATTTTTAAGAAATTAACGTTATCAAATCGTCCCCTGTTTGCAAGAACTTGGCAACTCAATTTTAAATTAATAAAAAAAAAATTAATAAAACGGCATAATTTTGTGCAATTTTGAAGACTTTTCGTCCAATTTGTTCTACCAAAGAAAAATATGAGATACTTGTACAGTTTGAGAAACATTAAAAATAATTTTTCAGTCGTTCTCTAGTAGCAACGTATGTTTGAAGATTGCCATCTTCAAAATCTTTTAAAATTGAGTTACCTAGTTCTTGCAATCAGACGACGAAATGTAATATGTACTTCTTTATTGAACGTTTATTTTATTTATAGTTAATTAATTTTTCTTGTAGCCCACACCGTAATTCCAGAATTTATAAAAACACAAAGATCACTTAAGCAATTATTTATTGCAAATTAAAAATATGAGGTTTTGTGTGCAAAAAAGTGTGGCCCACTTTTTTTTTTGCAAATTTTTGATTTTGAATAATTTTTAAATACAATTTAAATTTAAAAGGGCTAAGTCATTTGTGTTTTTGGAAAGTTTAGCCATTTAAGAATTGACAATGGTGACTTCGATAGCTTTCGATGCATAAATGTAAGAATAGGAGTCAAAAATTAATTTTGCTAAGAAATGTGTTGTCCATTTTTGTAATGAAATTACTATTATTTTTGTTTGAAAGGATATTTCAAGCTGAAACAGCAAGAAATTCGATTTGTTTCAGAAGACGATAAACTAAAAAACATTTAAATATCATATTCCAAACGTACATGAGTGGTCCGTAAAAAAGTCGTACGGACATAAATCGACTCTGAATAAAATAAAATAAAATCTATAAGGTTTTTTGTAATAAAAATTCCATAAATCTGCTAAGTGCAAGACTATATAGTATAGGTTTAGTTTCTATAAGAAGGTTTATTTAATTATAATACAAATTCTATATACTACTGAAATAAATCAGATTAAGTGGAAGACTTAAGCCCCGATTACGGTTGTCGATTTGCGCTGATCGATGCACGACTTTTTTGATTGTCGATTGCAATCGAAATTTGTTGATGGTAAGTTTCTAATCGATGCCCTAGGGCCTAGGAACACAATTTATATTTAGGAATTGAAACGCTAGTACAAATGAATTTGAATTGAAGATGTTGGATAGTGAATTGTTCATAATAAAGCATTTTTTATTCGATTACGTTACACAATCCCAAACATGGAAACTAATCGATACCATCGACAAATTCCGATTTGAATGCTAATCCACAACCGCAATCGGAGCTTTAGCATTAAGGATTGGACGTGGTGAATTATTGAAAAAATAGCTCCCAATAGCTTTTAGGGAGATTAAATTAACAGTGACTATATGTAGAGGTTGAAAATAAAAATCTGAAAAAATGGCATTTTTGTTGTTGATTTGGAGGCGATTTAGGCCTATCCAAATATAAAAAAAAACAACGACCACCCTAATATAATATAATATAATAAAATATGCAGACGCAATTGTTATTAAGGAACCTACATATTAATATGGAATATGTACCTACATAATTGATAAGATCTAAGGCACGTAACTTATGAAACAATCGAATTGAGTTGATACAATTGAGCATATGCTGTCATTTATTTGGATCACTTGAATAGAAAACCATCGACTTATATTTGTATCTTCTCTTTGCATCTACTAACTCGATTATATCAAGTGCTTTTTTCCTTTGGAACCAGATGAACAATTTTATTTAATGCAAAAAGTACAAAATAACTGGTTTTTACTAAAATGAGATCTTGGGGTTATTAGAGCGAATTTTAGTCTTACAAAGCCTCAAGTTCAAGTGTATTTTGGTTTTCACACTTTGATGTTTGTCTGATTGGATTATTGATAGATCATAACTGATTTGTTTACCTAATTGATTTAACTTACCAACACCAAATGACATTGGCCTCCTTTGCTAAAAAAAAAAAAAAAGATTAATTAAAAGTTGAACACAAATTAAGTTCGATAATCGTAAAGGTAAAATAGGATAATAAAACAAAAGAATTATTTCTGTCATGAAACTTGGTGAAATTGTTTTGAGTACCACGAGAATGAAGAATCAAGAAATTTTGAAAATATTCACATGGAGGTGTTTTTTTTAGAGGGAGAGGAGGGGGGTGAGTTTTGATGCATCAAACCTTGATACAACCTAGGCCTATGACACATATTATATTGAATCAAAGGACACAAAAACCAAGTCCAAGTTCGGATGACTATATTTTCAGTATTAAAGTTAAATATGTATTACCGAAAACCAATTGAACATTATGGTTCATTGATGAAACTTAGCATCAATGGTTCATCTGTCATGAATACCAATAATCAGAAGAATTCATAAAAATATCTATAATTGTATTTTTAAGGATTTCAAGAACACTCATCTATACATTTTAGTATACATAATTGGTTTATTGAAAATAATATTAATGTCTTTTCAATTTGGGATTCTTTTTACGAAATCAAATATATTTTCACTATTTCTTTCATTATTGGAACTTAAGTTTCTAAATCGCAAAAAAATATGCCCCTATGTCCTTTTGGTAAAGCGACAGAAGGCCATAGTTAGGTAAAATATAATTTAATGACACAATGCGAAAGAGTCATAAGGCCATATTTCAAAATACATATGTATAGCCATATGATACATGACCTTATGTTATGGCATTGTATGAATAAAAAAAGCACTGATTACTATTCAAAATAAATTTACGCCGGGTGTTATGGACTACTAACATTAGTATGGCAAAATGATAGTCCATATTGAGCGCATCAAGTGCTTTGGTATAAAAATATTTTTAATAAAAAAATTGAGTAAGTAGGTATTGTTTTTAAAGTAAATACATGTTTCATATTTCTTTGATGCATTCGAATGATAAGTGGATTACAAAAGATATATTAAAATAACAGCTACTTAGGAACCCATGAAAAAATTATTATCAGCAACCCCAATTATAGAAAGCTTTAATGTTGGTGGCTTAAAATTAAACGTAAACGTGAAACCCGTGGTCCTCATAAGCTGTGTAGTCTAAACTTCTTCTTTTAATCAGTAGTTACCTATGTATATTATTTCATATACCTACCTAGTAGAGATTATACTATATGTAGGTACCTATATAACAGTTTGGTATCCCTAATTCCATTGACTTACTATTTTTTTTTTTAACTTTTTAACGTTTATTATCTATATGAGAAAAAAATATCTTTTTTTTTCTACTTCATCAGCACAAAGTTAAATTTCACCAAAAAAAATGAAAACAGAATTGTTTTTAGAGAAAATAAAGACTTGCCCTTTAGAGCAAGTAAACAACTTGTAATATATATATGTACCTAAGTTATTAATTGGAATATCTGAAAAAAAAAATACGAAACAACGATATATCAAACGAGTTGTTTAAGGTTTCAATCATTTATAATTAGTTTCAACTTTATTTTGGCATTATTTAAATTCACAAATATCAAGATTTGATGTTATAATCACGAACAAGCGAACCTCTTTCACTCATTTAACTCCAATCCACTCATTTAACTCACATAGGCTTCTAAAATTCGGTCAATTCTCTTTAACTTTCGTCTCTTTTCTTCGAGATCATTTATATATAGGTACCCACAAAACGACTTAGGCCAACATTAAAAAAACAAAAAACTTTTATGAGACATCAGGCAACATAGTAAATCAGCCCAAAAATAAATATCAAAATTGAACGACAACAAAGAACATTGCACCATACATCGTGGGCTCTGAATGGAACAATCTGATAAAGCTATTGATATACTCAAACAGGTTATGAAGTATAAAAATAAAAATACAACACAAAAATTTAAACTCAGACAAATGAGTCAGAAAAAAAAAACACATCGAGTTCAAAAGTGAGGAAGAAAAAGAGTATGTTGGATCGAAATTCTTCTATACTTATAGCCATGTTTGTGGTCCATCGTTGCTTGATTTCAGTCTATAGCTAATTATGATTATGATTCCAGTTGAGCGTTATACAGTATCCAACAGCACCTCCACAGTGCTAAGATAAAAAGGCAATTTAGCCGAAGATCCTGCGGGAATTCGTAACGGGAAGCTGATCCCAAGATTTGACCTACGCTGCGCCACAAAAATTGTTTAGCTTTACGCAGTTTGCAACGAAGTATTTATTTAAGTGTGTAGGTACATACCTATACTTGCATTTATCGAACTATCTATATGGCCGTTGCTATGGGCTCTTGGAATGCAAAATGTGTTTTGCAAGCACTATGAAACAAAATTGTACAGGGTGATTCGCACAATGTTTATAACTGCTTGGCTTATCAGTATACTTTTGGGTCGTAGTAAATATATAAATTTTACATTGAAAAAAAAAAAACAATAACATGCAAAACTAGGTCGCACGTATTTGATCTTATGTTCAAAATCTTTAACTTTTGAGATTTATTTACTAAAACTAAATTAAATTACTAACAAATTAAAAAGAACAAAAATATGAAAAGGTACATGCGACAATCATTTTGAAAATTGTTTTAAGGTTAAAAAAAAAGTAATTTGTATACTGTACAATTTTCAAAACAGTTTTAAGAAACAATTTTGGCTGCACATTTAAAGTTTTTATTAATAAGCAGATCCATTTTCTTAGTCTTAAATGTTGCCTGATATTAAAAAAAATAAATAAAAAATAAAACTAAAAAACAGATAAAAGTTTAATTTCCAAAAACTAATATCAAAATAATTTTGAAATCCCTATAGAATTTCTAGTTTTTTTTAAGTTTGTTACGCATTACTTTTATACTTTTTGGAAGTTTTCGTATAAAAAAATTAATTTAAATCCGATCAGCCAATATTGAAAAAAATTCAAAATCGAAAATGCCTTCTATTTGAGGTACCTACTGTTAATAATAGCTAGGGGTAATTTTTATAATATTTTATAGTACATATACCGTTCTTATTTAAGCACACAAATTTTTTTTATCAAAATCGTAAAAGTCGTCTTTGAGAAAAATTATGGGTTGGAGTCGAGATTCTGTAGGGTCATTATTCTACTTTCAAAATTCTGCATGTCAAAACTCTGTATTTCAAAATTCTCTGTATTTGTTCTGCATGAACAAAATTCTGTTTATCAAAATTCTATATTCCAAAATTCTGTTTGTTCAAAATTCTGTAAATATGTAGTAAAAGAGAAGTCGTTTTGATAATGTAAAAAAGTGCGCACTTTTTTACATTATCGAAACGATTTCATAATAATTTTGACCAGGCAGAATTTTGACATACGGAATTTTGAAAACCAGAATTTCGACCCGCTCCCGAAAATTATACTTTCTTAAACAGTTTTTATTAACATTTGCTGAAAGGTAGTTATTTTTTCATAAAACTGAAACTTTTTTAAAAATATTTTAAAGAGTATTTATTCAGTTGTCATGGCAATGATAACTGATGGCACCTACAAAAATGGATAACCGATGAGTAGTAGGTGCAAGTGAAGGTGAATGAATTGCTTTCCCTTCACCTCCGGTTTTATGCTTAAATACGAGTATTTGTTGATGTTGTGAGGGTTCAAAACTGTCACCTCCTATAATGATGATCCACACTGAAATGAGTTATTTTGAATGAAGATGGGCGACATGAAAGGGTTACTTGTAGGGTAATATTAAGTCACCTTCAAAAATTACCTCCCAACTTGACTTGAAAGAATGGATAGAAAGACTAAAGTTCTTCTAAAAATGGCTTTTGGCATGCAGATTGACAGGTTATAGAGATGAAAGGGGAATCCAGATAGTCATAGCTCTAGGAGTTGGTCTGAGCTAAGAGTTGGTCAACATGGTTAGAATATGACAGGTAACGGTAGCTGACGAAAAAAAAACACTAAAAAAATGCCTCTCCTATCTTAACAGCTTTGTATCAAAAGACAACATCGACAGTATTTGCAGAATTAGGAGCAATAATAATATTTTGTATTTTAAAAACTGGGCCTACGGCAGGTTATTTTCGTGATTGCATAGTGAAAAAAAAACTAACTCCCCATTAGAGCATAGTAAAGCCATTAAAATAGTAGTGTGAAAAGCACAAGATCTTGCTGTACGCGAATTTTTTTAACTTTCAGTACACAACTTGATTTATATAAATAAGTGTCAGGTCAGGGAAATGATGTTACGGAAATCTATATTTTTTAACTTTTTAGACAAGCAAAATAGAAGGTATTATTTTCAAATTTGGTATGAATTATTGCGCAACTATGCCCCACAAAATTGTTGAAAGACAGTTTTTTTAACGAAATTACACTTACTAACGGATATGATGAATTTGATGGAACACATCACGAATTCAACCACTCAACTTAAACCTACACACGAAATTGATCTCTTATTAATTTTTTTCAATATACTCCAGAGAAAACTTGATTCATTTTCTTCATTTAGTTCGAGTTCGAATTCAATAAACAGACGTTCCTTAATTTGAATTTTAAGGCATTTGATTTTTTTTACGAAATGATGCAAATACCTGGAGACACACATTTGAAGGTTTCTAAGTTAATTGTTATAAATGAATAAATTTTATGTTAAGGACTATTGTATTTAACTACTCGATAAAAAATTATTTTTTCTTATTTAATAGCGAACAAAATAACCTTAGCCCAGGAAAATTAGACTTTCACTTCGAAATCCGACAAAGCTGAATTTTGATAGAGAGCTTTGTTTTGGCGTCTTCCTGAAAAGTTCCGTAAATTTGGGTCTTTTTTTTTTAGAGGGGGTTAACGTGCCAGTTATAACTATCATTGAAACTCATCATTAGGCTAAAATTTTTGTATGATTTGAGTTCGGCTACATCTCCTCTTTATGAAACCAAGTTTTTTTGGGTGCCCGGGGTAAGGGGAAGACCGCCATTTTGAAAAAGAAAGTGATTTGGTTTTTGTTCACAGTACGAATGTTAATCAAAATCGTAGAAGCCGTCCTTGAGAAAAATTGAAAAATCAAATCGTTGTATTGCAGACCCACTACAGATATTCTAGAATTTTTGCTTTCGAAAGTAACAATAAAATGTTCTTTACCCAATCTGATGGCCCAAAATAATGGACTGTCGATTTATAACTTCCAGCTTAATGATAAGCAGTTCTAATCTTGTTGAATAGAGTTTGCAGTTGTTTTTTGTCTAAAAATCCACATCTTAAAATGAGTCTAAAAATGTTGCACCCGCAAGAGTGGAATCGCTCTAAAGTGTTTATACTTTGATAAGACATCGTTTTTACGAGAGATTCCTCGGTTTCAAAGAAAATGGAGTTATGGAGTTTTCATTGAACGATGACTATAAAAATATCTACAGCTATGGACAAAAAAGAAATAGCACTTTTAAAATGAAAAAGAATTTTAAATGATCATTGCAAATTTGGTTAAGGTATGATGCCTACAACAATCAACACGACAAAACAGATCAAATATAACCCCTTATCACCCATCAATTTTTGTTTTTGGTCGTTTAAATTATTCTTTAGTCTATTAATAGTAGGCAGAGAAATAGTACTCTTATGAGTTTAGTACGAAGTTTTTATTTTTGAATGGAACCTTGCACTCGAAAGTTATTTATTTTGATTGTGAACGATAATACGAGTATTAACAGAAAGAGGTGTTTATTGAACTTTTGAAAAAAAGGAGTATCATTTTTGAGCTCCAAGAACATGATAATAATCTTACAATAATCACTAAATTAATTGAATGTTCTCAAAAATGGTGTGAGCTTTAAAAAGACATCAAAATTCGAAAGCCATCCCTCTCAAAACTTCAATACGAATTGACAAAGCCGTAGTCAGAGAGTGAAATGCCGATCCCTTGAAATCCTCCCGCACCATCACCGCCGAAATTAATGAGAAATTTGACATAAATGTCTCCAGTTCCGTAAACGTGTCAATTTTTCCATGCAAGTTGTGACAGAATTGCGAAGCTTAAAACTTTACTACGTTCACAACGGCCTTATGTCATTGTATGATTACCCTTTGTATTGAATTAACTTTAATTTGATTTTTTTTAAATGTTTAGTGGTCTAGGTATAGATGAATAAATAAATAAACTTAATTTCAAGATTATCTTAGCACTCAAACAAACTCTATTTTAAAAATGATAATCTAAAAGCTTGATATTCAGATTTGTACATGAAATAATGATAAATAACTAAATAACCAAGCTTTGAACTTGTACACTTCTATAATAAATCATTGCTATGTCTACTCGATTCTCTTCTTCTCTCATTGAAATAATTAACACTCCATGCGACTTAATAAATACATACAACTTTAATAAGTGGTGTTTACGTTATTTTTCTTTTAAACAATTCTCATAAAGTCATAAAACACTATTAACTACCCAATTCGTTGTTAAAGCTTTATACACTGTTACTCTATTCAGATACCGAGAAATACCATTTTGTCGCAGTCATCCATGTCAGCATCACTAAGCCGAGATGTTAGTTATTAGCAGAGGTGTACAATTTCAACAGCTAGTAATCGTTATACTGGTACCTAAAAAATAACCCAAGTAACAGTATTTTTCAAGTTCTTCGTCGCAAGTATCAAGTATTGCATACTTAAGAATTTTCAAGTACTTTCAAATACTCTCAAGTACTTGATCAGTTCCTTAATCGAGTACCAACAAAAATGTATTGGATCAGAAAATGAGCAAGCCTTATTTCACTTGATGGTTTTGAAATTTCGAATTGATTATATTTCGGTAACAACAATTGGATTTACAGTTTCTGGTCATCTGATAAAAAACACTTTTTTCTGATGAAATACATAGTAAATTCTTTTATAAATATAAACTTTAAGCACACATTACTCATACTCAATAGAAAGTAATGGCCAAGTACTTAAAGAAATGGTCAAGTAATTGAAAATAAAACTCAAATTCTCAAGTACTTAAGTATTTTTAACAGTAGGTACTTTTACCCAAATACTTTAAAATACCAGGTACTTTTATTTTTTCAAGTCCCAGTACCAAAGTACTGAAGTATTTACAAGTCCCAGTACCTAGTAATTGTACTTGAGAAGTCCTTAAATACTTAAGTACTTTACAGGAAGGCTTTAGAGGTAAAGTAGTGAAAAATTAATTTTTAATGAAAAAAACCGATAATTAAAAAAAAAATTGTTTCATCTTTAAAGCGGGAATACTCTTCTTATAATGCGTTATAAAAATTAAGTTTCCACAAATGATTGTTTGCAAAAAAAATTAACGACAATGAAAAAGTTTATATAGACGTTCAAATAAATTTAAAGACACGTAATTCAAATAATTCAATGACAATATAAATTTATAATATGCTTCATTTAAAATAATACATTTAAGACTTAACTTTAATCTCAATTTTGTTCAAGATTAAGGCCTGTAAACGCCAATAAGAAAAACTTAATAATTTAGCAAAGGTTTCTTGCAGAACATCAGACACCACGCACAAAAATATATAAAAACAAGACTAACTTATGGGTAAAAAGTTCGTGGTACAATAAATAATTAAGGGATAGTTAAGGATAATGCATAATCATAACATGAATATGGTTAAGAAAACAAGTTTCCAAATAACTTGTACCTATACACTTGAAGAGGAGTGTTTTTTTCCATATACACATTAACACACTCAAATATTATTAGTTTATGTAAGTAGAATATCAATGTATGTATTTGAGAACTGAGAGTAGTAAATTTCAATTCGTCGTTGTTCATATATCACTAATCACTTCGAGCTCAACAGCGGCACAAGTCATTCTATACAATGCGGGTGTTGGGGATGAGTGAGTAATAGTGGTGGAATTGTTAAAGAGTGCTTTACTCATTTACACCCTCGTTTGACCGTGAAAGCAAATTTTTCAATCATATATTGTTCTTACTACAATTCCTTAATCATTTACCGTGCATTTTCGCGTAGGAATTTAGATATATTTGCAGGTTACGTCAAGAATTACTTTTTATGGGAATTATAAAACATGTTTAAATTATTAATGTATTCTTTTATATTGTTCGATAGAATATAATTTTTATAAGGAATACAATTACATTTGACATCTCTCATGCACACGAGCCATACATTTTTATATGTTACTATAGGCCTATAGGACAAGTTTCGGATTTGGAAAAAAAAAATTGTCCTCAAGATTTTAATCAGACCTATATTAAGATGAGAGAGAACACAAAAAAGTGGGACCGACAATTCTGTAACGTTCTCAAGTTAGCAGAACAGTGTGAGCTGAACGTATTTTGTGATGGCATTATAAAGCGATTATTAAATGCTAATTAAATGTCCCTCAATTAAATTTAATGCTCTTGATTTAAAGTTAGCAGAACAATTTCCTAAAATGGTTAAGACATTAGGTACGAAACCTTTGGACCGTTTGGACTTATATTAATGCGTTATTTAAATGCTCTACGAATAATACATTTTTGTTAAAAAAAAATAAATTAACTTTACAATTTTGAAAAAAAAAATAAATATTTTTTTTTTATTTTTCCACTCAAAACTTTTTGATCAATCAAAATTTTTAAACAATTTTCGAAGGTCAGTTTAACTAATCAAAAAGATTTGAGTAGGAATTGTTTGAGAAAGCACGATTTTAAGTTAGCAGAACATGGCCAAGCATGGGAAATTGATTTTTTTTTTCCCAGATCTTCGAAATTATTCAAAATTGGAGCATTCAATTACATTTAGGGGAGCATTTAATTAAACAAAACTTTTTTTATTTTTGTAAAAATCAATTTTTTAATTTTATTCGTAGAGCATTTAAATAGCGCAATAATATAGGTTCAAACCCAATTTTTGTACCTAATGTTTTAACCATTTTAGGAAATTGTTCTGCTAAGTTTAAATCAAGTTAGCAGAACATCGATTTTTATCACTACTTGAGCATCAAATTTAATTGTTGGACATTTAACTAGCAGTTAATAAGCGCTTTATAATGCCACCACAAAATATATGTTCTACTCACCTTGCTCTGCTAACTTGAGGGACATGTGCAAAAGACTAAAAAGGCTCTATGAGGACCGAAAAACGCGTGCTCATAGGTGTGTGAGACTCTTACTGCACTAAAACCACCTCCACTTCCCGATTGCAAATTAGTTGAAACTTATCTAGCAATTTAATTTCAACGAAGAGAAGTTAGGTCTTGCAGGTAAATTTCCGTGAAAATTCCTGCTTATTCCGAGACATTTAGTAATTTAATTGTAGCTTCGCTAAACGTTTTCCCTACTGATATATTGCAGTATCACCAGCAAACGCTTAGAATATACATAACTGGACCTAAAACACTTCCTATTGCTACCCCAGCATCTATTTCTTTGAAATAAGAATATTCATTTCCGTGTCTTACACAAAAAAGTCTGTTTTGTTTTTTTATAAAGTCCTTCAGGCAGAACTTGTCTTAATTTGAATTTGAGGCATTCGTGCCACAGCTTGTCAAACGCTTGCGATACATCCAAAAAGACTCAACAATTTTTTTCAAGAACCCTCTCAATTATGTCAGCAATTCCAAGTACTTCATCAATTGTTCAATGTTTGCTTCTAAATTAGAACTGATGTTCAAGTATAAATCGTTTCTCCTATATTTTCGGCTGCAGGCTCAGGAGAAGTATTCTTTCAAAACGTTTGATATTATAGGAAGAATCGAAATCGGTCTGTAAGATTTCTTTTCATGGGATGGTTTGCCAGGTTTCAAAAACATTATGACTTCCGCAACTTTCCATTGGTTTGGAGCAAATTCTAACCTTAGAGCAGCATTTATTATGTAAAGGAGGTTAAGTAATGCTAACTAAATGCAAAAATTAATTGTTTTGCGTCAAATCTCTAAAATTCGTTTCAAGAATGGAGCATTAATTTAAACTAGGCCAGCATTTACCTTGAACAAAATTTTAGTCGAGGATAGTAACAATTTTTATATTCGTTTTACCCTTCCCGAGTTGAAATTAATTGGTATGGCGGCTGTTTGCAGAACGAGGGAAGGGTTGCCACTTAACAGTTTAAATCCCGAAATGTTGCATACATTGCCTTATAAATCAGAGGCCTATTTCAGCGCCACTACAACAGACCTAAATCAACTACATGAATCGAGAACTTTCGTTGATTCAGAATACTTCAAACCATACATCTACATTATTGATATGTGGACTAAGTCAAGTTTCGTCACTATGCTGTTGGAATTTATGAAAAAGACTACAACTTTTTAAGGCATACTTAAATCAGTGTTTTTTCAAACTGTGGGTCGCGACACCCTACTAGGGGGTCGCTAAGAATTACCCGGGGAGTCACAGTCGCAAGCTAAATTTAAAAACAAAAAACAAAGTTTTTAAATACTGTAGTCGTGTATTCTGAGGCCTATTATTCAAAATTTAAAAACCACATTTGTGTTAATTTTCGTCATAAGATAATTTTTTTTCGGTTTACCATTGCTTCCGCCTCTTCCACTTGTACCGGATGAGCAAGGCTGCGATGGTCTATTGAGAAATTTATCCATTTTATGGACACCTGTAAAGATATTTTCCGACTGGTTGTACAAAACACCTTTTTTTTTGTCACTTGAAAAAATTAAATACTGGTGCTAAGATTTCAAAAAAAGAAAATTAATAAATATTTTTTTAATTTTAAACAATACGGAAAAACTTCATTCCTACATAATTAGTGATATCTTATTATTAAAAGAGTCTAGGTAAGATAGGTGTTCAGTGTACTTACTTACTTAAGGTGGCGCTACAGTCCGAGGTGGACCAGGGACTCGACCAACAAGCTTCTTCCAGCCGGCTCGGTTTCTAGCTAACTGTCTCCAGTTTCGCACGCCAAGTTGGTTGAGATCCTCTTCCACTTGCGTGCGCCACCTGTTGCACTGTCTTCCTCTACTGCGCCGTCCCACGGGGTTGAATTCAAAGACTTCGGGCCGGAGCATTGTTGTCCATTCGCTCTAGGTGACCTAGCCATCCCAGTCGTTGGCTTTTCACTTTATTGGCTAGGTCGGTGTCGCTGTACGTGCTGTACAGTCCGTGGTTGTATCTTCATCTCCATTCCCCATTTATGCAGACGGGACCAAAAATCACCCGGAGAATTTTCCTCTCAAAACAGCCTAAAGCGTTCTCATCTACCGTTAATAGCGTCCATGTCTCTGCACCATATATCAGGACCGGGATGATAAGCGTCTTATACAGGGACACTTTAGTTGCTCGAGAGAGGGCTTTGCTTCTCAATTGCCTTCTTAGCCCAAAGAAACAACGATTGGCAAGAGTAATTCTTCGTTTGATCTCAGCACTGGTATCGTTCGCTGAGTTTATAGCGGGACCTAGGTAGACAAAGTCTCTGGCCACCTCAAAATTATAGCTGTCTACAGTTGTTGACATCATATATTTGGTCTTGCTTTCATTAACCGTTAAACCCATCTTCTTGGCTTCCTCCTCAATACTCACGAATGCAGCATTGACATCACGCTTTATTCGTCCAATTATGTCAATATCGTCGGTTGGACGGACTTTTGAAAAATTGTGCCGCTAGTTTTGAAGTGAGAGTTGGCACAGTTCTTTGAAGAACGATGTTAAAGAAGTCGCATCACAGCGCGCCACCTTGTCTAAAACCTTTTTTGACATCAAAGATATCGTTGAGGTCTTTGCCGAACTTGATGAAGAAGCATGCATTCTCCATCGTCATCTTGCACAAACGAACAATTTTCGAAGGTATTCCAAAACTAGACATTGCGCTATATAGCTCGTCTCTATATATGCTGTCATACCCTTAAGTTGAAATATAGCTATCTTCACTTCGTCGAGATCATGTGGACGGGTTCAGTGTACGGTCACTGCCAAAATTATTCGAAATAAATTGAGTTATTTTTACTATAACGACTCTTTTACGAAAGAAAACTTTTAAACTAGCAAAGTATCATTCTGAATGTGCGGGGGTCGTCAGAATGTGTTTACTTTCAAAAAGTTTGAAAAACACTAGCTAGATTATACCAAGATAAATATTAAAGTTAGATAAACTTTCATATTAGAATATTGAATAGACCTTTTAAAGGAGCATTCCATTTTTGAAATAATTATTTTGGTATAATCTCAATTTTTCTGAGCATTACTTGTGGGGCATCAAAACTAACATTGTTTTAAATTTGTATCGTTAACCCACAAGTTCAGCAAAAATTAAAAGATGAAAATGCGTTTAAGAGCTTGCTTTATTTGTAGGTTACTCTAAAGTCTAAATGCTATAATCTGCAGTATATTTTTCCTTAAAATCAAAGTTCTTGATGAAAGTAGGTATAAAAAAAGTGTAGTAATAAGGTTTTACATTTAAATATTAATAAAACTGATTTTTCCAATAACTAAAGTGTTTTTTCCTCAAAGCACCCATATGTTTTTGCCTAAAAAAGTAAAAAAGTGGGCGTAAAGACTAAAACTTTAAAATGGAGCTATCATGTTCCTTCCAAGCGCCACAGATATTTATTTTTAATCCTTACAGATGTACCTGCACTACTTGCTATCTTTAAAATAGTTATATCACGAATTTTTACCCTATTTGCAATAGAATACGCGCTAAAAAACTGCATCGTTGTTTTTAAGTGTTAGGTATGTTTACTTAGCTTTTATTTAAGGTGTACAAAATTGAATCAACAATTATAATTCGTTAATTCGTTATTTAAGAGTTTTTTTTAGCTAAAAATAACGTAAAAACAACTGAGAAAAAAAGATCCAAGGTTTTTTTATAATTTGAGGTATGAAAGCGTTACGTCTGGGAAAACTTTTGGAGACAGATTTCACAAAATCTATTAATGTAAATTTGAATTATCTTTGGATTTAGATAATAGTAAATAAACCCTGTTTATCTTATATTTCTGAAACTTTTTTAATGGGACTAATTAAAAAATGTGTACTTTAAGCTTCTCATCGCCAAACAAAATTAACCTTATGAAAAACGATTTAAATTTCACATCTGATTAACAATTTTTGTAGAATGTTGCAAAAAAGTAACAATTTTAAGTTTTTAAGGTTTTTATTATTGAATATGTTTGGCGCATAGGTATAATGCTTCAAACCAAAAGTGCTTCTAAATTCGGGCATGCGGTTCAGATAGAATGGTCACAATGGCTAATTTTGAATATTTTAGGTACGTATAACTTGGAAACTAAGACCAATTTGACAAAACTTAAAAAAAAAACTCTACAAAATTTTTGTTTAACAGAAAATTTTCTATCGAAATCGTTGGTTAAAGAAATTTAATAAAAGTATTGGAGCAGGAAAAATTGGCAAAAAAAATCAGATTTTTAATTTTTGTCTTAAGTGCACAAAAATTTTTTCGGAGCAAATAGCTAGGTATAGGATGAAGGTATAGGTTCTTTCAAAAAATAAGGAGAGGCTAAAATCTTTAATATGATATATTCAAAAAGAAGTTTTTATTTAAAATATGCTCTGTGTTGTAGAAAAAATAATTGAAAAAGTGGCTCACGAGCAATTGTTTAAATATGTATCGGACAGTAAAATTCTCATACAAAACCAGCCGGGCTTTCAATCGGAACACTCTTGTGAAACAGCTCGAAACTGGTTAATTATGACCCTAAAAACTCTGCGACATGATAAACATAAAATTATATCTGTTTTTGTGGACTTTCAAAGAGCTTTTGAAACAATAGATAGATCGATACTCCTAGTGAAATTAAACAAATATGGTATAAATAATAAAGAACTAAACTGGTTTCGAACATATTTAAGTGACAGAACTCAAAGAACTAAAATCAACGATTGCTTATCCAATAGTGAAAATAATATGTTTGGTGTGCCACAAGGAACGATACTAGGTCCACTTTTGTTTCTCATTTATATAAACAATATAAGCAAAATTATAAAATATGATACTATTTCATTATTCGCTTATGATGCTCTGTTATTTTTTTCCGGCAAAGATTTAGATTCAATTATTGAACAGCTAAACTATGATTTGATTAACGTTTGTGAATGGTTAAATATGAATAAACTAAAAGTTAATACAGATAAAACAAAGTGCATGGTTATAAACGCTGAATGTACTACAAACATACAAATAAATAACAATCCAATTCAACAAGTGCAATATGTAAAGTATCTGGGTGTTATAATAGATAAAGATCTTAATTTGGAAAAAAAATTCAAAGAAAGTCGGATTCTTAAAAAGAATTCGAAGACAATCTGTGTCATAAATATATACAACACAATTATAAAACCACATTTGAATTCTGTTCAACAATTTTGTATATGGGCAACATATCGGAAATCAACAGGCTTCAGAAATTTCAAAACAAAGCGAGGAGAATAATCCTAAAATGTTTTTACACGCCGATTAGTGTTATGCTATCATGCTTGCAATGGCTAAACATTCAACAGAGAATAACCTACAAGTCGGCCGTCTTTGTATTTAAAGTCAAAAATACAATAGTTCTCGATT
The DNA here is from genome assembly GCA_946251815.1 of Dasysyrphus albostriatus. NCBI lineage: Eukaryota > Metazoa > Arthropoda > Insecta > Diptera > Syrphidae > Dasysyrphus > Dasysyrphus albostriatus. The sequence continues at coordinate 70,043,606 of OX276337.1, read as the reverse complement.
ATCTATCTCTTAACTTGAATTATATCCATGAAGTTCAAAATTATAACTTGAGATCAAATAACAATTTTAGGTTAACTTTTTATAGAGATAATAGAACACAAAACATGGTCATGTATAAAGGTGTTAAACTTTTTGATGAATTGCCAAATTTTATTAGAACCAATGTTTATAATTTAATGAACTTATAATGTAAACGAATATTTTAATTTATACAAATTCTGTTGTAAAATAGTAAATTATGCTAAAAAAAACAATACATACATACATAAAATTGACAGCCAAATTTACCCTTTCTTATCTATTTTTACAGTATATCCCCAAAATACCATTTTTTGGTACTACGTGACAAATTTAACAATCCTTCGACCGGGTACCAAGTCTCACATAAATGAATGGGTCCCAATCATTCAGTTTGTGGAACTTGAAGCATTTAAGAACAGCCGGAAAACAAAATTGCGGTCTTGTCTACTTTTTAATTATTCTCAATAATCGTAATGTCATATTTTATCATAATCTTAGGGTCGAAAATTTTCACTAATGTGAAATTTGTTATAAATATGTAGTACCGAAGAAAGAGACTTTCCGGTCAAAACTGGGAAAAATCATAAGAAATGGTAAAGTTTTAATGGGTCTCTCTTCCCGACCTGCTGGTGTTGCCAACGTGGCAACACTAACTAACACACTTCTTTTTTTGTTTCATTATTTTGTATCCTTATGCCGGTGTTGATGTTAATCTTCGCATTTGGGGGTGGCAATTAAGTTTTTTGTATTTTATTTAGTGTAATTTCCAGTTTCGTGACTTGAAATGGGGTGATGGCACTAGTAGTCGGCAACTTAACTTTTTTTTTAAGTTCTATAGGCATTTAAAAATCAGTTATTTATGTTTGGAATAGAGTTATCAGTTTCAATGATAATTTGGAATGTGTAGAAAAACAATAGACAAACGAAATTATATAAATTAAGTATAGATTAATAAATAAATAATTGAAAACCAAAAATATTTTGCTTAATTTAATTTATTTTAAAAACTTTAAGTTTTAACAAAAAATAAATTAAATTAGCAAAATATTTTTGATTTTCAATTATTTATTTATTAATTTATATAATTTCATAAATCACACAACCGGAGACGAAAAAACAAACTATGAATAGACAAACGCTTAAACATTAGATACATTAACTTGAATTATGCTTTTAAGGTACAAGCATATACCTACTAAATACTATGCAAATGCAATATAATGTAACGATAAGGGACTTGGTTTTGTGGGTTTTAGATTTTGGTTTTGTTGATTTTGGATTTGGATTTGTGGATTTTGTGAATGCAGATTTCAAATTTGTGGATTTTCAAGTGTTTCAAGTGATTTTTTGGATTCGTGGATTTTGTTTTTGGAGATTATGTCAGTATCTAGTTGAAATCGTCTCGTTTCCATTTTACAAGTTCTTTAAACTAAAATAATTTTAGTTTTTACTACCTTTCTATGATCATTACTTTAAGACAAGAATAAGAGATGTAAGTTTTACCTATACGACCAACGAAAATCTTGTATAGGTAAGTCAATTGTCTTATAGGATTTATTACTCTACAGATGGGTTTAAGTATGTATATTTTCCTTACCAAAATAATGGAGTAAGTTGTAAGTTTCCCGTAAGTACAAAAAGCTAAGGTAAGTTGGTTAAATATTTGAGGCGATGACCACCAAAACTAGCCATATCCAGTCAGAAAAACTCTCTTTGAAATCTGTTTAATATGGTTGAAGGAAAATTACATTTAAAGTTTCGTTTAAAATATATTAAGTAATTACATCTGGCTGAGACGAATTTTTCTGGCAGGGATTGGATATTCATCGCCTTATTTCAATTACAGAATACTCAAAAACTTAAATTACTTTTTTAAGAAGTTAATTTATCCAAAAATGTATATACCTAAGCAAAACTTACATGTGTAATCCGGGCTTTATCTATACAAAAAATAACTGGGCCCGACTCCCTTACTTCAACAGGCGGCCGACTACTGAAACCACAGATTATTTTTTGGTTTTGTTTGTGTGAATAAAAAGAGAATAAAATTTCCCTTAACTTTGTATAATCAGTTGAAAAAAAAAATAAAATAAAAATATATTTTTCAGTCGTCGGCCGGGGAGGCCAACCTAAGAAGAATTGAAAAAAAAATGTCTTCTAAGGTTTGCCCTCTTTATAAATAATTAACGACCAATATTTTTTGTGTTTTCTTACCAAAAACAGCAAATATAAATTATAAATAAAATAAAAACAAACACAAAGTGTACTTACTTCCACTATCTTGGCAATTATAAAGATTTTTGTAATTCACTTCCACTATTTTTTTTTTCGAAAAAGCAAAAATGTAACTCACACCAAACCTTAAAATAAAGTGATATTTTTTACAAAAAAACCAGTAGCTTAAATAGAATGACAATATGCATCCTGGAAGAAAAACCCTTAACCTATTGAAAAATATTTTTTTCCTGGAGGTTGAACGAAAGACTATACTATTAAGTTGTACTTTATAACGTAGTGGCCGACTACTGGCGGGGGCTGACTTTACATGCCATAACCTGTCATAACATGATTTTTCCAAGTCAGATAGAAGACAATGTAAGATACAAATATCAGATATTTAGCTGGAGCGAAATTATTTTCTGTGGAGTCGGGGTGTTAGTATACCATTGACCAACCAATCGAAATTATTTGAGAGGGTGGTCTCACTATAAGCTCCACTAATGGGACGCCTGCAGAAACAGGACAAAACAAAATTACTGTATCAATAATGATGCATTCAATTATTATTTTCTAAGTCATGTGTTTGTAAAATGTTTCAATCGATTTCAAACTTATTTCTATAAGCTGGAAATTAAACACTTTAAAAAAAAAACATTTTAACGTCATCTGTTTATTTCATCAGTCATCTGTTTGCCCACCTAAACACGAGTCGAACAGTGGTAATTTTTTTTTTTTTTTTTTTTTTTTTTATCCGATGGAAATTTTCAAAAGACACTCGGTAAGAATCGGTACCAAGTGTGGGACTCTTACCGCACTAAAACCACCGGTGAATCAGGACCAGTCGCATTGTGGGAAGTTTAAGTTATAACACTTTCCATAGCTTTTAGACCATCAGCTCATGAGGCTTGGTTCTTCTTAATCTCCGAACATTGTCTCGTACATTTAAGACGGTCTCCATTTCGGAGTTGGTATGACTTTGCAGTCGCTGATTGTGTGATACAGCGTGTTTTTTAACCACTTCTGTAACCATTTCAATTTGAAGATCACGATGTAGATCGCTATTTCTTATATACCAAGGGGCATTTATTATTCCGCGAAGGACCTTGCTTTGGAATTTTTGGATGGGTTCAGCATTTGTTTTCTTTGTACAGTCCCATAGTTGGATGCCATATGTCCAAACGGGTTTCAGTACTTGCTTATATAACATTAGCTTGTTCTGGATAGATAGGTCAGAGTTCTTTCCTAGTAACCAGTACATTTTTCTGTACTTCAAGTTTAGTTCGTCTTTTTTCTTTTTGATGTGCTCTTTCCATTTAAGCTTTGCATCCAAAGTCATTCCAAGGTATTTGGCAGTATTGGAGTAAGGTACTGTTGTGAAAAATTTGACGTAAAATTTGTAAATCAATTAGTATCTATGACTATTGGTGGGAGGAAAAAAGTGTCTACACAGAAAATATTCAGCTTGCAATTTCGAACAATTGTTGTCTTAGGTCCAACTCTTTGTAGCTAGTCCCAAACAAAATATTTTTAAAAATCCTTTATTCTTCTATATGTGTGCGAAATTCTAGTTAAATGCGGCTGATAATTTTCCGTTTAAAAATTGAAGTTTGCTTCAAGTTTACAAAATGTTTGAAGGTGACAGTTTTAACAAAAAAAAAGTTGAAGTTTCTTTTGTAAGTCTCCAACATCTAAAAGACTGAAGAGAAGTCCTATATATTATTGTTTTTGTGTTCTGAAGACTACACTTTTTTTTTTTTTTTTCTACAAAGCTGAGTAGGTATGCAAATTGAATGGACCTTTTATTAGTTGTGTTCCACACCGAGTTTTAAAGTCCCCTTTCACACGAGGAAACTTAGTTGCTAGCAACTTTCAGTTCCCTGGTGAGAAAAGTAGGAGGAAAGAGGGGTGAATAAAATCTCCCCGTCCCCGGTCGAGGATTTGAAGAGATTTGTTTGACATTTCCTTTCAACTCTAAGGTTAAGGTGCGTTCAAGCAATAGAATTTCAGGAAATCTCAAAAATTGCCTAGATTTTGTTTCCTCGTTTGAATGGTACAAGAGATTTTTGAGGAAATTAATAGGAAACGCAAAAAAAATCTCCAGGGGACCAACAGTAAAATTTAGTTTAAATGTGCGGTTTAAGAGGCATTTTTTCACGACTGCTCAACTTTAGGCAAACTCTCAAGTTGATCAACTTCTATATAAGTCAGATATGCTGATAACCATTCTTGACATGTGGGTTCCCATTCAGTTGTGAACCGTAGAACATAAGGTTTCCACCCAGTAGAGACAGTTGCATTTTGCTAGGCTAATTGTGTCTTACAATGTATAAAACTTAAAAGGAGAACATACACACATCTGAAGAAAAATGTTGGTATGCATTTTCCAAAGTAAAAAAACAATATTTCTATGTAAATTCTCAAGTTCGCTCTGCCAACTTTTAATGTTTTCGGGAGTTGAGAAAATCTGAAGTTGATCAACTCTAGAGTTGAAAATCGGAAGTTGAAAACTTCAACTTTGAGTGAATAAATACCTACAAATTCACAAGTTGAAAATAAAAATCCTCAAGTTATGTTCAACTTTGACTGAAAAAAATCGCCCTAAAACTGTTTCAAACTTTTTGAAAAAACGAAGGAACAGAGGTATTCTCTTTTGATTTTTTTAAATTTTTTTAAAATTCCTTTTTTCAGTAGGCGGCTATGTTTACAAAATTCAAGAATTGGGACTGACTACAGGAAACACGTTTGAAAAAGTAGGTTCCTATAGTCAGCCTCAAATTTTTATTTTGTTGGCAGGGGGCTAACTACTGGCGTACTTAGGTGGCTGATTTCTGAAATTAATTGGTGAACTGGTGGCCGACCTCACAATAATAACCTACACCTTCAACAAACCATATGTATAAATACAGGATTTCTTAAGCCCAGTTTAACATTAAAATAAAGTAGAGCGGCTGACTACTAGTGCCATCGTAGACAAAAACTTTGACCCGAAACGGGCAAAAGTGGTCGTCCAAGAGAAAATTAACATTTCAGTATGCGTACCTACCTTAAATTGATTTGATATTATTTTTTAAACTTCTTGAAGAAATAAATTTTGATTTAATACACAAAATTAATTTTTTTTTCTTTCGTCTCACAATGCTAAGTTCACACCAACTTTTACAAATAAGTGAAAATGTATTTGACTATTTTATGCTCGTCATTGTACCTACATCTCCGAATTCGGGGTTATTGGAGATGTTTTTTGCATTAAATACATTTTTTTTTTTAATTAGGAAATCATATTTATTTCAATCTGATTGAAATACCTACATATGTACATATGTATTTCATTGCCAATTTAACAAACAAATATTGAAAATAACAAGTTGCATAGTAAAAATCCAAATGTCGATGACCTTGCCTTTCATACACCAAACAGCGTTAAACAATTTGCTTCGACTTACCTTTCACCATAGTGCTAGTGCGAGTCAGGTTCAGTTGAGTCCATGCAGGAATATAGGTAGTCGTTTTGAAATCAACAAAGGAAAACAATGTTCGAACTTTCAACAGGTTGTTGCATTTATCAACTCCTACAACTGGTCACCAAATCCACATTTGCAAATATGTGTGTAATTCTAAAAATGCACAGTATCCTTTTTGATGATGGAAACGTCAGGAGGGGAAGTAGATTGTATAGGTTTTGATGTTGCAGCCCAATATATCTCTAAACTTTTAACATATTTTTTTTATTTACAATTGGCAATTGGTTTTGATTAAAATGCACATGCACACAGAAATCGAAAGAAAGCACATATACTTTAGCAAAATTATCATTTTATAAAATCACACAAGATTCATTGCCGATGTATTGCATTTCCCTCACGTAAATATTCAACGTCATTTGCAAATATACGGAAAACGGTCACGGAGAACGGAGATGAAAACAAAACAAAAAAGTAGGAAGCACACGAAAGACGAAACAAGATACAAGATAAAACAGTGTTCGAGTTGAATGAATCTTTCGCGACCGAAATAAGAAACTGTCAACAGCGCGCCATCGAAACAAGTATAGAACACTATATAAAGATGAAAAGAGAAAGAGGCTAAATGATTTCCTTTGGTATTTCTGTTTTGGAAGAATTATTTTTTTCAGTTTACTTTTATTATTATCAATTGTTATTGCGTAAATTTTAAGAAATAATTTATTCACTAATTAGATAAAATAGTCAACTGCTTTCACTCAATTACACATAGGCACAAACACTGCGATTAAATAAAAAGACGCGCGCTGTATAGCACCACTGCACCGCTCAAACCTCGAAGTAGATGTAGAATAGAAGAATACAATTACAAAATATATGAGAAATTGTTGGGCATGGGATATGGGAAATGGGAAGCACCGAATTCACCATCGAAAACATCGCAGAAGCAGAAACTGAATGTAGCAAAGCCATCAAGCAATGTAGACAGAGACAGAGTGAAAATAATGCTCACATAACGATGAAAATACCACACCGACCACACAACAAAACAGCAGCCGGCTTGTTTATGAGGGGAAAAGTCAATTTCATTTGTGTGAAGACTGAATAGAGAAAAAGGGATGAATAGTGATGGTGAAGCGAAAATGGAGCTTGTCTTGTTTGTTTCATTTTTCATGTTGTCTATCGCTCTCTTTTTCTTGCTTAGAAGAGTTGAAATAGAAAAAGGGGTGAATGCGGACAAGCGATGTCAGATTATTAGAAAATTCCCTTTGTTGTGGCATTTTCAATAAGGGGGTTATTACTACGTTTACATGCAGGCTTGAGAGCTCGAGTTGAAATAGGGTTGAATATAAGACCCAGGTTTTACGTCACTTGGATTGAATGTTCAATTTTGAGTTGAGTTGAAATAGTAATGAGATTCTAGAAAAAATGAATGGCATTAAATTATTTATTTCAATGCAAAACAAATTCAATTGTATTAACACAATCACTTACAACACTTATATATTAAAACAAATCTATATTTGTACACAAACTTGCAAATAAAGTGACCATATTGCATGATCTGTAAAACCAACTCCTCGACCCAGGTTTTTCATCACCAATTTCGACTCGATTCCTCTCTTCGAGTGCAGTCGAGTCGAGTCAAACTCATTTTAACTCGACCCAGGTTTACAAGGAGTTGAAGCGAGCTTCAAGCTGGCTTCAAAACCACATGTAAACGTAGTATATTTGGATCAACTTTGTTGACAACATTGCTCGATGCAATCGGAACTAGTTCTCAAAATATTTTAAAAACCATGTAACACAGATTGTCAACTTGTTTTTTTTTTTGCGTTTAAACGATCTAACATCAATGGTTGCCAACAATGTTGAACGATATGTTGATCCATGTAAGCCCCCCTAATCACAAAAGGGAAACAAATCTGTTTGTGAGAATTTGATTTCTCCTAATACTACATTTTCCTTAGGCCAAATGAGGTAATTTCGTTGAAAATTTCCAAATTCGATAAGAAATTATCTCATTTCCCATACAAAATCACATTTCTAAATGAGATAATTTCAACCAAATTTGCACGAAATTAGGTTTGAAATTTGGTCAAAAACCTATTGAACACACCCAATTGGCCACAGTTTGAAAAGGTCTGAAAACGTTTTGCATGAAAATGTCAAAGCTCAATGGAAGAAGAAAGAAAAAACAACTACAAAAAACAATAAACTGCTAATTGAAGTTCAAATATGAAATGAGCTGTCAAACGAAATTACCAAATTACAAATGAAAACACTTTTTCTGTGATTTGCGAAATTACCTCATTTTGACTCTAATGAAAACGTAATGCGTAAAGCGAATGAAACAAAGTATTAGCTCTGAATTTATTTATTTTTATAAAAATAATCTACAAAATAAATTTACAAACTATCTAAAGTAAAGACTCTTCGGCAGCAAGTTAATTTGTCATGGAGTAATAAAAAATGAAACATGACAAAAGGGAAGTTTATATGGATCAACTTTGTTGACAACATTGCTTGATGGAATCGGAAGAAGTTTTCAAAATATTTCGAAAACCATATAACACGTGTTGACAACGTGGTTTGTTTTGCGTTTAAATGATCTAACATCGGTGGTTGCCAAATTTAAAAATGTTTCTGTTATTTTTGTTTGCATTAATTTTCAAATCAAATTTAATATAAATTCACACTTTTTATATTCTTTAATGTCTTTTCTTCATGTTAAGTCCAAAAAATACAAGAAAAAAGAATTTCTGTGATAAATTTTAGCTTATTAATATCCAAAACAAACAAATTAGTTTGCTCACTCAATTGACTTATTATAGTAGGTCAATGGCTCACTCACTTGCTCCATCTCAAAAGTAGGTGCAGAAAATATTGTTCTAAGCTGTTCTGAAAAACTTCATGGAATACAAAGAAACAGAATGTAGAACAGTTTAGGGCAAGGCTTTTACTCATGGAACACACAATCCTGTACTTTTCTGTAATTTTCTGTTCCGAACAGATTCATTAAACACACCTAGTGTGGAAGCAAAATATAAAATTTTATCACACACAACTTAACAACGCATCCGACACGATTTGACACATGTTAAGACATGAAAATATTTACGAACGGATCTTAGACCACTTAGACACTTTCTATCCCACTTGGGGGTTTGAGACTATGGTGAAACTAATTTGTTTGGATACAAATGTGGAAGAAAAATATGAAAATCATTTTCAGCACACAAATTTGGCAGTCGTATGAAATTCTTTCCCACTTTGTTCTAACTTGTGTTAATACTTTGTAGGATAGTGTAGAGGCACTTTAAGTAAACATTCGTAACATTCGTAACTTTATGTTCTTTTGCTAGTTGTGTAGCATGGCGTCAGTGTGCTTTTGCTTTCAGTGCATTTAATTTTGGAAAGCTGGAATATCGTAGTAGTTATGTTTCTTTCCCTAAAGAAGTAGAGTAGATTTACTTCATTTGTAGTAACACCCGAACTTTGGCCAATATAGAAGCCAGTACAGCCTGCTGCCTACGTCACAGCAAATAGGAATAGGAATTTGACAGTCAATGTATGTAGCCAACTGGCTACCCAGTACTGGCTCCTGTGGCCGTAGAGTAGAGATAATCAAAACTAGAATCACGCATACACTGCATCGGTTTCGGTGCTGTAGTACACGGTGTGGGAAAAATCAAAATATTTTGATTTTTTGTGTTGGTGTCTCGATCGGTTGAAAGGAAACTGTTATGAACAAAATGGATAGGGCAAATATTTCATTAGCTCCGCACCATGCTGTAGAATTTTTTCTAAGGTAGGTAAGGGGTTTACTAAAAGTAAAATCCCAAAGTGGTGTAAAATATCAAAATTCAGAGAAACAGATGTGGACGTTTCATCAGCACAAACATACATCAACCAAGCCCAAACTTCCGAATCAAGAAAAAGTTTTTAACAAACGAACACGTTCTAGATCAGAGAGCTCCGGAGGCTTCATCCAGATTACCAAACAAAAATGCTATTCAAAAAGGATAAATATAAGGAAGTGGCATTAATGGAAAAAACTGCGACATTTTTCATAATAGTGTTAAGCTAAGTGAACACGATTGGTAGATTTTACAATATTGTCAGACTTGACAAAGTCTGACAATTAACTACCAATGAGCTGACAGATAAATTGTATGTATACGGTTGGTAGAAAATCTACCAATCTCTTACAATTTATTCCCAGAAGTTGGCTAACAATTCAGCTATCTGACAATAGCTGGCTGAATACCTAACAACAAATTGTAAGAGATTGGTAGATATTCTACCAACCGTGTAAACACTACCACTTATTGTCCGTTTTGTAAACTATTGTCTGAAAATGAAAAAAATTGTATGAGGTTAAAAAAAGGCATCTAACAATTTCTTCGTTGTCAGACACAGACACGAATGCAAAGGGAGGGCAATGGTTGCAATTGCTGCCCCCTGGGCATGAATGAACCAAGCATAAAATGTTAATTTATTAAAATGTCATCAAAAAATGCTTTTTCGTTCTACGTTTATAAATTTTTTTCTTGGCAGTGAAAAGAAGACTACGTTTTATATTCCTTATTTTTCATTTAACGAAATTATTTAATGATACTAAAACAAACGCCTCCCTCAGATGTGAAGTGGAGAAATTTTCCGATATGCAAAAATGCCTTCAAATCGAGAGTTGTAAAGTTTATAACGTCGGTTTTATAACGTCCAATCTTCAAATGTAAGGTCTTTAGTTAAAAGATAGTCAGATAGTCAGGCTACATTATTTCATTCTAGAGAGCAGATTGAGTCCCACATCGATCTTATTTAACTTTTCAAAATGCAAATGTGAATGAAAAATGACACAGTTTCGAAAAACAGCCCCAACCCTCCTCTTCAAATATGTAAGTGTTTTTTTTTTTATAGTTAAATATAACGTGCAAGGCAGCAGTGGCACTTATCTACATTTTCAAAAAAAGGTCAATTTAATTAGTTTTAAAAATTCTAACTTTGCTTCAAATGCTCAGATGAACAAGATTAAGATATTTATAAAAATTTAAAATACAAACTACTTTTTGTATACAAATTCTTGAGAAATAGGTACCAAAAAATGTCATACTAAAAAGATGCATACCCATTTGACAGTGCTTTCACTAGAAAACTTTCGAGAATAACTTTCGGATTTCTACACCTCGGTGGGCTAATTTTGTAAATGTGCCCACTTCCGAGTTTAACACTCTAGAGCTTGCCCCATCTTATGTATGTATGTATTTCGAATGCGGTTCAGTATGCAACTACGTTGCATATCTTTTTTAGCCATAACATATGTTTCTGATGGTAATACAGTGGACGTTCGAAATATTGAAGTAATAAAAACCAGGCCTGTTCAGTGTTCATTCTTTCGAGATTGTTCACTTTATCAAGCGGAAGTTTTTAAAGGCGTTCTAAAGAATAATTTGATCCAAAATGCAAATTTTGTTCGATGTGAATGGTTTTTATATTTATAAGTTAAGGAAAACCGAAACAATTCCCCAGTGTTCTTAAGTAATGTAAAATGCTTGCTAGCTGTTTTTATAAAAAAAGCCAATGTTATAGAAAATTTTGTGTGTTTGCTACAGTAGATAATTAATAGTTAACTATTTTAAGATTCACTACATCAAGCGTCTACTGTATTCGTGAAGATTTTTTTCACTTTCATGGATGAGTTTTAGGAACTTCCCTACTATTCATTCACAAATCAAACAAAATTTACTTCATCGAATATTTTAGAAACTACAGCACATTTAATATTAACGTACCCATTCTCGGGCTTCTGAATACTTTTTTGTTCCGTTGTTGCACTCTGTAGATGATATTTTCAAACATGTGACTTTAGCAAACTGCATAATGGCTGAAACTTTTGCTTGAACTTGAACGTTATATGTGGGAATAGGAACATATCGATGTGCTATTATTCTATAGAGGGAATTTAAAAACGCTATTAAGACACCCTGTTACTGCCACAAACTGCATAACTTCATTTCACGAAGTTCCAAAGTACCCGCTGCGCGAGGCACTGTGCAGATATACAAGAGGTATAATTGCGTTCTTCAAATTTTGAGTAGTATGAAAAGTACTCCAATTGTTGTAGATCTTATCATGATTATGGAAACTCTGCAAACAATTACGCATTCGCATTAGTGTGACCAACAATATACCAAAATTATCCCTCCCCCCCTGCATGAAATCCTGAGTCCGCGCCTGGAAACGTCAGACAACGATGAAAATTGGCAGGCCTGGCAATAATTTGTATGTGCACTAGATGATCAAATACCTTACGATTTATCATCTTACAATTGATTTTCAGATACGTTTTCTGACAATTCATTGTAAGATTACACGATTGCCAGCTAGCGTACACATGATTGTCAAATTTCTTACAATAACTTGTCGGACAATGATCTTACATTGTCAGACAAATTTTGTGACAGTTAATTGTAAGACTACACGGTTGTAAGACATTGGATACTTTCAGGCGACCCAAAAGGAACTAGAAATCAAAGCAAGTTTCTTGTCTGTGATTGATGAGATGTCAAAATATTTATTTCCAACTAAGGCAACTTTATTGGAAAGTTGACTGGAAAGTAAGTCAAGAAAAATCTCCCTTAATTATCAAGTCAAGTGCACTTATGTCAGAATATCAGCAGAATTCATTTTGTCATTGGACTGAAAGCTGAACTTTATTGTTTTGTGATTGTTTTTTTTTTGCACGTTAATTTTTTTCCATTTTGTGCAAAGTGGTTCTTTATCAAATTCAAAAAAGAAAAAAACTAAATGATAAGTAAAAAATATGAAAAATTAAGAGTTTCGCATGAGATTTGTTAATTTTATATTGGGCTTGCTAATATCCGAATCAAATAGTCTTGAAAAATCTTTTTCAAAACGATAGTGTATTACAATTCATAATGGGTTTATACCTGTTGCTATGTATATTTTAGATAAAAATAATATCGGTACTTTTTTCACGATCAACTGAAGTAAATGTTTGAAGTAAATTCCCAAGGTTGACATTTCAAACAAACCTAGTTACCTTGGTTAAATTTGCGTTCAAGGAATTCAGTTGACTGAATATCTAGTCCCTTGGGTCGTCTGATGTGCCCATTGCAAGAATGTTGTTCACTGACAGATCTAACAATATTGTAAGATCTACCAATGGTGTTCACTTATTAGCCTTAGCTCTCACAAACACAAATTCATTCCAACAGGTACGGAGTGCTTTTTGATAGTAAATCTTCGAGATTTGAAGAAGATTTAAAGTAAATCTTATTAAGTCTCAGATTAATGTAAATGTAAGGTGGAAATGTAGTATAAGGCCACTTTCCCTGGGTTAGGTAAGTTCAAAATCCCCAAGTTAAAAACTCCATAGTCAAAATCTCCAAGTTTAAGATCTTTTAAATCATATCCAACCACGAAATCTCAAATCATGAAATCCCCAAACACATATAATCCCAATATTTCGAGTACTTCTATATTGGCGCGCGCAAATATAATTTCTTAGTTATACTCGAAATATAATGAAAACAAACTTAACTCTTCAATACTTTAATTTATAATATTTATATTATTATAAACTATAAGAAAAAAGCGGTACATGCAAATGTTTACTCACAATCATCAATATAGTGTATGCATTTACATTTGATTAACCAGTACACTTGTTAGTTAAAATCATTTGTAGGCAGGGGTGCACGCAAAGTGCGGCAGGGAGGGGTGCTTGCCCCCCTGATAAAAATATATTTCAAAAGTATTAAAAAGAAAACAAGTTGTTTTCTTTTAAATACTTCTCAAATAACTAGATATCTATTATATAATAATACTCATTTTTAAATAAGTCTGCCCTTGATCGAGGATACGCAGGATGTATGCCCTTGATTGTAAGGGATTATACATAAAGGGTTACAGAAATCCCCACTGTTATCAACAGGTTTTTTCCGGATTTTGGTTTTGTGGGCCTAGAATATAAAAATTTTGGACTTGGAGATTTTAATTTTGGGGGATTCGTTCTTGGATATATTGTGGGTTTCCCCTTTCCCCTATCACGTCTTTAAATTAAGTTATTAACTATAACTAAGGAAAACACAATAGTTTAAAAATGAGCAGTCTGGTACCTGTATAAGTATTTAATTTGTACAGTAAAAAAGCTAAATAAAATAATTTTTGATAAATGTATTTTAAAATAGTCTAATAATATGAATCTTCATCTCACAGCAATGAATAGTTTTAAATTTAAACAAAGTAACTCCTTGTCGAAATGTGGTATTGGCTTCTTCCAGGCTTAAAAGTTGTGTTATGACGACTCTTCAACAGGTCTTGGGGCTGAATATAAACCTCCTTAAAATCTGTTTGTATTTTATTCCTTCCTCTAGGAGCCACATCCGTTGACTCAGTTCTTGTTTCCACAATATCCGGACCATAAATGTTCTCTACTAAAGTGTTAGTTGATTTTGCCGGTGTTGTTCTCATTTCAAGAAAATCTTCAGCCTTACAAGATTTTTTCGATATTTTTGTACAGTTCAAAATTATGCTTAAAAGGACAAAAAATTCTATGATGACAATCAAAAGGCTTGCACCAAGGAACATTACAAATTGCTCCCTGTACCAAATGTTTAAATACTCCAAGCATGGCCTAGTGTGACGATATTTTGAAAATTCACCTCTGTGCAGAGCCTGACATTGGCTTTCATTGAATGGCTTTGGGTCGAGGTATGAAAATGGCTGGTTATCGTTACTAAGAGTGCAGCACGTAAGTGGCACAACCCACTCTCGGGTTCCATAGCCTTGCAGGCGCCACATAGATGTATCATAGTTGATTTCACTATTCATGCCACAGCATCTGAAGCGTGTCTGAGCAAGATCCATTGCAATAGTGAACTGTTCCTTCCCAGGGATACCGTAATTCCCTTGCAAAGCTTTAACTATTTGCGTAGCATCCAAACTGATACCCAAGCAATGTGGCCAAAGAGTCAAGGCAAGGCAGACAACGGATTCAGCTAAAAGGAGAATAGCTACTGCCAAGAAGTACAAACTAAGAAAGCAGTAAGTGTTAAGACATGAGGCCCAAAATCCGATTATCGAGGCAAGAACTGCTATTGTTCCAGCAACTGCTAGTCCCAAGGATACGTAATAAAATAATGGTTGGGGTAAACTGTTAAGTTGTTGACTTGTTGAGGCTAAGAGACGTGAAAGTAATATCCGTTGTGTGTCCGAGAATATATAGAATCCAACAAAAATCAGGAATCCACCGCATGCCTGAAAGAAAAAACAGTTAGGTATAGTACGTTTGCAAGGCTTCTCATTAAAAACTTTGAAAAACGTGTAAAAAAAGTTATGAAAGTGGCAAGAATGCACGAATGTACACGATTTTTTTAAAACTTCAATTCAGCTTAGATCAGACTTCCTTACTTAATCAGGACGACATGTAAGTTAATTACTGAGGGCAAGGGTGAATCCTTTAGCAGACATGCATCTTGCAATGCCACATAAGGACATAAGGACAAGGCAAAACTCATTTAGCATTAAGATGATCATTTGAATAATAAAATCATATATAATTAAGGTAATATAGTGTTTACTATAATATTATTAAAGATCTGAATATGATAACGGCTGCCGAAGATCAAAACACTACGGTCAGTATTTGTAAATATATTGCCAACTCGCTCAAACTTAAGCTTTTATATTAAACGAGTGATCAATCCAGGTTTCATATTAAGAAATACATTAGGCATAAGGGTATTCATGCAACAGCGTAAAGTCTTCGTAAACGTATTTAAGTTGCAAAATGCGTAAATTTGTCAAATTTTCAATTTTTGTGTCAGAATAACGAAATTTTTAACTTTACAAAGTTTACGACGGCTTTATGCTGTTACATGAATAGGAATACCTTCCTTTATATAAACAAATAAATATTGATACCTATCTTATCTTATCTACAATTAAGTTTCATTCTAACCATCGTGGTACATCCTACATTTGTCTTTTTTCAATTGTATACGCATATACATATAAAGGGTGATTTGCATAAAGTATGACAGAAAGCTAGAGCGTGTAGTTTAGGTCGAGACAAGAAAAAATCGTTTAGGTGAAAGTAACAATGCAATGCTATACCTTTTTGTAAAATCTCTTTTGAAATATCTTTTTTTTTAAACTCAAAATTAAAAATATTGTGTTTTTAAAATTTTGCTTGATTAAGTTCCTACCTATTCCTAGTTCCTATTTTAAATCTTTGACTAAAAATGCACTTAATAAAATTTGTTAAAAACTTAATTATCTACAACTTTGGTCATCATTATTTTTTCTCTACAATTGATATTTTTCGACTGGATCCGAAAAAAAGGATTGTGCCATTGTATTTCAGTAAACTCATTTTTGAGCGTTTTGAACTTTAAAAACAAAAAATTTAATTTTTTCAATTTGTTGAAAGGGGAGGGTATAACGAGTCTAAATCCAAGTTTTCTACGGCCCAGCTATTTAACTTTGGCCACCAACTTGATTTTAGTAAATGGCCTTATTAAAATATACAGGGTGATTGGTATAAGGTGCACCAAAAAGCTGGAGCGAGTAGGTTGAGTTAGGACAAGAAAAAAATCGTATTGGAGGGGAGTCTATACCCCCCGTTTAGACAGGAAGGCCAATTTTCTAAAAAAATGACTTAAAAAAAAAAAAATATTTCAAAACAACGGTACAATTAACAATACTATGCTATACTTTTTTGGAAAGCCAGAAATCTCTTCTTTGATTTTCATTTTAAGTTAAGTTGTGGTAGTGAACAGTTTTTGAAAAATTAATGTTCAAACTCGAAATTTTGAAAAAAAAAATAAAAAAACTTTCAAATTAATTTTTTTCAAAATTGTTTGTATTGAAGTTTAATTTTTATTTTCAAAATTCAATGCTCTAAGTAATTTTCAATAAAAAACAGAAAACCGGATGTTAACATGTATCTAAGTTTTTGAGAAATTAAAAAAAAAGTACTTTTTTCCAAGAAAAACACTTTTTTTTTCTATCTTTGCATAAATACCATTAGTTTTATTAGCAAGAAATACAAAAACTAACTTTATTAACTAGTAATATTTTTATTATCTAATACATTTAAGCCTATTCTAATTAAAATAAATTATGTTATAAGAAACTTTCGATACGATCCACACTATTTAGAAGGCAAATTTAAGTCCGCCAAATTCTTCTGCAACTTTACTCCAGCAACTTCAATGCGTTGTTTAAGTTGCTCCAAAGAAGAAATTTCAACTACATATACATAGTTCTTCATGAATACCCAAGCGTGAAAGTCCAAAAGAGTTAAATCTGGTGATCTTGGTTACCATTCAGTGGGACCTCCCCCTATCCATCGGTCGCTGAAATGATTATTCAGCCAGTTGCTCATAGCCAGGCTAAAGTGTGTTGGAGCTCCATCCTGTTAGTATATTAAATAGTCTATTATAGCCAAAGGGACATCTTCAAGTAAATCTGGCAAAAGGGTTCTTACATGCCGGCTCCACTAGACATTAGCCATGCTCGGACTATGAACCTGTCGAGAAAAAAACCAATGGAGGCAGACAAATCCATGTCTTGTCGACGACATGTCGAAGAAAACCAACTTTTGAACAGCACATTGACGCTGTTCAAAGCTTGGCCATAAGATTTAAGATTTCACGTGCGTGTGAGTTTTTTGTCTGATTTTCGTTGTATTTAGAGGTAAACATTGCTGCAAAAGTTGTTATTTATTAACGTGACCTTTGTTTCTATAATTTGAGTTGAATATTGTTGCAAAAGATAGAAGTAGTGGTAAGAGAGAAATAGAACGACATGACATAATTTGCCCAGCGAGAAAAAATCTGCTGTTTGTTGATTGGATTGTGGTTGTGATGTTGGGCATCTGTATGTCATGTGGAGTCAGGGTATTAGGAATTGCAGATAGGATTCTCCATTTAAAACCATATTAAAAAAACGTGGTCCAGTTACCGTTCGTCCCACAATGCCAAGCCACACATTGCAGCTGAAGCGGTTCTGCGATTTATTTTGTTTTTCAACATGTGGATTGTTGTGAATGTAATGCAAGTTGTGGAAATCGGTAACTCCATCTCTGGTAAACTGCGCTTCATCTGTCCAAACTATTCTTTTAAGGTAGTTGTGTTCTGTTTCTTCCGTCAGTAATAGCGTTCTACAGATTTCAGTCCTCAAGATTTTGTGATATGGATGAAGGTCATCGGTATGAATCACTGCCCAAAACCCTGCTTTGGGGCAATCCAAGCATAGTTGCTACTCTTCTGATGTTAAGGGTGGGATTACATCGTACCAAATCCAAAATCCGTTCCTCTATGTCTGTTGATACACCAGATGACCTATCTCTCCTTCGAGTCTCCAGCGCTCCATGTTCCCGAAGACTGTTGTGAAGTCTTGCAAAAAGTGAATAGTGTGGACATCTCCTATTGGGGAACATTTCAGCGTACAATCTCTGTGCTTCCCGACTGCTAAACCGTAGCAATAGTGCATATCTGTCAATTCTTCCCGAGAGTAACTTGCCATCGTTTGTATTTAAGATTTGATACGCAACTTAGAAATAAGTTTCAAATAGAATGTCCTTCAACATATTTGTTTTTTTATTTGGTATAGGTAATCCTTTTTATTTGGGTAACAGGTAGACGTGCAGGTCAATTTTGTTAAATTGAACACATGCCTCAATAAAAAAAAGTTGAAATCTAATTAATCGAGTTTATTTTCTTTATTATTTGCTCAAAACTAGATGGTATGCAATAAAATTAAAAAAGGGGTAATCCGCTAATTTATAATAATTGACCTGAGCAGATCAAACTTGGGAAAACCAAAAAAAGTGTTTCCTTGGAAAAAAGTACTTTTCATTTCTTTTTTATTTCTCAAAAACTAAGATACATTTTAACATCCGGTTTTCTGTTTTTTATTAATAATTAATAAGAGCATTGAATTTTGAAAATAAAAATTACACTTTAATACATTAAACTTTGAAAAAATTATTTGAAAGTTTTTTTATTTTTTTTTTTTCAAAATTTCGAGTTTGAAAATTAATTTTTCAAAAACTGTTCACTAACATAACTTAATTTAAAATGAAAATCAAAGAAGAGATTTCTGGATTTCCAAAAAGGTATAGTATGGTATTGTAAAATGTACCATTGTCTTAAAATATTTTGCTCTGTCTGTTCTAAGTCAATTTTTTAGAAAATTGCCCCTCCTGCCTAAACGGGGGGAAATAGACCCCCCTCCAATACAATTGTTTTTCTTGTCTTAGTCCAACCTACTCGCTCCAGCTTTGGTGCACCCTACACCAATCACCCAAATTGACTTGAAATAGAAAAAAACGGCAATACTTGCAATGTCATGCTATAGCTTTTCTAAAAACCAAAATTCAACTCTAGAAATTCCGTTTTTAAGAGAATGGGGTTTATAAGTAAGTTTAAAAAATATTTTTCAAACTTGAAATACAAAAAAAAAACATTTCTGTTCTATTTTTTTTAAATTTTATTTTGTGCTATTAAGTACAATTTTTGTTTTAGGTATTCAATGTTCTTATCAATTCTTATTTAAATACAAAAATGATAGCGAAATGTGTTGCGAAATTATTTAAAATTAAAAAAAAATAAAATTATTAGGTGTGTTCCTTAAATTCTTCGCACTATTTCGGACTAAATGTCAAATTGTGACAGGTGAGGAAGAAATCCTCTCAGAGAGAAGAAAAACTGTCAAAATGTTTGTATTATTTTGCACCACGCTAAAAGAAATACTTGTCTAGAGCTGCCGTAGGGTAGAGTTTGCGTTACATCTATTTGAAAGAGAACACTTTTCCTTTTTTTTGTTCCGGTCTTTTTATTTTAACACTCTCTTTTTCTTTTAGGATCTTTAGTTGTTCTCTTTCTTCTTTGAGCGTCAATTTCATTTTATTACTATTATTTTTATTTCATATAAATATCAAAGCTATGCTGTAGATAATATCAAAAATAATCCCTTTAAATAGAATTGATCTCTTATTTTTAGTAAATAACCTAAGGAAAAAAATTGTATCGCAAGTTTTCATCCTTAAATTTTCTTAATAAAGCTTATAAGAAAAGAGAAATATCCTTTTGAATTAAAACGATACTTTTAAAAAATTATAAAACAAAATAATTTTAAGATACCATTGATGAAACCGATAAAATAAGAATTAAGATTGTTAATTTTTGATTTAAGACTCCTTAATTGTGGCCTATTCTGCAACTTTAAACAAATCAAGTACTTACTAGAGAAGAAAAGTACTTACGAGTACTTATGCATAGGGAATATAGTATTTTCTAAGATTCACCCAAAAAGTTTAAATACTATTGCCCGAAGTAAATACTTAATTTTCAGCATTTACTGCCATTTTTATGCATACCAAAAATAACATATACTTAAAAATTCTCTATTAAAACCATTTACTATGCTTTATGCACATCACCCATTAATTAAGTGAATAATATTCAACCAACAATTATTATTCGCTGTTTATGAGTTTTAATTAGCTTAAAATCGACTCAAAATGAAAAAACGAAATGCAAGGCCTTTTTATGATTTAGGTTATCAAGCATTACGTGTGGGACAAATTTTGAATTTGGATTTCCCAAAATTTATTCGATACCTACTTAATTTAAATTTGCTTCGGATTTTAATTACAGTAGATAAACTCTGTTTACCAATATATCTTATATATCGGAAACTTTTCTTAAATGGGAGTAAGTTAAGAAAATGTACTCTTAGCGTTACGTGCGTGCGGGACAGGCAAAATACCTTCATTTCAACCTTAAAATAATAAATGAAGATTTGTTTTGATAGTTTTTATCTTCTAACGGAAATGGGCTTATTAAGTAACTAAAGGTTATTTTTTTTTTTAAATCAGCTTGTTTTATTAGGGCAGCATGATAAGCTTCACATCTGATTAATTCAGATCAGAGATAAACTTGATAGTTTTATAAACCCAAGATGCCCTATGCAAACAATTGAACAAATTGATCATGAAGCACAACAATTAATTAGTGATGTGGAAAGTGCAACAGGCTGCCGAAGAAAGTACTACAACTATTTCGAATTCAATAGAAAAATAAATAAAATATCCTGTCGAAATAAAGGAGCTGATATTGGAAAACAAGAAGAGCTTGAAGCAAATGGCAAGCAACGAGATTTCCAGGTGTTAAGGTCCAGTTTTCAACCGTATTAACAACGAACAAAAGAAAACAATATGTGAGTTTAAAAATGATACACTTAGTAGATTCTTAAATAGTCTGACGGTGGATGCTTCTACCGAATCAACTTCCAATTTATGATAAACGCATGCCTTAAACTATGATAATGTGAAACATCATTGGAAAATTGTTATACTTTAACAAGGTAAGCCACCAACAGAAGAACAATGGCAAACGTTTTTAAAAAACTGTTCTCAAAAGGCTTATCAAAATAATAGCAGAAAGAAGACTAATTCTGAGTCATCAGCTGGGATTTAGAAATAAATATTCCATGATAACCAAGTTCATCGGATTATATCTACATCGGATTGTGGAAAAGGCACTTGAAGAAAAACAAGTATGCTCGACTATATTCTTAGATGTTGCTCAATCCTACGTTACGATTACGAATCGACCCTATGGATACAGTATGATCAAAATTACTCGGAACTGAAGAAAATTGATGTTGGTGTGCTACAAGGAAGTGGCTTAGGACCAACCCTGTATCAGTAATATACAAGGGATATTCCGGTGGACATCAACGCTTATTGTCCACCGCTGCTGATACAAAAATGGCGTATCAAATTAAACGAAACAAAATCGAAGCATATAAACTTTACCAACAAAAGCATAAGCAATGTTCCAAATCTTATAAAAAGTACAGTACCTTACTCCAATACTGCCAAAAACCTTGGAATGACTTTGGATGCAAAGCTTAAATGGAAAGAGCACATCCAAAAGAAAAGAGAAGAATTAAAGTTGAAGTACAGAAAAATGTGCTGGTTACTAGAAAAGAGCTCTGACTTATCTATCCAAAACAAACTTATGTTATATATTTAATTAAGTATTGATACCCGTTTGGACATATGGCACTCAAATATAGGGCTGTACAAAGAAAACAAATGCAGAGCCCATCCAAAAATCCAAAGCAAGGTCCTTGTTGGAATAATAAATGTCCCTTGGTATATAAGTTCTAGCTATTTACATCGTGTCCTACAAATTGAATTGGTCACAGAAGTAGTTTTAAAAACATGCTGTATCACACAAGCAGCGACAGCAAAGTCATACCAACTCCGAAATGTAGGCTGTCTTAAATGTAAGAGACAATATTCGGACATTAAGAAGAACCAAGGCTCATGAGCTGATGGTCTTAAAGCTATGGGAAAGTGTTATAACTTTAAACTTCCCCCCATGTGATTTATAAATTAAGAAAGCAAAATCATTTGTCGATCGTTCATATAATGGTCCTGATTCACCGGTTGTTTTAGTGCGGTAAGAGTCTCACACTACTCAGTACCGATTCACTTTTTGAAGATTTCCATCGGATGCAAAAAAAAATATTTCGTTACTTGGAAAAAACCACAGAATTATTCAATTTCAAATTCAAAACTGGAATAAATTCGATAACAGAATTCACAAAATGATTGTACTTTGTAGAAAAATTTGCACATTTTCATCACGAGAACACAAAAAGAAAAACTCGTTTTTTACTTTTGTACCCAAAAAACACATATTAGCGCGTGGTTCTCCTTTCGTAGCAAAAATCCACATATAAACCAACCTGTTTGATTCGCATAAGGGGTGACAAAAATGTAGGGCGTGTAGGTTAGTAGGTTGTGTTCACAGTACACAAATAAATAGAAGGTAGATGTTATATTGCGCAGGTTGCCTAAAATGAGAACTGTCAAAAGGATTTTCCGTCGTATTAAAATAACAACAAATACAACAGACGAAAAAAAAATAATTAAATAATACTAAAACCAATTAGTTTATTTATTGTCAAAGTAATAATAATAATTATAAACATTAAATAGCTCAAAACAATCTAACTTTCTAAACAAATAAACAAGAAACCCACACATATAACAGAGTACACAAATAGAAGGTATTATATTCCGAAGGTTGTCAAAATTGGACTTGTCAAAAATAAAAAAAATTGTGTAAACGTGAGGACGAAAACGCACGTTAACACAACAACAAATAAAAATAAAAATTCAAAATAGCTTTTATGGCCTTTAGTCCTACAAATTTGCGTTTCGTCCGGCTTACTCACTTGGACTCATCAGTGAAGTATTGAGGGCCTTATTGTCATCCACAATTTGTATTTAGTTCAGTTCAACTTACATGAATTCTTTTACAAAAATTGACTGTAAACTATATCCAAAAAGATTAGAATTCCTAATCATTAAGCTGCAAATTTTTTTGCCCGGGGTTGGCATAGTTTCTATAAGGAGTTTTTTTTATAATACAAATTCTATATACTACTGAAATAAATCAGCAAAGTAGGGGACTTAGCATTAAGGATTAGACTTGTTGAATTATTGATTCAAAATAGCTTTTTATGGCCTTTAGTCAATGATGAGTCCAAGTGAGTAAGCCAGACGAAACGCCAATTTGTAGGACTAAAGGCCATAAAAACTATTTTGAATTTTAATTTCAATACAAGTGAAAAAGTACTGGATTTATCCTATTCAACCCTTTTTTTTATTGATAATACCTGAAAATTGACCTGTCAATTCTTCAATCCATTCTTTCAGATTTTCCAAAGATCCTATACCCACTTCGTTAAAAAAATTTTTTATGACTTCCTTCATGAATGTGAGTCATTTTTTACCAGCAAGTTCTAGTGTGTTTGTGCGAGCCATGTTGCTGGTAGCTGCTATGGCCATTGGCCATATGGGAACGGTTTTGGTTTTGAGCAAATCGGGCAAAAGATCTAGTATGGCACATATGATTCTCCATTTAGAACGGTATTCAAGAACCGTGGTCCGATTAAACATTACATCTAAAGACGTGTTTTTAACCCAGTCAGAATGAACATGTGAAGTGCAAAAAATTAGATAATGGTATTTTTTGATTTTATAAGTTCTCGTTGTTACACTTTTTCTTCTCGTTAATGTGGTGGGTATTCAACACCTTTATATTGATATAATTGCTTTATAGAAATGATAAACTAAGTTAACGACCACGAACAAATTATTAAGAATAATTATTAAATTTACTGCGCACCACGATTAAACAATTACCTACGACTTATGACTTTTGGTTCGTTGGATAGAAGTGTCAAACCAACCGAAAAAGGCAACGAACGAAGAGAAGATAAAGGGACGCAAAAAAATGTAAACAGTAACCCTGTTCCCTAAATTTTTTCAAACAGTTTCAGACCGCCAGATTTAGCGCGGGCCAATACAAAATTTCACTTGTGAAACGGGTTTCCACTAAATCTGGCGGCTTCAAAGTGTTTGAAACTCGCTTTGGAACACATCTAGTAGCTCGTTTATAAAAGCTACCACCGCGGCTGCTCAGCTGGGCTGGGTACAGCGAAGGAAAAAAAAAATAGACGATGATTAAAAGATCGTTGATTTAATTAATCAAAATAAACGAATATGATTTATTACAAGTACAGTGGCTTACTTGAAATAGATAATGGGCGCCAGGAATTTTAATAAGGCTAAATTAACAAAATTCCAAATCTAGTTATAAGATGTAAATGAACATAAAAACGAAATGAAACACAATGTTTATATTCCCAGATGGGGATTTTAAACTATTTTTATTTGGAAAACCAGGTTAAAAACCCAATTTTTTTTCTGTTATAGAAAAAAAAGAAACAGTAAGTATTTTAGAACTGCTCACGGGGAACCGTTGAGCAAAAATAAAGAACAAAGGAAATGAAACGCAAAATGGGCCGTTAAGGCACAGTAAAGAAAAGAAGTACCGCGTCCCAAAAATTAATAAGGATAAAAGCGCAATTATTAAAAGATAAAACTAATATAGCTATTGATGAACAGGCGAAACGCGTTGGTCTTGAAGTGAATGAGGACAAAACAAAGTATATGCTATCAACAAACAAAGCTTCGCCTAGGGCAAAACGTCACTGTTGGTAGCAGTAATTTCGAGGTAGTCAAGGAGTTCACCTACCTCGGAACAAACATCAACCCCACGAATGACACCTTAGTGGAAATCCGACGAAGAATTACCCTAGCGAACCGCTGCCACTTCGGTTTGGCCAAACAAATTGGTTCAAAAGTCCTCTCCCGGAAGACAAAGTGCAAAGCTTTGGAAAGGTACATTTATCTTAGAGAAAGCTTTAGAAACAAATACTGGAACCTTCAAGCTTTTTCAGGAACCTGTTTGAAAAGTATAAAAGCACAGATCTGACCGGCAGAGGACACAATTTGCTTTTAATAGTAAATGAGTAAAGTTGGTTGTAATAAAAGTGAAAAGTAAAGTTGGTGATTTAATTTCAGTATAGTTGAGTGGTGAATAATAAATTGTTTTGTAGTAAGAAAGTAAAGTGTTTTGATTTACGAAATATAAATAAGTGGAAGTTTAAATAAAGTAAATACAAAAGTTTTATTAACGAACCTGAGAAAATATTACAATACAATTTTTCATTTTCAACATCACACAACTGTATTGCGAAATAGCTCAGTAGTTAACTAGCTTAATGGAATTGGAATGTTAGGCTGAAAGGCATTAGCATTATTATAGTTTAACTTAGAGCGCTGGATTTGGGCCAGTTAGTTATAAGATATTGATAAGTAGGCTAGCTTTTATGAATTTTTGTCTAGCTTTTAGATGGTTTTAAGAAAATGGAAAAACAAAATTGATTTTGAAAAAAAGTATATTTGACTGGTAATCAGAAAATCATAGGATCGAATCCCAACCAAGTAAAAGTTTTATTTTTGTTTGTCTCTCTCTCGAGGCAAAAAGTTACTTAACGGGTGAGGCCTGATACAAAATCGATAGTTACTCTTTCTAAGCACATGTTAGGCTTCGGGCGAATTTCTAGTTTGTTGAAATTAAGTCATTTAATTTTTATTTAAGCTTTGACTTTGCTTCCACAAAGTACCTACTATTTAAAAACCCCAAATTTGGTTTCTCTTTGAGTAGCAAACTATTGTGTAGCACTGAAAATATTTTGAATATTTTGTGGACCCAAAACTGTTTTTTTTTTTTTAATTCATGTATCTGTAAACTTTGTAGCCGTAATGTTCCTAGCAACTTTAATCAAATCTGTCCATCCAAATTCTGGGATAAAAAAAGAAAATTGACGTTTTTGCGAAAACGAACAATTTTTATCTTCACTCCCGTAATTTTCGTTACTTGCTTGGTAACCATACCAATGTTGTTCAAATTTTACAAAGTACTTCTCTAAGTACCTTTAGTAAAAAAAAACTTCGCATACTAGAGCCCAAACGGGTGGACCGATTAGTGTAAAATTAAGTATTTTTTTTAATACCTTATAAAAGCGGCTCAATTTTAGAATTTGATATTTTAAGTCATTGTTACAAAAATACATTTTTGGTTTTAGGCGATTAATGCAATTGTGTTCTTTTTGGAATATTGCCTTATATGCATCGGTTTTAAATTAAAGCTCAACAAGGAAAAATGATGTTGCGTTCAAAATTTTATTATTATATTTACCTTCATACATATGCATATAAGGATAGTAAAAAAAAATGAATTTTAGTATCTACTTTAATCTACACTTGTAATAAATCATTGTATTAAAAAAATACTTCTACTATTATTTTAATCTTTGAAATCTAGCGAGGTTATTACTTTGCCCCTTGAATCAACATTTTTTTTATAATCCATTGGTAGCTATATACATGGATATGAAGATTCGATTTTAATAATGAGTGGTGATCGGTGAATATGAACAACCCAACCACTTAACCAGTGACTAGAACGCGCTCTTCTGGTTCTGATTAGTTTAAAAATTTTGAAGCCGCTTGATCGAAGACAGAATGTACCTAATGTACCTAGGTATTTAATGTGTATGTGGATGAGGATGGACGCTCACAAACCCAACTTCATTAGTGCAATTAATTTTGTTTGGTTCAAGGGGGAGGAATCGGAAAGCGACCAAACAAATGTTGGAAACATAATTGAATTTATACCAATAAAATTTTCCTCGCAAGACTATCAAACAAAAACTCTGGACCGGGGTAATGGTTCATTAATAACACGCCGTTCACCATTTCAAAACTTTTGCACAATATTTCCTAAAATTAAGTTAATGATTTTTACACTTGATTATATTAGGTATTTCTTTCCCGCTTTTGAATCACAAAAAATACGTAGATGATTTCGTTCACATGCCGCCATTATAACTACGTAGGTATTTGTAATAGAATGAAATCAAAATTTAACTAATTATATTATTTAATAATTGATTACCAAAAACATTAAATTACAGCAATTCAGTAAACATTTGTGGTTAAATGTTTGTCCCATCTTTAAAGAACAACAATCTTCCTAAACGAACTTTAGTAAGGTTTCCGGTTTACTGTATACAAAACTAGCTATTGGCTAATAGAAAAGCAAAGTTTCTCTCACTGGCCTTTTAGTTTTTAGAATTGCCGCAGCCCTTGTTTGCATTTCCGATTTGTATTACAAAAAAAAAAAAACACCTGCAAAAACGCGTAAACTTTGAACGAGGAAGAAGTTAGTGCCTCCGAATGTTATCTCTTGGGTCTCTAGCCAAAAACTAACCACAATTTTTGTAATGCATAGAAACACATGATTCTTACTACTCCATGGTTTGCTAGATCTGGTGAATGCGATAATTTTGTGGCCTTTCTAGTGGAACGGCAGACTCACGGACGGGTTAAATGAGGAAGAAGTGTATACTCTTTACATGGAGGGTTAGACGCACAAGTCACAATGCAAAACCCTTTGTGTAGCCTCAAAGCTATACTTTTATACTGTAGCTGTAGGCGAGCTCTGTTTAATAAATTTATTCCGTGCTTCGCTAGTGTATTTTTGACCTGGTATCGCATTGACAATGGGGTCAATTTCCAAATAGACTATGATCACCATTCTGTTATTTTGTTTGGTGCCGTTTTTATTCACAAAAATGTTTTAATAGTTAGATGTTAGAAAAAGAGAACTGGTGACAGCAAATTTTTATGAGTGAAAATACAAAGGTAGGAAAGTGTGTTTTATTATCTTCCATCGAGATCTGGATTAACTTTTATCAGGTGCTACAAACACAATTTTGATTTTGTATTACGTAATTTAAAACAAAATAAAATTTTGTTTTGGCAAAGCGGCCTTACTGAACTTAGTTCCTTTCCCCTATCATGCATTTGAAATAAAAAATATATTGAAAAGGGCTTAAGTAGACCAGCGTTGCCGCCAAGAAAAAAGTAGTAAGGGCTTTTTCGAAATTCATTTGGGGCCCATTTGACAAAAGATGGGGTCACAAATTTTCCATAAAAATCCTTCGTTAAGAAATTAAGTCGTTATTTCATGAATGAATTAAATCTCTTTCAATAAGTTAAAAAAATCAAAAATCAAGTTTTGTAAAAGACATTTTTCGGCTTTGAGTCATTAAATAAAAGTGGCTTACGATTTAGTAAAATTTTCAGATAAATACCTACCTATATCTTAATCTGGTTTGGGGAAAAATGAAAACAATTAACCCAGGTTGCCCTGCAAAAAATCTTTAAGAGTGAGAATTTTCATACGATAACCTATTTCGTTTATCCATTTTAATATTATCCAGACACTTAATTAATTAATTAATTGCTGAAAAAGAAATAATCTTAAATAAATAATTACCAGCAAAATGTTCAACTCTTTAAGCTGAACTCATTCAAAAGCGTCAATATCGTGATCTTCTTTACTTATTTCTTCTGATCAATTTTGTAGCTCTTCAGCCACTATATTTTACATGAGTGCAAATGAGCATGTTCTGAAATTTTATTAATAGAGTTATTAATTCAACAGAACTTAATCCAAAATTACCACTTTTTCGCTTCGTATGGTATTAGTCAAGTCGTTTTGTATTTTTACTATGCAAATTGTGGGGTAGTTTTGATTTTGCCCCTCTTTTATGTTTTCGGGGTTGCGGAATCCGAATCTGAGGTTTAAGACTAAAATTTCATGACGCAACATGGAAAAAAATGCAAAAATGCATTTTCTGGGAGTTTTTCACTAATGGCTCGAAAACTACCAGTTATTGGAAAATTACATCAGAGTTCCATTGAAAGTATATACAATTTCCAATAAATCTCTGTTTAAGGTTTTTTTCTGCGACACTCAATTTGGACTCAAACGCTAGTTGAAAATATATGTATTTGACATGAACCAAGATATACTTTTTTAATGGTCTTTGATGCGCTGAGTTTGAATCTGGTCTTGAAATTGCTCTAACATGTCACGTTTTATAGATATTCGAATCTAAAGATACACAAAACATGCATTTTTGTATGCAAATTTGGGGCTATATTTTTTGTCGAGGTATTTTTTTTCGAAAAAATGTTTATTGTCATTCTAAAGTATGAAAATTTTACTTCATAATTCTTTTTGAATTTTTCAAATACACTTATTTCTCTTCGAGAAATTCTTAGTCTTTGTTTTAAACACAAATTTCATAGAATATGGAGTTGAAAATACTAACACTATATAACAAAATATTTGAAGAAAGAAGAGAATTGGGGAAAAAATTGTTTTAGTAAAAACAGACTATTTTAGCGTGCTCTATTCAAGTCATAGATAATAGAGTACGCTTTTATGAAATAGAGTACAATACTTTATTTTAGAGTACGGCTGGTAACCCTAGCATCCCGGTGAGATAGAAACAAGCCGATTACACAGAAAGTTAGCTTTACTTTATTAAAATATTTAAAAAAATGTTTTTGGCTTAAGTCAACTTACCTTTACCATTTGAGCAGAGAGTTTACGGCGGCGTTTTGTCAAAAAATCCACGTAAATTAAACTGAAGTTAATACAAATTGCGAATGACAAAGCCCTCACTACGTCACTGATGAGTCCAATTGATTAAGCCGGAAACGCCAGTTTTGTAGGACTAAAGGTCATTAAAGCTGTTTTTAATCAATAATTCAACAAGTCCAATCATTAATGCTAAGTCTTCTATGTTCGTGGCTGATTTATTTTAGTAGTCCCTACATATATAGAATTTGTACTATAAAAAAAACCTAAAAACCTTATAGATTATTTTTATATCATTTTAATATTTAATATTATTCAAAATTCAATAAGTTATCCTATTCTAGGTACCCTCTTCGTTGTTGGCTGAGCGTGCTAAAATGTTTACTCGTGATGAGTACTCACGCTTAAACAAGTCGGGCATAATTCATCGCTGTGTCGTTATATTATGGTGTAGTAAGCAATGCAAAATCACTTCAGCAAGAGGGCAGTTAGATAATATTTCCATAAAAAATTCTAGGTTTCAAGACTAACGTGAATCTATCGCACCCCAACGCATCCATCGTGGATACCTTTTAATTTTTCCTGAAGCAATGCTGAAGCATTGTCAATTACGAATATCATTATGCTATACATCTATTGGGTATTAATTTATTAATCTTCCAAAGTTTCAGATAAAGCACATGCACAATGAAGCTGAAAATTCTCAGCTACTCGTAAAGATAATTTTTCTTTGAAGCCGGTGCCAGGATTTGGTTTAAAGGTCGCTGAAATTCAAAGACTTGGTGCCAGGATGTTATTTATAGGTCATTGACCTTCGAAGTGAAGTTGCTGACAGGATTTTGTTTTAGTTTCATTGACCTTCGAAGAGCAGCAGCTGATGCTTCGAGTGCAGTTTTTATTGGTTAGTCGTGAGCCACTAACATTCATTAATTAAAAAAAAACTAACCACTGATTAAAACCAATACGAAATCAATAACTGTATTAATAAATAATGGAATTTTTCTTTATTATAAAATATCAGTTCAAGTCATCACAGTTTGGTATTATTTATATCAAATCACAGGTTTTATATTCAAATTGAAATAAGATGTCAAGTGAAATCCAAATCCCGACAAAAGATATAATTCTTTTTGCAGGTTGATCCTCATCGTGTTTGGTTACTAAGATAACCAACCAAGTACCTGACAAAATAGATTTAGGGATAGGCTCGACTTTAAGTGAAAATTAATAATTAAACATTTATAAGACATAAATAACACTTTACATGACTTATGGGTGGGTAAGTACTAGAAATATAAAGGATAGGATCATTTTAATAAATATAGGATGTATTTCATCAAGGCCTGGTGATCTAGATTTAAATTTGAACAGTGCCCTTAAAATATCTGTCTGCTCTACGCAATAAAATTCAAATCCAGCCACAAGATGGGTCGAACTTGAGGAGGAAACATTTAATGATGATATCGCATGACATTGCACAAATTTGTTGTTCAAATCAACTACAGAAAAATCAAAATTGTCTTGGCTGCCAATTCCAATACTTCGTATATTTTTCCACAAGGTATTTTATAATCAAGATGCCTCTTATGAAAATCACACTAAGACTTACAAATTTTGCGATTCACATTTCTTAGTATGCGAAAATCTTTATAGATCACTCGCAACCTACCTATATCGTTTCCATATCCTAAAAGCAAAGTCCCGTCTCGTCAGGAGTTCAAAAATCTCCGGAGTAAACCTGGATGAAGCAAAATTTTTAAGAAATTTAATTTTGATGGGGACGTGTGCATTAAACAGGTTAAGAAAAACATCATTAAACTTATTAACTTTTTCCATAGGTGACGGATAATATACAAACTTTGCCAATTCTTGCATTTTTTAATTTATTTTCACGAACCAATGAAGCTTCACTAGAGTGTTGAATAAGATTAAAAATATATCAGCCTTTTTAGTATTGTACTACTTTAAATTACTGAAAATATTTTATACAAATTTAATTAAATTCTGGTAACTTATGTTACAAAAAGTCGGTAACTTGAGTTATTTCACATTTTCAATTTAAAAATTAAGGGTTAGGTGTTTTATAATTTCATATTATTTTCAACCAAATGTTTGCTTCTTGTGGAATATTCTGCAATCCTAATTTTAGTGCGCTCCAGAGCGCACCTCATTTAAGTAAAACTGATATTTGGTGAAATAGTAATGCCAAAAAGAGGTTGAAAATAAGTACAATATAGGTGACGATACGGGAAGCTACTTTTCGTTGGTTTTTGGCAGTTGCTTCAGTGCCCTACCGACAATTATAGTTTTACCTTAAGAAATACGACAATTCCCAATAATTTACTTTTTTCATTTGATATTTCAATGTCAGAGGGCCGGTGGCACTGCATCGCCTTCCGTTATTTTCAAACATGCTCGACAACATGCTCGTAGTTTGATCATTTGAACGGAAGAAACAACCGCTAGTGCGAACTCACCATAGTAATGGTTGTTGATATAAGATGTGGTTTCCATTTTAAGAATACAAAAAAATTAATTGAAATAATGGGGGCTATCGCGAATCCAATTTCCCTGGGAACGTTTACATCTTACGATAATTGGAAAAAATGGAAACGTGAATTGTATATCGGGTCCCACATCACTGATTTCAAGATCATTCAAGTGTCGCTCTGCCAGATTGTTTAAAAAAAGCCTTTTTCACTTTGAATTTTGTAAACGATCTGACAGAGGAAACTATACACTCAAATGGTCTCGGATTCCATGATCTGTGATCCGAGGAGCTTATCTAGGGAGGGGTAAAAACTAATTTTGGCAAACTAGATTATCCTCGAAGTTGCTTTCAGTTTTTTGTATGCACTTTTTAATAACTAAAGCCCCGGCTGTGAACAGCAAGGCTTTGATTTTTTGAAGAGCCTTCACTCAAGCTTTCGACACCTAACTTCTTTTTTTGCTATCACTCACACCCAAAATCTGCTGTGGACTCTCTCGGTCTATAATTATGTATGTACGAGTATTTATATTTTTACAATAAAAAAAACTCACGTGAATAAGATTAAATTCCAAATGAATTTTAATTTAATACAGATATAAAGAATGGGAAGCAACACAAATTCTTATTGAATCTTTATTTTGATTACTATTTGCAGTTAATTATATTTATACAAAATAAAAAAAAACACTAACTACGTAAAAATGTACAAAATCTATTGTTTAAAAAAAATCTAAAGGTTCTTGAGCACTGCTGTTTGCACAGCTTATTGGCGTTGGTTTAGAAATGACATCTTCAGAATCTTGTTCAGTACTTTGGCCAAGTTCTTAAAATATAAAGAGAAGAAAACAGTTTAACGTCTTTATAATTGTGTGTTGTGTTATGCTATGTTATTTTATGTTGATTACCTGGAGGAAGATGAAACTTTTCGATAACAAACTTCCTTCTGCGTAATTTAAACGCCAAATCGGAGTGTTGAAATAAGGCAAGTGAATTTATAGCTGACATCTTTCTAAAGTGCAGCAATCCATTATATTCTTTGAACGCAGGATTTGTTTCACGTTCAGATCCAGCAAAAGATTCCAATTCAATAGCATAGTCAACAAGATTTCGAATTTTTGGCACAAGTAGTTCATCCTGCAAAGAAATTATATGAAAGTTTTTATAAAGCCAACGAATGTAACGGGGTTTTCTTTTGGTAAATTCAGATTTTAATTTAAAAATTGATTTTTTTCGTCGCGAATGGTATACGAATGCAGATTGATTTTTCGTTTTTATTGTATTGGTGTATAATTTGTGTCTGTGAAACTGTAGCTATCTAGTCTTGTCAAATTGATGGCTGTGAATTGTTCTGGTGTGTAATAGTGTTAGTAAAAGAGGGGTAAATTTGCCGAAAAATCCAGATCTGCAAATTTGATTTTCGATAAAAAAATAAATTGATTTTTTTCACCATTGGAAGGCTTTTATTATCAAAATCTGTGTTTTGACAAATCGGAAGGGGAAAAAAATCAATTTTTGTTACCAAAAGAAAGCCCCATAAGATAAAAAGCTAAAAGGATGTTTATGAATTCTATTTATATGTTTATGAATTCTATTTATATCTTAGGTACTAATATTAGAAATGTCAAAGTATGTTTATTTGAATATTATCTCGCAATCACGCTCGAAAGGCTCGGATCCATGTGCCTGTCCTGTTTTATATAGTTTAAAAGTCCGGAGGATTATGGCTCCAGTGGGAAGCCGGGTGTTAAAAAGTAAATAACAGGGGGCGTAGGCGTATACATACTTGTATAGACATTGCATTCCCGAGTTGTCTTGAATTCATGTTGGTCTTATGAAGTTAGGTAGGGTTGAATCGCAAATTATTTTCCTAAATTTAAAACAAAAGAAAGACCAATTTTAGACAATTTTCGAAAAAAAAGAAAAAATTTTTTGTTCTCTTCTGTGTTCATAATGATCCGTTTGGAGTAGATTGTTTTTTCAAAAATTACCAAAACTTCTGCAAAGACCACACTAAAGCTTGATTGTTGATTGAGCTACCCACCCCAACATAAAAGGGGTGGGTAGTCGAAAACTTGTTTTCAAATTTCTTATGTCATCCTCTTGTAATGAGTCGAAAAAAATATATACATATGTGTATATATATATAGTCAAAAGTTAAAATTAGGCGAGTTATTTCACAAAAACGATTTTCTTTAAAAACAAGATGACGGCCAACCTAAAAGGGGTGGGTGGTCAAAAACTTGTTTTCAAACTCCTTATGTATGAGTCGAAAAAATATATAACTTTTTTTTTACTTGAAAAATGTTTATTATGCGTTTTAAACGAGAACAAAATTTTAAAATAGGTTTTTTTTATTTATTCGAAAAATATCAATCGCAGACAAAAAAAGATTATGACCAAAGTTGTAGATAATTAAATTTTGAACAGCTTTTGTTAAGATCATTTTTACTCAAAAGTTGAAAATAGACGAGTTATTTCACAAAAACCGATTTTCGTTAAATCCAAAATGGCGGCTAACGCAATGGAGCTAGGAAGTCGAAAACTTTTTTTTTGGACTCTAACGATTAAAAATACCGAATCGAAATCGAAATGCTCCAAAAATGTAATCGTATTTCAATAATTGATTTGCTGTGGCAAATTTTATCACAAGTTTCACCTACTCATTCATTTTTTTACACTAGCCCTCTCCTTTTCTTGTTGCAGCTCCAAAATGCTAGCAGAGTTCAGTGCGAACCTGGTCCCTCAGCCAGAGGCCTGCTCCTAAAGCATCTTGGAAAAACAACTCCAACAGGTATTCAAAAAATAATCGTGTGACTGGTGGTTTACGAAAATCACTAAACACCTCACAGAAGGTCCACTTTTCCTTAAGGCATGCGGCAGATAGTCCTTGCCCAACGATAGTTGTGGGACAGGCGGTCCACACTTACCATGACATGCCATGACATGACAGATAGTCCATTGCCCAACGAAATGTGTGACAGACGGTCCACACACATGTCTACCCTGACAGATATGTCAATACTGAATACAACCTAGCTGTATGTAAAGAAAGAGGATTTTGTTAGGTGATTCCCCAATTCCCCCAAATCTGCACGAAGGTCAAAGAGAAATCGAATTCTTCCTCACCATTTAAGATTGGTAAATGGTGGAAGTGCATTCGTTAAAGATATTTTTCTCGGTCTTAGTCTGGTTCTGCTTGGGAATTTGATTTTTCTTTTACTTTTTTTAGAGTGGCATAATAAGATGGAGGGGGTCTGGATGCGTTCATCAAGCTACTTTCCATTGTGAATGATCCCTTTCACCAGAGATACTTAAAATGAGACAGTGGGTTGGGTTCAACAACTGGGCAGGCTTCCATCAGCCAATAGGCAAAGTCCTTGCATTAAACTCGTGACCAAATACCGCCACTACTGAGTGGGTGTGAAAGAGAGGTCGACAATTGGAGAGTGCGAAAGTGAACGCAAAAAGCCGCCAAAAAAAGTCTAATCCCAATCATATTGCGTTTTCTTGAGCTTAATTTCAAAAGTTGTGAGAATTTCTTAAAAAGTAATTACGAATTTCCAGTGAGGGAAATTCAGAACAGTTGTTGTGAGGAGTTAAATTTCTTTTAACGGAGCGACTTCAGGAGTCAGGGACAGGTGGGCCAGAGAACTCAGAGAAAATTCGATTTCGTTTGGAGCACATAAAAAGGTAAGTTTTCTTTCCATCCGTAACAGTTAAATTCGTTGTAGTTTCGCTTGCCAGATTGGGCAAAATTATTATTCCGATATGCCTTCGTTTTGTCTAATTGTTTCCCAGAATTACGGCCCGGAATTACGAGACTTCAGAAACCCAAATTTCTTTTTTTTTTTTGCTTCGTTCGGGAATCTTTCCCAAAATCATCTTTCTTCATCTTGCGTTTTGTGACACAATAAACTTGAATTTTTATATAAAAATTGTTTCACTTATAATAAAATAGAATATTTAAAATTCCTTTTGGAAATTAAATCTTGTGTTGCGGTTTAATTTAGAAAATGAATTACATTGTTTCAGGTTTAGGTAGGTTTCACCATCAAAAAAAATTCCTAGCGCCAATTGAAGCACGCCTCTGTACTTACATCGTTGGATTCAACTTTTATAAATAATAAAATATTCATTTCATCAAGTGCTTCTCATCTAGCCGTTCGGACTCGGCAAAAAATTGTAGGTCCCCTCCATCCCTGCCAACAACACGCACACAGGAATGGTTGAGAGTTGTTAGTCACTAGGCCCTGGTTCCCCATGAGCTGTTGCGCCACTAAATTTATTTATTTATTTTATTTTAAAATATTCATTTTTTTACGAGCCTACCCTTCGCTGAGCAAAACCGATAGTAGCACCTTTAATTGCTGCCTTGCCTAGTTGCATTTTTTTATCGTCATTTCGTTTTCTCTTTTCTTTCATTCTCGAAATTTACCCATCGGGACGCATACCGGTCTTTGTGCATTTTAATTGTTTCGTTTTATTTATTAAATAATTGGTATACGAATATCCAAAGTCGAGGTTTTTAAGTATCGATGAATGAAAAGTAGTTAAATTAATTAAATTCGCGTTTGTAAATAAAATTGCAACAAATTCAAAAAATTAGACAACTTAATCATCTGAATAAATTAATTCTCCCAAAATATTTCGAAATTGGTTCGAAGTTATTTTCGGGGAAGATTGGCGATAAGAGTATTCGACTCCTGAGAAAAATTAAATTCGAAACAGAGCTGTCTATAAGGCTGAATATGTGTTACTTAGCTGCGCTTTATTATCTCCGGATCTGGGTCGAGGTTATTTTTTTACACGTATTACAAAAACAACATGGGATCCAGGTTTCAATCGAGGTTAATTTCAATAACCCAGATACAAGTTTTCACTTTGACTGGCAGACGGCTATTTACCATTGTGAATGAATTCAGCGACTTGTCAGCAGAGCACTGCAGTGTTAAGAAAAGCGACAGGCTTATGCATGAAAAAGGAGCAAACCTAATGAAATAAAGAGATGGGTATATAACACTGTTGACACAGGTAGACGTGGAAGCTGCAGAAGCATCACCCTAGCAGTCCCAGATGGTACCAGATTACCAGTCAAACGCAGCGCCAAGTACCTAGGCATCAACTTCAACGAGCTGCTGAGATTTAACCCACATTCACGTTCTGTTCTCAAAAAGGCCAATTTTGCTTTCCACCGCCACTACCCGCTGATGAAAAAAAAGAACTGGGCTAAGCTAGCAGACAAAAGTTTTAATGTACAAGCAATTTATGAGGCCAGTTATCAGTTACAGCTTCCCAGTTTGGTTCACTATTTCCAAAACACCTATGAAGAAACTGCAAATATTCGAGAGAAAAATCCTGAGGACCTGCACTGGACTTTATTTCGATCGCCAGCGGCGGAAGCACTTCAAGAACGAGCAAGTCTACTCTGAAGCCAAAGTAGTCCCCCTGAACAAGTACTTAATGCTATCTGAAAAGCTGATAGGGAACATAGCCAACCACCCTAATCAACTGATGAGAACAATGATAAACCAACAACGACATCCGGAACCAAGGTACCGAGGAGCTAAGGAAATCCTGGATATAACCACAACAATCAACGTTGAAGCAGGAAACTTTTAATCTGATCCAGGGTCAGCCCAATTTCGTGGCTAAACGCCAGTCCTATCCCAACCCTAAACCAATACTGCCACTTGACAACCGGGACTGAACAACCCGAGGACGACAAAGTCAGCCCGACTTTTATATTAAGTTTCAAAAATTATAAATCTAATTTGTATTTTAGATTTGTTGAATGTATAACGTTAGGCCGCCTATGTGCCAACAAAATTTTTTCATTTATCAATGTACATATCTTATAGTGATAAATTATTTGTAAGCCAATTGTAAATAGAAATGTTCAATTAAGCAAAATTGAATTACAATATACATGAATTGAATTTTAGAAATTTCAGATGACTTTTTCTCAGACCATTCTGCCGTCATACTCACTATGAGCGAAAGCCTTTTTAAAATTGAAAAACCAACCAGGTTAACGAACAGTAAAACCAGCTGCAGGTTAACAAACAGTAAAACCAACTGAGATGGATTTAAAAAAGATATCGACGACAACGTTGAGTTAATCTCATCTCATTTCATCATCTAATCTCAAATCTCATTTAAATCGATTGAGCAATATGCTAAAAACGGCGATATCAGATTTCAAAAACCTCTGAGTTGAAAATTACCTTAAGGGCAGCGGGGAAATAATCCAACTTTGGAAAGCTATAAAAACAACGAAATAACCAAAGTTTCCAGTGACCCCGATTAAGAAAATCCAAAATGAATGGGCTAAAAGTGACAAAGAAAAAGCGATGGTACTCGCCCATTACTTAGAGGAAACATTTAAGCCGTTCGATGGGCAAGAACTAAACGAAAATATTATTATGAATTTTACCTCAAATGAAAGCTACATAACAAGAAATGCTACACTTGCCGAATTAAAAAGAGAAATAAAGAAGCATAAGTCAAATAAAGCTCCAGGATATGACTTATAATCACGGCAGAAATTCTAAAATTGCTCCCTCGTAAGGTAAGGGATTTATTAACGTCCTTTATATAATAAATACCGCTCTACGGTTAAAATATGTTCCGAGGCAATGGAAAGTTGAGCGAGTCATAATGGTTTTGAAACCTGGCAAACCATCTTACGAAAAGAAGTCTTACAGGCCAATTTCGATTCTTCCTATAATATCAAAAGTTTTTGAAAGAATACTACAATTAATACCTGAATATCAGTTCGGATTTAAAGGCAAGCATTCGACAATTGATCAAAATCGAATTATTTGGTTGTAACAAATTCCACAAAAGTATATATTAAAGAAAATCAAATGCGTACAATTCATGAATTACCAACTCTACCTAGAATATACCAACTCTACGAAGAACGACAACGAATTATGGGAAACCACTGCCTATGGGTTCCATGCCCGAAAAACGCTGCACTATACCACCATTTTGATAACACAACTATCCTTTAATATAAATAGTTGTGCGTTCTTCTATTGATTCGGTGGGTTGTCGCAAAAAAATTAAGTTGCTTTTGAATTGCGAATCGTAAGTTCTTAAATCGAGCCTTGCAATTTTAGACTTTTTTTTAGCCTTTCCACATTCACAGGAATACCACGTTTGTTGTCATTGACAAATTTTCCAGATTATTTCTATTTATAAGTCTATATTGTTCACGGTAAAATTTTTATTCAATGTGATCTGTGAATAATAAATAAAATAATTTATTATTGAGCCTGGCGAAAAACCAATTACCTCAAAAGTAGACTTAGGTTTTCTACAAACAATTAAATCATTAACGCGCTGCTCTTCAATAGTTAAACATCTGGATCGCTAATCAGTCGATTTTGCTTGACTAGCTTCATTTAATTAAAACCTTTGAAAATTATATATCCTACAGATAGAGACACTAAGTGAGTTACACTGCGAATAAATTGGTTTTTATTAGGATTGGATTCGTTTTTTTTGATTGAAGAGTTTTGATGGATAATTATGTAAGATTTATGAAATAACAGATATCTTTGAGATCGAACAATAAACCTGAGTATTGTAAGGCCTTAAACGTTAACAATAAAAATACCTAATAGACATTTTATATTTGGCTTATATAAATAAAAATAATAAAAGCAATGTATCAGCAGAAATATTTTAAGTGCATTAAAATAATCATACTTACACTTTTAGCAATTAAATGCATTGGCATGGTTATAAAACACACACATTGTGTGTTCTGCACAAATGCTCGTAAAATGGTCAAGAACTTAAGCAAATCCTCTCCGAAATTATCATCGTACCACAACGGCGATCCAAGTGATGGTATACAAATGCGCCAAAAATCAACCATTCGCAATTCCTCGGCCAAGGTATCAATCAAGTTTTGAAATCGTTTATTGCTAAAGAAACTAGTAGCATCACCAGCACTTGTACTTGTACTCTCATCGTCTTCCTCCTCTTCTTCTTCGCCTATTTCTTGTTTGGGACTTTTCTCATCAGAGCTGGTTTCTTTCAAAATATTACCATCCCACAAAACCTTTGAGACTTTAGCCATCTCACTTTCGGTCATATAGTTCAGTAAGTTGAAATGATGTTCCCCTTCTACGTAGCTTTTGTTTACATTCAAGTAAGGCAAATCATTGTATCGCCATGCGATTCGTAAGCTGGTTGTGTCTTGGGAAAGCTGTTCGAATTCTGGGGGGACTTCACAATTATAGAACTTATCTAAGAACACCGGCTTTGGAAGTTTTTTGAAGATTTCCTCAGGACTGTCGTCCAAACTGGCGAGAAATATCTGTTGGTTTTTAATGACACCTTCGGCCAAGAAATATTTACAAAGAACTTTGGAATAGATGCAGTGTTTATCTTCTTCTGCGCGAAACACAAGTTACTTTATTTAAAAATTGATTTTCTAAAAAGCTATGTAGTTGACACTTACCAATTAAAATTAAAGAATTCATTGGGATTCCACCACCTGTTTTCAAGAACTTATCATAAAATTGTTGGTTGACACGACTATAATACTCACCAAGAAGCTCATCTAGCGCTGGATTACCACTTCCAGTTATTATTTGTCCAGTTTGTGGGCTAGTTTTTGTCCCTATTATGAATGGACGAATTAGTCTTCGACGAAAACTGCTCATTTTTATGGAATTGTGGTTGAAATTATTGTTTTTCGTTAAAATTTAGGCACTTTATTTGAAACAGAAAATTACTTTGAGGCAGAACTATAGAAGGAAGAAAATTAGAAAAATATAAAAAAATTACAAAGAGAACAGCAAATGTGACTTTTGATTGAAAAAAGCGTTCGAGAGTTGACATTTGCGGAGCAGAACACTGGCTTACAAAACTAGTTTTTTTAATTTTGACAGTTTAAGCTGAATGACGATAAGCGAGTCTCGTTTGTGGTGTCGTTCTATGACGGCGTTCACATTGGATTGAAAAACTGGATTTTTTTGACGTTTCAAAACAGATGAAACAAAAATAAGAAGGAGAATCACAGAGAACAGTGCTTACGTTCTGTAACTCTTGCATCGACAAAACCAGTCGAGAAACGATGAAATTTGAAAATTTCAACGTTTCTCGACCAATTTTATTGATGCGAGAGTTACAGAACGTAGGCACAGAATATGAAACTAAGAAAGAGGAAACTTGAGATTAAAGAAAAGGAAAATACTGAAAATTCACAAATATGTACAAATATCACAAATATTCACAAACTATGTACCTACATTTACTTACTTATTTATTTAAATTTTTTGTTTGTTAAGAAGTTAAATTTATGTCCATACATAAAATGACAAAATCGAAACACCGTCTATGACACCAAATATTTTTGTAAAGAATCTGACGTCCCAGGAGGAGAGACACAAAAGAAAACGCAGAACACTTTAATTTATTTTTCAAATGTTTGAAATCACATTCAGATGTAGACGGCACATTAACAGCAGGGTTGCCACTATTACAGTAGATCTATTGCTTTAAAAAAAATACTTTTTGGTCTTACGACAAAAAAGTATCATTCAACAAAATTAAGGCCTAACTACATTCATTTCACTTTTGTACAAAAATGCAAAAGTGAAAAACACAAATATATGCTAGCGACACCATCCTGTGAAAAGAGTAGGAAATTTGAGTTGAGTTGAATGCATTCAAACGCGGAAAAATAGTTCGGCAACTATTATCGATATGAGTGACATTTATGAATCAGCTTTTTAACTGTTTTTTTTAGATATGTCTGTGTTTCACTTTTCCACCCAAGCCTAAGCTACATTCGCCACTTTTTGCAAAATCACAAAAGTAAAAATATTTTTTTTCCGCTAAAGCAGTTATTTTGTGAAAAAGAATGTAATCATTCAAAATTTAAGCTTTCTGCATCATTTTTATAAGTTTGCCAGAGAGAAACACTATCCCAAAATGAGTTCGAAAATTTTTACATTTGTACTTTTTCTTTTTTTTAGTCTATGTAGTTAGGGCTTAAAACTATATTTTTTCCCGCTAGAGCAGTTGTTTTGTGAAAAAAAATATATAAATTTTTTCTTAAACCAAGATTTAAGCTTTTTGTATAATTTTTATAATTTTTCCAGTGAGTAATACCATTCCAAAATGAGTTTTTGTACTTTTTTGGTTTATGTAGTTAGGGCTTAACTTTTACTTTTGTAAAATTTGAGAAAAAAATAGGATTGAGTAGTTCATTGAAAAGAGACAATTTTTGTTCACTTTGGTACAAAAGTGAATTGAATGTAGTTAGGCCTTTAGAACCTCAACCAATTTTTCAATTCTGGCTTTGAAATGCAGTCAATCTTATTTCTAATGAAAATCACCCTATTATTGTTTCTGGCATATGAAATGTGAAAATGGCAAACTAAAAAGCTAATAATTGTGAATTCTGACATTTCTTTCGTATAAGTTATTTGCTTGGTTGTGGAATGGTGTGAACTGTCATAAAAAATAAACAAGAAAGTGGATGTTACAGAATGATTGAAGTGAAAGATTCGAATATATAAATAAATTTTCCATTCTCTGCTTTGTGGAATGCGTTTTGTAGTTATCAGAAAACTGCTTTTTGGTAGAATGGGAAATATAAAATGCAAAATTTTACAATTTAAACAAATTAAAAGCCACGTTTCTTTTTATAAATGTAGAAAGGATCGTTCATAAACTTTGTCAAAGTTAAACAAAAAGTGAGTTTGCCAGGAACGGATGATTTTGTCGAAGCAGGACTGTTTACCTCCGCCAGTTTACTTCTGCCATTTTACCACCGTCAGTTTACCACCGCCAGCTTACCTCCGTTGGTTTACCACCGCCAGTTTTCCTCTGGACAGTTTACCACCGCCACTTTACCTCAAGATTAGGTTAGGTTATTTATAATTTTTAAACTCTCTATTCATAATTCATAAATTGTTTACAAAAAAAAAACAGCTTTAGCGAGAGCAAAAATATTTTTACTTTTGTAATTATGCAAAAAGTACCGAATGTAGTTAAGGCTTAGCCCTGTTCCCTAATTTTTTTCATACAGTGTCAGACCGCCAGATGGAACACAATGTGCATTTTTAAACGGGCTGTCAAAATAAATCTCTTTTAAATCTATTTGTGCAACGAAAACACCAAATTAGATTTATCAAATGTGATCAGAAATAAACTTTTGGTGAAAATATAGCATTAGATCCAGAGTGAATAATAGGCATGATACAACTAAACAAGATAGCGCATTGCGCATCATTCACATAAAATGACGTCATCGACGCACACAAATATTTTTTCGAAGAATAATAAAACAAAGATTTTTTGACTAAAATCTATTAATTTAATATGAAATATCATTTTCTCGAAACAATGCACTTGTTTTTAGGATCCTGAACACACATTTTAACTATAAAAAAAACAAAAATATCAGGGAAAATTGTGCATCGATGACGTAGATGCGCAGAACGGAACGAAAAAAAAACAGGACGGCGTTATCTGTTTAGTTGTATCATGAATAATAGGTGTGTTTTTTTTACTAGCCCAGATGAATCGGACGAAAAAAATGACATCGCTTAGCGACGCCATCACAGAAAAAAAATTTAGTTTCCAAACAATCTATCGACAACAAGTATGAAATTCGCGCCGGAAACACGGTTTTAATCTGGGCTAAAGTAAAGCCCCGAAAATTCTCTGGGCTTAGCTAAGCTCGAAGGGGCTTAGTTGTTGTTGCGTTTAACATGTAAATTGCTTAGACCCGATGTCGTTTTTTTCGTTCAAGCCCATTCGGGCAAGGAAAAAAACTTCTAGATTACGAATATATGAATATGTCGCCAGGATCCTGCAAATTTGAAAAAAAATTTGAAAGTTTTTGAAAAAAACTTTTTTACCAACTTTTTATTTTAAGAACTGGCACTTAACAGATCACGAATATGCATAAGTCGCTAGGACGCTTAGTTAAGCCAAAAATCAAGTTTAAAGGTGTCAAATTTGATGCCTCTAGGACATTTAGTTTAGCCGCAAATAGCCTTAAAAGCCTAGTACGCAGATCGAGCTACAATTTCGTTTACACTTTTCTCTCCAAACACCAGCTAAAACTCCTAGCTAAATTTTGACATAACATTTTTGTGGAGATTACATCACAAAAAACAGCTGTTCTCTGAAAAGAAATTATATTCAACAATTTCAAAGAATTTTTCTTTTCAAGTTTTTAAGTGAATGTAACCAAATAAAATAGATTTTTCCCTTTGGCATTAATAAATCGTTTGTCTTTGCATTATTTTTTTATTTCTCGTTCTCAATTTTCATTTTCACAATTTAAAGCTCACATAAATCTCACAAATATAAAAACATGCCACAATTTAGCTCAAGAATTAATGTGCTGCATAATTATTTCACGCGCTAAATTTTGACAGATAGGTCCCGTACAGTAAGAAACAAAAATTT
This sequence comes from Dasysyrphus albostriatus, assembly GCA_946251815.1. Taxonomy (NCBI): domain Eukaryota; kingdom Metazoa; phylum Arthropoda; class Insecta; order Diptera; family Syrphidae; genus Dasysyrphus; species Dasysyrphus albostriatus. Next base: position 69,999,042 of record OX276337.1, on the reverse strand, counting down.
CTCGGCTAAAATGCTTGGCTGAATTTTAGCTCGGCTTAATTTTGGAAAAAATTTTGTATGGGAGCGAAATTTTAGCTCGATCTGCATACTAGGCTTAAAGATAAAGTCGATTTTTCATATGATGATGCGAAGCTTCAATTAAAAGGTGGAGCTTACTGATTTTGAATAGCGACTTTCATACAAATTGGCCACTTTTTACAAAATAACAAAAGTAAAAATGTTTTTTTCCCACTACAGCAGTTGTTTTGTAAAAAAAGAATATATAAATTTTTTGTTAAGCCAAAATGTAAGCTTTCTGCATCATTTTTATAAGTTTTCGAGTGAGAAACACTATCCGAAAATGAGTTTGAAAATGTTTACTTTTGTACTTTTTCACTTTTTGGGCTTATGTTATTAGGGCTTTAGTTTAGCCCCACCGATTTATTGTACTTTCAGCCTAGTTTAAGGTTCTCCCAAACCAACGCGAATGCGGAGAAATTCGCAGCGAATCATTCACAATAGAAAAAAATATGGCAAATTCACAACGCTAAACAACAACAAAAATTCGTCGTCGCTGCGGATTCGCGTTGGTTTGGGAGAGCCTTTAAAGTTCCCATGCGAACAAAAATCGAAATTTTCAAAACAATTTTCCACCAAAAAATGTTTGCCTTGGCCTACACCACCCATTGAGCCATTAATTAACCCCAAATTAAAAAGCTATAGGTCTTAACATGGAAAATAAATATTTTTGGATGCAAAAACCATTTGCATGCATATAATGCCTTGATGTGAATATATATATTTTTTTTGGAATGTAAGCCGACCATCAAAAAAAAAATAATGTATTCACCACCCTTTTTTTCGTATGCAAAACAATTGCCGGTGTTTTGCATGACATTTCATTACAGTAATATTTTTTTTTGCATGAAACTTTAAACGAATCATGCAAACAAGCAATTAAAGTGTACTTTACACGATAATAGAAGTCATATGACCTGTCTATTATTTTTTCTGTATGATTTCTCATATGAGCTGTCATTTCAAGTCAAGTCATACGGTTATCATTTTTTTATGTTTACACGTCTTTACTTCGCATTTGATTTTCTCTATGGTTATCTGTCAAAACCAAAATAAAAGAAAAAAACTCGTGAACAAATACATTCTTGTGAAGCAAAATTACTTTCTTGGAACTATCCATTGTTGTTTTCATTCAAAATTCTAATTTTTTTGTAGAAATATTTTTATTTTCAATACTCTGAATTCACTATTTTCCATGAAAACAACAATTCCTGTTTGACTTCTCAAATGGAATTAGCTACAGTTCTAATGTCAAAAAAGTCATATGCTTTTTGCTTTTGAGAAGTCATATGAGATCTATGAGTGTGTTCAGACGGTTTGGTTTGATTTGTTTGGCAGCTCATTTGAGAAATCATATGACTTCTATAATGGTGTTAAGTGGCCTTAAGCATTTCACCTCAATTATTTTTGACATGCGAGAATATTTGCATAGGTTTTTTTTTGTGCAAGGGGAACTGTAAACTAGGCTTTCAGAGTAAATTTCCGCAATCCGAGAGAAGCACCCTTTAAGCGAAAAAATAGGTAGTTTAACGTCACATTTCACACCACCAGACCTGCTCTCGAGATAAACTGGCGGAGGTAAAGTGGCGGTGGTAAACTGTCCAGAGGTAAACTGGCGGTGGTAAACCGGCGGAGGTAAACTGGCAGAGGTAAACTGGCGGAGGTAAACTGCCGGAGGTAAACCGGCAGAGGTTAACAGTCACGTACCGTGATTTTGTCCTTACCCCTCACTTCATGCTCCCTTCACCTATCAACAAAAGATCGTCTGGGGAAAAATCAGTTCCTGTAAATGCCGACTAAAGGCCTAACTACATTCATATTACTTTTGTTCAAAAGTGAAAAAAATAAAACATTTCTTTTTTGCAGGCGAATGCACAAAACACTTTAAATGCGAACGACGGTAAAAACCTCATGGTCTCCCCGATATGCATCTCATACAGCTTTTTGCATTGAATAAATTTAATGCAGGAGTTCTATTGTACACATTAACTAACTGCAAATAAAACAATTCCGTGTCAAATACCGCTTAAATATAAAAACGGATGTAAATAAATATTGGCCACCCATTTTAGTATTTTTCATTTTGGTTACAAAAGCTGATTTAGGAAAGTCCCCTATTAAACTATGATTCAATGCATCTGACTCTTTTCAAAATTCAATGGATGCGAAGGTGAAATCAGACGCAAGAATCATCGTGTAATAGGCACTGATCTCTTTCATACACTGGATAGCGTATCGACACAAGAAAGTTGCTATCATTTGAAGAATTATTATATTATGAAGCTGACAACTTTATTGTATAACAATATAACTGTATTACAAGTTATACAAAATAATCCACTATGAAGGCGTCAAACCTCCGTTCGTTGCTCCCCCCTTAATCTGTTTGCTAACATTGTTGTGTTTGTAATTTTATTTCATTCACAAATGGTTAAATGAAACGGAATTACAAACGTTAAGAATGTGACAAAGAGGTAAAATCATAAAAAAAACACAGACTATGTAATCGCATTCTCCTCATCACACTTAACAGCTGTTTTGTTCAACTTGTTTGCAAACTGAAATAATGAACGAAGTCGATGGTTCCCATCTATATATTTACATTACATTACATTGATTTGTATTGACTCCCCTAAGGGTTACAAGGCTCGCGCTTCCTTACTCTGCTCCCTCTCCACCCCTCTCTATCATCTTATCTTTTCTCACTGCCTCTAGTTCCTTTATCCACTCTTCTCCCTTCCCCGTTTCGTCCATTATTTCCCTCATCATTTCCCCTATTGATTTTCTTTCATCTCCGACAGATCTGCATCTTTCTAATACATGCTCCCATGTGTCTTGTTCACCCTCAAATATTGTGCACATTCTCTCCTCTTCGCGTTTTCAGTACCATCTTTCCCTCACCTCATTCCCTAGCCTGACTCTTGCAATTCTCCTTGTTCTTTCTGTCTTCCAACCCGCTGTTAAATATTGTGGAATCCCTTCTGTCATTATTTCTGTATACCACCTGTTGTAACTGGATTCTCTTATTCTTTCCCTTCTTTCCTTCTCTTGCTCTCCCCAGTCTTTTCTTTCTATTGCTTCGTATCCATTCATACTGTTTTCTCTTCCCTTTATTTTTTCTCTCCCTTGTTCCCATCGTGACCCTCTTCCCCGTTCATCTCTCTGTCTCTCTTTCATCTCCTCTAAACATTCCCTTGCTATGTCACTTCCTTTTCCATCTGTTAATTTCTGTTCATAATTCCATGCCCTTTTCCGTGCTCTAATCATTATCTTATCTCGTTTTGTTTCCTCTTTTACCATGTACCCTGGAGTTTGCCATTCTACCCCTAGCGTCCACTTGAGGTACCTCTCTTGCAAACTTTCCATTTCTTGTCTCTCCTCCCATCCCCATACTTCCGCCCCATATCCCATCACCGTCCACACCAGAGTGTCAAAAAGCCACATCTTCCTCTCCCAATCCTTCTCGAATTTCCTCCTTCCAATCCCCAATGCTTCCTTCATGGCCACTGCTGCCTTTTTTATTCTGTCCTTTATATGTGCTTCCTGCCCTTCATTCTTTTTGAACACATACCCCAGGTATTTAAATTCTTTTACTTCTTCGATCTTCTTTCCCCTCCATCTCCAGTCTACTGTTGTGTTCCTCCCTCCTCCCTTCCTGAACCTCATCACTTTCGTCTTTCCCACATTTACTTCCAGTCTTTTCCTCTCAAAGTACTTCTCCAGTCTTCTTATCATGCTTTGCATCTCCTCTTGATTTTTCGCCATTACCACCACTTCGTCTGCGTATGCAAGCGAGCAAATTCTTTTTCCTCTCACTTTTACCCCTCCCCAGCTCCCTCTACCCAGTTCATCCTCTATATCCGCCGTCAACAAGTTAAACAGTATTGGGCTCATCGGGCACCCCTGTCTTACCCCCTTTCCCGTCCAAAATGTTTCCCCCATCACTCCTGCCGATTTCACTCTACTCGTTGTTTCTTCGAAGACCTCCCCTACTCTTTCCCTGAGCCCTTCTCTCACTCCTCTTTCCTCCAACGCCTCCATCATAATTTTCCTGTCTACTGAGTCAAACGCAGCTTTTAAATCAATAAACAGTGCCACTAGCTTGCCCCTCTCCTCTGCAACCTCTTTGTTCACCAAATAGTTCAGCACATATACGTTGTCTATCGTTCCTACTCCTCTTCTGAAACCCGTTTGATTTGGTGGTATCATCCCTTTCTCCTCCGCTTCTTCTTCTAACCTCTTCGCTAAAACCGTCGTATATATTTTATACAGCGATGGCATGAGTGTTACTCCTCTGTATTCTTCTACCTTTGTTCCTACACCTTTCTTTATTATCGGGGCAATTACTCCCTCTTTCCATTCCTCTGGCCATCCATCTCCTCTCCACACCTTACTGCAGATGCCCCATGCTACCTCTATAGCTTGTTCTCCTCCATATCTCCACGCTTCATTAGGTATACCGTCTGCTCCCATTGCTTTTCCTTCTTTGAGTTTTCTAACCACCTTTCTGATCTCCTCCTTACTAATTTCGGTCTCATCTTCCGCTCTTCTTGTTACCTGTTCTTCCATTCTCACTCTTTCTTCCACCCCTCCAATTAGACTCATAAAATATTTTTTCCATTCCTCTTCTTCAATCCCTTCCCCCATCGTCTTTCTCTTCTTTCTATCTCTATTTATTATTTCCCACACTTTGTTTTCGGTATTGGCCTCTGCAATTTCTCTTATCATCTCATCCTGCTCCTCTCTTTTCTTTCTCTCAATCATCGCTTGATATTCTCTTTTTCGCTCCCTGTATTTTTCCTTCGTCCCGATACTCTTCCTCCACCTCCTTAACTCCTTTCTTACTTCTTCTTTTTTCTCCCTACATTCTTCATCCCACCATCCTCTCCTTTTCTGTTCCCTTTGCCTTCCCCCTACCTCCTCACTTTGTTCAATCTCTCTCTTAATCCTCTCCCCTATCTGATTTTCTGAATCCTCTGCTCCCTCTTCCAAGCTCACTCTTCGCATTCTTCTCTCGAATTCCCGTTTCATCTCCTCCGTTCATCTTCCCGTTTTTATTCTTTTTACTTCCTTTACTTTATCCCTCTTTCTCCTTCTTCCTGTCTTTATAGTGATCACCAATGGGTGATGATCTGACTCTACTCTATCTGTTACTTCCATCCTTTCTATTCCTCTTCTCGTCCTTTCGTCACCTAGTACATAATCAATTACTGTCTCCCCTCTGCCTCCTGTATACGTGAACTCTCCCTCCTCATCCCCCTCTATATTCCCGTTAAAAATTTCCCACCCTAATTCTCCTATCACCTGCGTTAGTTTCTTACCTTCGGTGTTCACTTTTTTATCTTTCGATCTCCTCCCTCTCTCTTCGTCTCCTATACCCCTCACTCTCCCACCCTCCAATCCTGTTCTCGCGTTGAAGTCCCCCCCTATTATCACTCTTTCTTCATCTGACTGCCTCTCCATCCACCTTCTTAAGCTTTCCAACTTCTTGTCTATGTCACCATTTACATACGTTGCTACTATAACCCATTCATCCGTACCTGCTTTAACTTTCCTGCTCATTAATCCTTCTTCCTGTTCCTGAATCTCATCACCCTCTATAGCCATTTCTTCTCTAACTCCCATTATCATCCCCCCCATTGCTCTTCCCTTCTTGTTCTTCTTTTTTGCTCCCTGTCTTGTCCATTTATACCCCTTTGGCAGTTGTGTTTTCCATTTTTCCCAATTCTTTTCCTCTACCCACGTTCCTATCATCACTACAACTTCCCATTCTTTGATCCCTTCCCAGAACTCTTTTTCTTTATTCGCTAACCCCGCAACATTCCAGAAGCCTATTTTCCATCTATCCCCTGACTCTTTTCTACTTGATTTATCTCCTTCTTATTGTTCCCTTATCCGTTTTTTGACTCTGAATTCTCTTCTATTTCATTCGTTTCATTTCTCATTTCTCTTGTTTTTCAATATTCCTACTTTCACTCTGCATTTGTTTCTCCTGTTCTCCCTCTTTAGCTATTGTTTCCCTTATGACCTCCCATTTTCATCCCAAACCCATGTCTCCCCATTTACTATCAGCTTCCCATATCTTTTTATGACCTGCTTCCCTTTTCTCTTTTCTTTTTCTGCTCGGTCCCTTATCAGCCACTGCATTCTTCGTTCTTTCCACGTTAAGTCCTCTTCAATTCTTTCCCTTCTTCCTCTTAGGTTGGCTTTCTTCCTCATCACCTCTGTTTTACCGTCTAGAGCTTCCATTTTTACTTCTATCATACCTTCTTTCCCGTTTGCACCTCTCCTTCCGACCTCCCTTGCTTCCCCTATCCTTGCTTGGACTCCTATCCTTTCGAATATTCTTTTTACCGTGTCTTTTATTGTGCCTCGCATCTGCACGTTTTTAATCATTATATTCCTCCTTCGTTTTTCTTTTTCTTGTCTTTCTATCCTTGCTTCCATCTCGTTCATCCTCTCCGCTAGGTTTTCTTTCCCATCTCCACCACTTATTGTGCTTGTTCTTTCTTCAATTTCCGCTCTACTATTTTTTATTCTCTCCTCTATCTTCCGTGTGCCTTGTGCTTTCATCTCTAATTCTTCTATCCTTCTTGCTAGCCCTCTTACTTCAACTTTCAGTTCTTCTCTCTCCTTTTCCCCTCTTCTTATTTCTTCTCTCATCTTTCCCAGTTCCTCCTTCATCTCCATTCTCAACTCTTTCACCTCTTGCATCTCCCGTTTGAATTCATATCTCATCTCCTTCAATATCCTCTCTACTTTCGACTCCTCTTGTTCTTATAATATAATTTTATTTTATATTATATTATATTATATTATATTATTTTATTTTATTTTATTTTATTTTATTTTATTTTATTTTATTTTATTTTATTTTATTTTATTTTATTTTATTTTATTTTATTTTATTTATTTATTTTATTTTATTTTATTTTATTTTATTTTATTTTATTTTATTTTATTTATTTTTATTTATTTTCCAGAGCAAACCAATAAACACGTCCGTTCATGTCAAAGGCCTATTCAATTCCTTCCATCTATATATTTATTATTACCTATTTAAACACCTTTCTAATGATATTTATAATTCTAGTGCCACTGGAAAATAATAGTAGAAACAAAATGCTCACAGTGAATAACTTAATGAAAAAAAATATTAAAACAAACTCCCACAAAGTTTTTCCCTTTCATATCATTGGTCTGTTTCTCTTTCTACAGATTGTCATCTTGGAAACACGTTTTTTTGTGTAAATGTAGACGTGAAATTATGAAGCCGACCACCTAATTGTCATCTTCAAATGGAAGCAAAAACGCTGTTAAGGAATGCACTATCCAGTGTATATAGAGATCAGTGGTAATATGGGTCTAGGTCTGTTCGTTAACTGATTTCGTTTTTAATGTTTCATAACAGAGTTTTATAAAAGTTCAAATATCTGAATGCCAATCATAAAAGATCTTTTGTGGTAAAAATCTTTTATGATTCATAACAGAAAATTCATAGCAGAATAATAAATAGATGTGGCAGAATAGGCCTAACTATTACTCAGTTTGTAAGGAATTCTATTTTCTGGACACCGGCCGTTGGAAATGAGAAAAAATTCAAGAATTTGAATTTCGTTATCTGTTAGATTGTGTGGATTGTGGGCTCGATTCTGTCTTTTATCTGACCAAGGAGCCACCATCAAAACATTGTCGCCACAGTTTAATCTTTAAAGAGACATCTGTTGGACAGTAGCTGTAATTAAAAAAAATACGTGAGCTAACTAAGCACATTGTAGATTTCTTTGTACAGTGAAACTTTGTTATAGAAATCTATATAAAAAGCCTCTGTTTCTTAGTTTTTCTTTTTCAAAAATGTCTTAGGTGCCAGTTATAGCTATCATTGAAAATCATCATTGAAAATTTTAATGATGGATTTTGAGACGTTTAAGAAGTAAAACCACTTATTTTTTTGATGAACAAATAAAGCTCAAGACTAAATTAATATTTCTTGCCAAAAAAAAATTTCAAATAGGCCTAACCTTTCACATGAAAAGACTTTACTTTTTTCATTGATTGAACTACCTTACCAATGATCATTGGAATCTTTAAAGTAATTTTATGTATATATAACTGGCACCTAAATGTCTCAAAATTAATCATTAAAGTTTTCAATGATGACTTTGAATGATAGCTATAACTGGCACCTAATGATTAATTTAAAGACATTTAGAAAGCAAAATCAAATATTATTTTGATGGAAAAATAACGCTCAAGACATAATTAATATTTCTAGTTAAAAAAAATTTCAAATAGGCCCAACTTTCCAAATAAAATGACTTTAAAGATTCCAATGATCATACGTAAGGTAGTTCAATCATCAAAAAAAGAAAAGTCTTTTTATGTGGAAAGTTGGGCCTATCTGAAATTTTTTTTGACTAAAAATATTAATTAAGTCTTGAGCTATATTTGTTAACCAAAAAATAAATGGTTTTACTTCTTAAACTCCTCAAAATCCATCATTAAAGTTTTCAATGATGAGTTTCAATGATAGCTATAACTGGCACCTAAGGTGAGACATTTAGAAAGCAAAATCAAATATTATTTTGATGGACAAATAAAGCTCAAGTATTAATTAATATTTCTAGTAAAAAAAATTTTCAAATAGGCCCAACTTTCCTCATAAAATGACTTTTCTTTTCTCATTGATTGAACTACCTTACCAATGATCATTGGAATCTTAAAAGTCATTTTATGGGGAACGTTGGGCCTATTTAGAAATTTTGTTTGACTAGAATTATTAATTAAGTCTCGAAATTTATATATTCATCAAAATAATAAATGATTTTGCTGTCTTTATGTCTCAAAATCAATCATTAAAATTTTCAATGATGAGTTTCAATGATAGCTATAACTGACGCCTTAAACCGCAAGATTTAATGCAGGCCAGTACAATATTTCACTGTTTGAAACTCGCTATGGAACACACCTTCTCATCTGCATCTGCACACACAGTTCAAACTACTGTATCGACGCATTTCCTAGTTTTCAGAATTTCAAAACATGTTGCCGACTTCAAGGTCTGCTGCATACTTATCAGATAAAATAAATCTGCAAACTTATTAGTTCACATGCCCCTCCATAGGTGGGATAAAATTGAGTAAGAAAATTTATTTGATGGCCCAAATTTATTGTGTCCATGCTATGCAGAATTACAGACAAGCGAAATGCAATGTTTATGGTAACCCTAAACCAATACAGCCACTTGACAACTGGGACTCAACAACCCGAGGACGACAAAGTCAACCCGACTTTTATATTAAGGGGCAACTTCGTAAAACCCTAGATAAGTTTACGAATTGGTTAAGTTTATCATTTGGTTAATGAACTGTCAAATTTTGTATGGGAAATGATATACACAATTTGGTTAAACTTATCAAAGGATTTTGTTGCGTAAAATTAACCAAATTGGTTAAACTTATCCAAACGTCATTGTGACTCTTACTCTGATTAATTACGTAGCATTTTATCAAATGTTTAAAAAAGGTCGTTCATGCAACCGTTGCGTAAACTTATCATTTTACATAATTTGCAAACTAGCGACGTTGCATGAATACCCTTATTAAGTTTTCAAAAATTATAAATCTTATTTGTATTAAAATTTTTGTTTCAATGTATAACGTTAGGCCCCTTATGTGCCAACAAAATCCTTTTATTTATCAATTTATCTTATAGTTATTAATTACTTTTAAGTCAATTGTAAATATAATTGTTTAATAAAGCAAAATTGAAGGGAATTGTTTATGGTAATGAACTGGATGCAAATGCAATGTTTCTAGTTATAAACTGGAATTAATAAATTGGAATGTCTTACAGAGCGTGATCCGTTCTTACAATTACAATCAAAATTTGATAACAGCGTTTTTATTTATTTATTTTTTTATCTAAATAGTTTACAAAATAAATTTATAAATCCATTTATAGTGAAGACTCCAAGGCAGCAAGACCATTTGCAGTCGTTTTTTTAAAGTTAAGAAAAATTTTTATACAATTTGAATGTTATTGAAAAAAAAGTCAAAGTGAACAAAATACTGTAATATATTCTCAAGTTCGTTAATAAAACTTACAGCCCGATTTTCCCCGTTGTGAGGAGTCACAAGTCACAAGCTCTTGTCACTTAGACAGGACACAAACCAACCTATGAAGAGCTTTGGTGAGCTTTCAAACTTCCAATACTAAACGTCAAATTGAAAGCTTTGGGAAGGGAAATTTATGGGAAATTTCCCCTATGGAAAGCCCTGGAAGCAAATACTAGAACCTTCCAGCTTTTTCGGAAACCTTGTGAAAAGTATAAAAGCACATGTCTGACCGGCAGAGGACGCAGTTTATTTTTAATCGTGAATGAGTAAAGTTGGTTGTAATAAAAGTCAAGTGAATTAATTTCAGTGGTGAACAATAAATTGTTTTGTGGTTGTAAAAGTAAAGTGTTTTATTTTGACAATGGGTAAAACTCTAAATGATTTAAATTTAGTGGAACTTAAGGCAGAACTGAACAAGCGAGGTCTTCCTACTGCTGGAACGTCTTCGTGATCTTATAATTCGTCTGCAAGAAGGTTTAAGAAAACGTGGAGAAAATCCAGACACGTTTATATTCGACATTGAAATGGAGGAAGAGCAAGAACAAGTAAGTACGTCAGGCATGACCAATCTGCTATTTCAGCTGCTCGTCAAATTTGATAGTCAGGAAAAGAATCTTCTCGAACGATTTGAACAGCAAAGCCAAGAGCAACGCAATGAGCAAAAGAATCTTCTTGAACGATTCGAACAACAAAACCAAGAACAACGCAATGAGCAAAAGAACCTTCTTGAACGATTCGAACAACAAAGTCAAGAACAAAAGAATCTTCTAGAACAACAAGGCCAAGAACAAAGGAATCTTCGAAATCTTCTCGAAGGTAAGTTAAAAGCCTTTGACAACAGAATTATTGCACTTGACAAGCGTGTCGATAAACAATTATCGACAATAGAAGCAAAGTTAGAAGATAAAATCAAATGCATTACAAAGGAATTGGATTAAGTAAAGAGAATGAAGTTGGAGAAAGTTCTGGAGAATGTTCAAAGAGAAAGGAGATGCATCCACCAACCTTTGATGGACAAACTTCTTGGTCAATCTACAAGAAACAGTTTGAGACAGCAGCAGAATGGCTGGGACGAAGAGGACAAATATATAGCTCTGACGCTTGCCCTAAGAGGAACTGCTCCTGAACTGCTACAAACCATACCAGCAGATAAGAATGGCAACTTCAGTGCTCTTGTTCAGGCCATTGACAAACGCTTTGGAGATGACCATATGCAAGAAGTCTTCCGCGTTCAACTCAATACTAGAGTCCAGAAAAGAGGAAAAACTCTGCAACAGCTCCAAGCAGACATCGAACAGTTGGCACATCTGGCTGCACGGGATGAAATCATCAACCAATTCGCAACAGAAGCCTTTGTCCGTGCTGTATCTGATATCAACCTTCAGCGAGCAATTCGAACTGCTGGAAAACGCACACTTCATGAGGCTTTAGCGTTCGCCCTGACTATGGAAGCAGCAGAACAGGCTTCTCAAGGAGTCCATCAAGTAAGAGAGCTAGAAATTGAGGAGTGTTCATGCCAGAGAACAGGGTTGCAAAGGAACCAGCGAAATGAACCTACTCGATGCTGGAATTGTAACAAGACCGGTCATCTCCAACACCAGTGCAAGAAGACCATGGAAATCCGACTACAAGCACTGCACTTATGAAGAAGAAAAGGAGGTTGTTGCCATCCAAAGATGCCATACATATCAGGGAAAGGGTGACAAGCGACATTCCAAAGAAAACTACGCAATTGGAAAGCACGGGTTTCAAGTGTCCATGGATATCAGCCATTTCAGACCAGACGAATTAATGGTCAAAACTGTTGGGCACAGCGTGGTGGTGGAAGGTAAGCACGACGAACGTGAAGAAGTCGTCAGTTTGTGTGGAAGTACCAGCTGCCAATGGGGTATGATGCCAAATACTTCATCTCAACAGTTTCAATGGACGGTATCCTTAACAATCAAAGCTCCACCAAAAGCTTTGAAAAACAACAAAAGAATAGTGAAGATTCAACAGACTGGCCCCGTGAAACAGGGCGATAAAGAAAGTAAAGAAGAAAGGCTGACCAACATTCAGAAAAGGACAAGAACAAATAGAAAGCTAACAAGTGATCGAATGAAAACGCTATATGACACCAAAGAAACAACGAACGAATTCCAAGCGGGAGACCTTGTGTGGCTTTTATAATCCCCACCGTCGGAAGGGACTTTCACCGAAAATTCAACAAAACTGGGAAGGCCCGTATACTGTGGTAGCACGAATAAACGATGTCGTCTACCGCATTCAGAGAGGACTAAGAGGCAAGAAAGTAGTTCCCAGTGACCGTTTCCACCGTTATAATGGTGAAGGATGTGATGGATTTGCTTGGGACGATCAATGTTTAGGAGGGGGCAGTGTAACGACTGTCACATTTGTAATATAACGACTCTCGAATGAATTATAACCACTCTCGAATAAAAGAAACACCGAATTTTGGATTAGAGAGGACACAAACCAACCTACGGAGAGCTTTGGCGAGCTTTCGAATTTCCAATACTAAACGTCAGAATGAAAGCTTTGGAATGGGAAATTTCCCATATAGAAAGCTCTGGAAGCAATTACTAGAACTTTCCAGCTTTTTCGGGAACCTTGTGAAAAGTATAAAAGCACATGTCTGACCGGCAGAGGATGCAGTTTATTTTTAATCGTGAATGAGTAAAGTTGTTAGTAATAAAAGTAAAGTGGTTAATTAATTTTAGTGGTGAACAATAAATTGATTTGTGGTTGTAAAAGTAAAGTGTTTATTTTGTAAAGTAAATAAGTGGAGAATTGAAATAAAGTGAATTAAGTTTTATTAACGAATGAACCTGAGAAAATATTACAATACGAAAAAGTCACGAAATGAGATTCACCACTACTTGTGACTTGTGAGGTATTAGTGATGATGGAGAGAATAGGGCTATTAATCACTTTATTTAAATTCTCCACTTATTTACTTACAACATGAACTACTTTACTTTTCTTACAACAAAATAATTTATTGTTCACCACTGAAATTAATTCACCAACTTTACTTTTATTACAGCCCAATTTAATCATTTGCGATTAGAAATAAATTGCGTCCTCTGCCGGTCTGACATGTGCTTTTATACTTCTCATACAGGTACCCAAAAAGCTCAAAGGTTCCAGTATTTGCTTCCAGAGCTTTCAATAGGGGAAATTTCTCATAAATTTCCCTTTACAAAGCTTTCATTCTGCCGTTTAGAATTGGAAGTTCTAAAGCTCACCAAGGCACTCCGTAGGTTGGTTTGTATCATGTTTAATCCGGAATTTGGCGCTTCTTTTATTCATATATAGTTATAGTACAAATGTGAGAGTCGTTATACTGCCTCTTCTTAGGATTGATCGTCCCAAGCAAACCCATCACTTGCTTCATCATTATAACTTTGTAAACGGTCACTGTGAGCTACTTTCATTTTGCCTCTAAGGCCTCTCTGAATGCGGTAGACGACATCGTTTATTCGTGCTACCACAGTATACGGGCCTTCCACGTTTTGTTGAATTTTCGGTGAAAGTCCCTCCCGACGGTGGGGATTATAAAAGCCACACAAGGTCTCCCGCTTGGAATTCGTTCGTTGTTTCTTTGGTGTCATATAGCGTTTTCATTCGATCACTTGTTAGCTTTCTATTTGCTCTTGTCCTTTTCTGAATGTCGGTCAGCCTTTCTTCTCTACTTTCTTTATCGCCCTGTTTCACGGGGCCAGTCTGTTGAATCTTCACTATTCTTTTGTTGTTTTTCAAAGCTTTTGGTGGAGCTTTGATTGTTAAGGATACCGTCCATTGAAACTGTTGAGATGAAGTATTTGGCATCATACCCCTTTGGCAGCTGGTACTTCCGCACAAACTAACGACTTATGTAACCATGATCATCTTCACGTACGTCGTGCTTACCTTTCACCACCACGCTGTGTCCAACATCTTTGACCGTTAGATCATCTGGTCTGAAATGGCTGACATCCATGGACACTTGAAACCTGTGCTTTCCAATTGTGTAATATTCCTTGGAATGTCGCTTTGTCACCTTTTGTCACCCTTTCGTGACAATGTATGGCATGGATATATTCCAAATCTGGAAGCATCTTGTTGGGCAGTTATTACTTCCTCTTTACACCAATCGTCAGTGAAATCCGCTCTTCATCTCTGAATGAGGTATTTCTTATAGTCTGATTTCCATGGTCTTCTAGATGGCAATCTGCACTGGCGTTGGAGATGTCCAGTTTTGTTACAATTCCAGCATCGAGCAGGTCCATATCGTTGGTTTCTTTGGAACACAGTCCGCTGGCAAGAAAATTCCTCAATTTCTATGTAGTTCTCTTACCCGATGAACTCCTTGAAAAGCCTGTTCTGTTGCTTGTTAGGGCGAATGCTAATGCTTCAGGAAGCTTACTTTTTTCGGCAGTCTGAATTTCTCGCTGAAGGTTGATGGCAGATACAGCACGGACAAAGGCTTCTGTTGCAAATTGGTTGATGATTTCACTCTGGCGTTTAGTATTGGAAAGTTCTCAAGCTCACCAAAGCTCTCCGTAGGTTGGTAAGCCAAGTACGCAGATCGAGACAAAATTTATTTAACATTTAAAATTTTTCCCAGGTAAAATTTTATCTCGGATTTTTTTTGCAAGCAGTACGCAGCTCCAGTGCAAAATTTGACAATTGTAACCGCTGTACGTGAAAAGATATAGGAAAGTCTCCACCAAAAAGGGTACAGATTCGGGAAATATTTTCTTCATTTCAAAATTAAAATTTATTTTTAAACTAGTTTAAGGTTCTCCCAAACCAACGCGAATGCGAAGTGTTTTGCATCAATTCAATCATAATAGTAAAAAAATATGACAAATACACCACAACGCTTAACATAACAAAAAAAAAAAAAAAACAACCAACTGCCCTAAAATTGCCTTTTTCCATAGAAGTAAAATAAATTAAAGTTTCAGACTTTTTAGAGGTATTTTCATCCAACCACATTATACTCGTAATGTTCCCCATCACGCGCAGGCGCAAAATTTTTCTTGGTCTGCAAATGCTTTGTAAGAATCTGATTTCTGTATATAAAATGTCTGTTCGTGTACTTCCGAAAACTACGAATTTTATTAATTTATATGAGCTTGGGCAGAGCTTTGGGTTAGATTCGTAGAATTTCGTATTTTTGGGAGGTACGCGAAAAAACATAAAATTTATGTGAATTGAAGGAAATTTTATAATTTTTAAATTTCTAGCTACGCTACTGTTCTCATTTAACTTTTACTTTGTCTCTACACCTTCAGAATTTTTCGGGAGAACAAAAATTTTGAGATAAAATTTGTCTTTGCTCGATCTGCGTACTAGGCTTAAGTTTGCTTTCCCATGTAAAATGTATCTACTCGCATATGAGAGCATGAGCTATGAGCAGTTGGTAGTACTAGATTAGGGTTTTCATCTGCTCATAAGTACTTTGCCACCTCCAAAGGAAAACAAACATCTAAAATTTCTGAATCCATTTCATCTTTATGGTAATAATCCCACTATAAGCCCACCTTCCCAAAAAAAAAACACCTTTTACCACAGATATTTTTTTAGATTCTTCTGATTATTGTTTTTCATGACGAATGAACCATTGATGTCAAGTTTGGCCATTGGCCCATTATTTCTAATTGGGTTTCGTCGATATTTAACATTTACTCTGAAAATTCAGTCATGATAACATACAAATGACAATAGCTTTTTTCTCTGAGGTTCTATTGACTCGGTTTTGGTATCATTTGATTCAGCATTAAAAACTACTTTAAAAACATGCACCATTTGCCCAAGTTGTATATATCAAGGTAAATTTTTCCGTTTGATACACCTCAACTTCCACCCATCCCCCCCTCAAATAACACCCTTCAATGTGAAATATTTTTATAGACTCTTTTGATTCTTCATTCTCATGGTACATGAAACGTTTTCACCAAGTTTCATGGTAGTAACAATTTTTTGTATTCGTAGGCCTTTCTGTACTATTTCACCTGTACTTTAGTATTGGATCTTCAAGGTTCATCTTCAGCGCGAGTTTAAAACAAAATGAAACGAACCTAGCTCAAATGACAATTAAACAAAACAACTCGCTTACAAAATAGCTCTCTTACAAAAAATATAAACAACAAAATTATACAATTACATTACAAAAATTAAAAAGAGTTAAAAAGGGATGACTCTATTGCCCCAGATTCTAAATTCATTAAATTTGTTGTTGTTTGTATAAAAAATGACTCGCAATCATGTAACTTAGAGGGGTTATTCACTGTTTTTAAAATGTTTATGTTGTCAACAATTGGAGTAACAGAGTGAGGCTCTGTATTGTAAAAATTAAATATATGTGTTGGTATAGCTTTTTGAATTTCCTTGTTTTCTATTGTTCTTTCGTGTTCACTTGCTCTTGTCTTCAAAGCCCTTCTCGTCTGTCCTATGTAAGAAGCATTGCAGTCTTTGCAGGTGATTTTATAAACACCACTCCGCTCAAGCATCGGTATAGAGTCTTTAGTGGTTCCAAGAGATAAACGAAGTTTGATATTGTTTGTATGTACGATTTTCATGTTTGCTTTCTCATAGTATTTATGTAAATTGTTTGTGACCTTCGGAACGAAAGCGCCACTCGTCTCTTGTTAGATTTACTGCCTGACCAGAATAGAGTGCTGTAACTGAAGCTGCAGCTGGAATAGCTGTCAAAAAATGCTGTACGTAATTTTTTTTTACTCGCCCACAACGTGCTGTACAGCTTTCTGACATTTTTGGCTTTTCAAGTCAGCTGCGTGAACTTAATTCAACACAAAAATTAAAATTAAAACAAAAATAAACATGGATAGTGATGAAATGCAAGTTAAAATACTATACGTCTTTATCAGAGATGAAAAAGAGTTTGAAACTCTCTTCAACCCACATGTAAACACTTGGTTGCGCTCACAATATTGAAACGTCAAAAATGCTGTATATGCAAAAGTTAAAAGTTGGCCAACTTGTCCAGGTGCGTCTGCAGCTCCGTCTGCGTCGTGTTCTGTTCGTATTATATTTTAAATCCAAAAAAGGTAAAGAATGATCATTTTCTGACTCTAGTTCATATGTAAATTTAATGCTTTCATATCTGCTGTTGAAGGTGTTCAAAACCGATTCAACATTTTCTTTTTTTACAACCGCAAAAGTATCATCAACGTAACGCCACCATATGCGTGGTAGGAGGTCTTCTTTTTTCAAATCGGTTTCAAAGCTGGACATAAACGCTTCTGCGACCAAAGGTGATAAACTGTTTCCCATGCTGCATCCAAAATTATTGCTGTAAAACTGATTTCTAAATTGAAACGAATTATATGTCATACATTTTTCAATTGCATTAATATATGCGTTTATGTGTTCATTCGAGACTGTTTTATGAACAAAATGTTTTTTGATGGCTTTTATGGCAATATTTACAGGAACGCTTGTGAAGAGAGCTGTGACGTCAAACGAAATGAGTGTCTCATCTTCTTCTAATTTAATGTCTTTAATTTTATCTGCGAATTCGAAACTATTTTTCACTGCGAAACCGTCAAATGGAAGATATTGTTTGAGTTCAGCCACTAACCATTTTGATATGTTGGCAAACGGAGAATTTATGCATGACACGATCTTACGCATTTTATTACCAGGTTTATGAACCTTTGGTAAACCGTACATAAGAGGAACTTTTGGGTTTGAAATACGTAGCCGAAATTTATTTACATTGAAAAATTGATTTAAATTGTCAATCACAAACCGGGCATCGTTTATCATTTTATTCAGTGGTGATCTCCTAGAAACCTGAAAGTTGTCTTCATGGATAGATGTGAGCATCCTTTCTTCATATTCATTTTTGTTTCCCTTGTCGGCTTTCATGTAGAAAACATTATTTCGTTGTTTTGAAAGTTTTGAAAGAGCATTCCACTTCAACGTATCTTTGTCATTGTTCCTGGAAATGTGTTTTTGTTTTTTAATCACAGCAGAGGCACAATCTCTGATTTCTTTTTTGACATCCAACGATTTTAACTGCACAGCGACAAGATCCACCAAAGGAGAAACAAGTGGTTTTACAGTGAAATTCTAGCCCCTGTTTAAAAGTTCCAACTCGTTATCACTGAAAACTTCATCTGATAAATTCACAACTAAACTGTCAACTTTTTCCATATGAGGTTTATGTACTGCTGGAATCTCTGTTACTAAATCACCTAGTTTCTTATTTTGTTTTTCACTTTTTGTTTTGAACATGTTGTCACATCGAAAAAGAACAGCGGATTGCTTCTGTATAAAGATTTTAAACATATGACTATCAATAAGAAAAACGTTTTCCGTTCTTTAATTATAACGACCACAAAATCACGTTCATTTTAATTTCGGTGATTAAACATCGATTATAATTTTATAGTAAAGTATATAATAACAAATACAAGGTATTTGACCATAACCATAGTATAGGATAGGGGGTGTATATCCCCCCGTTTAGCCGGGAGGGGCAATTTTAAGAAAAGTTGACTTCAAATAAAAAAATAACTTTACAGAAACAATGGTAATATCTGGACAAAAATCCTTTAGCCTATCTCAAAGCCAGAAATCCATTCTTGATTTTTTTTAAATAAAGTTATTTTACCTGATAGTTTGTAAAAAAATTACTTTCATACTCAAAATTTGTTAAGAAACACGATTGATTTTTTTTTTAGTCGAGTAACAATATTAACCTGGTTAATTTCACTATTTTTATTCGAGTAAAAATATTGAATTTAATCAGGTTAATTTCAGTTATCTCAAAAACTGGAAGACATTTCAGCATTTGGTTTTCAGTATTTGAATAAAAATTAATATGGGCATTAAATTTTAAAACCTAACATAACACTTAATACAAAAAAAAAAAATAGATTAACAACAAAAATCTCGTTTTTTGTCAAAATTTTGAGTTTGAAAGTAAATTTTTCACAAGCTATCAGGTAAAATAACTTTATTTAAAAAAAAATCAAGAATGGATTTCTGGCTTTGAGATAGGCTAAAGGATTTTTGTCCAGATATTACCATTGTTTCTGTAAAGTTATTTTTTATTTGAAGTCAACTTTTCTTAAAATTGCCCCTCCCGGCTAAACGGGGGGATATACATCCCCTATCCTATACTATATTGATACATTTTAACATCCGATTTTCTGTTTTTCGTTGAAAATTAATTAGAGCATTAAATTTTGAAAACAAAAATGGTACTTAATTACATAAAATTTTGAAAAAAATTGAAAGTTTTTTTTTCAAAATTTCGAGTTTGAAAATTAATTTTCAAAAACTGTTCACTAACACAACTTAATTTAAAATGAAAATCAAAGAAAAGATTTCTGGCTTTCCAAAAAGGTATAGCATGGTATTGTAAATTGTACCGTTGTTGTTAAATATTTTTGTTTCTGTTTTAAGTCAATTTTCTTAGAAAATTTCCCCTCCTGCCTAAACGGGAGGAAATATACCCCCTCCCATACGATTTTTTCTTGTCTTAAGCCAACGTACTCGCTCCAGCTTTTTGGTGCACCTTTTACCAATCACCATGTATAGACAGACTTTGAAATAAAAACATTAAGAGGTGTTGCCCTTTAAGGTTCAATTAAAAGTGCATCCGCAAGCTTCCACAACTAATTCAAATTGTACTTGAAAGTATATAAATGTACCTTCCAAGCAATATAACATTTGGGGCGTACCTGGTCGAAGCGGGGCGTAGCCGTTAAAAGCTTAAAAGAAAGCACAGATCGCGGTTTAGATAAATAGAAACTTCGCGGCATCTCTCTGATGCGCTTGGTAGATGGTTCACTTCCAGATGATGGCATAGAAATCTTCAATCAATATTAGCATTCCAGACTAGCGCATTCAAGTTGTTGTTGTTCCATTCCAATATATTAAATATATTGAAATAATACTATGCATTTTTAAACTCTTTTCTCCAAAGCCTAATAGCGAACGATCTCAAAAAAAAAAATTCGTTAATTCTTACCTTAGATACAAAGTGCTTAACTGAATTCAGGAAGTTCAAAGGAAATGCCGGCAGAGAAAATCCTCTTGCTCCTTTACTAGAATACCGACGACACACACCAACTAACGGATTAAACAACACAATGTGACATTTTGGAAAATCCTCTGTAAATGTAAATGCACAGGTATGTCACACCATAGAAATTTCATTAATCTCTCCACCCTCAAAAACTTGTGGTTATATCACAACAAAAAAGACCGTCAGGAAAACTCATCCTTTCCGTCACTTTTATGACACTCCTCAGAACAAAAGCCATCTAGGAAAAACAATATCCTGTGTTATGCTAAACTGACTGAACATATAAGCTTAAAAGGCCGCGTGTGTTAGTTAAGCTTAGTGGTAAAATAACATTTAAACGCGGTCCAAACGAAGTAAAACAGCACTAAATCGGTTTAATCTGTCCGTTTTGCTGCCTGCAAGCAACGTGGAAAGAAAATATTTGTTGGTATTGTAAAAAGGATTCCGGGGAGAACTTTTGTTGCCCGCCATGTCCTTGATACTTTTTATGGTAATTTTTGCGAAGACAACAGAGGGAAAAAGTGGGATTCATTAAATGACTGGCTGACTTTCGGCCTGGTCAAGTCATTAAAACAAATTCAGTAGATTACTTTTAAATAAGAACTAAGTATTTTGGGCGACACATACGGCTGGCAAGTGCCAATATGGAAAGCTGCATGATTTCATTAACTTTAACCGTCGAGATTATGCAAGGAAAATGTTTAATTCTATGGTTTTGTTGCTTCTTTTTCTGTGGCGTTGCGTTGAATAATTGTTTGGCTGGTGTTTGGCAAGAACATATTGTCGGTTTTATTAGACGCTGTAAATTAATCATTGCTTCTTGATCCGGGTTTTGTGGCCAAACATAAAACTTGTGTATTTTATTAATGTAGAAGTGGGTAAAAGACTAACGACAATTACATTTAATGCCGGCTTTCTGTGCTCTTAAAGGATTGTTATAATTTTTCAAATTATTTTTTAATTAAACAACCACAAATCTGTTTCTATATAAGGGAACAGGCACTGTGGGAGAGGACGAGGAGAGGCTGAAAGTAGAAAAAACTGAATGCAAGACTGGATAGCACACAACATAACAGAATCGCCTTGCAATACCGACATCCAAAAGGGGGAAGTGTACGAATTGTCAACAAGAAAATGTCGACTGGATAAATATAAATGTTTACGGTAAAAATATCAACTTTTACCCAAAATACAAAAAATAAAACAGTCGAGGAAACTTACCTTTGTCCTGGGCCCGTATTATGAAAAGATCCATCATAATCCTTATATTACGATTACGTTTTACGATAGCCGTTTTTTAAAAAACGATACTCGTTTTATTTTACGACTGCTTTTGGCAGTCGTTTTTTATAGTTTTGACACATGACCTTATGTAGTTGTCACGCATTTGTTATGTTTGTTGTTTGTGGTTTTTGACTTTAGGTGTGTTCCTCAACGAGTTTCAAACAGTTTGAAACCGCCAGATTTAGTGCAAGGTGGTTGGATGTTGTAGGAAGTGGGGGCCTCGGGCTGTATCTTTTCCTACACATCAAGTGCTTACATTACCTCCAAGTTGGTAACCGCCGGATACTGGTCTTGGCTTTATATCATGACTTGCTAAACTTGTAGGTGCGAGTGTTCATCAAGGAAAGAATTGCAACACCAAACCCATGGCCCTACAGATTGGAGGTTAGTGCGTTGGGCTAATGACCCGGCCACAGTAAAAAAAAGAGAAGCGAGAAGCCTCGGATAACAACCCCCCTCAAATGGCAACCCGACCCGGAACGAAAATGGACTACGACCTGCGAGTATGCACCTTGAATGTAAGGACACTCTATACGCCAGGTGCTACTCAAAAGCTTGAATCTGTCCTCACGCGGTGCAAGGCAGATATTACCGCGATCCAGGAGATACGATGGATAGGATCAGGGATTATGTAAAGAAAATATTGTGACATTTAGTACAGCTGTCATCAAAGATTGCACATGTAAGGATGCGGATTCGTCGTGGGAAATCGACTCAGATCGAGAGTCATCGATTTTAAGCCGATCAGCGATCGCCTGGCTGTGATCCGCATCAAAGCTACCTTCCAAAAAATCAGCCTAATATGTGTACACGCCCCTACCGATGAAGCGGAGGAGTCTAACAAGGAGGATTTTTACGACCTCCTGGACGGAGCCTACGGAGCCTGTCCGGAGTACGATGTCAAAGTCGTGCTCGGAGACTTCAATGCTAAAATCGGGAAGGAAAATATCTTTGGCAGATTAGTTGGAAAGCACAGCCTCCACGAAACGACAACAGACAACGGCTTTCGACTAATCGACTTTGCTGCAGCTCGTAATACGGTGATAAGTAGCACTAGGTTCCCCAGGGGAAGGATACACACAGCAACCTGGCGATCCCCAGATGGTCGAACCGCCAACCAAATCGACCCTGTGCTAATTGGCGCAGGGCATGCATCGAACATCTTGGACGTGCGAACTTTCCGAGGTGCAAATGTGGACTCTGACCACTTTCTTGTTGTGACAAAGTTCAGAGCCCGACTATCTAATAAAAAGAAAGCGAAGACCACCCAAAGGAAGAAATTCAACATTGCATGCCTTAGCACATCCGAGAAAGCCAGAGACTACAGTGAGCAATTAACCGGGAAACTGTCTGCCATACCCCCACCCACAAGTGTCAACAACCAGTGGAACTTGTATCACGACGTCATTAAGGAGACAGCCGAGACCACCATAGGCTATCAACCACCTAGAAAAAAGAACCCGTGGTATGGTGGAGAATGCGCGGTATTAAAGCAGGGGATGGAAAATGCACGAATGCAAATGCTGCAACGAAAAACAAGAGCAGCAAGAGAGGAGAACCGTGAAAAGAGAAGAAAACCCTGCGTAGAAAGAAAAGAGCATCCGCAGCCTCTCAGCTCAGGTATCTCGAGGAGTCTAGCACTGCCACCAACACCCGCTGGTTCTACAAAACAGCCAAGCAACTGGCATGTGGTTATAAAATTGGCGCGCAAGCTCTTCAAAACAGCGAAGGGAACCTAGTCACCGAAGCACAGGGAAATGTTGACGTGTTTTAGCAGCATTTCCAGCAGCTGCTCAATGGGCATTCTGTAGAGGAAGTGACAGGAGAACAAAGAAGCATGAGACCAGTCAGTCCAGTCCCAGCGCCCAGTACTGAAGAGACTACGAAAGCCATCCACAAGCTTTAGAACAACAAATCCGCCGGCTCGGATGGCCTACCTGCGGAACTCTTCAAGTACGGAGGAGATGTCCTGGTAGGGTGCATACACCAGCTCATCAACCAAGTATGGGAGGAGGAAAGTATGCCCGACGACTGGTCAATTAGCTCCATAAGCACAATCTACAATAAAGGCGATCCTATGTCCTGCTAAAACTACAGAGGTATATCCCTGCTTAATATTGCATACAAGATCCTATCCAACGTACTATCTTAAACCTTTCTGCAACACTATGATCAGCACGTACCAGTGTGGCTTCAGGCCAGGCAGATCAACGATAGACCAAATCTTCACATTGAGGCAAATCCTGGAAAAGACCAACGAATTTCAAGTCGAGACCCACCATCTTTTCATCGACTTCAAAGCCGCATATGATAGCATTAGTCGCCAAGAGCTTCTATTGGCGATGTCGGAACTCGGGATCCCGAAAAAACTGATCCAGCTATGCCGCATGACGTTACAAAATACACGGTGCAACGTGCAAATGGGTAACAGCTCATCCGAGCTATCATGTGATTTCTTCAACCTAGTCCTGGAGCAGATAGTTCGCAAGAGTGGTGTTAACCTGGAAGCACTATCTTCAACAGGTCTTCGCAACTGCTTGGCTATGCGGACGACATCGACATCATCGGCCGCTCCAAGCGAGCTGTACTAGAAGCATTCACAGCTATTGATGAACAGGCGAAACGCGTTGGTCTTGAAGTGAATGAGGACAAAACAAAGTATATGCTATCAACTAACAAAGCTTCATCTGTCCATTGCCTAGGACAAGACGTCACTGTTGGTAGCAGTAATTTCGAGGTAGTCAAGGAGTTCACCTACCTCGGAACAAACATCAACCCTACGAATGACACCTTAGTGGAAATCTGACGAAGAATTACCCTAGCGAACCGCTGCTACTTCGGTTTGGCCAAACAAATGGGTTCAAAACTCCTCTCCCGAAAGACAAAGTGCACGCTATACAAAACGCTAATTTTACCGTTCTACTCTGCGGCGCCGAGTCCTGGACCATAAGTAAAAAAGGAGAATTGATACTGGGCACTTTCGAGAGAAAAATTCTTCGGCGGATATTTGGTCCAATATGCGAGGAGGGCGAATGGAGGAGAAGATTTAATCGTGAATTATACGAGCTGTACCAAGATGTGGATGTAGTCCAAAGAGCCAAAACACGCCGACTACACTGGCTCGGCCACATCGAGCGAATGGACAACAATGCTCCAGCCAAAAAAATCTTCGAATCCCAGCCCCCAGGTTCGAGACGACCAGGAAGACCGAACTTCCGCTACAGGGATCAGGCGGTTTCCGACGCAAGAACGCTTGGTCTCGATGACTGGAGGGAGCGTGCGAGGGACCGCAACCGATGGAAGACCGCAATATCTCAGGCAGAGACCCTCCATGGATCGGGAGCCGGTTGAGTAAGTAAGTAAGTAGATTTAGTGCAAGCCCGTTCCACAAATGAAATTTTGTATTGGCTCGCACTAAATCTGGCGGTCTGAAACTTTTTGAAACTATTTAAAAAAATTTAGGGAACAGGGTTTTTATCTGCCAATGTTTTCAAGTATGTATTCTCGTAAATCATAATCGTTTAATGTCGTGACTTCTTTGAGTATCTTTTTTGTCTTTGGTTTCGTAATTCGTAGTACGGTCCTAGTCGACATTTTTTTGTGGACCATTTCCTTTTAGTTTCGTTTCTAAAAGATAAACAAACTATTCAATTGCTATTTTGTCTTTTTTTATTTGACCTAAGTTAAGTAACACCGCATCTTATTCATTCATTCATAAGTTTAGTAACACCATCACTTCATCAATGAAAAAACAATGAAAAGTTATCCAAGAATTATCATTTTGATCGATATGTCAGAGTGAATAGACGTGTTGATAATCTCGTCCGGCATAATAAAACAATTTATACTCTTATACTTTCTTGATTGCTCAGACAAGTGCAAAAATAAATCGTGTCGTAATATCGTCTAAAAACCATATTTGCTGTGAAAATAACAAGCATAATATAATAACTACTTCCTTTTTATTCATACGCAATTGCAAAACGAAAGCGCGCTTTTTATTTTCCCTGTCTTTTTCTTGTCACTCCTAACTTGAAATGTCAAAAAACCGTTCTAATATCAAAGACAAAGGGCTCCCTATTATACAGACCCCCGAATGTAAAACACCATTAGCAAAATCAACAACTCCAGCGGGAACCAGAACTGAAAAGTGTGGGCCAAAACTTTCTGTAACTCTTGCAGAATTCGATGATAGAATTATGAAACTCACTGATGAAATTGTAAGTCGAATCGCCGCAGAGGTCAATCTTCTTAGATGTGATTTATATGAACGCATTGAAACTATAGAGAAGAATCTTTCATCACACGTGACTGCGGTTGACACATCGCTTAAAAGCTTGGAATCTAAACAAGAAAAAATAGAAGCTCGCATCAACGACATCGATGCTAGTCATCGAAATTTGCAAGGCAAAGTAAAGGACACGGAGACACACTTGGTTGCATTGCAAGATTTTGATGGGAGAGTTGCTGATTTGGTAAAGCGATGCGATGCCTATGAACGACGAGAAGTGGCATCCGATGCCATAATCTTTGGAATCCCGGAGCTACCAAATGAAAACCTCAAATCTACTTTTAATCATATATGTCATAGCATTGACACTCCGCCACCAACTGTCAAATCCATTTTTCGCTCCCGACACCAAAAACAAAGCTCATCTTCAAGAGATAACGCAACCGACTCTCCTATTATTATCAAATTCAACTCCCCTCAAGAAAGAAATACAGTTCTGCATGCAGTCTCTCAGTTCTGCAAAAATAAAAGACAGTTGTGCCTTCAAGACGCCTACATCCAAGCCAACAAAAACATAAACATCTATATGTATAGAAGTTTGACTAGTAAAAATCGTTATTTTTACCAACAAGCTAGCCGTCTTAAGCGAAATAACCAACTATTTGCTGTCTATACACGTTCTGGCTACGTCTACGTTAAGGAGAATGCACACGCTGAGGCTATCATTATAGAGAGTGATGAAGTTATGAATTCAATAGTCGCGAGATGTCAATCGGATGCAAAGAACAAAACAGAAAAAGAAGGAGAACCAAAGCTTATAGAAAAACCGAATATTTGATTATTTTTATTACTAGGTACTGTTCATCTTGCTAAATATATTTTTTTTTTCTTTTTTACCTCTCTTTTCTCTTTATCCTTTTCAATTTCTCTTAAATTTTCTCAATTATTTTCTACTTTTTTTTTTTTTATTAAATTCTCAGCTCTTTGTATTTGCTTGAAAAATATTGTAATAACATAATTATTATTTTTTTTTTTTTTTTTTTTTTTTTTTTTTGCAATGGTCTTGGTATTAGATCTTTTTTTCTA
The DNA here is from genome assembly GCA_946251815.1 of Dasysyrphus albostriatus. Lineage (NCBI taxonomy): Eukaryota > Metazoa > Arthropoda > Insecta > Diptera > Syrphidae > Dasysyrphus > Dasysyrphus albostriatus. The sequence goes on along the minus strand of OX276337.1, from coordinate 69,972,215 downwards.
CTCTGTTGATGAAGGGGGTTCTCCTAATTCTTATCTTTGCGTGTTCTTTCGTTCTCCGAAAAATCATATTTATATTTTAAAATTGATTTAACACAAAGTGGAGGTGGTTTCGGGGGTGATGGAGGCACTGATGTTTTGTGTACAATGCTAAGAGTTTTCTGTAGTCGAAGACAAGGTTTGAAAGTTTGTCATTTAAACGCTCAGAGCTTGCACGGAAAAATTGACGAATTCAGAGACATTTTTATCAACTCAGGAATTCATGCAATTTGTGTGTCGGAAACTTGGTTTTATGCGGATGTAAGTGATGCAGTTTATGCGTTGAGTGGTTATAGGCTATATCGTTCTGATAGAAGGGATAGGCGTGGTGGTGGTGTTGCGGTATATGTACTAGAGAATTTAATTTGTAAGAAAAAATGTACATCTCCTCATGGATCTTTGGTTGATTATATTTTCCTAGATATAATGTGTGGCTCAAGTAGTTGTCGCTTAGGTGTATTTTACCGGCCAAACAGAAACATAGATCTAACACCTATAAACATCTTGATAGAGCAAATAGCTACAACTTCTACTGATGTAATATTGTGTGGAGATTTTAATTGCAACATAATTGTTGATTCAAGCCTCACTAATAGTTTTGATATGTTCGATTTGCATCCAGTGAATGCAGTCTACCCTACACATTTTACAAATGTCTCCAGTACGCTGTTAGATATATTTTTTGTAAATAAGACAGATAAAATTATTTTTTATAGTCAAACTTCTGCTCCGGCTTTTTCAAAACACGACCTTATATTTCTTACTTATGACTTTGATGTCCATGAAAATTTAACACCAACAACATACAGCTACAAGGATTTCAAAAATATTGATAGGTCTTTACTTGAGCAGCATATAAACAATATTCCTTGGGAGCTAGTTTATTTTATGCCCTCGCCGGACGATCAGGTAGAGTTTCTTAATAGTAATATTAAACATTTATATGATGAATATATCCCAACAAAGACTGGCACAGTTAATAAAAAGTCGTGGCTTACAAATGAAGTTCGAGAGTTAATGATGCAAAGGGACCAGGCATACAGAAGGTGGAAACGTTTTCGAGTAGAGGCTCTTCATCAAAATTATAAAATATTGCGTAACAGCGTTGTTCGCACTATAAAGGAAGCAAAAAAGCAACATTATTTACCTCACCTCTCCACAAGCAATAATAGTCGCAAGTTGTGGGGCCAGATAAGAGATCTAGGCATAGGGAAGCAAAAACTAAGAAGTTCAGTTGATATTGATCCTAATGAATTGAATCGACGGTTTGTAACGTTACCCTGCCCTGTACCTTCAGCATTACACAATACAAGTTCTTTTGATAGTTTTCCCGTTTTAATAGAAACACCTTTCACATTTTCAAGAATTGATAATACAGACTTTGTTGAGGCTTTATTGTCTGTTAAATCAAACGCTAGTGGGCTCGATGAAATAAACCCAGTTTTTATCAAAGCTATATTGCCAATATTGTTGGATTATTTCACTCATGTGATAAATACAATTTTAACGACAGCTATTTTTCCACAGCAATGGAAATTGGCAAAAATAATTCCTATCCCTAAGAATTCAACCGGTGAAGAGTTTAGACCTATATCGATTCTTCCATTTCTTTCTAAGGTGTGTGAACGGATAATGCATAAGCAAATTAATAAATTTTTAAAAGTAAACAACCTACTGATTCCATTTCAGTCTGGATTTAGAGCTAACAATAGTTGTACTACAGCTCTGTTAAGTGTAGTTGAAGACATAAGAGAGCAATTGGATCTAGATTATGTAACGTTTCTAGTTCTTTTGGACTTTTCAAAAGCGTTTGATATGGTGGATCACACTAAACTCGTTAATAAATTACGCAATCGTTTCAATTTTTCGCCTTTTGCTACAGAACTAATCTCATCTTACTTATCTGGAAGAAAACAGTCAGTCACTCTTGGGAATGTTTCATCAGCATTTGTTTCTTTGTCCAGAGGTGTTCCTCAAGGATCAATACTTGGTCCACTTCTATTCTCCATTTTCATTAATGATATTGCTTCCATTATTCTTCACTCATCTAAACGCTTATATGCTGACGATATTCAAATTTACCTGAGTTGTCCATTAGGTCTAATAGAAAACTGTGCAAGCATTGTAAATGAAGATTTGAACCATATCGAAAACTGGTCTTTGGAGAACGGTTTAGTGCTCAATCCAAATAAGTGCAAGTGTTTGGTAATTTCAAGAAAAATAGTAGACCTCTCATATTTCCCACCTATTCTGCTTAATAATTCAAGAATTGAATTTGTGAATAGTGCAAAAAACCTTGGTGTTATGTTTAACCGTACACTCACATGGAACAATCACATAAATTCGATTGTAGGAAAAGTTTACGGAGTTTTACGAACTTTGTGGTCCGCACAAAAATTTACACCTATGAAAACAAGATTACTCCTTGCGAAATCCTTGATTATTCCTGTGTTAGTTTATGGTTGTGAAATTTTTTACAGCTGTGATAGCGAAAGTAGGAGGAAACTGCAAATAGCTTTCAATAGCACTATACGCTACATCTATAGTCTAAGGAGATATGACCATGTATCTCACTTAGCAAAAAACTTGCTGGATATGACCTTCGAAGACTACATCAAATTTAGAACCCTTGTTATCCTTCAGAGCATAATAAGAACAAAACAACCTAGCTGCCTTTATAACAAAATCAAGTTTCCGGCATCGAATAGATCTCTAGACTTAATTTTACCGCGATTTTACTACTTAGTGTCCGAAAGACAATTCTTCATTGCTGCTATCCGTCTCTGGAACTCACTTCCGCGCTACCTAAGAGAATTGAATGCCACACATCGATTTAAGAGGGAACTGAGGACATTCCTATCAAACTAGAGTGGAGGTAGAAGGGAAAAAAAACTATTTAGTTTCAAGCAATCTCAAGAGAGATCTTTTTTTTTTATATACATATATATAGGAACATATAATTAGTTTTATTTGCTTACTTTATTAACTTAAATTTTGCTTTAAAATGAAATGAAAATGAAACTCTACAATATATACCATTCTCTGAAAACTATTTTTGTATATATAAATGAATTATTATTATTATTATTATAATTGTTATTGTTATGAATCATATAATAATGTTGATCTATCACATATTTATAAGTGTATTCTTACTGTGATAGGATGTATTCAATAAAGATTAAAGATTAAAGATTAAAGATTAAAGAATTACTTATTTACGAGTCGATATTTTCAAAGTTGACTTTAAAAGAGTCGATATTTTGATCAGTTGATATTTTTACCAATCAACTTTCCGAAGGTAGACATTATAAGGATCGAGTATTTTAAATCGACATTTTAAAAATCGCCAAATAGTACCAAACAAAAGGCAATCGAAAAAAAGGAAATGGGTTGGCTTTGGCTGAATGCTTCAAAATATGAAAGTTCCTTTTTAATTTTTTAAAAGAAGAGAGGTGATATCAGTGTGGCCATAAGCTTTTTTAGAAATCTGCAATAATGACGAAAAAAAATCTGCAATAAATCTCTAAAGAAAAAATGTGTTCATTAATTAACATTTTTTGTTTGAAAATAACATGAATAAATTTAATCAATAAATTGTTTCTTTTTTATGTACATAATAGAGTTACCTAAATATTTAAGACATTTCATATTTTACTTTAAAGTTAATGCAGTTATTAAGATTTGTTTTTCATGGAACAGAACTTTGAGATGACAGCATACAGTAAGATTTGAAGATTTTCTTAAAGAATCAAAAGAACAAAATATTAAATAAGGCACGAATGCAGACATAGTCTGAAGTGCAGATTTTTTAATTTCAAAAGTCTGTAGATGGGTTGAAAGTCTGCAAATGCAGATAAATCTGCACTTATGGCAACGCAGATTGCTTAGAGTGTAAAGCAGCTAACTCACATTTAGCATTTTTACAAACGAATATTTTAAAAACTTTGTTTGCAATATTTGAATAAAAGCAAAATTACATTAAATATTTTTCAACACTCGTTATTGCCAAATTCAGTGAAATTGAAAAGATTTGATAGATTTTTGTATTTTTTAGCAATTTTTGAAGTGGTCTACTATGGTAAAAAAAATGTGGAGTTGGGCGCTTTACACTCTAAGCCGACGATGTGTTTCCTAGAGTTTTGTTTATTTTCTTAAAATTTGATTGAGAGGTAGGAATATGTTGTAAAAAGGCACTCCGTATTTGGCTTTTCATACGTGTACCTTATTTCAAAAGGAAATATCAACTGACAAATGAAGACCTCCTCAATAAGCAAATTTTTATTATGTTCAGTTCACGTAACATTGAATTTTTGATTAAAAAAACCTACAATCCAATAAGATAAACATATTTAATCATTAAATCTGGAAATTTAGCTCCGGATGGGAGACTGATTATTTTTAGAATAAACGAACAGGTTTTGAAAGTAAAAAACAACACAATGAAGTAAATTTACTATTAAACCTAAGTACGTATTTATATTTACCCTTTTTATAACCAAAAAACCTATTTTAACAAAAGAAGGATTACATGATCACATTCAACATACAATTTATGTCTCCTTTTTCATATTTTGTATCCTTTGAGAATCCAATCAATTCATTTTTTATTAAAACACTTTCTTTTGAATGGAGAACTCATAGCAAACATTCTCACTCTTGTGAAATAAGTTGTATTTTTTTTTTTTTACAGAAATACCACAGTAACACCTTTTAACCCTAACAGTTCATTTTTTTTATTACACATGAGGAAACAGAGTCACAATTCATTGCTTAGAACTCTTAGAACTCATCCAACCCCAACAATCAAAGGATTACAACGCATTTCTTCTGCATGGATATAATACAATCTTTCTCGCCCCCGATTACTTTGAAAGTACAACAACACACAAACAATCTCCTTCCAATAAGTAGAATAAGTTTTGTATTAAAAAGATTCGGCTTCTTTAGATCTTTTTAAACAGCCAAAACTTCTTTCCTCTTTTAATCTGTTCCCCTAAACGCAAAGGCAGCTTGATCGGGACAAACTCTCATCATCAAAATGGAACGAGTTGTTTGCGTCTAAATTGAAAGGATTTGATGTGAAGGGGTGTTTGTCTATTTTGATGTGTTGCTATTAAATGTGTCATCACGTCATCCTTTATTAAAAGTGTGAACAAGATAAGGATTTGGATCTCCAATTCAATAGTGCTTATATAGGTAGGTAAAGGTATAGCATATTTCAGTTTAAGTTAAACGGCAATCGAGTGATCATGTTGAAAAATCGCAAGGTGAAATTGCATTGTTTAAAATCCCAAAGTTTTTAGCCTCTACCTGTATAGTATCGGGGTTTTCAATAAGAGCACTACAAAAGTTTTTTTTAAATAAAACAAAAACGGTTTTGGATATCAATGAAATTCTTTATTTCTGTGAAAGTACGTTCGATGCCATTATGTATAGAACTCGATTTCTTTTGCATGGCCACCACGGGCACGCTTGCAGAAGTCCAGACGCTGAATCCAATTTTCGACGGGTTTCAAGCATAAATCGGCCGATACTGGTGCAATTTCACGTTCGATATTCGTACGGATCAATCAATCGTCGCTGACTTATTGGCGTAGACCATAGACTTGACGTAGCCTCACAGGAAATAGTATAACGGCGTCGAATCGCATGACCGGCCAAGCGACTGGACCATTTCGTGAGATAACGGAGATTTACGAAACCATTCAGCCAGAAATGAGCTTCATCGCTGAAGATGATTTTTCGATGAAAATCCGAATCATTTTCAAGTTGTTGCCAAGCGACTTCAGTTCTTGTGTCAATTTAATCTTGTAAGGATGTAGGCCAAATCGACGTCACAGAGATGCCCAACGCTTGAGAACGACGTGTGAGAGACACATTTGGGCTTTCTGAATCTGAAGCCTCAGCGGCAGCAATATTCTCGACACTACGGGCCCTTCTTTGTGTCACTGGCACGGGATCATTTTGTACTGTGCCTGTGGATTCAAACTTTTCCACTAGACGCTCAATTGTTGATCTGCTAGGACGATTTTGATGACCATAAATTGGACGTAGCGCTCTTAACGTTGAGGCCACTGACTCCGAATTTCGGTAGTTAATTTTAATAATTTCGACTCGTTGTTGGCTTGTATATCTTTCCATCATAAAATGGCAAACCTTACTGAAGAGAAATGTCAAAAGAGCGGCAAGAAATATGGCGTCGTTTGCTGTCTCTGTTCTTCTACTTTTGTAGCGTCCCTGTTGAAAAACCATTTATAACCCCGAACAAGGCCCAAACATATTTCGGAACCCCAACACTTAATGGTAGCCAGTAAATTGCACCTATCGATTACACGTACTTGCTCTTATCTTCAAGTTGCTTGAAAATAAACAACTTTAAAATTTATGCAAGTATGTAATTGTAATACAACAAAAACTATAGAAAAAAAGCATGAAATCGTTATTTAAGATACGATTTTTTAACGAAGTTTTTAAAATATTTTGGAAAATTGGGAAAATGGATTACCATTTTTTTTAAATTACTAAATACTGTCAAATGGATTCCCGACTTTTGGGAAAAAGAAATTTAAAGGAATGTTTGGGACCGATTTTTAAATATCGTCCTTGTTTTTGAAATATGTGTTTGCTTTCGAAAATTGTCATTATGACATAAATGTTCTAATTCTGTACTAATCACTAAAGAAAACTAGCACAAAAACAAATATTTCGTTCATCATTATAATTGTTTTCAAAACTCTTCATATCCACAGCGCGATTTGTATCAGAACTTTCCATATCCATTTTTTGCAGAAGGTTTGCTTTCAAAACTCTTCTTGTCCATCAGAGGTTTTGAAATATGCTATAAAAGGAGGAACTAAAACGTTCATGAGTTCTTATTGTAAAGATCTTTAAAAGGATAATTAAGGATGGGAAAGTAGTGTAGTGCTATTATTTTAGAGGGTACAGTTGCGAAAGAGGGCAATGGTGTGGAAACTGACCATATACAATCATCTATAGCAAAACTCTTTATATACAAATTTAATTGTTAAATATATTTTAAACGGAACTTTCAATACATTTTTGCTCTTAATCATAATAATATAGATTAAAAAATCTTTTATTATGCAAAATAAAATCTTTTCTAGGAACTATCATTTAGCCTTATTTAGTTTTTTTCTATTTGCACAAAATGAAAATATTGGATTTAACGAGTTTTGGTTCTCATCTACTCAAATATTTTTAGTAAATATAATTGCCACAAGATGGCTTTTCTTCAAAAAATTAACGTCATGTAGTATGATCAAATCAAACAAACAATAAAAATCTTCGAATCAGGGTTTGAACTTTTGTCCGGAGCTATCTTAAGTATTTATGTTTTAAAGCTTTTTCTTTCGTATCATTAAATATGCCTCGATAGTATATACTACTCTTAAAATAGCTAAGAGCTCAAAGAATGCCATTTGCTTACTTGAGGAAATATGAAAACAAAAATTAAAATATTTAGAGCGATTAACCTAAAAACTATTTTCTAAAACATACAATTTTTATTACGTTTAAAAAAAGATTTGAGATGCCAATTTTTAGTATTTATTAACTTTCCATTGGAAGTTATTGTAATTGGTCCGATTTGTTGAATCGAAAATTTTGACATATCTTCACGTTTCGTGCTCCCTAGGATTGAAATCTATCATTTTTAGAGGGATGTCTGTGTCTGTACGTACATACGTTCGTACGTTCCTTCACTTTTTTTCGTTCACCATATCTAAAGAACAATTGAAGATATCAAATATTCAAAATATTCAAATAAATTTTATTTCTGAGATAGAGGTTTCAATGCGTGCAGAAAAGATATTTTCAAAAAAATTTAAAGGACTTTCAAAAAAATTGCCTCAAATAACAGGCAACGATATTGGGTCCCGATTGATTTAATCCTACATATTAGTTTATAATTGATATTCGATAGGGTTTCTAGAATAATTATAAATAACAAACAGTTTTTTTTTTTAAACCGAAAAATCTACAACCAACTTTACCAATAAATGTTGAAAATTGTTTCTCGTCTCAAATATCTTGAGAACAAACAATGATGTTGGCCTTGGGTTAATTTAATTTTACAGACTAGTTTATAATTAATAATTTATAGGATTTAAAAAAAAGACATCTCTCTAAAAATGATGGATTCCGATTTTAGGGAGCTCAAAACGTAAAGATATATCAAAGTTTTCAGTTTGACAAATCGGACCAATTACAATAACTTCCAATGGGAAGTTATTAATTCAACGAACTACCAGAAACTTTACCAAAAATTGTAATACTTTTTTCTTCTCAAATATCTTGAGAACAACCAATGGCTTTGGGTTAGTTTTATTCTTCTCACTAATCTTCACTTTGCAGCATATTGTATACCTAAGAACTTTTTCAAAGATCTTCAATAGGCGATTTATTAAAAATAAAATAACATTGGGCCTCTAGCTTCCAAGGGCACCATTGGGAGTACCAGATTCGTTTTTAAAATATTGAATTTTCAAAAATTAAATTTTAATAAGTACATAATTTAAAAAAAAAATTATATTTCTTTTTTCATAATTTTTATTTTAATTTAATTTAATTTTGGTGGGGGCAAACCCCCATTTATTCGGCTTAATACAAGCTAATTCTTAATCTAACTTAAAACTAAGAGCTTAAGCTAAGGTAAGTGTGGAGGAGGGCGATTCAGAAGACGGAGTTTTAGGGATGGAGTACTAAGGTTAAAGTGAAAGGAGTTCATGTTCAGATTAACACTTCGCAGCATTCGAGAGATAGGTTCGTTTGAGCCATAGGAGGTCCTGTGGGTGGGAAGATAAAAAAGACGAGGATTTCGAGAACAAGTGTTAATGTTAAAGGAGATAGAGTTGTAGAGTGAAATGCAGTCAACGGAACCTGAAAATAATCGATGAATGAAGAGAATGTCTGATATTTCTCTACGTTCTTTCAAAGAATTCAAGTTGATTAGTTTAAGGCGGTCTAGATAGGGAGGCAGGATCAGGGGATTGGTCCAGTCAAGGCCTCGAAGAGCAAGGCGAAGGAAGCAACGCTGAACGCTCTCGATCCTGGAAATGTGTATAATATATATATATATCGATAAGGGGACCAAACTTGAGAAGCGTATTCGAGGAGTGGTACGAACAAATGATATGTATAGGGATTGAGTCGCATAAGGGTTAGAGAATTCCTTTGACCATCTGTTGACGAAGCCGAGGGCTGAATTTGCCTTGAGAATGACATCATCTACATGGGAGAGAAAATTAAGTTCCGGGTCAAATATTATGCCAAGATCACGAATAAATTCAACGGTAGGTATGGGTTGATCATGAAGGAGGTAAAGACGGGGAGGAGATTTAATACGTTTACGCGTGAAAGTGATTGATTGGCATTTGGCAACGTTGAGCTCCAAGCAATTTTTAAGACACCAAATTGAAAAACTGTCAAGGTCCTGTTGAATAAGGGAAGAGTCATGTGTCGACGAAATGATCTTGAAAAACTTGGTATCATCAGCGTACAGTGAAGTAGAAGAGTGTTTGATGACCTTTACAATATCGTTAATAGCAAGAATGAACAAAAGTGGGCCTAGGTGGCTGCCTTAGGGAACACCGGAGGTAGCTAAGAAAGAGCAAGAGGTGGCGGTTCTAAAACGAACGCTGTAATAACGATTATCTAGTTAAGAGGAGATCCATTTTAACAAAGAAGGTTCGAAGCTGAGAGAGGACAATTTGAAAAGTATTAGCTTATGGGAAATTTTATCAAAGGCCTTACTAAAATGGGTTGAGATAATATCGACTTCGTAACCTTTCTCCATGGCTGATAGCGTGAAAGACACAAATTCAACAAGGTTAGTGGTTGTAGATCTGCATTTGAGAAAGCCGTGTTGTCTGGGGGAGATGAGAGATTTGCAGTGGAAGCTAAACGTTTCATACAAAATACTTTCAAAGAGTTTGGGTATGTGAGAAAGCTTGGCAATTGGACGATAATTGTTAACATCACCCTTCGAACTTTTTTTGTGTATTGGGATAATGAAAGATGATTTCCATATCTGAGGAAATTCACCAAGATTTAGGAAGAGGCTTAACATTTTTGAGAGAGGAAGAGAAAGGGTGGAAGAACATTTTTTAGAAGTATGGCAGGGAAACCATCGGGACTGGGATTAAATTCATCGTTTAGTTGATTTAATTTAGTTTCGATGAGATAGGGATCGACAGTGCGAGGGAGAAGCGGTCCAAGAGAAATATGCAGCATCAGGTGCAAAGGAGTCATCTGCAAAAGATTGTTTGAAAAATCTAGCAAAAAGTTTGGCGATAGTCCTAGGATCGTTTGAGGTTTCGTTATTGAAAGAGAGAGTGTTAGGGTAGCCATCGGATTTTCATTTATAGTTAACAAACTGAAAAAATGACTTAGGATCATTGGTTAGGTTGGATTGTGTGGTAATTAGATAGCGTTGGTAAAAAAAGTTGTATAGCTCGTTAAAATGTAGATAAGAACCAAGATAGTTAGAATAGTCAGTAGGAGAACGAGAGCGGAGGAAAATTTCCCACAACTTAATGCTCTTATTCCGCAAGCAACGAAGTTTACGATTATACCAAAATGGAGAAGAGGACAAGGTTTTGTGGCGAGAAAAAGGAACATAAGGTTAATAGAATTAAATATTTCAGTGTACAATAAAGTAGTGGCATCATTCACAGTTAAGTTATCAAAATTAAAAGAGATTGTATTAAGGTATTCGTTTATTAGACGAAAGTTTGCTTTATGGAAGTCATGAGAATAAAGATCGGTAGTGGGAGTGGATTGTAATTGGGAGTCGTGAAAAAATGAGAGAAGAAGGGGAGGGTGGTAGTTATCGATGGTTGAAAGAGAAAGGGGGCTAGCTGAGACAGAAGAGTTAATGGGGTCGGTTGTGAAAATAAGGTGAAGTTGTCTATCCATGAAATTTGTGATCCTGTTGACTTGGCAAAGGCTTGAATCAGCAATCCTATCTAGAAAGAATATTCTTTGGCAGATGTGGGATTGGAAGCAATAAAGAATGAAAGATCGTCTGATGGACTCCATTTTAAATAAGGAAGATTGACGTCGCCGAAAAGAAGGATCTTATCATGGGGATCACACAAATCAATTATGTGGTCAATTGTTCTAATAGCAAGTATATATGATGGGTTGTGATGGTAAGATGTAACAACAAACAACGTAAAGCGACTTAAGGGGAAGTGTTATCTTAATAGATACTTAACCAAGATTAGGCGAAGAAGATACGGCAATAAGGGATGAGTCAATAGCATTTGTTACAGCAAGAAGGATGCCAAGGCAAGGGGAACCGTTAGTAAATGGATTAAGAACGTCATCGCGATAAACGTTAAAAGTAGAAGGGAACAGTTCTTTATTTTTAATGCTGGGAAAGAGATTTGTTTCAGTCAGAGCATATATCTCGAAAGGTAAGGAGTGAGTTTGTTGCAAAACTGAGTGAGTCTTTGACCGGAGACCTCTTACATTCTGATAATAGAAGGTAAATGTAAAGTTTTTGGAAAGAGAAGAGGGGGTTGGGTTATATGCAATATCATCAACATTTTAACCTAAATAAATTTTTCTTACGAAAATCGATTCAGCCGTAAATGAGAAAATCAAAAACTAAAGTTACACCATGCTTAGGTTTAATTATTCAATATTTTTTTAATCAAAATCGTAAGAACCATTTTTGATATAAATAAGGTTTTCCGTAATGGTTGTGTGGCAAGTACCGTTATTTTAAGATCTTAAAAAAATCAATTTTCCGTCTGAAGAACACCAAAAAAACCCTTAAGTTCAAAATTATAAGAAAATCGTTTCAGAAATTTGGGCAGCAGGTCCAGGTACAAACGGACAAATGTCAGAATTTTCCACCCACTTTTCTCAATCATGTTTGAGTATTATCTCAAATTTATTATCTTGCACAAATGCAAAACATGCACTTTAATGTCTATGTAAATAGCAAGTATAAACAAAAGACAACATTTTCAAAATTGTGGTTAGTTAACAAAATTCAATCAATAACAATATAGTCGGGGATCCAGCGAGCGTTTTCAATGACCAAAAGCAGAAAAGCCTATGTTTGTACATTTTGTTTATATGATATCTACTGATTAGTAAATAGGCGATAAGTTCGCTTTTAACTAGCGATGGATCGTGGGTGTGTCTATGTCAACCGCCCACACATGTAAAAAATTGATTTCAGAAAAGGTGAGATTTTTTTTTTTTTGGTATAACTTTTTATACTAGCTATCTCTGCACTAAATTTCAGCTTTCTTGAAACCCGCTTTCTAAAAATGCAACGTAAAAGAGGCAAAGCTCGGAAATTTATTCGGAACCCAAAATTGGAAGTAAATTATTATTTAAAAGATCTGTTTTCAAATAGAGTTGTAACGCATCTGTTATTCTATCTTGCCAGGCAAGCGGAAAACCAAAAGTTAAACAAGTAACTACACTACGCAGATTCTCCAAACAAAGTATGATAGAAAACGGGTTAAATGAGAGCTGAGTGACCATAAGTCGTGTTATTAAAAGTTTTGAGCACCTGGAGCCTCAACTTAAAAAAAAGCACACACTTCTCAGTGTGCTTCATCTGTATCTTCATAATTTACAAAATACCACATTGCAGGATTGTAAAAGAATGCAATCATTTGTGAACGCAATCATAAACAATCATTTATTGAATTCATTAAAAAGATTGCATTCATTAACTTCACTTTGAGACTGCGATTTCAAATTCTACAATCACCATTCATTTGACCAAAAAAGAATGCAGTTATTGTTCCCCCAATCATTTTACAACAATCAATTGAGTTCAATCATTTGGGAATGCATACATTCTTTGCACTCATTTTAAAATCTTTGCTTTTACAATGCAAATGAATGCATGCATTCCAAAATGATTGCAATCTTCTTAAGTCAAAGGAATGGTGATTGCAGAATTTGAATTTGAAATCTCAAAGTGTAGTCAATGAATGTAATATCTTTTAATTTAAGCCACAAAAGATTGCATTCACAAATGATTGCATTCTTTTACAACCCTGCTACATTGCATATCAGCATCAATATCTGCAACTGGAAAACATATTACAAGTGCACAAAAGTTCAGCTTTTTGGACACAAGAGGCAGGGTTATAACTATTGCCAAAGGTTAAGAAGAGACATAAGCAATAAAGTTAAGAGGGACAGGTAATGGTTTTCGGTGCATTTTCTCCTTATAGAACAATTAATTTAGTTTTTACTAACTACAAAATGACAACGAGATTCTACAAGACCTTTTATTGGAAACATTTTCGCTGCAGTTGGAGGATATTCTTGGACCACTGCTGATTGTTTTTCAGCTGAATAATGGACCGATTCATACAGCCGATATATAAGTTAAGCTTGGTTGGAAGGCCAAACAAGACCATTAACTCTCCTTGCCACCTTACTCTCCATACATCATTAAAAACGTTTTGGATTGGCTTAGAGATAAAGTCAATGAAGATGAGAAACAGTACTCAAGTAAAGAACAACTTTATTGAAGGCATCAAATCAAATGGAAGGACATCATTTCATCAGACCTATTGAAATGTGTGTGTGATTATAAACTTGCTTTAGTGAAGTAGTTAAATATAACGGAGGCAGTAAAATTCATATTTTATTTAACTGCAAAAAATATATTTTATTTTTTGAATGGAATAAACAGGGTAAGGCTATTTTAATGTTACATGCAAAAATGCGCATTTTAGTGACAACAATATGGTGTGCTGTGTGCTTAGAAAATTCCATTAGCTTTTAGAAATCACTTAAAACTTAACTTCATCTCAGAAAATCTATCTTATCAAAGATTATATTATCTTTGATCTTATCTTATGATTCAATAGCTATACATTTCCATATGTTCACATTAATGAAGTACAAAATACAGTTAGTTTTAATATACATTATATAAGTGAGGCTATCCAAATTTAAACGGGTTGCATGTGAGTAAGAACTTACATGTAGGTACATATACATACAGATCCGATTTCAAAACTTCTGTTGGAGTTTGAGATTTTATTCTTAGGGAACATTTTACGGGTTAAAATTAAAAAAAAATCTATTTGTAGGGTGAAGTTTGGTAAAAACAATAATGATTTGTTTCTTTGAATCCAATCATGTGTATGACATTTTCAGACTTGGTTCTTTTTAGCTGGAGGAGGTGACTTCAGTGAAATCCACCAACTGCCTCGCATATTTCTTATGTATATCTTGGTTTTTTGTTAACTGCTTCAATGATTTTTTATCAGCATTGTGTTCCAGCTATGATATTTTGATGGAGAATTTATGTTTTGGATAATTAATCGGAACTTAAAGGCATATTAACTCTTCAATGGTTTAAGATAGACATAAATGTCCTTATCCATATATTTCGTATGAGAATTGCTATGTGTCACCCCTTAATATCAATTCAAAAAGCAAACATTTTAGGAAAATAAGCCTCCACCGAGATTTTGCAACCAATCATGAACAATTTACAATTCGATTTGTTTGGCGTAGTACCTATTTTAAAAGTAATACACTAAAAACATACTGACTACTAGATTATTTGTATCCTTATTCAGAATTTCTCACATAGTCGTTCATTTACTTTGTGTATAATTATTGATAACTATACTATAAGAGTTTCAGTGCCAACTAATGTAAGATCATATTCATTTTGCTGGTACAAGAATAAATAGAAATTGGTATACCTACATAAGATACCACTTAGCAAGGATGCCTATAAACCTAGTTCTCAACTTAATTGCCCATAATCACTTTGTTAAGTCCTACTAATTTATCACAACAACTATAGGAAGGTGTATATACCAAGTATTCCAAAATAAAAGACACTCCTTTCTTTCACTATATGTATACCTAACCGGGAGCCAACGTGGAAGGTTTGTTGTCGTTGTTCCATATTCCACACAAGATACATGATCGAAATGGTGATACTAATGAAACCTCAAACAACCATAATTCTATTGTCTCAGTTCTCTTGTTTTTTCACTTAATACTTTAAGAAGCTGAAGATGAAGATGGTAAATAGTACCAGAATGAACTTTTAATCCTGGCCGATAGTCTGTCGCAAGTTGTATCACAGTGTCTCAAAGAGAAACACAATAATGTGGTAAAAGAAAGGATTAAAGTATTAATAGCAGAGTAGGTTCATCCGTTGTTTATGTTTAGCTATGAGAACCCTGTTTGCAAACAAAATTAATGCTTATTTGCATTATTTTATCGGTACAAGATTGTCATCGTCATTTTCACTTTGAAACTAAGGATAACGCAATCCTTGCAGATCCTTGGCACACAGCAAAGGATGATATCTACCATAGGGATTTCCAAAGAAGTTCATATAGCACTATAGTCTTCTGTCGGATTCTTTATAGTGTTTGCCATGGATAAATGTGCTTGTGCGTATAAGAGTTAAGAAGATTAGGGACAGTTTTTGTTGCAAATTGCTAGGAAATGAAATTGGTTTGGATTTGCATTGGTTAACAAAATAACGAAATAGATAAAGGATACGATATAGAGCAGCAGGTAATTTTTAAAGATAAGCTGGAAGTCTGACGATAAGTAAGGATAGGATATGAACTTTGAAGAGGAAATATAAGGAAGCACCATTGTTGGAAAAAACTGCGGGATTTTTCATAATAGTGTCAGCTCTCTTAAACACAAATGCATTCCAACAGGGACGGGAGTGTTTTTTGATAGCAACTTACTACAGCGCCATAATAATCATTTGTTATTTTCCAAATATATTTTTTCTTCCAATGGTTTGTTTAAAAAAATACTAGTTTTTTCTTATGAAAAGTCTCTAGGGCACCGAGAACATTTATAGTATCTAATTTTCAAAATTTATTTGTTTCAGAGGTACATTCGAAATGTACCTAATTTTACGCATTTCTCATATCGTATCCCGATTGCCAGAACTGGGTAACTCAATTTTAAAAATTTTAAGTTTAATTTTTATATTTCTCACACTTCATTAACATATATAATTTATATTATTCTATGGTAGAAAAAAATTGGACGAAAAGTCTTGAAAATTGCACTAAATAATACCGTTTTTGCCGAGATATTGTAAGAATTTAAAATTGAGATACCTAGTTCTTGCAGTCAGGGAACGATGTGCGTAGTACATGTAAACAAAGTTCTACGAACTCCTAATTTACAAATTCAACTCAATAATACAAGAAATTCCTCTTACAAAGGGCACTTAACAAATAGTTGGGCCTTACAATCACCTACCAAAAGAAATACATCCCTGTTAGAATCGCAGTTTGACATTTTAAATATATGTATTTATAATATAATGCTAAAAAACCATGTGCAAGTTTTCAATTAATTAATAGTTTTTTAAGCTGTATTTGGTGTCTAAATCATTAAACACAGGTACTTGATTGGTGATTAATAGAAGCATGAATAGTTCACAAACCTTTTTTTGAGAAAAATATAGTAAAACTTGTGAAATGAAATAATTGTTGGTCGCCTTATTCTAGCTGTTTTTTACAATTTCACACTGCATGTTTTTTGTATAGTTATTTAAATTAACACAATCCCTTAAAAAATCACTGCAAACAATTTGATTTTTTTTCTAATAATAAATGAATTATTAATGTTTTTTATCTTGTATCAGTTTCTGTTTTCTTTTTTTTATTCAATCACTGATTTGAATTTGACATTTCAAATGTACAACTATTTGCCGCACTCTGTATACAGGGCCGGCCCGATTTAAATAAGCGCCTTGTGCAAGCTTCATCATTAGCGCCTGCAAGTGCGGTTATTGGTGGAAGAATTCATTTTCCTGTAACCCAAGGGGTAGACTTTGCAATGCATTTTTTTAACGATAATCAGTAAATAAATTGGATTTATTAAAACCTCGGAAATGTATTATTATATCAAAAAATTATAGTAACTAAAGACTATAAAAATAATTGTAAACAAAAGTAAAAAAAAATATATTGAACTGACAAAAAAATTATTTGAGTAAAAAGTATTTAAAACTAATTGAAAAACATAATCAGCATTATTGTGAGTTTCACGTGAACAACATTCCACGTGGAAAAGATCATATTTAACTTTTCGTGATAACTAATTTCGGAAATGTTTCACAATTAAGAGCTTAAACTGTCCACTTATTTTTTGACGAAGAAAGAAAGCAAAACAGATGGAACTGGTGCCCTTTGCGAAAGCTTTAGTTTAATTTAGGCCAAGAGCAGTTCAAGCGAAAATCAAGTTAGCTTTTGAAATTCCGCGGCAACAAACGTTTTTCAGGTGAAATATTTTCAATGTGAAACTGACAATAAGATTGAATAATATAATAATAAATAATTAACTCATTGATTTAGTGGATTTTTTAAAGCTTACTAAAGGCGCCCATTGGGTTCAGCGCCCTGGACATTTGCACCGCTTGTACGTATAGTTTATCCGGCCCTGTCTGTATATGTGACATACAACACTCCCTTTATTTCTTTTTCTATCATATGACGGCAGATGATACAAATAGAAAATGTTACTGTTAAATGTACAGGGACAGATTTAACTTTTTTGTGCCCTAAGCCTAGAATTAATGGTGCCCTAGTTTTTATTTCCTTAGTCTTCAAAAATAATCAAATCCATAAAATAAAAGAACTTTAAGAACAGGCCTATCCTTGAGTTAACGACATGAAAGTTCTGAATAGTTAGAAATAAGTTAAATCAAAATTATTGGGAAAGTAATTTTTGAAAAAAATAAAATAGTACTAAAAAATATTTGTATATTTTATTGAATTTGTCCTCTAGCGGTACTAGGCAGATATTACCGCGATCCAGGAGATACGATGGATAGGATCAGGAATAAAATCAAAGATTTGCTTGAATGCGGATTTGTCGTGGGAAATCAACTCGGGTCAAAAATCATGGATTTTAAGCCATTTAAGGATCGCCTGGCTATGATCCGCATCAAAGTTACCTTCTAAAACATCAGCCGGATACATATGTATGTGCACACGCCTTTACTGATAAAGCGGAGGAGTCTAAACAGGGAGGAGTTTTACGATCTCCTGGACGGAGCCTACGGAAACTGTCCGGAGTACGATGTCAAAGTTTTTCTCGGAGACCTTAATGCTAAAGTTGGAAAGGAAAATATTTTTGGCGGATTAGTTGGAAAGCAGAGCCTCAAAGAAACGACAACAGATAACGGCTTCCGACAAATCACTGGCAGACTAAGGGGGGTGAGGGGGGTAGTCTGCCCCAGGTGGTAGACTAATAGGGGGTTACACTTTTCCTGAGTTGATTCTACCATCAGTAACATAAAAATAAAATTCAGCATATTATACAAAATAAAACACAAATAAACCAATAAATTTACGTCCCAAATTCCTACCTATACGCGCGCATGAAATTCGTTTCTGACCTATTCCCTCAAGTTGTCTCCTATATGGAAATCAGAAAATCATTATCGCCTAAGATCAACAACCAAACCATGCACTCCTGTATTCTGTTCTTTTTTCTATAACGTTATGAGTATTTTTCTTCGTTTCGTTTTCAAATAACGGTACTTGGTTTGTATCGCAAATAACTACATATATCCAGGCTCAGGGCTTTGATAATACTTCGGTTCTTTAAAACTTTCTGGACCTCACTCTTTGAGAAGCACTCCTTAAAGTTCAACGTTTTTTGGGACAGTGCAAATACTTATCACATTTCTCTCAACAACTACACTTCGTTGAGATATTCTTATTGAAAATGTAGGTGTGTCAGTCAAAGGGCCTGTAAGCACTAGATGGAGGGCTCATCAAGAGACTGTTGAAGCTATTGAAGGAAAATTTCGTGAAGATAGTTTAAACTCTTGAACACCTTTGTGATCCTCAAAAAAAATACTAGCCAAAATCTGGACTAAATCTAGAAAAAAGTGTTATAAGACTTAAGGCCCTCGCAAGTTTTCTTCATGAACATCGTGATGACACCGGACCGTGAAAAAGGCCATAATATTCACAAGGGAACAATGTAATGAACTATAAATTTTAATTTAAAGGTGGGGAAGAACAAAAAGA
Source organism: Dasysyrphus albostriatus (assembly GCA_946251815.1). Lineage (NCBI taxonomy): Eukaryota > Metazoa > Arthropoda > Insecta > Diptera > Syrphidae > Dasysyrphus > Dasysyrphus albostriatus. The sequence continues at coordinate 69,953,124 of OX276337.1, read as the reverse complement.
TTTGAAATCGATAAAGAGATGGTGTGTATCGATTTGAAATTCCTGGGTTTTTTCCTAAATCTTTCGGAGTGAGAACATTTGATCGACGGTTGATTTGCCGGGCCTAAAACCACACTGATTAGGGCCGCTCTGATCGTGGACTAATGGTTTTAGGCGATCACACAGTAAAGATGACAGGATTTTGTATGCGACGTTGAGGAGACTTATACCTCTGTTGTTGGAACAATTCAGAGCATCTCCTTTCTTGTGGATGGGGTACACTATGCCGAGGTTCCATTCATCGGACATACTTTCTTCCGACCAAATTTTGAAGATAAGTTGGTGTATACTCCCTACCAAGTCGTCGCCCCCTGCTTTGAATAGCTTGGCTGGCAGGCCATCTGCACAAGCAGTCTTGTATGCCTTAAGCTAGGCTTCATTAAGTCGGGTGGACCGAAATTTTGACCATCGTCTTCCAGGTTGAATGGATTATTCTACCTTACAGCGGAATTTTGGCTATCATCACCGTTTAGCAGTCTAGAAAAGTGTTGTTTCCAGATCCTCAGCACCGACTGCGTGTCTACCACCATATTCTCGCTCTCGTCCCAGCAGGCCTCCGTTCTGGCCTTGTAACCCTGGGTAGATTGCCTCACCCTTCGGTAGAACTTTCGAACGTCCCCCCTACTGCTACAGTCCTCAATAGACTCAACCACCCGCTTCGCATGCTCTCTCTTTTTCCTCCTGAGGAGTCGCCGTTCCTCCTTTCGTTTTTGTCCGTAGAGCTCACAGGCTGCCCTCTAAGCAGCTCTGGTTCTAGTTTGCAGCATTGACTGGTAGGCCTCGTTCTGGGCTGCATACGCCAGCAATCTTCATCGAACCAGGGGTTTCGTTGTTGTCGCCTAGTGAACCCAGCACATCAATGGCGTACTTCTGATGGCTTATTGACAGTGTTTCCACTGATCTCCTGCAGTTTGTGCTGGTGACGGAGCTGCTGAAAGGTTACGGGAGACTTGGTCAGCAAAGGTCCTGGCGATCTCTTGCGATTTTAGCTTAGTGACATCAAATCTTTTCACAGCATTTGTTCGGTGTTGTGGCATCATAGATATCCGCATACGTGCTTGAGCTACAATCAAGTAATGGTTGTAATTTTGTACCACCAGAATTTTGACATGCAGAATTTTGAGAGCAGTATAATAACCCTACAGAATTTTGACCCCAAAATTGTTTTGCTTTACAACTTTTTATAACTTATAACTTAATGAAAAAAAAATAAATTTGGTGGCATAACAGCTCGTATAGAACCAAGGTGTAGTGACTTACAACTTTCAATCATTCCTGTGTACGTATTTTTGGTAGGAATAAAGCGGACCTACAATTTTTTTTTGCTGAGTCCAAACGGATGAGAAGCACTAATTCATGACAAGTATACTCTTGGAGTATTTGTCAGTTCCTCGCGAGAGGCAGTACCTCGGAAAAAAACATTTCTGTTTTTAGGTGGCTTGTTAAATACAGAAAATTTGGGAAAAAACCCCATCACATCATCATTTAACTCATAGGCTTTACTGTTGTGCCTGATGATATGATGGAGCAGAGCTCACGTAAAGCTTTAATTTGATCTGAATTCACTTATCTACTAAAGAGAACAAATTCGTTCGACAACTTCTAAGGCCTATCCTAGCCAAATTCAGAAACAAAATCAATAAATTAAATGTCTCAGGTAAAAAAACAATATTTTTAAGAACGATTTAAGCCAAAGTTTGCCAAAATCAGACGATAAATGTAGGAGTTATAAAGTAAAAACAACACAATAAGTCTAAGAATGTAATTTCAATTTTTTTAAATAAAGTCATATAAATATACGAGTATATAAAGGCGGTCTGTTATGTCCTAAGCCCAATTTTTAGTATCAGGCACCCCAAAAACCAAAATTGTGCTCTCTAAAATAAAGTTTTTGACCAAAAAACTTAGTCTAAGGTGATAAATCGGTGCCTCTTAAGCCATTTCCTCTTCCATACAAAGGAGAATTGAACACATCAATCTAGACAACTAATAATGGCGAGGCATATAAGTATCGTTGGAAAGGTATTTTTATGAGCTACAATAGTTACTATAAGAGCTTATTTCTAATTATTTTGTTAAAAAATTGAACAAACATAACATTATCGGAAGGAGAAAGATCAGACCATTCAAAAATATACATTTTATGTAAATTAGCTAAACTGGTAGCGAGCTATAATCTTCATTTTCGCGTTCAGCAACCCAAAATTTGTCTATAGAAAATATATTTTTCGAAAGACCCTTCCATGACCCAAAATTTTGTAACCTAGAGCAGCGGTTCCCAAACTTTGTAAGATGTGGAACCCTAAACAAGACCCCAATATATTTCGGAACCCCAATACTAAACTATAATAAAAAATCAAAGACAAAACATTTTAAAATCATGTTTTTTTCGATCATTTAAGAAATTCCATCAAAGCCATAGTGCACAAAATGAATTTGATTGATATTTGCTTTAAAGTTGAGTTCTATGTCCTAAAGTTGTATTCGCATATCAGAGATAGCGTCTATATTTAGTTTTTGAATAAGCTAATGTTGAAAAGCACCTTTCACCAGTGATATGTTGCGATTCAAGGGAGCAAAATTAGTGTATGCAGCAGTTTTTGCAAACCAGAGTAATCACTCTTAAAAGCAATCCAAAATGTTTAAATGGAAAGTAATCTAACAATGATCTCTCTATGTTTCTATTTCCTAGCAAAATTCGTAGAAAACTGATATAAAAAAATTTCTAGTCATATTAAGTCAGAAATTGATTTCTTTTTAAGGCTGCCAGTTTGTTTGTTGATTTTCCCAGCCAAGTAAAAGCAATTTCATTGAACTTTCAAAAAATGTCTTTTGCAATTCATTTGTTCTTCCCTCGATACAGTGACGATTATATTTTTGATACATTTGAAAAAATTTCACCTCATCGTGAATTTCAAAAAACCTGAATACCTAGGCGTAGGTACAGCCTTTTCTCAAAAATACCATCGAAATTAAGTGTAAATTAGAAATGGTTTATACATAGGCTATGAGCCGACAGCAGATTTTGGGTGTGAGTGATAGCAAAAAAAGAAGTATTGGCATCGAAAGCTTTAGTAAAGGCTATTCAAAACTTCAAAGCCTTGCAGTCCACAACTGGGGCCTTAGGGATTTAACAGTGCATCAAACAAAATATGAATGCAACTTCGAAGGATAATCGTGTTACACGAAATTGGTTTTCATACCTCCCTAGATAAGCTCCTCGGATCCCATATCAAGGAATCTGAGATCATTTGAGTATATTTAAAACCTGTTTTTTCACTTTGAATTTTTAAAACGGTCTTGCAGGGTGAACTATACACTCAAATGGTCCCCGATCTCGTGATATTCTGGCTTACACGAGTACCCTCGAAGTTGGATTCTTTTTTATCTACTGTGGTCTTATCTTAATCAAGAACTTTTATCAAACCAGTTTTCTTTTAACAATTACATAACGATGCAAAATTCATACTGGCCTAGTAGTTCCCCGGAACAAACTTTGAGAACCGAGGACCTAGAGTGTAATTTCCTTTTATTTAAGTATAATAGAATTTGTAAAAACCATAATACAAAGATAAAAAAGTTGAATTCAAAATATTCTTAATGGTCCTGCGGATGATTTTGATTTGATTTTTTGATGTTGTTAATTATATTTTTGGAGTATTAATATACTTACCTATATTAAAGAGAAAAACCGACAATTCCAAAGCCACATGTTTAGTTAATACGCACATCGAACTACAAAAACAAAAATATTAAATAATTATAACTCCACATTTGTTTGTTCGTTTTCCTTTCATACCATAATTCCTTATAAAAACCATGGAACTCATTTGAGAGTTCGCTGTTTGCTTCGGGTTAGATTGGTTTGTAATCGAAAATTCGTACCCTTTTATTTTATGGACGAATTAATTTTTATTTACGTCGTTAAGGGTTATTCAACAATTAAATGTGAAAGAGGGCCATATTATCCAGGCGTAGTCGGCCATTTGAAATCAACGCGCAACAAAGCCGACTATACGACGCAAGAAAGAAAGGGTTGATTTATGAACCACTTCCTAGAAATTTGATCATACTTATATAGTTCTAGTGGATATTAATGGCGTTATATTAAGTATTATTATCAATTCTTTATTGAGGTGAGGTATTGAGCTACAATAAAAGCACTTGGAATGGGTGATTATTTAATAGTAGGTATATAAGAATATACAAAATAATTACGAGTGGATTAAGCTAGGTTGTCGCCCTGGGCCCTAAATTGTTTTGCAGCCTCAGGCAAAGTTTTTGAATGAATACTTTTTCAGGTTAGATTAGGTCTAAAAATTATTTTTGATGAACAAATTTCAGAAGAAAAACATTAAAACTAGTTCTAATATTTTGGGAACATTGTAAAACATTATGGATGAGCTTTTCTCAATTCGGTACTTTCATATATGAAAATATACATTCAATCACATATTTTTAGTTATTTAAAATATAAATTTGACTAAGTTGACCATGTTTTGACCTGAATTGTAAAGTCTTCACTAAGGAGAAAAAAAAAAAAATAGGCAGTTCAATGAACTCAGCACTCTTTAATCAATAGCAGAGTTGTAAAGACTGCAGTCTTTCAAGTACTGCTGTTAATTGACTAAAAGACTAATTTTAATAAGTCTTTAAACTTACAAAAAGACTAACGTAACTCAGCAGTTATTAGTAGTACTAATATTCAACACTGTACAGTCACCAAAAGCAGTCAGTTGACTAAAAGTTAATTAACTGCAGTGCTTTGTGACTGGTTTTAGCCTTTAAGTCAATTGAAAGTCTTCAGTACTGGCCTGATTTTTCTTTTAGTCTTTAAGTCTCTTAACTGTAGTCAATTAACTGTAAGTCTTTTAAAGTCTTTCGACTAAAAGTCTTTGGATTTTAGTATTATATAAGTATGGAATAAAACGGGGAAACAATTATGTTGTTTACAATGGTTTCGGTTTGTGTAATAGTACGAGAGTTGGGAACGTACAAAAAAGTCGTTTTAGTACGACAAGTTTTTTTTTAATTATGTCCTCTCTAAGTCCCTAGATTCACATGAGAGTAGTCTGACTGGTGAGAAATGTTGTGTTTTGTTTTGGTGCCAAATTTTAGTGCGATACAAAACCGAAAAAGAGGAACTTAGATTAAAATGTGATTTTTAAGGAACAAAAAGAAACCCAAATAAAAGCTTTAGATTCAATTTAATTTATCGGCTGTGGGGGACTTCAGCCCCTATAGCCCCCCCCCCCCAGATCCGCCACTGCGTGTGTTTCCTAACACAAAAGTACCAAAATAGTTTTTTGGCATAAATATGTTACACAGCGAAATTATTTCTCCCAAAAACTAACAAAGTTATCTGAAAGTACTAACATTTTCCTTTGAGTTCCATTTTGATTTATTCTAATATTTGTTTTCTACTCATAGAAATTCTTAATTGAAATCTATGAGTTTTAATTAAAAGTGATGGAATATAATATCATGTATACGAGATTTCTCAAGAACAAGAGTAAGGGTAGAATGAATTTTAAAGGAGAAGATTAGTTATTTTAGATGCTGTAATGAGTTATTATAGAAAAATTATTTTGATATGTAAAATTGCCTCAAATCTAGCGAAAATATCTCGAAAGACTGATGCGAGGGAGCAATCAAAAACCGTCAGAACACTACAGTGTGATTTTCTTGACAAAAATTGTATTGACTAATGAACTCAATATGATGGTAAGTCATACAGATTTTTTGTTACATCCTTACTTTGAGTAATTTTTAAATATTAATAAACTTAATTCACACTTAAAAAATTTATTTTACTTGATAGGCAGTATATTCAAGGTAATGGTGCAAAATTTCACTCACCAAAAAAAAAATATTTATATTATTATTTTGACTTAAAATTTGGTTCATTACTACCAGCCATCAAATTTTTATCAGATTCAATCAGATTAGGTCTTAAAATAATTTCCAATCCAAAAATGTTTAAAAAACTTGCATTGAAATTAGTTCTACTCTCTTGGGAACATTTCTGAACAATTTGGACTATCTTCTTAAAATTTTGTATAAATCAGTATTGAAGCTATTTTTATATGAAAGTATATATTCAGCCACATATTTAAGGACACATCAAACATAAACTTGACTCAATTCCTGACTTCGAGAATACTTTATATAACATTTTTAAATTTGGGACCATATTCTGACCTAAATTGTGAAGTCCCTGTTAATAAGCAGTACTATTGAATTTAGCATCTTCAAATCATTAAGAGTGCAAAATTTCACCCAGTTATTTGTAGAAACTAGTAAGTTACAGATTTATGAGACGCAAGATATAATTTGGGCCCACTGTGCGCCACCCCCCTAACCCCACACAGTTTCATTGAAATTCACTTGTCACATCGCAGGCACCGCCCACGCAGTTGCTTAGAATTTCATCTTCTTGTATACCTGATTTCAGATTTTTCTATTGTTTATTATATTGATGAGGATGACGCATAAATCAAAGAGAAATATAATACATTGAATAGAATATTTTTGGTGACTTCATTCATTTCATTTTGGAGAGTTTTTTCATTGGGGAGTTATTTCACGGAGCCACATTAGCCATATTCAGGAAATGAGATTTCAAAGCCCTCAGCTTATTTTGCTCCGCTCCATCAAAAACTTAGCAAGCAAATCCAAGGGGTTTTTTTCGTCATGAATTTGACAGCAAAACATGAAATTTTGTGTTAAGAATCCTGTTCACGAGACTAAGATTGCTGAGGGCTCTGATTTCTTATTTTTTTTGAAGACCTGAACATGCCTATTACATTTTTAACTGATGCTCCAGGTATTAAAAAACTTTAAGTCATATCTGACTGAAAATTGAACTGGACAATTCCATACAAATTACAAACCATACATCGAAATAGTCCGGCAAATATCTCAATCGATTTGTAATAAATTTATTTCGTTTCTAATTTCAATAAATACCAACATACATACATACGTATCTCACTTTTCAAACGTGTTTCGTACATGGCAAGGGATCGCAATACCGTTAACGTCACGCATAAGACCTGATATGAATAAAACAATTAATATATGATAACTCCAACATGCACCCCATATGCAATTACTTCTATGTATCCATCATTATTATACCCACAGTGTCATGGACCCCGTTACCGTATAGTTTTTAATCTTATTTTTTTTTCTCCGCATCCACATTTTCGTGTGGCAGATGACAGGAAGTCAATGGTAATACCAATTGAAATTTTTTAATGACGGGTGGTACGATGAAATTCTAATTAAAAAAAATATATTTAACGCCATTAATATGATTTATCAAGCCCTTGGACCAAAGTTCAGATACTGACAAAATATCCATTTGATTTTCTGACTCATTTCAATTTATTTTTTTAACTTTTTTTTCTAAAACAGATAATGTAGGAGTATATTTAGATTTTGTGGATATCTATAAATTTCTCTATTTGAATTCATTATGCACAAGGAAGCATTTTGTGAAGAAGGGGACCTTTAAAAAGGAAACTCAAAGGATATCAACAGGAGTGACAAACAAAAGTCATAAATTAAACCGAAAAGGAAGTTGAAACGAGAGTTTCGGTTTTCAGAACTGTTTGATGTGTGTAAAATTGTATCAAAGTGGGTAAAATATGAATAAATTATTAATTGCATTATCACTATTATTATGTCAAACATTAGGTATGTCACCAGTTGGTCTAAAGTTTGCTGACCAAATTATGTTGACTCCGAGATTCGACGTTGCCACCGATTTCGATGGACTAACCGATGTTCAAGTATAGTTCTGTGTCTAACCGTCCTTGAAACCACATTTAATTGACCAAAATCGGTGAATTAAATTCTTAGTCCGAGGCCGGGATCAAATTACCGAATCAAGTTTGTATACAACTGGTCCTGACGCATATCAAATGATCTCATAATTTCATAATAAAAAATATATATAAAATATTCGTACTATGTAATATGAAGGGCTCTAGGGGAAGAACGGCTTAAGTCCAATTGATTAATTCCAAGAAAAGTGAAATTTTAAGCTAAACACGAAAAAAAAACACTTAATTCAAAGAAAAATTAATATTAATTAATTAATTAAATAAAGAATCGAATCTAAAACTTGTCTTATAGTAACTATCGCACTATCGCAAGTAAAATTTCTTTCCTTGCATTGAAATATTGTAATCAAATTCCTTCCAACATCTTCATCCCCTGTCCTACTTATATTTACATTGATCAATATACCTTTCCCATTTACCACACCACTTGACGGAATAAGTATGAAACATAATATTAACTTTGCTCTCATGAGATCATTCGTCAAAGAAAATACTTTCGAATAAAAAATGATAACGAAAACAATTTTGTTTTTATTTCAGATTGAAACCCTCCAAGGACACTCGATTTCAGAACATAGAGTTTGGGTGACAACAGTTTGTTTAGTGTAAATGGCGTTAAAAGGAAAATTTGTCCCCGAAATTCCCTTATGGGGAAAATAACTTTCATATCATTTTCTATTAATTTTGTATGAAAAGTTTAAACTTTTGAGTCAATAAGTCTTGATGGAGTGTGGAATAAAAATCAATATAGTTGATGACAATAAAATCTCATCTAGGCCAGTCTAAGAAACATGTACACATGTGCCTATTTAAAAATAATTTTTTGCTAAGAACGCTTACGACAAATGTAAAGAAATTTTGTATTTCATTTGACTTAAGAAATTCTGTAAATAATTGCATTATTAATAAATAATTCACAGCTTCTAAGCCCCGATTCATTGGAATTAATTTTAAGGTAATTGAGAATTTATTTTATAGTTTTCACTGGCCTTTTTCTGTCTATCAGATTCTTAATTTTTCAAAAATTTTAAAAACAAAGTAAAATGTATCTGTATGCTTCTTTATACACGTAATGGTTCTTTCGCTAGGTATGTATATCTTAAAGCAATTTTGCAAATCCAGAACATCTTTGTTCCATTAAAATACTTGCAACATATAGTCGCTAAACTTACTTCATTATTGTTGATTCAAAATTGCTTTGTTTACATTATAGTTATAATAAAATAATCCCGCAAACTGAAAATGAAATCACTCCCCTAAATTAGGGAGTTTTTGCATTTGGAAATATGTCCCCAAGTTCGAAAATGAAATAAATCCCCAAGAAATTATGAAATAAGTCCCCAAACTGGAAATGAAAAAGGTCCCCAAAGTTTTGTTATGACTTTTTATTTTTGCATTTTTTGGTTACTTATTACATCATGAAATTACCCCATAATCTAAGATTGAAAATAGCTGCGTTGCAGAACGATCTAGTCCATGATTTCCCAAAACAACAACTATAGTTGGTACTATAGTTGGTAGTTGGAAATACCTGATTTCTAGTTGATGCTGCAACTGGCTTGCCAAGTTTTTGTGAATCACATAAGAAGAACTCTTCAGAAAACTGTTTCAGAACATAGTTCGAAACTATTTTAAAACCTTCAATGAATTAAATTTCATTGTTCAAAATCATGTCGCAGCCACACTGCATTTGTTTTAATCGGTTGATTGCGTTACAAATGATGATGAAGCCACTGAAGCTAAGAGCAGACGGGATAAGAGCCACAAACATTTGCGACTCTGACGTAATATTTTACTACTTTTGACCACACCATCGTCTGAATTCCCTTTTGGGACCCAAATGCTCGCAAACAATTTGCGGATCATGTGCGACACCCAGTTTGTATATTAGTTTGCGACTTTTTTGCATATCGTGAAAACACTCTCGCATATTATTTGTGACGGTTTGCGGTAATGTGCGAGCATTTGCGGTGGCCCGATAAAAAAAAACATTGCAACATCACACATTTGTGAACATTTATGTAAAATTTTAATCGGCGCCAAAAGTAGTGTTGTTTTTTACTGTGGGCTAGTTTTGATTTCATTCCTACTCTATGTTTTCGTGGGTGCTAAATCCGAATCTGAGTTTTTTGATTAAAATATAAAAAATATTTTTGGGAGTTTTCACTTATGGCTCGAAAGCTATTAATTATTCTTAAATTTTATCAACAATTATAAAAAGTATACGCAATTTCATTTGGACTCTAACGCTTGTTAAAAATTGATGTGTTATTACTGTTTCCAAAAATTGAATCGAAAACTCTAATTAAATACTTTGTTTGCCAAATGGTGGAATTTTTGTCTCTAACATGACATATTTTTTTTTGTTAGCACTTCAAATGTTCGAGTTTAGCTCTACATACAAAAAGCTATTCACAAGGCATATGCAATGCCCGCAAACCAGCATTTGGTTGGAATTGGGTGATATACGGATTTTGTAGCAACCCGCATACAGACCAGATCTTTGCGATCGTATTTGCGGACACATGATGTGCAAGCAACTTTTGGGACAGTTTTTGCACATCGTGTGAACACCTTTAGTGTCAGTTTGCAGACACTGATGTAGAAACAGAATTTGCTACTTTTTACGTGACGTCAGACTCACAAACGGTTGCGGCTTTTTATATGTCGTCTGCTCTTAGCTAAACTACATATATCCAACTGAATTTTCCAGTTCGTGGATGTGCCCAGTTTACCACCGAGTATTTTGAAAAATTTCATCATAAATGCTGTGCAATCTGAGAAGTTATGTTGTTTTTGCACGATTATTTGATAGGGAAGGAATGTATTGGCAGACATAGTTAATACCCAGAATACGCATCTACCCTTAAGGAAGCGTTTATAGCATAACAAAGAACTAATATTGATGTTGATGATGATGATGATGTGTAGGTGTATGTTGTATTTATAAACAGATTCCATAACCAGAATATTTTCCACCCCAATTTATGCGATTGCTTCGTTTTGGCTAATTTTACTATGTTTTTTAGTTCCTTATTTAAAGGAATAGCATTACTCTTATTCAATATTATAGTGCAAGCTCTATACAAAATTCAAATACGTGTGCTACTTTGAGGAGTGATTTAACAAAACAAAATTTTATAGATGTGAACTATTTAATGACTATAACTATTTTATGATATACTTAAGGTAATGACGAATTTCCCATCCCTTCATTAACTAAATTTTAAATCATTATCTTTGCAATGTAGTTTTTATAACTTTTCTGATAGTACCTTTCCTACACACATCATAAATCACGCCGTTGGGTCCTCATCAGTTTTCTTAGTCAATGTTAGTTATCATGTTCATATTATTTCTTTGTGCGTGTGTGCTAACGCACAATAGAAACAAGTAGCGAAGGAAAAACAAAATGATTTCCTGAATGAAACCTGCCTTGTACCAAATGCAAACAGGAGCAAAGTGTCCTTTCGAAATCGACAGGAAATGAAAAAATCTCATCAGTCAGTCGTTAAAAACAAAGTAATTTCTATTAATGTTGTCCTTAAATGATGAGAACCAAGTTTCCATCCACATTCGAAGAGTCCTGACTGGAAGTGAATGTAAGTACATATGCACTTTACTCTGAAGTTGGTCACTATCCTCCAAATATCCGTGAGACATCATCATATGAGATGCGCATACACAACCAAGCAAGTTAAAAAAGGATATTATATCATTGCGTGATGCGAGTTTCTAATTTTCTAACCTTATGAACGTAGAGGGTGTCCTTTTGACGAAAAAAAGTATTTCTTTTTTGTTATGTAGGTATATGGGTCTGACATGGACAGAAGACATTGGGATCCAAGTATAGGTATACACAGTGTCGATGTCAAGGAAACGTATTACATATTATATATTTTTCATATTTTTTCAATTACATATCCCGTTTGTCTATTTGTGACATTTTTACATTTCCTGTTTTGTTTAAGGGGTGTATAGTGCAGGAATGGTTAATGGAAGATTTGGGTACATTTAAGTTATTAGGTGTCAGAATATATGTGATGGGTAGTTTTCTTGGATCTCTTTTTTAAACCAAATGTGTGCATTTTAATTAACTTTGAGAATTCCAAGGATAAAACGTAGTGCATTGCTTAACCTTTGGGGTTTCTCCGATCTGTTCATAATTAAAAACGCATTTTCATTTTTAATTGTATGGGTGGAGTTTTCAAGTAGTTTAGGCTAATCGAATAGTAGACATGGCACGAGGAGTACACATGAATTTCTAAAGAAAAGCGTGCATAACAAAATCTTAAACTCTGGAAAAATATATTGTGCCTATTTTTCATAAGGACTACTATTACTCTTCTACAGAGGGCTTATATCAAAGCTATAAAGTTATATTGTTTTTGTTTGACAAATTTTTGAACAAACACTCCCTGCATGAAAGGATATATTGTATACTTAAGTGCATTCTCGATTTAAAATAAAAGCCTTTTTTAATATAGCTTTAAAATTTAATATTTCTTCAAAACAGTTCAATGAACCTTTTCGTCTCATAGGGGCTTCAAATCCGTTAGCTTTTGAGTATTTTCTGAGTTGTTTATGATGTTGGTTTAGTAAATAATCAAAAAAATCACGAAATTTTTACTTATTTTAACCCTCAAAGACGATTTTTCGATTAAAACTTTGCTCGTCGATTTCAAAGCAAATAAAATTTCTAAAATTTGAGCTAAGGACCGTCTTTTAAAGTTGAGAGTTTGTAAAGATATGTTACACTTTTCACTTACCCACACCGACCAACCGGCAATTAATCACCGATCTGTCACCGTCTAGTCTACCTATCTACATATAATAGAATACACCAACGACCATCAGCATCAACTACCAGCAGCACCCTATATCACCATTAAACCATCATAGACCAGTCGTTAACAACCGAATCAACAACATCTACAGTACACCAAATTACATCACATACAGCAGCACACCGCGCTCCGTGGAGTCAACGTCATACGATTCTTGCATTCGTCTTTCTTATACTTCACATTGTCTTGTGGCACGAAAATCATCATGAGGATGTACAAAATCTGGAAAGTGCGAAGCTTATTGACTCCTGCTCATAGTGAGTTTATTTTTCATAGAGACATAATGTTCGAGCTAAGTCTCTTTTTATAGCAACCTTGATAAGCTCAGGCTATTTTTGTGGCTTGGGATCATATTTTTACCGTAAACCCCCAGCTCTTTCTTTCTGAGTGAGAGATTGGGCACCAAAGTAATTTTCCCTTGGGTTAAGTCTTGGGCTGGAAACAGATTACTTCCGTTAAATCCCTGCTCGTTCTTTCTGAGTGAAAGATTTGGAACGAAAGTAATTTTCCCTTGGGCTGGAATCAGAATCATACCGTAAACTCCCTGCTCAGTCCTTTTGAGTGAAAGATTGGGCAACAAAGTTATTTTCCCTTGAGTTAGGGCTGAAATAAGATTCCTACCGTATTGTTCTGGTTCACTTCTTCCAAGTAAATATTGTGGGCTGAGTCTACTCCTGTAGCTCTACCGTACCAAGCTTAGTTGTATATGAAATACCGCGCTATTTATAATAAATAAAAAACATTTTAATATCGTTAACCCATCCTTTTATGGTTTTAAATAAAACTTGAAAGTTAAAAAACTGTTGACCATCACCGAGTTTTTTTCCTTCTTAACCCAAGTCTTACTTACTTCCTTCTGGAATACCCCGGACTATCACGAGCTTACCTCAGCCTCGAGCATATTACAATTTTCCAAAAGACAGCTTTTCAAAATTTAGCAATATACATAAAATATGAGTGTCGAGTCAGTAAAGTAACTGACACGGATCCAAAAAAGTTTGGGAGTATAATTTGTCATTAATTTTTTTATAATTTAAGATTTCTATGTTTTTCTATGTTTTTCTATGTTTTTTTCGAAAAATGGTAAGGACTTCTAAAACTTTATGTTTTACTGCTTTAAATTTTGCCGGTTATAAGTTGTGACAAACTTCAATTTTACGTGCGATGTTTTATTTGTATTTTTGGGTGAATGATTTTCTATTAGTGTGAATGTAGGTAGCAAGGGAACTCTTAGGAATTGGAAAATGGGTTTGTAGATAGTCTGGGAGTGGGTTGGAATTCTGGTTTCAAAATTCTGCATTTCAAAATTCAGTTTTTTCAAAAAATTCTGTTTATCAAAATTCTGTTTTTTTTTCCAGTTCTGTCTGTCAAAATTCTGCTTTTCAAAATTCTGTCATATACCATTTTTAAAAACAAAATTCAGCCAATTCTCAAATAACTTGTATTATCAACGAAAATAAACAAAACAAAGTACAACTTTTTGTAAACCATTTGTCTTATTTCAGGTTTGCACCATGTCCAATTATGAAATCTGGAGTTTTCATTGAGATTTCGATGAAATTTTTATAAAAATCCTGTTCCTCAATTAAAAATGTAAAAGATCGAATTACGTTTTGGTGGGCATAATATTACCTAATTTGAAATTAAAGTATTTCATATTTTTGAATAACTTAGTTATTAAGAATTTACAATGGTATCTTATACAGATTTTGAAGAATTAATGTAAGTAAAACACAGGAGAATTCTGCCAATAATAAAAAGAAGATTTAGAAAATGTTAAAAAGCGCGCGCTTTTTTTTGAAAAACAGAATTTTGAAATGCATTTAACCCTGCCAGAATTTCGACCCCAACCGGTAGAGTTTGCCATTAATTTTTCATTAATTTTTAGAAAGTACCGTGCAGTATTCTAACTGCTAATTAATTAAAGATTAGCTAACGGCTAATTATTAAGCCAAATTAGCAATTTTTACCCTTTTTTGAGGTGGAGTCTTACTAACCAAACCCGATGGAAAACAAAGAAAACATTGCACGATAGAATTTAATTTTTACAAATAATTAACGACTCATTAAAGGCAAATTTAGTCATAAAAAAGTAAGTAGATATGAGAACTTCTTACTGCTATTTGAGTTGTGCCAAGCAAAGCACATAAAAAATAGAAAATATTGAACGAAATTTTCACATTTTCATCATAATTTTAAGTTCAATCCCACTAAGCTGCTGAGGCAAAACAAAAATTAATTTAGTCTTTCACAAGCCAATGAAATGCTTACGAAAACACAGTTGAAAAATATTCACCGACAGTTGTTTCGCCAATTCAATATAGTAATTGTGCAATTTTTCCCAACAATTGCAGTGATATACCCATTTCTACTTTTTAGTCTCTTCACTGTTTTCTTTTGGGTTAGGACAATTTCATTATTAAACGTTTATCTTAAACTTTCAAATCTTAATCGTAATAGCTTTAAAATATGAGGAAAAGCACTTGGCCCCGAATCCTGCATTAAATTTGATAACGATCTATGTTTGTTAGCAAAACTTAGTGAAGCTTCTATTGTTCTTTTCGAAAAGGTACGAAGTAGCCTTTAAGAACTTACTTACTTGACAGAGCTGGAAAAAAGCGTTTCGCAATACCATGCAGATAGTCCTTATAGTTCTTTTTTTAATAATTCTCTTTTAACTTTTAGCCACTTTAAAGTGTGTACTGAAAAAAATTCAACTGAAACAGAAAAATACAACAAGAAATCTTGTTAAGTATAACTATCGGTGCCTAAAATAAAAACCTTTTTAGTACGCATTGTTCTTCATTTAATTTTCTAAGAAACAAATTCGTCATGCTAATGATAACATAGGGTCACCCAGAGAATACGAGACAATGACTCCTTAAGTTCAACCCTTACCGAATTTCAGGTCAAATAAGTGATGGTCTATAAATTTTTGAACACTGAGCTGATTTGTGGTTCATGTGGATTTTTTTTAAAAGGATTGTATGGAGTTTGACCAGAGAGGATAGCAAAACAATTTCACGACGCAGCTGTTTCCAATAAAATAACTAAAATGTCTTCAACGTGCTGTGATGTAGCAGTCGCATGTCCTAGATTTAATGTTGTTGTGTTTCTTACTAATCATCTTTAACATGTGTGTGCTGTGATGCCCTTCCTTTACCTTTTGGTCATTTTTAAGTGCGAGAAAAGGGTTTCTTGGTATGAACTGTATCTTCTTTTTATGAAATTTCAAAAAAAAGACATTCGATGATAAATCAAAGATTGACTTACTCAGGCAGGATGTTCTTTAAAAGGAATAAAAACCAACTGAAAACGCACCCTCACTTGGACTGATGCATCAACTATAGAATAAAATATCCTTTTGCTCATTTTATACGTTAAGTAATGTCTAGGAGACTGTAGGTAAGTAGGTACTGTCTACTGTGCAATATTTGTTGGGAGAAAAGTGTTTTTTTTTTAGTTTATTCCTTGACAGTAATTTATTACCCATTGACAAAAAGAAAAATACACATGCGTATTGTAGTATCTTTTCAGAGATGGAAGTTAGACTTAACATACAATCTGGTGTTATGTTCCCACACTTTGGGTCCTTAAATGATGATGATTTCTTTTTTGTCTACTCCTTGCACAATATTGATTTAACATCATTGATGATGAGATCGGGATCTATCCTTTCGATATACTCTTTCTTCGAAATACAATCCAAAAGCAGGTACTGCTAGTGCTAACTGCTAGTATACATAGAAAAAGTATTACGGACCTTTAAAAACGGTATTCTTGTCCTTGTAATAAAAAAAAAAAAAAACAGTTTGAAAAATGATACATATTTCCTTTTTTTTAGCAACAAGATAGGGTCATTTGGTATTGAAAACGTATATGATATCAAGTGGCCACACAAATATCGATTCAAATGAATTGAGTTTATACCTATAGTGCAGGAAGTCCCGCTATAGGAATATATGCCCAGTCGAAATGTACTTACATTTGAAATGCTAAAAATTAAATAGAATTTTTGTTTGGTCTTACGAGGAATTATTAATAATCTAAAAAGTTTTTGATACTATTTTCATTGTTTTTGTCAATTCTAACTTATGTTGTATGTTTCTCAAGTTTTTATGAAGATTTTTACTCAATTAAAGTTTTTTTATGCGCCAAAATGAAAAGTTCTGCAATCCATGAAATAATAAAACTCATTTTGTGTGGAAGTTTGGACCAAAATTGATTTTTTTTCTAAAATAATATTTTAATTTATTTTTGAAAATTAATTTCGCTTTAAAATTTTCAATGATGAGCTTCAGTGATAGTTATAAGGAACAAGAAGGTGCTGCTGCAATTTTGAAAATAGTCTAATAAATAGCTTAGGTATACAAAACCCTTTAAGAATGAGTCCTTGCGCACTTACCGACCTTATATGGGGATTGGGTGGAGCTGCATACATTAGTTTGAAGGCGATCGTAGGTATAGCAGATCAAACATAACTATCGGCCGATACCAAGTCCTTCTAGTTGGGGCACTTTCATAAATTTCCATACTGAGTAAGAGCCGAACAAAACAATTTTGCTTTATAATGCTCCTGACCTATTTATTATTATTTTTCAAACTCAAAAACTGTTCAAAGAAGATTTTTTTTCTTTCATTTATTAAAAATGTTAGGATATTTTTTTACTTGAAATTTTAATTCATAAACAAAATAAAGCCACTTGAGTATAATATTAAAGAAAAATCTAAAGTTTTGTGAAATATGTCTTAATTGCCGTAAAAGCAAATAAAAAAGTGCCATTTTTTTCTTATTTTTCAAAAGTGTAACATCATAGACAAAATTTTACTATAATTAGTAAGTTAATGTTGGTAACATCTATTTTATCAGTTCTGGGGTGAATTAAAGAAAACCAGTTTTCGTGTAAGACATTTATTCCAGTTGAAAGAAAAAAATTTTAAAATTTGAAAAATATGCAATAGTTACATATATGAATTTCTGTAATATTTAATGTTTGTATCTTTTTAAGGGGAGGATCTAGAAGACTGAAATTTTGATGACAGATAATAGGAATTATTAATTTAAGTGTGAAAATTAATTAATGTAATTACAAAGCTGTAAGTCCAACACGAAGAAAAATTACCAAAAATTGTTAAT
This sequence comes from Dasysyrphus albostriatus, assembly GCA_946251815.1. Taxonomy (NCBI): domain Eukaryota; kingdom Metazoa; phylum Arthropoda; class Insecta; order Diptera; family Syrphidae; genus Dasysyrphus; species Dasysyrphus albostriatus. The sequence continues at coordinate 69,935,251 of OX276337.1, read as the reverse complement.
AATGGTACCTGCCATGTAACGGTATTTTAAATTTCGATTTTCTCCATTAATGGCTCAACTGATTTTAGTCAAAATCTTTTTGCAAAAGCCCCTTTAAAATGTCAATAGTATGTATGTCGTTCATTAACTATTCTTATTTTATATAACAATTTTTTATTAAATTTTAAAAATACCAAGTGAGTTCAACTACAAGATCAAGAACATGTAATCAATTTGTGCTTTTTATTTTTGTTTGTGACTGAGACCAGACCAAAACCGAAGCCGATACCGATACCGAAACGAGACTTCGTTATACGAGACTGAGTTATACGTGACCGTTACCGATAGTGATTTTTCGATTTTGACGATCAGTATCGTTTGGTTTGGTATTGTGGCCAGCCATACTTCATACCGAAAATTTTACTAAATTTACCCAAGCGTTTTTGAGAGCATATGGTGATACTACTGGTCACTCTTCTATATTTTTGGAATGCATAACATAACTCAAAAACCAAACTGCGAAATCATAAAAAATGGTAAAGTTTGAATGGGTGTATCTAGGAAAATTTTGTTTGATTTTCTTAGGTTGGTTTTTGTTAAGTTTTCCTGCTTACATTTTTAATAAATTTTTTTAAACATCCATTTCGATAGAGAATTTAATTTTGAACATAAAGTTTTGAGTGTAAAATTGTTTACTTTGACTTAGTTTGCGAGTGACCCTTGTCTCAAAACTGCATTGGTGAATTAAGTAACATTTTCGGTTTTAAGCATATGGGCCATACAAACATGTTCGATAGTAAAAAACCTTGTATGTAATTTTTCAATTACCTAAAATTGTTTTTCATACAATTAATAAAAATAAAAATTAAAAGAAATTTTTCTACGCCGACAAACTTGGAATATCCACTTACATTTTTACGCTTTTGACGACATTTACTTGAAAAATAGATAAGTAGATCAAAATTGATAGAAAATTATAATGTAATTGTGATAGTTTTTGTTTGAAGAAATCTGAAATAAATTTTTAACGTCAATTGAGCATAAATATAAACAATGCGTTTTTCAAAAAGTCTTACATTAAAAAACTGCTACATTGATCCTCCCGTAGATAGGGCCATCAAATGGATTATTTATTATGTTTTCAAAAAATTCTTTGAGTATTTTGTCATTGATTATTATTTTTATTTATTTTATCTTATTGTATCTATTGCTTATTTTTTTAATTAATAAATCAAATAAAACAAATAAATAAGATCCATTTGAAAAAAGTTATCCTGATCGCTAGGTTATGGGCTCATATTTTTCGACAACGCCCACCAAATGGTATCAATTTTTCAAAAATCTCTTCTTAAAATGAAGCGAATTATTTTGAAATACAAAACATAGCACGTTGCACAAAAGCTTTACAATAAAATTATCAATAAACTCATGGAATTGCAAGCACTTTAGTACGAGATTTGTGGATCGTGCAAGTACAAATTGGTGGTAGTTAATTGCATTTTGTGAAATAGGCCACTGGACTCGAACGCTTTTTATTTCCTAATCTAGAAAAACGTTGACCAACTTCGAAAAGCTCTAAAAATTCAAGTAGTTAGCCGAAATGTTTTATTTTTGGTGTTTTAAAGCTCTGTTTACATATATATACATACATTCCTATTAGAAATCAAAATCATTGCAATTAAATACTTAGTTTTGGCATGAATTTTGGCTTTTGGACCACCCACACCCGTTCGATTGCTATCGCATATTTCTGCAAATCAACTTATGTCTTCTTAATTCGAAGTTGAATACACATACATACCTTACATATTATAATTTCAAAAAATAAAAGCAACTTAATATTTTATAGCAGCTATTTGAGACCTGATAGTGATACACTTTGTTTTGTAGTTTTCTTGATACCTAAAACAAGTTTTTTAAAATTTCTTTCAAAACTCTTTTGTTTTCTTAAAGAAGTAGAAAGGTATACATCCAACATATTGTGAACCACCCAAGTTTTCTGAACATCCTTCTTGTATCTAATGAATCCTCCCCTGACACGCAGTACTCCACATGGTGAAAGGATAATTACAAACATATATTTTCCTAAGAATTTAATGAAAAGAACCTGCTGCAAGCAAGCCAATCCATTTAGCCTGCTCCTTTATCCTTTAATCATGAGAAGAACCGAATACTTAACTACAGCCTTCAACGTTTTAGAAATCAAACAACTTTCACCGCTATAATTGGAGAGACACGCATTTCCACGTCCACCCCCTGATGTATGATCGAGCAGCACTTCTAGTAGGCAAGGTATAAGAGAAATGAAAGAAATAGGAAATACAATTAGAAAAAATTAGAGTTCCTTGTCCTTTTCAAAAGTTGCTTTTAAGGTCCTTCGAAGATAATTTGCGCGCCACATCAAGCCAGTCCCTAATTGCGAATGTAAGCACATATCCCTGAATTAGGAACATCTATTCTAAAATCTATATCTCCGATGCGTCTTGTACAAATTTAAAATATAGGTAAAAGGTAAATGCAATGAAAAGGATGATTAAAACTGCGTTACCTTCATCATGCAATCCAACCAGCCAGCAGAAGGTTTGATGCATTGCGTATTATTATTGCACCCTTTGGAATAGAAATAGAAACTATTGTTGTTGGCAGAGAATGCCTGCAAAAAAAAAAAAATAACAATCAGGGATAAACAAAACGAAGGGTGTTTTCAACTATGGCGATAGTGACCAGTGTCCATATGCACAGAAAGGATTGCATCCTGCTGTGAATTCTACTGTGGCCTATGCAATATACATCTCTTTGTGTCCGTTATCCCTTTGCAATTGTATTGTTTTTTGAAAGTATGGTTTGGTATCTGTCGATTGCATCGGTCAGTTTTTTGTAAATTTGAAAGGGGATTTTGTTAAAGGATACTTTTTGAGTGCATGTGCATGTGCAGTGCATGCCTATAGTATTTTTACCAGCCTATACAAAATGAGAGTGAACAAATAAAAATCATGATTTATGTAACAGAAGAGAGAAAAAACGTTGCAGTCCTTATGTGCGCATTTATTTAGCGATATATATATGCATATAGGTTTTTGTTATTGAAACTAAAATATGTTAACAGTGTGCTTGTTTTGGGTTCGCATTGTAGAAGAGAGTTTTGAGTTCCTGATATTCACAATTTGCTAAGATATGTAAGATGTCTTAGTAACTCTTTATTTTATGAGTGTCAAGTTAGCAAAGCATATTTTACGAATCGAAAAACGAATAGGTGGGTAATTTGGTGTTAATTAAACGTTAATAAGTTATGACAAATAAGAATTCGTTGTTCAATGTTTTCTATATTCTTTTGGGTGCATTATTGACTTTATTTCAAGTAAGCAAAGCACCATGTAAAAAATCAGTAAGAACTTCTTATACCTGAAGGTTGATTGCTTAATAATTTGCTGTAAATTAGTCGTTAATTAGTTGTTATTTAGTTTTGAAAAAATCAATTTCGTCATGCGATGTTTTCTATGTGTTTTTAAAATCTATTTATTATTTACTTATTAAATCTAATCGAACAATGTTTTCTATGCTTTTTTGGGTCCTTTGCTAGCTTGATATCAAGTAAGCAAAGTATCACCTTAAAGGGGGTAAAATCGGCTAATACTGAATTGTTTATGGTTTAATAATTTGTCGTTATAACTAATCTTGAAATATAAGTAACAATTTCGAATTTTTCATGCAATGTTTTCTACGTTTTTTCATTCGTTGTTAACTTCATATCAAGTTATCATAACACTATACCTCAAAATGTGGTGCAAAATGTTTAAAAAAAAATATTTATGGCTAAGTAATTCATAGTTATTTAGTTCTAAATAAGTTTTGACAGTTTCAAATTTGTTGTTCTATGTTTTCTTTTTTCGAAAAGTGGTAAAAATTTCTAGACATAACATTTGCCTTTCAATAGTAGTTAATTATTTGTGATAAAATCAATTTTCTCGTGCGATGTTTTCAATGTATTTTTCAAAAAACCTCTTTTGACTCATTCAAATCGTAATAAAGCAATAGCTAAAGAGTTCAATTTAATCAATTTTAAAGCCTTTTTGAATGTTATGTTATTAAAAAACTAAAACAAAAAACAAGGAAAACGTTGGACGACAATGATAACATTTTCACAATCAATAAACCGTTAAAAAAAAATTATAACACAGTTAAAATATTTCATTATAAAAGGTTCTAAGAACTTTTCTGGAGATCTTTCTGATTTCGTATGAATTTAGAAAAATATAACAGAAAACATCACACGAAAAAATTGATTATATTTTTTCGATCTGTGAAAGTTGCTTTGCACATTGCACGATCAAATTAAATGTATCACAACTAACTAACGACGAATTAATGGTAAATTACTAAGCCATCAAATATAAGGTATAAGAAGTTTTTACTGATTTTCGACAAAGTGCTTTGCTAACTTGATATCAAGTAAGCAAAGCACCAAAAAAAACATTGAACGACAAATTCTAAATTGTCACAACTAATTAACGACTAATTAACGGCAAATTATCCGCCTACTCATTTTTTGATTCGTCAAAGTTGCTTTCCTAACTTGACACTCTAATTAACGACTAATTAACGGCAAATTATCCGTCTACTCATGACCATAGCAAATAAAGAAGAAAATTAAAAATTGTAAAAGAAAAGTTCATCAGTTTTTTTAATAAATTGAGTTTAAGACCCCAATTTTTAAGATTTATCAACTATCAATTTGACAATTGACAACCATAATTGCGCTGATATACACACATATTTTGTTTTGCCTTTGTTTTTCTGCTTTTTACCTGTTAGTACCTTGTTTTTTCCTTTTTTTTTGAAATTCTTTGACCTTTCAAAATTTGCAAAAAGAAAAAATGTTCAACACTGTTTTGGCCATTTACTTCTTTCATTTCATCAAAATTTGACAGACTGGCAATTGCCCAAAACTGTCTGATCAATGATCAATCAATTCAAATTTAAATATGGGACTTAAAACTGTTGAAGTCAACTCCAAAATTCCCGAAAAAATAAATGGATGTATAGATTTTTCAATAGGTATCACTTGTTTCTGCTCATGAATAGAGGTTTTTAGTGCTTTAAGGCGCTTTTAAGCGACAATTGTGAAAAGCTGTTACCTGAGAACTTAAAAAACTGTTGGGAGCGTAATGCTACTAAAATAGAACGTTAAATTATGTCAATATTCTCTTTATTTTATAAATGCCTTTTTTTGCATTTTTAAGGATGTTTTTTTGATTTCATAGGTCACCAATCCTTTCTCCTATTATGTGGAATAGATCTTCCAAATTTGAGCTGAATACTCGTAGATACAATAGGTCAACCAACGGCGACGTGATAGAAATTTTTTGAAAGCTGATTTACACAATTATTGAAAAAAGTGAACAATAAATCTATAATTGGATGACTTATGTAGCAAGTAGACCCATTTTCCTGGAACCATAGCTTGCCAAAGCTAAAAACCTTAATTTCTGGACACAAATAAAAATATGACTATAAGTAGATTTACCGGAAGTACTTCAGTTTTGTTTGTTAATGTAGCCTCCGAGATGAAAATGCGTCTCGTCCGAAAAAGATAATTTTTTTAGGAAAATTCGTTTATTTTGAGCTGCTATAAGACAAAACCAAGAGGGTTGAACATTTTATTTCAATTTCTGGGTCAATTGAACTTTATCCTTGTAAGTGCATAATCCGAGAACTAGATATGTAAAATAAATAAATTTGGTTGCACAACAGCTCGTGGAGAACCATGGCCTAATGACTTTCAACTCTCAACCATGCCTGTGTGCGTGCTGTTGGCAGGGAAAGGGCAGTTGGAAAGGGTCTCCAAATTCCTCCTCCTAGTCTGAACGGCTAGATGAGAAACATTTATTCATAACGAGTATACTCTAGGCGGTTTTGTCAGTTCCTCGCGAGAGGCAGTACCTTGGAAAATACATTTCGGTTTTTAGGTGGCAGCGGCTGGGAATCGAACCCAAACCTTCGACATGACAGTTCAACGCACTAACTATTATGCTACGAGGTACTACTAATAGACTTGGTATGTACCATTTGCAAAATACTCTTCTGTCTAGACAGTGTAACTGTTTTTTAGTTGATGAGATATTTGGCACGTTGCGGTTCTCGAGCCTAGGTTCACTTTTTCAGTAACAGCTGATGAAAAATTCTCCATTGAGCGCATGACAGGACGAAAACGAGAATACGTGGATGGATTCGATTATCAGCAAACCAGTTATACGAAATTTGTTTAAATTTTGCGTACAAAAACTATAGTCGGTTCATTATTTCGAACGGAATTTTTATACAAAATTCACGCTATTTCTAGAACGCCTCCTCCACTTTTGAAGTAACTTCTCAAATATATTCCAATAAACTATAAAAGTAACCCAAATCAATTCGTATCGCGGAAACATAATTCTATATTTTAATATTCTTTTTATTTTTGGGCCTCATAGCAGCTATTAAGGTCAAAACAAAATGTGGTTCAAAAATATACCAACAGATGGCTTACCACTTATATTACCTTTGAAGGATTACTATCGTCAATGGTTTGCTTCAATTTTATGGTCTCCTTTATGATTTTTTCAGAATGCAATTTGAGAGCGTTTGGTATTCTTAAACTGTGGATGAAATGTCATCATGACTGTCATAAATGACAATCTGCACCGGTTTTTTGTCTTCAGTACAACAAAAAAGAGACAAGCGACATGATGTCAAATTACAGTGGCTACTCTGTTCAATTACAATCGGCTATAAACTTAAAATCGTGAAAATAAGTGAGCTTGATAACGAATCAACAATTTTTGTAGTGTATCTTATACATGTTCGGATGTTATGTATTTCACTAGCTTACCTCATTTTGAATTAGGAATTGGAAATCTGGAAAGGTAATGGATACAGAAAGTGAAGGATTGAAGTATTTGAAGACATTCTTTCCTCAAATAAGTGATGCATTGTTGAAAGAAGGTGGTTTTATTGGTCCTGAAATAAGAAAGTTAGTTAAGGATGAATTGTTTATCCAAAATTTAATCAAACGGAGTTGCGAGCATGAAACTGTTTCGTAATAGAGAAAGAGTCATGAAAGATTCTTAAGGCAACTATCAGTTTCAGTCCTACACATACTGAGGACGCAAAATGTCACTAAATTTTTTTTTCTTCAAATTCCCTGTTTAGACTGTTTCTCGTTTAACGGAATGAGGGCCCTGAACTTTTGCTTTGACAGACAAATCTTAAAACGCGGCATTGTTAAACAGCCAAAAAGTTTCCCCATAATGATTGAAGGAAGTATGCGAAAAATACTATACTTATTGTTGGATACCCACGAACTATTAATGATATTGTAAACAAACATAGCTAACTCTAAGCTGTCACTTGCTTAACAGGTGGCAAACTGCATATGGGGACTCACTCTTCAGTTAGCAGCCAACTAATAAAGATCTCTATTTAATATTAAAGTCGTTGTTCTTTTCTGCGTACACAACACTTATGAATATATAACGGGTGATTTTTTAGCTGGTTTGGTTTTGGCAACACTGGTTTTGACAGCTGACGTGTGTTTAGTACCTTGTGTCACTGTCAAACAGCTTCAGTTTGGTTTGCAATTTAACCATGGATCGTCTTACAAATGAACAATGCTTGCAAATTATTGAATTTTACTATCAAAATTCGTGCTCGGTTCGAAATGTTCATCGCGCGCTGCTTCCATTTTATTGTGTTCAGCGATGAGGCTCATTTTTGGTTGAATGGGTACGTAAATAAGCATAATTGCCGCATTTGGAGTGAAGATCAGCCAGAAGCATTGCAACAGCTACCATTGCATCCCGCAAAAGCCACTGTTTGGTGCGGTTTATGGGCCGGCGGCATTATTGGGCCATATTTCTTCAAAGATGATGCGAATCGCAGCGTTACTGTCAATGGTGAACGCTACCGAGCGATGATAACAATCTTTTTTTTGCCCGAAATGGAAGTTCTTGACTTGCATGATATGTGGTTTCAACAAGACGATGCCACATGCCACACAGCACGCGAAACAATGGCGCAATTGCGAGGCGAGTTTGGTGAACAGTTAATTTCACGTTTCGGGCCGACCAATTGGCCGCCTAGATCGTGCGATTTGACACCATTAGATTATTTTTTGTGGGGGTATGTCAAGGCTAATGTCTATAGGGACAAGCCCGCTTCGATTGACGCACTGGAAGCCAACATCCATGCATTCATTCGTGAGATACCGGCCGATATGTGTGAAAGAGTATGCCAAAATTGGACTCAGCGGATGGGCTACCTGAGACGCAGCCGCGGTCAACATTTGCATGAAATTATCTTTAAACATTAAATTGCAAAATTCAAACTATCGATTCAAATAAATATTTCATTCATTTTTTCGAATTTTTTGTGTTTTTTTTTTTTTTAAAGTTCTGAACCTCTTAAAAAATCACCCGTTATTTACAAACCCAGAACCACTAAAAAATATTAGCAATTCTCGTTTTAAATACTATCCAATTAGGTGTAGGTAGGTATAGGCTAGAAAAGGATACCTACCACCTACATATAGAAACCCATTCTTTCTATTTTAATCCCTCCGGAGCCAAAAAGAACCGGGATATCACAAATTCTCATCTGTCTTCTTATGATCATTAAAATATACTTTATTAACGAATTGTTTCTCCTGTGGAGTCCACTTAACTCTTCTTAAAATGAGTAAGTGGTCAGACAACTCAGCACATAAAAATAACAAAAAATTCGAATCTTGTCTGAATTTCACTTCAGGTATTTGTAATGAAAGGATAACAAAAAACAATGCTTCTCGTTCTCGTTTATTTAAATTAATGATCTTGGAATTTCATTTTGCACTCAGCTCTTGGGAGTTGGGACGGACAACGATAAGTTAAGTGATTCTATTTCAATAATTTTATTTTTACATTTAGAGGTAGAAGGGTGCGTTGTACGTGTGTTTCCAAAATAATTTCATTATTAGAGAGGTAGAAAGGACCATTCCTTTTCTCTAAGGATTCAAAGAGTTATAGAGTGTAGGAGTGTGTAACAAAAATATAATCCAATCATTATCCTGCTGTTGCGATTAAAACTAATTATTATTTTCTTAACAAATGTGTGGTTTTTGAGGATATTGAAAAAAAATCAATGGGAGCGTTCTTATACAGGTACCCGTTGTAATCCTTTAAAATATTATGCTGGTGTATTTTCTTTTCTTAAAAAGATCATTACATTGGTCTGCCTTTTGTAAAATAGAAATATTCAAGGGATTAGGTTACGTTAAAGAAAAAGGATAGAATTGCAAGAAGGAATAAATCTTATGAGGACCACACAAGACTAAAATACATATTGTGAAAATAAGATGAATGGATCTGCAAAATACCAAAAGTGTTAGAAGTTTGAGAGGTATATGTATAACATATCAAACTATGTATATTTGGGATGTTGAAGTTAAGTTTAAGATTCCGATCTTGTTTATATCGATACCTTCCTGTAAGAATACATTAATCGACATTTCAAAAAATTACAGGCATCGATATAAACCTATGGATTTGTTATTTATGTGTGTATCTAAAGGAATAAAAAGATTTGCAAACGCAAAATCCCTTTAAAAATCTGTTTATTACTACAAAATACACAAATTAATAGTTGAAAGAGATGCTTTTAAAAATTTTAAATAATTTTTTTTAATGTAAATGTTGTTAAAAAAACAACTTAAATAATATAGACGACTGGATCGGACGTACTTGCTCTTATGATCAAGTTATAAAATGGAACAAAAAACTTTTAAAATACGAAATTAATTATAAAAATATAAAAAATCATTTAAATTTAAATCTTTTAATTAATTAATTCATTTCATATATATAAACATTAAATAACATTTTTAAAAAAAAGTTTTGCTGGGCCTATTTTGAGTATATGTATTAAAATACATTTTTTAACCTTGTTTCAAAAAAATTTACTAACTTGTTTTTGAAATATTGAATTTCCAAAAAAAACTTTAATATTTTTTTAAAAATCAATTCAAAATTTTGATATGTAATATTATTAACATTTCAAAAGAAACTTTGCTTAAAATTTTTGACTGAAATCGTTTGAGCCGTTAGTGAGAAAATCGAAAATTAAAGAAAACCGTTATATGACAGGTACCGTTAATAACGGTTTTTGGTAAATTTCTTTCTTATCAAAAAGAACACTATACCTACAATAATACACTGATTTTTTCTTATCTAAATCTTAACAGTCGTTTTTGAGATAAATAAGCTTTGCATTTACGGTTGTAGAGCAAGTACCGTTAATTTTGGTGCTAAAAAACTCAATTTCCTCTCCGGAGAGTTACAAAAAAAACTTAAGTTCAAAATTTGAAGAAAATTACTTCAGTGGTATAGGCTGTAGGTCATATACGGACAGACAGACGGACAGACAGAATTGTGCCACCCACTTTTTTGGAGTTCTATATCATCGTAATGTCATGTTTGACTTTTATCTCTAATTTTTTTTTGCATGAATCCAAAACTTGACCTTTAGTACCTATGTATGTCGAAAGTAAAAAGGAATGCTTTAACGTGGAATGTTGTTCTTATAATTATTTTGTAAAATTTTACGAGAAAAATGTAAAGTCAGTAAAAATCTGTTCTTACTCTTCACCAGTTTTTTTCGGTTTCCGTTTATTTTCAATTTTTTAAATTTTTGGGCAGTTTCTTAACTTTCAATTTTTAGTTTTTTTTAGGAAATTGCCCCTCCCACCTAAAGATGGGTGACAGACTCCTTTCCACAGTAAAAAATTCTTGAAGTTGTATACAAGCTCTTTACAAAATTCGTTATTATTTCATGTCACCTGAGTTATCGTAGGCACTCTTTGGTCATTTTAATGAAAAACATTGAGGCTGACTTACCGGCTCTGTTCTAACAATGAATTGACTGACTGTCATGACCGTTATTTATTTGCCATATGCATACATATAATCTGTATAACAATTTTCAGCCTTAATAAATTCAGAGGTTTTTTTTGTGTTGGCTTTCCGTCTACTAGAAACAGAATAAGTACTCACGTTTCCGAAGACGGAAATCAAAAATAAAGCTCCTGTATTTATAATTTTGTATTTACATCAATTAGAAAATGTCTCCCTTAATGATTTAAAGAGGACCGTATGATGCGAAGCAGTTGGTGGATTTTACTAAAGTCACTTCATCCACCTTAAAAGAAACAAATTTTGAAAATTTCATCCAAATGATCGGTTTCAGAAAAACAAAGCAATAGAAAAATGGGCTCGGTATCGGTCTCGTATAACTCATACTCAATCTCGTTTGGTCTCGTATAATAAAGTTTCGTCTCAGTATCTTCTCAATATCGTTTCGGATGCTTTGGAGCTGGTTTTTTCTTCAGGTTTTGCTGTCTAGAACACCTTTCTTCTTAGACCAATTCCACACGAAAAAGGATATATTCCAAAATATGCTCCTTTTGACCCCACAAACAAAATTTATTGTTTGCAATGCATTCTTCGACCCTCTGGTGAGATAGGTACTTGTATACAAAACCCATTGTTGTATGACAAAAATTACAGTTTTATTCTGATTTTCTGGGTAACCGGCTGTGATTTTGATGGTCCGATTTTGGTAAGCTTTTTTTTCAAGTAGACAACAACCAAAAATCATCAAAAAACATTTTGTTGAAATTTGTCCCTTTAGATGGCACTTTGAGTCTTATATTGACTCGTGATTCATATTTACTATTTTTTAAAACAACTACAAACTATTTGTGTTTGATAAAAATAAATTAGAATAGGATAGAAAATGTCCTTAAAAACATAAAGTTTTTAAAAACAAAATATACATAACTAGCTGGCCCTCCCGGCTTCGCTCGGATAGAGACAAAAGTTTCTTTAAAAAATAATAAAATAAGCCATATTTTGAGTTTGGCCCGGAAAATATTTCAGACGAAAAAAAATTATGTTCCCCTGTAATTTCAAAATCTATTAAAACTTTCGCCCGAAGTTCTCTTGCCCTAAATAAACAAAAAACTTGCGCGAAACCCATTAGTAGGTGCCCGTTCTTTTGTTTGCCACAAAAAAATGAACATTTTGGCTCTTAATTACAATACATTTCATAAAAAATGAGTAAGTACTCTCAATAAGTGAAATTTTGGGCCATCAAATATTTTTTCGGGTGAAACTCACAAGAGGCGAAATGTGAAAATGTCAATTTTATCTGATAAAATATTATTCTGGTAAGACTCACAATAATTATGTATTTGTTGGGTGGACAATAGGTGTGTTTACCTGTACGCATTTTTACTTTTAAAATAAAAGTGAACGAAAGAAACTACAACCGGCTTTCTGTTCTCATATCTACTTAGTTCATGAGCAGCCATGTTTTCGGAATTCTTTGCGTATTTATTCATGGAAATATTTTCTTAAGCCGCTTCCATGGGCTAGGCAGCCAGTGTCCATAACATAAAAGGATGATATCTATAACTGTGCTTGTTTCACTAAATTAAAGAATCTGAAATGTAATACATAAATACGTTCAGCCATTTGAACTTGATTGAATGACTTCTTATAACCCACCTAAAATTAATTTAAAAATTGGATACCATTTTTTTATTTTTAAGCCATTCCTCAAACTCAACAAACACAAAAAGGATGTTTCAAATTGGAGCCCTAGCTGTCCTTTCAGCTTAATCTTTCCAACGTTAAAAGAATTTCAAATCATAGTTAACATTTTATTTACTCCCTATTTCACCTTATGTCTTTCTTCTAACAACATACAACTTTCAGAGGATAAAGAATTTAAAGATCAGATAGGGACCTCTTTCACACATTTCACTCTAGAGTTATGAAGCTAAATTTTAAAAAATATCTGGTCCTAAATCCAAAGAAATATTTGTTTGAGTTGGAATAACTTAATTTTTAAAACCATAAAGCCAGTGATTTAGAAACCTATACTATAAATATTAAAACCTTCCATGCACAAAAAGTGTGTTTAAAATTTAAAACAGTATTACACACAGTAATATATGCAAAAATATTCTTTAATTAGCTTTTAATAACTTTTCCAACAGAAAAAGAGCTTTCAAAATTGGATTCCCTTTTTATGTTTTTACCCTTTTTCACCCTATAAAGAAAGCTTGTTTAATAAACTCATGTGTAGTAATAAGCTCATCTTGTAAAAATAACCATTATAACACAAAAAGATATCGAAATTGGATACTTTTTTTTTTTAATCTTGTCTCGGAAAATAACTGGCCCTTAACTCATCCTCTTAGAGCACCATAAACATAAAAAAAATAATTAAAAATCCGATACCATTTTCCTGTTTATACCCCTTTTCACCCTACAAATGCTATTTTGCCTAAAACAATCCTCTTAAAAAATCTTTCCAACACCAAAAGAATTTTTAAAATCGGATATGTAGTTTCTGAGATCAGCCGTCACAAACAAAGCTAGATTAGAGCTTTATAAATATAGATTTGAAAATAAAATTTAAGTTTAAAAATTATAAAAAAAAGTACAAAAAACAACTTTATTTAAAAACGCATTTAGTTAATTGATTTTTGGCTTAAGAAAGGCTATAGTCTGACATGGTTAGTGTTGCCATCGTTTTTTGATCATAACGGGTGATTTTTTAAGAGGTTTAGAACTTTAAAAAAAAAAAAACACAAAAAATTCGAAAAATGAATGAAATATTTATTTGAATCGATAGTTTGAACCTTGCAATTTAATGTTTAAAGATAATTTCATGCAAATGTTGACCGCGGCTGCGTCTCAGGTAGCCCATCCGCTGAGTCCAATTTTGGCATACTCTTTCACACATATCGGCCGGTATCGAATGAATGCATGGATGTTGGCTTCCAGTGCGTCAATCGAAGCGGGCTTGTCCCTATAGACATTAGCCTTGACATACCCCTACAAAAAATAATCTAATGGTGTCAAATCGCACGATCTAGGCGGCCAATTGACCGGCCCGAAACGTGAAATTAACTGTTCACCAAACTCGCCTCGCAATTGCGCCATTGTTTCGCGTGGTGTGTGGCATGTGGCACCGTCTTGTTAAAACCACATATCATGCAAGTCAAGAACTTCCATTTCGGGCAAAAAAAAGTTTGTTATCATCGCTCGGTAGCGTTCACCATTGACAGTAACGCTGCCATTTGCATCATCTTTGAAGAAATATGGCCCAATAATGCCGCCGGCCCATAAACCGCACCAAACAGTGGCTTTTTCGGGATGCATTGGTAGCTGTTGCAATGCTTCTGGCTGATCTTCACTCCAAATGCGGCAATTATGCTTATTTACGTACCCATTCAACCAAAAATGAGCCTCATCGCTGAACACAATTTTTCGATAAAAAAGCGAATCCTCGGCCAGCTTTCCAAGAGCCCATTCACCAAAAATTCGGCGTTGTGGTAGGTCGGCTGGCTTTAGTTCTTGCACCAGCTGTATCTTAAAAGGCTTTACGCCCAAATCCTTCCACAAAATTTTCCACGTAGTGCTGTAACAAAGGCCTAACTGCTGGGAACGGCGCCGAATCGACATTTCGCGGTTTTCTGTCACACTAGCTGATACGGCCGCAATATTTTCTTCACTACGCACAGTACGTAAACGTGTTGGTGGTTTAATGTCCAACAAAGTAAATTTGGTGCGAAATTTGGTCACAATCTTCCGAATAGACTGCTCAGAAGGTCGAGAATGCCGACCATAAAATGGAAGCAGCGCGCGATGAACATTTCGAACCGAGCACGAATTTTGATAGTAAAATTCAATAATTTGCAAGCATTGTTCATTTGTAAGACGATCCATGGTTAAATTGCAAACCAAACTGAAGCTGTTTGACAGTGACACAAGGTACTAAACACACGTCAGCTGTCAAAACCAGTGTTGCCAAAACCAAACCAGCTAAAAAATCACCCGTTATAAACACTCTTCCATATAATTTTTTGAACTTTATATCAAGTTAGAAAACCCACCCTCTTTAATAGTGGAATAGTCTTATACTTTGATGGTTCATGGCTTACTTATTTACAGCTAATTACTCGTTATTTAGTTCCAAATTTAATTTTGCCATGCAATATTCTCTATTTTGGTGGATAAATTTCTCAATAGTTAGTTCTACAAATTTTGAATTTGTCGTTCTATGTTTTCTATGTATTTTTTTCGAAAAGCATAGAATGATTTACTGTTAAGTAGTCATTAATTACTTAACACACATTCAATTTCGTCGCACAATTTTTACTATATTTTTGTGAGTACTTGCTTATTTTTGATCATAAAATGGACCTGTGAGTAATTATTTATCGTTTATTAGCTGTGACTTTTTGTGTCAGTTTTGAGTTTGTGGTTTAAAATTTTCTATGTGCTTCGTTCGATAACTTGATATATCCCAAAAAACTGTTAAAACTTCTTAAACATTAATTTGATTGTGCAATGTTTTCTTTGATCTTTTGGGTGTTTTATTGTTAGCTTTTTATCAAGTTAATTAAGCACCATCTCAAAAAAAGTTAAGAACTGCTTTTACCGAATTTCCTTAATTCGTATGCAATCCAGTAATGAACTCCTGCCAAGTTCTGAAAACTTATTTTCTTGAAAATTTATCGTTGTTAGTCATTGAGTATATATTCTTGCGAAAATTGCATCACTGTCGTGTAGCGTTTTCTATGTTTTTCGTTTCCTATATGTGAATTCTTTATTAATATAAAATAAAATTTAAAAATTGTTTAAAATTAATTATTGAGCTGTTCATTGCTTAACTACGTTGCTATTAGGCTAAATGAGGTAATCTAGTCGAAAATTTTCATTCGCTTACAATGTTTGCAAAATTATAAAATTAAACATTTTCCACCTTATTTGCAGTAAAAAGTAGGTATGGTGGGACTCGGTTCTGAAATCACAACAGAAGCTGCGTGAACAAAAGAAGCAGATGTGGCACACTCCTATAATACAACTTTAAACTTAAAGTTAAGAACTAGGCTGATTATAGCGAATGTTATTCTCCATCGTTACATCTTCAATCTCAATCTTCAACCTAACATCATAGTTTGGGATACCTATATTTACTGAAACAGATCAAATTGTTTGCAAAAAATATTAAATATATTCCTAACAAATGTGGTAAAAATAAAAGAAAAGTTATAGAAATGTCAATGTGAGAATTGATAAAATCATTCGCAGGACATTTCAGTTTTTTACTCATCCTATCGTAAGATAGAGAGGAAAAGAACTTCCTCCCACTCCAAGTGCATGGATAATAAATGATGTGTGCTTAAGTTTCTTTTTTGTTTCCTGTTCCGAAGAGTAGTTTGTGGTTACGTATGGTTCGCCTGCTACGAATGGGGATTCGTCCTTTTTCAAATTGATCCATAATCACTACTGGGTGAGTGGGTGTGGAGGAAGGTAGATGGTAGAAGGACAACAAGAAAAAAAAACATGAACAAAGGGCCACGGAAAATTGGAAAATGTCACATAACGGACGAATAAAAAAAATGTTTCTTCTCAGAAATCATTCGGAGTGCTTAGGGAGTCAGCCGCATATCCTTATGGAAATCTGAAGGTAAATTTGTTATTTTTTGTTGATTCCATGGAACCCATATCCTCTCCTAAATAACCACTCATGGGCAAGAAGTTTATTTTTTACTCTTCCTTCGATTGACATAATCGAGTGCTATCTAGGTTTTAGGGAACAAGGATACTTTGTTGTTAGTGTAGTGTTAGTGGTGATGTGATGGCGATGGTGTTAGTCCTTGAAAGTCCTTTGGGTAAGAGAAGCGACCGCCATTTCTGTGTCTATTTAGTTATTTTTTTGTTGGCTATATTTGCTTAGTTTTTTATTCCCCAATAGTGAGCCGAAGTGATTTTTTATTGTCATCCGATTTTGTGAATTTGCTTATTTAGAGATACTTTCCAGCAGATTGTTTGATTAATGGCTCCGTGAGAAGAGATGAAGTGATGTGGATGTGGGAGATTTGAAATGGCGATGGAACTCAGTGCTGATTGTTCTTTATACATATGAGTGAAGGCAAAAGGTCTACAATGTGGACTTAATGGCTTTGTGTGTCCTAAAATGAGATATTTAACTGCAAATGGGACATTAAGCTGTTTTCGGTATAAAGCGTATGTGAGGGTGAATCTGAATATGTATATACCTTGGTAGATATATGAAAAAACGAAATTGTACTCTGTACTGAAAACAAACAAAAAAGACTCTTGCAGTGAAACGTTTTTATTACATGACAAATTATTTGAATATCAACTATTAACTTTAGCACGCGATGGTGTCCGGAAATTGGTTTTTTGCAGTAAAAATATTTTTAGGTTGATACCTAGCAATTCTAAATATTTACAAGTCCATAACATTTAAATAAAAGAAAACTCTTTGAAAATGATTCCTATTTCTGTGCCTTTGTTTAAAAAAGGGCTATTTAGGGACTTTATAGGTCTTGTGTATCAACACTTTTGTTGGTGTATAGGTGTGCCACAAATGAGGGGCCAAAACGAGAGGGTCTGTCTTTTTTTTCCATACAATTTTCCATTTCTGAAAACTTACCTCAAAATGATTTTTCTAAAAGATGTTGATGCTGGTAGCTAACCAGAAAAATTTGGTTGTATTTCCTAGGAGAGTGACCAAAATTTTCTAAGAAAATTGGTATTTTTTCTACAACAAAAAACCTTGTATCAAAGAGACCAAATTTTTGTTTAGCATCAGTAACTTGCTATGCCTTAAAAGCAACACAATTTTCAACAAATAGACGTACATATAATAGGTACTTACGGCAAGTGACAATGATTTGAGTAAGATATTTCTAAAAATAATTTTATAACCAAAAACTATTATTTCTTTAGTTGACAGAAAAAAATACATTACCTACATTTCCACATTTCACCATAACCGAAATTCATAATTCTGTCTTAAACACTCATTTATAAATAATTTTGTACCAGTTACATGTACAGAGGTAAATTGTATTTGTGTATGAACATCCATAATACGAGTTCGAATAATAGTTTTGTTTATAGGTACTTACCTACTTGCTTCCGTTTTAAAATTTGTTTCGTGACTTTAGTTACACACTTTTGAATAAAAAATATCTTATGGACTTTTTTTAACGCACTGTGGGTACCTTCCATTTTTTTTTTCATCTTACCAATTTACCAAATAATTCCTTCAAACATTTTTTATAATAGCTCTACTTTCCTCTCGGTTCCAACTTCGGATGATTCATTGTTTTGTTTTTCTATCCGCATTTATACAAAAGTTTTATATTTCGAAACGTCAGAGTTCAAAAGTTAAATAAAAATAAAACTGAAGCAATGGTTAAGCAAATTTTTTTTGCACACCTTATTGTATTCTACACAAAATATTGCTTTCATATCCCGCAGCGAGCGAAGCGAAAGAGTGATCCCATTGCCATTAGGAATTCCATTTTTTCTACATATTTTGCAAAATCTCAAGTGAACTCACTTCATGGCTTCAAGCCATTTTTTATTTCGAAGCAACCCTAAACAAAACAGCAAAACTCCATCTTTAAACACAAATGTGATTCTGCTTTTATGCTAATGCGGTTCATTCCAGAGTTTCTTCCCCATTGGTGCGCCTTTTCCTGAACGGCCATGAGTGTGCTGTATATGTACCTACGTGTATGTACTATATACGTACTAGGAAAGGGGTGGGCGAAAGGATGAACGAACGACCAGCCTTTTTTAAGAGTTCTTTTTCGATGTGTGTATCTAGATATACTGCAACTTTTCTGCTTCATCATTCAGCAGCGGATTTATTAGCTGAGTTTTTGAGTGCGGCTAAGGAATGAATTATTATGTAAGAATACTTACCTATTATTTTGTTTGTATTCTTCGAGAGCCTGTTTCATGTTTTCCTTCTAAACGATAAAAGTGTTTGTATCATTTTTGTGTAGAGTCTTATAAGCTTTACAAATTTAACTCACTAGTTTTTCGAAAAAAGCTGGCATTTTTCAGTGGCTTCCCGTTTGGTTTGTCTCGAGGGTGATTCAATTAATCATGGAGATATGTTCAGAAAATACTTCGATTATTACGGCTGATTTTAAAATACACAAAATATCGATGGTTTCTAGAATGTAGCCGTTTTTTATTGAATTCAAAAAAAGGCAATTTTTTGAAAAAGGGTTATTTTTCAGTGGCTTCCCGATTTTGATTTTTCCAAGGACAATTCAAAAATAATGATGAGATTATATGCAGAAAACCATTATGCATAAACTATGAATGGCACACGGTGATTTGGAAAAAATTGCTAAAAACACTCCACCCTTATGCACATGTGTACAATTTTTCGTACATATGTATTTATAAAAACTAAGCTTAATCCCACTTTCAAAATCAAAAGGATAACATAAACCCGCTATAGCTAAAAGACTGACCAACTTAACAGAGTTTTTTAACAGTTTGTTCTTTAGATTTTGATTTAATGTCAAAAAAATACTCTTCAGATGAGTAAGGTATTAATACAAAAAAATAACGCCCTTTTTCAAGATGGTGGTCTTCCCCTTAACCCGGCCATCTCAAAAATCCTGTTTTTATTATGAATAAAATAGTAAATTTAACAAATATAAAAGTATACAAAACCTCGCAAAAATTGATAAGTTATAGTAAATTGTGTCCACTATAATTGCTACACCATGAACTTCTTGCGTCTTTCAATTTTGACCTTCATTTTTTTCCAAAAAAATAGCAGTTTCCGAGAAATCGGCACAAAACCACCATTCACACCCTAAAAATGTTAACCTGTTGTTTTAGTTATTTTACTTGGTGCACTCAGTGAAGAAAGCAGGTATAGCTAACCAATAATTACAACCTGTTATTTTTCAATACGGTAGATCAGGCTAATCGATTAACCAGATACTTGATTTTAATGTCGTGTTAAATTAACATAGGTTGCAGGTAAAAACTGCATGACATCTTGCAAATGAACCACTGCCCTAAAATAGTGTACATTTTATCTAAAAATCTTGTTAATATTACCTGAAAATCTAGTTAAGTTATCATGAGTTAATGTTCAATGTCCTGTAAATTTATTATGAAAATCTAGTTAATTTAACACGATTCTGTGTCCTGTATATATCGTCTCCTGATTGCAAGATCTAGGTAACTCAATTTTAAAATTTTTGGAGATAGCAAGGTTCATAGATACCTAGCTACCAGAGAACGAGTGAAAATTTTATTTTTATGTTTCTCACACTTCATAAATATCTTATAGTTTTCTACGTTAGAAAAAACATGGACGAAAATTCTTGAAAATTGCGCAAAATAATACCTTTTTGTCGAGATGTTGTAAAAATTAAAAATTGAGTTACCTAGTTCTTGCAATCAGGGGACGATATTATGTCTTGAATCAATGCATCTAATTCTAATCTCAAACGCTGCTTATCGTCCAATTCGTTTTGCGTTATTGTGAAAGTATAGACATTTATTATCATGTACTCGTATTTTATTTTAAGATACTTTGTGATAGGTACTTACTTAGTTTAGAGCTGGGAACCTCTCACACATGGGGATAGCACACATCCCCTGGGCCACTTCGCTGCACAAAAGACTTGTGCCAAAAAATCAATTAGTTGAAACTGATTTTTTTTGAGACGGCTTGTGTGTGTGTTTCAACAGTGGTAGAGTGCTACTTCAACAGGCGGCCAAGTTAAATTAAAGTAATTTTATTTAGATGACCTCTGTGTTTGTATCTTTACACTAGTGTCACGTTGAAATGAACGGGTAGAGTGTTTCTTTAACATGAGGTCAGGCTGAATTCAACACGTGAACATTGTAAAAATATTCATATAAAAGGTTACTTGAACCTAATTTGATGTAAAATAGAAATTCATAACATACAGTGTTAAAAGCACACGACCTTGGTTAAAATTAGCTATATTTTCTTGTCAAAATTTCCTATTAACCAGAATTAAGTGTTAAAATAACAGGTCATCTTAAATTTATTTCAAAGTGGTTACAATGACCACCAGGTTCATTTGACACTGAATATAAGGTTATGAAAAACAGGTTAATTTTTACAATACATGTCTGTATTTTTATATAGGATTGTGCACCTTGTAAATTTAACAAGGTGCAGGTTTATTATTTACCTGACTTTTCTCCCTGATGTGTTAAAAAAAGTTAATGAGAGTTTTTCGAAAGCTTAAAAAAAACTTCATACCATACACGTAGGCTCCGAATTTGTATATCCGCCCCTGGCTTCTATGGAGCTGGGGTTAAGAAACCGCTTTGTTATTCCATCCCATAATGCAGATGAGTGAAAAAGGTCGTTTTTGTCTTTTCAATCGTCAGAGTTTTTTTTTTAAGCGTATGAGCCACGCACGTACTACATACATATGGGTGGAGCAGACCCCAGACACGTTCTCCTTTCATTTTTCAGGTCCCCCTTTTTTGTCAGTTGTTTTATGATTTTTTTTTTATTTGGAGATAAAGAAACGAAGGGAACATTTTTTTATTTATTTTCTGCTTTATTTTCTACTCATAAATTTTTCATCTGAAGGGTGGCATCGGCATGCCAGATCATATACGTTGTTGAATGTTTTCCTTTTTTAACATCTTCAAACGGGTGCTTGGTGTGCTTTTTGGATTTTTTTTTGCTTCAGCTTCTTGATATCTAAATTTACATATCCATGCGTAAGCATATAAACATATATCTATAGAATACACACAGTACACATGCGGCAAAAAAGATACGAAACAGATGAAGACAGAAAGACTGACTCCCCCTTTGATTACGTATTTTTCTTACTGTCAGCGTGTCAGCTTTCCTTATACAAAATGATAAAAATGCGGAGCAACCATTCCGGCTGTTATTTTGAATCAAAAATTCGAGATGTGTGATTGGGTTGCATGTTTAAGAACTTATGGCATTATGCATATAGAATAGGTAGGTAAGGTAGATAATCTTCAAGCCAATGTTAAACCAGCAGGAACCTTCCCATATAAAAAAAAACATGTAAGTGAGCCTGATTAAAGTTCAATATAGGAACAAGTATAGCCGCACTTAACTAAATAATATACTTGCCATTTTCAAACTAGTAATTAAGATTAAACTTTCAGTTGAAGCATAGTTTGTGCCTACTTATCTAAGTATTGTATAGTGAAAACTGGGAGATATCACCCAAGGTCCATTTAACATTGACACATACCCGAGACGGCAATTTGTCGGATTAATAGATAACAAAATTGTTTTCACACATAATACTCATCTCATTTACAATTTTGCAATTCATTTTTAGCATAACAAATTACAAAACTCAAACCAAAGAATGAAAGTAGGCGAAACCCCTCTAAGAGCTAATGATATAATATGAAACTGGAGAAAAGGATTAACTTCAGATCATCCTAATAGTGTTTTGTAAAATAAAATGATCATCGCCAAGTGCCAAGGTGGCTAATTTATTAAAGTCTCGCTGTATAGCACCTAACACATTTTAAGCATTCTAAGCATTCTTGATTTCCATAGAATTATTTTGGTAAAAAACAGTGTGTCAACCAACATCTATTGGTGAGGCCTCACTCAATTCCTGAAAACAATCACTTAGGAATGGTCACACTTGTACTCTCCAGCCAACATTTTCGGCTATACTGGCTTTCGCTTTTTTCAAAAATGGCGCCCAATCTAGGCCAAATGGTAAAGTAATAAAAAAACTCGTAAGCTACTTGGAAAATTTCCATAGTTAAAATAAAACTTAATGTCTTAAAAGATACCTTGGTATTAAGTATTGTTGCCACTTTTGGGGAACATACTTTTTGATGTCGACGGGTGACATTGATTACTTAAAATACTTTGAACATAGTAGCATAAGAAAAAATTCAAAAACACCTCCAGATGCCAAATACGTTTTGAGAAATGACAGTTGATGTCTTAAAAAAAGATATTGAGCAGACGCACATTCGGTTGAAATATCAATGTTGCCATTTTACGGGAATATCCTTTTTTATGTCAGAAGGTGACATTTTGTCTTTTGTAATAGTTTAAAACCCTTAAGGAAAATGACGCTCATTCAAAGAACCATTCTAAGAAAAACTAACTACTCCCACGCAGATATTAGTAGATCTAACAAAATTATTTAAGTAAAAAAATCATTTAATTTTAGATACGACAGAAAAACAACCGTCAACAAAACTAATAAGAAAGCGATAAGAACAGCAAAACGCGTTAATCCTTCTTGTAGGTGCGGTGTAGTTTTTTATTAAAAAAAAAAAATTATAAAAAAATGATACTAATGGTACCTGCTGTTCAGGTAATACAATTTCAATCAAATTTTGTAGGCTCCTTTAAAAATTTAAAAATATTTCATTGAAAAAAAAAATTAATTTTGGATTTTTAAGAAAATAATATTTTTTTTTTATTTTTTGTGTTTTATTTATCTTTTTTTATATTTCTAAAACGGGTTGATGATTTTTTTTAAACTAAGTTTTTTTTTTAATTAAATATGTATATAAAAAAATTATTTAAAAAACCGCTACAACGATTTAATTTTTTTTTTTTAACTTAGATATTCATATTTTTCAAGTAATCAAATGCCATACTTGTTTTTGAGCTCTAAGTTATTTTACGAATTTTTTGTACAAAAGCAATATATATTACTTCGATTTTTAGCAGCTGATCTACAACTGTGGAACTATCCACCCACCTTAAAAGAAGTGTATCGATCTTGGAAGTAATCCAGGAATTAACACCGACGAGAGAAGTTAGTAAATTACAGAATAGAGTTTTCTTCGACCCAATGACGAGCACATGTAAGAAGAGGCAAAATTCACTGAACTGGAGAAAATATATATGTATAAATATAATATAAAATCAAGAAGTGGAAACTAACGAACCCAGCTGGAAAATCGATCGTTTTTTTGCGTGTTTTCAGCTATATTTTTGTAAAAAAAAATATTTCATGACATTTTAAGCAGTAATTTTGTATGCCATTTTCTTAACAGAAGATTACTAAAGCCAAAAAAAATCAGTATAAACATCTTTGACCACATATTTACTCAAATTTAGATGGTTTTCCAGGCCGTTTTTTTCCAATAGTGGTCTTTTTAACTCAAAACGGCCGCGGGGTCTCGAATTTCAATTTTCAAAAATGTCCCAGAATAAAAATTACTTGTTTAAATCCTTAACAAGATCCACCATACCCATTTTGAATATAAACAAAAATAAAAATTCCGACACCCCTCTACGTATATACTAACATATATCAATAGAGGTAGATAGTAGGTATGTACACATTTCATTAAATTTTTCACTACAAATACAAAAATCTGATAAAAACCTTATCCTCGTGCCAATTTTCTCAATCTTTTTTATGAAACACACTTTCCTCCTCGTGCTAAAGATTTGTTTTCGTATCTTACATCATCTTATAATGTTCATCAAAATACAGTTAACCTTTTCTGCATCCCAAGCATACTGCCTGTCAACAAAAAACAAAAAAAAAAAAAAACAAAACAACTAAATGCATTCCAATAGATACATATATTCTAAACGATTTTTTAGCATCAAAAAAATTCATCACAGATAGGGATTAAAAAATAGACCGTTACATAGCATCCCATAAAATAAGGAAGCATATTTTCAATCCCCCTTATGACTATCTGAGTAAAATAATCCAAAGGTAAAAATCTATAACCGTTTATGACCCCGAACTGACCCCACAAGAGAATGAACAATGCACATCATGAAAAAAATTGAGAATTTAAACATATTTTAGTCCTTTTGCCCCTTATTTTGAAATTTTGTATCCCAAAAGAGGGATAATATTTTTCGCCAGGTAAGATAAACAGCAGCAGTTTGATTTAAATTACAAAAAAAATCCACTTCCGTATCCTTTTCAATATGTGCGACAGGACAACACTTAATGGCATGCATATAGATAAATGCTGGGCCTTATAATAGAAAAGAAAGATATGTAGATATATTTTGTTGTCCTTATGGTTAGAAGAAATCCTTGTGTGCCCAATCGACCGTTGATGGACGAATTTCTTCGCATGATTTTTTTGTATATTTTTATGATATGGACCCTCATTTTGCTTTAATCAGAAATTATATTTGCATCCGGCATTGTTACATAAGACCGTGTGAAAAGGGATTCGATCAGGGACAATTTTGTTATGCATGGGTACAATAATATTTTTTGACGAAGGGTTCAATGATATTTTGTTGAAAATTCGTTGAGATTTCCATATTTCGCGCATTCAAATTAAAAGAAAATACCTTTATACTAATAGACTATAGAATTAATCATAGAATCTTTCATTTTTGATTGTCTGAGACTAAAGATTATGCCAAAAAAATTATTTAAAATTTAATCGACTTATTCATCCATAACAAAAGTCTATTCTTTTGTGAATTTCAAAGAATTTTGAAATTGTGAGGTTGGTATATAAAAGTCAAAATAAGCCTTAATAGCCATCAGGCAAAAGAATATAACTAAGGTCTTTGAACTTAATATTCTATATATCGTTGGACCTGAAGCCCCATATTCTCCCCTTCAATTAACATATCTAGATTTTCACCACCACCCAATCAAAAAAAGAGGAAGCCACTCAGAGGAATTGTATACTTTCACATTAGTCCTAAATTGACACATGACAAATAAAATAAAACTCATGTAGGATTCAAAATTACTCTCTTAAAAATGAAAATTTTGTGCTGAAGGAAAAAAAACAACACTTCCAACAAACCTGTCACTGAATAGCACGAGCCATTTGTCATTAAATAGTTTTTTTTTTTTTAATTTTTTATTCCCCCACCCTGTTAACCGAAAATAGATTACAGACGCCTGTAAAATATGGTCACAACCAAATAATAAAACGCACTATCCTTAAATAAAATAAACACCACAGACCGCGGTGCAAGAACCGCTAAAAGAACAAGAAAGTGCATTGAGTGTCACATAATCAAGCCTTGGCGTACGATGTCACATATGCACCTACCAGCCTCCCTCATGATCATCATGATCAATCGACAGTGTAGTCGAACTTTTTCTTTTCTCTCTCCAAACAAAAAAATACATCTACAATAAATCCGATTTTATCGTCTCCTCATATCAAATAACCGCCTCAGGAGATCTCCGCCCGATCCTCATCAACGAAGTGTGCCTCACATTAAATCCGACAAGCTTCCTCCTAAAAAAGGGAGACATCCATATATATTAAAAACAAATCCAAATCTGTGGCAGCACGGTCCATGTGCTACGGCTGTTTTTTACATGCCACGCGACCAAAGCGTATTCGATAAAAGGTGAAGATCATTTTCATCAGAAGCCGAGCATCATTTGAAAAATCTTTACTCTATTAAAAAAATCAAGAAATACTCGCTTCAGACAAAAAATGTTCCTAAATAGGGAGCTACTGCATCCCTATAATATAGATAGGAGGGAAGATGGGGATTTTAATGACGTGAGGTCGGTTGGCTTGCGCACTTTTTTATTTTTCCTTCTTTTTTTATAAGAATTTTTACCTGGTCTTCTTCTTCGCAGAGAATCTTTTTATCTTTTGTAGATGAGGCCGCATTAACCCAATAAAAAAACATACTCACCGAAGGAAGAAGATGACAGAAAGTTCAAGAAGAGTTTGTTGATACTCAGACCCTGTTTGGAAGAATAATACTTATGTACATACATTTACATTTTTTTATAACAAGGGGCAATTTCAGAAGGATATTTGAAGATCGCACGGATGTTTTTTAATATAATTTCAGCGCGTGCTAGCGCGTGCTGGTTTTCTTTACGAAATGATACTTACCTACTGATGTGTATGTTGTCCTTACAAGTTAAAAATTATGTTTATTAAGGTCGGGGTCAGTTGAACTAACCTAAATACAATTTCTGAATGTTTATTGACTTTTGAGAACTATAAGAAGTCGTTTCAAGCTTTTCTTACGATTCCTTATTTTCGTATGAATTCCTTCTTGTAAGTTTGAGTAAGTTTTTCGTAGATAGAAATTACTTCAAGATCGGATGATAGCTTTAAAAGTTATGTTCTGCCATTGAAGAAACGAAAGATACGTAAGTCAAAACTATTTTTGTGTGAATTTTAGTAGAGAGATTTGTGTTTTCTTTACTGCCTGAATAGAATGGAACTGATATTAAAAATTCGGCTTATGGGAGCATGCTGCCCATCACCAGCAACTCCCCTGCTTAAACTCACTTTAGGATTTGGGGTAGGTGCAAGGCTGGGTTTTCCCATAGTGGGAACTATAAGTCTTTCGGTGGACCTAGTTCCCTGTACCGTTATTTGTCATACTTTGACTTGGCGGTTTGTACCTCTATTCTTCCGAAGCGAAATTCACCTCCAAGATCGCGGCTTGCTTAAAAGTCTTTTGGTGTGTAATTCAGTAAGCCATTCGGGCTATCCTAAGCGTGGGGCTTAGCATTTGCCCAGATAAAAACTCTGTAATAGGCCGTTACGAACTTCATATTTTTATGGAAACTCCTTTTTTTCTATGATGGGGTCGCTAAATTCCGATGACGTGTTTTTCATCTGATTCCCCTGGGTTTGCAAAAACGCACACGTTTTGTAACACACAATTGTACAATCTGTAAGCAAATGGATACATTGATTCAAGTCCCTAACTAATTCCGAAACAAATAATTTATACGTTTCCTAATATTGGGTGTCCGCCGGGAATGTATACTACATTGTTTTTGCCGCCATTTTGATTTAAACAAGTAGTAACGTGAAATTTTTGGGAGAAACAACAAAACGCACTATTTATCGTGTAGTGAATGATTTCGAAGAAAGAGGGTCTGTAGGCAAGAGGCCCAAGCCCAAACATGGACCACAACGTACTGCAAGATCAGCTGAAAACTTTACTGCTGCTCAAGAAAGTGTTCAAAACAAACCATCAACCTCAATTCGACGCCTTGCTAAGGAGCTTGGTCTTCAAATAACAACTTTGAAAACTTTTTAACGCCACAACTGCATGCTTTGGGCTTGATTAACATGTGGTATCAACAAGACATCACATCGTATACAGCCAGGATTACAATGGAATTACTGCGAGGCCTCTTTCCACAACAAGTTATTTCATGAAATAGTGATGTTGATTGTCTTCTATGGTCACCTGATTTGACTGCTCCGGACTTCTTTTTGTTGGGATATTTGAAAAGCAAGGTTCATGCAAACAAACCAGAAACGCTTGAGCAATCAAACAAAATATTCGTGATGAAATTAATAAAATACCGCGTGAAATGTGTGAGAATGTAATGAAAAATGTGCTCAAAAGGGCTCGAATTTATGTGACTAACAGAGGCGGACATTTACCTGATATTGTATTACATACATAATTGCCGACATTAAATAAAATATTTATCAATATAAGATCCATTCTCTTTCATTTAATCAAAAATTATAAAGAAAGTATTATACCTTCCCAGCGGACACCCTGTGTATACCTTCTCTTCTTGTTTTTAAAGCTAGGCTAACGTGTGATTTTTGAACTGGACGAATGAAATGAAAAAGATTTTTTACAGTTTTATGCTTTAAAATTTTTATGTTTCTTATCGAAATGGACTGTTTTAGACCGGGAGCAGATTTTGGGTGTGAATAATAGCATAAAAAGAAGTATAGGCATCGAAAGCATCATTTATAGCTACAGGGTGGCGAACGAATCGTGCTACAAAAATAAAACGTAATAACTTTTTTTCTGTGTGAGTAATCGGATTATTTTTTTTTATTTTGTAGGTTACTATTTAGATTTATAAAAATGGATGCTTGGGATACGGAGAAAAGAATTTGGATAGTGCAACGGTACTATGCTTTGCAGTCCGTCATTTCCGTCCAAAGGGAATTTAGGCGCGAGTTTGGCGGTAATCCCCCGAGTAGATGGACCATTATACCATCGAGATGCCAATGTTCGGGTTCAGGATACAATCGCAGCAGTAGCATCTGCAATACAGGCCAATCCGAGCGTTTCGACCCGAAACTTATCGGGGCAAATTGGAGTTAGTAGACGGTCATTACAACGGATACTTCATGAAGATTTAAACTTGTTTCCGTACAAAGTCCAAATTACAAGCAAGTTAAACCCTCAGGATTTGCCTATTCGCCTGGAATTTTGCCAAAAAATGATATCAATGGCCGAAGAAGACAACACATTGATCAATTGTTTGTTCATGTCTGATGAGGCCCATTTTGATCTTAATGTAAACAAGCAAAATTGCCGTATATGGAATGAGTCTAATCCAGAAATGCTCCATGAGACGGAACTGCACCCAGAACGAGTCACTGTGTGGTGCGCAGTTTCATCAAGGTGTATTGTCGGGCCGTACTTCTTTGAAGAAAACGGTGTAACCGTTACTGTCAATGGGGACCGTTATTTAAAGATGTTGAAGGAGTTTTTTTACCCAGAACTGCGCCGAAGACGTATACCATTCAACAGCGTTTGGTTTAGCAAGATGGAGCAACTGCACATATAGCCAGACCAGTTATGGCGGAGCTAAACAAAAAATTCGCAAGCAAATTAATTTCTAGGAACTCCACTCTTCGCTGGCCCCCAAGGTCACCTGACCTGACTGCACCAGACTTCTTTTTATGTCAAGCAAGAGGTGTATAAAACGAAGCCCAGGAATTTACCTGAATTAAAGCAGTCCATAACGACAATAATTGAGGCGATCCCAACTTCAACTCTTCAGGCCGCAATGAATAATTTTTTGATCAGGTGCCGCATATGCGTGGGAGAGCGTGGAGGTCATTTGCGGTCTATAATCTTTAAAAACAACTAACTATTTAAAATAAAATTTAATTTTCTAACCAATAAAAAAAAGAATAAATGAAATACATCGATTAAAAAAAAAGTTATTTGAATTTCTTATTGTAGCACAATTGGTGCGCCACCCTGTATTTAAAAAGTCAAAATCGAAATTTTGCAGTCCACAACTGGGGCTTTTGTGATTAAACAGTGCATCAAAAAAAAAACAAAAAAAAAAATATGAATGCAACTTCGAAGGTTTTCGATATCGTGATTTTTCTGGTATCGTTGCCAGCCCTAGTCACTTCCCAAAAAAACTGAAATATCGGTTTATATCGACTTTCTTCCAATTTAAAAAACTTTGTTTTTCTTACTGATTCTATAAAATTGATGTTTTGAAATCTCGACTCAACACAAAATCAGCTGCACTGAAAAAAGTCGAGAAAAGGATCGGCGGTACGGCGCCTTTCATGGCAAGGCGTTTGGGCAGTTGCCCCTCTGCCCCACCCCTTTGTACGGCCCTATCCTGAACTACAGAAAAAATGAAACGTCAATTATTATAAGATTTGCTACTTGGTGAAGGAGTATTAAATTTATCATGTAGAACCAAAAAATAGGTTTTCTGGCAAAAAAGGCGAAAATAATAAGAAATAGTTAAGTTTGAATGCCTATGCCTCTGTCACTTTTGAATTAAAATGTTTATTTGAACACATCATAATAAATACCTACATACTTGAGTTCCTACTTAATTACTTTTGAGCATGAGCATGAACATGCCTTAAGCCTTTCTTTTCTCCCAAAAAAGTCGTGGAAACTTAATAGAGTAGATAAAGTTCACTTAAATTTTAAATTGAAAAAAATAAATGGTTGTAGCTATTTGTAAAGTTCTTAAGCTCTGTTTAATATGGTGATTGATATAGAAAAAACAACGCAATACGCAACTAAATATAATTTATTGAAATCACTTAACAAAATACAACATTTTGACATATTTTTGCATTAAACATTAATTTTTAGGCTAATGTTTTTAGGCTTAATGTGATTCATTCATCGATATTCCGGGTGGTTATAATTTTAAAAAAATCGTTACAAATCAAGCTGTGACAATTACACCGCCCTACATTTTCTTTTAGTAATCGAACATTGATTTCACTCCTTCTCACTTTTCACCCTACATACCTACCTACTCAAAAAAAAAAAACGAAAACAAAAATTCCAATATTCTTTTGACTAAAAATAATAAAAAGAAAAACTTTACAAAAGACCCAAAATTGCACAAATGATTTCACGGTCCACAAATTATCAAATCATCACCATCACAGCGGCCACCATGACTATTCTGCACGCCATCATCTTCATCAATATCCTTGACATTTGCCAAATTAAACTAATGCCTGTGTCTTGTCGTTTATTCTTGCTTTTATCGCTATCAAAAGTTAAAGCATTTGCAGAGGGCTAAATTGGTATTAATTTCAGAATTGAAGATCAAAGCAATGATGTAAGGTATTGGTGGATAAATATTTTTGAACATTGTAAAGTATACAAGGGTTTGCAAACAAAATTGAACTAAAAATAGACGTGTACATTTTAAAAAATTATATTTTTTTTAAGTTGGCAATACTTTTTTAAACTGGCGGCCATTTTTTCAGCTGTCAAGTGATTTATTTTAAGGTTGGTTTGGCATTTCAACATAAGTAGACTGACACCTGATCACGCTTCTAAATTGTGCAAATTTATTTTGAAAATCATGGTTCTGCTCGAAATACGTAACTCGCGAATTTTGTTCAAACAGAACTACCGTATTTGGAGTGATGATAATCCTCAAGTGAATGTTGAGACACCGTTTCATCGGCAAGAACTGACTGTTTGGTGTGCTTTATGGGTTGGTGGAATATTTGGTCCATACTTCTTTAAAACGATGTTGGCTAGAACGTTACAGTCAAATACAGACTTTTTCGTTCATCAATTGAACAATCATGATGTGCAGGAGCTGTGGTTTTAACGAGACGCCGCAACATGTCACACAGTGCCACAATTGATTTATTAAAGGAAACGTTTGGCAGGTAACCGCATAGTTTTACGTCACGTATCGTGTGATTTAATGTCGCTTGACTATTTTTGTGGAGATATGTAAAATCGCTAGTCTCCACCGATAAGCCCGAAATGGTTGACCACTTGGAAGACAACATTAGTCGCATTATTGCTGTTATTTGAACAAAAGGTTTTTAGTAGGTAAATATTACGAATGTTAGTTAAACTTATTTTCGAAAAAAAAACTGCCCAAAAATTCCTATCTCTTATAGTTATATAATCGTACCTATTGTATGTAAATTAATTTTTTAAAAATTTGAGATAATCGAATTCAATGACTTTCCCCCTGTAATATAATAACTATGTGCATCAGTTTTCGAAATTAGTGTTTGAGTTTAAGCTATTTTGATGTTTTATTTCGTTGGAAGCATTTTTTTGAATTCTTCACAATCGTAAAGATTAGTTTTTCATAAAATCTCGAATAAATTTTTTCCAACGAAATCTATACTTACCCCTTAGAGCAAGGTAAATCGAAAAAAACCCTTTCCCAAGTCATAGCAAATAAATTTAAACGCATCACGCATAATCGCAACAAAACATTGAAAAATGAGCTAAAAAATACAAAAAGAACGTAAATTGAGACTGAAAAACTGATTTTTAGCAGAAAAAAGGGATAATAAAATAACGTATAAGTTCGCAATGTTGTATCGATTGGAATTATAGGGTTGTATTTTATTGTTTTTATCCCTACTAAGCACCAACCCTGTCGTTTGTGTTGTGTGGGGTGCGTGGCGTGTGTGGCACATGCCAAGCACATGACACATGACGCTAAGCGTCAAAAGGATTCAATTTTAGGTTGAACTTCAATTTCTGGTAGACATTTTCTGCCCGCAGGACAATTGCGTAAATGGCACATTGCATCAAGGGTGGCTGATTTTTTTTTTATCTATGTGCATGTTAATATGTACACTATGACAAATAAAGGAGAAGGAAATGAAATGAAAGAAAACTACTGTTAATCTGGAATAGAAGGGTTTTTCAGCCGCTGTAACATTAAACTGGACAATCTTGGGGTTGCTTATCAGGAACAACACACACAAAGTTTCCCTCAAAAGACTCTACAATAGGGTTGAAAATCAATGTTGCTTAAATTGATGATATGTCTTCTAGCAATGCATAACATATAAATATATTCACCATCCCACTCATGCCCACAGATTCACAACTTAACAAGAAGACTTTTATTTTCTTTCAGCACAGTCGAACCCTTTTAGTAGCTGTTCCCCTTTTTGCAAGTAAACATAAAGGGTAGAATTCGTAATTCACTTATAACTTTGGTACATAAATTTTGCTATACATTATATACCTAACCTTGTACTTCAACTTCCGCTATATATATGTTTATAAATTTATATATAAATAATAATACCTATACAGAATAAAATTTGCCATCTTTTTCCAACTTGACATTTAATGTTACTGCAGATATAAACTAGGAAGTGGGGTGAAATAAGAATCAAATAAAAACCTCATCCAAAAGAAAAACATTATCCAAAAGAAGGTATTGCAAGGTAGCTATGTTGGAAAGCAAACGAAACTTTTAGACCCAACGACTAAATAGATAGAAAAACTCCTTCACTTGATTGAGTGTCCTGTGAGATACAGAAAAGGATGTCTTCCACATATAAAATGGAAGGGATGATGTTTGCTTCCTTTTTTTTGGGTTTGTGGACTTTTTTTCTGTAGCTTAACATTGCGGCTGAGAGGGTTGACTCGAAGAGCATGGGAGTCACATATTAAGGACACATACATAATAATATATATGGGTCTTCGTCTTTTATACCTTGATAAGGGTGAATGTGTGTATACAGTTTTCAAAAAAAAGGGAGAGACTCTAAATTTATTTTCTTAACTATTTTTTAGTCCTTCTTTTTTAAGATCCTAGGCAAAAGGATACCAATCAAAAAAGGAAGCCATTGGCTTAGTATAGTCACTATAGCCTTAAAGTTTATTTCAAAACATATATAGGTATATTTTTTGGTTTGAAGTAGGATCGCACATAAGGGGTTGATATAAGGTTTACAATATGTTGTATAGCTTTATGTTTATCCTTTCCAATTTAAGAGCAAAAAAAAAAACATAAAAAGAATGAACGACTCATAGTCTTTGTACTTATACATACATACATACATTTGTATTTGTTGGACATATCTAAAATAAAGTTTTTTGCCAAAAAGTTTACTGGTAAAAGTGAAAATTGCGTTGTAAATAAGAATTAGAAAATCCTTTGAAGGATAAAAAGGATAACAATGTACTATTTGCTCGTATCTCTATAAACTCTAAAGGATAGGATAAAGAGGAAAAGAATATATAAAATGTTTAGTCCAGACTCTTTACCATTACGCTTATGAGGCAGATTACTTATCTACAAAATATAACATGTCTTAATTTAAAAAAAAACAAAGATTTTGATTTTTATCGAAACTTATAAATAACTACGTAACTTGAAAAATAAATAAATACAAGTATACCTACGCATAGATATATATGCGTATGTAAGTTGTAGAAGAAGCTAAAATCAATTTTAAAACCATTTCCTAAATACAGTAGTGTTCTAACACTTTTTGGAAGCCCAATAGGAAGTTATTCTATACAATCAACAAATAATGAATTTCACAAAATAAAACCAAAAATTTTTAAGATTAAAACATTTTTCTATTACGGACACGAATTAAAAAAAAAAATTCCTTAAGCTAACTCCTGTTGAATATCCTTGTATTCTTATTATATGAACTTTGTTTTCTTTTGCTCAATTTACTCTCTCATTTTTGATTATTATTTTTGTGACGTATTTGAGAATAAAACGGGTTTGTATTGAAAAATGTAACCAT
The DNA here is from genome assembly GCA_946251815.1 of Dasysyrphus albostriatus. NCBI lineage: Eukaryota > Metazoa > Arthropoda > Insecta > Diptera > Syrphidae > Dasysyrphus > Dasysyrphus albostriatus. The sequence continues at coordinate 69,900,641 of OX276337.1, read as the reverse complement.
AGGTTAAGTGTTGAAAAATAAATAATTAATTTTGTCACAACTCATAAACGGCTTTTTAAAGGCAATATTAAATAATAAAATGTTATGTCTAGTTCTTAACCTTTTTCGGAAAAAAACATAAAAACATAGAATGACAAACTTGAAATTGTCAAATTTTGTTAACGACTAAAAATCCATGAATTATTGAGCCATAAATCATTCGATTACAGTTTTTACCACTTTTTGAGGTAGTGCTATGCTTATTTGATATAAAGCTAATAAAGAACCCAAAAAAGACGTAGAAAACATTGCACGACAGATTCGAAATTGTCACAAATAATTCAGGACTAGTTAACGACAAATTATTAAGCCATAGACCATTCGCTATTAGCAGTTTTTACCCCTTTTTTAGGTGATACTTTGCTTACTTGATATCAAGCTAGCAAAGGACGCAAAAACACAGAAAACATTACGCGATTAAAATAAATTTTTCACAACTAATTAAAAACTAACTAACGGCAAATTATTATTCCAAAAAAAAACATTAGGAACAAGAAGTTTTTAAAGCTCTTCGAGATTCCTCAAGTTAGCAAAGCACCCAAAAAAAAAATATAGAAAATATTGAACGACAAATTTGAAATTATCAGAACTACATAATTAAGGGAAAATTATCCACTTACCCATTTTTCGATTCGTTAAAGTTGTTTTGCTAACTTGACATTCATAGAAAACAAATACCCCAAAAACACATAGAAAACCCCGCATAACAGAATTGATTTTTTCACAACTAAATAACGAATAATTAACGGCAAATTATTAAGTTCTCAAATATTATTATTTTGAAGTTTTTGACACTTTTCAAAAGACAAAAAAACATTGAAAACATAGAAGTATAAATTCGAAACTGTCACAAGTAATTATTTAGAGTATTCATGCAACTTCGTAAAACCCTAGATAAATTTAGAAATTGGATAAGTTTATCTTTTGGTTAATGAACTGTCAAATTTTGTATGGGAAATGATTTACACAATTTGGTTAAACTTATCAAAGGATTTTGTTGCGTAAAATTAACCAAACTGGTTAAACTTATTCAAACGTCATTGTGACACTTACTCTGATTGAATTACGTAGCATTTTATCAAATGTTTAAAAAAGGGTTGTTCATGCAAACTTTGCGTAAACTTATCATTTTACACAATTTGTAAGCTTACGACGTTGCATAAATATCCTTATTAATTTATAACAAATAAAAATTCTTAAAATTGTTTTCTCGAAAACGACGCATTTTTTATATAATGAATTTTAATTAAATCTTAAAAATACCAAGCGAGTTCAGCTACAAAATAAAGAATTTGTAACCAAGTCGTGATGCATTTTATTTTTGTTTGTGACTTTGACCAGACGAGACCGCGAGTCGATACTTTGTTATACGACACCAAACGAGACTGAGTTTTACGAGACCGATACTGAGACAATACTAAAATTCTTTTATTTTGACGATGCCGAGACGATACTTACATTTGCGATTTGCCGATACCAAGGATACGGTGCCGAGTCGGTATCGTCCCGATATCGTTTTAGATGCTTTGAAGCTGTTATCGTCTCGGTAACGTTTGGATTTCCAATATCGATGCCAAACGATGCCAAGATCTGGTATTGTGGAAAGCCCTAGAAAAGCATTTAGATTCAAACCACTGCTATCTTCTTTTCATGTTTAAGCGATTAAGTGAAAAAAGTACACTGAGAAAACTGATCTATGACTTTATTAAACAGAAGCATGTTTAATTATATGTTTACATAGAATTGGACTTAAATCTAACTCATATCTATAAAGATTCAAAAATACTAATATTTTGGGTTAAATCCGTCTTAATCAAATACATTCATGTTTTATTATTACATTAGAAGCTACACGCATTTTTGACGTGAAATCAACCCCATTTGAGTTTGATTTTTGAAAAACCTGTTTAATTATTTTACTCACTGACAAATTTTTAACATAATATCAATGAATATGAATGCATTTAAAATTTTAAGAAAAGAAGGAAATTGAACAGAAATGTTAAAATTAAACTGGAATCAATTTGAATTGAGCTCAAAGTAATAAATGCGTTTAGCGTCTAAGATATGTGCAAATAAGTCCATCTCTTCCATCGATCGGAAAAGATATTCAAATAGTTCCAAAATTAGTGCCACCGTAATACCATCGGTCCAAAAGAAAAACTCGGTAAGTGTAGAAAAAAATGATAAAGCAAATGAGAATTAAATGTATTTTAAATCTAAAAAGTATCATTTTGCCGGGTTTTATAAAACATTAAAAGGAATGCACGGGAAACGTAATTTTAAAAGTGAAGCAAAAAGTGAATTTTTAGTGACAAAAAATATGTTTTAACCTGATTTCCGGCTAAAGTGTAATTTTTTAGCAAGAGACTTTTAATTTTGAACCGACAATATGTAAATATGTGTGTTGCATGTATTATATGTAACATTATCATCATTAAAAATAGAAAACATTGGTATTTAGTTAAAAGGTGCTAGCATCTATTTGGAAGAACTAACATAGGAATCAGTTGATTTAAACAGAAAACATCTTCTACCCAAACACCAACATATTTAAAAAGATTAATATGATTCTGTTGGAAACAACATCAAATGAAGTTAATTAAAACAAACAAAAATATCTTAATGTTAAATAGAAAGCATAGTAAATTTGAACAGAATCATGTTCAAATCACTTCAACGATGAATCAATACGATTCTATTTAAATTAAATAGAAATCGATTCCATGCAAAATCATATGTGTTTGAGGTTGATTTAAATATGAATGAGTTAATTTTTTTTCTGAGTGTAGGTACTTCAATGTTTTTTTAATCTAATACAAAATATTTGAGAGATAAAAAGAGGCACTAAATGTAGAACAAATTTCTGTCCTCCCTTAGAAAATAAAATAGAGAAGACACGATACCGAAAAAAAGGACGGTTGGTAACCATAACTACATTTATCACATATCGTCGGTTTTCTGTCAAAGTCTCGTACGGTAATAAAATAAAATTCTTAGATCTTCTTAAAAACTGGTTGATAGAGCCAAATGGAGCTATGACACACTTATAATGCATTTAAATTTGAATTAAGTGATTTGTTTAAATCCAAAATACATCAAAATGTTAATTAAGGACATACGAGGTTCCGACAGTAAGTCAACGATATTTATTTATTGATTAGGGAAAGAGTGCGAACAGTAAGATACTTTTTTAACTTTATTATTGGATGTTTTTGTAACTGTTGCGGAAATTCAAATCGAAATTTTGACATATCTTCACGTTTCGAGGTCCCTTGAAACGGAATGCATCATTTTTAGAGAGATGTCTTTGTTTGTACGTACTTTCATATGTTCTTTTGCGTTTTTACATTCATAATATCTCAAGAACGAATGAACACATCGACTTCGGATGGATTTAATTTAATAAATAGTAGTTTCAACACGTGCAGAAAGGACTTTCGAGAAAATTCAATGAGCGGTTTTTTCACTATAGCACTTCAAAAAAAAAAAAAAAAAAACAGTGTTAAATTTCTTTAGTCTCGAATATAAATTTCGTTCGAAGCAATAAAGAATTGATACAAATCCGATAAACCTGGCTCCAACATCTTAAGAACAAACAATGATATTGGCTTCGGGTTAGTTTTATTCTACTTACTAATTAAACAATGTTTTGGTCTTCACTTGATTGTATATTGAACACCTCAAAAAGTGAAACGTTCTCGAAGATCTTGAATTGGCGAGTTTCAGTGATAAAATAACATCGGGCCTCCAAGATCACCAGTGGGAAGTTACCAGTGTGAGTCGCACCCAGCCTCTTTTTTTTTAATTCTGAATAGCCTTGCACTCTTTTAAGCAATCTTACAAAAACTTTTATAGTATTTTATTAAATATTTTAACTTCATAATGGAGGGAGAAACTTTCTTGATTAATATATAGTTAAATTGCAATAAGTTGAATTATGAGCATAGTCAAACTCATGGTTGCCTCTTTCGGTCATTTGTGACCAAATTTGGTCTTTATTTTTCCACTTGGTATAGCATGGTGATTTTTGTTCCACTTTTTTTTAAGAAATAAAAAGAGAAAAACTCGATTTTAATTTTTTTGTTCTCAAATTAAATACATACCTTTTTTGAGAAGTAACTTTTGTAATTAAAATGTATGTAACCCACTGTGGTTAGAACTGTTTTTTAAATGAAGCGAAAGTGTGGGGTTCTAAATGTTTTTGGTGCTTCGAATTCGAATCCTCGTAATTTCTCCAAAAAATTCAAAATGCAATGTTCACAAAAATGGAACTTTGTATGATTCTTAATTGTTTGTCTCTCATTTACCAAAAAGTCAGATTATGTCTTATTCTGGAATTCTAGCAATCTTCTTGTAAGCTTCCTTAGAGCTTAATGTGTACCTACTAATTTATTTTATTTGTTGTACTTTGTACCGAGGAAATGGTTTCATCGGAAAAACACATTTTCTATGATTCTTGTAAGCATAACGAGAAAGTAAAGTGTTTGATATTTTTAGGCTTATTTTTCTTAGAACAGGATTCAATCGTTAGTTTGCTGTACGATGGGAGACTCTCACCTCAAGGTCATTTATAAAGAGTCACAATATACCTGGGTCCTTTGATTATTTCTATTTATATCTTCGATTGCGACCACCACTGCATTCACCACCCTACCGCCATCCTCTACCTTTAAGATTCGAGGAAGTTTCACTGATCCCTATAGGGGTTTGAAGAGCTTTAAGATTGTGTGATTACCATATTCCTGACTTTTCTAGGTCCTCTGACACTCTGTAATGCGTTAAATGCATTGAATCAAAAATCAAAGTGAGTTCTATTTTTAAGTTAAGTTAAGTTTATTGTTCATTATTTATAATGAATTTCATAACAAATGATTGCAAGCGAACTCTATTTCTATCTTCGATTGCGAGCCACCACTGCATTCACCACACTACCCACATCCTCTACCTTTAAGATTCAAAGAAGTTTCACTGATCCCTATAGGGGTTTGAAGAGCTTTAAGATTGTGCGTGATTACCATATTCCTGACTTTTCTAGGTCCTCTGACACTCTGTAATGCGTTAAATGTATTGAATCAAAAATCAAAGTGAGTTCTATTTTTAAGTTAAGTTAAGTTTATTGTTCATTATTTATAATGAATTTCATAACAAGTGATTGCAAGCGAACTCTTAGCAAATACCTAACAACTAGATATGCAGCATGCTTCGACGAATTATTGTTTTAATTTTATCAATTCCATGTCTTATTTTTTGGATCCTCGGTGTTTTACTAAAATTATCTTAAACATCGAGTTCAAACCTTTCCATTTCTATTATTGATTGTTTCTTTTCATATTGACAAGAATTCAAGCGAAAATGAATAGAAGTGCGCTCAAAATTTCGGCAATATGATGCAAAGAAGAGTGAAAACTTTGCAGCTGTCGCGTAACCTTTGCCCGGTACAAGTCCTGTTCCTCATTTGCTTCCTTGTTCCGTGTTCAGGTTCTGATAACAATAGTTTTCCCTCAGCACCACTATAAGAAACACAATGCAAAACCTGAATGCTCTTCAATGGGACAGTAAACAGCAACGTAGCTATGAAACATCAAAAAGGATAATAACAGCAACAATAATCACATACACATACAGGCATAACGAAATCGAATTCGATCGATTCTACCCCAAAAAAAGGAAAATAAAAATTTGAAACGATGGATTTTTTCAACTAAATATACCGTTTTCTGTTTGTAAAATTGTAAAATTGCATTTTTTTCCCTAAAAATTGTTGGTTGTCCCCCTTGATCTGATGATGCACGTGTATGCGCATAACAATAAGGGTTGGATCGGGTACAGTACAAAATTCAAAAAACCTTTAAATATAAAGGGATAACCGATGACGTAACAGGGCTGATCAAGTACGTGTCAAAAAAAAAAAAAACAGCTTGGTCATCATTGACGACGCTGGCAATAAAATGAAAATCCTACGACTATAGAAAACATTTCGTACGGAAGTCGATTAAACATGCAAGAGAAGATGGTCCGTCAATATTTGTTTTAAGGGGTTGAACGTGCACACACGAATTAACCAATTCGTTGCGACTGTCCCTGGGACTGGACTGACCAATGCCGGACCAAATCACGCAATTTTATTCTTTTGATGCTCCCGGAAAGGCGAATACACCCAAAAAGGGATATTTTATGGTATCAGCTTGTATAAATGGTTTTATGCAGCAGCAATAGGATTAATGGATTTTTTGTTATGAAGTGAACCCTTCGTGCAAGGGAAGGAAATTCGAATAATGAATTGATTGACGCGCTAGTGCTATCGCTATGTGCTAATATTGTTTAGGCGCCAAAAGGCATATGGTCATTTGTTAAGTAGGAATTCATGGGATAGGTACTTATATTATTTTTGAAACCCCATGTGGATCATGGTACGTATTTATATTCTGTGTAACTTCGATTATAAAAAAAATGGATTGAAGTCAATAGCTTGTTTTAACCTCCAACTCCTACTAAAGGCTGAGAAAAAAACCTGCCAGACTTTTGCATTCGATATGACGAAGCATACACCTATGTGGATAATACGAGTATGTCTCTCATACTCAGATGAAAATATTTACGGGATTCCTTTTAGAACGTTTGTCGGAGTGGGTACGTGAAAATGAATCGCTAAGTGAATTCCAAGCAGGCTTCCGAAAAGACTACTCGACGGTGGATAGTATCTTCACGCTGGCCAGTATTGCCCAAACATTATATGGATAAAGGTAAAAAACTGTTTGCTTTCTTCGTCGACTTTAAGGTAGCTTTCGACTCAGTAAACAGAAAATCGTCAAAAATGATAAAAATAATTCAAAGTCTCTATGAAGATAATTTAACTTCTGTTTGGGACGGAAGCAAACTTTCGGACTAGTTCAAAACAAGCTTAGGTGTAAGATAATATTTTTGGAAGATCTGGATACATTTCTCCCTGGTGGAATTGCATTGCATTGTTTTATTTGCTGAGACTCCTTCCATGATGCAAATCATGATAAATAAGCTTCATCAGTACTGTACTCTATGGGCAACCTAAGAGTATACACCAGCAAATCAAAAATTATGATATTTCGAAATGGAACTGCGAGGTATGCTCAGGATGTGAGGTGGTTGGGAAAGTGAGGAGATCGAAAAGGTTAAAGAATATAAATATCTAGGAGTTACCATCACACAAAAATTGTCTTTAAAACACCTTGAGGAAAAATTAAAAAAAAAAGTGAAAAAGCAATCAACAGTAGTTGGAAGAATATTCTATGCAAATGGAATATTGCGACAAGTACAGAGTACAAGGGCTTTGAAGCTGAAGTCAGATGAATTATGTGTAACGCAGCGCAAGTATGAGGTATCTTTCAATACGAGGAAGTGGAAAAGTTACTACGTTATTTCATCAAGAAAATTTTTAGGTTTTCTGAAAGTATACCAACCATTATATATTTTTACGTTAAAATTGCATATTCTTTATATTATAAAAGTACTAGAACTTCCGGATCAGCGAATACCTAAAATTGTAGCAAAACATCTAACAAGTAGAAATCAACAGTTTTTCAAGGAATAGTTAAGATTGTGAAATCAGCAAAATATTGAATTTGTACCTGAAAATCCGTCATTGAAAGCTAATAAAGATAGAAGGGTTCACTCACGAAATTTTTAAGGTACAAGCTCAACAAAGTCAATTTGGAGTAATTTATAAACTTCTTAACCATGACCTTGAAGAAAAAAGCTATTTTTACGATAGATACAATTTGGATGTAAAATCAAAAATCTTTAAGGGCAGAGGTGAAAACTAGGCTTAAATTATACACCGTAAGGACACGACAGTATGGCTTGCACCATGTGCAACTTTATTTGAATATGCCCAATCTTAAACGAAGTAAGAAGAAAACACTGGGGAAAAAACAGTTTGCAGCAATCGGAAACTATATCAGTTCCAAATGGTGACAACTGGATGAACTTATATAAATAACCAAATATAGGTAACGAATAATTGATGAGAATATTTAAAATAAGAGGTTATAGTATTTATGTAAAATTTTCTCTCAAGCCAATGCTCATATTGTGAAAAAATGTAACATTATTGTTCAATAAAATCACATTTTCTAATCTAGTCTAATTTACTCAGATTTTAGTTAGTAAGTTTGGTATACATAATGTACATCCACCTGCATAATTATTACATACTTGATTTAATTGAACACACCTTGGCTTCGAAGCAAAAGTTTAAACCTCACTTTTAAGATCTGTTAAAGGAAGCAAATAATTTATCAATAGAAACCACACAAAAATTCCGTTTTTTCATAAAAGTTCCGCATCTATAATAACTGTTGGGTATAGGTATACAACCTCTATTTTGTGTTTATAAAAAAAACAACTCTTTATTAGTATAAAGATTTTTATTATTTTGTTGTACCAGTGTTTTACTAACGTAGCAAACAAACTTTATCATTTGGAACCTTAATGTCTGCCAACCGTTTCTTTTTTAAATAAGGGAGCACAAGGAACCTACATATATGTACCTACATAAAAAAACTTTCTTTAAATTTCACTTAAATGACTTTTTCGTTTTTTTAAAAAACGAAAGTATGGAGCACAATAGGCACATACGTAATACAAGTTGACATATGTATTTCATTTCTCTTAATTTCAAACGTAGAAAGTAGAATTTCAGACCGATTAATTGCATTCACGCCCCCCGCCTTCTTCAAAGGAAACAATAATTTCGCTATCAAATCGGCAGACTACCAATAAACTTCTGCTGGTATTGGAATATTGAAGCATAAACAGAAAGGATTCTATTTCGAAAGCAAACCAACAACTGTTCGATTTCCTATCCCTGACAAATAATGCAATCATGTCCTTCTCTAAGAAACATGATATTTGTTGAAATGAATTCAACACAAACACAGGACGAGAAAAAAGTATATTAAATCACCCACACGACGCATGTGTATGAACCTACGTCTCAAAAGGACTTTGGCATCATAGAATATTTGCCAAAGAAATGGAAAACATAATATAAGGATAATTGAGTTAAACGGTATTTTTTTTTTTATTTCAGGTCATGTTCAAAGGATATAAAAAAAAGATGTGTTCCTTTAGATTGGGGTATAGCTTACACATGTATTGTCCTGGGCAACGGGTTCTAAACCCCATTAGGAACCTGAATCCTTGTTTTTTTTTTTCAAAAGAAGTTGATTAAAAAAAATGACATGAAAACAACAAGAAGAAGCTCAAGGATATGGCAAGGATCCATAAGGCATTTCTCAGTTTCCCCTGGAAACTCATCAATTTTCTAATTCACTGGACAGAACATTTGTGAAGGATAGATTTCTTGTCAAAAACAGGCACCAGGAATCAAAAATTTCAAGAGTTTGGTTGTATCCCCTATATGTATGTGACAGAGAGGTGGTATGCTTATTTTGTTGTTGGCTCTTTTGTCCATGTTCAAACAAAATATATATATTTTTTTAAGTGGGTGGATTTATAAAAGCTGTTTCTATTTCGATAAAGTGTAGAAAACACATAAACTTGACTAGGGCTCTAGAGAGGATACTTTCAATTTGATAAGTACCTATCTATAGTTCTTTTTCAATATATCAAAAAGTAAGGCCAAGTATGGGTTATTTTGTGTTTTATTTTTATATATAGTTGTCATGACAGAGTGGAAAAAATATAAATCCATCGAAGGCATCAAAGCACTTGAAAACACCCTCAATCAAAATTTCAAGTGTTGAGAAACAGTTTTGAGTAGATATTTGAACTAAACTCATTAAAATGGTCATAGAAAATGGTTTTTATTCTATTCTATTCGAAATCAAATAACAAGCCGGTTAACATTTTTAATTGTTACTAAGCTTTTTTAATCTAATGCAAATACATATTTTCTTGGCTAAAGTAGCGCTTTACAGTTCTGTGTATGGACCTGTGCCTTCGCTAACAGCTGCATCCTATAGTTTTGTACAATGATTTACTTCGGTATTGGGTCTGTCTCTGGTAGGTTTTACAAATTGATTTAACCTTTTGGTACAAAACTTTCTAATCTAATTCCTTCATCTCCCGTCAGTCTTTCTCTCATTGAGAGCAGATTAGGATATTCTATGGGGTGGCGAATCCTTTTGTTTAACTCTTGTTTAGTTAATATAGACCAAGAGCCGACAGAAAATTTTGGGAGTGGATGTATAAGCAAAATCTTGGTATGGGGGCTTACAGGTCCATGTATCGTGATATTAAATACCAAAGTCAGGCAGGTTTCGTTTTCAGCCTTTGGGAGGGTTGGAAGCTTAAAACCTGCTTGGTTTCCTATCTACATGCTAGGGCCATAAACACTTCAATTCAATTTTAAAAAATAAAAAATGATACTTTGTCATTTTTCCGAAGTCGATGATACGGTCAAAAGAAGCTTTGATTTTAGCTTCCTAAGCAAATCTTATCAGACTTTTTTTTGGAGACTTTACTTTGTTGCATTTTTGTTGGCTTCAAATTTCCAAAAAAGGGCTTATAAGGTTCGTATAAAATGGCTTTATCTTGAGTTTTATTAACGGACCGGTCAAAAAGAGGCACTGGGTCCTTTTAACCCCTCACCCCTCCCAAAGGCTGAAAAAGAAACATGCCAGACTTTATCATTTCAAATCATGATATATACCTCCACTCCTAAAGTTTGCTGTCGGCTTTTAGACTCTTATGCTTATAATCTGACAAACTGGAGCTAGCATCGGCGGAACAGAGCTTTCCTTGTGGAAAGTAAGTTAAAGACTACATATCTGATGGTTGTACTAAGCAATGCTTCCACTGGTTTTTAAAACTTGAAACCGGTGAAATTTTACTTTCGAAAAGGTTATGAAAGATTCGAACGAGAAAGGATCTGGGTATTCCTTTCGACAGCAGCCAATCAACGTCAAATCTCTTCAAAGTATTTCTTGTAATGTGAAAAAAACGGTCCTTTCTATGTTTTCTCCTTGTCTAACAAAAGGTTGAGTTGAATAAAACTTCAACCGACTAAATGCTTGGAAATTTAAAAAAAAAATTTAGTGAAAAATAAGTTTATGAATAACATTATAATGGCTCCTATCGTATACCTATTCGAAGCCTGACCACGTAAATTTGTTGAACTGTGAAGTGTGAAAAAGTCAACAAAGATAATTATACTAGGTACTCCAAATACTCATAGTATCACTATCTAAGGACCTTGTTTATATTCCGTCTTCCCTCTTCCATTGCCCTAATGATTGTCGGAACAATCCCGATATTAGAACCTTGTCCCGATTTTTAAAATGTTCTGATTTTGTCCCGACTTTTCTTTTCTTTTTTTTAAGAATAACTTTGATATGTTAAACAGAGATACACGTTTTTGTATAACAATGACTTCCCTTATTAAGAAAGAAAAGTGAGATTGCTTTTTCTATACCTGTTTCCTGAAAGAGTTTATCAACTTCTTGTATTTTTTTCAAAATAATTGTGAATATAAGAAACTGGGTTTTCTTTTTTTATTTATATGTTCTTCAAACTAAAATTATTTTCAAAATAGGTTTTATGGCATTTAGTGCTACAAATTGGCGTTTCGTCCGGCTTACTCACTTGGACTCATCAGTGACGTAAAATAATTTTCAGTTACCAGACCTTGTATCCAGGCCCGCAGTGTGTTTTTAAAATTGTTTTGACGAGATTTCAAGTTAGTTATTTCTATTTTGAAGTGGTTATCAGACAAGTCGCTAGGTCAAGCACACAAATTTTACCAGAATTGTAAATGTCTCGAAATAACAGAGTTTTATAACAGTACAGCAATACGAATAAATTTTTAAAGTTCCTTAGGAAGTATTATTATTTGTGTACTATTATAAACACTATGTTGATTAACTTTTTCCTATGAACAGAACATTTTTAACGTTTCATGGCTTTTTTTAAGTCACGATTTGATTCCTGGTTCCAATATTGAAGAAAATTAATCTAGCAGCCCATCCAGTATCCTGGATAACCAATCGTTCCAAATAGGACTAGTCAACATTGAATTTATTGTAGTCGTATAAGGTTGCGGAAATTCTGACAAAATCCGAATCAAGAAAATGATGTTAAGCAATTTAACGTTGGACGAAGGGAATTGCAAAAGACTGCCAGGCACTGAGCTGATCAATTCTGATGTAGTAACTAAAAAAATTTCCTCCGCCAGCATTAAGTTTTGAAAATTATAGTGGTAACATATTCAAGAATACATAAGAGATGCCACCTCGGACAAGGTGAGTTGAAATTGATGAAAATATTGAAACCCGTGATTTGATGAAGAGAATAGGCATGAACGTGCAGCTAAACAAGATCTTTACAAAATGATGCTGCATAGAAAGATGAAAGGTCTTCGAGCAAACGAGCATTGAGAAATACTTTTCAAGAAGGAAAAAGAAAGGAACGTATTGCTTAGCATTCTGGATTGGCTTCACTGCTGAGCTATTCAAATTGGTTGCAAGCCTCAACCATTTTGTCAGAAAAATGAGGTAAAAGTCCAAAAATCCAAACATCTCATTACCTATTTTTTGCCCCGTCCTCAAGAAAAGATCCTCTTTTAACCTCGCAATTTATAGAGGTAAACAAAAGTTACCTATAAAGTTTGAAGTTCCAATGTTATAGCTTTTAAATAATTTTTAGATCAATTACACGTGTACCTAATATTTCTACCTACTACACTTTGCAGCATGCACTTAAAATAGTTGGTTTGAATTAACCTTTATCGGTTTTGTTTTCCTTTGTCGGCTTTGACATCATATTTTGTTAATGCTAGCGAAACAAGAACACTCTTTTTGATGATGCGTTGTAAATTACGAAACACCCGACGACGCGACGCCAAGCATCAAGGAAAAGTGTGTTTTTCATTTAATTTCATTGCATTTCAAAAGAGAATATCATTTTTTAAAAGAAACAATGAAGGACCACATTCTTCGTAATCTCACAGAACAAAAGATAACCAAAAGTGAAACATATATCGAACAATAACATATGTATGACGCTAAAAAAAATACAAATCCTTTAATTTGATATCCGTTAAACTCCTCATTGATTACTGCCTTTTCATAAGTTAAAAGGTGGAAATCGACCTATGAGACCAATGGTAAATATTCTTGGATATTGGATAACATTTTAAACAGCCTTAGTTTAAGGTACATATTAACATGAAACTATACTGAACAGCACACATTACGTATATGTAATCAATGTACCTAAGTTTCAAATTTAACAGTTGAAACAGTTTCTAAACTCTTCTTTCCACTTTTGAAAATTTGGAGTTAATTGAAAAAAACTTTTACAAGCTGCTTAATTGGTATTAGAAATTAGTTAGATAAAATATAACATTGGAGTTACCTTTATCCATGTTTGTTTTGAAAATTATGGTTGGAATACTTGACTTATTTTGAACCCAGTCAATCGAGCAATATAGAAAATTTTGATGAGTGTCAAGTTAGCAAAGTAACTTTGACGAATCGAAAAATGAGTAGGTGGATAATTTGCCATCAACTAGTCTGCTTTGCTTACTTGACACAATGGTGCAATTGTTTCTACGTTTTTGCGTATTTTTTAACTTCACATCAAGTTAGCATATCACTACCTCAAAAAGTGGAAAAAAGCTGTTTAAATCGAATAATGTATGGGTTAATAGTTCATGGTTATTTAGTCATTTATAAGCTTTGACAGTTTCGAATTTGTCTTTTTTTTAAACCGTGGTACCTGTGTATACTGTCATGACACCTAAATTCTCACTACGCAATTTCTCACGAAAAAGCCTGGCCAAGATACCAAACCAAGCTATACTTTTTGAAAATACCGTCTCGGTATCGTTACAATCGAAAATTTTTAGTATCGTCTCGGTATTGATATCGGTCTCGTATGAATCAGTCTCGTTTGGTCTAGTATAACGAAGTCTGGTATCGGCATAGGTATCGGTATCGGTGTCGTCTGGTTTCGGTCTTGACTCAGTCACAAACAAAAATAAAATGAATTCTGCGTTAAAATATCATAGCAGAAAAATAATGGTGTTTTTGGGGCGTTTCCGAGGAACCAAGACTTAAGAAAAAATATGAGAGGCTGTTGGTAGCTTTCACTTAAGTCACTTCCTCCAGCCAAAAAGAATCAAGTCTGAAAATGTCATCCGAATGAGTGGTTTCAGAGAAACAAAACAAAAGAAAAAAAATGTCATTTAAATGACTGGATTCAGAGAAACGTTGAAGGAAAATAGACGAGGAAGTGGGTGGTTCTAGTTAAATTAACTGCCTTAATCTTCTCCCAAGTAAAAAGAAAAAACTGTGAAAATGCCAATCGAACCATTAGATGCGTTTCTGAGAAACCTTTTACTAGAATAAGGTACGAGACGAGATTATGTTCAAAAATATATTCTTTCTGCCGATACCACACGATACTACCGAAAGTATCGGTAAATTTCGGTCCTAAAAGTATGGTTTGGTTTCGGTATAGGCTCGGTATTGCTTGGGTTTCCAATACCGATGCCAAAGATACTGAGACTTTTTTGGTATCGTGGCCAGTCGTACTCAAGAAATGACGTATCTGGTTAATCGTTTATTTTTAACTGTTTTTAGTCATTTCACTTAAAACTTTGATAAATTCTTTAAATTTTTCAACAAAACAAAATTATCAAAACCGTTGTAAAACACAAAAGTAACCTCTGTAGAAGAGATACACAAAACTAAAAACTGCTCTCCTGTAAAATTTTAAACAATCAGATATGTACGTCAGTTCATGAGAAGAGCTACGATTTATGCGACCAACGATTTTCAAAATCAAACCAAAGCGAATTTTACTTTAGCTACCTGATGAAAACAATTAAGCAATTTGTTATTAAATGAACAAATTCATACCTCTTAATGTATGAACGACTTTTCATTGATTGAAAATTATCTTATACTCGAATACCAAACTACCTAGCGAAAATTTAATATTTACTTATCTGCGGAAGGTAAGTATACCTTAGGACTTTTCGTCTCCCTTTATTGGTCTAAAGTCTTAAAAGCTTTAATAGAATCAACCCTTACGTAATAGTTTGAAGGTATCCAGTAGCGTAACGCTTTCATAGAACCCTGACGAAGCATACCAATACGACACCAAAATACTGATGACCATTTTCTGTACAAAAAATATTTACAGAATTATTTCACATTATCCAAAATCCATTAAACTAATTAACGACATTTTTAATTGCCACTAAATACACAGGGTGTGAGTCTTAAGACTATAATAATCCATTAAAAATGCGACCGATTAATCAAACGAGAAACAATATACCAACTAAACAACATACTTATACCAATCCCCGATAGCTTAATGTATATCTTACCTACTTCTGTTAATAAGGACCAAGACAATCAAATATAAAATTATGAGAGCACAATAAAAATCCTAGTCAATTAATCAGCCATTAATTTCATCGAACATATAGTTATGTAGGTAGTAATAAAAAAACTATACTGTTAAAATGTGTAATCTATATCCCTTACAAAGATTACAAAGAGTTTGACGTTAAAAATATCCCTACTATTGAACACGTAATTTGCTGGAATAATAACCGAGCGGTATAGATACATTAGTGTTCATGACTCGTCCCGATTGAAATATTTTGTGATTAACTAGAATCCTTTCAAAACTCAACCAACCAACCAACCAAAATAATAACCAATAGTCATTTAATTTTCTACTCCATAAACTTAGCCACTCACTGATGATGTCTTCTCGCCAAAAACGGATAGGTACCTAACTCAATGGAAATGCAATAAATAAGAATTTTTGTCATGTCTCCCAATCCTAACCGACACATCGACGGCACAAAGGACCCACTTCAAAAAACGGATAAAAAAGACCTTACACACCAAATTGTCATCGGGAAGGATTGAGCACAATCAGGGGCTTACAAATAGAGGCATGCTATCGCGCACACATCAAATCAGAAAAAAAGGGATAATATCAAGTTATCCTTTTATGTTTTTGCAACTTTGTTGTGTTGTATATTGAAAGACTCCCAATAAAGAGCAAGCATACGAAAATCCATTCACATTGACACTGCAAACAACTGAAGCGCAAAATATACATGTAGAAGAAAGGACACACAGAAAAAAGGATAGATACAAAAAATAACAATGATTATGTTGTGTGGTGGTGCCTAAGTTGCGTCGTTGTTTTTTATGGAATCACAGAAACTCTCACAATAAAAAAGGGTATAAATTGGTTACTAACCTGATTCCTGATTATGATCCCGAAAACGGAGGCTCTTTTCGTGTGTGTGCGTAGGTCTCAATCGAATTGAGACACAACCGCAATTATTGGTCCCGATAGATGGGCCAGCATCGATAACGAATGAAATTGACTTTTTTGTGTTTTTTATTACCTCTTTCTTGGATACTCCCCCTTCACCATGGTTTTTTCTCTCTCTTCTTTATCAGTTTAATCAGCTTAATCGGGAATAAAGGATAACAACTCTACTCGTTTGTTGTATAAGAAATAGAACTACATATTTGATTTGAGCTGATGCTGGAATTTTGTTGACATGTATGGAATTCTGACACCAGCACAACTATTTATAGGAGACAGACAGCAATTATTTGCCTTATTTATGTATATGACCTGAGAGAAGTAGGGCAAGCTATCTAAACTTGTTCACCTGTCGAGTGTCGACCCTCACAAAAGGGGAAACATTTAATCGATCGCTCTGTATTTATCTGATCATAAATTCCGACAAAATTGATCTAAGAATGTCCTTTTGCTTGTGCTATTGGGAGAGATAATATGTATGTAAGAAGACGCATTCGGAAGGTTTAATGATGCGGTAGGTGCAGGGTGATGTCATAGATAGTAATGTTGTAAGATGATGAGGATGCTTAAGACACTTGGCAGACGTTTTTATGTCGGGTTGCCGTTTGATGGTCTTATGTCAGGTAAACAGGTGATATTTTGTAGATTCGTTGGACGCACACAATCGATTTAACAAAAAAAACGAAAGCGAGGAAAAAATTACCGAAAAGAAATTTAAAGACTCGGTCACGCAATTACCTACATGTACAGATTACCTGCATAAGAATATAAGTTTTTTAATTATGGCTGAGTGACAAGTGCCATTTCTGAACTACAGAGTGACACGTAATCTGCTTTCAATAATAATGTTTAATTTTTACTTGTGTTATGGTTACAATATGTGTTGGGTAAGTTTTGGATTTGTGAAAACCAAATTTTTGGGGTTTTTATCAAACTTGGCATAACGATAGTAGAAAACAAGAAACAAGGGGGTATCACAATCCCGTCTCTCTGGTCTATCTGTTTGTAGGTAGGTACCTCGCCCTACAGCCTATAAGACTGATGCAATTTCCTAAAATGTTGTATTTTCTTAAACTTAGTTTTGGTCACTAGTAAATTAGAGTTAGAAGGTTCCGTAGAAAGAAATAATAGGTCCCCCACACCATGATACTGCCTTCACAGCTATGCAGAAAGCTTAAATATGCTTCTCTTTTCGAAGGACATGAAAATTATAATTATATAGTCGTCAGGGGAAATCACATTTTGCCAGTCCGACTTCAACGACATTTATGTATTTTTATCAAACTTTGAGGCACATTTCTTTTCTTGATTCGTTAAGTTGTAGTTTTTTCTGAACATGTTTTCTTAACAAATGTTAAGCTTGTTTAATAATCCGTTTTACCGTCGGAAAATTTCATTTTACACCGCTTTTTATTTTGATTTTTGACGCAGAGTCATGGGGATTGGAAGCTGCTTTCGGTGATTGCACGTCTATCGGTTCTTGATGTGGCCCTAAAAGTTCCACCTTTCATATTTTTACTTGCGATAAAGGTAATTTAACAAGGCAAGTTTTGGATTCCTGCCAAAAAAATTTCAAGATGACAATCAAACATGACATAACGATGATAGAGAATACCAAAAAAGTGGGTGGCAATATTCTATCTGTCTGTCTGTTCGGCTAGAGACCAAAGGCTGGATCAATTTTCTTTAAACTTGGTACATAGTGGTTTTTAGTGATTTTGCCAACAAGTTTTTTAAACAAAATTTTCTTAGAACTTAAAATAACGGTACCTGCCATAAAATTTTGGTTAACAAAATCTTATTTTCCACAAAAAATGCTCCACAACTTTTCTTTGCAAAAATTAAATAAATTTCGGTTGGTAAAAGCTACCTTTGGATGGGAAACGATTCCCAAAAAATGGTTATTAATGATACCTTCCAAATAAAGATTTTTTAAATTTTCGATTTGTTTCAAAACTGTTTTTGATTTCAATATTTTTTTTACAGAAGCTTCTAAGCAATGTAAATAGTTTTACTTACTAAAGTGTTCAAAAATGTTAATTTTGTTTGTGAAAATCAAATATGAAAATTAAATGGTCGATTTTGTAAAATACTTTGTATTTATAGGGTTTTGTAATTCTTCGTAAAATATCTTAGTAAAAATTTTTACTTTTATGAAAAAATAACGGTACCTTCCATAAAAATGTTAAAAAATCGTTGAGGAAAATATTTTTTTTTTTTCAAAAACTGCTCCTACGATTTGTATTTGACTCTTTCTGTATGCTAAATACAGTGCGATATACTACAAGAAATTAAAAAAATCTACATCTACAAGTAGCAAGTAAATATTAAAAGTACTTCTTCAATTATTAATGACTTTTATTATTCAAAGTTTTCTTACTCCTTATATGTACAAATTATTCATGTTATAGCATCTGCCAGAGTGACAACTTTGGTTTTTTTCTTTTTTATAAAATTTAAATAACAAAACAAGATGTATGTATATACTTCGTTTCATTGAACTCTAAGACATTTCATCAACTATGCTTTTCCTGTACCATAAAGCCCAGCTGATATATTTAGGTAGGTTGTTCCAATTTTCTCCATTAAGTATGTTATGCATTTCGTGGTTTGTTAATTGATTTTTTTCCGAAGACATTTCTTCTTATTTCCTGCAAAATAGGGCACCTTCCCAAGAAATTGTAGCACATCTTCTTTTTCCCCCTGGTTGCACAGTCCACAAATTTCAGGAAGATCATTTCTATTTCGGATAAAATTGAGAGATAGTATCTCTGCTCTCGTTTTGAACACAATTGTAATTAAGTCTGTTTTAGGACTGAAATAGTTGTTGTTGCTCAAGTTGGGTTCAGCTGAGAATAAATGAGTCTTTTACTTGAATTCCTGGACTTTTCTTCGAAATCCACTCTTTTTTTCTCGTCGACTACCGCTATGAGACCATATACTCGTAGCTCAGTTTTCCATGAGTCCTAGTTGTTGTCTTGAAGCTCAAGCGAGAAATTAGAATAGTCCGCCAAACGATTACACTCTGCCATCCATGAATTTTGTTTCCTTAGTACCATCATAGTGATTTTCTTAGGTAGCCTATTGTCATCAAGCCCAAGCGTTTTAAGAACATAGTCCACTTGCATTTTGAGTGTCGAGATAAACAGAAGAGAAATACCAGTCTCTAACAAGAGTATGTGGTTTGGAGTTGTGCTAGGTAGCTAAAACGTTCTCTTCAAAAAGTATCGCAAAAGTTGTTCCACTTCCTCAAACTCCTTATGACCCCAGATTTGCGCCAAGTAGAACATAATAGCTTGTGCTGTTGCTTGAAACACTCTTTATTTCGAAGCTGAATCTACATCTTGTACTTCTTATAAAACGTTTTTTTAATTTTGTACTTACTCTTTATTGGCTAAACAGATTGGGAATATTTTTTTCTATGAAAATTTCAAATAAATAATATAATATTCAAAAAAAAGTTTTGTAATTAAATTTTTTTTTTTTTGAAAATTCAATATCTCAAAAACAGGTTAACTTTTTTATTGAAATTTTATTCTTTTACGCAAATAAATAAATACTTACGATTTACGTACCAAAAACTGTCCATAAAAATGTCTTAAGAGTTATTTTTTAAGAAAACCGCTCGAAGGATTTTAAATAATTTTTTCCATACGCACAATTAAGATGGTGTTATTTTTTTTTTTCATTTAGAACTCTAAGAAATTATTTTTTTTATTTATTTTTATTTACATTTTTCTCTCATAATTTCTGTCTTTATACTAAATAATGTTCTGAAACACTCAGTGTCTTGAACATAAGATAGCAAGTACCTGCGACCCAGTCGTGCATTTTATTTCCATACTTTTCAACACTTGAAAATTATCGCTTACTAAATTTGAACTTCTGTTAATTTTTTTCGCGATGTGTAGTTGGTTTGCCCTAATTCTCGAAATTATTTCATTTTGCCCTTTTCCTCTTAAAGATTTTCCGTGACCGATTTTCGTCGTTAACAGGTTAAACTCAATTAAATTAATTGGCATAGAAGAGTCTATTATCAGTTGAACCTTTTCAAATGGGCCAAAAATATGTTTGTTTTATGAATGCATTTGGTCTAGTTAGCGTGCGGTGAGCTTAAAAATTTCGTTCTCCCAAATTAAGAGAATAGACAGCCATTCCAAAAAAATCGAAACCAAGCAACTCAATTTCAAATTGTGGACAAATTATATTAATGTAAGCCAACATTAAGACTATATGTTAAAGTTAACGAAGAAATTATAGATACAAAATTCTACTTGTTCCAAAATAAGGTAGGTAGTGATAACAAAAATAACATGGTTGTCTTCCCCAAATTAGATTTTTCGGTATTTTTGGTGCCATCAGTTCTCAATGAGTGGAATTTTTAAAAGCATTTTCAATACACTACTTAACTTCGGGACAGTTTTCTTGATAAGTTTGCTGTAGAGAAAAAATATCGTCGAAATTACTGAACATTTCATGTCTTCTCCATTACCGAAAAATAACAAAAGCTGGTATAAAAGGTGAACTAAATAAGTATTTTTGATGGTGTTTTTAATGGTGTTGTGTGTTGTTTGGAGAAAATAGAGTTTCACTTTTCTCTCCCAAACTTCAACGACTTAGAAGTTTTGAATTTCTTTGATCCCCACCTCTAAAAGTA
Organism: Dasysyrphus albostriatus; assembly: GCA_946251815.1. Lineage (NCBI taxonomy): Eukaryota > Metazoa > Arthropoda > Insecta > Diptera > Syrphidae > Dasysyrphus > Dasysyrphus albostriatus. The sequence continues at coordinate 69,879,637 of OX276337.1, read as the reverse complement.
ATTAAAGTAATTAAACAAAACTGTGTGTAAGATTTCAACGAAATCGCTTAACGTTAACATGTGCCAACGAGCACTTCAAATTTTGTATACAAAATAAAAGGTTTTTTACATTCTTTTTTATTCAAAGTGTCAGTAAACGTGTAAACATTGATAGAAAATAAACAAATATGTTTTTTTTTTAATTTCTTAAAGCAACAGTTACTTTATAAAAATTGCAGTAAATGTACAAAAACAATGATATTTAGGGAATTTTATTTTAAATGAGGTAAGTATTTGACAAAATGATTGAAAATATTTTTTTTTTTATATTTCTTTAAAAATTTTCCATCAAAGTTCACAATTTTCCTGATATTTTGAGTAAAAGACTGTGAAAACCCATTGAATTTTGTATGAACAATTTCAAATCTTCGCTGGGATGTGTTAACCTTAACCGATTTCAAAGAAATTTCACACAATTTTTTTTTCCAAAAGCCTTGATCAATTTTATCATTACTGACAATAATTTAAAAATACAAATCACAATGTAATTGAATAAAAAAGAATTTTTAATCGTGCGTATCCTCTCCGTTACCATTAGCTGTCTTCTCCGTTACCATCTTTCATGTTTTTTTCTGATCATAAAATGAAACGTGGCATTAAACCAAGGATGGTTTTTAGTATATATTATCTGTATGTAAGTCTCCAAAAAAAATAAAATTTACATCTTTATGGCCTGCGCAATATTTAAACTTTTAGTTCAAAGCCCGGAAATATCTAAATCGCACGTGTCTTCTCCGTTACCGGCTATTTTTTGTACAAAATTACTGGTTTTCATAATTGTTTGATGAAACTTAAGTGTCATGAACCCTGTGAGGAATTCTTAGAAGCAACTAAGTTTCATGAAAAAAATATTACTTTCTTAACAAGGAAAGCCTTACTACAAGTATACGATTGTTCTCTCCGTTACGTTGGAATGGCCGTAATTAGAGATTTTCAAATATTGATATAATCTCAGCGTTTAATGATACTCTTTCATTACAATATATGTACATGAAGAGAGATTTACATAAAGGTGAAAAAGTGGTCTCTATTCAGATGAGTAGCAGTGTTAATTACAAATTTACTGGCCTACTAGATTTCTGTGGTCAACAAGATTTATGCCAGAAAAAAGAGATATTGGAAAGATTTGAACTACATAGGGGGTGGTTAAATTTTAAGGGCCGGTGTTGAATGTGAATTACACCTAAACGTCAAGTTTTTTTCTGAATTTCATTTGACATTTCTCAATTTCAGACGCAATTTGAACTATGGAAAGATACACAATCAAGCAACGCGTTAAAGTTATTCAGGCTTATTATGAAAATGGGCGTTCAAATCAAAATGCATATCGTGCACTTCGTGATTTTTTCTTTCAATTTAACCGTCCAAATGTGCGTACAATCGGAAAAATCATACAAACATTTGAGCAAACCGGGTCTATAGGAGATATGAAAACACCAGTGCATGCTCGTACAGCTCTTACTGGAGAAAATATTGCTGCTGTTCGCGATATTGTGGCTGAAGAGCCGTCCACCTCAACTCGTCGTCGTGCCAACAATTGCACCGCTCACGCTCGTCGTTGATGAACATTATGCATTAAGACTTGCACGCGTACAAGATGCAACTGGCTCAAGAACTAAAGCCATAAAAAAGACCATTTCAAGCGTCGTCATTGGTCAGAATGGTGGCAAGAAATTGCAACAGTGGATGATCAATTTTCGAAGAAAATCATTTTCAGTGATGAGGCACATTTTCACCTTAGTGGATTCGTAAATAAGCAGAATTGCCACATTTGAGCGAATGATAATCGAAGAGTGACTGTCGAAAAACCAATGCACCCACAAAGAGTGACTGTTTGGTGCGGTTTATCGGATGGTGGCATCATCGGGATCGGGCCGTATTATATATATTGAGCCCGTTCAGGCAGTTACTGACAATGGTGTTCGCTACCGTGAGATGATAACGAACTTTTTATGGCCCGAATTCGAAGATATGGATGTGGACAATATGTGATTTCAACAGGACGGTGCCACTTGCCACATAGCTAACGAAACAATGGCTCATTTGCGCGACAAATTCAATTGCCGTGTTATCTCACGTGATGGCGATGTCAATTGGCCGCCAAGATCATGTGATTTGACACCGTTGGACTTCTTACTTTGGGGTTATTTAAAAGAAAAGGTGTACGTCGATAAGCCAGGAAAAATTCAAGAGCTAAAGGATGACAGAATTGGGCACATTAACGTTATAGAAACTCAATTATGCCTCAGCGTCATCATTGAGGTGTGCCGACGAGGTCGCGACGGCCATTTGGTCGATGTTTTGTTCCATACACAATTGAACCACACCAATATTATCAAAATAAGAAGGAAATGACAGTAATTTCTTATATAATTTGTATTTTATTTAAAATCAACATCGGCCCTTAAAATTTAACCGCCTTTTATAATTGGAAAGAAGAAATTTAATTCTTTTAGAAAATTACCTCATATTTGAACACAACCTCGAGAACAGCGAAAGATCTGTGTTTTTTTTTTTTCAATTTTGAAACGACAATACCTTAAAACCATGACATTATAGAATATTTCTGACTTTGAATTCGAGTTTAGCACACCCAAAGCCTTTGGGATAGTATTTGGCTAAATAATTTCGAAATACAAATTTTATTGTAAGCCTATGCCTACATCTTTGCGAGCAGATAATACAAAATTACAGCATTAAACAATTTGATTTATCATTCCATTTTCAAAAGCCTACCACAAAACGTCTTTATTGATTACGAATCGATTTCTGATTGAATACACTTGCACTTGTGATCTCTTGAACATCAGGAAGTCAAACAAGACGCCATCATAAATCATTGCAAGAGTCAAACTGAAAAAAAAGAAACAATTTATATTGTTCAAGACAAATGTCTTACACCTTTACAGAACCATAATAATAATCAAGAGTTACCTGGGATACAAGTGTTCTTCATGAGTCCGTTTTCTGATCATTTCCATTGAAATGCAAAATATTTGTTACGTCAGTTGAACTTTTGTCGGAGTTGGTCATCTTATCGTCAATTTTAACAGCAGGGAAGGAGAAAAGATATCAACATGACTGATAGAAACAACTTATGGTGTTCTTGTTGTGTTGTTTTCGATTTATCTTCTACTTTGTCTTTGAAGTCAAAGTGACCATTTTGTTATTTATTATTGTTGAAACGTTTTTTTCATTTTTTTTGTTTCTGAATATGTGACCCCAAGTGCAATGTGCAGAACGGTTTTTTCAAAAATATTTTACGAGTTTTCTACAAAAATCGCCATAGGGATGAACTTCTGAGAAATTTTGTTTACCTCTTCAAGTGAATGTACCTACACACAACCTATACCTTACTCATATCGATGAAAAATATAAAAACTAATGATCCACAAATTGATGTTCGCACACTGTGCATCTAACTGGACAGTTGGACAGGTGCAAACAGCTCAAAACAAATACTTCAAGAATCAACGACTAAGTGGCGTCTTTCCAGTCAATTGAATTCCAATAACAAAACACTTAAAGCAGCGACTTAAGAAGTACCCACATTTCTCAATTGATGATTGTCAAAATTATCAAATAAATAAATACCAACCAATGGTGACAAATTGCTGTCCAACCCTTCTGCAAACCCTTTCAATTACAACCCTTTTTCAACTCTTACAGAAAACAGAAAAAAAAAATGGTCACAAAAAGGGATATTGCAGTGCAGCACGTTGTTGACTCTTATTACTGATCAATTAAATACACCAGTGGATCACTCCATGTCCTTCCTTTTTGATGAATTCTGACTTTATTAATGAAGAACGTAAAAGGGTTGTTTGGAAGGGTTATTGCTCATCAATTTGTTTAAGTGCGCGTGAAAAGAAGGGTTGCTCACACCATTTTCATTGTTTACGATGCAATTATCCCTTTTGGTGTTTATTTGAGAATACACATACTTTGTGGTTTCGTTATGATTATGATGTTAACAACAGTTAACTATAAAATGAAGAAGTCTTTCAGAAGGGTTGATTACGGATTATGAGATTAATAAAAGTAAATTTGTGTAGATAGAGAAAGGGTTGATGAAAATTTGCTAATTAAGTTGGGAAAAATTGACTTTTTTGAGTAGTAGAAATGTTTTTTTTGTTAAAGAATTTGAAGTTATAGTGAAATAAGTTTACAATTGAAACATAAAAATTTTCTTATTTTTTTTTTACAAGTAAACTCAAGCGATACAATTTATTTTACAAAAAGAATTTCTGTAACTTCACACGGGAAAAGCAGTTCAGCAACTCGGGCCTCTGTAATGAGACCGTTGGATAAGATATATTTCGAGGGGAAACAGGCCACAATTGCACTCGCCTACTTCAATTTCTTCTTGGGGAAAAAGTTTTCAGTATGAACACACTTCTTCTGCGGAAATTTGTGGCTCTTGGCAACAACTTAGCGGCAAATCATCTTGTCGCAGTTGTAATTTTTATTCAAAATACAGTGGGGTGATTCAATGATACCACCACGAAGACGGACCACCAAGTGAAGGGTTGGGTCCTTTGGAATGGTGTAGTTTGACAGAGTGCAACTATCTTCCAGTTGTTTTCCCGCGAAGATCCGCCGCTGCTGGTATGGGGGGATTCCCTCTTTGTCTTGAGTCTTTGACTTTGATGTTTTTGATTTTATCAGAAGGCTCAACTTCCAAGGTAATCGTTTTTCCAGTAAGTATCTTGATGAAGATATGCATTAAAAAAAATTAAAACGTATACACTAAATGCCAATCACAGCTTGAAAATTATGTACATTGATCACATACCATAAGTCTTACATAATTTATCTTTGAAGAATGAAATGCCCACTTACCTACATGTAGATACTACTATACATATGCACATATCTACACTGTACAAACACATGTATTTATAAGTAGTATAGTCGTATGCACATAGATATAACTAGGCACCACTTGCAGTTATTGGACGAAATTTGAAGGACCTTGCATTTTGTTCTTTTTTAACATTATATTTGATATCACTAAAAACCCAAGCAAAAAAAGGGGGCAGCAATACTCGTATATTCAGAATTTACTTAGATACTTTTGCCAAAATGTACCGCGAATATACACGAATATTTATCTTCTAGTCATTATTTCTTCAGACTTCAAGTGCTTTTAGAATTCAACATAAAAAATGCTTTAATTAAAAAACTGTCCAATTAATCTTATTTTTTCAGCCTTTGTTACTACCTCCACAGACAAAGAAACATCGCGGATTCAAGGAGTTCTTCTTTATTCGTTTTTTTTTTATCTTCTCTTTTAAACTCTACACCTCCTATTCCCAGATCAGCCTATACAGCTAATAATTAAAAAAATTCTATAAAATATTGGATTCACTTCTTTTGAAAATTTCCCTAGAATCTTGATAAGCTTCAACATTACCGCCAAGATTCTAAAAAAAAAATATATATAAATATATATTCCTACCCGAGAAAGTGTCCTGCTACAAGTAAGTGATTCTTTTCTCCTATAAAAGAATGGACACGCCAAACAACGAGCCTGAGAAAATAAAAGGATATTCATTCGAGAAAGAAAAAACACACACAAAAAAATGTTTCATCAAAAAAGAACTCGCATTCAGCCCCTACACTAACTCCACAAAAAATGAAACAATGGACAAGGAAAAATCGTGGCCAATTTTAATTTTCCCCCCATTAAAATAAAAATAAAAAAACTCAGCAAAACCTGAAAACAAAAAACGTTAGGACAAACGGAAGAAGACGACCGACGACTGTGGCATTTGAAAGGAATCTTTGCTGATGAATAATGACAACGTCAAGTAAAAAAAAAAAACACTGCAAACAAAAAAGTTAAAAAGGACTAGAAAAAAAAAGTCCTAAGAATTTGAATAAATTCATTTCTCTGAAAGAAATGGAATCCTTAGCAGGACACGCGGGTGAGAAGGAAAAAAAAATTAAATTAAATAAAGGCTTTGTCTTCGGTGGGTCGTTTTTCTCAAGGACTTTGCTAACAGCACTAGGAATGAGATATATACTCTTTTTGGGGTATAAATATAAAGAATCCGTTCCGTTTCCCTTTTTTCCTTATAGTCATCAAGAGAGGGTGGTGTGGTATCTTCAAATTTTCACTCTCTATCATACTCCTTGTTTGATTGAATGTGGAACATAACCAAAAGAGAACGACCAGCCCACGCGAAAAACAGCAAAGGAGTCCTCGAGTTTTTACCTTCAGCTGCCAGGTGCGTGTATATGTTTCTGAGCAGAGGGTGACTAACTTAACTTCTATGAGCAAATTTTAGAAACAAGAAATATCAAATTATAGTTAGCTTACACTAATTTCATATTCCAGCGAACATAAAGATACCTTATCTCGAAAGAATGCATTAAGCGACGAACTATACTTTTTTCGGAGTTGGCCTTTTTGACAGTTTTCACTTAATTAATACTCAGTTTACAAAAGTTTGAAAGTTTCCCTCAATAAATTCATTGTTTCACGATGCGTCGTGAGAACCGAACCATTATTTTGGTAGTAAATTTGCACGATTTGCAAACGTTGTTCAGGAGTAAGTCTATTAATTATGAATTGCAAACGATACTGAGCACAAATCAAGTGACAGCTGTCAAAAAGACCAACTCCGAAAAAAGCATTGTCAGATTGAAAACCAAACGTTTAAAAAAAAACATCCTCCATGATAAACGAATTGTTGGCATACGAATCGGCTAATAGGGAAAAAAGGAAGAAACCGACTGTGTGTGTTAGTAAAAAAGCTAGTCGCTGTTGCAATTGATAAACAACGAAACCTGCATTGTGATTGAGCTTATCATGTGGTTTCAGTGGTGCGGTGTGTAGTGCATTGGCCCTTGAATCACAAGGTTCATGGTTAGCTCCCAGATGACGACAAAAGTGTTTTTCAATAAATACGAGCATAGACTAAGCACCACAAAAGGTATCTGATGATCGAGGTCGCACTCGTGAAATATCTATAACTCGCAAGCCTATATACTCGTTGGTAATGCACACAAGTTGTTGTTGTTCATTCAAAAATTATTCGGAAAAAATATAAAAGTAAACTTAAAAAGTTCAGTAAAATAATATTTATTAAAATAAATAAGGTTATTGTTCTAAATGAAAAAAATTATGAAAAATTAAGGATTTTGAAAAAAATAATTTTCCGCAAATCTAGTTCCAACCATCATATTCATAAATGTCAATAGAATGTAAATCATTCGTTCGCGTCATTTGCCCGTATCCTCCATTGTACAGGCACACCAACTTCTAGATACCAAAGGGGGCAACAAATTCACCCCCCTACATCCGGGACTCTCAATGTACTCAAGCTAATGTGGAAGAACATCGTTTAAGCGCAGTGCTATCTAAATTTTCCACCGAAATGAGTTTGCTTTCATTAAAAATCGCACGAATAAACATTATTTATATAAAGTTTTCGTTTTGTTATCTTTAAGTTTCTTCTTATTTTTTTTTCTTTTTTTGCTTGGGTCCAAATCTTCCTTGCTTTTTAATTAGTCCCAAGCAAAACGGCAAAAATTTGAAGCTGGCGCTGTCATTTGCATAGCAATTGTTAATTGTCACCACCCAAGGTTTGAGATCGTTTTGTTAAGAAAGGACTTTGGAAAGGAAAACAATTGAATTTTCCGTTCGAAAAACATAGCTCTGCAGGATGCAACAGCGTGGAACAATGAATGGCGCGGTTCGTCCATCATATTATATAAAAACTTTTTCTTATCGCCGATGGACAGGACAAGTAGTGACTAACAATGAATGCCTAACCAAGTGGAACGTGCGCGATACTCAAATTAATGCCTAGAAGTGTTTTTTGTTTTGTTTTTTGCTCTATCTTCCCATACCCTTGAGGTCCTGTCTTTTTTTTAGTTTGACGTAATAAGTGCTTGAACGAGGTTGAGAAGAAAAGTGGTAGTTTTGACTCCATTCTTTTTTGTTTTTAATATGAACGTGACAAAGGGTCAGCAGGTGCTCGAATGTGAAATAGGTTAATTGGGGGCCGACGCAACGTGGGAGAGTACCAGCGGTACATAATAAGTGTTTAAAAATTCCTCAGCTCAGGAGCTGTTCTCATCTGGAATTAAATGTTGCGGTTTGTTTTTAAGGTCTTCTTCGTCAGTAAAACTATTCGTCAAAACATTGATGCATAGTGCGTTGGATCGTATATTCTTATCTATAGAAACACAGAAAGACAAAAACAAACCTTCTTATTCAAAATAACCTTTAACTATTGAAAATATTACTCATTTGAAAATTATAACTATAAACAGAAATTCTAGCTTTTGAAATACCAATAAAACATTGTTGTAAGCTTTCCGTTTTTAAAAAAAGTTTTTTTGGTTGCATTTTAAGTATTTTTTTATGAAAGTGCGCCTCCTCTAAGCGGTAAGATATTGACCCCTTCTAAAGTATCGAAACACTTGTCTTGTGTCCCTCTACGAGAAATCGTTATTTGTTAGCAGCAACGTACGAATCGTTTAAACCCCTAAGGAATTATTTTCTGTATGGCTGATGCCCTTTGATACAATTTATTTAAAAAAAATTTTTGTTTCACAAAAACCCTGAAGATACAAAAATATAGAAAATCAGTTAGGTGCGTGACATAAAGCCAAGTGACATAAGGCCAAATTTTTAAGTTTAAATTTTAAGAGTTGGCCTTATGTCGATTTACAAAGTGACATAAGGCCAAATTTGATTGTAATTTAAGGCCAAGCTCAAAATGTTTTGTAATAAAAATTAATGCTATGTATTTGTTTCATTATTTTTTAATGATATGTATTTGTTTTTTTATTTTTTGTTGTAACCGTGGATAAGCAGGGAGGTATGTATGGAGGGCATGCTGCCCCCCTGCGACTCCCTGCTTGGCACACAATAGGATTTGGGGTAGGTTTAAAGATTGGGAGTATGCAGTTTCTTTTGGACTTAAGCCACTCGACAGTAACACCTGAATGTCAGTTCACCATAAATACCGTAGTACAGTATCCCTCGTTTAATTGCACCTCGTTTAATTGAATTTCCTAACTGACTGAATACTTTTCTGTATTAATAGAATAGCTTTTTATGCAGTCAATTGAATCCCGCTTAATTGAATTACTCGCTCAATTGATCTTAAAAAATGCAGCTTGCAATCTAAACACAAGCAAATTTTCGGTTAATTAAATGGCTCCAGTCGCTGCCACTTAAAAATAAAATAATTTTTTTGTTGAATAAAATATTTTCAAATGAATAATCAACCAAAAAATCTGACAAAATGGCCAGTGCAGTTAAGCGGGGAATACTGTACCTATTATAATAGGTGTAGGTGTTTGTAAATCAATAAATTATATACTTATAAATATAAATGTAGGTTTAATTTTAACCGTTCTTAGCTTGTTACAATTTCTTCGAATACCTTCTTTTGCCCAGGTACAAAAGTTACAAGTGACATATAGCCAAATTAGCCTTATGTCACTTCGCCAAAGCGACATAAAGCCAACTCCTAAAATTCAGCATTATGTCGCTTTTGTAAAGTGATATATGGCCAAATATTTCTAAGTGTTCCTTCTCTTTCTCTAACCATCAAATGACACTTTGAGGGAAAACATTTGATCAGCGATATATTGTTTTATTCTGAAATAAATATTTTGTAAAATAAAGCGGGAAAGAAACCAACTTAAAAGATTAATAAATAGCCAGTTTATGTATATATTGTATTATTTGGTCGCAACTAGTGAAAAACTTGAGTATAATTAGCCAGTGCCAGTGCAAAAATTTATTTTGAAGTTCAAACTATCAAGCAAAAATTAATTTAATTTAAGAAAAATATATCTATGTTGTAACAGTGCTTGAAGAAATGATCTTATAACTTATTTTGTTTTTTAATGAGAATGGTCGAAATGATATTTGTAGATATAAACTTTGTAATTTCAAGTTCCAAAGGTTCTTCAAACAAGTATTTGATTTATTTAATTTGCAATTAGGGCCAGTTGTACAAATATTTAATCGTGGTTCTGCTATTTTAACTCACTGACTTCGGTGAAATTCCAGTTCAACGATGGTTCAGGCATTAAATTGACTACTTTAACATACTTAAACGTTGAACCATCGTTGAACCTAAGTAATTCCGGTGAAATAAGCAAATACAAATTTTTGAGTCACAACTCAAAATTTGAACCACGTTTTTACAACCGGTCCTTAGGATATAATTCTGCCGTTGGTTAATTTGTTAACGTTAATTTTATTTTCAATTTTAAAATGTAGTAAAGTATTCAGAGTTGTTTTCTGTTGATTGCCTGCTAATCATTGCTTTCTCCTTTCCTCGAATGATTTTTCAACTTTAGTTCTACACGATATTCGGAAAACTATGGAATCCTCAATTTTTGGCGTTGAATTTGTTGTGTGAATAGTTTTATGCAGACATTTATCGGCATTTTCGCGGCTCTAATATTTTTCGATTTAACACAGCAATTCAATTAAATTTTTCTGTGGTTCAATAATTTGTTTTAAGCACTTCCAAAAAATATTTTATATCCAATCAGTTTTGCCGCTAACAATGTTTTCCCTCGAAGTGATTTACCTGTCAAAGTATTTTTTTTTTTTATTTGGCACTGAAGGTATCCCCCAAGTGCCCTATATCTACTACCAGCCAGACTACGTTTAGGCAAATCTTAACAGTTAGAACGACCATATTATAAAAAGCTAGACAAACTGAAATTACTTCTTTTTTGACGTTGATATAGGTCTCGTACTATAGATTGGGACATTTTCTGGAAATCACAAAATTCCAAATGATAATGTATTTGGATGAACTCCACACAACATCACTTCAATCGTATTATTTTGTTTAGATTTGTATCTTTATAATGGGCCTCTATTTATCTATAGACCCTGCAACTGTTACTCGTATGCCTACATCCTTGGAACTTTCATAGACATAAACAATAAACTTTTGGTACTATTTCTGTAGTAAACAGAGTAAATCCATCGAAATAAAGGATTTACAATCAAAATTGCTTTCAGTTTCATCTGAGGGTCATAAAAATTGTCAAGACTTTCTTTTAACTACCACAACACAATAATAACACACGGACCTCATCAAACTATACGAACATAATACTTTATGTGATAGATAGTAGAGTATTCTCAATGCCTCACTCCAAAGTAATTAACCATATTACCATCACTTGCATCATCATAAAAATTTTGCAATCAAATTTATTTCCTTCTATAATAAGAATGACATTGTTATGTGGTGACCTCAAATGTATTTCGATGTGTATTTATGTGTCCTTTTCTCTTTCAAAAGCTATATACCACAAATAAGAAAATGTCTTCCTTTTGACATATTTTCCTCGTATAACACAACAAAAAATCATAAAAATCCAACACATCCAATTCCTAAACATACCTACATATATAAACATACACAAGTTCATATATCCCCATCAAACATCCTTTTTGCAATTGACAACCCTTAAATCAAAGCTCCAAAGGGCCTACAACAAAACTCACAGCCAAACCCAATTCTTTTAATAATCTTCGAGACAATATCGAAACACAATAACAATATCCTTTGATGATTATCGTTTCTGTGGAAGCAACAGTAGCATTTATGATTATTGTTACACCACATCTCCACCAACTATAGAACTATACCACACACATCAATGAAGAAAAGCATTTTTCGTGTGGAGCCTGTGCTGTGGGTGAGCTAAGCGTCCTTATACACTCGTACAGGTTCCTCATAAAACAACTTATTCTTAGGAGAATCCTTGCTTTGAAAAGGGCGACAATAATTTTCGGAACCATTTGTATATGTGCTATATTGGCAAATAAGTTTGCTTTCACTTTCACTGATTCACTTTTTGCGTGCGTGTTATGTGTAAACTATACATTTTGAGCAGGGTCGGTCGTATCGTCATTAAGGAAAATGAGACAAGGCGCAAAATATGAAAATTTATTTCTTGTTATGTTTCATTATTCATCGTTTCTCGTTTGATTTCATCTCCAAAGGATCTACCCGAGGTCATTTAAAAAGGAAAGTGATAAAATAAGTACCGACGACTTTTTTTGCACCAAAACTTTGTTTCACAAGGCAGTCAAACAACTCCAGGAGAAAGATTTCAAGAAATAAAACTGAAGACAACATACTAGGCTATAACACAACCTTAAAGAAAATAAGCAGAACTATAAACATTACAGAGACCATCCATCAAGGAAAAGAAGCCTCGGCAACTATAATGGAAAATTTTGAACCTAGCCTATCGTTGAAATGAAAAAAAAAACTGCAAACTTTGGAGCCTTTCTACAAGTCCCTAGCATGCTTGGCTCCTGAGATACACTATGTGACTTGCTAAATTCACTGTGAAAATAGTAGTTCACTCGATTATACCCTTATTTGGCGAACTGCAAAATCGGGAATAGAAATGTAAAAAAAATTCAAACAAAACTGCAAATTCCTGTCAAGGTCCCATTTGCGTGGCTGAAAGTTGCGCTAACTTCACATACGTCGAAAAAAGAAGAGAGTGCTAACCAGAGAGTTAAGCTTTTACCCTTTCGGACACATAACGCTTAAGAAATTTTGTTGGGCAGAAGTTCCTTGGTCTTTCAAATGCCAAATCAAAACAAGAACAATTCTTACCAATTATTTCTAAGAAATTATTTCACACTTTTTCGGCAATTTTCTTCGGTTATTTTATCAATTTTGACAGATTGGTATTTTTTTCCGAAAAATCTCTGAAGCAATATTTTCATCAAAGAATATCAATTGGAAAAATGTGTTTCATACAACGATTTTAAATGGAAGTATGGGACTCAAAACTTGTTACGGTCCGAGGAGTGATCGTCAAAGGACTCTAGACAGGGTGACCCATAAACTCATCTCCTAGAGGTGCTATGGCTTCAAAACAGGAAAAAATTAGCATATTGCAGAAAAACACCCTATTTCTTACTAACATTACAACCCACTCCTTACAGGTATCTACAATGAGCTGATCCTGGCAGCAGAGAGGACAGGGTGTTCAGGTAATGATGGCATGGCATGCTACCGTCATGCGCATCCTAGCACTTCGTAAATAACATGCCAGAAAAGATTAAAAAAGAGGTTTGGGTTGAATAAAGGAGGCCGAAATTGTCCTGATAGTAAAATTCAAACTCCCGAGTGAGGAGAGAGCTAGGTGTCATTGTCTCTCAGAGGGGAAGCCAAAAAAAAGGTCGTCCAAATCCAAACGAAAAACGTACAAACGTACGCGTCGTTTGAATGGTTATATGTAGAATACATTCGTCATTGTTTATTCTCAAGAATCTATACTGCAAAACAAAATTCGGTGCATTGGCGTGTGATCCAGGCCTAAAAAATGATATTGGGGACAAGCTTGCTGCTTCATTCCATCAGTGTGGCGTTCAAAGTAGGTACTCCAGCACAGCAACATTACACTTTGACTAAACAAAAAAGAGACAATTGAGTGTTTGCTGAATATACAAAATTCTATTAAAACTGTCAGAACTTGGACTACCTCGCAATTTAGTAAGTTTTATACAAAGTGTCCTAATGGGGGTTTCACACCAAAACCCAAAACCGGTTTTCGGCGAAAACTTTTCAAGAACTCGAAAACCATTCACACCGAACATTACACGTTTTCGTTTGAAATAACGGTATTTTTTTAACCAATCAAAAAGTTTTCTTCTTTTTTCCATTTTATGAAAAAAATGGCGATTATTCATATAAATATAATCTACATACATATATCGGGTTTTTCAATAACAGCGTTACAAAAGTTTTCTTTTAATAAAACAAAAACGGTTTTGGATATCAATGAAATTCTTTATTCCTGTGAAAGTACGTTTGATGCCATTATGTATGGATTTCGATTTCTTTTGCATGGCCACCACGGGCACGCTTGCAGAAGTCCAGACGCTGACCCCAATCTTCGACGGTTTTCAAGCATAAATCGGCCGATAGTACTGCAATTTCACGTTCGATATTCGTACGAAGTTCATCAATCGTCGCTGGCTTGTTGGCATAGACCATAGACTTGACGTATCCCCACAAGAAATAGTCTAACGGCGTCAAATCGCACGACCGAGGTGGCCAAGCCACTGGACCATTTCGTGAGATAACAGAGATTTACGAAGCCATTCAGCCAGAAATGAGCTTCATCGCTGAAGATGATTTTTCGATGAAAATCCGAATCGTTTTCAAGTTGTTGCTAAGCCAAATTCACGAACATACGACGCATCTGGTGGTCAAGCGGCTTCAGTTCTTGCGTCAATTTAATCTTGTTAGGATGAAGGCCAAGATATTTTCGCAAAATTCGCCACAACGATGTCACAGAGATGCCCAACGCTTGAGAACGACGTGTGAGAGACACATTTGGGCTCTCTGCAATTCTCGACACTACGGGCACTTCTTTGTCTCACTGGCACGGAAACATTCCGTACTGTGCTTGTGGATTCAAATTTTTCCACTAGACGCTCAGTTGTTGATCTGCTGGGACGATTATGACGACCATAAATTGGACGTAGCGCTCTTAACGTTGAGGCTACTGACTCCGAATTTTGGTAGTAAATTTTAATAATTTCGACTCGTTATTGGCTTGTATATCTTTCCATCATGAAATGGCAAACCTTACTGAAGAGAAATGTCAAAGGAGCGGCAAGAAATATGGCATCGGTTGTTGTCCCTGTCGCTCTACTTTTGTAGCGTCCCTGTTGAAAAACCCTTTATGTGATCAACAGCATGGATTTGTGAGAAGAAAATCAACGGTAACAAATCTCCTTACCTTCTCGCATAAATATTCTAATGAATTAGAAAACGGAAATGAAGTTCATTGTATGTACACTGACTTTTCGAACAGCATTCGATCAACTTAGTTATGAAATTATTGTATTCAAGCTGAAAACCTTTGGCTTTCCGACGTTTGTTATATCATGGATAAAGTCCTACCTTAAAAAAAGATCTTATCAGGTAAAATTCAGAAATTGTCTTTCATACTCTTTCAGTGCTCACTCAGGTGTCCCTCAGGGAAGTCATCTGGGCCCGTTTTTGTTTATTCTCGCTATAAAGGATGTTACTTCATGTATACGCTACAGTGACATTCTTATATACGGTGATGATATGAAGATTTTCAAAGCAGTACAATCTTATCATGACCATGTTTTATTGCAGGCTGATATTGACAGTTTTAACCTTTTGTGTTACAGTACGAGTACATATTAACTTTATTGTAAATAAAGCGAGTTCCTTGCTTGGATTCATAAAACGCTGGGCAAAGGAGTTTAACGATCCGCATGTTACTCTTTCGTTATACAATTGTTATGTACGACCCCATCTTGAGTACGCTTCCCAAGTATGGGCACTTTTTTACGAAATTCATAAAAGCCGTATTGAAAAGCCGTAATACAACATAGATTCATTCGTTTTGCCTTAAAGGGTCTTCCCTGGGCTGATCCGTAAAACCTGCCTCCTTATGAAAACAGAATTAAGCTTCTGCAACTTCAAACTTTATATGAAAAGCGTGTTAATAATGATTTAATATTTTTCCACCAACTTATCAGTGATGAAATTGATGCAGCTGACATTTATTACCGTGGAGCAGCAAGGAGCTCACAATCTACGAAGATTTGAACTTTTTCACGTTCCTTTTCATAGAACTAACTATGGTATACACGAACCTCTTAATCGTATATGCAGACTTTTTAATTTAAACACTTACTCTGTTGATTTTAACTTAAGTAAAGTTCGATTAAAAACATTACTTAATCTACTAACCATTAACACTTGCACTCATGATGAGCCTCTGATTGTAGAATGCAGCTTGCTTTAAGCTCACTAAAACAAAGAATTTTGAAGTGTAAAAAAAAAAATTTATAAAAACGGAAACTGCTTGCTGTGGCTGTTCTAGTTTGTAAGTAGTCTGCAAGTACTTTGTAAGTAGTTTAGGAGTAGTTTTAAGGTGTTTTAATCAGCTTTAATTAAGTTTTATAAAGGTAGTTTGTAAGTTTTATATAAGACCCACAAAATAAAGGTAAAAGATAACGGTAAACTCTTCTCGATGAAAAATTAAAACTGACATGAATTTTAGTATTTAGATAGTTCTTAGGCCGAAATGCATTAGCATTAAATTATTAAAGTTTAACATAGAGCGCCCCATTGGGCCAGTAAGTTAGTTGTCAGATATGGATAAGTAAGTTAGTTTTTATGTCTAGCTTTAAGAAAGTTTTTAAGAAAGTGGAAAAATAAAAATGAATACAAAAAAAAGTTTTGTATTTATAATTTTCAATTGCGTTTAAGGCCTTCTAAAATAATACTACAGCTCTGCCTCAATCGATCCGTCCATCGTCCGTCGGTCGGTAGTAAGGTAATTTAATACAAGGAGAATTCGCCTTCCTTAGTCCCGTCAAGAGACTTTTGTTTCTATTTGGCTTAGTTTTTTCCTACATCCTTTATTCTAGATCTTAAAAAACGCATTTTTTTTTGGTATTTGTAGATATATGTATGTGTATCTTGTCGGTAGAAAAGTATGTTAGTATGAGATAGTGTATAGACATGTTATGCGCATCAGGAGTTTGCAAGGAGGATGGACGGAAGTATTCTTTTAGATTGAGTTCACATTAAGAGTTAAAGTCGAACACTGGTGTGATGGTGACTCCTGAAAAGGACTATATCTATTTTCCAGCTTTGATCACGGCCTTCAGGATGAAACAACAAATATATCCTCTTGTTCTAAGGAAAGTTCACAAATCGTAGATGTAATACAGCTTTGGATATTTTTTTCTGTTGTTTGATTTGAAGGAGTTGGGGATTTACCGATATGTAATTGAAAGGATACCAAAGTAAGAGGATATGACTGTCACAATAACGTTGGCAAGATTTCTTGTAATTGTTTTTAGAGCGATTGTTATGTAGTTACTTGAATAACGATGGTGTCCCAATGACAATTCTGTAAGAAAAACATTTAATTTAAGTAAAAGGATACGGATTTCAAATGATGTTTTTTTTATTGTGTTAACTTAATTTTATAGATTGTTATTTTAATGTTTTGGGTAAAAGACGACAGAGTTGTTATGCACCGTTTTCTCTTTGTTTAGATAAAAGTAACTTGGATATTCTGAAACTTTGGTGACTATATACATCCCCTTCAAGGTACGATTGTGTATTAGAACTTATATTGATTGGAACCTATTACCTTCTCATAGGTTGTCACTCTTTGATGTTAGCTTTTCCATATATTTAACAGATTTTCAATATTGAAATTACTCAGTGAATCGTAAAATAAAGCTGCACACCCATTTTTGCCACAAACAAAATAAGCGAAAGCAATTAATTCTTCCATGCTGCTCTTTTGATCCTTTGTTTACCCCAATGAAATATACAATAAATTATACATTAAAAGATTCACTGATTTCAGTTTTCAACAGCCTCCTCAAAATGTATATCCACTCGCAAAAATAATTCAATTCCTGCGTTAAGAATAAATGCCTTGCAGCTGTAAATTAAGGAAAATATTAAATAACAACAGATAACGAAGGAAGGTTTGTATTTTTAATATTTAACCATCAGAAAAAGAAAAAAATTAATTTCAATTAGGCGAATTTTGTAAGGAGGTAATGTATTTACGAATAAACCCATACTCACAAGTTTATTATGTTCAAAGACTTCAAGTTTGCCTCTGTTTTATGATTTTAATTAAATCTATTTTGGCCAAGGAATTTCGAGAATTTAATAAGTATTATTAATAAGAATTGTTTTTAAATAACTTCAGCCCTCCTTTTTAGACCTTCGCACCCTATAACCAAAGTAACATATTTATGTATGCATATAAATACATATTATGATTTGGGATCAGAAGGGGAAAAATGAAATCACGGAATCCAAAACGCATTAAAATTTCATAATGCAGTAAACCCAACATTAAAAAAAATTCAATACCTTAATCGTTAATCCCCTTACGATTTTCTCTACACTTGGTACATACATAGCATTTTTTAGTGATCCTCCACATGGTTTGTTTTTACTTTTTAGATCTTGGTTTGGTACTCAAGAATTTTTTAAAACTCTCTTTAAATTCTTAAACATGTGACTTCTACTCGCTTCGAAACTTCAAACGAAAGGAAGATATGGGCTTTGAAAAATTGGAAGATGTAATAAAAACTTCGTATCCACAACAACCAACCAATGGAGAAGATAGAGAAGCTCAAATCGGACGAAAATTGTTAAGGAATTCTTTTTCGTTGTTTTTCTCCTACATGGCTAAAAATCAGCAAAGGCTTAATCGGACTGAACTACATTGAGGCTTATAAGAAATATGATCAGCTATGTAGAGTATTAAAGAGGAGCTATGATGAAATTGTGAAGTGGAAGCGAAGAAATTGGCGAAATGTAAATATCCATTGGAATTTTGAAGCTTGCATGGAAACTAAATTGCAAACAATTATTTAAAATCAACAGAAACTTTTTCAAAAACACACTTCAAAAACATTTTACGGAATATTTTAATCCATTTGCAAATAGTACCAAGTGGTAATATGCAGTTCCTGGATTTACTAATGAAGCTCTAGACCCTGGATTCTGGAATCACTTGCCAAGAAACGTACCGAGCGCTAGGTGGTATCGTATCAATGATGGAAGGGCAAATAGAATACCAGTCAAATCTTATTAATATGGGATCAGTAGTCTGAAAAGAAGGTTGACAAACCTATTTTATAACGTAATGGATGCCGATCTTACTCCAATGGAATTCCTGGAATCAGTGAAATTTTTTGTTTATCGGATCCTGCAATGACTGAAAAATTTCATTTCTGAATGCCACATAGTATAAATTATACACACCAGTTTTATAACAGCGCCGTATAACATGGATTGAATCTTAAAACCTGTTAAAAGAGTTTCAAGATGGCTTGAAATCAGAGTTCTCATTTCATTCGAAATTTTTTTTCTGAGAAGCATAGCGGAAAACTTTATTTTGGAAAGCAAGAAATTCTACGTGTTTTATTGCATTCAATACTATTGACAGAGCAGTCTAATTTTATAAATTATATGACTTGAATTTATCGTATAAGTTTGAATGTGTCCTAGAACAGGAACAAAGGAAAACAAGCTGCAGTATTGCGTTCGGATTGGCTGGAAATAGTAAGATAGCTTATATTTTATAACGCAATGGATAACGTATATTTTTCCACCGTTTTTTTTTTTTACTGAACAGGAGAGTAAAATAAAAACAGTATTCCTCACATAGAAGTCAAAACGACTTTATCTGTATTTTCTTTGAGCAACCAAATTAAAAAAAAATTCAATCTCAGTTTTTAAGGGGAAAAGTGGAGAATCCTGTTTATATTTCTGGGTTCTCTGCGATATCAGAAATATAAATTAGCTTAGTATCTGTTTTATTCGTACTTTTCACTGTAGATTTAAAAGATCGTCTTGCTGATGGCAGCATGCAGGGCCGTTCCTAGCAATTAGAACACCTGGGAAAGCTCAAAGAAGCCGCCTTTTCGCTACAAATAGTATAGAATTACTAAAAAAATCGAATATTAAATTTTATTACATCCACCGTCTTTATACCGAATCAAAACTTGTCTGCGAATGACCGTCAAAAAAAGGCTGATTTAACCAGTTGAAATGTCAGTTTATATCGACTTTTTTGGTTTCTGATTCATAAAATGTTTACCTTCGAGCTTTGACAAAAAGTAAGCTGCCATAAAACACAGGCCAATAAGGAACTAAGACGTTCATGGGTTTTTATTGTAAGTATCAATTTGGTTATTGAATATGAGAAAACCGCGGAGTGCTATTAAATTAGATGTTTTGCATATAACTCGTAAACGAAGCAAAATTTCGAAATAATGTTGAAAACTTTTTTTAAATAAAAATAAATAAGTAATAAATAAATAAATAAAATAAAATTTACCATCGAAATTCATCATTATTTTTTTTTTTTAATTTTTTAGTTACCTAAATTTTTAAAAAATCATTGCAAAAAAAGTGACAAATCTCATTTTTTGTTTTACATATTTGCCTATAACTTTTTTATCTGCAGGAAAGGTATAGGCATTGCTTCATATTAAAGAAAGATGATTTAATTTTCTTTAAAAGGATATATTCAGAAAAAGTGTTGGATAAAAATCGACCAAGTAATGGCCGCTCAAACTAAGCAGATTTTAGGATTTAAAAGTAAAATAAATGGCATAGAGAAATTTATAAGATGATACGCTTAAATTCAATATATGATTGTAAGTAAAGTATGATGTATAAGTAAAAAATAATAGAGAAATTTCAATTTTTCGCAGTTTACTAAAGGTTTTTCCTCAATTTAAAATTAGTACCAAAATCAACAAACCTGCTCCTACAAACCCGGTTTTTGATCATATGTTAGCTAATTAATTATACCTTCTTAGAACTGAAAAAATAGTGTCAGATGAGTTTTGTTGCCGAAACTGATATTTCTTATAATACTTGCTTTAAAAACTTTGAGCAATCATTTTCGGCCAAAAAACTCGCCTGGCACTATTTTTTTTAGGAGCACGTTTGTTCTTTTAACATTCTTGTCTAACTTTATTACATAAATTTAACAGTTTTATGTTTAAAATACATTTTCTTCCGATCGCCTTATTTGATTGATGACAAGCCAAAGCAAGTTAAGCGCACTTTTAAACATTATTCCCTAAACTATGAACTGATCACAGTGTAAAGTCAAAGTCAAGTTGACGCCTTTCATGAAACGTGACGAGCAATTCGCGGAACGGTGCGGCGCCCTTGACAGCGAGGCGCCACACCTAGGCACGGCCCTGGTAGCGTGGACCTTGTAATAGGGCGTATTAAGGCATTACTCTTGGTGGATGATTTAGTTATGTTTGCGTACTACCCCGAAACTTTAAAACTCATGTTAGCCACAGTTTACGACTCGCTGCTGTTTATTATTAAACCTCATAGTCAATTATCAACTTAGTAAATTCCAAGATAATGATTTTTAAAAGAGAATAGAAGTACAACAATTGAAAAAATTAACTTTTAAATGGAGAGTATTAAGAGTGGGTCAACAAGTTCAAGTAAAAATAAATAAATTTGGTGGCACAACATCTCGTGGAGAACCAAGGCCTAGTGACTTACAACTCTCAACCATTCCTATGTGCGTGTTGTTGGCAGGAATGGAGGGCACCTACAATTTTTTGCCGAGTCCGAACGGCTAAGGCTAATGAGAAGCACTTATTCATGACACGTATACTCTTGGAGGATTTGTCAGTCCGTCGCAAGATGCAGTACCTCGGGAAAAAACATTTCTGTTTTTAGGTGGCAGTGGCCGGGAATCGAACCCAGACCTTGGGCATGACAGTCCTACGCTCTAACCATTATGCCACGAGGTACCTCAAGTTCTATAGTACCTGGGTGTTTATTTTACGAAAAACCTAAGTATGAAGAAGAACTATAAGGAAAAACTGTTCAAAGCAAACACTGCAATTAAGAGAGTTCCGAAAGGTAGATTTTCAAAGGATAAAGTTTCGAAAAACCAAAATTTCGAAAGACAAAGTTTCAAAAAACGAAGTTTGGAAAGAAGAAAGTTTCGAAAAGTCAAAATTTCACAAGAAAAAGTATTGAAGGAGAAAGTTTTGTAAAAAAAAGTTCCGAAATCCTCGGAAGTTCGCTGTTTGTTGACCGATTAAAATGAATTTGACACAGAGGATACCCGATTACAGAATTAAAAATGAAACAAAATATTTTCAAAACAGGGTTTTCCAAAAAAATGTCAACAAATTGAATCTGCGTTGCTCCTTGAGCGATTTCAACAACATTGACACAGGTAATAGCTGAAACAGAAATTTTTTTTTATGAAACTTTGTCATTTCGAAACTTTGGGTTTTTGAACCTCTATCCTTTGAAACATTGCCTTTCGAAAAATCATTTTTCGAAACACTGTTACTATTTCATTTAAACTGATCACAGAATTGGCGATGTAAGAAGTTTGACATAGTGGAGCGAATCTCGTAAGGCAGTATGTGAAAAAAAATGTTCATCTAACCGGTAAATACGAAACTACTAGTCCGGGAGCTTTAGGATTCTAAAGCAGCGCTGCACCATGAGTCCGAATATGTTTAATTTTCTTGTGTAAAAAGCCGATTCATGGAAAGCTGTAATTCGGTAGAGTGATGGTTATACAAAAAAAAGTTTTTTTTAAATTTTTTGCAGCAGAAAAATGCAAAGATTTAATATAAAGGGTGCCAGTGAATACATTCAACGCATGTGTGCATTGTACTTAAGATACTTAAGATTGCGTGCCAAATATTTGCCCTATAAAATTTTATAAGAATTTGATAGATATATACAAAATATATTATTTTTTAAGAAAACTGCTCCAAGGATTTTAAATTTATATTTAACAATCATATTCTATCAAGAATTAAGATGGTGTTTTTCTTTTCCTTTTAAGCTATCAAAGGAGTTGTTTTAGGTAATTTAAATATCGTATTTCATTCTTTTAAAACATTTTTTCTCATAATTTTCATGTCTTTATATTTAATTTTCATAAGCCCTCAGTCTCTTGAACATAAGTTTTTTTTTTTTAAATAATCAATGCCTGACCGAGATAACTTCCGGTTTCCTAAATATGTGCGACACATACAGAGATATTCGAGGAAGATAGCGAATCTGTCGATTTAGTTGCACAACTTTCTACTGCAATCATTGAACTCCTTCCCCACAGCTCCTAGCCATTATCAGAATTTAATTGTTCCAAAAAAAAACAATTTTGAATAAAACTGTATAAGAAAATGAGAACCTCGCTTGAGTTTTCAGGTAGTACGTATCCTATCTTGTCTTTTAACCTTTTTCTATATAGGTAGATATGTATACCTTCCATAATATTTGGATTAAAACCCTACACATAATCAAGTATTGTTCAACATATATCGACCACCTGGTTAGGTTGTAAATACCGAATTTCTAATACGTCTTTAATCTAAGAATTTGAATGCAAAATTTTAAATTAAAAGGAGTTATATGCATTATCTACATATCTTCATAGATACCAAGGCATTACTTTGAGAAATTATTTTCACCCTGTCTCTACGTTACCTACATAAAAGTTGAAACCAAAATTATGTCATTTATTCAAAAAAAATTTCAGAGCATGCCATCATTTGGCAAAAAGAAAGACCAAGACATAACTAGTACTATATGGGATAGGTAGGTATACAAAAAAAATAAAAGAAAATACAAATATCCAAACGAATCCTATTTCATATTCCTCCTACATCGTATTGTGTTTCCAACACACTCCGTACGTAGGCAACTCAAAGTAAAAAAAAATTATCGAAGAAAAGGAATTTTTTAAAGACATCTTTCATTTCTCCTTTTATTCAAAATAGGTTGAATAAGGATATAAGAAAAAAAAAAATAAAAAATTGCTTTTGTTACAACATCATCTAAACAAAGCCGACCGACCACCATCACAACTAAACCATATAACTGGCAACCAGCCGACTCGTGTCCAGACCAGAATGCGTAAAAAAAATCTAATTTTTTTTAGAAGAAAAAATAAAAATAAAAGGATTTACCTTTTACAAATAGGAAAAATGTATACTTCCCCGTTCTATCGAAATGAAACGTCCTTGGTTATCCTTGATCATCTGTTTCTACCCTGACTGCGTACCTTCATGCAAAAATTATGACCGTGTCCTGGTTTGTTAATAGAAAGAAAAAACTATTTCATAGTTCGCAGGATTAGATTTATCTTTTTTTCTTTTCGGGCACAAAATCCTTTTGCGCTTATTTACATATCCCTGGAGTTCTAGATTTGTACATCTTGTGTTTGCCAGCAAGGATTAAGTCATGTGACATGGCAGATTTCTTCACAAAATAAGAAGAAAAAGCAAAGATTGAAGAGTATACACCAAAAACGTATATTCAGAAAAAAGGACTCCCTTGCTATATAGATCAATAAATATTTGATTTGTACCATATTTCTGGTTTGGTTGTAAGTCCTTTTTTGCCTACACTTATAAGTTTCCATTTTGTCAAGTCATCCATCACACACGCACACAAGTATAACTTTCTTACATCTACTCGTAACACATTGACCAGTTAAAAAGGATTTTCTCAAAAAGAGGAGAATATAAAAAAAAGAATCCTTTAACTTTATGGTATCCTTGAGGATGAGAAAAAAAACCCTAATGCTTAGCAATTTTCCAACAAGTCTCGTTAAAATTCACTTTCTATATAAAGCTATAACGAAAAAAAATAGAATAAAAAATAAACCCAAAGGACATCGGAGGAAAAAACTTTTCATCCCTTTTTGGGAGTCCTATACCGAACACAATATGATGGGTTCAAAATTAACAACACAATTTCGATGGCAATAACGACGTCGAAGACGAATACCATGCCGACCATAAGCAACCCAACAACCATCATGATGTTTAGGTTGGTCAACGAAAAACGGACACAGTGGCTCATTTGTGATTGGAATATCTTGCAAAAAGACCAAATAGGCTATTGAATATAGAAAGGAATTGAGACGTTGAGGTGTCTTTACTGCAAAAGTCATTAAAAGGGGTGATGATGAGAAACCGAGGAGTGCTAATAAATTAGCCGGTGTAATTTGTAGGAAGGGGGAAAGGAGCACTTTTTTGATTTTTACTTGCGAAATATGAAAATTCAATATTTTAATATTGAATAATAATATAATAATATAATATTTTTTTTGGACTGTATCCATATTTTTCAAGCAATCAAATAGCTTACTTATTTTCGAGTTCTTTGTAATTTAGCGGGTTAAAGAACTATTTTTTTAAATACTTGATCTGTACCTAATTTCTTGTAGGTATTTTTTCAAGTACGTGAGATCCAGTCGTGCATTTTATTTGTAAGCAAAACTTCGTGATTATGTTTATGCTAGAAAACTTTTTTGTGGACAATAAGACATCAAATGCAAAAAATAAAAAAAAATTAGTTAAATAAATAAAAAAAATTAAAATTAATTAAATTAAAAAAATAATAAAAAATAGAAATAAACATTGCCAACAAATGTGAAAATCACAGTTTTTGATTATTTTTGTCAACTTTTTTGTCTATAACTCTTTTTGGAGCGGAGATAGTTAAAGCATTGTGCAAATTAAAAGAAAGATAAATAATTTTTTTTAAATAATCTATTCAAAAAAGATTATGTTAAAAATCGACCGAGATACAGTCACTCAATTTTCCTGTTTTTATAGTTTTTTTATCGACTATGTTTCAACTTTTATTTTGTATGACAAAACTATCTTTAAGTTAGTACTAACTAATAACTAACTCCAAGGCAATAGTTGAAAGCAAAAAATTAGCGGTCGAAAACAAAACTAAAAATCAACCGACAAAAGCAATTGCGTTTAACAAAAGTGATAAACATTAATCCTTTTCCCAGATTTTAAAAAATGTGCAGAAGAATGAAGAAACATCTATTAAAGAAATGCTTGAACTTATCCTGAAAAGGATTGACAAACAAGATTTAAACATAAAACAGTTAAGCGAAGAAGTCGCTCTTAAAAAACGATGATGGACAGAACACTCAAAATCGCAACATAGAATGCAAACGGTCTCTTACAACATGTATCAGAACTAATATATCTTTTAAGACATAGAGCATACAGACATTTGCGTTGAGTCACTCACCTCGCTATATAACAAAATCTTCATAATAAATTACAAAACTATACGTGTTATCACGCTCCGCACCCAACTGACAAAGCTAGGGGAGGATCAGCAATACTTTTAAAAAAGTGCTTAACAACAAGTAACAAGTAACAATAATTTTCATTGGTGTAAATAAGAAAGTTAAAGATAGCTGCTATATACTGCCCTCCGACTGAAGAAGACTGTGCAGAACTCCTAAATTTGTTCGGACATAACTTCCTTGTTGGTGGTGACTTCAGTATGTTCTATGTTCATGAACAAAAGAACAAACTGGAAGCTGGAACGAATTCAGAGATAAACTTGAAAGATTTATAAACCTAAGATCCCCTATGCAAACAATTGAAAAAGTGGCTCAGAAGTAGGCTGATCTCTTAGCTGATGAACATCTCGTGTATGTTCTTAAGCCATTTTTGAGCAATTGCAGCTACATATCCCTTACAGTTTGTTAAAAAAACGACAAATGTGAAACTCCTTTTGTCGTGCTCAAAGACCCTAGAAGCATGTGTCAACATAAGTTGTCTAACAAAAAATCACCAGGGTTCGATCTAGTAACTGCTCAAGTTTTGAAAGAAATGCCTTCTATAGCCTTTAAAAACTCGAATTTATAATAAATGCATGCCTTAAACTAAGATATATGCCACATCATTGGGAAATTGCAGAAGTCATTGTTATGCCTTAACAACATCTTGCAGACCTATATATCGTTTATAGTAATTATGTCAAAAGTTTTCGAAAAACGGCTCCTGAAAAGGCTTAGCAAGATAGAAGAAAGAAGACTAATTCCAAGTCATTAGTTTGG
Organism: Dasysyrphus albostriatus; assembly: GCA_946251815.1. Lineage (NCBI taxonomy): Eukaryota > Metazoa > Arthropoda > Insecta > Diptera > Syrphidae > Dasysyrphus > Dasysyrphus albostriatus. Next base: position 69,853,144 of record OX276337.1, on the reverse strand, counting down.
ATTTAGAAATAAACATTCCACAATAGACCAAGTTGATCGGATTACGGATGTTGTGTTTTTAAGAAAAAAAAGTATTCTCGGCTATATTCTTAGACGTTGTTCAAACCTTTGACAAGATTTGGCACTTGGGACTTGAGTACAAACTGCATAGGGATCTTCCCATTCAGTATTACGAAATACTGAAATCCTACTTTACAAACCGATACTTTAGAGTATGGTACGACCAAAATTACTCGGAACTAAAAAAATTGAAGCCGGTGCACCACAAGGAAGTGCCTTAGGACCAACCCTGTATATGTTATATATAGTTACTTATACTAGTACGTCCAGACCTCGAAACTCGAGAGCTAATAAGAACATTATTTGTCAATAAAAGCTCTCTTTTGAGTAGAGAAAAACTGATATCTAGTTTACATGTAGAATTGAATCAGTATTTAGGTCCATCTAGACCTGTAGCTCGGCGAGCTGGATCGAATAGAAAATAGAATCTATAAACCTAGACCGAAGAATTGAAGAATCGAGATTTCAGATGCTTGTTGGTGTGCGTGCTTAGTTGTGTATTTTGTTTCCAGACTGTTGTATGTTGTATCTTTGGCTTATTTTGGTTGTTTGTTATTTGTGGTCGAAATTTATTTTAACTATCAGCGTCACACCCACACAATGAAAGCAAAACTTTCACTTAAATTCCGTTTGAATTCTATCTTTCTGGAATTGTCATAAACCTGGGTCGAAACTTCGATCCGGATGAAATCCGATCCTTCGATCCGCTCATATAAACGTGGTATGAAATTGCTTATTATTATTTTCTGCCGCACTGAACGCTGCCATCAGACGTTTCAGTTATCTTTCCAGTCAGTGCTGGAAAATCGTTTGCTTGGTGGGTGGAAAAATCGAAACGTCACATTTAGATTACGACACATAATTGCTCTGTCTCGCTCTCGCTCTTGCTCCCACTTACTACGCAATTTTATTTTATTGTTTTTTAGTTTTTGTGATTTTTGTGTTATTTAATAAATGTTTGCATTCTGCACTTCTGTTCAAAAACCATTGCAACGATATATAATTTATATGGCTACGGCTTTTGTAGACCGCGTAAATTGTACGACACAATTTGTGTTTGCCGTTTTATTATATGATTCTAGTGGACCACAACGCTATCATGGCCACCTTTGCTGATGACACTGCAATACTATGCCTGATAAATCCATTACGAAGGCTACACAAAAACTGCAAAATGCAGTCGATAAAGTTAATGATTGAAACAAATGAAACAAAATCGACGCATATTAACTTTACAAACAAAAAAATAAACTATGTTCCAATTCTTATAAATAATACAACAATACCTTACTCCAGTACTGCCAAATACCTTGGAATGACTTTGAATGCAAAGCTAAAATGGAAAGAGCATATCAAAAAGAAAACAGAAGAAGTAAACTTGAAGTCCAGAAAAATGTACTGGTTACAAGGAAAGCAAGTATTGAAACCCGTTTGGACATATGGCATCCAACTATGGGGCTGTACGCTGTACAAAGAAAACAAATGCTGAACCCATCTAAAAACTCAAAGAAAAGCCCTTCGTGGAATAATAAATGCTCTCCTTGGTGGGTATATACATAAGAAATAGTGATCTACATAGTGGATAAGAAACATGCTGTATCACACAATCAGCGACTGTAAAGTCATATCAACTGCAAAACAAAGACCGTCTTAAATGTGCAAGACAATTGTCGGAGATTAAGAGGAACCAAGGCTCATGAGCTTAACTTTAATATTTCATAGATTGGTCCTGATTCACCGGTGGTTGTAGTGCGGTAAGAGTGCCCCACTACTCATAACCGATTCTCACCGAGTGTCTTTTTGGAGATTTCCATCGGATTAAAAAAAAAAAACATGGAATGGTGTTTTTTAGCTGGGAGGTTGTTGTGTATAAAACGGACTAACTAACCTTGGTTCAAAGTAAGGATATGATACAGGTTTCTTTAACATTAGAGCAAGTACGTGTGATCCAGTCGTGCTTTTTATTTAAATTTTGTATGTAGACAAATCTAGGTACATACAACAATACGAACTTCTAATTATTTAAAATATTTACAATGCAAAATGCGTATTCGTATGGTAGTCTAAAGTCATGTGACTACTTCCAACTTTTACAAAGATCAATCTAGTTTCACTTTGGAATTTGATTGGAACAGACATGTTGTGAGTAATTATATTTATATGTTTACGAGCAAGGTTCCTATGATTTTCGCAGCCTAAATAGTCAAAATGAGTCACTGTATGATAGAGGATGGGGAGGTGGACATATTCGAGAGGGTTGTATATCAGTGGCATGTGTTTTTGTTTACTCGCATATATGTTTACATATAAGTATGTAATATTGTTAGTATATCCTGTTACGAAACTCTGGACTCATGACAGGCTTTAAAGGGCTACTGTGATGACGAAAACCCACATCTGACCGGCATTGGACTAACAGCATACAATTCGTGTGCTACGCCTTATTATCCTTTTTCCCTTTCACTTTTCACATAGGTACATACATATGTATATATACATATACATACATAACAGAAACACACATCAGTTGAAGGGTCAAGCTATTGGGCTTGGGGTGCGACGTTACTGTTATTTTAGGGTTAAATATTTTTTATTTTTTTTTTGCTGCTTCGTCTTTTTTTTCCTGATGGTCGGATGTATTTTATGGCAGCGTGTATACAGAATTCCACCCCCTTGTTACGTAGCCTTTTCTGTCTATAAATTTATTCTGTCCTTCACATCCAGCTAAGATATGTGCTGGTATGTGTGCTACTAAGTTTTTTTTATTTGTGTTAGTACGTGGGTATATGTTTTTGGCCGAATGTCCTTTAAAATATCATATAAAACCTATATGGCTTTTTATTTATTTATATTTTCATTCCCCTTGATCATCTAATCATTATAATGTCTTTTTGGGTTGCTTGACTACCCAAGAAAAGGGATAATTTATATTCGGTGTGGTGAAGAATAGAATAAAGTTGTCATTGTGAATACTATACATAAGGTAAAAAAAGAAGCTGAAAGAATCATTTAGTGAAAAAAAAATCCAAACATAGCTTGAGTTATATGTGTTTCGCAAACTTGGCAACAGGAAATAAGGCCCAAAATTTAAAATTAAATAAGGCCTCGAATTGGGTTCAAATGTTCATAATGAAATTATTTCCCAACGAAATAAGGTCTCACCGAAATGAAATAAGGCCGCAAATTTTGAATTTTGTGAAAAGTTTAAAACTCATATTTCCCAACGCAAATTTCATTGCAGGTTTAAAGCAAGTTGCTTGTGTGCCTCTACCAAGCTTAAAAGTCGCAATCTCATTTTTTAAGTCATCTGCAAAATTACTATAACCAATGCGCATAGTAAAGTTATATCTTTTTACTTAATAAAAAACGTTCTTAAAAATTTAGTTTGAATAGTGAAATCATTGAAATGCATTTATCTCAAAATAACTTAAATGGAGATACGCCCTTTTCCTTATGACATGAGTATAGCGCTCGAATTTTTATATGGCCTTCAGCGCAAATCTCTCTCAATCTACCCTGCAAATCCTTACATACCGGCAAATATGTTCTTATATTTGCAGATATTTTTTTTTAACACTATCCCTATATTGAAAAGTATAAAAAACCAAAAGTATTGTTCACCTTTACCTACCTAATCTGTAGTATGGGTCTGAGCTGTGAACGTTTTGGGGGGTTTTAAAATAAGTCCTTAATTTAAAATTGCATTTGTTTTAAAAATAAAACTATAATAATAAAGAGCAACCGAACCCGCTGTTATCCGTTTTTATTACGCACACATAGTAAACAAAGACAGACGCATAATAATTTATGATTGTAAATGTCATATTTTCGACTTCACCCTTCGCAATTAAAACTCTGAAACCTTCTTATTCAAAAAAATTAGTAAACATAATTTCAAATAGTAATCGTATTGTAGCTAAAAGCCTATACGAAAAAACTACCATTTAATTACACCGCATATGTATGTACATTACATATGTATATTTCTATACTTTTGTTGTCATATTATTATTTTTAAATCTATTTACTTTACTCTTCAAACCGCATGGAAAACAAAACTTTGATGGTAAACCTTCACCTCAAAACATATCACGTGAATGTTAATTCGATTAAGGGCTAAATATACGTTGCACAAAGTTGACTTAGTTGCATTTTAGGATAAGAAAACAATTCGTGTGTAAACATTATTGTATACAGGGTACAGCGGGAATAGCTTAGACAGTTTTTACTTGAAGTCTCAGAGTCATAGTCTAGGGTAAAGATTTTGTTGACCTAAAGAATTAAAAAAAGACAAAATTAAGTTCTTAAAAAAGGCAAAAAAACAAAAACAAACCCCCGCCGAGAACTCAAAAAGATACTCAAAAAATTATATGAAAAGCAAGAAATATTCCCAATTTTAAAATACAATTTCAAAATTTTTTCTCCTTATAGCTTTGGAATAGACTGTTCATCATGTAAAGGGTTTTTCAACTGGGACGCTACAAAAGTAGAGCGACAGGGACAACAACCGATGCCATATTTTTTGCCGCTCTTTCGACATTTCTCTTCAGTAAGGTTTGCCATTTCATGATGGAAAGATATACGAGCCAACAACGAGTCGAAATTATTAAAATTTACTACCGAAATTCGGAGTCAGGGGCCTCAACGTTAAGAGCGCATCATAATCGTCCCAGCAGATCAACAATTGAGCGCCTAGTGGACAAATTTGAATCCACAGACACAGTACAAAATGTTCCCGTAGCAGTAAGACAAAGAAGTGCCCGTAGTGTCGAGAATATTGCTGCCGCTGAGGCTTCAGTTGCAGATAGTCTGAATGTGTCTCTCACACGTCGTTCTCAAGCGTTGTGCATCTCTGTGACGTCGTTGTGGCGAATTTTGCGAAAAGAAATTGGCCTACATCCTTACAAGATTAAATTGACGCAAGAACTGAAGCCGCTTGCCCACCAGAAGCGTCGCATGTTCTTGGTGAGCAACAACAACGATGAAGCTCATTTCTGGCTGAATGGCTTCGTCAATAAACAAAATATGCGTTTAATTATAACCGAATATTTTTGGCCCCAATTGGATGATATGGACTTGGAGGACATGTGGTTCTAACAGGACGGCGCCACAAGCCACACAGCGAATGTCACAACCAATTTATTGGAAACCAAGTTTGGAGAACGTGTTTTCTCACGAAATGGTCCAGTCACTTGGCCGCCTCGGTCGTGCGATTTGACGCCGTTAGACTATTTTCTGTGGGGCTACGTAAAGTCTATAATCTATGCCAACAAGCCAGCGACGATTGATGAACTTCGTACGAATATCGAAGGTGAATTTGCAGCAGTATCGGCCGATTTATGCTTGAAAACCGTCCCGTCGAAAATTGGGTTCAGCGTCTGGACTTCTGCAAGCGTGCCCGTGGTGGCCATGCAAAAGAAATCGAAATTCATACATAATGGCATCAAACGTACTTTCACAGGAATAAAGAATTTCATTGATATCCAAAACCGTTTTTGTTTTATTTAAAAAAAAACTTTTGTAGTGTTCTTATTGAAAAACCCGATATTTATTTATAAAAAGTATCTGCCTACTCCTATCAACATGTTCAAGCCGTTGTCCGAATAATAATATAATAATAATAATTTTTAATTATACCAATTTATGGCATATTTTTAAGATTGACAAACTACCGTAATACTAATTTCGTAGCATTTTCTGTGTGTCATGATAACGTAAATCTCGACATTCATTCATTACTTTTCGGTGTTATTGGTGAAATAAATCAATTTATTTATGCTTAAGATCTATCAAAAAGAGGATTATTTGACAATTCTTGCATTTTAAACATTTCGGCATAGGGTAACAGAATTGATTTATTTCTTTGATTCAAAATCAATTTGGCAGATATACGTTTTTGGCAGATATACCCTCTTTAATGTCAAAACAATTCTCAGTATTGCTTTTGATTGGTTTAATTTATTTCGGTTGTGATAATTTTGGTCAAGATATGGAGGAAATCATCTCCGATAAAAATAAAATGCATGACTGGATCGTACGTCCTTGATCTTATGTTCAAGTTGCTTGGAATTAAGAACTTTTAAAATATGAAAGTAGTTAGAAAAACATAAGAAAAGTATTTAAATCGTTTTTTTAATTGTATAAACTACTATGTAGTTAAAAAGCTTAGAGCTAAAAACAAAAAGCCCATTTGATTACTTGAAAAAATATGAATATATGCAAACAAAATTGTAGTCCCTGTAGCGGTTTTCTTAAAAATTAGTTTTTTTATATAAAATTTTGGTAACATTAAAAAAAAAAGTTTTGGTATGCCAATTTTGAGTACATACTAAAATACTTTCTAAACGGTTTCAAAAAACTTCATCAACTCGTTTTTAAATATTGAATTTTCAAAAAAAAAAAAAATTGTAGGACCTTTTTTAAAAATCCAACATTATTTTTTTTTCAAAATTGATATGCAATATTATTAACATTTTAAAAGGGCTTTTACACAAAAATTTTGACTGAAATCGTTTGAGCCGTTAATGAGAAAACCAAATGTTAAAAAAGCCGTTATATGGCAGGTACCGTTTATAACGGTTTTCAATAAATTTTCGTGGTTGTAGGTTGAAAAAAAACAAGAATTTTCAAGTAGGCATGAAGGAAATGGATAGTAAGAATCTTTAAACCGGGTGCTAAAGGTGCATTAAATTTATGCAAAATTAAGTTATTTTATGAGAACTGATTTTTTTTTTACAAAATTTGAATATCTTTTAAAAATTCCAAAAATATCTTTCCAAATTTTGGTAAAAAATTGCCAACATTTTAAAGAAGCTTTTGTCTAAAATAAAATTATTGAAATCAGAAAAGCGTTTAAGGAAAATCGAAAATTTAAAAAACTTTTTTTGAAAAAAATGTTTCCTACATGTACAAAAATAAGGGCTTGTTTCACATTCTCTGATTAAAGTTTCAATTAAGCTACTTTGAACTTATTCGTCAATTAACAACCTTATTTACGTTTCACAATATCTGAATAGTTCTAAGTAGCAATTAAAGTTCTGAGTATTTTAGTGACCAGATGAAGTGCTGATTAGCAAATTTATCTGGCAATTAAAACAATCATAGCTTTCAGTCTGGCCGTTAGAAAAAATTAATATAATCAACGGACAACAAAATCATACTGCTATTTTTTCTTCATTTGTTGAGAGAACTGGACTAACTTTGGGGCCATCTCAAGTTTTATACCTTTCAGCACGAATTAAAGCTGATTCTTTTTTTGTTTCTCGCTTAAGAGCATCATACTTTATTTTAACTTTTTTGCATTGCGGTATTGCACCCCACTTGAAAAGTTTAACGATCCCTCTTTTTTACTTTACACTTTACTCAGACATTGTGAAACAATTCCTAAATCTATTGAATTTATTTTAAAAAAAGTTGTGGAGTCGTTTTTAAGAAAAATAATATTTTGTAATATTGCTTACTTTTTTATTAAAAAAAGTCAGGATAGAACCACCAAAAAGCTCCTTTAAAATGTCATTAATATTTATATTGCATACAAAAATTTTTGTTTTTAAGAAAGTACTAAGTTTTTATTTTTGAGAATTCAATATTTCGAAATCGGATTGATGAATTGTTTTTAAACTGGGTTTGTAAATGAATATTAATAAACACTTTGAATTGGTATACGTACCACTTATTTTTTAAATGTTAGAAAAATTTTATATATATGTTTAAAAAATTTATTTGTTTTAAACCACCTACAACGATAAAATTTTATATGTCGGTATTCATATTTGTTCAACTAATCAAATGGCATAAACTCTTTTTTGAGTTATAAGTTATTTTAAGAGTTTTGTCTGCAGTAAAAAGTTTTTTTTTTTTCAAAACGCTTTTATAATTTTTTCAATTACTACTAGCATATTTTAAAAGTTCCAATTGACTTGAATATAATTATTTTTTCTAAATCGCTCCAACGATATTTAAATTTTGTTTGTCCATCAACGTTTCCAACTGCTTATTACGAAAAAATGCATCACATAGAAAAAAATATGCATTTTTTAGTTAAAAGATGCCTTTTTAAAAAATAAAAGAATGTGAAAAATAAACAGAAAACGAAAAATTTATATTTAAAAAAAATTTATCAAAATGACAGAAAAAAATCCTTAAAAGGAACAAAATTCATGACATTTAAGTTTCATAAGTAGGTTTAATCTATCAGATTGTTTTTGTCCTTGAAATAATAATGTGATTTGTGAAACAAGGATATTTGTGTTTGTTTGAATTGCAGATCATAACAGTTTCTTGCGATTTTGTGTGCAATTACACTTTTTGGCCTTGATTTTTAAGATTTTTTTTTTAAATATAAAGTCAGTATGTTGAATTAAAAATAAAAAATTTTTGAAATAAAAAGATGTCTTTTTGAAAAAAATAAGGTCTTAAGGTCCCAGCCAATGAAATAATGCCTAAAAGGCATGAAAAAGCCTCAGTTGGCATCGTAGGAGCAAGTACATGCGATCCTGTCATACATTTTATTTTATAAGTCCATAGCCTACCCTAATACCTGAGTTTTTCCTCCATTGCCATCAGTAAAGAAACTACGATGTCGTGTTCAAGTTCGTATAGACACTCTCCATACTAACACCCGCAATATCCAAATGCCACTGCAATGTCATCAAGAATAATTTGAGAGGTGTGTCAGTATATTTAGAATTAACCCCTTTTAGACAAGGCACACCAACGATGTGGCTATACTTTCCTTTTGCCTATCTTCTTTTCCAATCTAGGTTTGGGGAAAGGGTATAAGGTTAAATGCTAGTCTTTTATATATAGTTAAATGACTGTCTCCCAAATCATATTTCCCGCATAGTTTATTAAAGAGTTTTCCTTTATATGTTCCATAAAATTTATATTATGAAAACTACGATCGCGTGCTGTTGTTCAGTGTCGTAGTTGTATGGTATGAATGGAAAATAACAAAAAACACCTGAAAATTACCATATTGTAGAACACAACCGAAAATTTGGCTTCCACAAAGGGTTCTTTGTTATCTGCTGTCATATAGATTGTGTTTTTTTTAATTCAACAAAGTTAAAAGGGTTAGAGTCAAATTATTTTGGGGTGAATAAATCAATAATGTTTAATATCATTTTTGCCGCTGCAAGGGTTAAAGAGAATAATTTTTATTTCAGCAAATAGGAGCAGCGGAAACTTAAGGGATGAAACTGATATGATGCACGGATTTTCTACTGATAAGGTGATGAAGGGTTAAGTTAGAAAAGGGTTAATTAATAACTCTACCCTCTACGCCATTTTGAGGGAAATGTATTTCACCTACATTGATTGGTTGTAAGGAAGTTTTCAGATGAAACCACGATTTTATGGTACCTACCCTCCTCTACACATAGGTAAATAGAACTGGATGACATCTACACATTTAGAATAATGTGATCTGCGTTTATAAACAAACACGTCCAGACTTCTACCTTACAGTATAATGATTATGAAATTGGTTTTATGATTTTTGTCAACAACAAGTTTCGTTGCTTTGCCAAAAAAAATTCAAGGTTTGAAAATAATTTGTTAACGGAAAAACTAATTGTCTGACCAACCCTCAGTTTCACGGTGTCGTCTCTCGTTTCAACCTTGAACTAAGTTCAATAATTGTTTTGCTAAAAGAAAGTTTAAACAAAAAGTGAAGTTTAAACTTCCACTGTGAATCTGGGGTTAATGGTCCCATTTATGAACAGAAATAATACAAATTATATCCAATCCAAATATATCTGGATGATTCTACAAAAAAAAGGAATAAAATGATGATAATCTCGAAATAAAACTTTTCGAAATAAAAAGTCGTAAGACCCAACTATATATAAAGTTTAGAACGTCCTTTCACATAATTAAAAACGGCAATTCAAAAAATTAAAAACAACGATTTTATAGCCTTTCTTGAAAACAGAACTAAACATTTTTTTTAACTTTTTATTATTTCAAGTCAAGTTTTTAAGAAAACCATACCCCTCAACTTAATAGGGAGAAATATACCCCTCCAACACATTTTTTTTCTTATTTCGACCGAACCTGTGCCCTCTAGCACTTTTATACAATTTATGCAAGACACCCTGTGTAAATTATCCTTTAAATTTCTTAACCACTTGAAAATAAGAGTAAGTTCATGCGATCGAGTCCTACTTTTTATTTTACATGTATTTAAGAATAAAAGCAGCATTTTGTAAGCATTTTTGGGGCCTCTAGAGATAAAATCAGTAATTAAAGCTAAAGGTCAGGGGAATGAGGCCAGGGGACTGAGTATTTTCATAGTTGTTGCCACTAAAACATGTTAACGTATTTAACGAAAAATATAAAAAAAACTTATACAATTAAGATTTCACTAAGCCTATATTAAAATGTTAAAATATATACCTGCATAAATAAATATTTTCTGTAAACACTCATATCAAAGGGACTGAGAAACTGAACGGACAATCCATATGACCTCTCACACAAATGCCTTCTTAACAAATAATATAGCAAACGAAAATGATATCACTGTCACCAGACTAATTACTTCACGCTGCTAGTACTGAAACTTGGATAGTTTTCAAAGTTAAGTGTATTTTTGACTGTTTCAATCGGTCAGGGGACTGATTAGAAATCCGGGGGACAAAGTTCAATGAATTTTTTTGTTTAATATAATAAAATGGTACTAAATATTTATTTATATCATAAATAGATATATTATCTAACATCAATAATTATAAGTTTATTTTGGTTTTGGAACTTAAATAAGAAAAAAAAACGGTAAGAATTTTTCCTTTGAAAACGAGCATCAGGGGACTGAGAATTAGACCCTTTGAAGAATTTTTTGAGTAATGAAAATACGTCAGATCTTAATAATTTTGTCGGGCCATGTGGATATCAATTAGATTTGTAGTTATAAAAAAATCAGAAAGAATTCTTGAACAGTTATTAAAATATCGACGGAGCCGTCAAAAATTCCATCATTTGTAGATTCACCTATCTAAATATATCTAAGTTAAGGTAGATATACTCATAACTAAGTTACACTTGGAAAAACAATTTTGCAGAAGAATTTTGTGGCAAGTATATCTACTAGTAACAACATTTTTAATCCAATTAACTTAGTTTTTGAATATTCAAAAATGAATTCTTTTTAAAAACTTGGTCTTAAAGAAACAATTTTAAGCTTACAATTTTTGAAAGATGCTAATATCTTATATCAACTACTTTCTTTGATCTAAACTTTAACTGCAGTAACTGACTCATAAGATAACCTTGTAAAGACTCAATTTACAAAAAAAATAATATTTAAATCATACAAACATACAAATTTTGAATATAATATAAATCAAAATGTATTTCATTAATAAAAGTTGCGCCTTCCCTTATGGACCAGCCAATTAAAATCTCGTTTGAATAAATATTTCCTTTAAAACACTTCAAACCTAATTTGTAACATTTTTTCCCACAAACATTCAAATGCCATAAATAAATTTCACCTTATATCCGACTGTCCAAACCAATTTCAATATAGCAGCTCTTCCATACGAGTACACAACTACTGAATTCAAGACCGCTATAATAACAAGTTAATTTATCTGAGATGTTAATTAAACCGACTTCACTTAAAATTCAATTTCTCTTGCAGCTTCATTTCACGCCAACATTTCTCACATTATTCATGTTTGCAATTGGTGGACGTCGCTCGTCGTCGTACCTTCATCATACTTTCTTCACGATTTTAGTATTATCCCCATATAAATAAATTTGAAAGGAAGTATATTGTGTATAGTTCCTCAAGTATGTATATCTAACGATCATCTAATTAGAACCTCATTCCCTTTTCTTAAGCTTGTACCCTTAGTTTGATGATTATGTCTGATGTGTATATCAGATTATGGAATGCGATGTGATTGGTTAAGAATTTTAAGAAATTCACAAAAATTTTCTTCATGTGGCTTCTGTCTTGTTGGTACCTATACTTTATAGAATCTATGTAGCGTGTGGATGTTTCATATGAATTGACAAATCCATCGGTACGTATATCCTTCTAGTTAAAAATAGAGCTCTGAACAGAGTCCGAGCTGAACGCTATGAGCTTAAAAAGAAACACACATTTTTGTTTGACAACTCGGTATCTGCTCGGAAGTAAAAAAGAAAACACCATATGATTCTACTATAGCAATTCCGTTTGTTCTGCATAAAATCAGGATTATTGCTGTCTTCAGAAAAATTTCTTAGCCTAGTGCGCTTCAGATGTGAAACGAAATTTTTAGTTGATCTTCATCAAGAATAATATAACGAAAACGATAATGCTTACGAAAACGAAGTTGAAAAAAAATAGAAATGCAAACTAATTACCGACATCTATGTTGTAATGAAAGAAAGAACGAAAATATATTCGGAAATGCACGATGACACAAAATGTCAAAATCCTAGTACGGTGCTGATATACGAAACGAAAAATCTGTTACCAAAATGACAACGAAGTAATAAACGAAAAATGTATTTCTACTTTTCGTTGTCCGTGCAGTACGCTACTTGACAAGCGAAATTTATTATTGTAGCAGATTATTTGGAGAAGTCTACACTCTTTTTCCCACACAATTAATTACCCAGACCATTTTACTGCTGAGTTTTCGAAAGAATTTCGTTGTCTTGTTACAATTTCGTTTCGTATCAGCATTTCAGATTATCAGATTTGTGTGAAGCCGTCTGGCTGGTGGGAAATATTGCGTTGTACGCCATTTTGAAAAAAAATGTGTTGAAAAACATAAATGCAATTTTCTCGATTTCGATTGGACTTAGAGTAAAAATTCCTAAAACTGTTGACAAATAAAACTCGAGTAAAAATTATAACTATTGTAAGCTTTTCTGTTGATTTTCAACAATTTATTTTGACATTTCAACAGCATTTTTTTATAAATGTGCCCCTCCTCCCTAAACAGTAAGAGCTTGACCCTCTTTCTAAAATATTAAAACACTTGTCTAGTGTTCCTTTTACAAGGGAAGGAAGAAATGTCAAAAATAATTGTTAGCAAGAAATTCAAAATATATATAAACCTACAAAATCAAACAAAACTTTTTACTCTAAGGCCGATAGGAGCTGAAAAAATTGTACACATATTCCATTGAGCTGTGTACGATGGTGCCCAGTCAAAGTCCACAACGCTGTCGTTTCATGTATTGTTCTTAATAAGAGCTTCCAGAGGTGGAAATCAGCACAAGGGGCCTATTATTGGCCACCATGCTCGTCAGATCTCAACTCCTTTGATTATTTGTTATTTAAAAAATAATTTTTGTGACGCAACAGCTCCTGGAGAACCAGGGCCTTGTGACTTACAACTCGCAACCATTCCTGTGTGCATGTAATGCACTAACCATCATGTCACGAGACTACCTTTCTTATTTAGATAATACTTCAAAACATTGTGCGGCATAAAGTAAATTCGATTGAAAACGTAAATGAACGAATTCAAGTTACGCATCAAAGTGTTACACCCGAAATGATACGTAAATAACTTTATCGCATGTGTTATCAGGCAAGCTCAAATGTGCATCGAAGAGCAGGGTAGGCTCTTTGAACACCTTTTATAACTTCCTTTGTGTTAAAATGTTGTATTTCTTGAACTACTTTTTATTTTGAATAATTTCTTTTTAGAATTTAAATAAGAAAAAATGTATTTTTTTAAGAATACGAATTGAACTTTCATAATAAGAGAACAAATACAAACAATTTATGCTTTTTTGAATAAACTGATATTTTATTTGGATAAAACAACTCGAAAGTGAGAGAAATAGCGTTTAATAATTAACTGCGGAAACAGTTATTCGCATAAGAAAAAGTTGTAAGCCAAGTTTGAACGGTTGAAAATGCTTGTTTGAGTAAAAACATTTTAATGATCAGTCGGGGTCTGGCAAAAATAGGGCCAATTAAAAGAAGGATTATTAATTATAAACGAAGCGAAACGAGAAAATTATCTCTTGAGTTTTTCAACTCAAAATGACCTCAGGAAAGTATGGTTTTTCTCTGTGGTGGGACACCGTGTATAAAAAAGCAAGACATACTAAAATGTCTTCTGGAAAAAGTTGCTAGCTCTTAGACTACAGCGGCCCCGAGACACAGAGGAACCGCCGTGTGTACAAAATTTGTCATTTCGTTGAGGTGAATAATACACCAATGCCAATTACAGTACCGTTTCAGTATAAGGAATGCCAATCCTAACAAACGCTCGATTTGAAAGCCCTTTAGGTATTCGTATTCCTTATAACGATGGAAAAATATAATAATCAATTTAGAGGCCTTTATTGTGTGAGAATCATTTTCATCTGCCCTATTTTTATTATGAAATCATAAACCCAGCTTCCAAAGCTTTTAAGAATGGACATAATCGAAATCGGTCCTGCCACGTAATCGGAAACTTCTACGAGTCCCGAAAAAAGTTATCACCAAATGCGTTTGTTATGGCAATTTTTTGAGATTTTCCACTACGAAAGATTCTGTGATAGCTTTTTCGATATTCGTTACAATTATCTGATTACTGATTGTGATGAAATCCATGATGGGGCTGAATGACCTACAAAGAACAAACCATGTTCCTTACCAAGGAACAATTTGAAAGGAGTTAAAGAAATAGGAAATCAAAATGCAGTCATTGCTTTGGTAAGGGAGTCAAAAGATTTACCAAGCGATTGGAGAGTTATACTTATTTTTCAAACAAACAAAATGTGAGACTTTCAGACCCGAATCGTACTTTAAAGTGAATGTGTTTTAGCAATTAATACATCCAAATGCCACTTAAAACCATCAAATCAAACTAAATTACATCAAAATAAAATTTAGAGTGTCATTAAACAACATCTCTGGATTAAACTTTAAGCATCGATTAAAAAGTCGTATATTCATAATTCATCGCCATAGCATAGGGCTAAATATGTGATCGAGAATGGCAGAGTAAATTGGTTTGAATTCTGGAGAATCATTCCTTAAACTGAATCAACCCCACCATCAAAGGCCTTTGTTTGTTGTTGCTTGATCCATGTCCCATTGTTTGGTTGTAAATTGATAAACATATCTTGGATAATGTTCCCACATTATTTCTAATATGTATATAACCCTGCTAACCACACGATACAGCATCTCAATCTCAAGTGATGTAGGCGCGAGATTTAAGGCGATTGTGATGTGACGCACATTGAATACTTTAGTCTCGCTGACAGAACGGAAGAACCACTTTTGGTTGCCGAAATTCTATTGTATGTCTAAACTCAATTGAGACACAGATCAGACCTCAGACGACCAAAAAAGATTTGACGGACAACTTGAGGCGGAGTTTCATTAAGCAAACGAAAAGTGGTCGGGGAAGTAGGTTTTTTTTTTGTTGAGTGAATTTGATTAAGGCGACTAAAAATGAAATTCATGAAGTCTTAACCCTCTATTGCCAGTGATTATGATTTGTAGACATTTAACTAAATTGAGTTGGACATCAGAAAAGAGCAAGCATAACAGAAAAAAAATTGTTTAGTTAAGTCCAGACTTAAGTGTCGAATTCAACGGAAAAATACGAAAAACTGTTTTTTTTTTTAATGAATGATAAAACGTAATTAATATCGAGTTGTTATTGTAAATAAGTTATTGAATTAAACTGGTGTTATAGCTGTGATGGTCGGAATTCCATCTTTAATATAAAACCTATGCCTACTTGGGTGTATTCGATTTTATCGTAACCTTAGTCTCGTTGATTTTGCATGCACTATCCATCTTAAGAAGGTCTCCCAAGTACAGGGTGTCCGCTGGGAAGGTATAATACATTCTTTATAATTTTTGATTAAATGAAAGAGAATGGATCTTATATTGATAAATATTTTATTTAATATCGGCAATTAAGTATGTAATACAATATCAGGTAAATGTCCGCCTCTGTTAGTCACATAAAATACGAGCCCTTTTGAGCACATTGTTCATTACATTCTTACACATTTCACGCGGTATTTCATTAATTTCATCACGAATATTTTGTTTGAGTTGCTCAAGTGTTTCTGGTTTATTTGCATAAACCTTGCTTTTCATATATCCCCACAAAAAGAAGTCCGGAGCAGTCAAATTAGGTGACTAAGGAGGTCAATCAACATCACCATTTCTTGAAATAACTAGTGGAAAGAGGTCTCGCAGTAATTCCATTGTAGTCCTGGCTGTGTGCGATGTGGCATCGTCTTGTTGATACCACATGTTAATCAAACGCAAAGCATGCAGCTGTGGCGGTAAAAAGTTTTCAATGTTGTTCTTTGAAGACCAAGCTCCTTAGCACGGCGTCGAATTGAGGTTGTTGGATTGTTTTGAACACTTCCTTGAGCAGCAGTAATGTTTTTAGCCGATCTTGCAGTACGTTGTGGTCGATGCTTGGGCCTATCACCTACAGGCCTTCTTTCTTCAAAATCATTCACTAAACGATAAATAGTGCGTTTTGTTGTTTCTCATTGTCAAAGAAATCGATGGTTGATTTTGATAAAATGTTTTAACAATTAAAACACGTTGTTTTATCGCATATTTTCGATAATAAATTTGCCACGAGTCTACTTTATGACTGCCAAATATGAACTGTCAAGACTAATGTTTACCAAAATGGCGGCAAAACAAGGTAGTATACTTTCCCGGCAAACACCTTGTATTATGTGTCATCTACGCAATTCATAAGAGCAGCATTGAATCAAAACAAAATAAACTAATTCGCTTTGATTTGAATCTGAAGAGTTTTTTTTTTGGGCTGATTCGTACACTTTGCCAGTTGCCACAATAATCAGATTCAGGCCCTCAGGTCCAGGACCTTGGATTGGGTTCAATGTGTCGATCGATGAATCGACTCCATAAGGTCGTTATTCGAGCACTACTTGTTAAATGATTGTTTAAAGTTGAACAAAAACTTGTGTCTTAAATTTCCCATAGCAGCAATCAGCATATGACTTTTAAATTCATAAAATAAAGTCAGACAATTTTTTTTTTCTAGCAACCATTTCAAGCAAATCATTGTTCTTTGGATAACGTTCAAATGATCAATAAAAAAATATCGAGTAGTTGAAATTTTTACCGGTTAAAATATTAATTTTTTAAAGGTATGAGAAAATACCAGTTAAGCAATAAAAGTCGATACTTTTCTCGACTTTTTTCAGAGTGATTGACTTTTTGTCATGTCGAGATCTCTCATTGCGATCAGTCCGCAAAAATGAAGTCGGTATTTTAACTTGCAGAAAAGTCAATACAAATCTACATTTTAAAAAGCTAGATTGCAAGAGGATCTCACACGTGATGGGAAGAATTGATTTATTACACATCGATTTTGATAGAACTTACTAAATGCATGTTGGTTTGCTGGTTTTTATTCATCGTTTTTATCTAGGTTCTAGAATGAATAATTTCTGTTTTCTGTCAGTAACCGAAGCATGGCGTGATGTGGACATGAAAACTGTTTGTTATCTTCAAACTTATACGAACGACACACAAATCTTCTTTGTCCACCTGACAACAAAACAGGTGTCCCATCTGAAAGGAATGGAAACACACGAAACCACATAATTTAATTAAAATTGTTCTCAGAACGACTCGCTCCAATCGATTAACACGATCTACAATGAAAGTGATTCTAACATATGGCGCGTGCTTCTTCGAAAACCCACTTTCAATCCGTTAACCGTGTCTGTGATATATTTTCCCTTCTCTGAAGATAAAAAACTAAAAAAAAAATTGGAATGAGTTCCCCCAAATTAACCCATCAACTCACCTATCAGTCACACGATCAAAGGAACGTGCTGGGCCTGTATGCTCTGACACAGAGAACTCCAAGAAAAAGTAAAGGAAATTAGGAGAAGGCAATTAAGAAAAAGGGGTTCAACATCTTCAGAGCAGAAGAACAGGAACCAAATATCCCTTCTTTTTTCTAGATGATAAAAAAAACAAATAATAAAAAACCTTTAGCAAGATGATCGACGGCGCTAAACCAAACGATCATTAAGGGTTAAGTAAGTCGTCATTAAAGGGCGGCAATCGGATACTTAAATGCATGGATAAGATTACCGCACATCTGGGTGAACTCTGAAAAGTGTCAAAGGGTGATGTAAGACGTTTAGGAGGGTTCACATTTATGAAAATATACAAAGGTACTTACTTATATTAGCCCTTTTACATTTCTTGACACGCTCTAATGTATTTTAGATTGAAGGAATTTTACTCCAATCACTTGCATTAGGAGCAGATGGAGTAATTTGTGGTTGCGTCTTTTGTTTTGTGGGCAGGGCATCCCCGCCGTAAGTGTCAGAATTGATGAATTGAATAGATGTTGAAGTTGATTTTGTTGTTTAATGTGGCACTGCAGGTGTTGTTTGTTGAATTATTTTGTGGAAGCTATTGTTTTACATAAACAAAAACCAATGATAAATGGCTTGTTGCTGCACTATACACTAGGTAAAATTAAGTTTTTAAAAAAAGACGTCATATTTATGAGTCATGACACAGCGTTTGTTCCAAAAATGAAGAATTAAAAATTGTTAAGCTAGCCTATATGTTAAAATGGTAGG
Source organism: Dasysyrphus albostriatus (assembly GCA_946251815.1). Lineage (NCBI taxonomy): Eukaryota > Metazoa > Arthropoda > Insecta > Diptera > Syrphidae > Dasysyrphus > Dasysyrphus albostriatus. Next base: position 69,834,520 of record OX276337.1, on the reverse strand, counting down.
CACGGTGCGGTGCAGGGAAATAATTTCACGGCCATCTACTTCACATGAGAATTTATTCCATCTTAAGTTGGACTTTGATCTGGTTTCCAAGTGGAGTTTATTCTCACGGTGATGAGAGAGAGATATCTTTCTCACTGAAAAGTGCAATAAATTTCCTCACTAGGTGAGGATAAGTTGCACTTTGAAAAGATTCCCACTTAAGATAGAATTATTTCCCATTGGGAGTAGATGCCTGTGGAATTATTTCCCTGCACCACACGGTGCATATCAAGAGGACACAAACGTCTACAAGCTTTTTTAAATTACACATCTGTCTATCAACTCCTACTCTCACCTCCCCATGGTGAAGATCGGGTGCCTAGTACCATTAACAGATAAGATGGAGTTCTTATACCTGTGAACGGTTTAAGGTGGCAGCTAGAGAAGAAGGGAGGAGTATTCCCACTAAGGCACTTCTCTTTTAACCAGATGGAATCAACGTTGGCTTCTACAGTTCCAGTTAAGTTGAACTACTTAGTGAACGTCTCATGGACTACTACGACACATTCTTAGCTCAGGCCTATGAGAAGTGGTTTCTCCGGCTCCCCACCCTAGGAGTTATAAGTACTAAGGGCCTGATCCTGCAGGTCGGGAGTTGTGCGTTGGGGTAACTTCCCTACCACGACCAATTTCAAAACAACCACAAACAGAAGGATATGGACGATTTTAATGTTGACGACCCCAGCAAACGAAACAAGGACAATAAATATCAGATCTACTCGTGGAATTTCCGGACCTTAAACAGGCCACATGCAGCCGAGCAACTAGCATAGGCTAAAGGCTGACATTACAGCCTTTCAGGAAGTACTATGGGATGGAGAAATGGATGAAATCGTATTACATTTACTTCGGCGACTGCTATACAAGGAGCAGGGTTAGTGGTTTCTTGGTTGTAATATTTTGGTAAGTAGAAGGCATAGGTACGAAGTCTTAGCTCTTCGGCTTCAGAAATGTATGCAAGTTCCTAGTTGCAATCCAAATCAAAGCAAAGCAAAATTCAAAAAGATGACTCAACTAAGGAAGAATTCTACGATCTCCTCAAGAATACGTAAGATAGGTGCCCAAAGTATGACATCTAGATTGGCGACTTCAACGCCAAGATCAGAAAGCAAGGCATCTTTGGTTCGATTGTCAGAGGACACAGCCTGTACGACAACACTTCTGGTAACGGACTTAGGCTGATTGACTTTGCAGCGTAGCGAGATATCATCATAGGAAGCATTCGATTCTCATACCTCAATATATACAAAGCAACCTGGTGATCTGGATAGAGATAGATACCAGACATGTTGGATGTCCGAACGTTCCGAGGGGCCAACATAGACATGGATTACTACTTGGTAGTAGCTCAAGTAGTTAGTTTGGTCGTACAAGGACTACCCGTCAATGCTACAGATGAAAACCAGAGCTGCAGAGAGAGTACATTGGGAGCTCTACTTGCAAAAGCGAAGAGATGATAGATAAACTTTCACTTCTCAGGATGAAATAAAGACAGTATGTGAAGTAGGCGGTCGGGTCTATTGAGGACTATAGCAACAGGGGATGTTCAAAAGTTCTACCGAACGGTTAGGCAATCTACCAGGGTTCCCAGTCCAGAATGGAAGCCTGCCGAGATGAGAGTGGGAATATGGTAGTAGACACACAATCCCGGCTAAAAATTTGGAAATAAGACTTTTTTAGTCTGGTAAACGGCGAAAATGCCCAAAATTCCGCTGTTAGATAGAACATTCCATTCAATCTGGACGATGATGGTCAAAATTTCCGTACACTCGACCTAAGCGTAAAATGCTGCTGGTGAAGATGGCCTACCAGTCAAGCTTTTAAAGTGGAGGGAGATAGCTTGGTAGAGTGTATACAACAACTTACCTTCAAAATTTGACCGGATGAAAGTAATGTCCGATGAATGGTTCCTTGGTATAGTATACTCCATTCAAAAGAAAGGAGATGCCCTAACCTGTGCCAACTACAGAGGTATAAGTCTCCATTATGTCGCATAAAAAATCATGTCGGCCCCCTATCAAGCCCGGAAAATCAACCCAGGAGTTCTAAACCGATACACACCACCTATTTATCGATTTGAAAAATGCATACAAAAGCGTGGATAGAGAAGAACTATACACAACCATGTCGCATATCGGCATCCCTGCTAAGCTCGTCCGCCTGTACAGGATGACGATGGAGAAATCTCGTTGGTCTCAAAGTTAATAAGGACACCACCGAACCCTTTGACGTCGAGAAAGGTTTGAGGCAAGGATAAGTGGTATAATGCAACCTGTTTAACATTGTTCTTTAAGCAATTGTACGCAACTCGATATTTTTTAATACAAATTAGTACGATACTAAAGTAATATTTTTCATAATCGGTTTAAATTTTTCCAATAACTCTGTTACTCTCCGAGGAATTCACAATTATAATTGTATAATTGTATCGGGTTGTTCAATAAGAGCACTACAAAAGTTTTTTTTAAATAAAACAAAAACGGTTTTGGATATCAATGAAATTCTTTATTCCTGTGAAAATACGTTCGATGCCATTATGTATGGAGCTTGATTTCTTATGAACGGCCACCACGGGCACGCTTGCAGAAGTCCAGACCCTGAACCCAAGCGACTGGACCATTTCGTGAGATAACACGTTCTCCAAACTTGGTTTCCAATAAATTGATTGTGACATTCGCTGTGTGGCTTGTGGCGCCATCCTGTTGCAACCACATGTCCACATCATCCAACTGGGGCCAAAAATATTCGGTTATCATTGAACGGTAGCGATCCCCATTCACAGTAACGTGCCGGTCTTGAACATCATGGAAGAAGTACGGCCCAATGACGCTGCAGGCCCATAAACCACACCAAACCGTAATTTTTTCGGGATGCAATGATGACTCATGGAGTACGTGTGGATTGCTGCCTGACCAATACCACATATTTTGTTTATTGACGAAGCCATTCAGCCAAAAATGAGCCTCATCGCTGAAGATGATTTTTCGATAAAAATCCAAATCATTTTCAAGTTGTTGCTCAGCTCAATCCACGAACATACGACGCTTCTGGTGGTCAAGTGGCTTCAGTTCTTGCGTCAATTTAATCTTGTAAGGATGTAATCCAAGATCTCTCCGCAAAATTCGCCACAACGACGTCACAGATATGCTCAACGCTTGAGAACGACGTGTTAGAGACACATTTGGGCTTTCTGCAACTGCAGCCTCAGCGGCAGCAACATTCTCGACACTACGGGAACTTCTTTGTCTCAGTGGCACGGGAACATTTTGTACTGTGCCTGTGGATTCAAATTTTTCCACTAGACGCTCAATTGTTGATCTGCTAGGACGATTATGATGACCATAAATTACACGTAGCGCTCTTAACGTTGAGGCCACTGACTCCGAATTTCGGTAGTAAATTTTAATAATTTCGACTCGTTGTTGGCCCGTATATCTTTCCATCATGAAATGGCAAACCTTACTGAAGAGAAATGTCAAAAGAGCGGCAAGAAATATGGCGTCTACTTTTGTAGCGTCCTGTTTGAAAAACCCTTTACTTGTACTTCGCTGTCGCATAATTTCAAAAAATTGTTGTGGCAAAACGGATGACGGATTTGAATTCAGCACCAAAAACTCCTTTAGAACGACTTTTACTTGTTCGTGTTCAAAACCGTTTACTTGTGTAATTATTGATTTTAATGTTCCTTATTTTGTATAAAATAAGTCTTGTTAAGTTAATCATTAAACTCAAATAATCGATGAAGGCGTTCATTGCCAAAAAGTACCATTAATACTCTTAAAAGTAGGTACCACCATATCAATTCACGCATTTAGTTAATTTTGATCATTGCAATCTATCTGCACTTTCACCATAAGTGCGTGGAAGGGCTATACAGATTAGAAAACGCAATCGCTCCCTTTGATGCCTTTCGGCATTATATGAGGGTAATCGCATTACTTAACTTATATGTCGAAGTCCACTCAGACTCACATTAAAGTGTAAAGTTGAACCTGGGCAAGATCATTAACATTGCCATTCGATTTCAATAAATAATAATGAGTTGAAATTGAAGTGATCAGACGTTGTTCGTGCACATAATGCAATAGAAATGCATTTATCATGTTCTCCCTTTTTTTGGGTTAATTGGTTCTGCTTTTCAGAGTAATTATATATAGTTTGCTAAATATCTACCCACGCGTTGAAACTACGACTGCTCTCAAAACATTTCTCTTCTTTTAATAATATAATTTTTAACAAACGAAAATAAAGTCATATTAATTGAATTTCAGGGGGCATTTAGAAAGGCTTGCCTGGATATAGAAATAGGCTATATCAATAAACAAAGGTTTTTAAATTCATTTATAATAAATAAATACATTTTTATAAAAAGAATGTGTAACAGCCTGTTAGTCTGTGACGTGTGATCGAGCGAAAAACTAAAATTGGCGTTTCTTCCTGGCGATTTAATAATATCAATTTATCAGTTGAGTATAACGGGGACTTCAATAATATGCAATTTGCAATTTGCTACTTTCAGCTTATATTATTAAATGTTTAAATCCTATTCTTGTAACTTGTTGGTTGTAGTTCAAATAATTGAGGCTGGGTCAAAAAATTCATATAAAATGGTGACCCTGAACCTTGCAGACAATAATTTGAGTATCATGATTAGATTTTGAAAAATAAAATGTCAATTGTTTCCATAAGAAAATCTCGATACATCATTTTTTGATTTTTTTTTAATTTACCGCTTTTGAAAATTTATGATGAAATAAGTAAGAATTACCGACCAAAAACACTTTAAAGACCGTTAAAATTAATGGATAGTAAAAACAATTACGCCAATCGATTTATCATAACAAAAATCTCGAAAAAAGTGGGTGGCACTATTTTATCTGTCTGTCTGTCCATTTGTATCGGAATTTTTAGGCTAAACCAATGATGCGATCTTCTTCAAGTTCTGAACTTAAGGCTTTTTGGTGATTCTCCAGAGGGAAAATCGACATTTTCTTAGCTCAAAAAATTAAGGTACTTTTAGCTCGAAAAATAACGGCACTTGCCATAAAACCGTTAAAGAAAATCTTAAATAAATAAATTTGGTAGCGCAAAAGCTTGTAGAGAGCCAGGGCCTAGTGACTTACAACTCGCAGAAATCTTATTTATCTCAAAAACGGCTCCAACGATTTTGATTAAAAAAAATCTGTGTGTTATTGTACGTATGGTATACTTTCTGGTAATTTGTTTTTACCGAAAACCGTTATTAACGGAATCAGCCACATAACAGTTTTTTTAAATTTAAGATACTACTTTCAATGTTTAATAAAATTGCACACCAAAATTAAAACATTACATTTTTTTTGGAAAATCCATTTTTTTGAAAACGGTTTGATGAATTTTTTTAAACTAGGACCATAAAGGGATATTAATAAATACTTTAAGCTTGCGTACCATTTTTTTTTTTAATTTTACTAACATTTTATACCTATATGTATTGTACATTAGGGGTATCGGATTTTTTTTATTGAAAATGGGTATCGTTGAACTTGAAAAGGATTTAGAATGAAATATTTTGATGATCGTCCTTTTTTGAAAATAAACTACTCACCTGCTTACTTCACTGTGAAATAAACAAGTCAATTTGAAATTTTTCTCAAAATAAGGACTTTAAAATTTTGAAGTAGCCAATTCTTGAAATGCAAAAAATTACAAATTTTAAGCCTTGCTACAAGCTTCGTTCCAGAGACCTGAGAGAGACTATGTGACCTGCTAACTTCACTGTGAAGTTAGCAGGTCACTCGATAACACCCTTATTTGGCGAAATCCCAAATTGGGAATAGAAGAAAAGCAAATTCCTGTCAAGGTCCCATTTGCGCGGGTGAAAGTTACCCTGCCTACTTCCCAGACGTCATTTTACCAGTGCTTGTAAGGTAAATGTCTGGAAAACCATGAACTTTAACATTATTGCTGAGCTAAGTTTTTCCAATAAGAACCAGACATTTATCGTATTTTAAATTTGGTTTTGCCAAGTCGTGCGCAATTTAATATTATACCTTTGAAAAGTGTCAATAGGATATGACTGATGTTCTCATTAACCGCATTCCTTCAAAATATTAAAAGCTTTATAAAAATAAAAACAATAATTTCCTTATTTTTATGGACCCCAACATTAAAACGTACGAAGGAGGATGCAAAATGAAATTTTTGGTACTTAAAAGGATTGATGTTCCATACATGTGTGGTGAGTGAGAGTATGTGTTGTGTGTATTATATAGCTTAAATTGATATAAGTACCATGCGGACTGCTACATCGCCTTTTGTTTTTGCACCCTCGTTAGATTTCGAATTTTTTTTCTAACAAATACGCGTCAAATATTTTAAAAATCGACAGCACAACATTGCCTTATATCGAGACACAACAAACAACAGTAGGAATATAATCGGCAATCTTACCGAAGTGTTTTATTTGTTTTCGTTTCCAATGGTAGCATTTATTTCCCCCTCTCTTGAGGCGGCAGTTACGAAGCTGGAATTCATTTTATTCACATATGTGACCACATATATAATACAATCTCCTTTTATTTATTCTGATTTATGTGCGTACATTATGTAGGATTTCGATATAAAGGGGTTGAGGAAATAAAAAGGGGTAAGTTTCTGTTAAATCTTTATGTATATCTTAATATCTCACAACTTTTACTCACATAAGGGTTCAAAATATATATAAAAGAAAAAAGCACTTTACAGAAATTGATGGACATATGTACATTATATGTATTGATTTTATTTAAATCCTTTTAAAGTACTCACCTATGGAATAGGGTTGCTTGTTCTTTGAAAAGAGAAATGAATTTCACCCTTTTTGATTGGTTTAACAAGTTTTTAATATCAATGCATGTAGTATATGTATATGTACATTTGTAAATGTACTTATATTACTTATGCCTAGGTTTTTTGCATTTTACATTCGCTTGGTAGGTATTAAAAGCTATTTGAAGATTGAAGATAAGGCAGACGGTAGTTAATTAATATGGACCAAAATGATTTTAAGGGCCAGTTGGTTTACCATCTCATCTTCTTTCATCACACATCTACGAATGTGCGTTTTAACTACAATGAGTATGTTGTTATAGTCCAGAAAAATTGGACAAAAAAATGGCAAAACTACGAAAAAATTCCGACAAAGCTGAATTTTGGTGGAGAGCTTTATTTTGACGTTTTAACTATTTTCTGAAAAGCTCCGTAAATTTGGACAGGGCCTTAATTTTTTTGCTGTGCATACCAACTGTGTGATTCATGGTTCAGATAACATGTGACCAAAGAGCTAGAGTGAAAGGATCGAAACTAGACAAGAAAAACACCTTATTGGCGTTGTATTTCCCCCAATCAAAAACAAAAAAAAAAACATGGAGACAAATATATAGTTAAAAACAACTGGAAACAATAAGAAAATTATTTTAGTTTTTTTTTTAAGTCCATTCTTAAAGTAACGGTTGTGTGTATGGATTGTGGAAAGCCACCATATTTTTATCTGTCAAATCCAGGAAATGTTATTTTTCACATTGCTTTTTATTTAAAAAAATAAAAAATAATTCTTAGTCGCCAAAAATATATTTAATTTACACACAAAAATACAAGAAAAAAAATAGCGATTTAACCCAAAAAATCAATTGAAAAAGTGTCGGGTTAATTAGACCACTTTGAACAGAGTTCACGGCTTCTTCAAGAACTTCAAAAGCTATACAATCAAAAATTTGCTTGAATTTAATACAAGCCCTGTATTCATTTTTGAATATTTCTCAAACTATAAATTTAACAAAAAATACCTAACATGTATCTTCTTCCGCGGTGTTGAATATTTGGAAGACAGTATGTATAAAACATACAAAAGTTTTGCCTACGACTTGAATCAAAAATGCTTTTCGTGTATTCTTAGTCGAAAAAATGCCCACATTGTTGCACACATAAAAAATGTATTACAAAAATGACTAAATTTAATGAAAAATCAGTCCATACATTTATTTGTAAGTGCTTGCTGGCATGTGAAGAACAAAAGTGTTTAAGAAAATTATCCTGCAGATTTTGCTTTTCTCTTTGTGTTTTCAGTATTTTTAAATGGCGAAAAATAAAAGTTTTAGTTCCTATCTATTATACCACAGCTTACAAAAGAACAATTTGTAAAGTTGGATTGGTTGGAGGAAGGAACACAAAAAATAACGTCAATTTTCTTTTCACTGAATATTTTCAAATTATTTAAAATTCTTCTCCAAAGTTACCCCTAAAAATCTTTATTTTAAATATTTTGATGGTTTCGATGGTAAATTTTACTGTCTACAAAAAAGCGTTTCAACGTTATCTCGAAATTAGGCTTCTTTTTCGAGTTATATGCAAGAACCCGAAAAGGGTGCTTTTGGACCCTCCTCTCAAAAATGCACTCTCTAGTTTAATAACACTCTGCGGTCTTCCATCTTTACTGGTCCATCTATTGATTTTTACAATAAAAACCCATGAACGTCGTAATTCCCTACTGCCCTGTTTTTTAGGACTTAGTCAATATAGCCCAATAAAGCCTTTTTTGTAATTGGCTTCATTTGTCTATTATTTGTTCAACCATTAAATTTGTTTGACTCACCCTTCGTTAAAAAATTCATAATTTCTTTTTTTTAGTAAAACAAAAGAGACATTTGCAGTAGTTGTGTTGGTTTGTCAACTGGCTTCCGTCTGTGTTCTTATAAAAAAGTTGTATTTTCAGAACACCAATACTCAACACTTCTTTTTACAGCAAATGAAACATTAAGAGAGTGGAGCCAATTGCATCCGTTTATTCAGATATCCATACAAATTAATCTTTTTCCCACCCTCATTCAGGAGAAAAAAACTAAAAAAAAAAAACAAAAAATTAAAAAAAAAACTAATATTAGTGCGAATTGCGAAAGGTTAAAACAAGTATCCGCAGAAAACCTTTAACGAAATTAAAAAATACAAGGAAATGCTGACAATTATTGAAAAAATTGTTGTTTTTTTTTTAAATTTTACTTGACATCTAAGTTTCGGGCTGAAGGAAGGCTAGTAAAAAATTCAAAACAACAACTGGCATGGCTCATCTTCATCGTATAGTTGACGTACCTGAAACCCGACGTCCGACTGGCATTGCCTACGTCGTTTTGTTATCAAATAGATTGAAATTCTGCAACACAGTGGTAAGTGTGTAACCAAAACTGAAATACGAAACAAATGAAAATGAGTTATGAAATCTTACTCATACTCAACCAGCTGGCATCATTGCCTACTCCTACTCTATCACTGGTGTCCTTTTTCTTTTTTCTTAATTTTGATGATGTCCGAAGGCCATTGTCTGTTGCCATTTTGCCTCTGCTTCTCCCGGTGACCTTTTTTTCGGTGATGAATGAGCAAATCCTTACATGCCATTTCACCAACAAACAACCCTTATTTCTTGTCCATTCTGCTAGCTTATTTTTTTGTGCTCTAATTCTTTCGAAAGGAAACTTCATATGTATGTAGATGTATACATATATTTATTATACATTAAGGCATACACTCCCTTTCAATAGAATAGGTGCAACTTTTTCTAAAGATATTTTATTTTTTTTGGAAAATGCTACGACACTTGAATTTCATTTGAATAGAAAGACACAGGGGGTTCGGTACAAAATTCCGATAATGCAAAAATCCGGAATAGACAAAATCCCGAATGGCTAAAAGCCCGATTGCCAGAATTCCGAATGCTGAAATCCCGAGATTCAAGCTTTAAAATTTTACTTTTATTTGTATTTTTAATTGTGCTTATATTTTTTATTCTTGCTTGAATGAAAGCTGACATTATCTATCAACTGACATAAATGATAGAAATAGTCGGAAGCAATTATTATTTCTTTGGCCAAAATTTGATAGGTGGAATATGCTCTCTGGCAAACTCTAGCTTTGAATGGAAATGTGTGACATCGTTTGGAAAGAAGTTGCAATGCTCAGAAACTATAGGTTACTTAACTCATGCGGTAACCATCTTTGTTTTTATGATTCATTGGTTAATTCTTACACACATAAAGGTGTGTGTGTAAAAATGTGTTTCTTCAAAAAAAAAAATTTATTTGTTATTGAAACTTTTAACGTAGTTTGTCATATAATATATAAAAGATATTAATTTAAATAACTGAAAACTCTTATTTTATTTATTTATATGCATTTCGGAAGCTTACTGACGATAGAAGCATAGCTTTCGAAATGCATATAAGTAAATAAGCAAATAAAAAAAGTGTTTTCAGTTATTTAAATTGATATCTTTCATTTATTAAAAAAAATATGAAAATATTTAACTTTCAAGGAAAAATTAGTTTTAACTTTAACCATAAAAGGGCTTTTTGTTTTCAAAATGGAGACAGTTGCTTAAAGAAAATAAGACAACAAACCATTTAAAACAAAGAAACAAAAGGAAAACATTAAAGGATCCTTTTTCTGTTTGCTTCATTATTCGTATGATAATAGCCGTGTTTTGTTAAAAACTATACACAGTCGGACAGAAGCTGCGAAACAAATTGGTTGTTTTTAACTGCGTATTGAAAATGTGAATAGTTTATTTTTATATATAAATAAAAGGGCAGGCATTTTTGAAGTTCTAATTTTCAACAAAATGTTTTTACTGATGAGATATTTTATGGGAATTAATTTGTATGGAATTATAATTGTTAATATTTACAAAACTAATAAAACTAAAATTTCCTACGAAACACATGTGACGGATGGTCACCGTTTATTTAAATAGTTCAGTTAATCAGGAAGCTTGAACGAAGCTTTTGCGAAGCTAATTTGGATTTCATTTTGTTTTAATTTTGTCAAACAACGAATGTGCTTCTGCTAGGTTCGATAAGTCTTGTATAAAGTCTCTCGAGTGTTCTGTTTTAATCGAAGCACAATTTTGATATGAACTGCTTCCCTGAGAGTGCAATATCCTAAAGTGGGAAGTCTTAATCTGTTTTCTGAGAGCTTCTTGATAAAAGTAATAATCTTCAGGAAAAGCTAAGTAATTACTTCTACGGAAAACTAAATAGCTTTCAACAATTCCTATTGCTGTTATTATTTATTTCTAATAGTTTTGAAAGATGTTATGATGATTGTTTGAAAGCCTTTCAGGCTTCTCAAGTGGGCCAAATTCACATATATTAGGCCGTATACAAGAAAATCTGTTCAACAGAAATAAGCTTCGATAGCCCTTTTCAAAAGTTAAATTGTTAGTTGGGCGTTTTATAGATCAAGAGCCGACCGCATATTTTGTGAGTTGATGTATAAGGAAAATCGGAGTATGAGGGATTATAGGTCATGTATCGTGATATTGAAAACAAATGTCTGGCAGTTTTTTTTTCAGTCTTTGGTGGGATGTGGGGTTAAAACCAGCTTGGTTTCCTTTTTATATAGAAGAGTCATTAACACTTTTTAATAATAGGAAATGATGCTCTGTCACTTTCCCTAAGTCTCAAGGCTTTTATCTTGGTGATCCCAAACATAGGACCCATAAATGAGACCTTATACATTATCGGCGTTTTTTTTGGAGACTTATTTATTTGTAATTTTTTTTGGTTTGCTGGAAATCTCAAAAAAAAAAAAAATTGGTATAAGGTTCACGAATGTAATTAAAAGAAAAAAAGGACATCCAGGACTTATACAATCCTAATATGCTTGTGGTTCAAACAAAATCATAAAGAAAAGCAACATCGCTTTTGTACCTTTTCAGTCGAAAGCGGGTGTAAATACAAACTTGTTCGGTCACATGTGTACGTTCCATCATAATTTCTGATGGGTCACTTGAGGATACAGCCATATTCAATATTAATTCGGTAACCAGAGAGAGAAAGAGAGAGTGGTTAAACGCAAAGGCAACACAAAATCAACATCACCCCACCACTTTGGTTATCGGACTCATAATTAATCGATCTGTTAAAGTTGGAAAAATTGAGAGCATCAGTTTTAATAGTGGTGTTTTGGGTATGTACTGTATATGAAGCTGTATCAGGACCTTAAGCAAACTTTATTTCGATGTATCTATATCGAATTACAAGAGCCAAAATTCCTATAGAACATAAAGTAAGTGCATGTATGGAAGCCATCACTTAAAGGGGGTTTCACCAAGTAAAACATTGAAGTCTGGGAGTGCATTTTTCGTCATCTGATTGCAAGAACTAGGTAGCTTCATTTTTTAAAATTTTGGAAACAGCAACATTTATATGTAGATGCTTTGGCTATACTTGAAGAATGGAAAATTTAATTTCCTGTTTCTTAAACTTCACAAATGTCGAATATTCTTTGTCTTTCTGTGTGTAGACTGTAGGCGTTAAGATTGGAAAATCTACTGATAGGTTTATTTAATCTTCCTAATCCCCTTTTTATGTACAGACGATTTAAAAATAATTTAAAATGTTTTAAATACATATGTATGTACCAGTTACTTTGTACCTTCTTGTCTTATAAATCGACATCAGGCTAATTCAAAAAACAACAAACTTACATAGGAGGATCTTCTAGATCTCTATTCTGGTAGGTACAAATGAAAACAAAATTATTATCAAAACAACGTATTTTTTAACGGTTTCACGAAGAACCTTCTCTTTTTACCTCTTAAATGGTTTATAATTATAATTCTGTCTGTGTTTTTCTTCGTTTTATAGAATAAAGGCTACCAAAACGCATGCTTGATAGTTTTCGAGAGTGATGAAAATTATGGCATGTGGCTGATGAGCAGTTTTTGATTGTATGAAATTGCCTTCTGACAGTGAGAGGGAAAGTAAAAGATCTGACAGTATAAGTTTTTATGACTTTTCTAGTTTTCTTTTTTATCACTTTCGATTTTTACTCTCGTGCCTATAGTTTTAAATTGTTTTTATTTTCACTAAAAAATAGGGAAGAAAAAAGCAAAATTATAAATAATAGTTTGCCACAGGACACAAGGTCCTCGTCTAATTGAGAAATGTACGGTTAACCCTCCCGATAATAAAACGATAATACATGGTTTGTGTTGCTTTCTTCCGTTTCTTCCGCATTAGGTTGCGAGCATGGTGTGTGATAGCGGTATCCTTTCGTGTTCCAAGTCATTTGTTATTGCGCAATACAAAAAAAAGAAAATAGAAAACCCTTACATCTTTCCTAAATAAAGAAAGCCGAGTTCTGCAGGTAGGTATAGAAAAACAAAAACATATTGAGAGGAAGAGTTTAAAACGGCTCCAGGTCACAGGACCTCTTTTTCTTACAACATATTTACACTTCTTTATGAGTAAGATCTGCGCCTGTGGTTTCTCAATGCGGTATCCACATAAATAAAAAAAACAGAGAATAAGGGAGATCGTAAAGGGATAATACTCGTAATAGTCTATGATGGTTGTTTGCCAGACATACAAACGCAAAGTAAACCCGCGTTTCCTTTGTTGCGATTATTGAAAAGAACGCGTTTTTATTCCTTTTTGTATTTATTTATGATGGAAATACCACAAGAAAGAGTTTTCAAGCGGGACGCTAATTGGAAAGCGCAAATATTTGCCCACTTTTTTTTGGTTTGAAATGAAAGGATGTGATTTTTTATGGTTCTCAATGAAATTGATGTTTAATTTTGAATGAATATAACAATATTTGAATGATAATGTTTAACAGGCTAATTTTGTGGCAACGCAGGTACTTACATACATAATAGAAACGCTGCGCCGCAAGAAACAAAGCCGCCATGTCTTTCATTTTTAGTATTTTTTATATTTACAACCTTTGAATAGAGCTTGTGTTTGTTTTTTGTTGATAACAACTTTAAAAATGAAATACAGGGAAATATTTGACAGGTGATTAAAATAACACAAGAATGATTGGAAACTCTTGGCTTATGTTTTCATTAGTAGGGTATTCATTTTTCGTTGGGTTATCATATAGAAAAACATTGGAACCCCAACTTACTTCAACTAAAATGTTTGCTTAAAGCTTAGTAGGTACGCTGCTGATGCGAATTCAAATTTTTAGTTATGCTTCAATGGAACAGTAAAATGCTTACAGAAACAGAGCGGAACAATTCAGCTTTTTTTGGGGGGGGGGGGGGGGGGGTTGCGTGGTCATCAAATTGAAACATCAATTAGAACTGAAACCTCTTAAGAAAATAGTAAAACTTGAATTTTCTGCAGATCTTGTGCTGTTTTTATTTTCGCTTTACTTTGCTATTTGAGTTGCAATCATTTCTTATGATTTTGGGTCCCGTTACCTTTAACAGGCTTAATCTTTCAAGCTATTGACTAAACAGGAAAATGTGAGGAATAAAGTAACAATTAGGTACAATTAGGTCAGAAACTAAGCCGAATTCGACACTCAAACTCAAAACTTAAACTAAAACTTTTTGTTGAAAATTAAACTTCCTGTTTATGAAAAAAAAGAATGTTTTTTAAACAAATTTATGCTGGAAATATAAACTTAAGCCAAGCGAAAAAACACTATTTTAATAAATTGCTTATAGCTTTTTTTTGAGCTCTAAACATGATAGGTTAAATAAAGTAGAGGCTCAAGGTCTTAACAATGGCATGGTAAAAAGTAGTTTTTATTCGAAATTGAGAGATATACACACATTCAAACTTTACCGTTTCTTGTTGTAATTTTTCACCGAATCAACCAGAAAGCCTCATTTTTGGTACTACATGGCAAATTTCACATTCGTCAAAATATTAGAACTCATGATCTGGTGATACTATCTGAGTCCCCAGATAATCTTCAATTGATGATAAATCACCTAGCAGACTATTGCAGAAAATGGAGTCTTGTCATCAACGCTGACAGATCAAAAATTATGGTGTTTTCTAGATCTGCCCGGAATCAAACGACATATAAATGGTCTTTCAATGGAAATCCCTTAGAGCTGGTTAATGAGTACAGAGGTATCTGGGAGTGATTCTCAATAAGTCCGTAGATTTCAACAGCCACGTGAGTATTAAAGCTAAAACTTCACAAAGTTTATTAAACTTATCTTGGAGAAATGTTTTCTCAAACGAACGCATATGATAGCATTATGCGTTCGTTTGAGAAATATAAGATATTTGATGCTGTTGTTAAGAGTTTGCTTTGCTACGCTGCCCAGGTATGGGGCATTGACGAATATGAGACGTTAGAAAAGTTTTATAGAAGTTTCCTAAAGAAACTTTCTAACCTACCTCTAAAAACACCTAACTACGCTCTATATCTTGAAACGGGACTCCCAAAACTATTCACAGGCACTCTTATGTCACAGGCTGATTACATTGTCAAGGTGCTATCTCTTCACGATGACCGACTGACAAAACGAATGGCATTATATGAATTGAGAAACGAGGACTGGTGGGTGTCAAAGTGGACAATTTTGGGAAACGCTTGCGGCGAAGTGATAACGTTGGATCCCCATAGTTTTAGTTATGTAAAAGAACAGCTTTATAAAATAATTCAAGCTCATGAAGATTCTATACGGAATTCATTTATAGAAGAGTCGCGGAATTCAGATAGCAGACTCATTTACTCTCAACTAAATCTAAGCCTTATGGAAGCAAACTAATTCAATGATTCGCTGAGTTACAAAGAAATATCTCTAATATTTAAAACAAGATGTGAAATCCTTGGCCTAAATGGATCCCCATACAACGGCAGTTTTATCCAGTTTTGTTCTCTATGTAACTTAAAAGCCAAAGAAGACTGTTTTCACTTCATAAGTATATGCCCTATTTTCGCTCCACATCGAAATACATTCTGCGGAAAGAAATCTATGACGCTGCAGGAAACAATTTCAATACTTAATAATTCAAATTGGAAAAACTATATCTTTTTTTGAAAAACATTTATACATATAGGATGTTACTTGTAACCGAATTTGTTTAAATCTCTTTTTTGCTATTCATTTAAATTATAAAAACAAAATTATTTAATTTGCTAACCGAGCTGATGGCAATGCCATAGCTACAAAATTCATATTTTATAATCAATTTTGTATAAAAAAAACCGAATCAATAAATGAATTACTTACTTACTTACTTACTATTAGAACTCATGATTTTGATGAAACATTACAATTTTTGAGAGTATTAAACAAGTATTTTAGTACGAGATTTTGTTTTCCGGTCGTTTTTAGGTAAATGCTTCCAGACCTACAACTATCCATTTCGATAAAAAATTCAATTGTTAACAAAAAGTTTTAAAATGTTAATTGTAAACTTCGGCTTGATTTCTAAGTTATGCCAAACATATTGAAAAATGGCCAATTTGACATATGTATGTATTCAATAATAACCCTTGCGCGTAGTTGTTCCTTTTTAAAAGATGTATTCAATAGCCTTTTTGTTAAACTACGACAAATTTAGATGTTGACTGTGGGACAGCTAATATTATCTAATTATCTAAGAAGGTGTTCAAATGCGGTAAGTCCAATTTTTTTTTGCCAAGACGGGCAAGATTTTTAGAAGTTTATTTATTTTTTTTAAGTTTTCTCTTTTAACAACTGTTTTTTCAGTGATTGCAATTATTCCGTTTGATACATAATATATAAAATCTAAATTTAGCAACAAAAACTAACTTATCCATTCACAAGCTCAAATTGTTTTTTTTTTTTTACTTCTCTACGTCAAAATGAGCATATTGTGTTCACATAAGGATGTAGTATTCAATTCAAAATTTTGAGTCGTATGGAATAGACAGTTTAGTGTGGCCTTAAGGGCTAACAACTTGGAAAATAATTTTATTTTTTTATATTTTTTCCCTGTTCATTTATAATTACGAATTTTGACTTTGTTAGATGATAGAAGCTAACTATAATGGCTCATGACTTTCGTTTAATATAGATTACTAAAAAATATGAATAACAAGTAAAGTTGGTCGTATTTCAATGGACCTCTGGGGGGTCATGACCCCCATGACTTCCCCCCGGATCCACTACTAATTGAGGATCGAAAAGTAGAACTTACTTTTCCGTTTATGATTTAGTTGTGTCATTTTTGTATAGATTTTTTACTATGCATTAGCAGCGTACTGACCTTTTTCTCAAAAGTAACAGCTATGTATATGGGATATTGCTTTATTCCTTGGTATTGCTACCACATGCCTGCAAAGGTCCCTAAAATTTAACAAAATTAATTAAATTGAATTAATTAAATTTAACAGAAAGTGCAGCCTTTGCCTGATGTTGGATCACCAATCAAAAGTTAGGATGGTTTGATATTTTTAATTTATTTATATTTATAAATATAGTTAGAAAAATAAACCAAAGGTATGTGGTACTTGATTTTTACTAGAAAAAAATAAATAAAGCTCACATATTTGAAAATATAAGATGCTTCGTATCTATTCAACCAAATCTTTGTCGTTAGCTTGAACAAAACATATTTGCCAAACTCCTTCTTTCTTCCTCCGTTTGATATTTTAGTTTTAATAAAGTTATTGACCTGTTATGCATGGCCCAAGGCAAAATCTTCTCTTGTTGGATATTATATGTGCAATACCTATACATAATGGTGGTCCATAAATTGCACATAGCTAGTCTAGGATAGCCTCATTCAATTCCAAATATTTTTATTTTACCCCCTTGGTCTCCCTCTTTTATTTTAATCTACTAATAATAAGCTTAAAGTGATTCTCATAATACACAAAAAATATTAGAGTGATAGACTAGACTCAGGTGAGAAAAAATCGTACTGTAGGGGGTCTTTTCACCCATTCAGGCGGGAGGGGAAATTTTCTAAAAAAAATTGAATCAAAACAAAAAAATGTTATTAAAAAAAAACAGAAGCACCTACAATGCTTTGCTACAGCTTTTTATAGAGCCACAGATTAATTATTCTCTATTATGCTTTTTAAATAAGGTTTCTATTGATATAAGGATTAAAAATTTGTTAAGATTTTATTGGTATAGTTAAAAAAAAAAAATAGTTTTCAAGCATAAAATGTATTATTATTTTTTAATTTTAAGTTTGAAAATAATTTACATTACATTTGTGCTGTTTATTTAATACGTGTCGATAACCATCGACTAAAACTATGCGTCTTAGAAGGGTACAACAACATCTAACTGATGAGCCCAATTGTTGTATCGAAACGCATTTTGGACTAAAGGTTCAAATAAATTGAATTCATATTAGGGAATGGATATGTGGCTTTAAAAAAATATTCGCATATTGTAATAAAAAAATTACGTTTTTCTTATTCAGTTAGCTTCTCTTCTTTCTACTAGCTTCAAGTTCGATGAAAAAAATGTTTGAACTAACATCTTTTATAATCCTTTTTTATCTAATTTAAAAAAAAAAAATTTGAAATAACATAACATAGATAAAACGGCTAGACAACTTTTTTTAATTTTCAATTCTTCAAAATGGTATGACTGATTCCAATAATTTTTTATACGGAGGCTTCCAAAAATTATAAATATTTTTGTGTACTTAAATTGAAAAAAATGTTTTTTGGGTTTCTTAAAAAATGTTTCATAATTTTTTTTTGAATCTCAAAAATGGCCCCTACGCTTTTGATTAAACTTTTTTCATATACTAAACTTAATACGATCTGCTAGAAAAAATTATACAATTTTGCTCTTAACAGCTATTAATAATATACTTGTGATAGAATATTTTTTTTAATTGTTATTTTCTTATTATCGGCTTAACGGATTTAGATAATTTTTAACATACAAATTTAAGATAAGATTAAATAATATTGCATATTAAAATTTTTTTAAGAAAAACTTTTTGAACTTTTAAAAAAAGTTACAATTTTTTTTTTTTTTTTTAATATAATGTACGAGTATATTTCAAAAACGAGTCCATATTTTTTTTAATTATACATGCACATAAATAAATACTTAAGATTTGAATAGGAAAAGTTTTCCTTAAAAATGTTTTAAGAATTTTATTGTATAAAAATTATTTTTTAAGAAAACCGCTTCAACGATTAATTTTTTTTTGTCCGTACAATCATGTTCAATAAAGAATTTAGATGGCATTCCTTTTGCTTATCTCATTTTTCTCTCGTAATTTCCATGTCCTTACGCATAATTTTCTTAAACCCTCACTGCCTTGAACATAATAGCAAGTACGTGCGATCCAGTCGTGCATTTTATTTTTGTTGTTTTATATATTTTGCTGTATTTTTGTTTGTATGTCTTTTATATTAATAAAAATATTATTTAACTTTTAATGGCGTTTTTAAGTTTTACATGCTCTTAAAAACCAATTGATACTAGAAGTCAATTTTCATCTCATTAATGTTTTAAAGTACTTTCAGATCCTGTCAACAGGTAGAAATAGCACCTGATTTACAATTATAGCTAAAAGGCACATACGTAAGAAAGTAAGTATACGCCGAAGTGTACTGTACCAATGAAAAACAAAATACAGAATATTATCAATATGTTTTACTACCTTAATGCACTTATTTATTTTGAAATTTAAATAAATTTTAGATAAAGATTGATTAGTTCAGGCAAATACGAACAAATCTGTGCATTTTTGGAAAGAATATGAAATTAAAATTGAATATATCAAAACTAAAACTCAGTATCGAATATAAAACTCGGTTTAAAGGACCGAAAAAGATCTGTTTGTCTGTCTCTCTGCTTATCTGTCTTTCTGTCCGTCTGACTGTCTGTCTGTCTGTAAGTCAGTCTGTCTGTACCTCGATCTACAGCCACATCTACTGAAGCGGTTTTTTTTTCAAATTTTGAACTTAAGACTTTTTTGTAAATTACCTTCAAACGCTTATTTATCTCAAAAATGGCTCCAATGATTTTGATAAACGAATCCTAAACTCGCCCTATAGTACCTATACCCGAATATCGTTTAGACGGGACGGGCAATTTTTAAAGAAATTAACTTAAAATAGAAAAAAATTGGTACAAAACAACAAGGGCTGGCCACGATACCAGAAAAGTCTCAGTATCGCTTGGTATCGGTATAAGAAACTGAAACGGTACCAAGACGTTACCAAACTATACCTTATTTCTTGGAACGAAATTTATCGACAGAAAATATAGATTTTTGAATACTATTATTAATCTATTACAAAGGAACAATTTTTGTGATTGGTTCTTTGGAAAAGCTTCAAATGATTTAGATAACATTTTCAAAGTTTTTCTCTTTAGCAATGAAAAGGCTTAGGCAATAATTTTAATTAAAACTGCCAACTGCCACACCCATTTAACTTCTGCTGGCTTTCTCTGAAACCAACGATTTGGATGAAATTTTCAGAGTTTGTTCTGTTTAGGGAGAAAGTTACTTAAGTGAAATCCATAATTTATGTGCATTGTTTCCCTGTGAACTAATGACCCCGGTCGAAAATTTTTGTGTCAAATTTCTTAAACTTAGAACAAACTTTACTTAAACATTGTGGAACAAATATTTAAAAAATTGTTAAGTCAACAAAAAAACACCAGTTAAATAAATTGTCTAAATGTAAATTTATAATAATTATTTTTGTCTTGAATCTTAAAAATACCAAGCAGCAAACTTCTGGTTTGCGACTCAGACGTAAACCGGATGAGACCGATACCGAGACCATCATTTGTTAAACGAGACCAAACGAGACTGAGTTATACGAGACCGAGACCGATACCGAGACGATACTGAAAATTTTCGGTTTTGACGATACCGAGAGATAATTGCAAAAATATCGTTTGGTTTTATAACGTGGCCAGCCCTAAAAACAACGAAAACATGCTGTATCTTTTTTTAAGCCAAACATTAATTTTTTTCCCCTTAATTTTTAATTATGATATTAGTTGCATGGAGCCTTATTTCTACTCTTGCATTTTATTTTTAGTAGATATTTTCAATAGCCTAATTAACATTTCGAGGTTATTTTTTGATCATTTATACATTTTGTAATTTATCTATTAAATCGTTAGCTGTCACCTCTAATTTTGTTCACGATGAAAAAAGTTATTTTAGGCATCAAACTTCAAGTGTAAAACGCAATGCCACCAAAGATCTTAAATAGCCAGTACTAACCATATAAATTATATAAGGAGATATGGTTGTTAAAATTAAGACTCCCAACAGAAGAACGCCATATTACGTTAGAAATTATTACGGTGGCATATATTTCCTACAGGGCCACTTTACCTACACTTTACATCCTTTAAGTACCTACATATGTATAAGGAAAAATGCGATTTTTTGTCCAAATATTTTTTTCCGGATATTGTACATACTTAATTAAATATAAACAAATTTGTAAGAGGATAGTGAAGGTATTTTGTTTCATGTCTCAAAGTCCTTAAATCACTCTTTTTCATAGACAGGAAAACTATATAAGCAAACATTTTCGACTTCCTTAACACAATTTCAATTCATCAAGAAAGGGTCATTAAACTTGCATTGTAAGAGGCTTCTTTATAAATTTCCCCAACCTTATAGTTAGATAGGAAGCCATCAGAATATCAAAGATTAACCTGGTCTTTAAAATTCTAGTATGAAGGGAATTTGTTTCCATTGAACTGAACTTCTAGGTGAAAATAAAATAAATAGTGATGCGTGGAAGGGCCTTACCTACGTCCCTAGTTACATACATCTTCATACCTATAAGCGGTTGTCTACCTATATCGTCATTTTAATAAAATACAATTCAACGACATTACATGCATAAAAAGAGAAGAAAAGGACTTAGTTTTTTTTCCACGTATGTAATATTGTCAGGAATTCTGTTCAGTTAAGCGACCATGTAGACCAGGCACTAAGCTTAAAAAAAAGGAAGTAGGTAGGTACCTACCTATAGGAACTTAGGTATCTACACACCGTATACTTATTATCGTTTTCATGTATCTTTCAAGTTTAAAGTTTCCATCTATCTACCCTCTTACTAAATGGAATTGAAAAATAACTCCAAACACAAAAACAAAAATGTCGTCAATCAAAAACGGGGCCCCTGGCCGCCTATGATTTTTGATAAAAATACTGACTGTTAAATTACCCCTTCTTTTCACCTTCAGAAGAAATATGGATCTGTATCCCACTCTATCTTAAAGCATCTCTCATCCCTTCTCACCATTCCTACCAACATGATTTTCAATTAAAACTCCGCCTTCGTTTATAACCAAAATAAAAAAGATCCATTCTATTAGTTGATTTTCAAAGGAAACTCCTCTCTTTCTCATTACACCTATTTATCAAAAGGGTTATTTTTAACTTTACCCTTTGGCTGACAAAAAGTATACAAAAGTACTCATATACACACCATTCAACTTTCTACGTCATCATCATCACTTTCGCTCTCAGTTTCAGCTAAAAAAAAGAATCAATGAAAGCTAAACATAAGAGAAAAAATGTATATAAGTTGGTATTGGTGGGAATTAAAAGGGTTTAGTCTCTAGCAAGTAAAGTATGCAATTGTATTTTAATATCAAGTCTCGAGCGGGTGTTCATTTCTTACTCTTCTGTTTTTCTCCTTTCGTTCTCTTCAAAGCGCAAGCAAATGATTAAAAAAGGGGTAACATTTAAGTATATAAGATTAATGGTAAGGGGTAGATTTTAAACCTTGAAATAACTCATTGAAAGAGAAAAAGAGTATTTCACCAAATGGAAAAATCTGAAGAGAGAGGTTTTTAACTATGGAGAGGGTGAAGTAAAAATGTTGTTTATATGCACATCACATACGTACACATTGTACCGTACATAGCATTTATCATATATGTCAAAGGCTTGAATGGAGTGCGATGGCTGATGGAGGTTATGCAGTGACACATGCGCTGTGATAATCAACATCATGGCTTCCATTCAACCTGTCGGTTGAGATTTCTTGTTTTGTTTACATTTGGACACAAGTGTGTGTTCTGTTTGGGGATTCCCTTTGTGGGTCTGTTCCTGATGTGTACCCCTTTGAGAAGAATCACATGTGCTTTTGTCGACCAAGGGGTTAACAAACGTTCTATGGGTTGGAGTTTCTTCTTTTGCCTGCTCTTGACAGAGGGCATTGGCGGGGTTTGTTGTGAATATTTATTGTGATGTGTCTGGATCCAAGATGGTTGCCGCCACACTTGCTGAGGATTAATTTCTGTTTCTTTTTTTGGGACGCAGTCTCCTTTGATATGATATGTGGATAGGGAATGTAGTGTTGGTTGACATGGAGTGGAAATGAACGATGTGTGAAGGCTTTCGGAGGTGGCATAATCTTTTATATTTATGTGAATGAAGTGATGTAGGTATGAACGTACCTATATACACATGCTTACATACACACTTGTACATATTATATGTGAGTGGTGAGTGGATGAGTGAAAGGAAAAACTCTTATGATGCTGGGTGATAAATCAGTGAAAGGGTTGCTTGGAAGGGTGTTGGTGATTTTATTGATTTTTTGTTGTTTATGGCATGTATTGTGTTGTTTCTCGCAGTTTCCTTATTGAAAAAAAAACATCAAAAATGTATTGATATCATGCTTTTTTTGGGGTTTTTGGGTTGAACATGAATACAAATTTAATTTAATTTTAATTATTTACCTGCATAGATACGCAACACACCTACCTATTCCTAGGTATGTGTAATCGAAAATATGATAAATACCTACAGTGCCTGACATAAGTATAACCGCACCCTGTAAAAATGCAATTTATAGAAAACTGGAAATGGAAATGGCACTGGCACTTTAATATTTTACTGTACTTAATGGCATCAGTAAACAAGAAAAAATCCGTTATTTTCTCTTCCGGTGTTAAGAAATTAAAAACGTTTTTTTTTGGTATCGTAAAAGTAGGTATAACTCCGCATTTATTTTTATTTTTTTTATTGTAAGTATATTTTCTTATAAAAATAAGTATGGGAACTTATTACCTCTGTTTTCAATCAAGCAATTTTTTTTGGCGCAAGGTTTCAAGGTTCCTTAATATGCAATCGTCTTAAGACTTCCGTGCTTCCATAATTACCTCAGCAACACTTTCAAAATGGAATATTATAGGAATACATATTGCGGGTCAGAATTCCTTAAAGATTTTCAATTGGGTTACAATCTCGAGAACGTGCTGGCCAGTTCATTGAATTTATGTTATGGGATTCAAAACCACTCCTAACTCTGACGACTAACGTGAATTGGAGGATTATATCTTGCTGAAAGACATGCTGAGCTCCACGAAATTTTCTTAAATAGGGTAGGTACACAATTGTCTTGAAGCATCTGGGTGTTAACTTTATACTGTTCATTCTTGTAGTGGTGAAACCAAATTCAAACTTACCACAATCGCCAATGCTCAGAGAAAGAAGCACGTATAAGTAATCAATTTCTGGTTAATTATAGGTACGTGATTTTCAGGTTGTTATTTTTTATCTCGGTTGACCAGGTAAACTGCTTAATCAGATACCTCATTGACATCAAGTAAATTTAACACTGCCTCAAAATAGTAAAACTGTCAATTTAACCTGAAAAACTTGCTAATTTTACATTTAAATCTAGTTAACTTTACTTGAAAATCTAATAAAAAAACATGAATAAAATGTACAATGTCCTGTAAATTAAACATAAATAGTAATAGCGGTTATTATTAAGCCTTGGATCCATGCGTCTAGGCCCCATCTCTAACGCTGCAATTCACTTTGCATTGTTCTGAAATCATAGACATTAATAACTACGTATGTAATTTTATTTTAAAAATTCTTTGTGGTACTTACTTAGTTTTAAACTGGGAACCTCTCACACATGAAGATAGCACGCATTCACTGGCCCACTTCGTTGCACAAAAAAACCTGTGCCAAATATCAAAAAGTTGGAGCTGATTTTGTTTGGATGTCTTTTCTGTGTGTGTTTCAGCCCTGGAAGAGTGCTACTTAAACAGGCGGCCTGACAGGTGAACATTGTAAAAATAACCATTTAAAACGTTACTTTAACCTGATTTGTGATTAAACAGAAATTCATATTCTTGTCAAAATTTATTTTTTACCAGAAGTTAGTGTCAAAATAACAGGTCGTCTTCTGAAATCAACTTGAATATGGTAAAATAGACCACCAGGCTGTTTTAACACTGAAATCTAGTAAATGTCGGTCTTAAAAAAATCTCTAAATTATGACATTTAGAATTATAAGAGTTAAGTTTAAATTAATGTTATGTTACTTTTCAATTGCGGTCCTTGTTTTGACAGGCAAATTGCAATCTTTTTTACTTGTGGTCGGTTGTTAGATTTGGAGCTAGCACCATTTGCCCCCAATAATCATTTCACTCGAATGTGGAAAAAGAGAAAATGAAGAATATTTGGATTTGGGACTTTTGCCTAAACTTCGAACTATAAAAGACAGTTGGATACACTTCTGCTAGATAAAAACGAATGAAGTTTAAACACTATCGAAATATGTATAAAAGGAGCATATCGTGAACCGAACAGTTATTCTCAACGGAACAAGACTTTTAGAAAACCATGGTTTGATAAAGATTGCCTGCATGCGAGGAACCTTTCATACGCTTGGCTTAATGAGTTTAGACGGTCTGATGAGTCCTTCGCGAAAAACGTGTACATTGATGACAATAAAAAATATAAAGAGCTTTGTCAAAAAAAAAAGAAAAACTATTACGAAACTCAGGCTCTCCAACTAGCTAGGTGCAAAAATTCATCCGAATTTTGGAATTTGGCCCGGAAACTAAATGACACAAAATTTTTGATTAGTAGCGGACTAAATTCGAAAAGATTGCAAGCCCATTTCAGTCAATTGCTTAACCCAACCTCTATTAGTGAAAATCTTATACAATATGCTCAACGTGGTTTTTATGATGGCATTTTGGATTCTAGCATATCCCAAGAAGAAGTTCAACTCGCAGCAAATGAATTATCAGATGGAAAAGCGGCTGGTTCGGATAGAATACCAGGGGAGTTCTATAGATATGGTACTGATGAACTGCGTAAAAACCTTAGGATAACGTTTAACCAAATTTTAGAATATGGAATTTCACCACAGCAGTTCAAGGATGGCTTAATCTTCCCGATCCACAAAAAAGGCAGTATCGAAGATCCAGCAAATTATCGAGGGATCTCATTTCTAAACGCATCCTATACAATTTTTGCGTCAACTCTTTTAAAGCAATTGAACGCATGGATACAAGCAAATCAACTACTAAGTGAGTCTCAAGCTGGGTTTAGATCTGGGTACTCAACCATATACCATATCTTTACGCTTAGAAGCATCGCTGACTCGTTCCTAACAAGAAATAAGAAACTATATACATTTTTCGTAGACTTCCAAGCCGCTTTCGATACAATCGACCGAAATGCACTAATGTATAAGTTGTTTGGATTGGGAATGTCGCTTAAGTTTGGGAGGGTACTGCGGAATTTGTACATGGACACCAGGGCAGCAGTTTGGGACGGTAAAAATGTATCTGAGTGGTTTCAAACGAAGACAGGAGTCAAGCAGGGATGTGCACTAAGCCCAAGTTTATTCGCATTATTCATCGAAGACATAACAAGAGCATTACCAGGAGGTGTAGATTATGCTGGAGTTACTATCAAAGCTCTGCTTTTTGCAGATGATACAGTTCTGTTTGCCAACACTCCGGCATCGCTGCAACTTATGATAAACAGATTGTCTGAATACAGCACGAGATGGAACCTGGTTGTTAACTTGAATAAGTCGAAGGTAATGGTATTCAATAAAGGTGGAGGCAGAACTAACGCTAACGAACAATGGTGTTTTAACAACGAAAGATTAGATGTTGTCAAACAATATAAATACTTAGGAGTCCTTTTCACAAAGAATTTAAACATGGAAAAGCATCTCACCGAAAAGTTGTTAAAGGAGAAAACCGCCATTAATATGGCATGGATAAAATGTTTTAATAATAAGAACATTGCACATAGCAGCAAATATAAAATTTTCAGATCTGTATCTGAATCTGTTCTTTTTTATGCTGCTCAAGTGTGGGGAGTAAAGAAGTATGAAACCGTGGAAAAATTGCTCAGGTTCTACATAAAACGAATTTTTCATCTTCCTCCAAACACCCCAAACTATATGATAATAATGGAGACAGGTATTTCACCACTGTTCATAAGTACCTTGAAACTACAAGTGGACTACATTTTGAAAGTGCTCAATATGCCTACCAATCGCTTACCGAAAAAAGCAGCTCTACAAGCGATTCAAAGTAAGACAGGATGGTTCAAAGAGTGGATAGAACTGGCTCATGAAACTGGTCTGGAGTTAGCAATCAACGAACGGGATACATGGAAGTCGACTATGTATGATCTAATCAGTCGTCTGGATGAAAAATATAGAGAGAAGTACAGGGAAGAGGCGTCAAGCGCTTTACATCGGGTGATTTATAGCAGGCTAAATTATGACCTCAATCAAAATAATTATTTTCGAGATGATTTGAGTATCGAACAAATCTCATGAATGTTTCGACTAAGAGGGGAGCTTCTAAATCTTTTATTTTATTCCGCATCGTGAAGAGCTACCGATCATTTGCGATATGTGTAATTTGGCAGAACGAGAGGACATTTTTCATTTTGTCGGAAGGTGCCCGGTCTTAAGGGAAACAAGAATATATACATTGGGGCGAGATTTTCTCACCGAGAATGAAGTGATAGACCTCCTTAATGAAGTAGATGTACCAAAGATGCTCAAATTTTGTAAAATAGCTCTTAATTATAGAAGCAAAATATTAGCGGAATACTTCTAGAAAATAATTGTAACTTTATCTATTTATTTAAATTGTCAGTATCTTTTTAAATTTTGTCAATCAGGCAGACGGCAATGCCATGCTTAAATGATTGTGTAATAATTGTGTATATTATATAATGTAAATAAAATCAATTTAATCTAATCTAAATCTAAATCATTCCACATTTTTTTAAGCACGAAAAACCGTCGAAACTGAAACGCTTTACAACAATAACTCGTCATGAATTTCCGGCAAAGAATTCACCTAATTGGATGAAGCATTGATAATGCGCCTCTCAAATTACAGCATGTCAATATATGCCGACACGACGCCCAGGTCTTATTTTGGTTCCATAAGATTCTGGATCTTGTAAAAAATTTTTGACAACATAATTCCACCTCAAAATTTTCCTACCAATAGCCCCATAGCTTAAGCCATTTAACCAAAATGCTTAAATTTTACCTTTTTATATATCGCTATATAATTTGAACGACTGATGGGTACGGCTGGTCCCACTGGCCAGCAAGTACGAATGCAAGATCACAAGATTTAATTCCTTTGGATTTTTAAGCTTTGAGCTTTCATAAGGAACTATTTAAGTATATAAAGTTAAAGTTCATCTTTAGAGCAGCTTAAACAACGCATTGAAGTCAAGGGAGTCAAATTGTAGGGACTTACAGTTATCTGCAGCCATTAGAAGAAGATACAACCTTATATCGAAAATTTCTTACAATATTATTAATTTATATTAGAAAAGGTTAAAATGTAAAAGATATTAAAAATATTACTGGTTAATTAAGTTACTTTTTTTATTACTTGCTTCTGGTATGCAAAGATAAGACAAATAAGTGTTTTTCTTTGGAAAAAAGTACTCCTAATTTGTTTTCATTTCTCGAAAATGATATACCTACATTTAAGCATCCGAGTTTCTGATTGTATTGAAAATTAATAAGAGCATTGAATTTTGAACACAAAAATTAAACTTAATAACATAAAATTAACTTTTTTTTAATTTTGAGTTTGAAAATTAAATTTTCACACATATTTTCACCAACTTTCATCGCCGTACCAGTTTTAGGAGGGGTTTCATGGTATTAGTTCAAAAATTTTCCATTTCATTGAAGAAAACACCCTTTGACTACAAATATTTTTGTGGACTTTCTTGATTTTTACTACTTATGACAAATTAAATATGTGGACCAAACTTCATCACTATTCTGCTAAAATTTGGTCAACTTTTACTTATTTCACTTAAAATTCGGTCATCATTTATGAAAAAGGCAATAACTTGTTTTAAGGTCATTGTATCGAGTTCATTTTGATTTAATAACCACCCTTAAATCATGTGCCATATGCTAAAATTATACCAAGATAAGTATTTTAGCTTGTTGAATTTTCATATTCCCCCTCCCCAGCACTTCGAAAGTGACATTTTATAAAACCAAAACAGGTTTTTCAATTAACTTTGGATACAATGTAGTAGATGGTGAAATTCTGCTTCGACACGAATCTTTAAAATTTAATAATATAAATTCTTTTCATCCTTTTTTTTACTTTGCATTTTCCCTTCCCATGCGGTTTTTTTTCCACCCCGTTTAATGCAAAGGAGAGGGGAGGGATAAAATCAATAATGTGGTCTTATGGTTGCAAAGGTGCTTAATCAAACGAGAGTTCACTGGTCTTCGTCCGACCTCTGGTTCTCGATTTATGAGCCAATGTATGAAACATGTGGCAACCCTTTTCTCGTTTTTCTGACAGTGTTGCCACCTTGGCAACTCTTTTTAAAAGTAAAATTCGGACATGAACTACTATAGTATACTAAAGCTCAACCCATCGGGTCAAAATGACAGGTTAGTCTCACTAACAATCCAACTAATAGCAAGTACCGTTATTTTTGGAGCTAAAAAATTCAATTTTTCCTCTAGATAGTAGCAAAAAAAACCTTGAGTTCGAAATTTGAAGAACATCGCTTCAGTGGATTTAGGCTGTAGGTCCAGGTACAGATGGTCAGATATAGAGACAACAGCCTGATAGGCTTGTGGCGCCAACTTTTGTACTATCGTAATGTCATGTTTGATTGTTATCCCGAAATTTTTGAATGCAGAACTTGCCCTATCCTATAGTACACATATTATGTAAAGAGTGTTTTTTAAGACGTCTGGTTTTCAACCTTGCAATACTTATTTCAGAGTTGGTATTTTTGACAGCTGTCACTTGACTTATGCTCCGTTTGGGTGGCCATTTAATAATGAATAGACTTACTCCTGTTTGCAAATCATGCAAATTTATTACCAGAGTAATGGTTCGGTTCGGGCGACGCATCGCGAAACAATCAATGAGCTCTTGACGTGGCCTCCGTGCGTCCGTGCGATTTAACGCTATTGGACTATTTTTTTGGGGTTATGTGAAGTCGCTCGTCTACGCAGATAAGCCCGAGACGATTGACGCCTTGGAAGAGAATTTTCGGCGCGTTATTGCTGACATCCGGTCCTAATTGCTGCAAAAAGTGGTCGAAAATGGGCCTCTCGGCTTGAATTTACTCGAGCCAGCTGCGGTGGCCACCTGCCCGAATTCATTTTTGAAACATAATGGCAAACCCTTATCTTTATAACAAAACTAAATTCTTGGCCATAACATTAAATTATATGCGTTTTATTTCTTCTTGCAAACCACATGTCTTAAAACAACACCGGTTTACATATATCGCAAGTATAAAATATCAACATCATTAATACTAACTTTAGATTATTTTAGCTTGGTTCCAGTTCTTATGAGTATTAGGCTTACAATTTAATTAGAAATTTCCAGCCATCAAAATTTTCAAATTTCTTTCAAACCCGATCGAATTAGCTGGTTCTAATAATAATTTCTAATGCAGACAATATTAAAAACTAGCACTAAAATCAGTTATAATCCCTTAGGAAATTCTATTAACATTTTGGACCAGAACCATCTGCTTTTAATTTTGTACAAATCAGTACCTATTGGAGTAATTTTTTATGAAAGTATACATTTAGGTACATATTTTAGAACATTTCCATCATAAACTTGACTCAGTGCCTGACTTCGACAGTAGTTTTTTTTTAAATTGTGAAGCCCCTGTTTGAAGTAGAAATCTGAATTCAGTATCAATCATACAGTGTACCAAATTTCATTAGTTTGTGTCAAATAAATTCATCAGACTGCATGAATGCCCTTAAATGTATATTTGTCATACTCATGTAGGTATACCAAATATTTATTTTTAAAAACTATTTCAACGATCTTCATTATTGTTGAATTTTGTTTGACTGTATTTTTTCTCCCCTTTTAAATTTATACTTGGATAAAATAAACTCCATCTAAACTGATTTCAAATTTTACGTCAGATAAAATCAATTTCAAACATCACCTACTGCATAAAGTACCTTTCTACTTATAATGACTTATCAAAACATTGCTTAGAAAGGGTCACAAAAGTGATTTTCAATGCAATGCCAACCTATATGGCAATGAAATACAAAATAACAAAACGTCTTAAACAGGTAGGTACACCGATCCTTTATTTAATGCAACCTTTTCTTATTGTTGAAGAAAATTACATGAACATGCAGGTTGCTTTTCTATTAGATTTAGTGAAGTAACCCTTCGAATTTTTAGTGCAAAATTTGTTCCCACACTTAAATTTCTTGATATCCTTGACTTGTAGCTACCCTTTTTCGAAGATTGATGCAAAAATTAAATTTTGTCAACAGATTTTTTGATGATTGTTCCGATGATTGATGAGGGATATTTATTTTATTTCTTGGCATACTTTCTTAAATTAAATTGATTGTGGAGATTTTCAAAGTGTTTTTATTTTACTTTCTTGCTTGATGTTAATTTCATTTACCTAAAATCTGAAAATTTGCTCTTTTACTCGTTAGTTTTACTCTTTAATTCTACTGGTAAGTCTTGCCTACTTATTTCTTTTGCTCTTTATATTTGCTCGCAATTTTACTCGTTACTCTTAATAGTTATTTCAACCTATTCATTTGAATCACAACTATGTTTTATTCGTAACATTCAGGTCTTGCTTTTACTTGTTATTTTTACTTGTTATTTTAGACGTTATTTTCACGCGTTACTTCTATTTATTAATTTTACTTGTTACTTCAAGTCCTTACACTTTTAATCGTCGCTTCTACTCTTTTATTCTACTCAATTATTTTACTAATTATATCTACTCTTAACTTTTACTTGTTACTAAATAAAAGAGGGCTCTTTAAAATTTTTTGGTATGGGGTCGCAGTCGTCAAGGTGCTACCTGCTAATGTAACTGATATAACTCCTTAACAATAATGCATCAGATCATAGATATTTGTACTGACTCTTTTGATTTTTTGTCTAGTTGAATAGGCATACATTTTCAATAATTTTTATCATCATTCCAGTTTTGAGAGCTTTAGTTAATAAAAAAAAAAAACACCCTTTCAGCGACACATATTTTTAAAAACGCTGTTGATTCTTGTTTCTTCATGACAGCTGAAACTCGTGGGCCCAGTTTCATCATTATACCGTTGGAAGTTATGAGTCAGGCTTGTTTCTCTAATATATAGACCAGCGCCAATTCAGTTTTCAAAGGCCAAAATTTGGGAATATTGCTAGCAGTATATGGGTGATAGGCAAATATACGAGTATTGGTATATAAAAGCGACAAAATAAATTTGTCCGCAACAGATGACCGGAAGTGGGGTGGACAGGGCCGGCCCAGGCTTAGTTGGTGCCCTATGCAAGTTTCAACTTGAGCGCCCTTCAATTGCAGTTATTGGTGGAAGAAGTCCTTTCCTCAGTTCTTAAGGAGTAGACTTTGCAATGCGATTTTTCAACTGTACCCCAAAGAGGTGAACAAGGTATCCCGAAGAGGCTACCAAAATCATGCATTTGGCAAAGATTTTGTGAATTACATGAGTTTTTTTTCGACCTACTTACATTTTTTTAAAAGTAAATATAAAGGGTGTTTTTTTAGACGTGTGGTTTTCAAGAAGAACTAAAATGCACATAATTTAATGTTTTGGCCAAGAATTTACCTTTATTATAACGATAAGGGTTTGCCATTGTGTTTTTAAAAATGATTTCGGCCAAGTGGCAGCCGTGACTGGCTCGAATAAATTTTAGCCCAGAGGCCCAATTTACACCACTTTTTGCAGAAATTGGACCGTATAACAGCAATAATGCGCCAAAGGTGTCAATCGTCTCGGGCTTATCTGCGTAGACAAGCGACTTCACATAAAACCACAAAAATTAGTCCAACGGTGTTAAATCACATGATCTTCGAGGCCATGTCACAGGCCCATGATGCGAGGTAATACGCTCACCAAAAGTTTTCTTCAAAAACTTACTTGCTTTGCGATGTGTCGCCCGAACTGAATAATAATTATGGTAATAGATTTGCACATTTTCCAAACGTTGTTCAGGAGTAAGTCTATTCAATATGAAATGGCAAACCAAAACTAAAGATAAATCCAGTGACAGCTGTCAAAAAGACCAAATCCGAAAAAAGTATTGCCAGATTGAAAACTAAACTCTGAAAAAACCCTTTATATATATTTATATCTGTCCTTAAATTCAGAATAATCTGGTCAGTTCAATATTGGTGTGAGCTTTTAAAAAGAAGTGAAAATTTAAAAAATGCTTGCTCAAGGTGCCCATTAGGCTTAGTGCCCTGCGCATTTGCACCGCTTGCACGTATAGCTTGTCCAGCCCTGGGGGTGGATGGGTGCAAACGTACGTTGGGGGTACGTTTTTTTTTTTTTTTTTACAATTATTGACAAAAGTAGACAATAAAGAGACCCACAACTTTTACTTGGATCATTTTTCCACATAACCTCAAAAATATTGAGATAAATGCCAAAAACCAAGTTTTTTTTCGACGAAATTAATTCGATTTTGCTGAAATTTGGTGAACACGTTCATTTTTTGTTCCAAGCAAACTGTACATTTTTTGAAGCAGTATTTATATTTTTGGATTTTTTATGATTTTAATTTGAAAAAAACGATCTAATTTTCAATAAAAAAGTTGACGAAAACATATTTGATTTTGAAAATTTTCGGACGTCATATTTTTTATTGAAACCTCTACTTTCATGTAAGAAAATCAGAAAAATAGTTAAACACAAAAAAACTAGTTGTTTAAGTCCGATTTTTCCTTAAATGACAGTAATTGTTCATTGATCATTTAAATGAATTATTAAAAGTGATGCCAAACGACAATTTTAAAGTATTTTATAATAAGTAAACCTTAACTAACCGTATTAGGTTCTGACTGCTGAAATTCCAAGTGTTAAACACAAAATCTAATTTAACATAAGGAATTTCTAAAAATAACAATTTTTGATCAAGAATTTTGGTTGTATTTATTTATTTATCAACTCCTAAAGTTCCACAAAGCCTTGCCCAAAAATTGTCATTTTAAGTGTTTTGCATCACTTTAAACAATTCATTTAACAATATGAATATTTACTGACATTTATTAAAATAGTCTGATTTTGTTTTAACATTATCATAAAGAAAAGGTTTCAATAAAAAAAATGCCGTCTTAAAATTTTTAAAAGTAAAAAAAAAATGGACACCTTTGAAGATGTAAAATTTGGTCATTTTTTAAATTAAATTCAGAAAAACCCATAAACTTATATTTTGCTTCAGAAAATGTACAGCTTACTTGAAATACAAAAACGTACGTTTCCACCAAATTTCATCAAAATCGAAAAATTTTCATGGAAAATAAAAATAAAAAAAAAACAAAAACCAAAAACCTGGTTTTTGGTGTTTTTGAGGTTATGTGCAACAGTGATCCAAATAAAGGCTGTAGGTCTCTTGATTATCTACAACTTATGTTAACAAATTTTTTCGATAGGAGGTCTACTTTTGCCAGAAATCGTTTTCACACCCCCGGTGGTCATCTACTGCAGGGAAATTAATTTTTCCCCTTTTATATACAAAAAATCTTTAATTCGCCCATCACCTATATACTGATGCTAATAGTTTTTTTTTCCAAAAACGACATTTTTTTAAATGGTCTAATGCTGTTTTTTCTGATAGATATAGCTTAACGTTTATTTAAATATATTATGTTGTTTTTTTTTATTGTTGGTTTTCTCTTTTATAAGATAAAATTACTATACATCCTTGATCTGTTGGTAGAAGCTTAGTATCATTGGCAAATACCAAAAAACTGAGAATTATACATTAAGTTGTTATACCTAACTTATATAGGCATATACATTTTAAAGAAAAACATACTATTTATAAGGGCTCGCTCCACAATATTTGGTCCTGCGTCCTGACTTCTGAGGCATAAAATATTAAGCACTCACTAGTTTTTAAATATGTTAAAAGTTTTTATAACAAGAATTCAAGTTTTCACATAAAAATTCAGTCTCTACTATGATAACCACGTTCAATAACTACTATCTATATTCACTCCAGGATACCAGCATCACTTTATCTCATCCCGACATATCAAACAAACTCTCTGCGATTCCATCATGAATGAAACCTTTCAAAACCATTGATCACAAAATTTTCGTGGAAAACAAAACAAGGAAAGGGAAATCATATAATAATATTCAACCACAAAGCAACTCATATTACATCCATGTGAAAAATCAACAAAGAAATCACATTTACGGAAGGCCAATACAAGAAAACACAAGGCGAATAGGACGGGATACTAAAACCAATAATAAAAACGAAAAGTGAAACTTAACGACCACCTTCAACCGTCACCATTTGGGTCTCATTCATTCATAAATATAACCTTTTCCTCGTCGCCCATGCTCCTTTCACTTTACTCTTCAAACCAGAATAAATACAAAAAAAAAATATGTTAAGAAATATATATTAAGGACACTCGCTCTGCGACAACTTCGACCATTTCTCTACTGGGCGGTTCAATAAGGATCAAATTGCACTTTCACTGATTTAAGGAGTTTTTATTTTCGTTTTCTATTTCCTATAGATACGAGTAGTTGAGGTAAATAATATTAAATCGTCTCACCTTATCATTTCCTTGATTTAACCAATATTTGACAGGATCACAATGATAGTTGTCTTTTTGCACAAAAAAATAAGAAGCAAAAGTTGATAAAAGAAAAAATATAAAACTACAAAATGCAACCAAGGATGTCCTTCTTGGGTTTCAAGTGTTTTTTAAGGATCTCTTGTCTTGTGCGTATTTTGTGTTATATCCTGTTTTCGTTTTAAATGAAAAAAGCATCTCCCAGCATTAAGAAAAGAAAGACTATTAACAGCAATACAATTTTCGTCATTGCATATGTAACATCTGAGTAAACAGAACTACTTAGAGTAAGATTCCTTATGGGCATTAGTATTCACATCCAAATTGACATGGTTACAGGTAAAATTCATTCCCATGGATATAGCCCAAATAAACATAACTACAAATCCATTATCCTTTCTTGATGTGACGAAATGATACATTTGGATAAGCAAATCGCCCAGAGGAGTATACATATGAGGAGAATAAATGACACACGTCGAAAAAAATCATAATCCACCTAGAGCCTTGTACTACCTACAATCACCAGCAAAGTCAGACTAAAATCCTTTTCTTTATTTTCCATCGCCCCAATGGCCATTCAATCCAATATCGTGACATGGCACAATGTTTTCGGATCATCCCTGCCAAATAATCAGACACGGTTGCTTATACAATTTATAACATCCTTGTGGGATGTTGGTAAAAATTTCGTCTTCAAAGCATGACATTCCTATCCAAATGTCTAGTAATTTGTCCATGCCCCTTCCTTTTCAACTTATAACATATCCCTAACAAAAAACGTCCTTTCAAATGTTAATATGCTTCTGAACAATTGGCATCAAAGAACGGATTGTCAGGACCCGCGAAAAGGGACAAATTGAGTTCTTTGAAAGAACATAGAATTATCATTTATTCAAAACGAACGTAACACCTTGCTCCTTGAATGATGTGTTATTCCATATATAAAAATGTAATAAATGGAAGACAAAACCGAAAGGATAATCATCATCGTTACATGTGTTTGACATTGTGACAATATCACGTAAAAGTGTGACGCTTATCGGTAGATCGGTGTATCTCACTAAATTGATATTTTATGATAATCACGTTGCCGGGTTTGGGTTTTTGTGGGCTCTTGTTATTCTTTTATGCACCAAAGATACAATTAGTCTCTCGACATGCCATAGAATTAATTTATTGATGGAAGGATTAAGTTTTGTTAAAGGTGCTGCGCGTGATGTTGCCTAAGGCATGGCGTTTTGTAGCTGTAGAAATTCAGATCGAAAAATTGGGAATGTGAGCCGGATGGTCAAAGGATCGTCGGAAAACATAATAGAAGATGTTTGATTTTGATATTTTGTTAAAAACAAAAGTGAATTTCCACATTCATAAACAGATTAAAAGAATTCAACACAGAAAAAAAAACTTTTAAGGTATTTTGGTGTCCATGGAGAATTTTCCATTAGTCAACACTCAATTAAAGAATCAAGTCCGCTCGTATATGTCTCCATCCACTGGGTAAACTTTGATGGAGCTTTGAGGCTTATCCGATATTTGACTATTTCTGGAAGACAGCTACC
This sequence comes from Dasysyrphus albostriatus, assembly GCA_946251815.1. NCBI lineage: Eukaryota > Metazoa > Arthropoda > Insecta > Diptera > Syrphidae > Dasysyrphus > Dasysyrphus albostriatus. Next base: position 69,797,298 of record OX276337.1, on the reverse strand, counting down.
AATGATCCAAAGTTCGAAATGGAGCAGAGGATATCTAGCTTTCATCAGAGCGGTCTCGAAGCGGCATTGGGAGAATTCGCTATACTGAAGGAAAATATTGGAGATTTTTTTTCTTTTATAATTAGCGCACACACAGTGCGTGCGTTAGGAAATTGGGGAAGGATTCAAGTAGAGGTACCGATGCACATTGGTTTTGTAGTTCTGAATATCAAAATGCGAGGGAAATGCAAAGGTAAAGCATTCCCCATTCGGGTAGTGTGACTTTAAGAGAATCTCTATACTTGGATATTGCTATAGATAAAATAATGAAAGGCACGAAACATTACGGCGACGTTCAAGAGATACAAATTTTTCGACTATTGTTCTATCGCCTATCATCTTTAATGCTCTATTTTGAATTCTATCACTCTTGGATTACTTACTGAAATGAGGTTGAGGAGCACCTGCCCAAATACGGCAGTTGTACTCAAGCTTTGGTCGATTAATGGCTTCTTAGATTACAGCCAGAAGGGGAGACAAATTTCTTGCATCTTCGAAGAAAACATAAACATTTCGCAGCATTTTATGTAAAGGCGAATATGTGATCGTGATCGTGGTGGTTTGTGATGCACATATATTCACAACTGAAAGCTGTTTGGTTTCCACGATGCAAATGCCATTCATGGATAGCGGCATATGGGGTGGATTTCACTTTAATCACAGTGGACAGCATTGAGTTCCTGAAGCGATTTTTTAGTTCCCCATTGGATAAAGATGTTGAGATCAGAATTGATTGAGCTTATCATACGCTGTTCTAGTTCCGCATCCAAAGAACAGGGAAGTGAGTCTCGAAACGAATATGAAAAGCTGAGCTTTCGTCTGTACTTTCGTCTGCAAAACAATTTTATAGATTAGAAGTTTCAGAAAGAAGATCATTTATAAAAACAAGGAGTAGAGTCGGAGACAAAACGGAGCCCTGGGGCAAACCAGCATTTATTTTATGAATATCAGACTTGAAGTTATCCAATACGACTTGTATTGATGGGTCCAAAAGGTAATTTATAATCCAACGAAGACGAGATTCATCGATACCAAATGCACGCATTTTCATTAAAAGAGAGCTTGATGCCAAACTTTATCAAACGCTTTTGAAATATCAAGTGCAATAATTTTACTTTCTACAAAACGATGTAAAAATTTGTTCCACTCGGTGAGACATACCATCAGATCACCAGTAGACCTTTTGCTACGAAAGCCATTCTGCCAGTTGTTCTTCAAAATATTTCTTAAGCTGATAATTTATCAGCATTTCCATGACCTTGAAAAGAAAGGACGTAAGTGCAATTGGACGATAAATAGAGGGAGAAGAAGATTCACCCTTTTTCGGGACATGCTGGGCAAAATTAAGACAGATGGAAAAGCCTACGCAGTGGCTTTGCCATCGTTGAAGTACACCTCTTCAGAAGTATGGGAGGGATACTTCTTTTAGAGCTCTTGCCACTGCACGAGTGCGAAAAATAAGTAACTCGAACATGGAACCAGCGCTATGGAATCCAATTGCAGGTAGGTTGATGTAGGTACTTGATGAACCTTACGTAGGTAATTCTTACATACAAATGGCGATTTAGGTTGGATTTTCTGAATGTTGCACTCCTTTTAAATTTCAATGGAATATAAAACATCGTGTTAAGGAATACACTCACATATTACGAAAAATGCCATTTAACATAATTTCTTCCTCAAGAAATTAGCATAGTAGTAATCCGATTAGAAACTGTACATCCATGCATGTGTTCTGAGTCTACCCCTTCTTGAAACCGGGAATATAAAAAGACTTAAAAAACATAACACGGAAACAGCTACCAGAAGGCTTTTGGAGTAGTAGGAGTGAAAATGGAGTACAAAAGGAAAAACTCCTAACGTTCAATTGAAAATGACATTAGAATTGAGGTCAGTAAAGATTTCCAAACCTATTTTATGGATCAATGGCAGAACTCATACACATCCTCGGCCTGAAGTGGGTTACTGACTGGGTCGGAATCGAAGAGGGCCCCCCACAACCACTCATCATCGTGTCTCAGTCAGTTGACAGTATCTTAGGGGGATGATTAAAAAAACTATTTTTGAGGCCTTTGAGTCTTGAATTCTTAGCGACACTATTATATCGATGACATAAGGCTTTTTATCGTTTCGTAAGGACATCGAAAAGACATCTTACACCGAAATTCAGCTACCCTAAATATTTCCAGAGTCAATGTCTTAAACGACTAGGTATACTTTAAGCCACACTGATTTTTAGCTCTTAAGTTCCTCCAAATGAGTATAAATACAATGTTATGTTAAGTTATACCTACTGCAGTATGAATGTTGTGTTTGGTAAAAATTATACTTTATTAATAGACATTTTATATTAAAATAAACGCATAAACCGCAATCGAAATTCTTTTGGAATATCTAAGAATGGATTATCCACATTATTCTTTCCAAAAGTAGATGTTCACAAAATTGATGATTATTAATAAGTTTTTGAATTATTGTTATTGGTTATGTTTTGTTAAATCTGTCCCTAAAGTCTTACTTCAATGAGGTGATTAATCAGAGCAAGGAATTGAGGTAGTAGCAATAAGTGGTATGGGTGATTCTACAAAAAATGGAATAAAATGATGATAATTTCGACATAACACATTTGGAAGCTAAAAAGTCGTAAAGCCTAACTTCATTTGAACTTTAGAACGTCCTTCAATATAATTGCAAACAGCCGGTCAAAAAAAAATAACGATTTTATATCTTTTTTTGAAAACAGGTGTTCCAAAGAACTGAACATTTCCAACTAACATACTCTCGAGAGCTTAGCTCCCATTTTTTCAAAAAAACGCCCATAGTACTTTTTTAGATCTCATTGCTAAACTTAAGACTGGATCTGTCATAATGAAACATAAATTTGTCTCATAGTGTTTTCATTAAATGGTTAAAGCATTTTTTTGCATCAAATCACTCTAATCTTATACCTAGAACAATTATTACTCCTGTATGTAAATTGAAAGTCTTATAATAATTTTGTTTTCAAATTCAAACTTTAAACGTCATTTTTAAGTCTTTAAAATCTCTTAACAAGACCTTATAAAGTAACAACTACAAAACTCTAACTATAGGATTCATATGAGATGTTGCACTGACAGCAGCTTTATTTGATTCATACAACAGTCGTTCTTTTTTTTAACGTTTTGTATGTAACGGGTGATTTTTTAAGAGGTTTAGAACTTAAAAAAAAAAAACACAAAAAATTCGAAAAAATAAATGAAATATTTATTTGAATCGATAGTTTGAACCTTGCAATTTAATGTTTAAAGATAATTTCATGCAAATGTTGACCGCGGCTGCGTCTCAGGTAGCCCATCCGCTGAGTCCAATTTTGGCATACCCTTTCACACATATCGGCCGGTATCTCACGAATGAATGCATGGATGTTGGCTTCCAGTGCGTCAATCGAAGCGGGCTTGTCCCTATAGACATTAGCCATGACATACCCCCACAAAAAATAATCTAATGGTGTCAAATCGCACGATCTAGGTGGCCAATTGACCGCCCCAAAACGTGAAATTAACTGTTCACCAAACTCGCCTCGCAATTGCGCCATTGTTTCGCGTGCTGTGTGGCATGTGGCACCGTCTTGTTGAAACCACATATCATGCAAGTCAAGAACTTCCATTTCGGGCAAAAAAAAGTTTGTTATCATCGCTCGGTAGCGTTCACCATTGACAGTAACGCTGCGATTCGCATCATCTTTGAAGAAATATGGCCCAATAATGCCGCCGGCCCATAAACCGCACCAAACAGTGGCTTTTTCGGGATGCATTGGTAGCTGTTGCAATGCTTTTGGCTGATCTTCACTCCAAACGCGGCAATTATGCTTATTTACATACCCATTCAACCAAAAATGAGCCTCATCGCTGAACACAATTTTTCGATAAAAAAGCGGATCCTCGGCCAGCTTTCCAAGAGCCCATTCACCAAAAATTCGGCGGTGTGGTAGGTCGGCTGGCTTTAGTTCTTGCACCAGCTGTATCTTAAAGGCTTTACGCCCAAATCCTTCCGCAAAATTTTCCACGTAGTGCTGTAACAAAGGCCTAACTGCTGGGAACGGCGCCGAATCGACATTTCGCGGTCTTCTGTCACACTAGCTGATACGGCCGCAATATTTTCTTCACTACGCACAGTACGTAAACGTGTTGGTAGTTTAATGTCCAACAAAGTAAATTTGGTGCGAAATTTGGTCACAATCTTCCGAATAGACTGCTCAGAAGGTCGAGAATGCCGACCATAAAATGGAAGCAGCGCGCGATGAACATTTCGAACCGAGCACGAATTTTGATAGTAAAATTCAATAATTTGCAAGCTTTGTTCATTTGTAAGACGATCCATGGTTAAATTGCAAACCAAACTGAAGCTGTTTGACAGTGACACAAGGTACTAAACACACGTCAGCTGTCAAAACCAGTGTTGCCAAAACCAAAGCAGCTAAAAAATCACCCGTTACATTGTTTTCTGGCGTTCAGTTTTCTATGGGTCTGGCTACCTGAAGGAAACATTGGATGCTGATGCCGATTACTATTTAAAATGTTTTTAATTTTGTGACGAATGTGAACTTTCGGTGATAGACTTTCTTTTTATTTTATTTCGGTGTAATATAAGGTTTTTCTGACAAAATTACGCTTGAAAATTTGACTAAAATATTCATGCAACGGCGTAAGCCCATTGTAAACATTTTAATGTTTTAAACTTCGTAAGTCTGTCACAATTTGTATATAAAATTAGAGAGATTTACGAAGCTTAAAATTTTACTACGTCTATAGTTTTGTTGCGGAATGTTAATTTATTGATATTCTTTGTTCATTTATTCCAAAAATTATGACGTTATAATGAAGATTTATCATTCAGAAAAAGTAATGCATAAAATTTAATATTTCAAACTTTGAGATTTCATCTTTTTTTAAATATCAACAATAATTCACATTCTTAAGAAAAAAGGGAACGCATCACCGATTTGTTCTTGGTTCGTTTGATAGATGTCAAAATAAAGTCGCATAAAAGCATCAGACTTCTCATAAAAAAGTGTTTATTTAAAAACCAACATAAACGGACAACACTCTCATAAAAACGTCTTTTTAAGAGTTGAAAGCATCGATACGACAGCAGCCATATTTAAATATGAACGAAGTGTTTTTTGTATAGTTTGAGGGTTACCGTGATATGAAATTAAATTTTGAAATATTTTTTTTGCTTTTTTATTATGATGAATTTATTTAAGGTATATTTATGTATATACATGTATTGATATTGATGTTAATTTTGTTCAACATTAAATGCAAAAGAAGTATTTTTACAAGTATATTTGTAATGTGAAATTTTTTATTTAAATACTGTGCTTAAGTTCTTTGTCTCTTGGGAGCATCATCAAATTGAAATAATTACATTTATTTACAGAGCATCTGAAATTCACACTGTATAGTGACAAAATTGAAAGTCAGTAATCATTGACAGTTTCGTTATAAGAAACGTGAAACAAATATCTAAAAATATAAATTCTAACTTATTATTTTTTCATTAAAACGTCTCTTAACCTCTTGTAAATTCTTAGATTACAAAAAACAGGCATACAAGAATAAGACCATCAATTTGACATATTATCCGCTATTACATCATTTTCGTCATATACCATGAAAAAGTAATAATATAAATAATATAATACTCGTAATGTCAACATAAAAAGAATTATTCTTATTCAAAGCAAACATCAAGGTAACCCTTTTTCCAATTAAAAATAAAATTAAAATAATTTGAATATCAATTATTTTGAAAGCGCTTCGTTATTTTTCAAAGTAAAATGTGTAAGTTAGTACAAAAAGTCTCAATCGCACTAACATTTAACTCCACATATGTGACAAACTACAATTATATTAACGTCGCCATGAAATGAAAATATAAATACACACATTAATTGTTCAGCATGAGACAATGACGATGACACATACAGACACAAATACTTCGTACCAAGTTTGTGAGAGAAGTATACAAATGTGAAAGATAAGTATCTGTTTTTTTTTTTTAAATTATACGCATACTCCTTCTCTTTTCATCAACTCCCACAAGAAGTGACGCATTCTCCTAACAAGATTAATGGAGCATTTGTCATCCTATAGGAACAATAAAAATGTTTCTATAAGAGGAAAATTAACTCCCATAAGGGGGCCATTTAAGGCTTCTTAGATTTTCATAAGGATGTAGGAGTACTCTTCTAGAGTGAGAATAGCTCCCGAAATAAAGTCTCACAAGCCTCTAGGAAACTCTTATGAGAGGAAAATTGTTACTTTGGAATTTTCTTAACTTTTTTATTATTTTAAGTAAATTTCTTAAGAAAATCATACCCCTCATCTTAATGGGGAGAAAAATATCCCCTTTAACACAATTTTTTCTTGTTTCCGAACCTGTGCCCTCTAGCACTTTTATATAATTTATGCAAAACACCCTGTGTAAATTATCTTTAAATTTCTTAACCACTTGAAAATAAGAAAAAATTCATGCTATTGAGCCCTGCTATATCTTTTACATGTATTTAAGAAGAAAATCTACATTTTGTGAGCATTTTTGGGACCTCAAGAGATACAATCAGTAATTAAAGGTCTGGGGACTGAGGCCAGGGGACTGAGTAATTTCATAGTTTTTTCCAATAAAACATGTTAACGCATTGTAAGAAAAAAATAAAAAAATAATTATTAAGGTTTTACTAAGCCTTTAATAAAATGCTTTATTAATATGCTAAAATATATATTTGCTTACATATAAATATTTTTTGTAAGCACTCATCAGGGGACTAAGAAACTGAACGGACAATCGCACAAATGCCTTCTTAACAAATGAAATAACAAACGGGCGTAAGATACGAAAGTGATTTAGCTGTCACCAGACATTTTGCTTCACGCTGCTAGTTTTGAAACTTGGATAGTTTTCAAAGTTAAGGATATTTTTGACTGTTTCAATCGGTCAGGGGACTGATTAGTAATCCGAGGGACAAAGTTCAATGATTTTTTTTTTTGTAATATAATATAATGGTACTAAATATTTATTCATATCATAAATAGATACATTATCTAACGTCAATAATTGAAAGTTTATTTTGGTTTTTAAACTTAAATAAGAGAACTGTAAGAAGTTTTCCCTTCGAAAACGAGCAGGAGACACGTCAAGGGACTGAGAATTAGACCCTTTGAAGAATTTTTTGAGTAACGAAAATACGTCAGATCTTAATAATTTTGTCTGGCCATGTAGACATTAATTTGATTTGTTGCTATACAAAAAAAAAAGATAGAATACTTTAACAGTTATTAAATTATCACTAGAGCCGTCAAAAATTCCATCATTTGTAGAATCACCCGTATATAATAAAAACGAAAAATTATAGAAAAAAGATAGGTAATTAAAAGATCCAAACTGATCGATATCTTAGCCAAAAATAACAACAATTTACAAGTCAAACAAAATACACTCTTTATTCGTTTATCCCTACCTACTTGAATTGTTTCAGCTTGTTGACTCATTTCCATAAATTTTATAAAATGTTATCATATTTTCAAAAGCCTAAGCCGAAGCCCTAAGGAAAGGTATGTAAACCTACTCAACTCAATTTAAAAAAAAAAATGGAAAAACCTATCCCAATGAACAGTTGATTGCTTCATTACAAAACAAAGAGAATAAGTAACAATAATCTAACATTAATTACTCCTAGTGACATGAGCAAACAAGTTCAAAATAATACCGAACTCATTATTCCAGAAAACCAAAACAAAAAAAAAAACAACTATCACGGGTAACCTTTACGCTTATCACCTATTAGCTATTTTCACCAAATTCCAATTTGATTTTTAGAAAAAAACATTTCATTGACGCCCTTTTGCATGCTTTCTTAATTTTCAAGCAAACATTTTGATAACTCTCGAGCCACACTGTTCTTACTCATCGTTTTATTTTATTCAAATATAGCCTTTCAGTCCACTTTCACCAGTAAACCCGATAAGAAAGACCTTTCCTCTTCACTAATTGATAACCCGAATTCAGCTTGATTCCCAAAAAAAAATATCAAAAACTCATTTAACTCTCTTTCCCTTTGTAGCAAGTGTTGGTTTCTTAATTTACCCATACTGCTGAAATTTCATATTTAGTGTGCGATTTCACTATCATTTCTAGTCTTGCTTACCACAGGCGATAAGGCGCCTCGAGCTGCATTTGAATAGCTCTTTGTCCAACCACAATGAACAAAAATCAACGACGGCGACGATTAAAAATATTCAGAAACTTTTATATATAAGCGATTCAATTTGTAGCCTTGAACTTGGCCGAGAATAAAAATCGATACACGAAGAGGAGATTAGCAATGGTAATTTGTTTGTTTCCCAGTTCAGGAGAAACGTCTGTCCCTGATTCGATACAAAACAGAAGACAGTAATTATTTTTTCAGTTACACATATAACAGAGCATAGTAAATTTATTGTTTTTGTTTTATTATTTTTTGACGCTTCGTATTTGAAAACTTTACCTGCATTGGTATACCTAAGTTAAAAAAATAGGAAAAAAGTGTCAGAACCACGTTATTTATCATAACTGTTTGTGTTCTTCCTGTTTGGTTATGTATTGTATACCAAATTAAATCTGAAGATCTGTTAAAAATTGATAATATAACTGTATTGGAAAGAAAGTCTTCCAAGCGTCATATAGAAATAGAATTAATTTTATATTATATATTAATTACATTAGTTAAGTTCCTATGGTAACCCTGATAATGATAAATTCTCTTTTATGTTAAAACTTTTTCTAAAAAACTGAATTTTAGAATGCTACCAACACCTATCAAATTACCGCCAAGTTTTATACTATGATCTTAATCAGCTGTATAACCCTGGCAACCCTGATTTAATGCAAAAATATAATAAAAACTGTACTTCTTCATCTTAAGTGAATAAAATTTGATAAGGTAAGAGCCTTAAACATACATCGATTTAAAGCTTAGAGACTACTTTATCTACAAAATTGGGATTGCCCGCTCTTAATTAGGTGGATGACCGTGGCAACCCTGATTTAATTAAAAAATATAACGAAATAGTAGTTTTTCGGACAACCTTTATGCCTTAGATTGAGTAAAGTTTGATCTTTAATTTTGTGTATGTTAAAAGCTGTAACCTTATCAAATTCCAAACACTTCAGAAGTAGTACCTCGTGGGATTGTAGTTAGCCTGTTCGATTGTCATACCGAATGTCTGGGCTCGATTCCCAGCCTCTACCACCTAAAAACAGAAAAGTTTTTTCCGAGGTACTGCCTCTTGTGAGGAACTGACAAACACTTCAAGAGCATTACATTTCATGAAAAAATGCTTCTTATCTAACCATTCGGACTAGGCAAAAAATTGTAGGGTGTCTTCATTTCTGCCAACAACATCACGCACACGGTTCAGGAATGGTTGAGAGTTGTAAGTCGCTAGGCCCTCTCTCTGATTCTCCACGAGCAATTGCACCACCAAATTTATTATTTACTAAGACTTTTCTGCATTAAATCAGGTCTGCCACGGTTATGCATCTAGCTAAGAGCAGGCAGTCTCTATTTTTTATGACTCTAAGCTTTAACTAAGTGTTTATTTACGACTCTTTCCTCATCATATTCTATTAATTTAAGCTGAAAAAGTGCTATTTTTAATTTCAATGTTCAATTTTGCTTTATTGAACATTTCTATTTACAATTGGCTTAAAGGTAATTTATAACTATAAGATACATTGATAAATAAAAGGATTTTGCTGGCACATAGGGGGCCTAAAGTTATACATTGCAAACAAAATTTTGATACAAATAAGTTTTATATTTTTTGAAAACTTAATATAAAAGTCGGGTTGACTTTGTCATCCTCGGGTTGTTCAGTCCCAATTGTCAAGTGGCAGTATTGGTTTAGGGTTGGGATAGGATTGGCCACGATAATGGGCTGACTCTGGATCAGTGTAGAAGTGTCCTGCTTCATCCTTGATTGTTGTAGTTGTATTCAGGATTTCCTTAGCTCTTAGGTACCTTTTTCCGGATGTTGTTGTTGGTTTATCATCGTTCTCATCAGCCGATTAGGGTAGTTGGTGAGGTTCCTTGCCAGTTTATCTGCAGATGGAATTAATAACGCGTCCAGGGGGACTACTTTGGCTTCTGAGTAGAGTTGCTCATACTTGAAGTGCTTACGCCGTTGACGATCGAAATAAAGTACAGTGCAGATCCTCAGGATTTTTCTCTCGAATATTTGCAGTTCCTTCATAGCTGTTTTAGAGATGGTGAACCAAACTGGGAAGCTGTAACTGATAACTGGTCTTGAAAGTTGCTTGTAGATTAAAACTTTTGTCTGCTGACTTAGACCAGTTCTCTTTTTCATCAGAGGGTAGAGGCGATGGAAAGCAAAGTTGGCATTTTTGAGTACAGAATGCGAATGTAGGTTGAATCTCAGCAGTTCTTTGAAATTGATGCCTAGGTTCCTGGCGCTACGTTTCGCTGGTAATCTGGTACCATCTGGGAGTGTTATGGCGATGTTTCTGCAGGTTATCCAGCCGAGCGACCGCGTCTACCCCCTGGTTTTCTGATGCAAACAAACTCTGATATGGATGATTTGATCCGGATATCCAATTTGGTGTAAAACTGAAACATTTTGCGAATGTGTTCCTCGAATTCTCGGACAACTATCAATGGAGATAATGATGAGCAATATGTTGGTGATTAATCTGCGAAGAGAAGGTTCTCACATTTACTTGAAATGGGTTGGTCAGAGGTCATGATGTTGAAGAAAAGTGGTCCAAGTTTCGACCCTTGGGCAACTCCAGCCCTGATGCTCTTCACTGTCGATTTGCAACTCTCCAGTTGCACGAAAAGTTCCTGGAAGAAAGAAAAGAGAATATAATTTTGATAAGTGCTAGAGGAAAGCCTAGCATGTGTAGTTTATGAATAAGGGCTTTAATCCATACACTGTCGAATTCGTTCTCGACATCCAGGAAGAATCCAAGAGTAACTTGATTGTTGTTTAAAGCTGTGGTGATGTCATTTTGAAACTTCACGATGCAGATGCAGGGTGGATTGCTTTTCCCGGAAACCGAACTGTGTGCCTGGGCAGAACTTCTTGGGCTTCCTGAATACCAGCTCTTCCAAGAGCTTACTTTGATTGTTGAGAAGAGATATAGGCCTGTAGTTGATGATCATGTTCCTTTCACCTTTCTTGGGAATCGCCACAATTTTAGCAGTTTTCCTCTTATCGGGAAAGTAACTCTTGTTGATGCAGTTGTTGAAAATAATAGCTAAAAACACCATCATCGTTTGTAAAAGCCTTTTTAGAACAAAGTTGGATACCACATCCGGTTCAGCTGGCTTCATTGGTTTGGAGTTGTCAATTATCTGAGTTATGTCCTCTGGGGTGCTTAAGTTTGGGGTATCGACTGGATCACTTGCAGAATTGGTGTCACTAAACATTGCTCTATCCAAGTTGGGCATCAGTGTCTGCTGGATGGATGTCTCAACTTTTGGAAGGAAGACTGGATCATCAGAGGGTCTTGGCGTGAAGTTTCCTTTGAAACGGCAAGCGAAGGTTTTAACTTTATCCTAAGTCGTTGTTGCTTCTCCATTGTTGGTGATGATCACGTCAGACATTGATGATTTTTGGCCGATAGGTCTGTTGATCTTCTTGAAGGCGTTGAAAATGTGCTATTTTCATTATATTTTTCCTTTAAATTAGAGTTGGCGAGGTCACAAATTTGATTAAGGCCAAGCTACTTATACCTATACATAGGTAATATAGAAATTAAGCTGTATTTTGATTTATATTTTATATATTTTGATCTCGATTTCGAAAGTGAAAATTATTGTGAAAGCAATTCCGTTGTGGCATCATCTCTATTCTTATGCGTAAATGGTGTTGAAGGGTGATATCCATAGTGTCGCACTTCGAAGGCCCAAGATTTTTGACAACTGAAAGCAAAAGTTAATTCTCAACTGAAAAACTGTTCCTGGGCTTACTGGGTTTAATTTATTTTCAGGATTACCTAGCTCTGATTTAACTCAGAGTTAACTCTGAACCAAAAAACTGGTCCTTAGGGCAAAAATTTAGGGCCATCGATGTGCAACTCTATGGATATCACCCGTCTACGCCATTCACGCATGAGAATAGAGATGATGACACACTATCAAAATCGAGATGGCGCGGTGCCATAGCTGAAAAGCCACTCAATTTGGTCCCTGAGTTAACTCAACAAAGTGGGTGAGTTAACTCGGAGTTAACGTAAACTGAAAAACACATTTCTGAAGTTAACTCAGGTTTAACCCCGAAACTTGGATGATCTTGCACTGAAAAATTGGCCCTTAGAGTGCTACAACTCTAAAGTTTATGATTTTTGATATAGCGAAGGTTACGTTTTAATTACATATGGTTCCGGTTTTACTTGAGTCTATAGAAACGGTTATATTTCTTACTAAAAATTGTTGTGAAAATTTTCAAGTTTGCCATAATTCTATTTTTTTTGTGACGTTTGGAAGACTTTAATGTCAATAGAGTTACTTTATTATTATTTTAAAATCTTCAGCTTTCATTTGGTATAGAATACTGGCGTTATAAGGAAAAAGGGCGTATCTAAACTTTAAGAGTTTTGTGATAAATGCATATGGTTTCGTGATTTTTAGTCATTTGCAGTGTGAACATTAATTTTAAGCTTTACATAAAAATAATAATCTCTCTAAAAAAGTACATTATGGTATTAACTCAATTTTTGTATCTTGGCGCTTACGCCCTTTTTATTTAGGGCGGCACGATACATGACCAAACTAAGAAATAGTGACGGACGACACATCGATAACCGTTACCAGTAACCGGTTATTCACTCCTAACTGTTATAACCAGTTACTAAAATTCAAAGAAACCAGTTATTGAAATAACCAGTAGCAAAAAAACTTTGTTCTTCTTTTGGTTACCGCATAAGTTACTTCTTACTTACTAATTACCAGCTACCAGTTTTAATAACTAATAATATTATTGAAAAGCAGAGAATGCATATGTAAGAATCTAGTTTTTCAAAGATAAACATAAATACCTTTAGGGATAAGAAAGACACTCGTAAATTTTATCAGAGTATGCCTAGAATTTCGATTTAATAAAAAAAAAGCTTTTGCTGAAGTCGAATTTTTCCTTTTTCAAATTGCAAACTTATTTTTCTCTGTTTATGATGTGATTCTAGGCCTTTTGGGTGACATTTGGAACGAAATACTATTTTTACATCAAAGTAGAGTTTCTTCCCCATCTGTGAAGCTAAAAGCTGTCAAACCTTATTGAAGGATGGTTGCGATCATGATGGATTAAAAAATCAAAATTTTTCAGAATTATTTTTCTGCTCCGGAATCATGTGATTTAAGTCCTTTCAGGGGATTTTAGGGACGAAATATTATGGTTACGTCAAAATATAGTTTCTTGCCCATCTGTCAAGCCATAAACTGTCAAATTCCGTTGAAGACTGGCGTCGATCTTGATTGATTAAGAAATCCGAATTTTTCCTCGGAAATTCAAAATTTTTAAGAATTTCGATTTTCAAAATAAAGCTTGTTGTCCATCTATCAAGTCATAAACTGTCAAATTCTCTATTAATCAACTATTAGAACATGCTTATTCAACGATTATTGACATTCTTGACGAGTCGAATTTAGTACGCCGTCTGCGAAGAACAAAACCTTCCGACTTGGTGCGGTGAACAGAAAACAGCTTTAAAATCGCGGATTAAGCAGGAACTTTCACCGGAAAGTAACCTGCAACACGTTACTTAACTTCGTTAAAAATAAATTGCTAGATAAGTTTCAACTTAGTTGCAATCGGGAAGTGGAGGTGGTTTTAGTGTAGTAAGAATCTCACACTTCTATGAGCACGCGTTTTTCGGTCCTTATAGAGCCTGAATAGCAGGTTTTGCACCTACCCACCGAAAAATAAATACAAAAAAAAAACCCTGTTAATAATTGTCAAAATGTTGATTTTTTAGAGGTTTTCTTAATCCATCGACATCGTAGCCATTTTTAGGTGAAATTCGACAATTTATGGCTTGTTAAGAAGCTGATAATTTGTATTTTTCATGAAAAAATGGTGATGCATTTCACAAAAACAAATCTCGAAACGTTCTTTTTTACCAAAATTTCTTAATCCATTGATTTGAGATAGATGACAAGCTATGTTAAGGCATGTTAGGACTACTTAGGCCTTAATGTTACCAAGAAACCCCGAATTTATCATTTTTCGGATCAAAACTTAAAATATTCGATTCTAATGATTTTTGCAATGCGTTCACATCCAAGGTATACAATTCTGACGCACACAGTACAGTGAGGGATTGACATCTTAAATGACTTATTTCGTTTTCGATTGGTAATCGAGAAGCCTTCTAAAAACTGCAGAATGAAAATTTTGTATCTGTATAGACGTAAAATGCTTGGTTTTCACAAGCAGAAACATCACAAAAACACTTAGAGGCCGTGGAAGGTTCCATTGCCTCATAATTTTTTATCTTGCTTATTCAGGATAAGTGTTATCGCAAAATAACCGAAACTGGTTGTAGCAGTTATTCAAAATTAACCATGAAAAATAATGGTTTTTACTTTCCTTTTTGTAAAATGGTTGTCTATTTTCTTTTTCTCAGTAAAGTCTGATCTTTAATTTGACACAAGTCTTAGCTTTTAATTAAATGAGTCATGGTAGAAAAAAAGTGATATTCAAAGAGGGTTAACGACATAATCAACCCATTTCAAATGAGGCAACCCTGTATTTTTCTTGCTTTCTATTCCGCAGGCTCTGCAGTTTACGCGTTGTTGAAGTTTTTTAACTCGATGAAGTATAAGTTTTAGTTGAAAAATGTAGGTTTTAGTTGAAAAAACGAAGGTTTTTGTTCAGTGCCTATACGAAACTGAATACATATATTTTTAAAAAACGGACCTAATAATAATTTTTATATTTGAAAGTAAACATTTTTTTTCATCAAGGCCTTACTATGTATATGTAAACATGTACATATTACCTTCACCATGGCCCATATTTTAACTGGCAATTTGATACCTAATGATTAAAAAAACATACATTTTCGATTTCATTTCAGTTTTACCTCGATTTCCGGATATTTCAATTGAATTTGACCTTTATTTCCATTTAGCTTTTGTGGTTGCACGTCATGTAGGTACTCAATATACCGAGATACCTGCTCTGAATCGAATTTGATTTATTTCGTAGGATTTTTTTTCATACAAATTTGTATCTTAGAGGCGTGCCAATGCGGTTGGATATATCCTCAAACCACACCGGATCAAATGAAAGTAACAAAACAAAAAAAAACCTTATTTTGTTCTATATTTTTATACTTATGTTTAATACAAGACACTACTATAGGTTACCCATGGCGCTGTCTATCACCTCACCGGAAATGATTTTTTTATTTTTTGTATACAAAATAACACACTACTTGGAGTCCTATCAACATCATAGATACATTCATCTTATCATGCGCGGATACACTTTATTCAAGTGTCCCTTTTAATCCTCCCATTACTAATATTTCATTGGAAATTTTCAATCGTAAAAAAGAAAAAAATACTTAAGATTAAATTTTGCACGCTTCAATCGAAGTGGAAATTGGGATAGGTACGAGTATAATATTACCGAGAAGGAATCCTTAAGATGGACAAACGAATGGACAAAGATATTTTTTTGCTCTCGCATCCTTTTTTGTATTTGATTCTTATACTATTGCATCATTGTCTGTGCAAAACTATGGAGGACGATCATTACGAAAGGATCATTGGTTATTGATCTGTCTTTTGTAACAATATTGGGTAAGAAATCCAAGAATGTGTTGACCATATTGCGAAAAACTTACGAAATATTTCCTTTTTTTAAAACCACCAGAGAGTAATAAGTATAAGGGTCCAAACATCAAACAGTATTCACTGAACTTTAATCCCTTTATGAAATATTTTTCTTGATTTTTCCACACAAGTGTTCATTTTCGATCTTGCACTCGGTGTTCAAGTGAAATGTGAAATCAGTCTCTATAGATACATTCAATTGCATTTATTTCAAGGCTACATTAAGATAAGGATGTGACACTTATTCTTGGGTTATTTGAACCTCTTCTCCGTCTGCAGACTTCAGAGACATCTCGTGTACCTGCATGCTGTGAGCACTTGTACTTTCTACTGTGTGGGAATAAAATTCCTTATCAATTAATAACTATCTTATTACCGATGTCCTGTCAGATATTTTAGCAGTATACAACAAGAGTACCATAACCTGTTTTTTGATTAAAAGGCGATCGATACTTGATTCAGAACAAATTCGATGCGGAGATTTTAAGATAGAACTTTATTGTGGTTTCAGGTTTTTCAGTTAAATTGCTTGAGTAGGTACCAAAATTGAGAGGTCAATTGCAGATTTTGTCATTATTTAATAGCTGCAATAGGATACTATAGATTAAATCGCTAAAACAGGATGTTCAAGGTGAATTCAGTTTTATTATGTTTAATGAATGAAGTGAAGTATGTGATTTTATGGATCAACATCTGCTGATATTTATAAATATACATGGAACTGAAAGGAAAACCCACAATTGACTTACAAATCTATTATTTATTTCATAACTGATCTCAACGTAAATTTTAAAATGGTTAAGGAATTTTGTTATTTGATTTAAAAAGATACCGAACAAAAACTTTAACTATCTTACTCGCTTTATTTGTGACAAGCAAAAATTGCATAAGCCCGTTTTTTTTTGGTATTTTATAACAATGCAAAATCACTTCAACAAACATACCAACAGCAATTGGTGGAAAATACTTTTGCCTCTTATAAAATTTAAGGCTGGACTTAAAAAGGTTAAGATCTTCGACGAAAAACTAAGTTGAAGCATGTCGTCTAGTACTAAAATATGAATATTACACAGATAATAGATTTACATAGATCTCACGTCTAGATTTAGGGTGGTCCCTAAATTGGACATAGTCTTGGATAGCCCTCATTTGATTCCAAACATTGAAAAACAATTTCCCAAATTTTTTCAGATTTCAATTTCACCCTTTTCGTCTTCCACTTTTCACTTTATAGCAGAGCATATGGATTAGACTGAGACGAGAAAAAATCGAATAGAATAGTGGGTCTATTTCCCTTGGTGAATGTGGGAGGCGTAATTTTCTAAAAAGTTGACTCAAGACAAAAAAAAATTAAAAAACGGGAATATTTATACAATGCTAAGCTATAGCTTTTTTTGAAGCCTTACATCCATTCTCTAAAATGCTTTTTAAATAAAGTTTTACTATGAAGAGTTTTTGAAAAAATAATTTTCAAACACAAAATTTAAAAAAAGATAATAGTTTTTTAAGTTTGTAACTTAATTTAAAAACCATTATATTAGAGAATAAATTTCTAGGCTCTGGATCTTTGGCACCTTATATATGGGATATTTGATACGAGTATTTGAGGATGCCATCTAATTGGTCAGTAATTGGTCCGAAAAGGTCAACTAGTCTTAGAAATTGGTCAGCCCTAGATAACTTGTAATAAAGGCTTAAAATTTCTCAAGGTCACGCGCGATTTCTGGCACCTCATTAAGAGAAATTTACAAAAAAGTATACCATCTATACCATCCGAAAGATCTTTAGATCGTGATAAAAGGTCAACTATTTACAACCACAGTTTTTTTACAAAAAAACTTTTGGCACCTCATTTGGGTTATTCCAAAAACTTAAGTTTGCCATTTAAAAGGCCACTTCATGGTCAGTAAAGGTCAGATATTTTCAGGAATTGGTCAGCAATAGATTTGTTGTTATGAATTTTTATCACTACGCCAAAAAACGTTCGTTCGTGAATCTATAGCCGGCCAATTATTGAAACTAGCTGACCTTTTATAAAGATCTTAAGGCCTTCCAGCTAGTATTAATTTTTTGCAAGTTTCCCATAAATGAGATGCCAAAAATTGAAATGACCTTGAACAAAAATTCAAAAATTCATTTTAAAAAAATGTGTTGCTGAACAATTATTAAAACTAGCTGAGATCCTTCAGATGGTGTAAGATTTTAAGATTTTTGCAAATTTCTCAGAAATGAGGTGCCAAAAATTACTTTGACCTTGAAAACTTTTAAAAATTCACAAAAAAAAACCATGGCTGACCAATTACTGAAATTAATGGCCTCCGGTAAATTTGTCCCTACGCTGGGCGAACACCTACAAACAGCCCTTGACAAGCTCAGTAACTGGGCCAGCAGCTGCGGACTTAACGTTAACCCACTTAAGACAGAACTGGTGTTGTTTACAAGAAAGCGTAACGTTCCCAACTTAGACCCGCCAACCATTAACGGAATTCCGCTACAGATTTCGGGAACTGCCAAATATCTTGGCATTGTGCTTGACCGTAAACTAAGCTGGAAAGAAAATATTAAAGAAAGAGAGAAAAAAGCCTCAATTGCCTTCTACACTTGCAGTAGAATCTTTGGTAAAAGATGGGGTCCCAGCCCCAGAACCATTCATTGGATGTACTCAGCCATAATAAGTCCTATTCTTACTTACAGATGCTTGGTCTGGTGGCCAGTCTTAGACAAGGATACCAATCTAAAAATCACGGCAAAAATTCAGAGGCTAGCGTGTATCGGCACAACAATTAGAACCACACCAACGGCTGCCCTTGAAACTTTCCTTTCACTAGCCCCACTCGATTTGTTTACAAAAGTGCTGGCGGCCAAAAGTACTCTAAGACTTCGACATGTAATAACTGGAAAAGGGGCCACTACGGTCATAGAACTATTATAAATTTCAAAGACATAGACCTTCAAACAGACTACAACACACCGCACATAGATTTCAACCCAGTGGCCATAACAGACATTCCGACAAAGGAATCATGGAATGAAAACCGGGTCATTAACGAGAATCATGTTTCGGTGTTTACGGACGGTTCCAAGACATGTGAGGGGGTAGGGTCAGGAATCTTCTCAGTTAACCCACCTATTAGCAGATCAGTAAAGCCTCCAAATCACTGTAGTGTATTCCAAGCGGAAATACTTGCAGTCTGTTAAGCCACAAAATATCTTGCCTCACGTGAAATAGTTGGTAGTAATATAGACATCTTAATAATCAGAATATTTACTTAAGATCAGTAGGCCTCAACTATCCTAACGGGTCACAACTCTATGGGTACCCACATGCACAGAATGGGCAAAAGCTCGTCGGACTTGTGTAGAGGGTGTCAAGATGAAGAGGTGGATGAGGATTCATATCACTTTCCTTGTGAATGCCCCAGCCTAGCCAAACCAGGAAAGCAGCCCTCGGAGAATACTTTTTCGACGAACTGGGCGACATCTCAAACTTGCCACCAAAGAACATCCTAAAATTCATCTAGAATTCAGGGTGGTTCAGGGAATGGTCCAATACCAATACCAACACCTAAACTCCACCCAATCCACCTTCTCCTCACACCTACCTCAACCAATTCCTTTGGGGAGCGCAATGGATCCATTGAGATTCGACAAAAAGAACCCCAAGCGGAATGTTGTTTAGCGTTCGCGGATTTAAATTTATGAAAAATTTAATGGCAAATAAGTTTGATGTAAGAACGGAACTGTCTATCTGTAAAGCTGTGGCTTGTTATTCAGATTGAAACATGCTGGCAGTTTGGCATGCTTCATACATTAGGCAATTTATCTTCTTTCAAAAGCATTTTAAAGCAAAGATTTATGTAAAAGAACTATTTTTTAAATGCAATAGCCATCCCCTTAACAAAATCCTGAATGAGTTTGGCCTAACCGAGATCTTGCCTAAATATTATTTATTTAAATTCTCCACTTGTTTACTTTACAAAATAAAACACTTTACTTTTACAACCACAAACCAATTAATTGTTCAACACTGAAATTATTTCACCATTTTACTTTTATTACAACCAACTTTACTCATTCACGACGAAAAATAAATTGCGACCTCTGCCGGTTAGACATGTGCTTTTATACTTTTCACAAGGTTCCCGAAAAAGCCTGGAAGGTTCTAGTTTTTGCTTCTAGAGCTTTCCATAGGGGAAATTTTCCATAAATTTCCCTTTCCAAAGCTTTCATTTTGACGTTTAGTATTGAAAGTTCTAAATCTCACCTAAGCTCTCCGTAGTTTGGTTAGTGTGATGTCTAATCCGGAATTCGGTGTTTCATTTATTCGAGAGTGGTTATAGTTCATTCGATAGTCGTTATAGTACAAATGTGAGAGTTATTACAATATCTTATTAACTCAAAACCGAAGTTTTTAGGCAATTATGATTCTCAACTTGCGACTTACTAGCGAATTCATAAAATGGACGATCCCTTTGCTCATAGCAACAGGTATATAGATTTAATTTTTCAGGATTAAAATACGGATTAAGGTGTTTTTAAATTTCAACCATTTCAACCGGAGTGAAGAATATGCCGGTAATTGACGATACATTTAAATGGAGCCTGATGTTTAAAAAAAAAAAATTAAGGAACACATTTCTAACCTAAATGACCCCCAAACATGTGGCATTCTTTGTTAAACAAACCCCCCCTGTTGGAAGAGAATAAAAAAAATAGATACCTACACAGATCCACCCTCACTCATTTAATCTAGTGTTTGTGTTTTGAGCGTTTACAATATCCCGATGCATGCACTCAAATTACTTAGAAGAAACGAATTAGGTTGGTTTTATGTCGCCGAAATACGCATTTAACATTCTCAGATTGCAGAGTTACAATGGTTGGTGGCTCACCAAATAAGACACGAAATCAAGGGATTTTATTTATACATTTATATATACATACCTAGGTATATATCAACATATACGGAGCGGACAAAATCTTGTACGTCCTTACTATTTTATTTCTTAGGTTTCCGTATTTTGTTATGTGTCTGTTTTAAGGATCACAAAATGACAAACAAGTCTCATAAAAACGTAGACGAAAATGATATAAATTAGGAACAAATCTGCGTTCAGAACAATCTGTACTTAAATTTTTGACGGAAGTAGACAAGAATGTTAAAAAAAAAACAAACTCCTTCAGCAAAGAGATACTTAGTTTTTTGTTTGTTCTTTCCCTAAAACACACAACATATTTCTATTTCGCGCTCCTATAAAAAAGGATATAATTTCGTTTCCTTATGGTTGCCAGAAAAGTGCCTCATAAAAATGCAATCATCTGCAGGCATTCTCTTATTATTGTTAAGTCTTCAGTTAGTATTGTCGCCAATGCTTCCACACCGGACACTCACTTGAGACTTTCTGGTGGAGTAAAGTGGACAGAAGGGATAATCTTTAATCTTTAAACGTTAACAAAATAAAAAAAAAACAAATAGCCGCATGTGTTCCTTTAAGAGAATTTATGTCTCATGTGCGGTGACGATGATGAAATGATACATTATGTCTATAAAATACTCTTTCTATTAAAGGAATATCCTTACATTGGAAAAATGTAATTTTTTAAGTTTTAATATTGTAATATGTCAAAATTTCTAGAATAAGGAACAAATTCTTCTAGAACTACGGCCATACTTAAAATAAATACATAGACATTATTTTTATACAGGGGTCTGTTTTACCCTTTAAAAAATATTTGGGTTTAAGGAGCTCTTTTTGGTTTTATACAATTAGTTATTGAGGAAAAAAATTATACTCAGTACACGAGTTAGTTTTCTTGATATTATTAACTCAAAATAGGTTAAAATGACATTTATGGCCAATTTCATAAAATAACACTAAAATACGTCTGTGAAGTTAGCAGGGCAACTTTTACACACGCAAATGGGACCTTGCCAGGAATTTGCATTTTTTTTTTAATTTTCTTACTTTTTTTGCATTATTTTTGCATTCTTTTTGCATTTCTATTCCCGATTTTGCAGTTCGCCAAATAAGGGTGTAATAGAGTGACCTGCTAACTACACAGTGAAGTTGGCAATTCAATCGATTACACCCTTATTTGGCGAACTGCAAAATTGGGAATAGAAATACAAACAAATAGCAAAAAAACTGCAAATTCCTGTCAAGGTCCCATTTGCGGTGGCGTCACTAAAATTGATTTTATCTAAACTCTTTGTAAATTGTGTCAAACATTTTAGGTTTTCAGTTTCATTAATATAGAAAAGGGATATTTTAAGGATATTTAAGTTTAACTGAATTTGTCTTAGACCCCTGTATACAAAAAAAAGAGGTTGTTTCCCTCTCGCACATGTGTAGTGTATGAGGAAAAGTGAAAAAGTATTAGGGATTAGGGAATAATTACTAGCTATATATCAGCTTTTGTTTCTATTCGTTGACTGGTATGGCTTATCAAAAAAGGCTTTTAAAATTTAATAACTCCAAATCGAGCTTGTAGCTTTTAAGGGCATTTAAATTTTTGTTAAACTCAAAGAATTTGGTGAAACCAATATACAACATTTAAAGGCTAAATGGCTTTTAAATAATAAAAAGCCTTTCATAAAATTGGTAAATAGTCTTACAAATTGGAATTTCATCTGGCGAAATATAATATGCGTTATTCAACCAATACAAAATATTATGGACTCATCATGTAAATGTTTTGCCAAAAAAGGAATTCTATAATATAATCACAGAGGTCACAGCCCTAAAAGACTAAGATTAAAATTTGACAGCTGGTAAACAATAATAGAGCTATACGATAGTCAAGTCATTTCTACAGAAGAGCCACCCATGTTTGATTGGTGGAAGAGAAGTTAGATGGCACTATACTAATAATCTGCAGTGAAAGAAATTTCCCAACAAGGCCCTCTGAAAAGATGGTATAGAGATGAACAATTATCGACACTAAAATATACCGGATAGAACCAGATAGAACCATTTATATGGAGGGAGAAGCGGTCATAGGTTCATAGAACCATAGTACCGATTTCGATGAAATTTTTTAGGGACGATAAAAACTTTTATAATAAATCATATGACAAACTTTATTCTCGCTGACACAACTATTTTTTTTTTGTTTAAAGGAGGCACTTCGCATCGTCAATATTTATCAAAATTTGGGCACTGGTATAATTTTTGCCAAACAAATGTTCTTAGGAGAAACAAATTTAGGCATTTTTCTTATAAAAGTGGGGTGTCTCGATCCCCTATTTAGATGGGAGGCACAATTTAAAATAAAATTGCAAAAAATTAAAACTCATAGTTGTGAATAACAAACGAAAAAAAAAAGCTAGCGAGCCCACCTACATACAGGAATGCTGAGCGCAGAAGCAAATTAGTTTAAAAAAATGAAGTAGATTTTGTAAAATGAGAAGCAGATTATAAAAAAAATTCTCTTTTTATTCAATATTCAGAACAAAAACGTAAATTGATTAGGATTTTTTTTTAAGACTTACTGCCTTTTAAAGGATAAGTTTCAAATATTTATACTTAAGTTTATTTGTTGTATATTTTTTAAAAATAAGTGGCAAATTTTCGTCATAAATTCAATTAGACTCTGCTAAAAACAAAAAATCACACAAATCCAAGCAACTATGCAAATTGTGAATTGTGATAAAATTTTTAATCATTTTTTAAGTTAGTTAAACGAAGAAGAAATAGTAGTAATGGAGTAGATCTACTATATAAGAAGTATATACTCATCTCTGCCTACATATACTGATCTTTTTTATAAATGTTAGGTAATGAATTGGATTCACTACTTACAATTATTCTCTATCACACACTGGGAACTAGATGATTTTCTACTAAATTTTTTTGTTGATAAATTTGGAAAATAAAAAGTGTTTAAGTTGTTGTATATTTTTGATTGATTTCAATGAGAAGGCAATTTTAGAGAATTTTTTACAATTTAAATTACTTTATTTTAAACATAAGACATCAAAATTTTCTTTGGGCGTGTTAGTGATGATTTTCTATAAAACCTTATCGTCTCTGAAATTTTTATCAAAATTGGCAAAACGGTTCACATCCTATTTATAACTAGAAAAACTGTAAGTTGGAAGAGGAAAGCAGTGCACATCGCTTCTAGCGCACCTTTTTGCACCTTTTTGAAGCTAGATGTTATTGTTTTTGAAACAAAATATACATAATAATATTTTTATTTATGATTCCATGCATGACTTTTTATGATTTTGTAGTTGAAAGTCTTGTTAAATTGGAGAAAAAGAGACAAAAAAGAACTAATTTTAGTTTCTCTTTGTGTGGGCCTTTTCTTGTTTTTGAAGTGGTTAAAAATTAAAATATTTTTTTTTTGTGGTTATATTCCCGTAGGTAGGTGCAAAACCTGCATATCAGGCTCTATAAGGACCGAAAAATGCGTGCTCATAGAAGTGTGAGATTCTTACTACACTAAAACCACCTCCACTTCCCGATTGCAACTAAGTTGAAACTTATCTAGCAATTTATTTTTAACGAAGTTAAGTAACGTGTTGCAGGTTACTTTCCGGTGAAAGTTCCTGCTTAATCGGCGATTTTAAAGCGGTTTTCTGTTCACCGCACCAAATCGGAAGGTTTTGTTCTTCGCAGACGGCGTACTAAATTCGACTCGTCAAGAATGTCAATAATCGTTGAACTAGCGTGTTCTAATAGTCGATTTCTATGTTTTCGAGCGAAACTTTTTTTTTCGTCCCGGACCGTAGGAATCCCGAGATCTCTGTGAAGATCTTCGTTTCTTATATACCACGGAGCATTTACAAATGACCTAAGCAATTTATTTTCAAACGTTTGTAAGTTATTTAAGTTTGTATCGCAGGTGCAACCCCAAAGTTGTATACCATAAGTCCAAACAGGTTCAAGAACCTGTCGATATAAAATCAATTTATTTTCAATACTAAGCTTTGAATATTTACCAAGAAACCATTTCATATCTCTTAATTTACTTTTTAGTTCTTCGCATTTCTTTTTCACGTGCGGCTTCCATTTTAATTTCGCGTCTAAAGTAATAATACAAACTTTATGGACATAGTAAATAACTTTAATTTAAGTTTCCACTACCAAAAAAAAAATCATAAAAAAATATATTTAAAAAAAATGAGGCCAACTAGGAATAGAGCGCCGTGATTTTAATAACGGGCATTAGTTTCGTGTTCCACTTCGGAAGCATACAATATTCTAAGTTCTGTTTTGAATTCATTTATGTGGCATAAGGAGGTATGTTTATTAATTAATACTATAGGGAAATATGAGGCTATAAATTCAACACCAAAATTTAAATTTATATTCTACTACGGTCCCGCTGTGCAGTGGTGGAGTGAACTATGCGTATACTTGGTCAACACCTTATATTTAAACTACTCTAACAAGCTTAGATCTGATGTCAGTGATAAAGATTTTTTAAAAAATAGCCAGGGTTCTGGAAAATTGATGTCGTCATCCATCAATTTTACAAAACCAGAAGTCTTAGGATTAGATTTAGATTTGATATGATTTTTACTTCAATTGACATTTTAGCCAAATCAAATCAGTTGTCATTTACATTTATTTAACTAGTCGATATTTTTCCTGTCGGTCATGCTCTGAATGTTTGCACCAAAATATATAAATATATCTTGTCTTATATATATGCGGATGATACTGAGACGGTACCAGCTTCAAAGCTTTCGAAAGGATGTCGAGACGAGAATGTGTTATCCGAGACCAAGCGAGACTGAGTTATACGAGAACTGCTGATGCTGATATTTTTGGATTTTGACAATTGGTATGGGAGCCAGCCCTACTGATATTGTTACAGGTACTTATATACATATGTACATTATGTACTAGTTATTTGATGCTATGGACAATTTTAAAATATTTTTATAAGACACTATGTTGTCAATATTCGCTTGTAGCGAATTGATGACAGTGCAAAAAAAGTTAATAATAATGATCAGATCAAAATGCCGACTTTTTAAATATCGTCTGTTGAAATCTCGTTCGATAATTTGAATTCAATCTGCTTTGTTTTCAAATTTGTATAAGTCAGTCTTTTATAACTAGTCGAGATTATGAAAATGTACCCAATCCTCGCAGAACGAGTCAAGGTCTAGCTTTAATGAATGCAGACAGTCAGCAAAATTTCCCATGAATATAATTAAAAGGACTACATATATTCGCAAATATGTTTATTTTCTAACCTATGCAATATAGTATAATCAGACCAGTTAGAAATTTAGCACTTAGCACCATTCTCCTTATCATTTAAAAATGATGCTAAATAATTTTGCATTATATGGTTTTTATGCTGATAAAGAGCTACAATATTATACTAAAAAGCAATTCTTAAGAAACAATGCATACCTAATCGTGCCCGATGAGTATGAGAATGTATGTCTGTCTTTGGTCTTTTTAGCATTGGACTCTTCATCAAGATCAAGGACTAAGCTTATTATCAGTGGGTCGGCTATTGCACCCGCCAAAACACTTAGCAGCATATTCATGCATATACATAATACATTCATAAATTATTATTTAAACAAACAGCAAGTATATACTAAATTTTTTAATTGATTTCAAAGAGTGCACACTCTTAAAGATAATTATTTGTTTTTAATTTTTAGGTGCCAACTGGCTTAGTAGCTATCAAATTATTTTATGAACTTTGCCATATTCAGCTACATATACCTAAAATTGGATTAACTCCATGCAAATTTAGCATGTTTAAAGTGTTGTGCATTTATTTTGTCGAGATAATGAAAATATTAACGGTACACAGATTGTTGCCATGGGTTTCTATTTATAATAAAAGAAAAATTGAATTTAAATTGGAATACGCTATAAATTAACTTTACGCTTATTATTTTGATGGTAGGAAAAGGATTTTGACTGAAATACATGGCACCTATCAACGCCTACATACCGAAAAGAGGTTCAGAATACTATCACTTTGGCTATTTTTCGCCTACACCATTAGGTAGTTTAAGGCTAAAGATTAGTACACTGCTGATGCGAATCGAAATTTTTAGTTGGTCTCCAACAAGACAACGAAATGCTTACGAAAACGAGGCGCAAAAATATTGATTGGAAGTTGCACCAGACTCAAATAATTAGAATACCAATGCAAACAATATACCGGGAGCCATGCTGTAATGAAAGAAACAATGAAAATAAGAAGTACGAAAAAAACACAAATGTCACTTTTCCGCAAACAATAAATTGTATAGACTTCTCCAGATATATAATCTGCACTTATAAGTAATCATTTTAATTTCAATTTTTCGTTTATGACTTTGTTGTATCATTTTTGTATGGGATTTTTCCAACTAAAGCCTAAAGCCTTTTTACTTCAAATCGAAGTGAAATCAAATTTGAAATGAAACATCAACAATTTTTCAACACAAAAGGTTCTCTTCGTAATAGGAGAATAATTAAATTGGCCGATACAAAAAAAATTGATAAAAGAACTGTAAAATTAACATTTTTGGGTGGATATTTGTGTTCTGTACCTTTTGCACCTCATATATATGGGCTGAGCAATTACTGAAACAAGCAGACCTTTTATACAAATCTAGAGATCTTTCAGATGGTAAACAATTTTTGCAAATTTCCCATAAATGAGGTGCCAAAAATCGCATTGATCTTAATTTTTTTTTTTTAAATTCATTAAAAAATACAAAATAAATAATACAATTACTGAAAATAGCTGACCTTTTATGACCATGAAATGGCTTTTAAATGGCATATTTATTTTTTTAGAATGACCCAAATGGGATGCCACAAGTTTTTTTTGTCACTTTGAATCGAACTTTGAAAATTCATAGAAAAAAAGCTATGGCTGACGAATTACTGTAAGTAGTTGACCTTTTATCACGATTTAGAGATCTTTCGGATGGTATACTTATTTTTGTAAATTTCCCTAAAATGAGGTGCCAGAAATCGTGCGTGACCTTGGGTGACCTAGAACAATTTAAGCCTTTATTACAAGCTATCTAGGGCTGACCGATTTCTAGGACTAGATGACTTTTTCTGACCAATTACTGACCAATTAGATGGCATTCACAAATATCAAATTTTCCATAGGTATATGAAGTGCCAAGGGTCCACCAGAGCCGTATATTTTTTACGTTATTTTAACATTATTAATATCAATTTGATAATTTAAAATTTATTTATATTATCAATTCAAAATTTTACTTCTGGACTTCTAAGATGGTAGACGATTTCAATTGTTTGTTTCAATTTAAGCATCTCATGAAATTAATTTACTCTCTTTTTAAGAGTTTAAAACGATGTTAAAGGCTCCTTCCAAACCATCGCAAAATATTCGCTGATAATAAGTTTTTGTTGTTATTTTATAATGTGTATGAGTCATTTTTTTTAAAATCAAACTACCTTTCGGTATATGGTCCATGCTTGTCAGATGTGGTGACTTATTGCCAAATAGGCATACAGTGGTCAGTTTGTTGAATTTTGGCCACAATAATAATTTCCCACTCCAATATTAGTACAAATTAATGAAATTTGGTTAACTAAATGATTTGGGAATCCTAAATTTAGTGGCACTACCTTTTCTTTCTTCTTCAATTATTTTAAATCAGAACATGGTCCCAAATTTCAAAATTTTAAATAAAGTATGTATTTTCGATGTCTGGAACTGACTCTAGTTTATGTTTGAATATTTTTCTTCTTCTTCTTCTTAAATTGTGATTTGATGTTTGGAAATAACCGTTAAATTACTATTATTTTTTAAATATAAAAATCTTTAAATTTCTTTATTAATAATAGTTCCAAGTTTAGCGATTTTTTTAACAGTCAACAACTATCAGAATTCTATGCCTGGTGCCAGGTTTTAATAATGCAACCAGAAAAAATATCAATCTTATTAAAAATATTACTTTAGATTATTTTTTGATTTTTTCGAGGTTACGAACAAATGACCAAATATTTGATTCGCAACTTCCAGCCGTTAAATTTCTTTATTAATCGATTAGATAAGGTCTTAAAATAATTTCCAATAAAAAAATTTAAAATAAAACTATCACTTAAATTAGTTCTTATCACATTTTATATGAAAGTAAACATTCCGGCACATATTTATTGACATTTCAAATATAAACTTGGCTCAGTACTTGTCCCCGACAGTACTTTATTTAAAGCTTTGAGATTTGGGACCATGTTGTGATCAAGTTTTGAGTCCCTCTAGCACCCCCGAAAGCATTAAGTCTACCAAATTTCATAAATTTGTATTAACAAATGGCGGGGATAATGATTTTTGTCACGAAATTCAACACAAACATCATTTGGTGACAGGAAAAACCGGTTTGGCGATGTACCTAAAAAAGGCGATATTTTTAGCTTATGGCATTTTTGATTATTAACTTCTTATATTTTATATAATTTTTTTATTTTCAATACTAAATCTGAATGTTTTCTATCGATTACTTTTACATTTAGTTATTTTGAATTTAGTTATTTATGGAAATTTTTGAAATCCGCCAAGAAATAGGCGAATAATATTTTTCGTTATTCGATTGCGGTTTTTAAACCTGAAATCCTTGCAATGATCAAACTTGATGCTAACTAGGTTTGGTAAATTGAGTTAATACATCAATAATGTAAGAAGCTTCATGGACAGTGGTGCAATGTGTAGAAGCGAACAACGAACAAAATGAAGGCAAATGGGCAAAAACTGTTTTAATATGACGACCACCAGTAACTGCGGGCAAATTTTAAATTTTGGTGTCTGAAACTTCCTTCAAAGTTGTTCTTCGATGGGTATAATGAACCAAAAATCTTAGCTTTCGATTTCTCTTAGATAGGGAGTTCATTTTATCAAAAAATTGACTCAAACTCGCTAATGTATTATAGTTAAATCATCACCATAGGAGTAGGCGTCGTTTTTCCATCAATAATCAAAATAACTATTGCACTGACCGACGAAATAAAACGGACTGGTGGCAATCATGTTGATAAATACACCCAGTCTTAAAAATTATTCTTCTGTTAAACAACTTTGTTGATCCCTACCCATTTGATTCGGGATGTGTTCGCCTCCGCAAAAGTTGAACAATGTTGTTGGTCAGCATGTTCATATTTGGCCATCATTGTTGGCCAACGATGTTGATTCAATAAAATCAACATAATGTGAACGCTGATTGAGGTTAACCCTTACACAGGGATTTGTTAATTCACAGCCTAATAATTCAACTGGGAGTGTACATCCACATACATAGATACAAAAAATATTTTTATTTTTAAATATTTTACAAAATGCAATTAGTTATGGCTGAATGGTTGATTATACGACCTGCATAGAAAACGGGTCTTAGCTTAATTAAATATTTAGTCAATATAAAAAGTAATGCTTCTTGCAATTGCAAGTAAAAAAGCAAGCTAACGAGCTCATTTACTTAGAAATCAATTAACGATAGTGGCTTAATAAACATAATTCAATGACTAATCATATCACACCCTACTCAATGACAATTTATGATAAAGTGTCCACTATACAGTTGCAGAGAGTCATACATACATAAGCTAAATATATGCATGAATAAACCACCATATTTTGAATTAATCTAACCATGAAGGAAAACCAAAATTTTGTAAGGAACTTTCTATAAACAAAGATTAAAAGATATTCTTCAATATAAGGTCAGGTACCCTTAATCTAAACCATAATTCTTTTTTTTTCTATTATTTTCTTTCCTTAATGACCACTTAGGATTGATTAACAATTTATTATTATATATACTTATGTATTTCGGAAAAAAAACGAAGCAAAAATTGATGGAATTCCACTTCAACCATTTTTTGCTGCCTGTCACATTTTTACCTACCGGAAATGCGGGCCACTACAAACACTATACAATAGCCCAAAAGGGAATATACAGCATCCCTCAACGTATCATATTTAAACATGAAACATATATAATTACCACATTTAATGGACCACTACTACCACCACACGATCTCTAACGGAATGCATGCTTTATACTTTTGTGACGGGCGACCAATCGCACCAAAGTGGCACTTAAAACCAAGAGCGGGTCTGGTGGGGACACTTTTGTTGTACCTAAATCAACCATGCTAACCCATCGATGTTTGTATTTTATGATGGGGTGGAAATTGAGGGTTTAAAAATGCAGATTAGGAAGTACTGATAACAACAAGAAAATTAATTCTGTTTTTTTTTTATTTATTACAAATGCCGAAAGAAAAATTTGCAAATACGTACTATTATTGTGGGAAATGTGGTAGATTTTAGATATGTTGTTCCAATTGACGACTGCGACGTTCGCATAGCAAAATGTCTATAATTTTGTTGTTGTTTTTGCTGACAATCATTTTCCTTATTTTAATTTTTTTTAAGAAACTTTTATTTAATTTTTGAGGTTTCAAATTGACTAAACGAGCTCCACATTAATCTGGATCAGTGTTTCCCAACGAGGGGCCCACGTCCTACAGGGGGCAATTAAATTTCTTAGGGGTCAATTTTACATTCTGATGCTTTAAAACTATTTTAGATTTAAATATTAAAAGAAAGTGAAGGAGACATAAGATCTCAATTTCGGCCTAGTTAATTTTTGAAAAGTGTCCGGACTCAATCTTAGCTTATTAAAATACTTTTACTTGTGCCGAAGTCATAACGCCGTTTCTAGCTATTTTGTAAAGAACAAAATGTGAGCATGAGGGACTTATACTTTACACTAAAGTAAAACAGCTCTTGAAACTTTTTTAAATTTTTGTGGATTTTTTGATTCTTTTAAGAAATTAATTTAAATTTGCAAACGGTCGGTTGTAAGGCATATGGGAGTTATTTATTCGATATTTTCAAAAAAATAGACTCATTTACTAAGTAATTTCAAGGAAAAAATATAACTCTTTTGCAAGCAAAACGAAGGTCTCTGGTTTCGCTACCCTTATTGAATTTTCAGCTTTCGAAAATGGGAAGTGAATAATACCGCTATAGATGTGATTGTTTAATGTTTACCTTCAAGAAAACTTATCGCCAGATTAAAAAAAAATATTTTCTGGTTCTGTGATTTCTTTCTAATTTTTAATAATTCAAGTGTGTTGAAGGAACATTTAAAAATTTTAAAAATCGAATATAATGTTTGAGGATATAAGCATTTTGGGAATCTCCTAGTGGGGCATAGCACTGATCTAGATGTTGTAGACAGACAACTTGCTACAAGTATGGTTGTGTATAAGGTTTCTATTAAGCTTTCAATAACTACTTCGTTAAAATTGTTTGAAAGCTAGATAAAGAAAATGAAACGAGACTAGCATCTATTTTCGGATAGACCTCTGTAAATTAATTTAAAGAAGGAACATCAAGCTGTGACTCTATGAAGATTAGAGTTATTTTATTGCAGTTGCTGTCAATCAGTCTTCTTAAGGTTTCTGTTACAATTTCCAAGGACTTTAATCGAATACTTCACTTTGACATGGGAAATTTGAGACACGAAACACTTTGAAATGTGAAATCTTAGACACGAGCCATAAAAGAAAATACCAATTTATATAACAGAGGTCCAAACTTGTAAAAGTCATTTTAAAGAAGCTTTTAAAAACGATTATTATGGGTCTTTCAATAAAAGCAATACAAACGTTTTTTTTTTTAAATAAAACAAAAACGGTTTTGGATATCAATGAAATTCCTTATTCCTGTGAAAGTACGTTCGATGTCATTATGTATGGAACTCGATTTCTTTTGCATGGCCACCACGGGCACGTTTGCAGAAGTCCAGACGCTGAACCGAATTTTCGACGGTTTTCAAGCATGAATCGGTATTCACGTTCACGTTCGATATTCGTACGAAGTTCGTCAAACGTCGCTGGCTTGTTGGCATAGACCATAGACTTTACGTAGCCCCACAGAAAATAGTCTAACGGCGTCAAATCGCACGACCGAGGCGGCCAAGCGACTGGACCATTTCGTGAGATAACACGTTCTCCAAACTTGGTTTCCAATAAATTGGTTGTGACATTAGCTGTGTGGCTTGTGGTGCCGTTATGTTGGAACCACATGTCCTTCAAGTCCATATCATCCAATTGGGGCCAAAAATATTCATTGAACGGTAGCGATCCCCATTTACAGCAACGTGCCGGTCATCACGGAAGAAGTACGACCCAATGACGCCGCCGGCCCATAAACCACACCAAACCGTAATTTTTTCGGGATGCAATGATGAGTCATGGAGTACATGTGGATTGTTGCCTGACTAATACCGCATATTTTGTTTATTGACGTTCTTGCGTCAATTTAATCTTGTAAGGATGTAGGCCAAGATCTTTTCGCAAAATTCCCAACAACAACGTCACAGAGATGTCCAACGCTTGAGAACGACGTGTGAGAGACACATTTGGGCTTTCTACAACTGAAGCCTCAGCGGCAGCAATATTCACTTTGAAAAAATTAGATGGCAATCTTTCGACCGCGGCAGCCTCGCCAAACTGGAATTTTGTAATTAAAAAAAAAAAAATAAATTAAATTAAAAGCTTTAAACTTAACTATAGTTTAAATTTGGTACACAAATTTGTAGCCTTGTATCTAGCAGTAGGTTATTCAAAGTGGCTTCTAGCTCTTAAAGATTTAGTTGTATCCTTAGAATCCTAACTTGTCAGCCATATATAAAACTCAATCAAGCCTTTAGATACAAATATTAAACTCCATACCACCAGGTGCAGCACATCAATTGAATCCTTCATTTCGAAAATAAAAACATCAGCCACCCACCAACAAACATATGACAAATCGATCGCACCTCGGTGCGTCAGCTATCTCGATTCTTATCCTTTAGGACTTTTTACTCACAATCAACCATAAAAATCTTGATGACATACGATGTTTTTTTTTCTTCATTTATTCTGATGATTAATGAGATAAGTATTGTGTTTGTCCCTGTGCTATTCCTCAATTCGAAGCAATTCCTAAAATTCGTCACAAGTCCTTTGACTTTTCCACGCAACGCTACATAATAAACTGTACACACCAAAGGACAATCATACATATAGAATTTCATTGAATAGCAAAAGGAACTCTATTGGGCATCAGAATTCAGGGGACTCTACAGCACTTGGGGACTATCACTGGATAATCGGGATCCATTGTTGCTTCTCTTTGGCTTTGTATATTGCCATTCATAAATCAACGGGCTCTCAAGAATGTTTTTTTTATCTTATTCTCTACCTTCAGGATTCTTCTATAGACTTCTTGAAACTGGCTGGTGCAACTTTCTTATTAAAAACTCAATGATTTATAGTGATAACAGTTAAGTTGATCGAATATGGACGACGACACTACAAAAAGCAAAGGATACTTACTTATAGAACCGAGATAAATTTTAATTTGTTCCGCATTGGAACTCTTTCTATGTATATTGAATAGGTCCTTAAGAAAATTGTTACTAAATTTACATATCACCTTTTTTTTTACAAAATCTTGTCAGTAGGATAATAACATTGTGCTGTGCAGTTAATTTGAATCCTTATTTCAAAATCAGTAAACCGTTGAAAATCCCTTGTCAACGGGACGAGACACTTTTGGAAATGTCATCAGTGTCTCGTCAAAAAATCATGACTGTTGACAGTTTTCCACGTGGAAATGTGATACTTTATTCTAGAAAACGTAAATTGCAGTTATTCAACATTCCATATCATTAAGAACTTTATCCCCTTTTGGTGTCTAGGAGTAAAGAAGCCGCCAAAATCATGTTCTATGGTTTCTAGGTTTGGGAACAGTATCAAAGTTCGTTATATGTCCTTGCGAACAAGGAACTACTAATTGGATCAATGAAGGTAAGTGGCATTGACAGTTTTTAATTAACAACCATCGGTTGGTACGTGTTGTGGCTTAGATGATTCTATAAGGTTTCCTTTTTTAGTTTTTTCCTTAGTTTTCACTTTCACAAAAAAAAACCTATTACAGTTGACTTAACTTTTTGACAGAGTCGGTTAATGTACAATTTTGTTATGATGACATGTTGGCGCCAATTCCTATACAACAAAGTTTGTGTTTTAAAAGAGGGAGAACTAAATAAACCGTTGTAAGGACTAAAGGATCATCCCAAAGGTGCCCGCAGGGTTTTGTCTAGGGGGGGGGGGGATAAGAGGGGAGGGTAGGCACCAACCCAATGTTGAGAAAAAAAAACAAAATTATATCCAAGAAAGTACTTTTTTGAAAAATTTTATACGCAATAGGTAGTATTTGATGTTTTTGGAATTTTGTTTTATAATTTTGATTCGTTTAGCAAATAATCACAAAAATCAAAATTCATAATAACGTTATAAGGAAATTAATTGTTATCCAGCGGTAAATTATTTTATATTTATCAGTAGACCGTACTTATTTTACCACAGAGATAATTTTTGATCAACTTTGAGCAAAGTGAGATTTTTCTTAACGGTTTTTTAACATTTGTATGGTAAAGGTAGGTACCGGTACTTTTGCATAAAGGTAAAATATTTGTTTTAAATTTTAAAGTGAGATATTCCTAGATACCATTTACGCCCATTTTTCGGAAAAAGGTTTATAACTCAAAAATTGTATGAACTAAAAGAAATTTATTGAATTTATAAAAAGTCTGTGCGGTCATTTTTGAGAATATTGGATTCTTCAAAAATTGTATGGCAGGCTTAATAAGATTTGGTTCTATGAAAAATCAAGTTTAAGTTCAAATTTGTGGGGAAAGGAGTTTTGTATTAAATAGAAACAAATTGAGTTTCGAGAAAATTATTAAATAATTTGGAAAACCTAAAAAAAAATCCAATACCTATTTTTTAGATTAGACTATAACTCTCAATACGCCATGACGATGAGCTTATGAGCAAGCTCGTCACGGTGAAATGTAGTGAAAACTCGAAATTTTATTAGGCTCTTTTGATTGTTTTGTCCCACAAAAATGAGCAAAGCTAGGTACATACATACCTTCCTTGTGTTGTTTCAGTTTATTAACTCTTCTGAAAAGTAGTATGAATGAAAGGGTTCAGCTACTTATCCAAAGCTATCTGAAGAGATTTGTGTTGTTTAAATTATTTGTGAAAAATAGTTGACGACAGCAAAAGCAACTCAAGATAGCTGAAATTTTGTAGCTTGCTAGAAAGTTTTGCAGATATGTAGGTACTCGACCGCAAGGAATGGTTCTTGATTAGATGTTAGAATAGAATGCAGAATCAGTCATACTGCACATATGTATTTATGTAGTTGTGAAACATTATTTTGAACAAACAACAATCCGCAATTTATTTGTCAAATTTCTTGATATACAATATTTTTTTCAACGGCGTATACAACAGTAGATCATTCTTAAAAATAAATTTTTAAGTACCTACTGATTTGGGTAATTTTGTTTGGTATGACCCCCCCCCCCTCAAGAAGTAGAGCTGTATACGCCCCTGATATTTCTCATGTATATTCGCATTTTCCTCAAGATTTAAAAATATACGAGAAGGGGGGGGGGGCAAACCATGAACATCGTAATCAAGAAAATGTTTTAAAAACAATATCGAAAACAAGGATGTTCTCAGATAATATTTGACATGATTCAGAATCAGAGAGGGACAAATCATGGACTCCGTTAAAAAAAGCAAAAGTTTTAGATGTTCATAATCAAACTGAAATAATATGTTAGTAGCGTGGTATTTTCCAGAGTCAGGGAGGCAAGGCCCTTCCCTCCAGGCACCTATGGATACTCTTTGTTCGTTGTCTATGTTGCGCTTAAAGAGAAAGAGGAAACTTGTTCTCTTCTTATTCACACAATCAACACTTACTTCAAAACACTTTTCAAATCAAACCTCCGGAGGATGAAATATTTTTGACTTGTAAAGTCAAGCAAATATGCCACACGCTGTGCCATTCCCAACTAACATTTCAGCTTGGTTTCAGCATAACTGAATGGGCTTTCTCATTTCTGTAAAACATCTGTAAATTTCTTTAAATATGGAAAGGAGAACACTATCAAAGTTCTACAGTTTGTTCTTGATGGTCTTAACGAAGTTTAAACGAGCGCTCTTCGAAATATTAATGAAGCTTAGGTATTGACAGATAGCTTTAGAAAGGTTTTTATAAAGAAAAGAGTACAAGTTTAATTGAGTTATGAGTTTTAATGGATAGGTTGTATAGTATCTACCAGAAGAAGATAATACAGCTCTTACAGAGGTTGGAAAATAAAAGGAAAAAAAATAGAACTTATTTTTATTAATTTCTTTGAAGTTATTTCTAGTATTTAAACGTTTGTTGTAACCTGAGAAACTGGGTTTCAAATACAATTTTTTGTTAGTTTATGTATTGGATTTGAAATAATTATAATTTATAAATGTTTTTTCTAACGATTAGGGATCGAACCCATAAAAACCATAACAACTTTCAAAATATTTACTACTGCTAACCCTAGATACGCGTTCATATGTGGAAAGAAGCTGTAGATTTGTTGACGACTTCTTAAATTCGCTCTTGGGCTCCTTTCATTTGTGTGAAGAAATAATATAAAATAATTTTTTTAATTTCCCCTAAAAGTGGCTACGTTGAAAGCTCACACAAAAATACATACCACACATTAGTTGATTTTAACCAAAGCAATTTAGTTCAAGTTTCTCAGAACTAAAACCTACTTTCCGTCCATTTTTGTTTGTCACCAAAAATATTTTTCTTATTATGAGATCGATATTTTTATATGTACTTTATTTAATTGAAACTAATGTAAATTCAGTTCTTTTTTCATTCGGTATAGAAATAAGATTGGTGTTAGTGCGTTATTGTATGTCTTATAACAAGAGGTATTTAATAGAATAAGACATTAACCCAACTAGACAATAATTTACGCAATACCTGTATAATAATTGTTTTTAAAAAGCTTCTTTAAAATGAATTTTACAGGTTTGAGCCTCTGTAACATAAATTGACATTTTCTTCTATGGTTCGTGTTTAAGATTTCACAGGTCAAAGTGATTCGTATCTTGGAAATTGTTACAGAAACCTTTTGAAAACTGACTGACAGCAAGTGCACTAAAGAACTTTAAAGAATCTTTATAGAGTTGATGATCCTTCCTTAAATTAATTTACAAAGGTCTATCTTAAAATAGATGCTAGCCTCGTTTAATTTTCTATATCTAGCTTTCAAACAATTTTAAAGAAGCAGTTATTGAAATCATGACTTCCATGAGAAATTTATTTTGATGAAAGCTGTATAGATATACATATCCAGACTTGCAGCGTATCAATATTTCGAAGCTAATAGAATCTGAAATGTTAGTTGGGTAGTGCCTTTGAAAAAAAAAACAAAGTTATTAGTTTTGTTTTTATGAAAATTCACAAAAAATATCATACGAAATTATGAATTGGTCCTTGACTTTATTAATAGTTTTTCTATAAGCTAATAAGTTAAACCTATAAAAAGTATAGTTTCAAGGGGACACCAGAAAATCTGCACCACTATCTTCAATCATCAACTAAACGAATTAAATCATCCCTTAAATCTTCGCAATCAATTATTTATTTTACAACGATTTTAAAATTTGTATACGGTGGCGTACTGTTCACTCAATGTTTATAAGTCAGTAATATCTCAGATCATACAAATATGGGTCTCCTTTTTTGAAGGTATAATAGTAATTGAAACCTTGGGACTATATTATATTATGTAGTTTTACCAACCTAATACATTCCATATAACTATACATATACAATCAATTAGGAAGAAGGAACTATTTCCTTTTGTAAAAAATTTGTCTATTTGATTTATATGTACAATCTATAAGTAAATATGTGTTCGTACTTCCCATAGGGGTCAATTTGACCATGGTTCGCCCTTAACATAAGTATGGCCTCAAAAAAGATCCAACATACCTACAGTTTCCCTGAGAAACAAATGTTTTCTTCGCTAATATTGCACCATCTTAATTTTTGAAAAGGATTCACGCATGACCAACGTATTGCATTCAAAAAGGATCATTTTATTTTTGACCAAAAAAGAAATTCATCATCCAGGGATGTAGCAATCATGCACATTGACCAACAAAACATATCAGAATAGGATACCGACATATATATATTGCTTGCACGAGAACTGAAAAAGTAATTTTGCATCTTAAATATTATTATCCTTCCATATCCCTGGGAAAACTCAATCATGCACCGTCATCATATCACAACAAATATTCCATCATTTGTATAAAACTCCATCATCGCACCCGGTAAACTAGGTAAGTAGGTATCTTGTACCTTTAACAAAAATGCAAAAGGATGGGATAGTAGACTCTTTCATCTATCATAATATTCCCACATAATTCAGCGCAAAATAATTTTCTCACACATCAAAAAGGATACAGTAGAGGATGAATCTGTCATTCTCATAACGATCAGAAATAATGTACATACACATAATATTAACCAACCATCGTAATGTTTTCTATAGTTGCGCATATAGTGTGATGTTTCTACCAAAGGATTGCAGGTGGAATTGTCATGTCCTTGATATACTGATGGCTGCTTTGATGGTGTCCTTACCATAATCGTGTGAAAATGTTTTTCTTCATCATTATTTGTCAAATGATAACAGGAAAATAAACGCGTCATTTAGAAAAAGGACCTGTTGGTCTAAGTTTCATTTGTGTTTGTGGATGTCCTTCGCAATGAAATAGAAAGTGGCAGTTGGAAAATGACTTCGACTTCGATGTTCTCACAGGAAGTTGATTTTGTCTCGCCTTTTTGCGGTGATCCTTGAAGAGAGATGCTGTTGCATATGCACTCCACACACTTTGCTTTACATCGTGTTGCAGGATTTGTTTTCGTTGTGGTATTTGGTTTCCTTAAATACAAGTGTGGTGTTGCGCAAAGCGGCTGAAGAGCAATATGGTGCAAGGTTTTGTGCGGTCGATGGTAAACATCCGCTATTAGTAGAGTTTGGAGTTATAAACAGGTGAATGTTGGATAACTATGAAGTAGACCATAATAGCATTGACTGTATGTCCAGAAAGCAAATCATGTTTTTTTTTTCAATTTTAATGGGACAGTGGCTTGATGGTTTCATTGTTTGTTTTATGCAAATGTTGTATTCGGGATGCAGAAAACATCTTGCAGATGGCAAGTAACTTAAGAACAAAACTTGTTATCAAATTTCAGATGATGATGTGTAAATCAGGTAAGCAAAAAGAAAGTATAGGTCTGTTAAGCTTTTAAGTATTATTATTAGATGCATTTTTGTAATTTGATTTATGAAATTGCACCTGAAACTAAATTTTTGGTTTTTTCGTCAATATCTAGGTAGGTATATAGCTAGATAATATTGATTCAAAATAGCTTTTAATGGCCTTTCATTTACAAAAATTGCATTTCTTGAATTCATAAGGTGTGAATGAGGTTCTCTTTATCATATCGTCGCCTGATTGCAAGAATTAGGTAACTCAATTTTAATGCCATTTTCAAGACTTTTTGTTAAATCTTATTTTATCATCGATATTGTGAAGTTAAAGATACTGAAATACAAAAATTTTAACTATCTATTTTGAAAAATCTAGACACCTATGTATGAACGTTACTAACTCCAACTCCAAAATAAAGCAGGTCCTAGTTATTGCAATCAGTGGCGTAGCTAGATGGACGAGGCCCTGGGCAGAAAATAAATGGAGGTCCCTTAAAAATAATCGATTTTGTTTTTGATTTAAACAAAAATGAAATGGTAGATATGTAAAATCGTCAGAATAATAATGTGTCTTGTAGTGTTTTAAGAACAGCAAGAAATTGGTGGTATAAGATCAGAAATGTTTTAAAAAAAACCTTGGTGGAACCAATATATTTTGAAGAACTAAAAGTTTGATAAGAAATAGTTTCAAACATCATAATAAGAACTTCATGTGTTTCTTATAAGAAACACCAAACATTATTATAATAGTCGCCTTTCTTTCGTAAGCGTTTTGGTGTCATGACCAAATTTCGTTTCATATCAGCAGTAAACAATAGGCTTTAAGATAGAACTAATTTCTTAAACTAGTCCACTGCTGATGCGAAAAGTAATTATTTCCTGACAACGAAACGCTTAGGAAAACACAGTGTATCAGTATCAAAAAGTCACCCAGTAGCAAAAATGAAAACAGGCAATCACAAAAAAATCACAAAGTTCTGCAGAAGCAAAGTCAAAACGTCAATTTCGTTTATGATTTCATGTGTCAGTTTTAATGATTTTTTATTTTTAGTTTGGCATCGCGTAAAAAAAGCTACATATAAAACCGATATCATGATATTCTCCCATTTATTCCTAATATCGTTGGACCTTTCACCAAATAGAGTGCCTGGTAATTCATCAATTATATTTGGGGGTGCGATTTTTGTGTATATTCTAAGAATTTTATTTTCGTAAAAATATCAACTTCGAAAAATAAATTCAGATTTTTTTTTCAAAAATTTTGACTTTGATTATTTGATTTCTTAAAAATAATTTACTTTAATAACTTGATATGAATAAGATAAAATAATGGATATTTGCTTTTAAAATTACTATAGAACATTATTGTATGTGCTTTTGATGACTTTTTGCATTCAAATTCAATCATTCAGAAATTGCCCTCTTGCCCCAATGCGGTAGATAGTTTTCGCCCCATATTGTTTCTGACATATTTAAGAAATTTAAACAAAGGTGTGGTTTTGAAAAGGAATTATATATTACAAATTTTTATTCAAGAAATTCTACTTGATAATGGGTAATATAAATAAAACGGAAGTACTTACTAGTAGTAAAAGGTAAAAGTAATTACATTAACTTCTAGTAGAAGGTAAAATTTGAAGTATTTACTGCATTTCGTATGCATACAAATTAGTTTATACTTACAGGCAAATACTTTCTAAAGTCAGTAGATTCATCAAAGTAAATACTTAAATTCATCGGAAAGTAATAGTAAATACCTATTTTAAAATTATCGTGTAAAATAGGTGATTGTTACATTTCGGCGGCTAGGTTTGTTCTTTTTACTTTTCATTTCGTTGGAATTTGACATTAAACATTAGCCAAAGTGGACTTCCTATTATTAATTCAACCCTAAGCTTTGAGACTATTTATAAGTCAATAAAAACTTAAAAACTTAAAACCTAAAACTTAAAGCTAGAATTGAACTTAAGATCAAGATCAACATAAGAAGAGGCAAAAGAGACGTCAGAGGTAAATAGAACGAGAGAAGTCCCTTAACCAATCTTCGTTTTCTTTTTTGAGCCAAATGTCAATATGGTTAATATTTCGTTTAAATTCGATCTCTAGTCTTAATAAAAACATTTCTTACTAAGTTTGGTATCAAATTGAATGTGATTTTAATTCAAGTGACACATGGACCTATAGAACGATAAAGTTGCTTAAAATAAGACTCTGAACACGATCTTCTACCTTTATAGACTCTTTGAGAACAATTACGCACAAATTTCAATGTTTCAGTTCCTATTGACACAGACCCAACCTGAAAAAAAATATAGCGACATTATTTTGTCTTTAAATCGGACTCAAGTCAGTTTTTTTTAATTTTACAACTCCTTAACTGCGGAATAAAACCAAAAAAAAAAGTATGTACTATGTAATTTTCATGTTGCTATTCTGCAACTTCGAAAAAATCAAGTACTTTCTTGAAAAAAGTACTTACTACATAGAAATAAAGTATTTACTGATAGAATTCATTCAAAAAAAGTTTTTCTTAAAAATTCTCTAGTAAAATCATTTACTGTGTTTTATGCATATCACCCAATGCCTTGAACAAATTTAGCTAAAACTTTCTCAAAAAATAAGAAAAACTATTATTTTTACTTTGAAAAATTGGTTCTGTCCGTCGCAGGGGCCCTCAGTTCGCCCAAGGCAGCTACGCCACTGCTTGCAATCAGGTCACGATAGGTACCTATATTTAATTTTCTTGAAGTTTTGTACATCTAACATATAGCTTTTTTTAGCAAAAATTTCTGTGAATTATCATTTTATATAATAAAACGGCAAACACGAATTTTGAGGCACAATTAACGAGGTCTACAAAAGCCTAAAGTCATTTAAATTATGTATCATTGTAAAGGTTTTATTATACAGAAGTGCAGAATGTAAAAATTTATAAATAACTGCACCATAAAACTAAAAAAACAGTAAAAGAAAATTGTGTAATGAGTGCGAGCGAGACCGAGTATTTTTTTGTTTTTATTTGTGGTAACATAAATGTGACGTTTTAATTTTTTTCCACCCACTAACCAACCAATTTTCCAGCACTGACTGGAAAAATGTTTGCAATTTCCCATGACAGCGTTCAGTGATGCAGAAAATACAATAAGTAGCTAATATAATAAATGTATTTTGCAAGCCAAAATAATATTGTCTGTAAAAAAAGACAACAAAACAAAGCAGTTCACATGTCTATGTCCGTGTAGAGTTAGGTATGTCCAGATAATTAAGTAGATTTAACTTTTGTCCCGATAAAAACCGTATTGCCAAACAACAATTGTCGTTGTGCTATTGATAACTTGTATAGATAATGTCAAATAATGTGCATTTGTAAGATTGTTCAATACAAAATGGCAGACCAAGGCAAAATAGAAATACAAATAAATTGTCCCGATTTTGTTCTTTTCGCCAAAGTCCATATGGACATGACAAAAAACGCATCTTATAATAAGTAGCTCAGTTTTTCTCCACGCTCAAGACGGCTTTTAAACGATGGAATTATTTTTGCAATTTTGGAATTATTCTGGCTCATTTTGTTATCGAAAATTTGTTTGCAAGCGTCAATTTTTGCTATAAATTGTCACACTTTTTCTCGGTGTATAAGGTGAGAACTCTTTTCCTCTCCTCGCCTTAGCCCAAAGGGATTCTGTTCTACCTGCGCAAAGAACTTTGCTATCCATAAACCGTGTGTGAACCCCGCTGGTAGCACAACCCGGTTTGCGGAACATTAAATAAATTTAGTTTGGAAGAGCCTTAGGGAAGATGGCTTTTATGGTAAAATTGTGTTAGTTGGCAATCAGCGGACTGTCATACGTAATCGATAATAACCTTTTTTTTTGCAAGCCCGAAGGGAATTGGACTAAAGAAACGATGTCAGTACTAATCAGTTTATCGGAAGCGCTTGCATCTGCGATCAATATCAATTTTTTTGATGAGTAAATACGCAATCGAAGGGGTATGCACAAAACTGTAGAACCAGTGTGAATAGCTTGCTATCGATAATTTGTATGGAAACAAACATGGCTATTTCATTTCAAAAAATTAAGTTTTCTACAAGTTTATGTGAATTACAATATATTTTCTAGAAGTTTGTCAACTAGAC
The DNA here is from genome assembly GCA_946251815.1 of Dasysyrphus albostriatus. Classification (NCBI taxonomy): domain Eukaryota; kingdom Metazoa; phylum Arthropoda; class Insecta; order Diptera; family Syrphidae; genus Dasysyrphus; species Dasysyrphus albostriatus. The sequence goes on along the minus strand of OX276337.1, from coordinate 69,753,081 downwards.
GATAATGTTATTAGCACTCAAGTTTCGAGGACTGGACGTACTAGTATCAAAAATCCCTGGACAAATTTGTATGGACGATAGGTTAATAAATTATTTTTGAATGAATAGTTGAACAAGTAAAATTGGAAAGTGGTAAGTTTTCTACTAGGCTTTATTTTTTTCCTTGTTTATGCTTTATATTCATGTTTGCAACTTGAATTTTGTGACACAACATGGAAAAAAATCAAAAAAATGTATTGCAATGAAAACATTAAGCAAGGCAAAAATCAATGTATTAAGACGAAGGTGAACAATGAAATAATGATTTCTCCATTTTGAAAGATTGAGAAAAGAATTTTGAAGAATACCGCGATAAATAAAAACAAAAAATAAAAAAAAAATTAGAAGAATTCAGGAAAAATTACTTTTGCGCAGCAAATTAATTAAATTAACCAACTATTTTTGGATTGTTTATCGACATTTTTCAGAAAATTTACCTGCTATAAGTTCATATGAAGTTGCTATCAGGATATCAAGTCTTATTGCAAACTAAAAACTCAATTAATTTTGTTTTCGTAAATAGTTAATTCGCAATTATTAAGTATAGCAACTAATGATGTGATACTTTTTAGTCAAAATTTCCAAAAGTGTCCCGCTAATGGCTGATTCTATACACTTGCATATGGAAGACTTCCATGAATATAAAAGGTATCCATATCCACCATCAATAATGAACTACTTACTCTTAAAGCACGTGTTTTCAGAAAAAAAAAATAAATAGTAAAATGAAAAAAAAATATATTTTCGCTAGTCTTACAATAAATACAATAGTATGGATAGTACCTCTATAATCCAAAGCTGCTACCATCTGCTACCGTCGAGCTCCTTATTAGTAGCCATTATCTGCCAACAAAACTCATACAAACCTTACAATGTACCCCCAAATTAATTATCCGATTAAAAACCCTTACCATAAGGTGATGTGCTTGTGCAGTCAAGGATCTTAATTGAGTCATTTTGGACAGCCTTAGGGTTTTGGTCAGTGTATACTGCATTTTGAAACAAAATTTCAGCAAAGATTCCTTTCAATTCACTATCTTAATCCTTATTTTGTGATTGAAATCCCTTCTTTCTTCTTCAGGACTATATTGATAAAAAGGTAGCATTATTCGTCCTACAAACAATATTTTGGAGACGGAAGGATATTCCTTCTTTTTAAAAACTGTCAAAATTTAAAATTAGGACAATGTTTTTCCTTATGTTGATAATATGGCAAAAGCGGCTTGCATAATATACATCATCCTATACATTGTTGTGCTATCTTATGTACTTCCTTTAGATTTCTTTTACTATTTTGGTCACTTCTTATTGCTTATTGTGCCAAATACCAGTGGGTGTCTTTTTTTATGTTTATGTAGGTATTCTCATAGACAATGTTTTTTTAAATCTTTTATAAAAACATGACTACCTATTGAGAAAAAAATGCATAGAATTCGAAATGTCAACAGTACTTGATGTTCGTTGTTGACATCAGAGACAGAGCGACAGTTTTATGTGTTAAGAAAACCTCTCCGTCTCAGGTCCTTTATATACATGTAATACTTTTGCATTTATTTTGTAATTACAATAAAGTTTACAGTTTTCAGATTGTTTTTATCTACGAGTATTTACATATAGTTTTATTACTTGGAATAATTTTCTGTCTGGGATCTTTTAATATTTTAATGTGTCATTTATTCATTAGGGTAGTAGGTAATTTCTTAACATCTGTGGGCCCTGTTTCATCATAGAGCTAATACTATTAGTTGAAAGTACAAGTTTAAAAAACTCCCAAGAAAAATAATAAATAAATAATAATAAAATAAAATAGTTTCTTTTTCTAATACTATTAGTGATATTAACAATCTGGAAAGTACCAAAGTTCACCACCGACTAATAGTATTAGTTTGTACTTTATTATGAAACAGGCCCTGATGAAACAATTTATTTATCATGACTAGGCCCAAGTTGAAAAATCTCAAAAATCAGTCCATTCGATATTTAGATTTGCCTTGAATGGATGAATAAAATTTTCAGACAATTTTTTTAGCTATAGTACCTACTTAAAATTATTATAATTATAAATTAAAATTAAAATTAAATTAAATTATAAATTATTATAAATTAAATTCAATTTTGCTTTATTGAACATTTCTATTTACAATTGGCTTAAAAATAATTTATAACTATAAGATACATCGATAAATGAAAGGATTTTGTTGGCACATAGGGGCCCTAACGTTATACATTGAAAAAATTTAAAATACAAATTAGATTTATAATTCTGAAACTCAATATAAAAGTCGGGTTGACTTTGTCGTCCTCGGGATGTTCAGTCCCGGTTGTCAAGTGGCTATATAGGTTTAGGGCTGGGGCTAGGCACGATAATGGGCTGACCCTGGATCAGAGTATAGAAGTGTCTTGCTTCATCCTTGATTGTTGTAATTGTATCCAGGATTTCCTTAGCTCCTCGGTACCTTGGCTCCGGATGTCGTTGTTGGCTTATAATCGTTCTCATCAGTTGGTTAGGGTAGTTGGATATGTCCCTTAACAGCTTATCTGCAGATAGCATTAAGTACTTGTCCAGGGGGACGACTTTGGCTTCAGAGTAGAGTTGCTCGTACTTGAAGTGCTTACGCCGTTGACGATCGAAATAAAGTCCAGTGCAGATCCTCAGGATTTTTCTCTCCAGTATTTGCAGTTCCTTCATAGCTGTTTTGGAGATGGTGAACCAAATTTGGAGGCTGTAACTGAAAACTGGTCTCAAAAGTTGCTGATAGAATAAAATTTGTGTCTGCTGGCTTAAACCTGTTCTTTTTTTCATCAGCGGGTAGAGGCGATGGAAAGCATAGTTGGCCTCTTTGAGTACAGAATGCGAATGTGGGTTTAATCTCAGCAGCTGGTTGAAGTTGATGCCTAGGTACTTGGCGCTGCGTTTGGCTGGTAATCTGGTTATGATGTTGTAGAGAAGTGGTCCAAGTTTCGACCCTGGGCAACTCCTGCCCTGATTCTCTTCACTGTCGATTTGCAGTTCTCTTGTTGCACGAAAAAGTTCCTGGAAGAAAGAAATGAGAAAATAATTTTGATTAGTGCTAAAGGAAATCCTAGTATGTGGAGTTTATGGATAGGCTTCAATCTATACACTGTCGACTGCTTTCTCAACATCCAGGAAGCATTTGATAGCAACTTGATTGTATTTAAAGCTGTGGTGAGGTCATGTTGAAATTTCATGAGCAGATGCAGGGTGGAATGCTTTTCCCGGAAACCGAACTGTATGTCCGGGATAATGTCGTTTTCGCTGCAAAACTTCTTGAGCTTCCTGAGTATCAACTCTTCCAAGAGCTTACTTAGATTGTTGAGGAGAGATATTGGCCTGTAGTTGGTGATCATGTTTCTTTCACCTTTCTTGGGAATCGCCATGATTTTGGCAGTTTGCAACTATTCGGGAAAGTAACTTTTGTTGATGCAGTTGTTAAAGATGATAGTAAAAGCCTTTTAAGAATAAAATTAGATACTCCATCCGGTCCTGCTGACTTCTTCGGTTTGGATTTGTCAATTATCTCCGCTATCTCTTCTGGGGTGGTCAAGTTTGGGGTATTGACTGGATCACTTTCAGGATCGGTGTCACTAAACATTGCTCTATCCAAGTTGGGCATCAGTGTCTGGTGGATAAAATTTTAATTTAAATAAAATAGTTCTTTCATATTGTATTTTTACTATGGAAATCGTGAGGTAGTTTTGATTTTGCCACTATTTTAGGTTTTCGAGGGTGCTGAATCTGAATCTGAGGATTGCGACTTAAATTTCTTGAAGCAACACGAAAAAACAAATGCAAAAAATGATGCAAGGATGATTTTTTTGGGAGTTTTTCACTAATTGCTCGAAAGTAAAGTTATTTTTTGTAGGTAATTAATACAAAAATATGCTAAAGCAAATGTTATTTTAATTTTAAATCAGTTCTTCGAATTTATTTGGATAAATCATAAAGAATTACTTATATTACAAATTTTAGGGTATGGGTAATCTATAATATCTACAATATTTTCTATAATATTTTTTTGGCGTATAAGTGAGTATATGTCCAAACTAATACCTTTTTTTACCTTTTTTTACCTTTTTACACATAATCCGTATACACATCAATATATTCGCAGAATGTTTCTATCCTTTATGCAAATAATTTGTTTTCTGTATGAATAATTCACAATGGAATAAACCTTGTTAATCGAAAACAACGTATAGGTATGACTTTTTCATTTAATTTGTAGGCCAACTCGTAGTATAGATGCTCATAAAAATCAGCGCAATAAAAACCAAGTAAACACTAAATAAGCCAAATAAGGAAAAGCGATTTAGTTCACTTTTGAATATTGTCATAAAAAGACAAACCCAATTCAAAACATACAAAAACAAAGCAAAAAATTGGTTTTAGGCGAAAAACGTTGAAAAAATATAGAAGACAATAATAATTACTATATTGATTCTTCAAGGTTATGCTTGGGTCAATCAGTAGACTGTACCTATACTGCATGTTATCTAATGTCTTTTTGCAATAAAAAAAAACAACTGAAAAACTACAACAAAAGGATGCAACGTAAATAGAACACCTCCTAGTTTTGCAATCATAAAACGAGGGCAAAGCAAAATCCCATAATCCTTGTAGCCTCTCATACCTGCGACATTGTATGCAAAACACATGATGGACAAAACCATCAGTCTGCACGATGCAAATTACTATCGCAGAAATGACCAATTAAGCAGGACAAATTTTGAAAAGAAAAAGTACGCTCTTTTGCTAGATTTTATGTTCTGTTTGTGTGTGGGATGGTCAGGGCATAATTTTAATTGCAAACATTCCTTGGAAGGGTTTACTTTCATTATACCTGCAACCTGCGCTGAGCTACCTTATGCATCTCGAATTATACACTTGAACTTGATATAGACCTTCTACAAATTATTTAAAGGCGGCACTTCCAAAAGGCTATAAATTATTTTATTATATTCACTTCACCAATGTTTTGGATTATGTTTATTATATGAGAAAACAAATTATTTGCTTAGGTGTTTGATAAAACTTGAAATATTTTATTATTTTTCCATCTTGTGAACTGTCTTTAATATTGAATAATAATTGGAAAATGGTACATCCCGATTTTCTTGTGACAAAAACGTTTTTTCAATGTAGTTTTGATGATTCCATACACTAATTATAAAAAAAATTTACATCTTAAGAGCTTATTCCACTGTAACTCAAAACTAAGTGTCTATTAATTTTCTACTACATACATATGTACTAGTTTTTTCCTGAACATTTTAAATGTTCAGAGATGTTCCTTTTTTGAAATTGGCTATTCAATTATTTGTTTTCATCATAGCTGAAACCAACCAAAAATGAATAACTGCAATTTTTCAGAAAAACCGTTCCAACGTAGTTTATTAGCGCATCCACGATCTACCGCTAACAGGAAAAGGATTTTGTTGAACTAAAAAAATTAATAAAGCTAAATAAAATCTTTAAACGGCAAACTGACACATTTAGGACCAGTTGAAATAAGACGGATAAAGTCTCGGATAGCCTACTCAGTATTTTTTTGACAGATTTAGTTAAACTCTTCGTTTCAAATGCCTCGGATAGTGATATCCGACTGATAAAGTCTCGAATAGCATATCCACCGGTTTAAGTGACTATTAGATATTTTATCCAGAAGATGTCTATCTGCTATGAGTTTTCATCGTAATTTGAATTTCGTTTTGAATTTATCCGTAGTGGTCCATACTGAGTTTTAATATTAAAAAGCAGTGACATTTTAAATTAAAACGATAAGGATTTTTTGTTTTGACAGCAAAAATTTAATATTCAGTATGTTTTTGATGTTTTATGTTGCTTTCAAACTGTAAATTTATCTACCGGTTAGTTTATCCGAAACTTTGATGATGATACAAAAATAAAATAACAGCCACTTTTATCTGTGTTTCGTATATCTATCCGAAACTGGCCCTTAAACTTTTAATTTTAGTATTTATGTATGTATTTGCTCAACAGTTTTGAGTCCCATATTTGCATTTAAGACCTAGAGCATTCGTCCATTTGCAGTTGTCCATTTGACATTCGTTGATGAAAATAATAGCTTTGCTCCGGGGATTTTAATTACCTGGTCATAACTTTTCTGAAAGAGGGGAAAGGTTTCCAAAACAATCTGGTTTTTGAAGTGTGAAATAGGAACTGTGCAAAAATTGGACTAGCAAAAACTCAACCAGAGTTGGGCTATAGAAAAAATCACACTCAAAACATTTTGAATTTTTCGAATTTTGAAGAAAGAACGACAAAAAAAAGATAAAATAGCAGAATAAAATATCTGTATTTGGAATCAGGAAATCATAGAACGTATTTGTATAAAGTCTTACAATAGGGCACAAGAAATAGGCAAAGTCAGCATAATGCTATTCCTGGCTTATTTATTTGAACCAAAAAATATATTGCTTTGATATTTTTACCTTGACACACTGATTGCTAAAAATTTTACTAAAAAGGAAACCAGTTTAACTAAAAATATAACATCTACCTACATACATCATCTATATAAATTAAGAAATTTTATTTAAACTTTTTCGAATACAAACGTGAAGCCTTAAGACATTACATAAATTTGAAAATGGAATTGAGTTTAATATTTTAAATGCAGCGAATGAAAAAATAGTTTTGTACGTTCAATAGTTATTATTATTTGATTATGTTTGTGTGAATCATAAGCATGCCTAGAACCAAACATTTTACTAATTTCACCCTTGTATTTCTTGGAAACAAGCCTAATTTTACAATTTTACACTCAAAATTTTTAGTTTAAATTAAATTTTCGGAGCAATGATAGGTTCATGACATGTCCAAACGAATTTGGGTAGATGCTCAAAGTTTTAATATGACATGCTCAAAAATCCATTTTAATTCAAAGCCGAAATGTAGACATTCAAACCTTAATATTTCAATTTTGTTCGCAAAAGCCAAGTGTTTTTTAATTTTTTCTTGAAACCAAAAATAACAGTAAACCTGGTCATGCGATTTAAAATAATCTCATTTTTCCTCTAAAACGGCTCCACAAAAATTAAGAAAAAATCGATTGCTTACTTAAAGTAAATAATTAACCTGTGCCTTGCTAAAATGTAAAATCACAAGGTGTACAATCCCATTTACCTAGAGTTACGGACATTTCAGAAATTAAGCTGATTTTAATAACTTAACACTAAATTCATATAAATGAAAAATGTTGACAACATAATAGTGTTAATTTTATCGAAAGTCTTGTTTTTCAATACTGTATGTAATTTTATAATAAATCGGGTTGTATCTACGATATGGTTATTTTATAATTTGAACCAGTTGCATTTAACTTAGCCTCATGTTAAAGAAGCACTCTGCCAATTAATTTTAACGTGACCAAAAAAATTAAATAAATAAATAAATTTGTTGGCCCAACCACTCACAGAGAACCAGGGCCTAGTGAATTAAAAACAATTCTTAGCCATTTTTGCCAAGTCCAAACAGCTAAATAAGAAGCACTTATTCATGACAAGCTTGTATGCTTTTGGAGGATTTATCTGTTCCTCTGGTTTAAGGTAGCAGTGGCTGGGAATCGAACCATCCCTTCAGCATGACAGTTCAACGCACTAACCATTATGCCATAAGGTACTACATTTCAACGTTAATTCAACGTGACACCAGAGTTAAAAAGTTCACGCACAGATCATTCAAATAAAATGATTTCAATTTAACCTTGCTGGTTAAAGTACAAGCCATCCAAATCAAAATCATTTTCAATTTATTGATATTTGGCACCAAATATTAGTGCTGTTAAATTTACAGTTTTACTTTCAAAAGGCAGTATTTAAATTAGATGCCATGCAGACAAAAATTATAACAGTCTATTTTAAAATAGAAAATCACATAAGGTTGCCAAGGCGGCAACACTGGCAGAAGAACGAGAAAAGGGTTGCCACTTGTTTCAAACATTGGCCTATTTTATTCTATATTGATTCTATATCGTCGGCTTTCTATCAAAATCTCGTTTGTGATAAAATGACATTTTGATGTATTTCAGATCAAAATAAATCACTGAATTTAAATATCAATGTCTCGTAACTGTATTATGGTTCCTTTTAGATCTATCAACCAGTTTTAAAAACTTTCACGATCTAAGAACTCCATTGTATTACCTTTCAGACCAGTTTTTTGTGTCCTCTTAGCAATTTTTTTAATTGGACTTACGAGGTTGTGACAGAAAGCCAATGGAATTGATCCCAAACCTCGTAGAATTCTTTCAGAAGCTTGGAGAGCCGAAGGCTGTTATTTTTGAAAGCTGATGGTCTAAAAGATATGGATATGGGAAAGTACGAAAAAAACAACTTAGTTAGTATAACATGGCATCAAGAAATTTTAAGACTTGTTCATAGATTTACTCACAAAAGTATCAATTTTCGGAGAATCACCCAGCTACTGA